>CM057452.1:1548160000-1549573333 GCA_016271365.2 Neoceratodus forsteri | reverse complement strand
AAGGCCTCTGACACTGTACCACACATGAGAACGATTAAGAAACTTAGCATGGTGGGGGTTGAGGAGAAAGTAGTAAGCTAGGTTTCAAACTGGTTGAAGGACAGGAGACAGAGGATGATGGTAAAAGGCAGTCACTAGGGATAGGAGAGTGACTAGTGGAGTACCACAAGGATTGGTACTGGGTCCTGTCCTTTTCAATGTCTTTAATCAAAGGGAAAGGGGAAGCTGTTTAACCAGGAAAGGCACACTAAGCTGGAGCTTGTTTCCAGGTGTGACCTGGGAGCACAAGGAAGTTAAGTGACTTGCTCAGAGTCACACAGTATGCAAGTGGGGGCTAATGGGATTCAAACCCAGGTCTCCAGGTTTGCTGCTCACTGCCGTTAACTACTACGCTATACTGGCTCCTAAGTGACATTGCTGAGGAAGTACTATAGAGAGGAAGGTGTGTCTCTTTGTGGATTACACAAAATTTGTAACAGGGTGGACACCCAGGAGTGGGTGATGAGAATGCAAAGAGATCTGCAGAATGTAGAGGAGTGGTCTAGGGAGTGGCAGCTAGGATTCAATATCAAAAGGCAAAGTCGTGCACCTATGGTGCGCAAACCTGGGTACAGTGTATAAGATGAGGGGAGGTACTCACAGTTACCAAGCAAGTGAGGGACCTTGGGATAATCATACCTGATGATCTCAAGGTGGCAAGGAAGTGCAACAAGGCAATAAGCAAGGCTATCCAAATGCTGGGGTGCATAGGGAGGGGAATTTCTAGTAAGGGAAGGAAGATGATATTGCCATTGTATTGCTCACTTGTGAGACCCCACCTGAAGTACTGTGTCCAGTTCTGGAGGCCACTCCTCTACAAGGACATTGACAGAGTCGAAGCAGTTCAGAGTAGGGCTAATGAAATGGTGGAGGGGGGGCAAAATAAGTCATATGAAGAGATGCTGCAGGAACTCAACATGTACTCCATGGAGAAGAGGAGAATGAGAGGGGACATGACTGAGACCTACAAGTACCTTATATGGGTAAACAAGGTGAACCAGGGAAGTCTGTTTCAGAGGAATAGGAGCACCACAATATGGGGGCATGCTATGAAGCTGGAGGGTGGGTTAAGAAAAATGTGAGTAAGTACTTCTTCACAAAAGGGAGTGGATGCCTGGAACAGTCCATCAGAGGAGATGGAGGGGGCAAAGACAGTGAGGAGCTTAAAGCATATGTGGGATAGGCACATAGGCATAATAGGTAGAAAGGGAGAAGTGAAGGACACCTATGACTAAATAGCATCCAGGGTGTACAAATCGGCAGGGAAAATAAGGCTGACTAGATGGGCCTGTGTCCTTTTCTTTTCTTTTTTTTTTTTTTTGCTGGCCTGCTGTCCCTTTTCTACCAACACATTCTGTTTCGATAGGGTGAAAAACTGGGCAGATGAAAAGAAAGTCTTGGTAGAAAATGTGGTGGAAAATGTTATGAAAGGCATACTGGGGCTGTCAAAAGGTTCACTTGCTGTAGTACTTAAAGCAGAATAGGAAATAGTAGATTTTTTCACAAAGGCTAATACTAGACTTTTGTGTTATAGGCTAAGACTGTTAAATATACCAAGATACAGTTTACCAGCAACTATACTACATGAACAGAGAGAGAGAGAGAGAGAGAGAGATTAAGGGGAGGGGATGTAAAACGCCACAGCTGGACAATGTACTTATGTTTCTAGAACAGATTACTTTAAAACTCCTTTGGGAATATTCTAACCAGAATATATTCATAAGCACAAAATACTCAGATGAATTAAAAAAAATAATTGTCAGCAATTGCAAGGATTTCAGATATGGATAAATGAAAAGACTACAAATTTAATCCACTAGTTTCTAATATGTTTTCATATCAAGGGATTCCAGCTATAGGAGGGAGGAATGATAATATTCACCAGCTGCTCTTCTGTGACAAATATAAATGACTGGGAATCAAATGGTTAGGTCAGCTTCTGAGAGATGGATTTATAGCTCAATCAATATTGCTGTACTATTTATTCAGTTATTTATTTATTTATTTAGTTTTTGTTGACCAGAAAAGGAGGACTAGACAATTTTGTTTATTTTCAGCCTCATCCTGGAGGGAGCGGGATACAGATGGATGCCAACTGACACTGAACCAGATTAAGCGGTTGGTGGTATTTTTAGTGAATGAGGGAAATTTGGCCAGGACATTGGGGAAATTCCCCTACTCTTTTTGAGAAGTGCCGTGGGATCTTTAACATCCACCTGAACTACCACCAGAACAGGCAGATAGGACATCAGTTTAAAGTCTTATCTGAAAGATGGCACCTCAGGAGTGCAGCGCCCCATCATGCTGCACAACAATGTCAGTTTTGGGATTTAACCCAAGTGCCTGGTGTGGGGATAGAACCCATAGCCTTCTGATTTTCCAGCCTCAGAGGTGAGTGTGCAGCCTGCTGAGCCACTGACACTGCTGTTTCTGATGATCCAATAGTCATTCAGAGAGTTGCAAAACTCTTGTAATAGGTAGCTATTAAAACAGTCTAACTGTTACAGTCTGAGATGGAAAAGAGAATGGGAACTCTTAGTAAGAGGCAGAAGGAGAGAATGTCTGTGCAATAGGTACAAATGTTTGGAAAGTTAGAAATTAGCATAATTCTTTAAATGAGTAATTGACCAGTGGGGATAAGTTATGGGAAAAAATTAAGTGTATTTCTCCTTGGATTAATTTTTCCTACTACTAGCTAATATTTCTGCTCTATCACTACCACATAATTGATTTTACAGGGGAGGTGGGGAGTGGGGGGCAGGCATATAAGTAGTCATTCTTGGATAAAGTGTCAGGTGCTTGGAGTTGTGTGCAAAATAAGGGTCTGAACATTTATAATTTTTTTTTACCATTAATAATAAGCTGTATAAATACTACATGTATTTTGCTGGGGAATTAATTGTTACATACAGTATGTAGCTTCATTGTACATATTGCAAATATGAATATGCATGTCCCTTATCTCTTTTTCACAGTTCCATGGGCGGAGCCCTGCAGGTGTTTTGGGATCACATCACTGCAGGAGACAGAAGGGACCATGAGTGGAATCCTTCCCCGTCTTCTGCTGCAGTGATGTGGCTGCTGTCCACACCACTGTGGTCATTGGTGGTGTGTGGTATCAGCTCCTCCCCTGTCCTCCGTGGATGAAGCCCTCCTTCACGGCGCAATCTCTCCCCCTGGTGGATTACTTTAATCCAGTACTTCCGCACGAAGGTATTTGCATGTGCAGTTGTGCACATGCGCACATGGTTATTTGAATAAGCAGTCCCTATGCCCAAGATGTCCACCGTGCCTTAGTGTGTATAAGCAAAGCACTGCGCGTGCATGGACCATGGTGGCCATGATGGACATGGCATGCTTTTGTGCCATGCACTCTGGCTCTGTTACTAGTGCCAACATCAGAGGGCCCAATCCCTGTGTTGGCATTTACCCCCCCAGCACTGTGGAACACTGGGGCACCCACCCCCAGTGTCCCAAAATAGTTTAGATATTACTTTTTTCTACAATCTAACACCGGGCATGCCCACCCCGGTGTCAGATGTCCCCCAACCCCCAAGCCTCCTGTTTTACTATTAGGTGCTAACATCGGGAAGTCAAATTCTCCTGTCGGCTTTCACAAGTCCTCACCCCCCCCAGCAGTGTGGGACACTGGGGATCCCACCCCCAGTGTGCTGAAATAGCTTTAATAAATATCCTGCAAAAACAAAAAGTCTCTCAATGTCTTTTTTTAACCTGAAAAAAAAGGAAACTGTCCCTCATCATCCCACCACTCCCTCCCCCATCCTGACCTTCCCAGTGAGCACCCACCACCCCTTACCCTATACGTACCTCCAGAGGTCGTATGCTGTCATCTTCTGTGAACCGAGACACATCTGCACTCATCAAAGCTGAACTGTGAACTAAGGAATAAAGGTAAGTGCCGTATAATGTATTTCAATGGTGTTTTGAATTTATGCTCATAACTTTGCCATTTTTTTAATTTTCCCACCAAATTTCAACATGGCCTTTTGGGACCCCACCTCATGAACACTGCAACTGTAATTTTGATAATCAGGCTCGGAAGGTGATTTCATGGTCACAGTGCAAAATCACCTTTTGGGACTAAATAAAGAAAGTTCACCACCAGTTTTCATGAGGAGAGGTCCTAAACAGGCCATGTTGAAAATTTGGAGGAAACATTCCTAAAAACGGCCAAGTTATGTACATTTGTTTAAATGTTTCTACACACGCTCATAACTTCAGTAATTTTCAATATTTTTTTATCTTAGAATAATTTTTTATTGCTTTGGTTTAGATAACTTGAAGCTCACAACAAGCATAGTCATCGACAGTTCCAGCAAAATGACATACAAACAAGGTATTCTGTATACGGACATACCTATACAGTAAATATGACTCATTGATCAACAAGCATAGATTAACAGGTGTTACAGCTTATAATGGCCTAAAGAGAAAAGAAGACATTTCTCCAAATCAGCTAACTACCTATGATAAAAAGGATAGAAGAAGAAGGTAAAGAGCCCTTAAATAAAACAACCACAGGTCTGTGCCACTGGTGTTCAGGCAGGTGGGTTACAGTAAAGGATCGGTGCATTGCAAAGGGCGGAATGCAAATAAGATTCCCATCTACTTGCGTATAGGTCCAGTCTATTCTGATGGGCAAATGAAAGGCATTCCATAATAGAGAGATGAGCTAGGGCAGCATGCCAAGATGCAATGGTAGGTGTCCCTGACTGCCGCCAGTGCATTAGTAGGAGTCACTCAGCCTCAAGTAAAGCTAATGCTGGCCATTGGCGTTAACCCTTGGTGAGATCTACCAGTGAGGAGGTATCCCCTAAGAGGAGCCTTGCATCTGACATGGGGATAGGAGAGTCAAGGTCTTTAAAGCAGTCTACCGCAACCCCCAACCAGAAGGGTAAGATCTGAGGACATGTCCACAGATTATGCAGTAAGTGAGCTTCAGGTTGGTGGCAATGCCAGCATTTGGAGTGCCCCAAGATCCCATGTGCATGTAGTATGGCCGGAGTATGATGCCAAAATAATAAGATCTTTAGCTGGAGAAAGCAACTTTTAGTGTCCTTGTACAGAGAGTGGGCCTCCCGGATATATCCAGACCAAGAACTTTCTGGAATGTTGATATGGAGGTCAGCCATCCATTTCAATATGCTAGGGGCTGAGGGATCCAGCT
Organism: Neoceratodus forsteri; assembly: GCA_016271365.2. Taxonomy (NCBI): domain Eukaryota; kingdom Metazoa; phylum Chordata; order Ceratodontiformes; family Ceratodontidae; genus Neoceratodus; species Neoceratodus forsteri. The sequence goes on along the minus strand of CM057452.1, from coordinate 1,549,568,106 downwards.
GTGCATCTCTCCATGTCCTATAAAAATGACTAAAAAGGCCACTAGAGGTGAAGGATTCATGTAGAAAGGCCAGCCACTTCCATTTCACATCACTACAAGAGCGAGGGAATGTGGCAAGTACCACGTCTCACAGCTGGAGGTATCTCCAAAAGTCACTATTTGGGAGGTCAAATTTGGTCTTCAGTTGCTCAAAGATGAGCATTGTCTCAGAATCCAGAAGAAGCAAGTCCTGCACTACGTGGATACCTCGCATTTCCCACACAAGCCAATTAATTGGGGTCCCTCCAATCCTAAGGAGGTTGTTGCACCATAGAGGGGTATATCTCCACAGAAGAGCCCAGGCTGAACAAGAGGTATGAGACAGAGACATGAGAGAGCGTCATGCCCATCTAGTTTCTCTCATGGAAGGGGATATATCCCTAAGTCTACAGGACCTGGAGTGGAGGAGCATGCATAATCCAGTATCCTTCGCTAACTTAGCTTCCAGTTGTACCCAAGGTAGTGGAAGAGGAGAGGAGGAGGGAACAAACCATTTGGTTGCCACCTTGGCTAGGCATGCCAGGTGGTATCCATAGAGCCAAGGGGAGCACAGAAAACCCTTAGACCAGTGTGCCCTCAATTTGCTTCTGCTCCACCCAGGAGATATCCCCTCCCAGTAAAAATAGGATAAGAGGTTTTCTGGGGAGGTAAACAACTTAGGGGAAAGGTGTATTGGGAGGTTATTAAGGAGATACATAACTCTTGGGACAAGAAGCATACGAACTGCAGCCACCTTCCCAGGTAAGGACAGCTGCAGTTTATGCCACCTTGCAATCTCAAATGACAGTTGCACCAGCAGGGGGGAGAAATTAGTCGACTCTAAATCTGACCATGTAGTAGGGATGCATATCCATGGTATATGAAACCTTGAGATGCCCAGGATAATTCTGTACCCTGAAGGCAATTGTTAAAACAGACTGCATTCAGGGGAGCCAAAATGGTCTTCTTTTGATTAACCTGTAACCCTGAGAGGTCGGCAAAGCTCTGCAAAAGGGAGAGCACATAAGCAGCCACCAAATAAGACTCACCCGCAACATCTACGCCTGTAACCTTATCAGAGGTTATAAGGGCCCGAATGAGGAGATCCAGGGCTACCAAAAAGAGAAGCGGAGACAGTGGACAACCTTGTTGAGTCTCTCCGTACAAGGGTGGGCTTCTTGAAGAGCCTTCAACAAGGGGTGGACAATATCGCACCCTAGTGCTTGATACAAATCCACAGTCATCCCATCCAGTCCAGGAGCCTTCCCTTTAGCCATGCGAGACAGAGCCTGACACAGCTCCACCTCCATGATCAGGGCATCCAATTGGACTACCTGTGCAGGGGTAAGTCTGGGTTTATCAAATTGTTGATAGAAGCTATGGAACATCCCATCTAACTGAGATGAGGAAAGAGTGGAGTGTGAGTGCGATTGGTAAAGGGATTGGTAAAACATTCTCATAACCTCATTAATCTCCTGAGGGGCATGAACTATCTGGCCCGACTACGCCTGAAGAGCATGGATCTGACAGGAAGCTTGCTGCTTCTGCAGTCTAAAGGCAAAAAGGCAGCCACCTTTCTCCCCCCCATCCCAAAAATGCATGCTTAGACCTCAATAAGAGTCATTCCAATTTTTGGTGGAGAATAGTGTTGATCTGATATTCTAAACCAACTATCTGATGTTTCAAGGAGAGTCTCTGAGTAGGGAGGGGAAGGTTTAAAGCATTTTTCTAACACCACAATATCAACTTGCAGCTTGTCCAGCGTAGCCTGCCTAGCTTTGTTCTTGGCTGCTGAAAAAGCAATAATGTGACCCCTAAGCACTGCTTTAAAAGTTTCCCAAACAGTGCCTGGAGATATCCCACAGTTAGAGTTAAGTGCAAAATAATGTTTCGCTGATTAGGCAATCACCTATCGAAATTTGAGGTCTTTCAAAAGAAGGGGATTACACCTCCAATGGGTACCAGAAGGAAGTTGCCCTCCTGGACTATACCTGACCAAAACTGGGGCATGGTCTGAGACCAGGATACTTCCAATTTTATTATCAGAAGTAAACTGGGCTACGTCTACATTGGCCAGCCAGAAGTCAATGCATGTGTGTGTATGGTGTAAGTGGGAGTAAATTGTGTAATCACATCTAGTGGGGTTGTCCCTTCTCCAAATATCAACCAATCCCCATTTCTTCTGTAGATGTTGCAATGACAAGACAGCTTTAGAGTTAGCCTGGGGTGTCGGTTTAGACTTATCCAGGAAGATATCTGGGGCTAAGTTGAAGTCACCACCATTGAGAATGGGGATAGGGGCCACACAGGTATTAAAGCAGATATGGCCTGGATAACTGCCAGAAAAAAGTCGATGTGGTCCCGAGTTGGGGGTGTAAAGATAACCAATTAATACCCTCCCTGCAGAGCATGACAACCTGGCCAACACCCATCTCCCTTGTGCATCATGTCGGGATTACTCCACAATCCAAGGGGAGGACTTATGAATCAAAATCGCAACCAATTTAGTTTTGGAGGGGCCGAGCTAGCACAGACAGTGCCCACCCTCAGTCTCTTCAGCCATGACACCGCCCTCCCGAGCAGGTGGGTTTCCTGAAGGAGGGCGATGTTGGTGCAGAGAGACCTAAGGTGCTACAGCACCTTGGTCCATTTTTATGGGATGGCTTAGATCTTTGACATTCCAGGACACTAGCATCGGTCCTGAAGCAATCTGAGATGTCATATCCCTCAGATCAAGGAGCCAACAGATAAGAAGAAAAAACAGTACTTACTCAGGCCAAGGAGGGAACTGGGACCACAACACAGGGAAGGAAACAAAGCCCAGGGGCCTGGGAAACACCCATGCACTGCTGACACAAACCTGTAGTATCCAGTTGTGAACCAAAAGGGCTTAGGAGAACAGTACGGGCATACACACACCTAGTGGGTGAGCTGCAAGAGGATAAAAAGAGAGAGATAGCTCATTTATCCAAAGAAGGCTGTGTAAAAAACACAGTAGTCCTAAACTACACTAAGGGTATAACAAAGGTTACCCTATATCGAACAGAACAAATACACTTAAACACAACACTGAAATAGTACCAACAACAGGCACAATGCGCTAATGGGATCGGAGTTTATAGTAGAAGAGAGTAACTGGATATCAGTACCCTCAGCTATGCAGGCTCACAGAACCCAAAATAGAGGAGGTATACAAATAACCGACAGGGTTAACCCCTCCTAACCGGGTACATACCTAAGATTGAACACCAGGGCAGTGGGGAGGGAAACGGGTGGAGGGAGAAGGGTGAGGAAGGGAAAGGGAAGAGGGAAATATAAGAGCAGATGGGAGGAGGAGGGAGGGATGGGGGAACACCCCTCCTACCAGCAAGGTCATAGGCCCACCACAGCTGTGGTACGAGAGTAGTGGAGGGGAGAAGCCTCAAACAGGCCCACCTCCAGCCAAGTTTAGAGCTTTAGTAAAAAGCTAAGGCATTACAAAACAGGAATCCAAGGCAGTGATAACTTGGGTGTAATCTTTCATTGCCACCTTGTGCCCATCCAGCACCCAATGTGGGCCAAACGGCCTGAGGAAGCAGAAAAAAAGTGGGGGGCAACACCCTCTGGCTCAAGAAATGAGTACTGCAGCACCTTACAGATGCTGCTAGTTAAACCACCCTGTTCACCCAATAGGCAATTATCATAATTGTCCTTCAGCCAGCCTGGCGGTCACCGGGGGGAAGCTGCAGACTTCGGGACCTCGGCAGCAACAGCCATCACATAGGAGAAAATTCCTGGGCTAACCGGGGTCAAGCCATCAACCACTTCCAAAAGTGAAGAATCAGGGAAGTCAGTACAGTCTGTGACTTTGGCATTATCCATGTCCAGAGGTTCAGGGGAGGTGGACTGTGACCTCAGAGGCAAAGAACCTCGATCTTCCCTAAGGACTTTAGCTGGAGGGGCAGCCATATGACAGTCCTATGATCCTTGGTTCCAACTTCTAGCATGCTGCCTTTGCCAGTGGATAGACTCTGAATGGTGCTGTGATACAGAAGTGGTTGCCTTATGTGAGATATGAGAAGTGGTGAGACTGTTTGGAGGGCTACCATGCATAAAAACTGGCGTGGCAGGGGGACCACTGGAAAGTGTAGCACATCCATCCAGAAGGCTGTCCTCCAATTCCTACTCCTGAGATTTTTGTTCCTCCTGGTGACAGAGTCATTACTGGATCCCAGAGCCTTCTGGGAGTTATAGTTGGCATGGGCAAGCTGGGCCAAAACTTTGCAAGCCATCTTTCAACCTCTGCTGGATAGTCAGCTAGGAACTCTATGCAATCTTTTGAAATGAATAAACTGGTAAGCCCCTTAAATTTGAACTGGAAATTGTGCTGATAGAGGTATTTTTTTAAGGGGACTGAAGGCTCTCCTCCTGGCTGCTGTTTCTTGTGCAAAATCACGGTAAAAGGAGATTGTGGACCTTTGCCAGTGAACTTCTCCCAGGTTGCGGGCAGCTCATAGGATTCTTTTCTTAGTAGTATATCTCAGAAAATAGGCAATAATAGGTCTTGTGGAGGAAGCAGCCATGTCCCTTCTGCCAGCAACTCTGTGAGCCCTCTCGACATCCATAGGTCCCCTTCACCTGTCTCCCAACATGATGGGAAGGTTCTCATTCAAAAAACGTTCCATAGATTGGCCCTCATTGGTGCTCCAATGATCCGCAGGTTGTTACACTCGGCCCGGTTTTTCTGATCTTCAACCCTCTCCCAGAGGGCCGCAAGCTTCTCTTCGTGCAGCTGTATGAGGTGCTGCATTTTGAAATATTGCTGCTCATTAGCCTCCGTGCGCTGCTTGACCACATTCGTGCAGTCTTGTAACTGCCTCACATTGGCAGTGGTCCCTGTTAAGGTAAAGCTGATATTCTCCACCCACAACAAAACAGCTTCCAGCATCTTAGAGATGTAGTGCAAGGAATTGTTCACAGATGCAGGCTGAGAGGGGGACTGTACACTGAGGGGCAATGGGGTTGAGAAGCCGTGGGATGCCATCGAGTTCTGGTGGATACAGGGAGGTAGACTGCAGGAGACAGAGAGACACATCTGGTGGGGCTTACAACACTATATACCCTCAACCATGTGCCTTATCTTCAGCATTTGAGGTACGCGACGCTCAGCGGGTTGGAGCCACGGTGGGGTCTAGCGGCCTAGTCACTTGGAGTACCTCGCAAATAACGATGCTGCAACTATGGGTAACCACAGAGAAATCCACTAAATTTAGGCATCGGCTGGTTGTAGGGGGAAAACCCAAATGGCTACATATACTAAGGGGGTTCGATGCCCCGAAATCCCAGTGGTAGAGCTCGGATAGTGCCCAGAGTGGAGAGAGCTCTGTAGATTAGGCTGCCATTGCGACGGTGGCCAAACCACACCCCCCATAATTTTCAATATTTTGGCTCCAAATTTTCAACATAGCCAGTTTTTCACACCACCTCATGAACAGTACAACTGTCATTTTTCACATTCTTTCCAAAATGTGTTTTTGCACCTGTGGCGCAGAATGGCATTTCGGCATGAATCTGAAAATTTTCACCTTCAGGGTTTATGAAGTGGGGTCATAAGAAGACTATGTTGAAAGTTTTGTGTCAAAATATAAAAAAAAAAATAATAATTTTTCAGCCTGAAGCAGTGCGTATGCACACAGCATGGTTGCCATATTGGACCCAACACACTTCAGTGCTGTCCACTCTGGCTCCAGATCAGGGGTCTTCCAATGGCTCTATGTAGCCATGTTGGCTCTGACCAGAGTTTGTTTTAACATGTAAAGGCCAACTTGGTTGATCAGCAAAAGTTTTACCTACTGTCAAACACCCAACTCAAGATGGCCCCTAAATTAATTTGCTTTCACATTTTACTCCTCTGCTAATTTTAATAGCAACACACTTTATTTTTGTCTTAAAACTTTTGATTCATTTTATTGCCATTTATTATGGATTATTTGGTTCTGAAACTTTACTTGTTTGCTTCTGTTTACATTTATTGCTTTATAACTAGCTGGCGGCTGAAATCTTGTGGGCAAACTGGATCCACCTGATTACTGTTTCCCTGTTGGAAATGTGCCAAGAGGTCAGAGGAGGCCTTACCTATTCTTCACATTCCTGAATGACTGGCTTACTCTTTGAAATCTTTTCTTATTGGACCTCTCTTAACTGCCATTTTTGCTGGAATTTTGTTCCTGCATTTGACTTTTTTTACTGGATCATCATCTGGTGTTTTCTGTAGCCTTGGATTTGTCCATGATGCTGTCATCTACTACACAGTTCTAGCTTCAGACAGGTGTCCAGTTTTGTTTGATTTCGGAATTGTCTACATTCACATCTTTCTGAAAGCTGTTTTAAAATGTTGCATTAATAACCAGAGTAACTGCTTGGTAACCAGTTTTGATCTTGATGTCATCTTTAGCAACCAGTTGTTTATACTGGAGAAATGACAAACACAGAAAAGATTGCAATCAAGGTATTTTATAGTGTAAATTGCTGGCTAAGAACAGTGCCAAATACCAAAATACAATAATCGGTAGCCTGAACAACCCCAGCACTTTATGTCCAAGGCATGATGTTTCGTCAGGCTACTGATTATCGCATGTAAGCCAGATGATTTTTGGGTTCAATAAACCTTCTTACAGTCATAGTTTGGCATTTGGATATATTTATTTATTTTATTTGTTTATTAAAATGTTTCACCAGGAAGGCCCACTGAGCAACAAGTTGCTCATCTCCTAGTACTACCTGGGGGGTTGGGGAGCATGAAGATAATATACAGAGATATGGTACACAATATAGATATACAATTTGATTACATTCAATAAAGTGAGCAGACTATACATGTAACCCCTGGGCGGCACCACCCCCAGTGTTACACCCCTGCCTACTACCCCGAACATAGGCTAAGGGGGTTGGGTTTGCTAACTTATAACATCTTTTAAAACCTTTGCACAGTGCCTCCACTCAGGGTGCTTTACGTGGGTGAGAGGGTACTGGGTGTAGCCCCCTGAGCTGCTACACCACCCACAATGACCAGTTGCCTTCCCCAGACATGCCCCAATACACGGTTCCCCACATTTCCACATTTTGAATTAAAGACTCTCTCTAATAATATGCTCACACAGGATTTCAAACAACAACAACAAGATATTTATTTCAAGGGCAATAAAGGAGCTAGGAAAGGGAAACAGGAGGAGCAGAGGTCATCTTACCATATTTACACATGTACAGAGATCATTTCGGAATTTAGCTGGTGAACCCTCCAGCTGGGTGGCTACATATTAAAGGCAGACATAAATCACATTTTACCATTCAACTTAAGACATCCAGAGCCCTGGCTATCTAGCTGCTGATAAATCAGATGTTAAACATAATTATTAATAATACCCACACTGGTACTAGTCCCAGATACAGCAGAAACCCCGCAATCTCATACCATACTGGTTAAACAGATACCACAGTCCAAGATGTTGCAGGCCTTATGGAGTTGCAGCTGGCCGAGGTGGCCGGCTATTAATTTGAGGGTGGGGGGCAACTTGGAAACAGATTTTTGTAAAGCAGCAAATTATTATTTACAACCACATCAGGGATTGCCCTGCACTTTAGCAGACAAAGCAGGGATTGCCCTGCACTTGCAGACTTCCGAACATTCCAGAATAAACTATGTGGAACTTACATCCAGAACATTTAGCACAATACTTGAAAGTCCCATCCAATGCAATGAGAGTGATGCTTCTGTCAAGCATCATATATGCAATTCAAATACGGTCACATCCAGTACTTTATATACCAAAAGGCATCCATCCAGAATAAGTTGGCAACGACACTTTATCAAGCATCCCATACTTTAGTCACAGGCAGTCACATCCAGTACATTCTATATACCAAGAACATTATCCACAAGCGGAGTCCTATCCAGCACGTCTAGCCATTTAACACTTATATCAAGCGCTCTTAGACGAAATTCTGTGCAGACACAGGTACATTCTCTTTAAGGTATCTTTGACATTAACATGCCCTAGGGCCTCCTGTCTCATGAAGTGGCAAGCGCGTCTTGGCAGACAGCTCCACGATGGCAGGACTCTAACCCATAGCTACACATTTATATGATTTACTAAGCCTAGCATCTTGCTGCATCTGCAACTTAACCATTTGGGCCACAGACAAGATGCATCCATTACTTGAACTAGGCAGTCTCTTATGGGGTTAGTAGCCCAGACTGATGACCTCAATACTTCACACTTAACAGCACACATTCCTTAATTGGGCATGGAGCCCCCAAGATTACTTGCTTAACTTCTCCCTCACACTGGGGGGTATGAGGGTACTCACTCAGGTCCTCCACGGGTCTCATCCGCAATTGAAGGCATCCTGAAGACTTCTTCAGCTCTCTCACCGCTGAGGTACTTGGTCAGTGCTCTCACCACTGCATGATGTCCTCTGGTCTGGTCTGGTCAGCGCTCTCACCGCTGCTGGACATCTGATTCTTCGGTCCACATCTTTCCCCGATGTGGGAGGGAAGGCTGGCCTCTGGAGGACAGTATTGGCAACCTCCAGACTAGCTGTTGCAGAAAGTACAATTACTGTAACTAGTTAACTTTTAACTGAAGAAAATAACAAATGCCCCCTGAAGACTGAAAGGGCTTGAATTAAGTGGCCCAGGCCTGATGGCATGGTTGGAGCCTGAGCCCCTCCCCCATGGGGGGGCTCCCAGCAGGCTGGAGCCTGCTCTGCTGCTCTCTCAGCTCTGCATCTCTGAATGAATCTCCCAGACAAACTGGCAACATTGTCTCTTTATAGAGCTCCTAGCTCGACTCCTGATTGGTAGCAGGGATGGGGTGACATGTCTCCAAGTTGCTGAAGAATCTGTCAATCAGAACACTCGAGGCACAATTGGGTTGTGGAATTTGCTCCAAAAATAATGTCCCTGTAAGCACCATAAGCACTTGGGTGCTTTCCCATGAGATGCAGTGAATGTCCCACAAGTCCTGGCTTTCTGTTGCTGCAATTCCAATTGGCTGTACTGCTGGCAATGGCTGCTTAACCCACTGTCCCTTATAGCAGATTAAATACAGTCCTGAATAATGTCCTGGTGCAGCCAGAAAGAAGTAATTATTTGCCCCAAATGCCACACAGTTCTATAGCTTAAAGGCTGCACTTGTAGTCACTGCACAGATAAAGAATGTGGCTCCTTCACTTTTCTGTAGCTACTAAGCTTTTGCAACTCCCCTGCAGCAGCTGACAGACTGACACATAGAGTCCCACAATACTGGAATTGCCAAGGAAACAGTATTAGTTTTAACTTTAAATACTTTTTCCCACATGTACAACATATTCCCAACAAGCAGCAACAGTTCCATTATTTAAAACATTTTAATTTTTTACTTTTCGGCTGGAGCTGAACATAGCTACCCTGGAGGCAGCCAGAAAAATTAGAAGCCAAGTCAGGAGAAGGACAGAACAAAACAGGCTAAGGTAAACCCAGACTGGCATTTCTAGGAACCCCATTTGCAAGGGGGTTACATACAGAAGTACTGAAAAGGAGGAATGCTAACAGGTATGAACTAGATCAATAGTTCTTAGACTTTGTCACAGTGAGCCTCCCCAAATCCATGGAAAAGATTTTGAGCCTCCCCTAAAAACTGAAATAACCTAGGGCCTCCCCAAAGAAAAATAACATACTGTACTTTGCGCAGTATACCATGAATATATTGAAACCCCTTTGAGTACTTGGCTCACATTCAGTTCTTTGTCTTACACTGACGCAAAACCTTTGAAAAAGAACTTCTGTGCTCAAAGGTGTTATCTGAATAACAAATAAAATAAACAAATATTGTTATTCATCTCATTACTTTGCTCCTTCCTGCTATTGCTCTTAGCACTTCTATGCTCAACCCTTGTATTTGGGCTGTTCTGCCATCAGGCTGCAAATTGATCAATTACCAGCACTCATTATAAGTTTATTGTTCATATTTGTTTGCACTATTGTTCATTGTGTATTTCTTGATTGTTTTGCAGTTACCTTTTGAAATGTATTCACTCCCTACCCTTCTCTGGGTACACCTGAGATGAGCCTTGGCTCATTCACCTTCCCTTGTCACCTATTAGTAAATAAATACATTAAATTCACCTACTATTATTATCCTCTTTCAGTTTGCTTCACCTCTTCACACAAAATATATAAAACTCAAAATTTAAGTACAGTACTTTTTCAGACTTGCTTGAGCCTCCCCTGGAACAGGTTGGGGCCTCCCCAGGGAGGCTGGCCTCACCATTTGAGAACCCCTGAACTAGATGGATACAATGCTAACATTCTTGAAGTAGATAGATACAATAGCTCAAATATCTTTGGCAAACACTTGGTGGGACATAGCTTGTAGTTAGAAAATGGCTGGATAGAATACAAGGAGGTTGAACTAGAGCAAGACTGCGAGGAGAGACACAGATAGAACAAAATTTGCAAGGTGTAACAAAAGTGCAAGGTTGACTATAAGTGCATTAGAGATTAGGGGTTATGACTGGGGAAAAACAAAACAAAAGGTGGGTGGGTGGGGACCATATAGGCAGAGAGCAGGGGGGTGGAAAGGGGGGGATTTGGAGGAAGGGAAGGCAAGGGGTGGAGGAGAAGGGTCTGCCAGGACCTGACCCCTTCAGAATGCTGGGGACCCTGCCTGCAGCAGGCAGATGTCAAGCATGAACAGGAGGGAAGCAGGTTGTAGGCAGTGGGAGTAAGAGCACGTCAGGAAGGAAGAGAGGGGGACGAGAAGAGTCTGCCAGGGTCTGGCCCCTCCAGTATGCTGTGGACCCTGCCTACACAAGGCAGAGGTAGAGCACGACAGGGGGAAAGTAGGTTGTAGGCAGCAGAGTTAGAGCATGACAGGAGGTAAGTAGGCAGCAATGGGGAGTAGGCTTCAGAAGAACCAAGAGAGAGGGAGGTGGGGGAGAAGAGGGGCTGAGATCCAGCCTATTCAGGAAAGATTGGGGGGTGGGAGTAGGAGGCAAGGAACGTGTTTGCCTAAGTTCTGGACCCCTCCAGGATGCAGAGAACCCTGCCAAGAGCCTAGGCCAAGCAACGGCGAGTGGGTAGTGAAGCTAAGTTGGTGTACAGAGGAGGGAACGGGGATGGGAGTAAGGTGGAAAGGAAGGGGTGCTGGGGGTAGGATGTAGGGGTAGGGTTTTGCAGGAAAGAGGTGGGCATGATGCTGAAGCAGGTTCATGGGGAACAAGTTAAGGAGGATTGTAGCAGGAGCAGCTAGCAGAGAGAAAGTTATGTAAGGCAGAGGCAAGGGATTGGGAAGAGGAGGATTGTTGAATTTGAGGTGGGAGGGAGTTCCAGATTTTGGAGCTATTCTTAGCTGGGAACTTGTATTATACTATACCTTGAGTGCAATCATTCCTGTGTTTGTTCTCATCGAGCCTTTTGTTGTTTTGCACCCACCTGTTAAGTCTTGAGTGCATGTTGCCCCTGTGTTTTCTTCCTTTGAAGGGGTGTCCTGGGATTGCATGGTGAGATTTCAGACAGGAAAGATAAATATTCATGTTGTATGTTTATATTTATGAATCAGTGTCTGTACTCAATGACTGCTAATTACTAACATGAGAAGTACAAAATGTGAGGCAGTAGCTGGGGGCTAGTATAACCCTATCTGGGGTGCAACTGTGCAGGGATTTAAATTCAGGTACAGTATTGTGGGAAGGAACTTGAGGTAGTGGATATACATTATACAGCTGTGAGTAGCAAGATAATGAGGGGACCTTAGGAGGAGGATTTAATTAGCTGCAGCACCTGTGGAGTCACACTTCTCCAGGGCACTCTGTTGAGATGTGGAGGATGCCCAGTGGGTTAGAATATAGTGGACAAGGGAAAGGGGCAGGGGTAGCAATCATAGGAGAGGGAAGGAGCTCTGGAATAGTGACAAGAGACTGTTTCACACCATTGATGAATGTGGTGCATACTACTCCCCCTGCAGGGGAGTGCAGCTTGTTCCTCCCAAAGCTTCAGCAGCAGGCACACCTGCTGTGTGTGGAGGTGGCAGTCAGAAGGGGAAGACTAGTGAAAGGGTTCCCTTAGTGGCAGGTTCCATAGTTAGGGGTACTACGATGGCAGGCTTTGCAACAGACCCAGTGGAGACGGTGGCACACTATCATCCAGGGAAGACAGCAAACAGAGTTAGGAAAGCTGGGGGAGGCCACATAATATTCTTTATTTTGGGATGAATAATCTGGCAGGAAAGCCATTAGGAGCAGTACAGGATAATTTTAGAGCACTGTGTTCTAGACTTTAGAGGTTGGCTAGTAATGTGCCTTTCTCAGAGGTGCTCACAAGACACAGTAGGGAAGAGATAAAGAAGCTGAAAATGTTCTAATTCAACAACTGGTTAAAAGAGTTGTGCACTGAAGAAGTGAGGTTTCACTTTCTGGGCAACTGGGTTCCTTTTGTAAGATAAAGGCCTATTAAGCCATATGCCCTTCGTCTTTCAAGGCAGGGTACAAGGCACTGGGCCGGATGTTTGAAGTATCTTGGGAGAGATGAACTAGTAAGGTGGAGGCTAGGGCAAGAGTAATTTACAGGGCAGATGGAGTTGTGGGAGACCTAGCTTGCAATTCCCTGACTAGTGGGGGCAATCGGGGGGGGCCAAGGCCAACATCTAGTACTGTAGATGGGGATCAGATGGGGAACAAGAAAGGGTCATGAGACAGAGATCAAGAACCACACTAGATGGGGGTGGGGAGACAAAAAGAGCTAAAACACAAGGAACAGGTAAAACAGGTCAGGGCAGTAGATATAGTAATAGCAGAAGGCAGATGTCCTGTAGATTAGTTTGCTTGGATGCCAGAAGCCGTGTTAAAATAAATGATCTCTTGGTTATGGCACTGAAGTGCCTAGACATAATGGTAATAACAGAAATGTAGGACACACAACAATGACTGGGACCTCATGGTATCATGCTATTTGATATTTAGGAGGGAAAGGGAGAAGGGCAGAGAGAGACAGGACCTGCACTGTATGCAAGGGAAAGTATTAGGGTGTTGGAAGATAAGAACACATGGGGCTGATAATGTTGAATCATTATGGGCTTAGTTAACTGCTGATAGGGGAAAAGCCCTCCACATGGGGGTTAATTTCTAGTTCCCCATATTAGTCATAGAGGGTGGATAGGCACTTACTGAACTGGAAGGGGATGTGCGCTGCTACTGTAGGTGACTTCAAAATGCCAGCTGTGGACTGAAGCAATACTGGGCCACGGAGTACCAGACACCAGATGTTGGTGGGTACCTTCCAGGACTGGTTCCTGACTCAGCAGGTGGGGAGCAGATTAGGGATGAGGCCATACTTGATGTAGTTCTAACCAACCAGGATAGCACTGTGGGATTAGTAGTGGAAGATCCACTTGCGACTAGTGACCATAACACAGCATGGTTCAACATATCCTTGTAAACAGAGAGGCAGAAGTCCCTCAAATTGCTCCTGGATGTTAGACAGGCAGACTTCAGGAAGTGGAGGTGTAGCAAAGGTAAAGTCTAGAGGGATCTTGCCTACTGGTAGAGATGGAGAGCAAGTGGGAATTTATCAAACAGTTGATCCTTGATATATGAAAGAGCTGCATCAGGCAGATAGGAAAGGGAAGGGAAGGGAAGGGAAGGAAGGGAAGGAAGGGAAGGGAAGGAAATTGTTTAATCAGGAAAGGCATACTAAGCTGAGGCTTGTTCCCCAGGCGTGATCTGGGAGCAAAAGGAAGTTATGTAACTTGCTCAGGGTTGAGGAAGTTAAATAACTTGCTCAGGGTCATACAGTATGAAAGTGGGGGTTGTGGGATTCAAACCCAGGTCTCCAGGTTTGCAGCTCAGTACCCTAAACTATAGCACTATACTACCTAGGTAAAGGGATGGGGAACAAGATCCCCAAGCCATATCACACATCTTCTCACATTACCGCATGAATTACCCTACATGGGGTGAGTTTAACTCCTGGATTTAACTGTTTGACTTAATTGTTGTTACTGCCATCTTGGGGGGGTTGAGATGTACCACGTGCGGCTTGTAGTGCTTCTATGTATAAAAAACTGTGACTGTCTAATGGCTCTTTGAACGTCAAACAGCGCAAGGAAAGAGCAGGGAAGGGAGTTCCTGAGTTCTGTGTGTGTGTGTGTGTGTGTGTGTGTGTGTGTGTGTTGCGAGAAATGAGAAGCATTAAGCGAGAGTAAATATGGCAGTTACCAAAGTGCTTAAAATTCCATGACACAGTAATATGGGTAAACAAGCATACAGAGAATGGGACTTATTATTTCCCGGTTTCTGTTGCCTGATAGCGGCCCAGGTGGTTGGCTGTTTGAGCCAATTAACGTGTAGGATTTGGCAGACCCATTTTCTAACAGGGTAAAGAGTGCATGACCATCAACTGTTTAGGCTTAGTGAGGAGTCCATTACAAGGGACCAAAACTTTAAACTGATGGTGGTGGTGGTGGTGGTGGGGGGCGGATTTTGAAGGATGTGAAGAGGAACTTCTTCATGAGAAGGGTATACCACAGGACATGGTGGTCAATGTTTAGACAGTTGCTAATTTAAGAGTGGAAGGGATAGGCAAATGGAAATGATGAAAATGACTACAGAAAGGGATATTTCTAATGGGAGCAATGTGATTGGTTATACAGAACAACAGGATGAAGATTTTGTGTAACTGTAAGGTCCTACTAGTGCTGGACTTTGGGGATTTTGGGTAGGAACCGAACTGACATGACGGATCAAGTCTTTTTTGCTTATATACTCACATGCCTCTAAATACCCTCAATCTTATTTTTTTTAATTAATTGATTGATTTACTTAAATTTGTGTACTGGGTAAGGAGCACTGGGCCAAGGTAATTTTTTCTGCTTGACCAGGGCCAAGTGCAATTACAAAAGCATAAAAAGATATACATATGTTACAAAGCTGTATCATATATAAATAAAAATGCATACATATAATGCAAAAGATATCTAAATCTTATGGGACTACAAGGCTAACAACTGCTCCCACAGGTTATTTAAAAAAAAAACTGAAAAATCTATGATCTCTCCTGTTGTGTCCTGACTTCCTCTCGTCTCCCTCCTAGGTATATTTTACTTCAAACCTTACAATACATCACTTTCCCCTGTCTACTGCATCTTTACTCTCTCCCCACTCCTTTCTACCTGTTCTCATTCCCCCATTAACTGAAATAAATGTCCCAACCCGCTATGGTTCTGATTCCCTCCTAGCTCACTCACTCTTGGTCACCGGTCCACCAGTAACCAAAATTACATTCTCTTTCTCATTTGGTCCTGATTACCCACTCTCTTATAACTTGGTCCCTCGTCCACATGCTAAGCTACTCACTAGACCCTCCACACATACATAATCAGTGATAAATCAATCTGGGAAAGCCTTCCTGAAATATCAGGTCTAAAATTTATTGATTTGGATCAAGATGGGCAGAGTATTCCATCACCTTTAGGAAAACATTGCAAAATAACTGTCTTTAGCTGAATTTAGTTGTGATAGGGGGGACATAAAGCATGCCTTCCCTCAAATGCAGTGTCCATCTTGCAGTGGGTGAAATCAGGAGAGGTATTGTGGACCCAGTCTGTTGATGACCTTAAAAGTCAACAGAATGACCTCAAAGTCAATCTGCCACCAAACTGGTATCCAGGACAGTCAACACCAGAGTAAGGGGCTCTTATCTCCGTGTGGAGATCAGAGGCTTAAACATAGAAACATAGACATTAATGGCAGATAAGGACCGCTTGGCCCACCTAGTCTGCCCATTTCCCTACCTACAGGATAAGCTGCAGATCCTAGTTAACCAACAGCCTATTTCTTCCTACCCCCACAAGAATTGCCTTATGTCTGTCCCATGCATTCTTGAATTCTCCCACAGTTTTAGACCCCACAACCTCCTCAGGAAGGCTGTTCCATGTGTACACCACCCTCTCTGTGAAAAAATACTTCCTCACATTGCTCCTGAGCCATCCCCCCTCTATCTTCAAATTGTGTCGCATTGTTCTTGCACATCTCTTTTCTGAAAGATGCTACCCTCTTGGACTTTATTGATTCCACTGAGGGGTAGCACGTGAAGTTGGTGCCCGAAAGACTGCACCATCTGAAATGGTGATGCAATGTGGGCAAAAGCCCGAAAGGCGAGGCGGCAGGGTGGATGACCGGATGTGGGGTTGTGGGCGACCCTAGCGACAGAATGTCGCTATACGTACACGCACTGGGGTGGGAATGAGAATGGTGAGCATGGCCTGGGAGGGTGGCAGAGGGGACGTAGGGGGTGACGCTGCAGTCAGCTGCTGAGCTGCACCATGGCATCAGGGGTTGGCCTCCACTTGCAGTGCTGGGGTTCCAGGTTCGGGTCTGGGTCTGGGTGCTACTGCCTTTTTGTTGCGCCTGGCCCAAACTTTATTTATATTTTGCTTTTCACCCCGAATGCACCCCTGGGTTGAGAATCCTTAAGTAGGACGGAGGCCCCACGTGGTGTGTGTGGGGGTGCAGCCCCCACAGAAAACAAAGTATAGAAATCCCTAGCGCCCGTTCTTCCATGCGCCGAGGATGTCAGGGTGGCGATAATGCGAGTTGCTGTTCAGCACTCGCTATTATCACATAGAACCCACTGAGGTACTTAAAGGTTTCTATCATGTCTCCCCTCTCCCTCCTTTCCTCAAGGGTATACATATTAAGCTCCTTTAGTCTCACCTCGTATGTCTTCTCTTGCAGACCCTGCACCATTTTAGTTGCCCTCCTCTAGACTGCCTTCATCCTGTCTATGTCCTTGCGGAGATGGGGTCTCCATAACTGGACGCAGTACTCAAGATGGGATCTCACCAACTGTCTATACAAAGGGATAACAACTTCCTGTTTTCTGCTGGTGATGCCTCTCCCTATACATCCCAGTATCCCCCCAGCACTCCCTACTGCCTTCTCACATTGCTTGCTAACCTTAAGGTCATCTGATATGATTACCCCCAGGTCCTTTTCCATTTTTGTTGTTGTTACTACCCCCCCATTACGTAATCTGCCACTGAGTTTTTGTTTCCTAGGTGCATTATTTTGCACTTCTTTGCACTGAATCCAAGCTGCCATACTTCTGACCATTTCTCCAAACTTGCCAAGTCCCTTCTCATCCTTCCCATGCCTCCTTGTGTATCAGCCCTGTTGCAGATCTTTGTGTCATCTGCAAAGAGGCATACTTTTCCTTCCAGTCCCTCTGCAATGTCACTTATAAAGACATTAAAAAGGACTGGACCCAGTACTGAACTCTGCAGTACCCCACTAGTAACCCCTCTTTCTTCAGAGTGGACTCCATTTACAATTACTTTCTGTGTCCTGTTGTCCAGCCAATGTTTTACTCAGGCTACCACCCTGGGACCCACTCCCAGGCTGGTTAATTTGATTATTAATCTTTTGTGTGGGACTGTGTCAAATGTCTTGCTAAAGTCTAGGTAGGCCATGTCCACAGCCACTCCCTGGTCTACTACTTTGGTCACCCAGTCAAAGAAATCAATTAGATTCGTCTGACATGAACGTTCCGCTGTGAACCCATGCTGCCTTGGGTCCTGTGCCCCACTGGCCTCGAGGTACTCAAAAATTCTTTCCTTCAGTAGTGATTCCATCACTTTCCCTACCACAGAAATCAAATTGACAGGTCCGTAGTTTTCTGCCTCTGTCTTGCTCCCACTTTTGTGAAGGGGAATCACATCCACCTTCCTCCAGTCCTCAGGTACCTCACCATCCTCCCATTATTTGTTAAAAAGGGTAGTCAGTGGTGTTACTAGTTCTCCCCTTAATTCTTTTAGAATTCTGGAGTGAATTCTGTCAGGCTCCATTGCTTTGTCCACCTTCAGTTTTAGGAGTTCTTTCAGAACCCTTTCTTCTGTGAAAGGACTAGGCTCGACCCCCCTATCCAGAGTGCTTCTGTTAATTGGATTAGGTACCTCCCCCTCCTCCTCTTTTGTGAACTTGGCAGCACAGTTTGCAGAAGATAGCTCTAGCTCTCGGGTAGATCATCATAGAGCACATTACAATAGTCCAGCCATAAAGTGACAAATACCTGCACTAGTGGTTGCTGATTGTCCTGCTCCTTAAAATAATGCAGCCTGGTAAAGTTCCTGAGTGATAAAAGTCACTTTGGATGATAGCTGACACCAACTGTAGGCTTCCAGGATCAAACTGCTGTCCAGAGCAATAATCAAGTTTGGCTACAATAGATTTCTGACACCACTTGCTTTTGTAGGGTGCCAGTACTGACACCTTCATCACACGTTTTTCTTACCCTAAGAATTCACATGGAGACACTTGTATAGCCATAGGAGACAGTCTGAATGTCCCCATAAGCTTAGACAAGTGGAAATAATCCCACCAGAAGCAATTCATTCTTACCTGTGTTTACTTTCAGTCATCTGATGGGCATCCGCTCTTTGATTTTTGGCACGCTATTTCCACAGTAGTAGTAGTAGTATTTCTACACTAGTACAGCGAGGATACAGAGGATCACTGGCCCAGGGCAAATGAAGTTAGCTATCAATTTTCTAGCAGTGAAATCTCATGATGTGTTTGCAGATCACCTTTCCCAGTAGCAACCTATATAATGGGAACAATTTGGAGAAAAATTGACTCCTGATGAAATATCAGACTTAACAGTAGCATGTCAGGAACAAGTAGCATCCAACATTACATAGGCAATTGATAGGCAAGTCTCTGTTATGAATTTTTTTTACACACTCGGGGTGTGTGATGGCCCATAAACCTCAAGAGCAAAGCTTGACAGGTTTATGACGTCATCACATACCGAAGGTGTGTAAAAAAATCCATTAACACAGACTTATCTATCCTTTATTTTTTATAATTACTGGTGCAGGGAGTGAATACCAAATTTAGTGAAGGAGTTCTATCAGACACAAATACACACGCACACTCTCTTTCTCTCCACTACAGACATTCCTTGTATTTATTTATTTTATTTTTTTTGTAAGTTAAACTGTAAAACAGAAATAACAAGCATTTGTCAATGCCAAATGTTTGCTTGCTGGTATTGGCATTGGTAGTGCAGGAGTTAGAGAGATACATAATAGGAATGGCAGTGAAGTATTCAACTAACGCCAACCCCCAACCCCACCCTGCAGAGACTGCCAGGCCTTGGGGGTGTGCCTTTGGGTTGTTGGGCATAATGCTCATGCCATTCCACCTCACCCCACCCTGCAGACATCAATAGGTGTCGTGGTGTGCCTTGGAGTCTTTGGCCCTTACACTCACCCCATTCCATAAGGAAATAAGCCGAAATGGGTGCAGTATAGGAGAATGGGCTGAACATTAGGGCCGAAGACCCCAAGGCACAACTCAATGCCTGTCAGGCTCTACAGGGTGGGGCATTACAGCTGAAAACCCAAATGCCAAGGGCATTCATTGATATTTTCACTCCAGATTTTCAACATGGGCTTTTTGGGACCCCATCTCATGAACAGAGACACTATCATTTCATTGCTCAATCCCAAAAGGTAATTTCCCACAGCGACTATGCCATTCAGCGCCACAGGTGTGAAAACACATTTTGGGCAGGATTTGAAAAATTACAGCTATATTGTTCTTGAGGAGGTGTGAAAAAATATTAACATTGAAAATCTGGAGTGAAAGTATGAAAAATTGGTGAAGTTACAAGCGTGCATAGAAACTCTGCAACACACACCCAAAACACAATCATTTTGTGGAATTTTTTCACCAAGTTTTCAACATGGGCTTTTTGGGACCCCACCTCATGAACAGTGACACTATCATTTAGGTACTTCATCCCAAAAGTTGATTTCGCACAGTGACTGCGCCATTCTGCAGGCAGGATATGAAAAATGACAGATATACTGTTCATAAGGAGTTTTGAAAAAATGGCAATGTTGAAAATCTGGAGTGAAAATATTAAAAATTGGTGAACTTACAAGCGTATGTAGAAACTGCTCAACGTACACTTGTAATGCAGTCATTTTTTGAATTTTTTCACCAAACTTGCAACATGGGCTTTTTTGGGATGCCACCTGATGAACAGTAGCACTGTTATTTTGTTAACTGGTCCCGAAAGGTGTTTCTGTGCAGCAAATGAAAAATCACCTTTCAGGACCAAGAAACTAAATGACAGTATCAGTGTTCACAAGGCTGGGTCCCAAGAACCCCATGTTGAAAATCTGGGACCAAAACTCCAAAAATTGGCCAATATATCAACCTAAATTGACCCCCCCCTTTCACAGCCATTATAGAGCTTAGCGTCATTTCTTCAGTTCCCAGTTGGTCTTTGAAGAGTGCAGACATGGTCCCCGGTCCACAGAAGATTGCTAATCCTGATCTCAGGAGGTAAGTATGGGTGATGGAGGGGTGCAGGGAGGTGAGGTGTGCAGAGGGAGGATGCGAGGAGGGGGGGACAGCGGGAACAATGAGGGACCATTTTCTTTTATTTCAAGTTTTAAAAAAAATACTTTGTGGGACTGTTTTCTTCTTTACAGGTGAAATATTACAAAATGGATTGTGGCACACTGGGGTGGGCTCCCAGTGTGCGAGACTAGTGGAGGGGGGGATCAATGCAGACCCAGGGATTGGGCACCCTGAGGTCAGCTGAAAAAAGGGGGCGGGGGGGTGCATCCAACACCTGGAGTGGGCATCCTGGTGTCAAACAAAAATAAATACTTTGGTACACTGGGGTAGAATCCCAGTGTGCCACAATAGTGGTGGTGGGGGAGCATGCCGATATGAGGATTGGGCATCTTGCTGTCAGCAAAAGATATGTTTGGACTGGGGGGGGCATGCTGACATGGAGATTTGGCACCCTGTTGTTGGCAAAATATATTTTTGCACTTGGGGGGGGAGTCATCCGATGCTGAGAGTGGGCATCCCAGTGCTGGAAAGTAAAACAAAAAACATTCTTCTGGGTACACGGGCAGGCTCCCAGTGTGCCACAATAGTGGGATGGGATGGGGGGCATGCCAACATTGGGACTGGTCACCCCAATGTCAGCTTTTGGGGGACTGCGTGGTGGGTGGCAGGAGCCGCCAATCTCTCAAAGCCATGGTGTGGCTCATTTATTATGTTTAAATAACTGTATTTATTGATATGCTTCAACATGAAAGGCATGCTAGGGAAAGGGAGAAAGGGGAAATTGTTTAACCAGGAAAGGCACACTAAGCAGAAGCTTGTTTCCAGGTGCGACCTGGGAGCACAAGGAAGTTAAGTGACTTGCTCAGGGTCACACGGTATGTAAGTGGGGGCTGTGGGATTCAAACCTAGGTCTCCAGTAATATGCAAATGTGTTGCTCGTAACTCCAGTCATGCACATTACTGTGCACTGTAATGCACATGGCTGAAGTCATCTCAAGCCACTGTGTGCTTGGTTGCGGAGGGGAAGGGAGGAGCTGCACCTGCAATCAGGGATGACAAAACTGACCCTGATTGGAACGGCAGATTTCTTTCAAGTCCGGCACTCGCTCTGAAACTGTCATCATCAGCAGCTTCCCTGTTGATTGGTGGCCAAGGGACATGCCCTTGAATGTGTTTGCTGGATTGGCCAAACACTGCCACATATCTGCAATGTTGTACTCACCTCAAAATGTTTTTGTGCGCTGTGCGCGCAAGCAAACATAATAAATGATGAGCATACTCAGGCATGGTCTGTTCTTGATCTCAGTAGCTGTCTCCCATACCATAACCCTGCCCATAATGTATGAAGAGCAGGACCAACCAGATAGATTTTTTGTGCTTCAAAGGCAGGATCAACCAGATAAATACTTAAAAAATACATAACTACCTGCACTTAGAGTGGGAAGCAAATATTCAGTGTGGTACCTCAGTAACTGAGAAAAAGGAGCCGCCATGTTTGTTTAGATATTCAGCCCACCCACACAGAGAGTACAAGCCAATCAAATGGCACTCTACAACAGAGCAACACACCGAGGACACTGCTACTAAAATGAAGATTTTGAAAATGCTGTAATAACCGGTTTTCCAGTTATTATGGCATGTGAAAGATGGCAGTTCACTGTGTGATAAAGGGGCTCACCAGTAATTATAAACTTCTATTATGAAAAAGTCTCAGAAATGCCGCAATCTGATTGACTGTCACCATTCTGAGACCCTTACATTAATCTCTGTTACACTGCCATGTACAGCCTGATCACCATGTCAGCATAAACTCTTCCTGCCAGCATTCCATGCTGTAGCAGTACTGAATGAATGGAATGATGCATTCTCATTCTGAACCAGCATTCTTAAGCAGTTGGTAGATTAGCTATTTTATTAAAAATCTCACTCTCAAGGAGGAAAACATTCCAAAGGAGCACTTTTAGCACTTTTCTTTTGGAATATTTTTTATATTATAGATCGAGGAGTGCTTCCGAGCAGTCAGAGCTCTCCCTTCCCCGTGTGAGACACTCTTATTCTGTGAAGAATTTCTCATGCGCAGATGCCCTGGAAATAGGCACATTCCTAGATGTTTGTTTTTTTTTTAAATAACACTAGGTGCTTCCTCAATCTATAATATTTTATTACGTCCTCTGCTGCCACTTGTTGCAGGATAAGAGTGGTTTCACTTGCATTCTGTTCCAGCCAGAACAGCTCAGCTTCACTTTGCTGTTCTCACTGGGGCAGAACATGCTTGAAACCACTCTTATCCCGCAATGAGTGGCTTCAGGGTACGTATTAATATATAACAGCAATAAGGCACTCCAGAGAGTTAGATGAATAGTCTGTTAATCAGCCCCTAGGCCAATATGACACTCAATTGCATCTTCTTCACATTTTGCCCCTAGGGAGTAATTAACAGACTGTTAGGAGAACCCCCTGGTCATGCCTTATTGCATAATTAATTTGGAAGGAAAGACTGGGACCTAGTTAGAACAGTTACAGAAATTTTTTTTCAAACATTTTCATGCAGTCAGTAAATTTCAGATAGTGAACAGTGGCGAATGAGGGTCCAGACTGACAGCTCCATATGATATCTGGCAAACAGGAGATACACTGACCAGGAGAGTTTCCATGCTATTCCATAGCCAAAAACAGACTGAAACAGCTTGTTTTTCTTTCCAAGTACACATGCAACTGCATCACAACCACCTTCTCGATAACCCAATGTACATATACATAACTGAAGGCTAGACATGCAAGATCCTCGGTGTCCACCGATGGTTTCTTTAGGTGGTACCTTATGATGGCCTCCTTTAAGAGAGCAGGTAGGTGTTCCTCCAATAAAGACAAATTGACAGTATCTGCAATTTCTGGTGCCAGTAGCAAAGGAACTGCATCCAACTTCTAGATTGTTGGTTGCTGCTCAGACAACACCCAGTGGCTATCCACGCACTCAACAGACAGAGCCACCAATCAGAGATGTGGAAGATCTATCACTTCTGGTGTCTGATTACCTTTGGCTTATATCTGGGATTTGTAAAGAGATCCCAGCCCAGAAATTGACCATCTTAGTTTTCAAACAGGGCACACTTTTTGCACATCTTAACTGACCATGTTTCTCTTATGTGGAGGCAATCCATGTGGAATATGTTTTCCACCGCACAGAGGAAGGTAAACTGGCCTGTTCCTTTCAGTGAAGACAACATCCAGATAATTAATTCTTGGACGTCCGGTGATGTCAGCATCCAGGATGGTTGCCTGAGTTTGTTTGGGAGCTTCCCCGGTGTTAGATTTGGCTGAAATCCTCTGAAATAATGAGCGAGCAGCAGGAATTTAGACAGAAAACGTTACCGAAATCCTTGCCCACATGAAGTATCATAGAATCTTTTGGGTCGCTATACGCCCAGCAACAAAATATGCCTAAGTCAAACAGAAGGCTGCACAATGTCAGTCCAGCAGTCTCACACACTTCCACATTCTCAGTGAGGGGTGACAAAGGCGAGGAGGGTGGCTCGGAAGAAATAAAAGGCCTGGTTGGAGATGACAGTAGGGCCATCACGAGGATGCTGTATAAAATTGATGGCAAGATATTCAACATTCAAAAAAATTTAAACAAGCTAGAGAAATGTACTTCTGCGATAAAATCACAGGTGGAATCCTTGCCGGCTGAGCACATGGCAATGGGGAGAGCACTCTGTCATTTGTACGAGAGAGAGAGAGAGAGAGAGAGAGCTGTCGACTAGGGCAGAAGACGCTGAGGCCAGATCATGAAAAAACAACATCTGTGTATTTGGCTGAGGGGACAGAGCAGGTAGATATGCCAAAGTTTTTAGAGTGCTGGCTGCAGCAGGAGCTTAATTCATCTGTGGATTCAGAACTGGGGATAGAGCGGGCACACTGCACGATTGCTCCTAAGCCATAGCAGGGAGCGCCCCCCCCCCCCGCTCGATCATAATTAAATTTCTAAGCTTCTCTATTAAGGAGAAAGTGTTAAGATTAGCCTGAGGAAAGAAGAACCTGCGTTTTGATGGACAAAGAATTTATATAGACCAGGATTTCCCACCACTCCTATTGGTAAAAAGGAAAAAAGTCCTTCAAGTAGTAAAGCAACTCAGGGATAAAGGTCTAAAGGCACAAGTTCGCTACTCAGCCAGGTTGCGGATTCAAGATGGAGTCACTACTAAATCTTTTGACTCATTGATAGCAGCAGCACCTTTCTGAAGAATGCTAACTTTCAAATACCAGACCTGAAGGAAGAGCTAGCTGAGGCAGAGGTGGAGGAGCTCCTCTGGAGAGCTGCAATGGTAAAGAAGGCTAGGGTGCAACAGAGATCTCAGGGAATCCTACCCTTGCATTCAGATCTGGCTGCAGGGTTGAAGAAAAACCCAGATACCTGACAATTTTGAAGCTATTTGTGGCCATGATTGTAAGAATTTGTTTTTCCCCCGGCAAGAGCTGTGGGCTGGGGCAAAGTGTGTGTGGGGGGGAGGGAGTTTGTCATTCCCTTCCACATGATACAATTTTCTATACACTGAATAATGGGTTAAAAAAAAAGATGGATTTGCTTCCACACATTATTTCTTTGGTTCTCAGTATTCTTGACTATAGTGGGGAAAAAGACTTAGTCTGAATCTGTGCTTCCCGATAATTAGGGGTGATGTCTCATGTGGGTCTTTCAAGTAAAGCAGGGGACTGTTTTTTCTGTTATTAGAAACTGGGATTTCCTGCTACTAAATAGCAGCCCCCAAGTTTATTCTGCTTTGGGCATGCAAGCTTTCAACCTGAGTCGACAGGAGTCAAAGAGATATGACTTACACAGGGGCTCCTGCACCTCTGCTCAGATTTGAACAGCTTTCAGAAGAAATTCCAAGACACCTGATAAGACAGGAGTCAGTGAAGAACTATGACTGAAAGCTTAGGTGTTTTCAAATGGATTATTTTTGACTCTAGCAGAATATTAAGTACAAAAGGCTCAGAGGCTCAAATCCAACAGAGCTTGTTTTGTCAATACAGAGGGTTCTGCCTGCCTGGGATGGGCAGGTCTTAATTTTGTTTGACTTCATTACTGAAAGGTAAAAAGCGATAGAAAGATGCACCAGAGAAATAGTGTACTGGCAAAAATAAGCAAGGGTTACCTCAAGTTTTGTGAAAGGTTATTTTCTTTTATCTCTAAGCCATTTTGAAGCTCTCAAGAATTGGCAATGCACTTTGTGGGTTAATTCCTGAGTTATAAAGGCGGTCATTTGACAAGGGACATTTGAAGATCTGGACAGTAAATATATTCACATTACAAAAATTTAGGGCTTAAGTCACAGTTTAAGAAGACCCACAAATGGAAGAGTTATGGGGAGTAATAGAAATAAGAATGCTCCATCAGATCCTGGATTATAATCCCAATTACTTCAGAGGGGTAAGATTAACTCGAATATAACTGTCATGTCCACTGGGGATGCCCAGATTTAATTCCTGGAAACTCCAGAGAGAAGGAGAAGCACTTAGGTGACAAACCCAGGCTTCAGGCCTAGATAGCAGGACGTAACTTCTTCTAAAAAAATTAAAAAGTTTATTCACGAGGCACTAGAGTGTACCTCTGGGGGGGGGGCTTTTGTCCACCCACAAGTTAAATCTACTGGTTCTTTCTCCATACCAGAGTTAGGTTATCATGTGGCTTTGTTTAAAATAGTTAATGAACATGTTTATATGTATACATGTATTTTGTTAGTTGTCTGCCTTTTCTTTAAATGTTTGTCGTTGTTTGATTTCAGTTTCTCATGCCTGGGACAGATGAAGGGGATGGAGGGGGGATGGGAGGGACCATAATGCTGTTAAAATGCTCATATGGATAGTCTAAATATCTATGGATGAAATGCAAAAGGGGTCAATAATGTGGTTAAAAGAACTAACATTTTACAAGAACATAAATAACTAAATGTGACATTGCCTGTTTACAGGAGACTAAACTCTCCTGTGTGGAACACTCTAAACTCAGAAGGGCCTGGGTGGGGGGGGGTTATGCTGATTCTCACCCCCAGTGGAAAAAAGCAGGAGCTGTGATCCTGGTTAGACAGGGTTTTTCAGAGGGGGATGGTAGGTTTGTGAGGATATCAGGGATCTGGGCAGGAAGACTGATACATATAATATCTGCGTATGTGCCTACACCACCCACAGGAGAATTCTTCAGGAGGACTTTTCAACATATTGCTTCCCTCCCGGCAGTGCAAGTATTATGCCTAGGGGATTGAAATTATGTGGAAGATCAGGACTTGGATAGAAGTGCCCACAATAAAACATTTCTGAGAGCTGGCGCAAAGTTATTAAAAATGCTTAGAACAGAGGGAGGTTTTGTAGACCCTTGGAGAGTACAGAACCCGGCCAAAAAGGAATTTACCTTTCACTCCCTGGCAAGTAACTCATATTCCCGCTTAGATAGGTTGAATACCCAGAAAAAGTTTGTTCATTTGATAGTAGAAAAAAAGATGCACACCCTGTCTTTATCAGATCATGCATTAATGTTATACAGATTGGGGGGGGGGATTTCACATCCGAGAAGCTCATGGAGGTTTAACTCAGGTTTACCACAAGATAAACATTTTGTAGACTCCACAAAAGAAATTATAAAAAATGTTATGAGAGAGAACGATGCAGGAGAAAACATATAAGATTTGTGTACTGTAGGATAGCTTGAAAGCAGTGGTCAAAGGACATGCAATATCACAGGCAGCCTTTATAAAGAAAAGGCACCAAGAGGGGGTTTTAAAGATGGAAGAAAATCTCAGATCCTTGGAGGCAGGACATAAAAAATCACTGGACGTGTCAGTCCTAATTAAAATCAAGGAAGCAAAAGAGAAGCTAAATACCCTAATATCTAGGAAAGCAGGGAATACAATTAGATTTTGAAATCAGAAGTATTATGAAGGGTGGGGAGGCAGGTCGGTTACTAGCCCTTAGGCTTAGGAAACAAGAAGCAGAAAGACGTGTTACAGGGATAAGAAAGGAGGGGAGGGGAGGGGGAATGAGACAGGCACTAAACCGGAGGAAGTAGCAGAGGAGTTCCAAAAATACTATGCCGAGTTATACAAAAAAGAAAGACAGGAGGATCACAGGGAGAAAATGTTTGAATTTCTAGGAGGACTGACACTCCCAAGTCTTTCCAAAGAACAGCAACAATTTATAGATGTCCCATTCATGGAAAATAGCATAAAGGAAGTAATACTATCATTAGAGGTGGGGACGGCCCCAGGACCAGACGGTTTCATTGTAGAATTTTATAAGGTGTTCTCTAAGGAATTGTCACCATTACTTACTAAAGTGTGTAATGCAGCACATAAGAAGGGAGAAACTCCAGGGACCTGGGGAGGGGTGACAATTTCAGTGCTTCCCAAACCTGGTAAAGAGGGCACCTTCTGTGTAGATTTCCGCCCTATCTCATTGTTAAATTTAGATGCAAAAATATTCTCAAAGATGATAGCAAAGAGAATACAGGAAGTTATCAAAACCCTGGTACATCCAGACCAAACTGGATTTATCCCAGGGAGACATATACACGATTACATCTGTCTTTTGTTGAACATTCTGGTAATGGCCAATAAATTACCCCCTGAACCTCTCAAAACAGTCATCGCAATAGATGCCGAAAAAGCATTTGACTGGCTAAATTGGGAATTTCTACGGGCTACCTTAATTAAATTTGGGTTTGGTACTACATTTATAGGGTGGATTTCAAATATATACCACACCCCAACAGCAAAAGTTGGGGTAAATGGTTTATTCTCCCAAGAGTTCAAAATAGAGAGGGGAACAAGGCAGGGATGCCTTCTATCTCCATTACTCTTTGCTTTGAGTATGGAACAGTTGGCGGCCAAAATCCATGAAGACCCAGAGTATAGGGGTATCAAAGTGGGAGGGGAGGAAATGTGCATCTCGTTCTATGCAGATGACACCTTATTATATGTGTCAGATCCTGAGAATGCATTACCACACATAACTAAGCTACTGTCACAATTTGGTAGCATATAAGGTTTTAAAGTTAAAGAATCTAAAACAGAAATGCTGCCACTTCGTGGTCAAAGTGGAGCTAACCTGCCCACCTTAGGAAATTTCAAATGGGCTAACACAGGATTTAGGTATCTAGGGGTTTGGATCCCAAGAAATATTAAACAACTATTCGAAGCAAATTGTCTGAAGTTGCTCAAAGAAGTGCAAGCGGATTGTGACAGGTGGAAGGAACTTCCATTGTCCCTTATGGGTAGGGTTAAAGTAGTTAGAATGAATCTACTACACAGTTTCTTATTCTTCTTTTCTTTGCTCCCACTTAGACCCCCTCCATGTTTTGGAAATAACTTAAATCTACCCTGTCTCAGTTTATATGGGGTGGCAAGAGGCCTAGAGTGAGATGGGCAGTCTTGGCAAGTCCAAAAAATAAGGGGGGGCTGGCTTTTCCAGATATTGAAAGGTACTTCTGGGTAGGCCAAATACAATATATCATTCCCCATTTGAGGGGGGCTAACTCACTCTTGTGGGTAGAACTGGAAAAAGAGACAAGAGGTATGGCATAAGTTTGGGATATGGTGTTTATGGATCAGAGAAATTTGAGTCTACTAGACTCTCCCAATCCATGGGCTCGTGGACTTAAAAAGACCTGGATAAAAATCTGCTCAAGAGTAGGCCTAAAACTCTGCTTAGGAAGAGATACTACCTTAACAGTGTGTTTGAACTTTTTGCCGTTTAAAAAATCATGTGGTTTGAAGCATTGGAATTCAAAGGGCCTTTCAACAATAGGCCAGTTCTGGGAAGGAGGGAAGCTTAGTTCCTAAACACAAATGGGTAGGGACTTCTAATTTTCTGCAGGAGATTTTTTCCATTTTGTGCAATACAGGAGTTATTTACAGGATCCAAACAGGAGGGCACAAGTAAACACAGACCCCAACCCATTGAAAGTACCATTGACAGAAATACCAAAGGGACAAGATAACAAATGGGAAGTATCAAGAATGTATAGTTTGCTATTAGAACTGAAGGAGGAAGAAATAAAATCCATAAAAGACAGATGGAAAGTGAAAACCCAGTTAGCATTGTCTGAAGAGGATTGGGCAAAGATCTGGTTAGGAATTTCAAGGACAACATTCTCACCCTTTTGGAGGGATTTCAGGTGGAGAGTGACAATTAGACATTTTCGCATCCCAACTGTCTCAAAACATCTGGGGATGGGTTTCTCTGAAAGGTGTTTGGATGAATTGCCAGGAGGTAAGTACTCAAACCCATATTTTTTGGTCTTGCCTGAGGGTAAAAATATTTTCGGATGGGGTAAGGAGAGAGGTGGAGGAGGTCTTCTGACTTCCACTGCCATTGGAATTTCAGATATGGGTGTTGAGACTTCCCCCACGTGGACTGATCTCCAACTCTCAAAAATATTTGCTTTATATAGTGGTGATGGCTGCTTTAAAACCCGTAACACAAAAATGGTTAACCCCCACTTAACCTACAGCAGAAGCTTGGTTAGATAATTGTTACAGGATAATGATCATAGAAAGAATGACGGCCAGGATTTGGCTTCAGAAAGAGAAGTTCATAAGCAGATGGTTGCCTTTCTTCCATTATATAGCCAACTAACAAAGGAAAAGTATCATAGACATTCTGGCTGAACAAGATAAGTAATGTAGTGTTAGCCCATCCTGGGATCCTCTCCCGTGTCCCACCCCTACAGCGGAGTTAACAGGGTAATACCCTGCCCTTAGTCCTAAGAGCTAGTCCCTAGGCTTGAAATGTCCATTAATTTTATGAATTTAATTAATTTAATTTATTGTTTGTAAGTGTGACAGATCGGTGTTGCCAGGGAATATGATCACAAATAAATCATGGGAGGATGGTGTTGTACCTGAGGACTGGAGGAGGGCAGATGTGATTCCCCTTCACAAAAGTGGGAGCAAGACAGAGGCAGGAAACTACAGACCTGTCAGTTTGACCTCAGTGGTAGGAAAATGATGGTATCACTTCTGAAGGAAAGAATTGTTGAGTGCCTAAAGGCCAGTGGGGCACAGGACCCAAGGCAGCATGGATTCACAGCAGGAAGGTCATGTCAGATGAATCTAATTGATTTCTTTGACTGGGTGACTAAAGTAGTAGACTAGGGAGGGGCTGTGGACATGGCCTACCTAGACTTTAGCAAGGCATTGGACACAGTCCTACACAAAAGATTAATAAACAAATTAGCCAGTCTGGGAGTGGATTCCAGGGTAGTAGCCTGGGTAAAACACTGGCTGGACAACAGGAAATAGAGGGGTAATAGTAAATGGAGTCCACAGTGAAGAAAGGAGGGTTACTAGTGGGGTACCGCAGGGTTCAGTACTGGGGCCGGTCCTTCTTAATGTCTTTATAAGTGACATTGCAGAGGGACTGGAAGGAAAAATGTGTCTCTTTGCAGGTGACACAAAGATCTGCAACAGGGTTGATACACCAGGTGGGGTGAAAAGGACGAAAAGGGACTTCGCAAGGTTGGAGGAATGGTCAAATGTATGGCAGCTTATATTCAATGCAAAGAAGTGCAAAGTAATGCACCTGGGAAATAAAAACCCAGGGGGAAGAGTACACAATGGGGGTGAGAAACTGACAACAACAAAAATGGAAAGGGACCTGGGCGTAGTCACATCAGATGACCTAAAGGTGGGCCAGCAATGTGAGAAGGCAGTAAGGAGGACTGGGGGGATACTGAGATGCATAGGGAGAGGCATCACCAGTAGAAAACAGGAAGTTGTTGTCCCTCTGTACAGACAGCTGGTAAGACCACATCTGGAGTATTGTGTACAGTTCTGGAGACCCCATCTATGCAAAGACATAGACAGGGTGGAGGCTGTCCAGAGGAGGGCAACCAAAATGATGCAGGGTCTGCACCAGAAGACGTATGAAGAATTACTAAAGGAACTTAAGATGTATAGCCTCAAGGAAAGCAGGGAGAGGGGGGACAAGACAGAAACTTTCAAATACCTCAAGGGAATCAACAAAGTCCAAGAGGGTAGCATCTTTCAGAAAAAGAGATATGCAAGAACAAGGGGGCACAATTTGAAGATAGAAGGGGGGATAGCTCAGAGGTAATGTGAGGAAGTATTTATTCACAGAGAGGGTTATAGATGCATGGAACAGCCTTCCTGAGGAGGTCGTAGAGTAAAAAACAGTGGTGCAATTCAAGAATGCATGGGACAGACATAAAGCAATTCTAGTGGGGGGGTAGGAGGAAGTAGGCTGTTGGTTAACTAGGTTCTGCAGCTTATCCATTAGGTAGGGAAATGGGCAGACTAGGTGGGCCAAGCGATCCTTATCTGCCATCAGATTCTATGTTTCTATGTGCATGGTGGGAAATGAAGGCAAAAACTGATGTACTGTACATTTTTGTTGGTTATTGTTTGTGAGATATTGTCTACCTTTTTGTTATAACGTGTTTATGTGATGGTTGTGTGTGTATTCTTAAGTGGAAACTTCCAATAAAATATAATTTCAAAAAACAAAAACAAATTAGTTCTTGCAGCCGCAGTTGCCCCTGATAAGTCAGGGATGTCAACATCAGTTTCATACCTTCTCCTCCTGTGTTCTAACCACAATTCCCCTGGCCTTCATCCATCCGGGAAGGAAACTGCAGTCCTCAGTGGATTGCCTAGATATTACTCTGATGAACATTAAACTAGCCGAGGAGGGGTGGCAAAAGAAATCAAGAGGTATTAACTACCCCCTGACTGCCTGAAATAGAAAACAGGGGGAACCCAAGGGGAATGGAATCCCCCAGGGTGGAAATTAACAAAGGAAGCAGGGTGGTAGAAATGAAGGGGGATGGGAATGGAAGCATTAAAGAGAGTGGAAAAAGAGAGGGCAAAAAGGAAAGACTGGGGTAACAAGCAGACCGATAATAAAATCTGGAAGGCCATTTGTGCAAACACTAGAAATCTAGGAAATAAGATTACGGACCTAGAGGCCATCACAGCCGAGGGCAACCTGGATATTGTGCCCATTACTAAGACATGGTGCATTGAAAACCATGATTGGGACATGTCCATACCAGGCTACACCCAGTTCAGGGGCACAGGGTGTGATGGAAAGGAGGGCGTGTGAAACTTTATATGAGGGAAGGCAAAAAAGCAATGGAGATGCGTGGAACACAGGGGTGAGCAGAAGAACCGTGGGTCACCCTGGAGATGGGGAATGGAGTCACTATTTGAACTGGTGTGATCTACAGACCTCCAGCACCAGGGGGTGGGGAGTTAGATAAAGTACTGGTGGAAGATATTGGCAAGATGGCAGAAAAGGGGGAAGTGCTGCAGGTGGGAGACTTTAGATTTTTTTTCCATACAGCTTTTTCTCCCCAGCCATGTTTATCTGTCAGGGCTATACCCTACGCCCAGAGATATACCCTGTTCTGGCCTATTGACCCCCAGCCACTTCTGGGGCTGATGCCACCCAATGTCCAATATGAGTTTCCCTCCATTGAAGGGACTCTGGACAGAGTGCCATCCTCCCCCTTCCCCATAATGCAACCCACTGTATGGGCTAGGATCCAGTGCTGGGCAGACACTAGGACCAAAGTAAGGGAAGGAACCCTGATCATCATACATGGATTTTCTGCCTGGTTTTCTTCCCCTCATTCCTCCTCCTTCATCATGTGTGTAGCTCTGTAGTGCCTAGGCTGCACACAGCAATGCCCTGCAGAGGGATCAGGCTCACTGAAGCATGCTCTCTTGGCTCACCACAGGAGTCACTGTGGCACCAGTTGCTCAGCACTGTCCCTCCATAACTACAAAGCATTGCTAAGGGGCAGCTGCTATGGTCAGGCCTGCTTCGCATTGCAGCATCCTGATCTTGCTTCTGAACTCGGGTTGTATACACGGCAGACTGATGCTCTGCCACTGGCCATCAGGGTGGCTGTTTAGAGACCTGTCAGGCACAGCGGACTGGTGGTGACAGTGATGGTGAGGGCCAGGAGTACTTCCAGAGAAAAATTAGGCACTGGGTCAGTGATTGTTGGATGATTCATTTTTCATGCCAACACAAAATGATGTGACTTCAAATGGCATTGGGCAAGGTAGCAGATATGATATATAAGCAGATAATATAATCTGATATAAGATAATGTAATATCTATGATCATATGAACATATGAAAGAAGCCAGCAGATGCAGGCCAAAATGGTCTATCTCATCTGCTCAAAACTGCAGCATGGTTTATTCCGCTGCTGCCACCCCCCCCCCCAAACCCTGTTAATTGTCCTCATCTGGGTTGAGCTCTCCTCTTGAGTCCAGCCACTATGTACAGTTATTCTGCCCTTGACTGTATCCCAACCCCTTTTGAAGCCGTCCACTGACTTTGAGAGACCAGCTTCTCAAGGAGTACATTCCATGCTGCCACCACTTGCTCAGTGAAGTAGTGCCTCCTCAGCTCCATTCTGAACCTCCCCCCCCCAGTTTCATACTGTACCCCTTTGTGACCCCCTCCCATTTTAGCCAGAACATGCCCTCTGTACCAGTAGTATTTATGCCTCTTAGGTATTTAAAGGTTTCAATCATATCCTCCCCTGCCCTATCTGTCTTCCAGGAAATACATGTTAAGCTCACTCAGCCTATTCTCATAGGTTTTCTCCTTCATCCCATTAATCATTTTGGTTGTCCTTCTCTGGACCCCCCTCTAGGAGTTTGATGTCCCTCTTCAAATAAGGGTGCCAAAACTACATGCCATACTCCAAGTGTGGCCTCACCATGATCTGTGCAGTGGCAGGATCACTTCCTCACTCCTTGAGATGATTCCTCTTGCTATACAGCCCAAAAACTTGTTTGCCTTAGCAGCCACCCTTCTGCACTGAACTGTGTGATTCATGTTCCCTGTTACCATTACCCCAAGATCCTTATCTTCCTCTGTGATCGTCAACCTTTTGCCACCTAAATGGTAGCTGTACCTGGGGTTCTTTGACCCTAAGTGCATGACTTTGCACTTTTCCACATTGAATTCCAGCTGCCATGTTTTTTTCACTTTTCCAGTGTGTTCAAATCTTTTTGGAGCATCTTCATCTCCTCCCCCTCATTCACTACTGCACCAATTTTGGTATTGACCATGAACAGGCTAAACTTGCTCTCAACCCCCTCTGCTATATCAGCAATGAAGATGTTAAAGAGTACCAGCACCAAAACCGAGCCTTGTGATACCCCACTTATCACTGCACGTGGTGTCGAGAGTTCTCCGACCACCAATCTCTGTTGCCTGTTCTTCAGTCATCTAGCTACCCATCCTGTCAATCTTTTCCCAGCCCACAAGGACCCCAATTTGCCCACCAGTCTTCCATGCAGTACCGAGTCAAAGGCCTTGCTGAAGTCCAGGTACAGGACATCAACCGCCTCGCCTCCATCCAGTGCCCTAGTGACCCAATTGAAGAAACCTATCAGGTTTGTCTGGCAGGATCTCCCTTGAATGAACCCATGCTGCCAGTCATCCTGTAGACCGTTCTTCTGCATGAATGTTACTAACCTCTCTTTTATGATGGCCTCCATCAGTTCAGACACAATGGATGTGAGGCTGACTGGCCTGTAATTCCCCGGTTCATCTCTAGGCCCACTCTTATGAACTGGTACCTCATGAACTATCCTCCAATACATCGGAACACATCCTGTCCTAAGGGAGGTGTTGAAAACATCAGTCAGGGGTATTTCCAGTACCTCTGCAAGCTCCATCAGCACCGTAGGGTATAATCCATCTGGCCCAGGTGCTTTATCAGCCCGTATTGATTTCAGGCCTTCAAGTACCCTATCTACTGGGATGTCACAATCAGTTATCCCTTCCCCCCATCCTTCCCTTTGTCTGTGGGGTTGGTCCTTCACTTTCCCTTTTAAAAACTGAACAGAAGTACTCATTTAGTACCTCAGCCTATTCAGTGCCCTTTTCTGTCCACCCTCCTCCATTCCTGATTCTAGTTATCTGCTGCCTTACATTTCTTTTCTCTGAGATATACCTAAAAATTATTTCTCACCTTTCCTTATCCACTGTGTGAGCCTCAGTTCTTTCAAGGCCTTGGTTACTCTCACAATCCTGGTCACCTCCCTAGATCTTGTGACAAGTTCCTCCCTATCTGCCTTCTTTCCAATCCTTTTATATGTCCTGAAGGCTGCTCTCTTCTCCCGTACTCTCTCCTGCACTACCTTAGTCCACCAAATTGGCTTTTTGGACCTTGCATTCTTGCTGGCACTAGTGGCACACATGTTCATTGCCTCCAACAGGCCTAGCTTAAAGATTTCCCACTTTTGGTGGGTATCCATATCTGGTCTTATTGTGGCTACATGCTCCTTCACTTTGTCTGCCATCCTGCCAAAATCAGCCTTCTGGAAATCCACTACCCTGATTATGCTCCTAATATCTGAAATAACATGATATACAATTATATGATTTCATATAGTTTAATATATAACCATTTTTCATATTTTTTATTTCTCATTTTTTATGGAGGTAGTATAGCATAGTGGTTAAGGGCACTTAGCTGCAAACCTGGAGATCTGGGTTTGAATTCCATCAACCCCTACTTGCATACTCTGTGACCCTGAGCAAGCCACTTAACTTTCTTGTGCTCCCAGGTCACACCTGGAAACAAGCCCCAGTTTAGTGTGCCTGAAGCCACAATGAAAAATCCATAGTTAATAAACAGTTCCTCCCTCTTTCCCTTTATTTTTTTATGTGCCAAGAAAACAAGATTTATGAAACGTAATTTGTGAGTTGGTATTGCTGCTTGACTCTCCTCTGTCTTCAGAAACTGCCAGTGACAGCGAGGAGAGGACATTGAAGACTCGGCAGCAAATGCAAGATAATCCTTTCCTGGGAACTGGAATTTACAATTCTAGATGGATCACTTATATCCCAAGTATGGGAACTAGAAGCACATGAAGAAGTAAGAAGGGGAAACTGAGGTGCTTCTGGATTGTTAAGAACGGTTTCATCAGTTAATGCACTTAATGACCAGAGGGAAGGATGCTTGCACTGCAGTTGGAGTGGACCCTGTTGATTTTTTGGGGAAAATGAACCTTAGTTTATTTGGCTGTGCTATTATATGCCAAGCAGCACTTGCCCTCACAACCCCATGACAGTGACTATCAGTCCATGTTCCACCATGACCAGCTCCTTCTTCACAACCCCTGCTTGCAGAACTTGTACTTGGTGGAACTGGCATGGTGGAACATTTATCTGCTCCTTTCCTTCACTTGCATCCCTTTCTTCTCTTGGTCTTCTCTTCAGGTTTTCTGCATGCATCGATAACACATGCATGACAGATGATGACATATTGCACCCACTTCTGGATGCTAATAATGATGTCTCACAATAGTCATTGATGATTCTTAGATGCCCTCATGATATGCATGCCAAGTGCATAGACAAGTCACAGTGCCATATGACTCAAGAGGTGAGAGGGAAGAGTGACGCCACTTGGTGATCCCCCCCCACAGACCACCCTACTGAGAAACCTTGTGACCTTGGGTCACACACTGCTGTCTACTTTACTTTTCACTCTCTGACTGGCTGGCAGACTCACACATTCACAGTGAGAAATAAACACATGTATGTGTGTGCTCTGCTGCACAATTAGTAGCCAGTAACAAAATACATTGTCAAATAAAGACTTCAGAATCCCCTTGCATCTTTCCCAGTGTACTAAATTCAATCTACCCTGCTTCTGCTGCAGGGAAAAAATAAAATAAAAGCATAAATATGGATTTCTGTGCCCTCTATACCATCAGTACTCAGTAAAAAAAATGTCAAACAAATCTTTCAAAAATTCCTCCAATATTTCCCAGCCTACTAAATTCGCTGTGCCTGATCCATATTGCAGGGCCTGCAGCTGTCAGTGCAGGCTTACACTGTGCCTCTCTTTCCTCCTCTGCTGTGTGATTTCACTAGCCTGCCTGCCTAAAAACTACAGTGAAAGGTAATAAACATTAGCTAACTGAAATGATAATGCACTGTTCTTTGATGGTTTAAAAAAACTTTTCTGATCCAATATCACACTTTTTACACATAAAAGGTCCAGGTCCTTCCCCTGTGAGAAAAAGAGCTGGAATGGCTTTGAGTGTGGGGCATTGAGGGTATGAATTGCACGGAGTGAATTTCCAGCATCACTCACTGGCTGCTGAAGGTGATGTGGTTTGCTAACAACTTAGACATACTTACTGTGTGCTCCTTGTAAAACGTGCTGCATCATGACATCAAACTGCTAA
Source organism: Neoceratodus forsteri (assembly GCA_016271365.2). Classification (NCBI taxonomy): domain Eukaryota; kingdom Metazoa; phylum Chordata; order Ceratodontiformes; family Ceratodontidae; genus Neoceratodus; species Neoceratodus forsteri. Next base: position 1,549,530,457 of record CM057452.1, on the reverse strand, counting down.
AAATACCAAAGCAAAGCATGGAACGTGGAACCTATATAATGACCTTGTTCTCAAAAGCTGTTAATCCGAGAGTGTAATAAATAAATAAATAGAATAAAGCCAGGTTCCTAGCTTCCAACCAACTTTGCTGGTGTCCAAAATGTTGGATTTCGGGCATGTTCACAGAAAGCAAATTCAGCATTGGGTCATCCTTACTCTGAAACTGCAAAATCATGTCCTTTCAAGAACATAGTGTTCTTAGAGTTCTACAAAACAAAGGATCATAATAAAATGTAATCAATTAAAATGGAAACAAGTGACCAGTTGGATACCAACCCCATAGAGGTCTGTCCTAGGACTTGCATTGTGTAATAGGCACAAGTATAAGTGACATGGAGGTGGGTACCAGCAGCTGGATAGCCAAGTCTGCTGATGTCATCAATATTGCAAAAGCAGTTATATCCCAGTGGAGAATATATTATATTCAAGGGGTTCTAGACAGGCCGTGGAAGTGGACAGAGAAATGGCATATGAATTTAAGACAAAATGCTGCCTATATGGCATTGAGATCACCAAGCAAAGAAGAAGGCAAGAGAGTACTGATCAGCAGCCACTTTAAATGGGAAAGTAACCCAAGAGGTGACAAATGACTGGAATGAGCTGGTTGTGATAGTGATCCACAAGAAGGGGCAAAAGGCGAAACATCAAGCTACAGTATATGCTGTTCGGTTGGACATCCAGTGTGCAAAAAATAATTGAGGCATTGATTAGAGAAATCACAGAACAAAATCTATTTGCAAATAGCTGGAGGAAATAAAACAACAAAGTTTTTTTCAGGGACACATCCTGTCTGACCAACCCAATCCAACTTAATAAAACTGTTATATTTCTAGACCAAAATATAGTTGTGGATGTACTGCTTCATAAACTTATGCAAACATCTGACGCAGTGCCATTCCCAAAATGTCTTGAGAAGTTGGGTTTGGTCAGTTTGGACCAACACTCAGGTGACTAGGAACTAGCTAGTGCATAAGAAACAGAGAATAGATGTTTATGATTTCACATCTATTAAGGATCTGGACAATAGTTGTTTTCCACAGGGCTCTGTGTTGGGACTTGCCTTGTTTTCAAAATACATAACTGACTTAGACAAGGGTATCACAAATTGGGTCATACTATTCTAGATGATACTAGATGATACAAAGTTAAGAAGACCTGTCACAACAGAAGAAAATGTCAAGTCAATATAGAGTGACCTGGATAAGGTATCAAGCTGTCCCTTAAAGGGGGGACTTTAAGCCAAACAAATGTGTAGCATTGTACTTGGGCAGGCACAACATGGGTGTTGACTACTACATGGATGACGTGAAATTAAAGAAAAAGTAGCCAAAAGAGACTGGGATATAACTGTAACAGCAGACTTCTAACAAAGATTGCACTGCAAATGCATTTCCATTAAGGCTAACCAGATACTGAGGCACATCAGGAAACATTTTATTGGTATAACCGGTGATGTGATATGCCCACTGTACAAGTCATTGGTGAGACCAAATTTCGATTATTGTACCCATTTCTGGGCATCATACCTACAGAGTGATGTGGATAGAGTGGAGAAGGTCCAGACAAGGCAGCAGAAAGGATGAAAGGACTTGACAACTTCAGACACAAGTAAAGGTTGGACAACGGGTTATGTTCAGCTTTCAGAGAGGAAGGATATGTGGAACACTGTCCTGATTGTGTAAAAATAATAAAGGACAAAAGGATTACGATGAACCTAGGTCTTAGTTTCAGAGGGGAAGATCTGAGGACTGGGGGGCCATGACCTATAACTAAGGACACAACTGTTCAAGGGCAATAAATGAAAATTATACTTTACCCAGATAATTGTGGGAATCAGGAACACATTCCTGAGTGGTAGGGAGAGGGCCAACAATTCTGATTAAAAGAGTGAATGTAAGTTATTACCAGTGAGTAATGGAAGGATGGTCTCAATGGACATATGCCTGCTTCCACTTGTATGTCTTTAGTATGAACCATAATATGAAGACTAGTTTTGGGCAGCAGCTACCAAAGCATCATCAATTCACTGAGCCCTTCACAAATCCTCAGGCGGTCAGTCAGAATAAGAAAACAGTACTCCCTTCAATCTTTTACATTATAGAGATTGTTTAATACTTTTACAAAGGCAGCGTTTGTTCTGTGTTAAGCTCTGAATCATGATTGTCAAGGCTCATAGATACTGTAACATAACAGGTAAGCCTTCCCAAAAATCTTCCCTGAGAAGGGGAGGTTTAAGACAGGTCTGTACATAGCCAAAAACAGGTCTTGTGATGGTTTTCTAAGGAGAGATGTCTGTCAGCAGGAAGACATCTGGTCTTGGGCAAACCTGTTACAATATTTCATAAGCACATAGTGTAAGATAAAATAATTTTGGAGGCCAAGCAAGCTGAAGAACAGTCTAAGACAGGAGATGGAATTAATTCCAGAAAGCTAGAATAAGCCCAAAAAACAGGATACCACCTACCTGAGGATGTGGTGTAGCCACAAAACGTTGTGTTTTAGGTGGAAGACAAAATAAAATAAAATTAAGCAGGACACAAAAGTTGAACCTTCATTTTTCTTGATTTTGGACTTTATCCTGCACAGAAGAGTTCCTCTGAACTTAAATTGGTTTTGTTGCATGTAATGCAGTGGGCATCCTAGCCCTTATATGCATATTCTTAATGAGAGAGACCAATACCACATTCTTCAAGTGCCCCCCCCCCCCAGAACCTCTGGATGATTTCAGCTATCACAAGGACCAAGACCTATTGAAAGTCCACCAACAGCTGGGTAGGACGTGGATCCAATGTACAGTAAGTAGATTACAATGAAGACATCAGTAGAGATTTCCTGATCTAATACTGGCTAAATCTCAGTCCAGGGAAACAAAGCTTCTTTGGTCAAACATTTCCTCCTACTGATGAGGCCAAACCTCCCTGGGAGATACCCATTCTAATTGAGAACACCCTGTCAAGGAAAAAAGACAAATTCGTCTTGCCCTTATAAGTGGAAACTGTGCCCTGGACTGCAGGAAAACTGGATGTAAAAGTCTGTCAATTGTAAGGAAGAAATTAGCTAGTCTATTCCTCCCTGCTCCAATAAGTCCTGACAGAAACTGTCTTCTTCTAGGTGAGTGCCCTCTGGTACACTACACAGTGGGTCCTCAGAGTCAGTCTGTCCTCTGGTGAATGTGTTTTAAACAGGAACACTCCAATCTCTGTCCAACAATCTACAATCACCTCAGCTCATCATTATACAATGGTGAGCATCAGTGGGAGAACAATGGGTATATGTGATGAGGCATGAGGGTGTAGACTTAAAATGTGATGTCCACATTATAGCCCTCCACAGCTACAGCTACATCCTCTGTACAGGTGGCCAACATGATTGAGATTTCCAGTACTTCCAAGAACCTATCAGGAACCAGGTTCTATTTTGTGCAGTACTAAATCACCTCTGCAGGGCAAGGAAATATCCAGGGGCCCCAAACTGGAATTTCACTGTGAAAGGACCTAGTCAAGCTATAGGGTAAACCTTAACATTTGTAATGTCAAGTATGAATGTGAAGACCAGCCCCAAAGTGTGATTATTTTCATAGGCAGCAGAGAAAACAACCTGTCTGTGGTCCAGAGGAGATATTATTAGGAGGAATTTGGTAGCAGACAGTAAAGCTTGATCATTAACCCAGGCATTGAAGTGTTCCAGAGCTAACAATCTGTGAGACTCCAAAGCCAGACTGGTGATGAAGTCCCCAAATTCCTGTAGAAATTCACCCTTGCCCCTCTGGTGATGATAGACAAGGAGGATCCTGTACCCCAAACTGCCACATCCACAAAATACCTGGTCTCTGCCACCAGGAACATGGTAAACACTAGCTCAGATCTAAAGCAGATAGTCAACCCTGTGCCTCTGTGGTCTCAACTTTGTACTGGACTAACCTCAGATTAATTTTCCGTAATATGTAGTACGTCTTTACCTGTGGGTCTAGTATATGTGTGTGTCACGATGTGAGGTGGAAATGACCTTTCCTGATGCATTCCCAGATCCAATTTCATTGGTGAGTGTGTGGAAGCACTGATAATGGCAATTAGAACTAAGGGGCTGAGGAGACACAACTCTTTTCAGTGCTCTTGTAAAACTATTCAGAAACAGAGATCTAGACAAAAATGTCAAAACTGAAGGGTATTATTGTGTATGAACTAACAGAGAGTGTTCAGTAGTTCTCTGCAGTTGTATTACACATTTTTGGAGTTTAAACTTGGACTCAGCTGCAGCCAAGTACTTTACTATGTGTGGGGGAGAGAAATGTGAAACATTGCTTTTGGTTTTGGACGTAAATGTACAAACGTTCTGGCTGCTGCTGACTGAATACATGAAGTTGGTTTCTACCATTTACAGCAGCACTAGTGAGTGATGGTGAACTTGTGTGCTTTTTTGGTTAATGAGTAGCAAACACATTATTCTTTTTTATTATGAGAGGCTCGGCACAGGACTCAAGAGTCAGTAGCAGCCTAGCACTATTGGCACTGGACAGCCATCAACGTTTTCTACAAAAAATTAATAATAAATATATATATATATATATATATATATAAAACAATAATATAATTTTAAATGTTACATTTTTATTTTATTCAGCAGTTTACTTTATATCAGGGATATGGTCTCTAGCCTTTAGTGAAGTCACGTCAAGAAAATATAATAATAATGGAAACAAAACATTATAGAAAAACATGTTAAAACAATGCAGTATAACTGGTGCTAAACTGCCATTCTGCAAAATTGCAATAATAATAATGGCAAAAATAATTGCTACTCGAGAGAAAAATTTCTGGTGGTAATTGAAAAAGAAAGAAAAAGGCAGTTAACAGTAAAGTAGTTTAGTAGTTTTTATTTATTTGGCACCCAGTTCCACAGGCTGTGGCACATTACAAAATAAATGTGCAGTAAATGACAGCAGCATGCCATTTCTCCAACTAGACTAAAGCTGTTAAAGACAGTGTTGATTAAATTTAAACTAAAATATCTAAAACTGGTACTGTAGTTCAAGAATAAAGTTTCAGACCCCGGCCCCTGGCTGCATTTATACTAGATGTAAATCAGCAAAAGCCAGATTAATCAAATCTTAATTCAAGCCCTTTGTAAACTGCTCCACCAAGGACACATTTCTCCAGGAACGAGGCAGCAAGTTTCATAGCAATGGGCAGCTACTGAAAAGGCTTGATCTCCAGCCTGCTTTAATCATGATCAAGGAATCATTAACAGACCATACTCAGTGGAATGCAGAGGACAACCAGGAAAATACAGAGACAGGAGCTCTTTCAGGTAGCGCAGGCCCAGATTGTGTAGGGCCTTGTACTGAATGCTAGAAAATCTATCTTAAAGATAACTCAGGACCTAACTGACAGCCAGTGCAATTTCCACAACATCAGGGACATATTCTTAGATTGAGAAGTTCCAGCAATCAACGTACTGTAGCTGCAGGGTTCTGCACCACCTGTAAGTGACACGTTAGACCTCTTGATAACCAAAGGTAGAAAGTATTACAATAATCCTACCTAGATGTAGTTAAGGCATGCATCAATGTTTTCAAGTCCTCAAGCATCAGATAGGGTTTAATTCAGGTAATGTTGCTTAGATGGAAAAAAGCCACTGCAGATTAAAGATGAGACCTGGGACCCGATTTTCAAAAGGTCTGTAGATCAGTGCAATTTGCATCAAACACCTGGCTGTGGCAAACTGGGAGTTCAATAGAGACCCTGCAGCAAATTTTGGAAAAAGAGGGGTCCTGGTGCCAAAGTCCCTGAGTCTGTCACAAACCGAGAGCTACAGTGACAAAATGGTGCATGGAAGGGGAATGCAGCAAGCCATGGGATGGGCTTGTGGTGGCAAAGGCCAGTGACAGTGCCCACCAACCAGTTACCCTGGAGACTGACGGATTGTTCTGGGCATGCCCTGGTTCATGGAGGGGGACGGGTTGAGATGGGGATGGAGGGTGGCAACTGCCTCCGACGGGGCAAATGCACAGATGCCACCTGTCAGTGCAGGTCTATATGGGGGGCAGATACACCAGTGCCACCACAGGGGGTGGGGGGTTGCAGGCTCACACCTGCCACAGACCACCAGTTGCTACAGCAGTTGTCTGGTAGGTGTCGGGGCTGTGAGGGTGCCTTCCCCAGAGAGACACAGGGTCAACCCCCCCCACCCAGCAACAATTCTGGAAGGGGCGCATGGTAGGTTAGATCAGCTCTGGGGTGGTATAACAGCAGGGTCCATGCATCCATTGGGGGAGATTGCAAAAGGCCACATTAGGGGATACTGCAGTGCAGCCCAGGTGCAAGCATCCTGCTGCCATGGTGCACCAGTGTAGCTGTTGCAAGGATGGTGCAAGCCCAGCTGGTGCAGGTGGCCCCACCAGTACACAGGGTGCTTTACAAAATCAGGACTGTTGCAAGGGGCAGTTCATGGAGCTCTTTGCATTATTTCTCCTTGATGCAAGCCCCTTGCACCAGTCCTGAGCTTCTGGAAATGAGGTCTCTGAAGTTCAAGTGTCAGCTTGCAGTCTGCAGTGACTCCTCAATTCTGTGCCCTGTCTACAATTATGATGGGGTGGAGTTTAACCATATCTCAGACAATTCCCTGCTCCCTGCTGTCCTCTGAGAACCTGCATTCACCAACAGAACCTGTCTTTTCTGAATTTAGCCTAAGCTAACTGGTTGCCATCCAAACATTGATATCAGATAACTAGGTGTTCAACAGATTGACAGGATTTACCTCCTGTGAAGCAAATAACAAGTACAGTTGGGTTCGGGTGTCATCATCATAACAGTGGAATCCTAAACTATACCATCAAATGATCTCCCCAGAGGCAGCATTTATATAACAAATAAAGTGGGAAATAATATCAAACCTTGGCACACTCCACCGTCAAGGGTAGCAGAACATGAGGAAACAGTTCCCAACACTACTTGCTGCACTCTGCTGGAATGAAAGGACCCAAACCATCCTAAATTGGTGTCAGTGAGTCCTGCAAAGTATCTCAGTAATCTATTAATATCCCAGAAGAAGAAAAAGGCACTCCAAGAAAGATAGACAAGTGAGGTAAAGGAGAAAAAAGACTATCATATTCATTGAAACTGCACTTAATTGATCTTAAACAAACACAAATAAAGGAAGATTGCCAAAATACACTACTGATATAGACAGTGGTTTATTAAAGCTAAATAAGAATGAGATTAAATTGTAAACTCTTGTGTGGTATTAAAAGAGCATTTAGGTTTACAATTCTGCTTATTATTGGTAAATTTATGTTTAAAAGTAGTCAAGTTGAAGAGTTTCCAATATCTGTTTCTTGCTCTGGTAAACAAGGTTCAGATTTGTCAGTCCATAGGCAAAATATACTTTTTTATGACAAAAATCAATTACATTGAATATCTCTAGTAGTTTTTTTTTTTACTATAGCAGGCTGCATCAATATCATTCCCCACAATGCATAAAGGAGCTATTCACAGTTTGTTCTGCTTTTAGTGTGACTATCAGTTATGAGTCACACACATCCTATAATGGAGGCATACTATACTATTAAGTAGAAGGGAAAAAAATGCAAACCAGTACACAACACAGGGTATGTAAAGTATCCAAAGTGTTGATTGCAGAGGGAAAGCAGCACAGTACCTGAGTACTTTGCATCTAAACCATGATGCTTTGACATGGTTTGTGTTTTCTTCTTGCAGTTTTTCCATGCCACTGACTCCACACTGTGAGCACGTCTGTGTGTACTTACATTATATTATTAAGTAGGGAGGTAAGTAAGCAGTTGGTTCGACAGTAGAGTGACTGTTGTTTTGTCAACAAGGATTTTGTTCTGCAGTAGTGACAGTGAGTGGTGTATTATACAAATCCTATAACTGAGGCATAATATAAGTAGCCTTGGTACAGGTGCGAGATTGAAGTACTACAACTGTTGCTTCATTAGAAAGGAGCTAATTTATTTCTGCATTAGTGACAGTGACAAGGTTAATTTCCCTTCTCAGCATTGCTTTATGAGGGGCAAATCATGTCAGACCAACTTGACTACTTTCTTGGAGGGGTTGACCAGGTAGGTGGATGGGGGCAGGGCAGCAGACATACATAGTGCAGTACTCTATCCAAACTTTAGCAAAGCCTTTGACACTGTAGTGCATAGCAAGCCTTTGGATAAAGTTCACCAATGCAGTATACATGAGATATACACAAGGTGGATTGCTAAATGGCTTGGGGGCAGGAAGCAGAGGGTTGCAGTTGATCAGAACTACTCCGAGTTGAGAGGGCTACTCAGCAGTGTACTTTGAGGATTGGAACCACTGTCGTTCAACATTTTCATCCACAGTCTGGAAGCTGGGGACTTCAGCAGTCTGGTTATGTTTGCAAATGACAGTAAGATAGCCAGGGGGGTGAACTTCCTTGAAGATGGAGACAAAATTCAGGAAGACCTGAGAAAGCTGGGTGATTGGTCAGACATCTGGAGACTCAAGTTCCATGTAGCCAAATACAAGGCACTATACTTGGAGAGGAATAACAGAGGTAAGGTGTACTGTACATATGTTGAAGGGCTCCTCTTGATGCCATGGAAAAGGAAACTAATCTGGAGGTCATTACAGATGGTGCTGAAGCATAACACACAGAGTAAGGCTACTGTCAAGAGGGCCTAGACAGTGCATCAAACAGGGTGACCAGCAGGGCAGGGAATGTAATCCGGCCTTTTTATAAGGCACTGGACAGGAACTATCTAGAGTAACAAATGCAGCTTTTGGCACCTCAGTACAAAGAGGACCTTGAGGCAGTCACAAGGGTGAACACAGAGCCACCAAGATGATTATGCATATGGAAGACAAAAGCTACTGTACAAGAAGAAATTGACATGTTCATCCTTGGAAAAAGGCACCTTCTGCGTACTCAAGGGTATCAACAAGATTGAACTGACAGAGATATTTGATCTGCCATCAACTGCAATACTCCCTGAAGCTCAAATGTGATAAAATTAGGGGTAACATTATGAAACACTTGTTCTTAGAGATGGCAGAAACCTATAGAACAGCCTACCAGTGGGGACAGTGGTCCTGAAAACAATACATGCTTTTAAGGTAAGTCTGGACAAACCTCTGCTTACCCCCCCCCCAAAAAAAATTCTGTATAGCCTGGGTAGAGCTGGTATGGAACCCCTTTAAATCAGTACATGTTTGCACATCATACGTATTCATATCTGTGTATGAAGAAGGGGTAGACACTTGAAATAATGGATCTAGAGTCCCTTCTGACCTTAAATTATGTTACTGAACTTGTGTGTTACACAGACCCTGTATTTGAGGCATGTTGGGCCCTATGCACGATGCCAATGCACTGCGTAAACCGGGCACATTGGCATTGCTAGGTCTGAATGCCACAGAGTGGGGTCCCGCAGACCTCACGCTGCATTAACAGATGGGTCATGTAGCAGTTATGTGCCCGATCCCCCGGCCACGCAGACAGCAATGCACTAGGGGCGAGGGGTTGTGCTGCCACTAAGCAGCTTGCACCAACTGGGCATAGCTGTCCGCAGGTGTATGGAGGATCATGCAGGTTATGGCAGGGGGGACCCCACCATAACAGCAGTATGTGCGGGCATGCACACAGTCCCCAGCCTGTACCAGGTGGGCTACCCCAGGCCCCCACCAACATCATCCACCATCCGTCCCCCATACATGCCCACTCACCCCAGTGCTGACCCCTCCCTGGCACAACAGTAACCCCCCCGGAACACACTGGGGAACTGGCCCCATGAATGCTGCACCCCTCACCCAGCTGTGACCTGTCTCCCTATCTGGTCACACACCCAGAACCCTGATCATGGCTCCCACAATGTGGTGGTAGGACGCCCCCTCTGCAGCACAGACAACACCCACCCCATGGTCCCCGTACCTTCCCTGTGGTGCCTCAGCTCAGAATGGCCAGTGTCACAGCCCTTAAGCACACCTCATCAGCTACTTTCTGTCCAAGTGATGCTGGGAGTGCAGCACCTATATATATAGTGGCATGCTCCCAGCATCACTTGGGCCGCCTGACCAGGTGGTGTGAAGAGGGCTGTACCGCTGGCCGTTCCTAGCCGTGGCACCGATGGGCAGGTAGGAGGGATGGGTGGTGGGGTTGTCAGTGCCACAGTGAGTGCGGGAACCACTGGACACCAATGAGAGGCAGGGTTACCAGGATCAGGGCTGGGGTGGGCTGCACATACCACCTCCGTGTGCTGGGAGGGCAGATGTGTCATGCTATCCAAGATGACTGGGCTGCCACATGTTGGGGGTGGGGGTATGCAGCTAGCCATTGGGGACCGGGCTGCTTCATGATGAGGGGTGGGGTAATGCACTCCACTATCTGGGGACCAGGCAGCCATGTGCAGGGGGACCTGTACCACTGGGAACGGGATGGAGGTGCTGTGGGGATGACCATGGTGCAGTGTTCACCACTGCAGGGGCTGCTCTCAGGTAGGATGGTCCGCTGGCCTGCGTGGCATGGCAACATGGATCTGGGTGCCTGTGGGGCCATTCAGCACCCGGACCAATGGAACCTTGAACATGTAATCCACTTTGGGACCCAGGATGGACATCTCATTGGATGCCTGCCTGGGTCCACAACCCCATCCCTGGCCACCCTGTGGAGTTCTGTGCACCAAGGGGCACAGCCACGGGCAGGTGGCGAACATTAGTGAATAATGGCTGGTGCACACCTGTCCGCAGGTGCAGGGCTACACTGACAGGATATGAACCTCTGGCACACATTTCCCGCCCCTTCGTGCATAGGGGCCTATATTAGTAGTCTAGTGTGAGCAGATACGAGATAATCTGTGTTAATGATGAGTTGTTTGTCATACAAATCCTATATTTAAAGCATTTTGGACCTGATTCACTAAGTCTATGCCTGCCAATGTATTGCACATAGACAAAAATAAGTCTGTTTGCTATGTGGAAGGGGACCAGTTAGGCCCCCGTGGCATGCACTAAATCCCCATCTGGCAGATTTATGTGCACCTACCTACATGGTGCCACCCATACCATACCATGGGGCACTACATCCAAAGGGTTGCTGGGCATGCTGAGGAAGATACCACAATGCACAGTGCCATGTTTCTGCAGCTGAGGACAGCTGCAGGTGCACAGGATAAATCCAGCCACAAGTGCCTCAGCATTTCCCCACTACTTCTCCTGGGGCTGGGACAACCCACACAGGACTGTGCTGCCCTATGCCTCACTATCCCTCTCTTCATGGTAACCAGGGCATAGGCAAGATGATAAATGAAGTATTTTTTTATTATGTTATGTTAATAGTGTTCCCTTTCAGTCAGGGATACAGAAATCCCTTCTGTGGCTTGCCGAATGACAGGCTTAGGTCCCCTCTATTTGTGGACCAGAGGACCCACTGAGTGGCCAGACTGGGCTTAACATAGAAGCATAGAATTTGTAAGCCAAAAAGGACCATTTGGCCCCCACCCAGTCTGCCCAGATGGCCCTGCCTAGTTTTTCTCCGCAGATCCTAAATGGTATATGGCAACCCTCCCTCCTCCCTGCCTCTTTAATATTTCCCTATGTCTATGCAACACATGCTTAAAGCCCCCTATTTCAATTCCAATTGGAAGCCCATTATCTGGCCTAAGTCCTCCTCCCTGGCTGATCCCTCCCCTTGTGCTGACCAACTCATCCACACATCAGGCCAGCAAGAGTAGTGAATACCGGCCCTGCATATTTATCTGTGGTCAGAAGCACAGTGTGCAGCTGCTTGGCTGCTACATGGCTTCTCAGGTGAGTACCAGGATTATTCATGTTTAGGGCCCGTTATTTGTAGCTCAGTAGTATAGACACCGGGTAGCAGTACAAAACTGTGGCTTTTTCATATTATTGGCTTTATTGTGTACACCATAACTAAGAGTGAGTTGCATGTCACACATATTCTATAACTTAAGCCTATTATAAGTAACCTGGTTAGGTGTAGGTGCTATATCCAGTAGTGCAACAAATGTTGCCTCATCATAAATGAGCTATGTTAAGTCTGCCTTAGTGACATCAAGTTGTGTTATACAGTTCCTATAACAGGACAGGTAATTAGTATCCTTATGATATACAGTAGGTGATAGACAGATAGATAGACAGACAGACAGACAGAGATAGAAAAGATCTTTTTTTACTAAGATGCTGTACAGTACAATTATAAAAATAATAGATAATTTACAACCAACAATAATACACAAACAAAATACCCATACATTCCAGTAAATTCATCCAGTTGTGCAATAGGGAATTCTCAGACAGCACTGAATTTAACATCAGCAAACCCAACAAAAGGACAAAGGCTCTAAATCATTCTCCTGGGATTCAATCCAAAGAAAGCCTGTCCATAACCATGTTTGTAATCTGCTTTCCATGCAGTTTACAGTAGAGCAGTATGAATTTTAAATAGCAGAACATTCCATAATCTCAGGGCAGTAGCCAAAAAAGCTGTCCTGACTAATTTTAATCTAAATATTGGGACCGTCAAAAGCTACTGTCTAAAGCAATAATACATGACAGGGTATGCATTGAAGCATTTGTGATGCACACCTCAAGGGTTTTGTGAGCCACAAGGCCGAAGGCTGAGTCTGTTCTCACATACCCTGGAAATTGCATCACTAATGTTTCAATGCACATTGAGGTGTATTTCTGTGTTTATAAAATAGATTTTGCATGACAAAATAGGTTTGGGAGCTAGAAAGCAGATATAGAGACCGGACCCTGCAGTACTAGTGTTTTAATGTATGATCAGGTGATGGTCTCAACCAGCAATATTCCTGCATTTGATCTTGCTATTTTATACCTTATAGTATCCAGGAGGTGGTCAGCAGATAGAGCAGGTAGAGAGGTCCCAGTCCATTTAGGGCCTTACATACCAAAACTAAAATAGTAAAATTGATCTGCTACCTAACCAGCAGTCAGTGCAGAGTGTAAAGTTCAGGGGTTGTATGCTCTGATCTCTGGGCATCAGTCAAGAGGTACTGCACATGGTGCATCTGATTCCAGGCAGCCCTGATATAGTGCATCACAGTAATCTAGATGGAAGGTGTCAAAAACCTGTTCCTGTGTTTTAGGTCACCCTGCTTTAACTACAATTGTTGTTCTATAATAAAATATTTTTTTATTTGTTAGTGATTGCAAATTGTATATGTCAGGATCAAGCACCCCTGCATCTAGGGGTATATGTAGTAAGTAAGTAAGTAAAATTTATTTTTAATCGCTTTTCAGAAACCAAAACGCTGTACAAGTGAACAGACATTTAGTTACAAAGTATAACAATAACAATAATAATAACAATAAAATCACAGTAAAAATCACTCTTCATACGCTTTCAGGAATAAATAAGTTTTTAACTCTGTCTTAAAACTCTTGACGGTCAGGCAGCTTCGTATCCGACGAGGTAGAGAATTCCACAGAGTGGGGGCAGAGTAAGAAAATGCACGTGCCCCAGATGTTTTTAAAAGAACCCTGGGAATCTCTAGCAATCCCTCGTCGGCAGATCGGAGTGAACGAGAGGGACAGTAAGGAGTAAAGAGATCTTGTAGGTACTGGCGGTCCCTGTTCATGTAGGGCTTTGTAGGCCAGTAACCCGACCTTGAAGGTGATCCACCACTGAACCGGCAGCCAGTGCAGTCCGCGCAGCACAGGCATAATATGACTGCTTCTGGATGTCCCAGTCAAAAGCCTGGCTGCTGCGTTCTGCACCAGCTGCAAGTGGCGGATATCAACCCCCGGTAGCCCTAGGTACAGGGCATTGCAGTAATCAAGGTGAGAGGTCACAAAGGCATGGACCAATGTAGGAAGGTCATCCGGAGGAACTAGGTGTTTCACCAGGGCGATATTCCTAAAATGGTAAGAAGAGGATTTGACAATGGATGACACCTGCAATTTTAGGGTCAAACCATCATCAATAATAACGCCCAGGATACGCACCCAGTCTAAGGTTGAGAGCTGGGCACCATCATGCCATATGCCCGAAGGAAGCCCAGCCCTACAACCCACCTCAAGGAGACCTGGGTCCACCGCCAACACCTCAGTCTTATCCGGTTTAACCTCAGCCAGCTGGCACTCATCCAATCCTTAATCTCGGACAGACAGCTGTTAAGCATAGAGACTGCGTCTTCCTGTCCAGGATTAAAGGACAAATACAGCTGGGTATCATCTGCATAGTGTGAAACTTAAACTGTATCGCCAAATAATGTCTCCCAATGGCAGCATATAGATAGCGAACAACATGGGTGCCAAATGGAGCCCTGTGGTACCCCACAGGACAGGAAGATGGCATCAGAGGAATAAATTCCGGTGACAACCCTCTGTCTCCGTCCTGTGAGGAAAGATCGAAACCAATGCAGAACTGTACCAGACAGTCCTCAATAAAGCCGCAGGTGTTCCAAAAGCACACCATGGTCCACAGTATCAAATGCTGCAGAGAGATCAAGAAGGACTAAGATAGTACGAGGTGGCATCTCTCATTCAGAGGAGCACCTGCCTTATAACATGAAAACCCGTACCTTCTGTTACCTTGCCAACGTGGACCAAGATGAATGTGGACCATTTTTATGGTTGTGTGCACAGTGCTCCACAGACATTTTGTGATCACTGTAGGAGAAGAACGGGGCTGTGTCCGGAATGTGACCCTGTGTTCTGCTACAGTGATGCAGCAATGTCTGGATAGCACTAACTCCATTGGCACTGTCCTCCACGGATGGAGCTCCCCTCTGCAGCATGGTCACCTCCCTCCCCACGGGGAGCACTACATAGTGAGAGAACTTCCCTGACAACTGTGCTTGTGTGAGTATTGCACATGCGCAGTTGTGTCACCACCACTATCTTGTTAATTTCACACTGTTGCTGCTCCAACAGCTGCAGCATCCACTCCAAATCTGCCGCAGCCACTCTGATAGCAGTTCACCACTGTCGCTGTTCTGATACCGCCACCACCACTCCAATAGCCATGCTGCTGCCACTCCGACACTTGAGCAGGTAACAGCCTTATGCAGCAATACAGGGTCTGACCAGATTTTGTTTAAACTTTGCTTTAAATGCTGCTTTAGCAGTGGTGCTCTTTGTGGCAAAGACTTAAACCCTTCTGACACTTTAGTTACAGTAGCTGACTTTAACTGTTGGTTTTCTTTAAAAAAGTCTTAAGGATTGCTTCATGCATAATGCAGCAGATGGGGTTTCTTCACTTGTTCCCCATCTGACAGTCACTACATAGTATCCAGTCAGAACTCCATCCAAGTCCATGTAGATAACTTTATGCATCCAGATGATCCTGCCTCTATTCCAAGTGGAAACTTCAGATGTTGCCATACAGTCTATTTGCTTTTGCTGTTTTTTGCTCAGATAAAAGGCATGGTCCCCTCTTGATCTGGCTTTCCTAGCCTCCAGTAACAGTGTCCACTTGCAGTGCACCTCAGTGATTTCCCATAGCCATCCAGGCATGTATGGAAAACTGTATCCATCTGGCTTCTACCCATTTCTTCATCACATGATCAATCTAACAAATTTTCCCAAGATGCTTCACAACACCTTCTCCTGTGGGCAGCCATGGTGTGCACCGCCACACTTTCATTGCCTCAGCAACTTCCTTTTGCAAATTAGTTTTGGGTTCCATTGCTTGGGCCTCTGCATCATGTAGCTCTGATGACTCTGGTGTGGTGGCAGTTGTCACAGATGGGGGCTTAGAAATTGCAGTACATACTTCTGTAGTTACTTTTGCTGTAGCTTCTTCTTCCATGGCCTCCTCCACTACCACATCCATGGAATCCCATGGTTCCGGTTGGTCATCAGGCATGGACAATCTGGCTACTGATCTTCTTCTTCTTCTGGGGGTCAGACGTTGCTGACTGGGGATAAAACTCCAGAAAGGCCACAGAATCAGAAATCACACCTGGAAACACGGTCATAAAATCAGCAGGTGTCTTCAGCTCTGGTAAGTGGCCTAACTACTCTGGACAGCTGGTCAGACTCACCTCTGACCATTACCCATTCTAACTAACGAGCACATCAGACCCTGCACTCACCACAGAGTCAGCCAGGGAGGAGGACCAGCACCACATCTGGGACCTCTTCAGGACACCAGCTGTACAGTCAAGCTTCACTCCTTGCATTCCAGTAGTCACTTTCTGGCCCTGAGGTGTATACACCAGGTGGATGCCTCTTCCAGGGTCTTAGCTTTTGTTTAAGGCTTGCTCCCCTTCCTTCAAGCCCTCTGCTAGGACGTCTGCTTCCAGCTGGGTTAGGTTGGTGGTAGGAGTAGGCACTGCAACTGGCATCTTGTCCCCTTCCTCTGTGGGCCACAACCCTGGGGATCATCATTAGGAGACTGGGAAGGTTGTGAGCCCATGGCCCAGAATGGCATGTTCATAACAGGGTTCACAAAGTTTCTGTGTCCATACTTTGGTGGCATGATTGAAACAGTGGCCACAGTATCTCGAGGTGATGCAGTTGGCAGTGACTCCCCCCTCTTCACAGGCACACACAATGGAGCAGTGTGATGTATACAGGAAAGAGCCAGAGGCAAGTGAAATACTGCAAATAAATAATTTCACTACATGCCAAGAAACAAATATAGCAAGGCAGCAGGAAGAAAAAAGTCACGGCACTCACAGAGCATAATGATCTACAAAATGAAGGTCCATGAGTTATTGCTTACAAGGACTTCTGTCTTCATTTATTCAGCCAAATACAATGACCCTCCTGGGTCAGGGAAACCACACAAACATCTAACGTTTCAACTCGTAATGAGTCTTTGTCAAAGATAGAGCCCCTTAGTGTGTAAACACTTAAATACCATTCTAAGAGTCACATGGTATATACATTAGTTAATATAATTTAAAGATACAGTCACCAATACATATCCAAGACAATTTCTCTATAAAATCACATGAACAGCTTTTCAGGCAGAAAAATGTGCATAGTATAAAGTGCTCAGTGCTTAAATAAACATTTCAAGTGAAAAAAAAACTTCTATTTAAAAAACACCACCATGGAGCCATTTTTAAAAACTCTCTCCTCTAATTCATCTTAACTAACTCTGTAATTCTCCTTTCCAATTACATATCTGTTTATTACAGATCATATTTAATACTTAGTATGTTATGTACTTTTTCTATATTAATAAATGTTTTCATATTATGCATAGGGGTCCAAAGAGAGGACAGTGGCACAACAGACCTACTAAATTATAAGAGAGAGAAAGGGGGACAGTAGCATGTTATTATTATGCAGTAAGGACTTATATAAATGTAAAGAACATGGGAAAAGGGGAAAAGAAAAAAAATATATAAAAATAAAAAAAATAAAATGGGGGCTGGGGGGAGGGGGGAGAAAAATCTTTTAAAAAAAAGGTGGCTTACAAGATTGAAGTGACAATCTCAATGTTGTGATATTACTTCAGAAATGTAAAATCATCACATAAGTATCAGCTAGTGTGATGTCTCTTAGTTACAGAAGAAGAGCATGTTATAAAATAAGCAGGGTCAAGAGAGAATCCCTTCCAGATGCTTCTCAATCTGTGAATGGAAAACATACATGATCAAAATTAGCGCCTGTCTTTCAAGAATAATTTTAATTCTATTTGTTCATTCAAGCCTTTGTCTTTATATGATCCCAAAGTATGTATCCAGTACATTTCTCTTTGGCCAAGCAGGATTTCTCTATTATCATCTCTTGGTCCCAAATGTACTTGTTCGATGCCAATAAACTGCAGTTGATGTCTATCCTGATCCTATGTATTTTGCATATGCTGAGCCCAACCATATTCTAAGTTTTTGTTCTTTATGGCCCTCATATGTTCATTGACCCTTTCTTTCATTTTCCATTTTGTTATACCAACATAATATGCACCACATGTGCATGATGACAGATATACAATATATGTGGTGTCACAAGTTGTAAACTGATTGATGTTACACATTTTGTCATCTATTGGGCATTTGAATATGTATTGGTGACTGTCTTTTTAAATTATATTAACTAACGTATATACCATGTGAAACTCAGAATGCTATTTAAGTGTTTGAACACTAAGGGGCTCTATCTTTGACAAAGACTCATTACGAGTTGAAACGTTAGATGTTTGTGTGGTTTCCCTGACCCAGGAGGATCGTTGTAGTTATGTATTTGGCTGAATAAATGAAGACAGAAGTCCTTGTAAGCAGTAACTTGTGGACCTTCATTTTGTGGATCATAATGCTCTGGTGAGTGCCATGACTTTTTTCTTTCTTCTGCCGATGGTTGTCACAGAGCACCCCAGGTCATCTTGATGCGACTCTCTTCTTTAGTAGATTGCAAGGCAGCAGCAGACTTCCCTATCACTTTAACTCACTCTGAACCTTCTTCAGGAGGTAGATTCAGTGCTGGAAGCCTCCATTATTTAAACACAATAATTAAAGTGATCGTGCCTTCCAGTACTGTACCAATTTTAAATAAAGGAATCACACCTAATGTGAGAACATCATAACAGCACCACGGTACAATCAGGTACAAGACACAGGAGAAGGTGGTATTGTTTTAGACTTCTGACTGAATTTCAAATTTCAACCTGATAAAGGGTTAATATATTAGAGACCAGTTCGATAGGATTGGTAGCCCAGTAGGGTCAAGAGGCTATGATAAGTTTTTGGATAAATGTTTTGTTTTTGATGGACATTTGCCTTAATGAAAAAAGATGATTCAGGGCTAACAGGGCAGGGCTTATGAGGAGCACCTCAAGGTACTGAACATGTACTTTTTGGGAACCAGATGGGAGAGGGGAGATAGGATAGAGAGCTTCAAATAAGGAATAAACAAGGTGAACTGTGGGAAATAATTTAGCATGAGTAACAGTTCAAGATTATGAGGGCATGAGTAGAAACTGACGGCAGGGAGGTTCAGGAGGGTTACGAGGAAGTATTATGTTACAGAAGGGGTGATGGAACCATGGAACAGGACAATACTTTTTTTAGGTATGTAAGTGAAAAAAGGAAGGCCAGTGATGGGACTATAGTGTTAAAAAGGGAAGGAGAGACTGTGCAGAGGGGGGCCAAGAAAAGGCAGACACCCTGAACAAATACTTTTGTTCAATGTTCACAAAAGAAGAAGAAGGGGAGGGTCCACAAAAAAGTAACAGAAAATTTTGAGTGAGGGAGGCAGACACTAGCCCTTTTTTGGAGGACGGAGTCCTGAAAGTACTCACTAATTTGAAGGTGGACAAAGCAATGAGGCCAAACGGGGAGCATCCAAAGGTATTGAGGGAGCTCAGGGTGGTACTGGCTACACCTCTGACAGTCCTATTTAACAGCTCACTGGAAAAAGGAGTATAGTTCTTAAGGACTGGAGGAGGACAGACATACTCCCACTTCACAGAAGTGATAGCAGGAAGAAGGCTAACAATTAAAGGCCAGTCAGACTGATATCAGTGCTGGGAAAGTCAATGTAATCACTGCTGAAGGAAAAGATTGTGGAGTATCTTGAACCCAGTGGGTTACAAGACCCAAAGCAGCATAGGTTCGTGGGGGCTGGGGGGAGATAATGTCAAACAAATCTGATAGAATTTCTTGACTGGGTGACAAGGAATTAGATCAGGGCTGAGCAGTGTACCTGGGCTTCCTAGATCCTGGCTGAGAACAACAACTACTAACATGGAAGTAAACATCCCTAATTATGCCCTATTCAGAGCAGACAGGCACACTAGAGGAGGTGGCATGGCCATATATGTCAAAGATAAATTCTCAGTCTCCTGTACGGCTGCATCCTCCATTCCCAACAAGTATGAGTGCCTTACCCTCAAAGTGGAAACCACCCAGTCATGTGTTCTCCAGCTTATAGGATGCTACAGACCCCTCTCTGCTGGCTTAAAGCTCCTAACCTATCTAAGTGATATCCCAGAACAAGGATCACTTGAAACCATCATTCTCGGTGACTTTAATCTTGACTGGATGTCCAAAGCAGCTGCACCACTAGTCTCTTTTTGTGATGACCATGACCTAACCCAGCTCATCAATGAACTGACATGCCCAAACACAAAAAATCCTGCGAAGAGTACCATTCTGGATGTATTGCTTGTAAGCAAACCTCTCCTGCTCTCCAATGCTGGCACTTTCTTCTCGGACGTCAAGGATCATTGTTTCATCGGAGGAGTAAGATCTACCAATAAGCCTCCCGCTCTTTCTAACTTCCAACAGAAGAGATCAAGAAGAAATTTTAACATACCTGCCTATATTGCTGACCTGGAATTATCCTTGTGTTGGCAGGCGTTTTGCCTTGCTAAAACAGTCACCGTCACCTACGACATATTTTATTTTATGATATACTATCAGGGGCCTCAACAAACATGCCCCTCTGACCAAAGTCCGCACAAAGATTATAACCAACAAATGGTTCACCTCTGAGGTTAGAACACTGCTGTTCGAAAGAGACAAACTATGGAAAAGGGCACGAAAATCTAACCTGCCTAATGACTGGAACCTATTCAGAAAGATGCGTAACTTATGCACCAAATCTATTAAAGATGCTAAAGCTTCTTTCTACCGCACAGAACTCGACGCCTCTTCAAAAAACCCATGCAAATTCTGGAGCACTATCAAAAATCTAATGGGTCACCCTACAGGTAACTCCCTCCCGAACAAAGTTATCTCAGGAAACATTATCATTAATGACAGGTCAGAGATCTTAGATGCCTTCAATAACCACTTCGCAACCGCAGGTCTGGTGTTTGACAACTACCCAGCTTGCAAGATACGTTCTACATCAAACTACGCCCCTCAAATACCTCCAGCTACCCCAACCTCTTCAATCTACAACCCACTTCGCTAAAAGAAGTTGAAGACCTATTATTATGGATGGACACTAAAAAAAGTGCAGACGCTGACTTGTTGGACCCCTACTTTATTAAAATCACATACCATGTCCTCGTCATCCCCACCACTCACATATTCAACTTGTCCCTCTCACAGGGCACCCTACCACAGGTCTGGAAGACCGCCCATGTCATACCACTTTTTAAATCAGGTGATCCAGGGGACCGCAACAATTATCCATAGATCCATTTCTCTACTCCCAATACTATCTAAACTACTAGAGAAAATCGTGAATACACAACTAAGGAACTACCTCGAAGTAACAGATCTATTGAACCCAATGCAGTCAGGATTCAGAGCCGAACATAGCACTATTACAGTGCTGTCCAAAGTTACCGATGCGTGGCTGCGAGCTCTTGACACAAGGAACTTCATCTGTGCGATCTTTCTGGACTTAAATAAAACTTTTGGAACCATTGATCACAATTCTCCTCACCTCGCTTCAAAACATAGGAGTGGACTCTACCTCGCTGCTCTGGTTCACTGACTGCCTCTCAGGATGTCTGCAGCAAGTTAAAGCAGAAGGCGAGCTGTCCCCTCTTA
Source organism: Neoceratodus forsteri (assembly GCA_016271365.2). NCBI lineage: Eukaryota > Metazoa > Chordata > Ceratodontiformes > Ceratodontidae > Neoceratodus > Neoceratodus forsteri. The sequence goes on along the minus strand of CM057452.1, from coordinate 1,549,508,994 downwards.
AGCCGCTCCTAAGAGGGGTCCCTGAAGGAGCTATACTAGGTTCTCTCTTATTCGCAATATATAAAAATGACATAGACTACTACATAAAAAATGGCAATATCCACCTGTTTGCAGGTGATACTGTCCTATACATCAGCAGACCCACACCAGAGGCCACCTGTAATGACCTCCAAAATGAGTTCGACCTCATGCAAAGTCAGCTAATCCACAAAAAACTACTATTGAACATTAAAAAAACAAAAGCAATGCTCTTTTCTCTGCTTGCCCACTCACTTAGCCCTACAGACGGTGGGCCCACTCTGGAAATCACTACAATACTAGGTGAAAAACTAGAATTTGTAACCAAATTTAAATATCTGGGAGTATGGATTGATAACAGACTCCTTCACAGAACACATCGAAGACTTGTTGAAAAAACTTCGGCAAAGGTTTGGACTTTTCTACAGGCTAAGCCACTTCCTCACTATTGATGCCAAAACAAGACTGGTCCAATCTACTTTCCTATCTCTGGTGGATTATGCAGATTTCTTGTACAGCCAGTGTCCCATCTCCCAGCTAGCCAAACTCGACACACTGTACCACCTTGCACTAAGGTTTATCACAGGTCTCCCAAATTCCACTCATCGCTGCATCCTGTATGATACCATGGGATGGACATCCCTTAAACTTAGACACCACAAAAATGCTGCTCTCTGGACCTACTGTGCCCTCACAAACAAATTGCCCCAATATATTTCTGACTGCCTACCCCTATGCACAATAAGAAAATATGTGCTCTGAAGCCATTCCTTCATCTCCCTTGCAATACCTAGAGTAAACTTGCATTTCAGTAGAGCGGCTATTAGCTTCACATTCCCGACCCTTTGGAATAACTTACAAAAGTCTCTTAAATTAGACACCCTTGTCCCTATGCCCATCTTTAAGGCTCTATATTTGTGTACAGTAAGCGAAGTCTGCAACTGCTTTGCTCGTCCCCTAATAGCTCCTAAACCACTCGTGGCTAGTTTTCAGGTCTGAACTATGATCACAGCCACTTCTAAACTACGGTCATACTTCTCCCAGATAGCCACGACTCTAGCGCACTTGGGGTCTATAATCCTTATATGCTGCTCTGAAATTATCCTTGCCTCCTAGCGCCAGCCGGCATACAGCCTTAAGCATACATGAGGTCTGTAGTTCTCGAATGTTGTTGCAATTATCTCCTACTGACCAGACCTAACCAGTATCCTAAACCTTTTATATTTATGTATATTTGTATATAAACTCAGTGTTGAGGTATTGCCCATATTGTATACTGTAACTAATGTATGTCGTTTGCATAACCTGTATCCATGTTTCAAACAGGTCCACCTTGAAAAAGAGCACTTCTCAATGGTGACCGCCTGTATAAATAAAGATTTGATTGATTGATTTTAGTAAGTCTTTCATCACCATTCTACATAAGAGACTAATAAGCAAGTTAGGTAGCTTAGGAGTGGGTCCAAAGATGGTAAACCGGATATGAAATTGATTAGTGGATAGGTGATACAGGATGGCAGTAAACAGAATTTATTCTGAGGAAGGGATGAACACCATCAGGGTGCCTTTGTGATCAGTGCAGGGACCACTCCTCTAATCTCTTTATAGTGACATTGCAAAGGAGCTGGAAGGGACAGTCTGTCTCTTTGTGAATGACACCAAAATCTGAAATATGGTGAATACTCCAGGTGGGTGGTGGAAAGCATGAGCAAATACATAAGAAAACAAGAGGAGCTGTCAACGGTATGGCTGTATTCCAATGCACAACTGTGTAAAATAATGCACTTAGGGCACAGAAACCCAGGGGCTGAGTAAAAAATGGGTGGAGTGGTACTGATGTCTACCAAGCAGGAAAGAGATTTAGGGGTAAGCATATCTTATGACCTTAAGGTGGCTAGGCAGTGCAATAAGACAATCCAGAGGACTAGTGGGATGTTGGGGTGCATAGGGAGGGATAAAACCAGCAGAAAGAGGGAGCCGTTGTTGCCTCTATATAGATCATTGGTAAGACCCTTCCTAGAGTACTATGTTCAGTTCTGGAGATCACATCTCCAGAAAGACATAGACAGAGTAGAGGCGGGTCAGTGGAGGGAAACTAAAACGGTGCAGTCAGCATCAGAATCCCTATGAAGAGAGACTAAAGGACCTCAATGTGTACACCCTGGAAACAAGGAGGGAAGGGAATTTAATAGAGACCTTTAAATACTTCACAGGGGTAAATAAGGTTGAGGAAGGAAGGTGTACAAGAAAAAGGGGACATGCTATGAAGCTGGGGGACTAGAGCCAGCAGATATGTGAAGAAATACTTCTTCACAGAAAGAGTGGATTCCTGGGGTGCACCCATGCTGCAGAGACACATTTTGCTGACACTGATTACAGCACTGGCAAAATGCCGCCTGACATTACAGCACCAGGCTTTTTGTCTCCTGGGAGTTAGGCGCCAAAGCGCCCTCCTGGGAAATGGTCACTTTTGTGGTGTGCTTCGAACCCCGCACCCCCCCAAACTAAATATAACTTCCTCTGGGGCAGTCATGCTCGGAGGGTGTAGAAATTGTGAGGGCACAAAGGATGAGATGAGTGAGGGGCCATCTAAAATCAAGATCACCCCTTTCACTGTCTCCCTTGTTACTGCACCATAATTGCCATGACTAAATGAGTCGGCAACTTGATGGACTACAAATTCCTGGAACAGCCTTCCAATACAAGTGGTGGGAGTGAACAAGGTGGGGTTCAAGAATGCAAGGGTTAGGCACAAGGGAATTATAATGGAAAAGAATTGGAAGGGAGAAAAATCTGTAGATCAAGTAAAGTCTGCAGTAATAGTGTAGGTAGGGAAAAATATGCAGAGTGGGTTGGCCAAGCGGTCCTTATCCACCATCAGGTTCTATGTGTCTATGTTTCTGTGTTCTGTAACACACAGACATAAATGCACAGCTTGTCTAGTTTTCATCTCTGGGTTCACATTACATCAGGGACTTCTCCAACTTTGCTGCCAATAGGATCTATTCTTTAAGCCTATGAGTCACATAAATGCAGCATGTAGGCTACCCTAAGTCTAACTACAGCACATTGGGGGTCCCACAGGCCCCCATGGCATTCACAGAAGGACAACAGGCCCCTTCTGCAGCTGATCCTCTGTCTTGCATGAGCAAACGTAGCAGGAGAGTAACTAGGGGTGGAGCTACCGTGGACTCTGCACTGGAGTGCTGGTGGAGGGAAGTGCAGGCTACACAGGCAGGGACTTTGCTGTACTTGCTACATGACCCCCCATTCTACAGTGGCTTGCCTTGGTGAGATGAGCTACACCTGCTGTCATGCTGTCCCATCCCTTTGGACTTGCAGGGAAGGCGGTGGGCAGTCATTGGGGCACTTGCTCATTCTGTGACTGTTCCAGGGACCCACTGTGTCCCATAATCCCCTGCTCCATTCAGAGGCAGGGGATCCAGTCTGTTACCAGAGTGGGCATCCGACTGATGCCAGTCTTTGTATGCCATTCTGCCCCCTGTACATCAATGCACCAGTGGGGTGGGGCCATGGACAGGCAGCCGGCATTTGTGATACATGCACCATGAGATCCTGTTGGGGGGATGTGGATGGGCATTGGCCAGGTACATGCCTTTCATGTGTATCTGATCCACAGTGGTGCATAGGCCCCAACATCCTGATGATGTCATGAGAACCCCTTGATGGAAATACAATGTTTGAGGTGCATGGTTGTTCATGTACGATTCTCTGTGTTGTCACTCTGTAACTGCATGGCATTGGAACCCATCAGGATGCAGGAAATTCCCTACCCAGTTTATAAGTACAGATAATGTACCTCCATTCCCACTTCACCCCCAATGGTAATGTAGAGGGTGTCCTACGCCTCCATATGCTATCTCAGAGTCAATGTTCTGTTTTTCATTTAAATATGTTATGTAGCCCTTACAAGAGCCAAAACATTAAATGCAACTTATTATGTATGTACTAAAGACTCCACTTTAGTCTACAATTCAAGTTTATATTATACATCGATAAAGAGTGATGTAGCTTTTCATTGTGATAATCTGTACATAAATTGTCAAAATCTGCATTTCATATAGTACAGCAAGTGAAGCAGGACAAGTAGCAAATTGCCACCCCCCCCAAAAAGGTTTCTGAGTTTAGTATCAGAACAGCATCTCACAGTATGAACACTGTCATCATGTAATGCTCACTGTTGCTCATTAGATACCCATGGCTTTGCTGCAAACCACACACCCTTACAATAGCAGGTGACAATCTAATGGTATCCAATCTCATCAGATTTTTTGAAGTACAGTACTGTAGTTTGCTGTCGTCATACCCCCAGCCCCCCACTGCCACCACTCAGATGAACACAGCTTGAGAAAACCTCGATAAGCTTAAAATAAAACTGAAATATCAGGGAGCAACAAGAATTTTAAGTAAGGTTGCACTGTCACTGGAATAGTGAGAGCCATCAGCAGCAGCATCAAACATAGCAATTCTGGTGCAGAAATAAAAAAACTTGACAATTACTTCTCATAAAATGCTTTCATGTTGTCATGTGTCTTGTTGATTATGTTCCATTTCTACATATAAGGTTTTGTTTAGGTAGTGAAGCACTGAGGAATGTATACTGCGTAGAATCACACCTGTTTCTGACTTTCAGTAAATGTTTGAGTTGTGAGTCTCTCAGTTTCCTCATCCCTAGCTGAAAGAGTTGAAAAATGAGAAGACATCTGGGACTTTCATTAAAGAGCTAGGTCCCATATTCAAAAGGTTAGCACGGCACTAACGATGTTAACACTGTGCTACACAGGAATAGTGAAGACAGACAGGGCAGGGGCCATATTCAGAAGCCCCAGGTATGCAGTACTAACCCAACAGCATGGGCAAGCAGAATGTACTGCTGCACTCATGCAAGGGACGGATGCCCCTTGCATACAGGAAAAAGTGATATATTCTGAGATTTTGAAAGTGGTTAACAGCTGACATTGAGCTCCCTGCAATTTGAGCAGACTGAATAGACCTAATGGCCTTATTCTGCTGACTTTGTTGTAACAGCCTCCATTGTAGTGCTGTTTAATGCTTTCCCAGACTCTCCTCTAATAACTACACACAGTGAGCAACTCCCCCCCCCCCACAAGTGTCAGGTAGCAGACTGATATTTGGAGCTGCCTATCCATGCCAGCATTCCCCCTACCACGCTACTCCCCCCGATCACATACAGTAGCCTCCTAATATGTTATTTACATATCCTTGGCATCTAGTGGTTCCCAACCCCCTGATTGCTATACACTAGCCTCCTAATATATATTTTCACATATCCCTGGTGTCTAGTGGTCCCCCATCCTCAATCACTGATACTATGTAAATGGAGAATATCCCTGGCATCTAGTGATCCCCCGACTGCTGTTCTGATAAAAATGACACATTTCCCCAGTCTTCAGTTGCCCCCCACCCACCTTGGTCCCTCCACTTACTCCCATCAGTGACCCCACTTGCCCCATCTGACAGATCCACACTGAGATGAAAACTGACACAGTCCCTCCACTCACCACCTCAGTCGGCTGCCATCTGATTGACAGGGAGTGAGTGCTCACCTATCGTAGAAACTGCTGCTTTGACAGGTGTGCACTTACTGTCATTCAGTTGGCAGACAGCAGAGGTGGTAAGCAAATAGGCTGTGCATTCACAATCTCAGTGTGGGACTACAAGATAGGTAAGTGGGGTCATATGAGGAGGTGGAGGTGAAGGAACCTTATTGATCAGGACAGGAAGGGGGCTGACATTTGATCAGAGGGGTGGGGTGCCACTGAACACCAGAAAAATTTGCAGTTTACATTGTGTTAGTGACTGGGGCAAAAGGGGGACCACCAGATGTCAGAGATTTGTGAAATTACATATTTGGAGAAATGTGTACAATGGCCAGGGGTTGGAGGGTGCTAGATACCCGGGATATGTGAAAATCCATATTAGGAGGCTTCTGTAGAGCAGTTGGGGGTCAGAACAGCTCCATACAATGCCACTGCAAAGTGATATATGGTGGCATTGTGCAGCATGCTAATGAGCCACTCATGGTATGCAAATGACCCCATAGTGCTTTGCCCAATTCCCAGTGGCGAGATAGTGCATTAATCCTCTCAAGTCTGACAAAGGGAGGCCATCCTTAGTGGCTGAAAAAAATCTTAAACTGTTTTAACCAACTTCTCCATGCTCTTACACCTTAGGTTCTTTAAAGTGGCACTGAGAGCCCATTCCTACTGCAACTGATGACCCCCAAACCGATCACTCACAGATGAGGGACCACCCAGCCCTTTACATACCTCCTTGGCTAGTTGCCATCCTGATTACATTATAGTAAACTGCAGTTTAAGAAGTAGCATCTCTTTCTTAAACCACCATTTGTAATAAGGAAATTCTGATGGCAGACAACTGTGAGGTAAGTGGAGGGGTTGTACTAGCTGAGGTCTGTGGGAGAGGAGATGGCCACTGGACACCAGGGACAGACTGGGAAAGGCTAAGGAAGGGAATGCTATAGGACACCAGGGACAGCATGGAATGGGTCAGGATAGCGGATGAGAATCACAAGACACCAGTAACTGCTTGTGACATGGGGATAAAGTAAGGAGGTCACAGGAAAGTAGGGACTGCTGGACATGACAATAGGGTGAGGGAGGGGACCACTGGATGTCAGGGACTTCTTAACATGGGGGCAGGGTGAGGGTGTGCCACTGGATGCCAGAGACTATTTGTCATGGGGATCAGGTGAGAGGGCCTCTGAGCACCAGGGACTACTGTACTTGGCATGGGGCAGGGTGAGGGAGAGGTGATATTAGATGCAAGGGACTGCTTGACAAAAGAATGAGGTAATGGAATGGGACTACTGGACACTAGGGACCTCTTGACCTCAGGATGGGATGGGGGCCACTGGATCCCAGGATCTACTTTACATATGGGCAGGGTGAGGGAGCAGGGTGCCACTGAACTCCAGAGACTGTCTGGAATAGGAATGGAGAGAAGGGGCTCTGGATGCAAAGGACTACTGGGCTTGGGTAGAGTAAGGGATGGGGTGTCACTGGATACCAGGTATTGCCTGCCAGTCTGGATGGGGTGAGGAAGGTGAACATTGGGACACCAGGGACTGGTGGGATAAGGGATGGGGTTCTACTGAAAGTCAAATGCTACTTGACACTGGATGGAATGAGGGAGGTGGTGACTGTGGAGGCCAGGGACTGCTTGTTATGGGGCAGGGTGAAGGAAGAGGTGCCATTGTACCCTAGGGACTGATTTGCAAGAAAAGTATTGACACTGCTGGCCAAAGACTGGCATTGTCAGTACAAATTACAGTACATCTGGTATTAAATATCCTTTCAAAAAGTAGGAAGGAAAGCACTCCAAATAGTTAATGGACATAACATTTTTTTTTTTCTTAAGTGAAATGCTATCATTGGATGACTGTGGAACAGCTATGCATGTTAACGGAGCTGAACACTTTGGAAAAAGTATTTTCTTGCAAGGGGCTTCACACACACACCCGCACCTTCCTCGTGGAGGGCTTTGCCCCCCACACCCAACTTACGATAGATTCCAACTCCGAGGGGCACAACTCAGGGATGGGGGGAACTGTGATCACACAAAAGTGTTGGCTCTGTAATTCTGTCACCATTGTGATGCATTGCCATTCTTCAGTCACTATCTTCACGGGCTACCCCAGAATAGAGCTGGGTGAATGTTGTGAATTCTGCTATAGCAGAACTTTTGCAAAAGTTTACCAACTTTCTTGGAATATTCTGAATTTCTGCCTGTGGCAAAACTGGAAATCTTCCAGATGTGTTTGGCGAATTTTCAATCTGTTCCTCTGAATTTTCTTGCTAAACTGCAGAATAATACACATGAAATGTGGAACTAATATATTAATTCACAATTTATGTAATTATTCTGCAGTTCACTTGCATGCATCATGGAGACCTGGCTGGGTGAGAATACTACTCCCATTCTGGAGGTGGCAGTGCCGGCCGGGTACTCCGTGATACACACCCTGAGGGAGGGTCACAGGGGTGGGGGGTGGCCATTTATTTTAAATCAAGCCTGAGCCTCACGGTGCTACCCATTGGTCCCAAGCAAGGCCCCTAGAATTCTGCGGCCACAGAATTTTGCGCAGAACTTGCAATCTACCACAGAACTTCTGAGGTGCCGCAGAATTCACTCTTCTTGTTGATTTTTTATTAATATTTCTGTTTTTCCATAGAATCTGGTTCCTTTCCCCTCTTTTTATATCCAAAACTCCCCATATGCTCAGAATGTGATGTTATCATTGCTATAACATCATAAATTAGCTAATGAAATGGCTGCATTCTGCAACAGAAATGAACAGTCACTTATCTACCTCAGCTCCCACTGCCAGAGACGGTGGCACAGCACATCAGACACGGTGATATTTGCTCAACCTGCACTACAGCCTAATACAATTTTCAGTCTTACATTATTGCACTAGGGCCAACTTAAACAAAACCTTATCAATAGCACAGACCTGTTAAGTCCACACCTCACTTTATACAAACCTATTTGTGCCTTTAAGGTATAGAGATGCCATCTGAAATGAATAACTGGTAAAATGAATTTAACAGTCATTTTTAAGAAAAACAAAGTAATTATGCCCAGAAAAGTGGACTATAATAATGTGTAGACCTGTTGAAAGAATAGACCTGTTAAATAAATAATTGCACTGTACGCATTTTTGCCGGGGTTATTGATTACATATTGTCATTGGTTGCTAGAATCACCTAAAAGTTAAGGAGAAATGTAGTGTGCAGGGACAACTGTTGGGCCAGAGGGTAGCATGCTGTGTTTCTGTGCCGGCAACTCAGGTTCAGAGATTAGTTCTGGGAGCTGGCTGGGCAGCACAAGGATTGGTGGAACACATCATTGCTCGGAGCCTGGGAAGGTATGGTGCAGTGTTCTGTCACATGGTGGACACATTGTGCTGGTCTGGAGAGCTTTATCTCACAATCAGTTCACATGCATGTCATGGCCTGATGGTGTTACGTAGTGTGTCAGGGAAAGCAGGTTGACATCAAAAATGAGTTTTGCAATAACCTCTATTCCATTTCTAATGGGACCTGCATGAGTGAGAATGCAAGTTCATGGAAATTAAAAAATAATATATATATATATATATATATATATATATATATATATATATATATATATATATATATAATGTATAATATATATATATATATATACACACACACACACACACACACACACATATATATACAGTATCACTGTCTCTCACCACACACACACACACATTTGTATGTATGTTACAGATTACATATAAATATATAAGTGATACACAGTGGGAACCTCATGAGTGGTGTAGAAAGCACATACAAATATATAAGTGATAGTGGAAACCTCATTAGTGGGATAGATAGCATGCATATAGAAATACCTTGTTTATCACATAAGATCCCCTCTGCATATGTCGTTTATTTAACAGGCTAGGACCTTAAGGGAGAGACATTTTGCTTTTTTTAGGCATAAAATTATTTTTATAATTCTGTTATTTTTTGAACTAGTATTACTGTGCTTTCCACCATCCTGATTGCTATAAAAACTGCCATGAAAGTGAAGTCAGGATGACAAGCTGTCACTGTGATGTGGTAGTTTGTTAGTGCCGCAGAACTTCCGCAGAAATTACAAACCACTGCCGCAGAAGTTCTGCGGCAAATGGTAGTCTTGCCGCAGAACTTGGTCCCACTGTGCCACAGAAAAGTAGGGTCCCTGGTCCCAAGGGGTCTTTTGAGTGTGTTGCCACATGACGGGGCCCTGGGGTGGGCTTCAGAGTTTTCTTGATCTATCGTCCTCTGGGAAGAGATGGGGATTTTTTTGCAGGAGATTGATGAGCCAGCCTGGTGTTGGAGTCCCCCAGATGGTTGATTCTGGGGGGACTTCAATCCCTGGGTTGACAGCGGGCTCTTGGGATTTGGAAATGATCTCCTTAGGAGTATGGAGGACACACACTGGAACTCATGTTTTCTTTGGGTCTTGATGTTATGGACCTCAGAGTGGATTCAGTAGTTTGGTAGGATCACAGCACCGTGGGGTTCACATTTAAGACCCTGCCAGATGGTCCTGCCTCTGTGGAGATAATCTGGTGTTGCCCTTTACAAGGAGCGTCCTCAGTAGGACTACAGGAAGTACTGGACCTAGCGAGTGTGGAGGTTGCATGTGCGATTGGGATGGATGAGGCAGTGGCAGCCTCTAATCGGGCTGTCGCTGCTACCTTTGATTCAGTTGCACCCATTCATGTCCAGCCCCTATCTACTCACCGGAGACTTCCTTGGTATGATGAGTTACTCAGGGGGTTAAAGACTAGGGGCCAGAGGTTAGAGAGATGTTGGAGGAGATCTGATCTGATGGAGAACAAATTGGCTCTGAAGTCACATTATGTTGACTATCAGGGGGCAATCTCCCGAAAGAAGGCTGAGTTTTTTGTCTAGGGAGATTGCTGTGGCAGGGAGCAGACCAGCTCAGCTCTTCCACATGGCAGATGGTCTTTACATCCTGCCTGTCTCCATGTCATTGGGGCTGGTTCAAGCACTAGTTGCAAAGAGCATGCTCTGTTATTGGATGACAAAGTGTCCCCTATCAGGGCTGAGGTCTCTTCCAGCATCACTCAAAGGGGATGCGGGGTCCATCCTGAGCTGTGTTGAAATGCTCCTTCTGTCTGGGATGATTTTGAGGTGGTTGGGCTGGAGGAGGTGGTGAAAATAGTCTCGAGGCTGCGACCAACACAGTGTAATCTGGACCCAGGTCCGACCCGCCTTTTGGTTGGGTGTTTGGACCTGATTGGACCTGTGGTTGCTGAGATTGTCCAGAGTTCCTTGAGGAGCAGGGTCTTTCCATTGGCCATGAAAGAAGCCTTGGTTAGACCCCTTTTGAAGAAGCCCTCGTTGGACCTGGACTGCCTCAGCAACTACATGTCGGTCTCTAACCTCCCATTTTTAAGGAAGGTTATAGAAAAAGTGGTGGCCATCCAGCTTGAAGAACATCTTGCCACCTCTTCCACCTATGAGTCTATTCAGTCTGGGTTCAAAGCTGGGCATAGTATGGAGACTGCCCTGGTGCAGGTGCTTAATGATCTCCTGATGGTACTGGACAGGAGAGTGTACCATCCTAGTCCTCTTGGACCTCTCGGCAGTATTTGACAATGTGGATCATGAGGTGCTACTTGACCGTCTGTGATTCTGGTGCGGCCTGTCCGGTAATGTCATCAACTGGTTCAGGTCATACTTGACAGGCAGAGTGCAGAGGGTAACGATGGGATTGGCATCATCTAACCCAAAGCTTCTGCTCTGTGGGGTTCCACAAGGTTCGATCTTGTTGCCTTTGTTGTTTGCAGTGTATATGTTGTCATTGGGGGACATTTTCAGGTGGCATGGGCTGTGTTTTCACTGTTATGCAGATGATACTCAGCTATACCTGTCCTGTGCACCCGAAAACCAGATGGTGGCCTCTGTATTTAACAACTGCCTAGAGGAAATTCAGGCTTGGATGACTCATAAGTGGCATAGACTTAACCCAGACAAGACTGAGGTACTAGTGGTGGAAATGGGTCATCGTGGCTTGGGGGCAGGGGACCCCCCCCAGCGGTTTAGTGCTGGGGGCCCCTTGAGCTGTCCAGATGGGTGAAGGATCTGGGCAGGATCTTTGACGATGGCCTGACACTTGATGCTCAGGAATCGGCTGAGGTTAAAAGTGGATTTTACCATCTTAGGAACATTGTCTGGATCTGAGCCCTGATCCTGCCTGAGGACCTGACTACACTGGTGCATGCTTTCATTATGTCCAGGCTGGATTACTGTAATGCCCTGAACCTGGAGTTATCTGTATTCGACCTCCCATGACTGCAGCTGGTGCAGACACTGATGGCAAAATTATTCACGTCAGTGAAAAGGAGTATTATCTCCCCAGTCCTCCGCGAACTGCACTGGCTGCCAGTAAGATGGAGGATCATTTTCAAGTAGGGCTCCTGACCTACAAGACCCCACATGAAAGGGGCCAGCCTATCTGCAAGATCCCCTTGCCCCTACTGCCCATCCTTAGTGCTCTATTCTGCCAAGGGATGCCTCCTTGGAGTTCCCAGGGTTAGGTTTTGACATTCGGGAGACTGTGCATTTTCAGTAGCTGCATCTGTCCTGTGGAACTTGTCACAAACCCACTCAGCAGGTCAGGCCCTCTGCTCCCACAGTGCCAACCTCCGAGCGCAGTCTTGTGAACAGTTAATAGAAACAGAGTAACCCTCCTGTCTGTTTTGTGGGTTCGAATCAAGCTTTGGTCTCAAGTCTTGGAGGCAGATTAAAAACTGGCTTTCCCAGCCTCTTTGTGTGAGGTCACCTAGCCCTTCCTGTCAGAATATAAAAAAAAATATCTATGCAAAACAGGATGTCTTATCAAAGGTAAATTCTGTGATCTCAGCACAACTCATTTTCTCATATGACCTTCTTTGATCTTATGAGCAGCTTCCCCTTTCCAAGACATCAAAGGACTTCTTATGTCTCTCTGCCAGATCTCATGGAGGTGCAACATGCTTTGTATCACCATGTGAATTTTACTGTGTTTCCTCTGAACATTATAAAAGTTTATTATCTATCTTGGCAGTTGGCAAGCTGCAATTAGTCACATAAAAAGAAGATCCTAAATTTTAAGTCTCTTCTAGCCTGTAATTATCTCTTGGCCTTCCAGGTAACACCTATTAGCTAAAACCTGGGAGGGGGGGTTGTCATTCCACAGACTGTCAGCATCTCTCATGAGAGACATTCAATAACACAGTTTTATATTACAGAAAGCATAGATTAATCAGAACCAGCTGTCTGAGTGTCACAATTCCTCCCCACCCAGACTGAATTTGGGGGTTCTATCCCCTGCATGGGATGAGCTTCCCAAATCAGTTCACTCCTTGTACACATGAGACAGCCCATTGGAGTTCTGATTTTTGGCTCCAACCCTATGTAGAATTGTCATATCATACCCTTTCAAAGCAAGACTCTATCTTAAGAATCTCCCATTGTTTTCCCCATCTGTGGCAGCCAAACCAGGGGCTTGTGGTCAGTCTACACCACAAAATGCTGCCCATATAAGTATGGCTCCAATATCTTTAGGGCCCACGCTATGGCAAGACACTCCTTTTCCATCGTGGAGTATGCCTACTCCCTGGGAAGTAATTTTTTACTCAGGTAGGCTATTGGGTGATCTCTCCCTTGGCTGGATGTCTGACTCAGTACTGCCCCAATACCCATGGCTGAGGCATCATTCTGAACTATAAAGGGTTTGCTATAATCAGGACTTGTCAAAACAGGAGCACTGCATAGTGCCTCCTTCAATTTGGTAAAGGCTTCTTCACAGGCGGGGCCCCAGGTAATTTTCTTGGGCATCCTTGTCTTTGTCAGGTCAGATAGGGGAGCAGCCAGGGCACTGTAATTGGGTACAAATTTTCTGTAGTACCCTGCTATCCCGATGAAACTCCTGACCTGCTTCTGCATTTCTGGTCTGGGCCACGCCCAGATTACCTCTATTTTTATTTGGTTAGGACAGAGCTGTCCCCGGCCTACCACATGCCCGAAGTATGCCACTTCTCCCATGGCCACCTGGCACTTCCCGGCTTTGATAGTGAGCCCAGCCCTCTGTATCCTGCCCCGCACTTCCCTAAGGTGGGATAGGTGTTCCTCCCAGCTGGCACTAAAGATGGCAATGCCATCCAGGTATGCCACAGCATACTTCTCAGCACCATTTAACACCTGGTTCACCAACCTTTGGAAAGTGGCCAGGGCGTTCTTCATTCCAAAAGGCATTACTTTGAATTCAAATAAGCCTATTGGAGTGATGAAGGTGAACCTCTCCCTAGCTCTGTCCATCAACTCTACCTGCCAATACCCCTTTGTCAGGTCAGTGGTATTATGGTAGGTCACCCCTCCCAACTTGTCCAGGAGTTCATCATCCGAGGCATCGAGTGGGCGTCTGACTTCATGACTGCATTCAGTCCATGATAGTCCACAAAGAAATGAGTAGAGCCATCTGGCTTGGGCACAAGGACTACGGGTGAGGCCCAGGGGCTGTGGGATCTCTGGATTACCCCTAAATCCAGCATCTCCTCAACTTCCCTCCTAGTGTCCTTTTGGACAGCCTCTGACACCTGATATGATGTTTTCTGTATTGGTGTCTGTGTCCCTGTCTCCACATTGTGCATTGCTAAGGGGGTTAGGCCAGGCTTGGGGCTAAACAATGGGGCAAAGTCTGCTAAAACCTCCTTTACTTTCTGGATCTGGTCCGGGGTCAGCTGGAGAGACAATTTAACTGCCCCCACAGAGGACTCCTGCTTACTTTCCTCCAGCAAGTCCAGAAGGGGGTCTCCCTTATCCGTCCCCTCCCCAGGACTACACACTGCAAACACCATGTCAGCCCTATTTGCATATGGCTTCATCGTGTTGACAAGGTACATCCTTTCTGTCTGTCTTCTGTCAGGTAACTCTATAATATAGTTCACATCATTTACCTTCCTAACCACTTTGTAAGGTCCTGCCCACGCAGCCTGCAACTTGTCTTTCCAGACCGGAATAAGGACCATGACTTCCTGACCACCATGTATGAGTGAGCTCCGGCTCTGCGGTCATACCACACTTTTTGTTTCTGTTGGGCAGCTGCCAGGTTGCTCTGGGCTGTACCCATAAGCTCCTTCAGCTTTTCCCTAAACCTAAGGACGTAATCCAGAATGGGAGTTCCCTGGGTGGTGTGCTTGCCCTCCCAGTCCTCCCAGATCAAGTCTAGGGGCCCACGTACCCAGCGTCCATATAAGAGTTCAAAGGGGGAAAATCCTGTCGACTCTTGGGGCACCTCCCTGTATGCAAACAACAGGTGGGGAAGGTAATTCTCCCAGTCCGTCCCATGCTGTTCAGAAAACACCCGGAGCATTGACTTCAGGGAACCATTGAATCTTTCCACAAGCCCACCACCCCACACTTCCCCCATAAACATTTCATCAGGTCTGACTTGAAGGAACCCCCTCGATCGGTGATAACCTCCTGTGGAAACCCAACATGGGAGAAAATCCCAAGTAAGGCATCTGCCACTTTGTCTGTCCTCAGTGAGGATGGGGCGACTGCCTCTGGGTACCGGGTGGCATAATCTACCACAGTCAGGATGAATCTCTTCCCTGAGGAGCTGGGGGTATTTAAAGGCCCCACAATATCCATCCCCACCCTCTGGAATGGCTCCTTCACTATGGGCAAGGGAGTCAGGGTGGCTTGGGTTTTTTTGCCCGCCTTCCATATTTCTTGGCACCGGTGACAAGACCTGCAATACTCCTTCACCTGCTGGGTGAAGTTAGGCCAATAGAAATTCTGGACCAACCGCTGCATAGTGCGCGCAATTCCCAGGTGACCAAACAAGGGAATATCATGTGCAATCTTGAGCAACTGCTCACGATACTCCTGGGGAACAACAAGCTGCCTGCCTAGCACCCCTCCCCTCTGTCTGTACTGCCTGAATATACATAAGTCCATTTTCCCAATAAACCTTATGTCTGCCGTCACCTCCCTGTGCACCATCCAAGTCTGCCCAAGCCATCAGCTTCTCTAGACTAGGATCACTTTTCTGAGCAGCTGCAAAACCCTCACACATTCCTAAGGCATGGGACAGGTGCCCTTCAGTCACTAAACTAGGGTCCCTAGCACTAGCATCAGGGCACTCAGGATCACTGTCAATCCCAACCCTCTGACCATGGGTCACCCCTCCCCTCTTTAGAGTAACCCTCTGTAGCTATGTGGTTGACTGCTACTGTGGAAATTTCTACCCTCTTTTCATTAGTCTCCACATCTGGAGACACAGGCTGGGGAACCAGCCTCTCAGTGGCTTCCACAATGGCTTCTGTGGGGTTCAGGGAACTACAATTTTCCCTTGCCGCTTGGCTATGGGTAACTGCACACACCATCCCCTGTTTTAGATTGTTGCCCAGGATCACATCCACTGCTAAAGTTTTGGCTATAGCCATTTGTTGCAGTTTCCCTGGTTTCACCCCAGTCCAGGAGGACACTGGCCAGTGGCAATGTTTTTGCCTCACCAGTAAAGTCCTGTACAGTGCCATATTTATTGGGTATAAGTTGACCAGGCTGTACCAGATCCCCTTTTACCAATGTCAGGGATGCCCCACTGTCCCTTAACCCTTGTGTCTGTACACCATTCACCATGACTGGGTGCATGCATTCCCTCATGTTCACAGACATGCTTCCAGGGACACACAAACAACCCACTTCTTTTCTAGTACCATTCTACGTATTATTGTTCATTCTTTTGGGACACTGTCTGGCAATATGCCCAGTTTCATTACATAACCAACATTCACTTCTCTTTTCAGAGAAATCTTTTCTCTGAAACCTGGGGCTAACTGGTTTTGGTGGAGGCAGTGAGGGTTTTAGCTGCCCTGAAGGCACGCTTTTCCCTTTCTGCACTGCCACGTCCACCCCATTTGCTCTCAGAGCAGGTCTGCTCTTGGCATAGTGGTCTCAGAGTTCAGCAGCCTCTTGCACTGTTTTGGGATCTCAGTCCTCCAGCCAGGTTTTCAGCTCTGCTGGGCATGCCCAATAAAACTGTTCTAACAAAATCACATTTTCAGTTTTATCAACAGAGTTTGCCTCAATTTCTTCCAACCAACATTTTAAAAACTGACGTTTCATGGCTAGCTTCTCGTAGCTCGTGTCAGGGCTTCTCCTGAGCTTACGGAATGTAGCTCTGTATGATTCAGCAGTTAATTCAAATTTTTTTAACAGTGCAGCTTTAAGTTTGCTGTAATCATCACTGTCCTCATTGTCCATTTGACTCAATGCATCCCAAGCTTTCCTGGTAAGTAGTGGGGATAGCTGGAAGCTCCAGGACTCTCTAGGAATTTTAGCCTGAATACAAACTTTTACAAAAGAATTTAAAAAGACATCCATGTCCTCCCCCTCTTTAAATTCAGCTATCAATTTGGAATTCAATTTGTAACCTAGTCCTGTAGTCCCAGTTAAACCCAAGCCACTTACCTGCTCTGGTGCCACTGGTTGGAGTCATAGCTTCTCCAGTTCATGTTGCCTCCGGTGTTCCTGCTCCTCACGGCCTGTGTCTCGGTGTTCTCACTCCCTCTTCTCCTCTGCAGCTCGCTGGCACTCACGCTCCTCACGGTCTGCCTCTTGACATTCTTGCTCTGCTTCACGGTCTGCCTCCCGCTGTTCACGGACCTCTCCTTCTGGAACTCCAGCTCCATTCTGCGCAACTCAATTTGTAGCCTGAGTACTTCTGGATCCAGGATACTGGTGACCTTCCCCTGCTGCTGTGGCCCTTCACTGACAGTGGCCCTGTTGCCCTCTTCATCGGATCTGGACACTGCACTGGCCACAAGGCCTGCCACACTCAAGGTTTGGTCCTTTTCAGTCACTGTCTGTGACTCGCTGCTCTGGGTATCTTCCACCATCAGGGCATCTACAAGGTTCTACTTGGTGGCTTTCACCTCGACCGTGATTCCTCTGTAACTGCATAACTGCTTTAAGTAGTCTACAGTGTGCCTGCTGTAGTTGGAAGCCATCTTCTTCCCTAACTACGGCTACTCTGACATGAACTTTAGAAAAAAAATAAAACAGGTGGGAACTTGACTGTACGCCAAGTGATATAGTTCTGTCTCCTTTTTAAAAAATAAATCACTGCCTTTTTCTTTCTTTGCAAGTGAGCTGGTGGTCTCAAGCTGACACACTGAACAATCAGAGCTTGTAATACCAACATTTTTCGCACCACTGCCAACCAATCCGTTACAAACCCACTCAGCAGGTCAGGCCCTCTGCTCCCACAGTGCCAACCTCCGAGCGCAGTCTTGTGAACAGTTAACAGAAACAGGGTAACCCTCCTGTCTGTTTTGTGGGTTCAAATCAACCTTTGGTCTGAAGTCTTGGAGGGATTCAAACTGCGAACCTCTTGTTAGAGTACCCAATGTACAGGCTCAGATAATTCTGCTCTTCGGGGGGCCAGATATCTTTTGCCTATGGGCACCTAACCAGGCGTACAAAATGAACCCTTAAAACTCTATTAAAGACCTCAGAATAAATTCTTACCTTTCCCCAATTTGGTAAAACCAGTAAGCTTTGTGCAGTGTCAGCTTTAACCATGTATGCTTCCCTTGTCAAGAAAAAGAAATTCAAAGGCACACCGAGTATTCTCTAAAGTAGAGGTTTACTTCAAAATAGATAAAAAAAATGTAAAATGTAAATACAGAACCATATATCACAAAACATACAAATCACTTAAACAAAACAGGTTTAAAAGTGCAGACAAAATCTCCTATCACAGCATACTTATCTCCTAACAGTGCCTGATGTTGCTTTTTCAGAGTCCAAACATTTGTGTGTAAATGGAAAACAGAATACTGTTTAAAAACTGGCTTTGCCAACCTCTTTGCGTGAGGTCACCTAGCTCCTCCCTGTCAGAATACTAAAAATATATATCTATGCAAAACAGGATGTCTTATCAAAGGTAAATTCTGGGATCTCAGCATGACTCATTTTCTCATATGACTTTCTTTGATCTTATGAGCAGCTTCCCCTTTCCAAGACATCAAAGGACTTGTTATGTCTGTCTGCCAGATCTCATGGAGGTGCAACATGCTTTGTATCACCATATGAATTTTACTGTGTTTCCTCTGAACGTTATAAAAGTTTATGATCTGTCTTGGCAGTTGGCAAGCTGCAATTAGTCACATAAAAAGGAGATCCTAAATTTTAAGTCTCTTCTAGCCTGTAATTATCTCTTGGCCTTCCAGGTAACACCTATTAGCTAAAACCTGGGGGGGGGGTGTCATTCCACAGACTGTCAGCATCTCTCATGAGAGACATTCAATAACACATTTTTATATTACAAAAAACATAGATTAATCAGAACCAGCTGTCTGAGTGTCACAGAACTCACTGCCTAGTTATCTGAGGGAGGCCCCCTCAGTAGAAGCCTTTAAAAAGGGTCTCAAGACTTATTTGTTCCTGAAGGCTTGTAATTGTTAAATACATCAAACAGATAGATGATTTTAATTTATTGCTAACTCCCAGTTAATGTATTGTTATAGGATGGTTTTAATATTTGTATTTGTATTTCGAATGTACAGTGCTCTGAGTATTTGGAAAGGAGCACTCTATAGATAAAGTATCTATCTATCTGTTTATCTATCTATCTATCTATCTATCTATCTATCTATCTATCTATCTATCTACCTATCTATCTATCCTGGTATAGAAAAAAAAACTTTACTTGGTATCCAGTGGGTGTGGAACCCCCCACCGCTCGATCAATGGCCCCATAATAATTTTGTGTTTCCCTGGTGTCTAGTGGCACCCCCCAGCCTCTGATTGCCAGCCCCATAAAATTTAATATTTCTGTAATGTCTCGTAACACTCTCCACCCTCCAATTGCCAGCCATAATAATTTATTATTTCCCTAGTGTCTAGTGGCAGCCCCCACCCTCTAGTTGCTGGCCCCACAAAATTAAATATTTCCCTCTTGTCTGGTGGCATCCCCGACCCTCAGATTGCTGGCTGGTAAAAATGTATAATTTCTCTGGTGTCTAGTGCCCCCAATTGCCAGCCCCTTAAAATTTTATATTTCTCTGGTGTCTAGTGCCCCCCCAACCTTCAATCACCAGTCTCAGATTTGCTGATGTGCACCTTCATCCTCACTGCTAACTCAAGTGCATGTCAGAAGTTTGCAACTGTGTACTTTCTCCTCAGTCTTTACATCATGTGGTAGTCATGGAAACAGACTGTCTCCATGACTACCGTGCAGTGTAAAGATTAAGAAGGAGCAAGCCTGCAGTTGCAAACTTGTGACAGGAGGGAATGGAGATAGCGTGTCCCTAATGGGATAGTGCTTTTGCTCCTGTGAATAATATTCAGCTACCAGCAGGCTAATACATCTATATGGCATGCAAGGCACTAAAGGGCCATTTACATGCCATTATTGGTGCATTGCCATCTCTGCAAAATGCTGTAATGCATTACTATATGAAAGCATAACCCCACCCCCCAAAATTTGTGCAGATGTCACTCAATAATGTTTTGAACAAACCGCTGGAATCCAGAGGTCCCCCCAATCACAACTGGGGATCTGATGCCCCTAAATAAAATAATTCTCTGAAACAACTCCTTGGTATGCAGCGTTCCCCTTGGATAGCTGATGTGAGGCCCCTGATTAATGTTGTGAAAAAATCCTTGGTGTCTTGCCATCCTCCTAACCCTGATCACCGATCTGATGCTCCAGAATAATGACTGGAACAAATCCCAGGTGTGTCGTGGTCCCCCACCATCTAATTGTATGTCCAATCCCTCCCCATACCACTCACACAGGTTGCTCCACCCTGTTCTCCCAGTGGTCCCACAAATAACCAAGCAGGCATCATCCCCCTGACAGTGACCAACAGAGCCAATCTGCTCATCACATCAGTCAGATGCCATCTGACTGATAGTGAGTGAACACACACCTATTGTAGAAGCTATTATACAATAAAACACAGGGAGCTTCTGAATTTATCTTACCTGATCATCCTCTGAAATCTGCAGCAACTGGTCTTGTGAGAGCAAAACGAAAAAACAATGGCACCGCAGGTAATGTTATTCTGAATTTATTAGAAGCAGTAAAATTGCAAGGCCACCCTGCAGTACAGAATCCCAAACCTCGACTAGTTTCGCATTACTCGTGTGTCATCAGAAGGATCCTCCTGATGACGCACAAGTAGTGTGAAACTAGTTGAGGTTTGGGATTCTGTACTGCAGGGTGGCCTAGCTGGCTCAGACAATGTACTGATTGAGGCAAGGTGGGTGGAATTGTATGATCTAGTGCAGGAATTCTATGTAAAAGTTGTAACTCAGGCTCCATGTAACAATGGGCTACTACCCCTGACTGACTGTTGGGCTCCAACCAGGTTGAGAAGCCTGGGCTCTGTCCGGATGGTAGCTGGGCTCTGGCAGCTTGTCACTTTCAGGCTGGATCAGATGCTGGAATAGTATAGTACTGGAAACCAGGGCCAACACACCTCCAGAAGAGACAATGAGTAACATCCAGCAGTGACACTACATGGCTGACTCCCCAGTCCTTGCTGTCAGTAACATGTGTCCTGGAGATCAGGAGATCACACAGTCTTTCCTTTTCTGTGGCTGGTAGCACTGGATATCTCTGGGAATAACCAACATGCTACCTAGAGCTAGGAGTAGCAAAGAGTCTCTAAGCAGTTTTCAGAACTCAGCTTCAACCCACAAGTAGCTTTCTCATTTCAAACTGGCTTTCCCCAGATAATGGGAACTTTCTGCAGGCACCTCCTGACTCTGTCTGCTTGGATCCAGGACACTTTCAGGCTCTCAACAGGAATACAGTCAACCTTCCTCACAGGCTGAGGGCATCTCTCTGATGATGCAAAGTTTTAGTTGAGAAACGTTCTTCAGATACACACTTTTGGTTCACCAAGTGATAGAGAGCTTTAGGTCAGTCTCTCAGATGTTGGCTGTGGATGATTTAGGAAGACTTCCAGACTTTTCCCTTTGACATAGTCCAAGCCCTCCTGACTCACAGATAGTGGTGCAATGAAACTGAATTTTGCCAGTGAAATTCTGGCGAAATCAGGAATCTCACCCCGTGAAATATTTTGGGAATTTCATGCATTTCGTGAAATATTTTGTGGGTGTGAAATACAGAATTTTACCTGCGAAAGGTGGAATTACACCCAGAAGTGGCTAAATTTTGCATTTCATGGGTGAAATTCCACATTTTACCAGCAGAATTTCACATTTTGCTGAGTGAAATTTGTGGATTTTGCCCATTTCTACTCACAGAGAGCTTTAGCCAGACTGCTCTGAGCTGTAACTGTCCCTGGGGTCTAAAGAAAGAATTGCAGATTCTGACTGGTTGCCACAGCTGTCCATCTTTAAAGATTAATTTATATAAAATCCCCTCTATATCTAGGTGGTGGGCTGTTCAGGCTCCAGGAGCACAGTATTCACCCCACTTCCCAGGAGCCATTGCTCAGTCCTACAGGGCTTCTCGAACACTGATTGACTGGATTGTGGTCAAAGGTGGCAAATATGGCTGCTGAAGTTCAGTTCCAAATAAAGTCCCAACTTTAAAGTCTTTGTGCAGCCAAACTATATAGATTTATTAATTAACTGTGCCCCAGTCCATTAAATGCCCCTCTGCCCTATTGTCTGGTGGCAGTGGGAGCTTGTCAGAGTCTCCCTTTATCCATCGCTAGTGCCATAGCGCTGATCCCCCAGGTGATAGGCAGGACTGTTTATTCAATAGTAGCCTTAGCTGCTCTTAAAGACAGTGCTCACTTTAAATGTATAGTGCTTAAGAGCCCTTCTTTACATTTTATTTTTGTCTCTTCTACAGTGTGCCTCCAGACCCCCTTACTATTTTCTTGTCCCTGGGGCCAGAACACACACACAAGGAATTGGGCAGGAGTCACCCTAGTGGTTTTCACACTAGGCACCATAGCACAGTTTCTGTGCATGTGCACCCCGCCGGCTTGTGCATTCATGATATGAGTCACACGGCAGTGTACTCCACCATCTTGCCGAAATGGCTTATTTAGTTCTTGAAACCCACCGCTCCTCTGGTCACCCCAAACATGTTCCTGAACCCGGGGGCTGGCAGGAGCATAACAGAGGCACAACTGGACCAGGAGTGGTGGGAGCTGGCAGGCAAACTAAGGTAAGTCCCACCCATGGACACCCCCTCTGGAATACTGGTCATCCATACCAAGTCCATTCTAGGGGCCTGATGCAAACAGACATTAACCATAGCAATTTAACATACATTTTAACATGTCTGTCTAGACAACTGATTCCTAGCTAGCACAGGCAAGCACATACATTCTGGACTAGATGATGGCAAACTATCTAAACAGTAACAATAGCAAATATACTAAAGGCCTTTAGAGTTAGTAGTCAACAGTCATAACATTAAATGGTGCACCACAAGAATAAGTATTTCTAGAGCTTTGTTATCTGGCAGTTTAAGGGCAATACCATGACATCATATTTCAGCCTCCCCTTTTACCCTTCTTAGCTTTACCCACTGTGGGTGGTTTAGCTTTGGTTGTGCACACAACAATTCTGAGTAAAGATCTTGGGGTGACATACAGTATTTGTCTTTATGGACTATGTGCACAGGCAAGTCCATAGGAACCCCTGGAGAGTCATAGATAAGCTTCAATTAAGGCTTGATAGTTCTTTCAGGGTGATAAAGTGGAACTGACACGTTTTCAACATCCTCCGGCGCAGTATCTGAATTGTCTCGTTCTGCTTGCTCATCAGGATTTATTGGGATAGCTGCTGATTGTTTGGCCCTTTGCTTAATCTGTTGTCTGCACACAGCAAATATTGTTACTGGAGCTTTGGGGGGTTCTGATGTTTCTCTCCCTGGACCAGAGACTATCTGCCTGATAGGCACTAAGTGGTTGTGGTGGACAGTCTGGTATCCACTTGTCTCTCCTTCAGAACAGAGTTTGTATACAGGCATGTCTTGCAGTTTCTCGACAACAACATAAGGGGTGCTACCCCATCAGTTGGCAATCTTATGCTTTCCGGGGATTCCCAAATTCCTCAGTAATACATGGCCACCGGGCAACCTTGACTCGCTTATCTGTCCTTGTTTGCTTTGTTTCTTTTGGCCATGACTTCAGCAGCCATCTTGTAGGCTGAATTTAGTTGCTCTTTCATCTTCAGCATATATTGAAGGTAAGCCTCTGTCCTGGCCCCATCAGCAGAGATGCCGAAACAAATATCTACTGGTACCCTTGCTTCTCATCTGAGCATTAAACTGTATGGGGAAAATCCTCTAGCGTCATTCTTGGTGCAACTAAATGCATGAACCAAAGCACTCACTTGCTGGCTCCATTTGCTTCTGTCTCCTGGGTTTGGGGTGCCCAGCATATCCAAAAGAGTTCTGCTGAACCCCTCAGGCTGAGGGTTGCCTTGAGGGTGGTATGGGGTTGTTTGAGATTTGGTGATACTCCACAGAGACAGCAATTCTTTTATCAAGCGGCTTTCAAAATCACTTCTTTGATCAAAAAGGATTCTTTGGGGAGCTCCGTAGTGGATGAAAAACCTTTCTATAAGGATCTTGGCAATGATGGAGGCTTTTGATCTTTGGTTGGATAAGCTTGAGCATATCTGGAGAAAATGTCATTGACTGCAAAGATGTTGCCCACATTCTTTGAGTGTGGTTCCAGACATAGAACATCAATGCATATGAGCTCCATGGGCACACTGGTCACAATATTAACAAGAAGGGCATCCCTCTGCAACCATGCTTTTCTTTGAACACATCGGTTGCAGTTTTTGCAGTATTGCACAACATCATGCTCCATACAAGGTCAGTAGAACAGGGCACATGGTAAATCCATCGTACACCCACTCCCCAAATGATTCATATCATCATGTAGAGCTAGGAGAACAATTCTCTTGAATTTTGAAGGTAACATCAGTTGCACATGAGGGGTCCCTTGTCAATCATGAACCTCCCAGAGCATGGCTCCCAGCTCCAGGACCCATGAGGAGGTCACGAGGGCTCCATAGAAGAAGCCCTTCCCCAGCTAAACCCCTAGGCAAGCTCCCAGCTCCGGGACCCACGTGGAGGTCGTGAGGGCTCCACAGAAGAAGCCCTCCCCCAGCTAAACCCCTAGGCAAGGTAAGGAAGGCATTCTCTGAGCGTGAGGAGACTCTCTCTCACTCTCTTTGTTTGAATGTAGCACCATTTTGAGCCAATATTGGGACTGAGCTAAAGTCGCAACAGGAACAAATGAAAGCCAAATAATTTAAACAAAAGCAAAAAAAGTCGGCACAGGCCTACTGATAGGTTTTCTGCACTAGAATGTAATGAATTATAAAGGAAAACCTACATTTCTCTGCATTGCTTTAAGTAGTTCTGATTTAAATGCTATTACAGTCGGTAGCAAGGCTAAATGTGGCTCCTAGCAGTTCTGCACTTGCATGTAATGAATTATAAAGGAAAACTTGTGTTTCTCTGCACTGCTTTAAGTAGTTCTGATTTTAATACTATTACAGTCAGCAGCAAGGCTAAATTTGGCTACTAAGCAGTAGTTTAAAAGGTCTCTTTTTTTAATTACATAGAATTGCCTGCCTTAAGTAATTGGTATTGCAATGCTGTAAGCAATTGTAAATTTAATGCTGTATTGCTGTCTTTTTTTTTAATTACAAAGGATTGCCTGCCTTAAGAAATTGGTACTGCAATGCTGTAAGCAATTTGTAAATTTAATGCTGTACTGCAGTCATTAGCACAAGACTCTGTATAACTTTGAAGGTTGTACCTGTGACTGCTGAATTGACCCCCAGCCTTCTCCGATTACCACACAAGCCAGCCTTACCCAGCATGTAGGTCATGTCTATAAATGCAGTCTTGATTGTGATCTTGTTTCCACAGCTCCCAGCTCCGGTACCCATGAGGAGGTTGCAAGGGATCCACAGAAGAATCCCTTCCCCAGCTAAACCCCTAGGAAAGGTACGGAAGGCATTCTCTGAGCATGAGGAGACTCTCTCTCACTCTCTTTGTTTGCCCCACTGCTGCACGTTGACTGCCCCACCACTCCCACACCACCCTTGGTGAACATCTGCATTTATAGGGGTGGTCACGTGCTGCGCTAAGCCTATCAGCCCACTTTCCCCTCTTCAGCTAATCACCTTCCACCACCAGAGGGCTCCTACTTCCTTTCTGGTCCACTCACTGCAAATCAGTCTCTCCACACTGACTTTGTTCCAGACTACGTTACCAGTGTTCCCTCTGTCCTCAGCACACCATTTATCTTCACTAGCAGCTTTATCCTGTGCCGCTAGAGGCTGCTTCATTTTGCTTCTCCAATTACTGGTGTTCCTTTTGTCCTCAGCTCACCATTTAACTCTAAAATGTTCCCTTTAATTCTCCTGCTGTGCACTCTGCTATGCTGGAATACTCATCCCCCCTTATGTCACAGAATACAGACTGCCTGCCCGACAGCATTTCTCTGCAGCAGCATCAGTGATAAACATATGTAAAGACTCTTGGACCCCCTGTGCCTTTGCAGATGGATCCATCCCCACGGCCTTCTCTGCATCTATCATTCCTAATGAGCAGCTTTTCTCTTCAGCAACCCCAGTGATTAATACATGAAAAGTCTCTCGAACCCCCTATGCTTTGCAGATGGGTCCATCCCTGCATCCTACTCTCCATCTATCATTTCTAAAGAGTACCACCCCAGTAGTATCACCCAATGCTTGCCGTGCTACTCCTGGCTGCCACACCACCTGCAACCCCGGATGCAGTCACCCCTTCCCTCTCACTGACTCCAACTCCTTGCTACCCCCCTTATACTAAACCTCCCCATTCCTACTTTCTCTACCCCAAAAGGGCCTATAGCAAGCAAATCCCATTTCCACAAAAGGTTGCACTGGAACCCCTTACTTAGGTTCCTCCTCCTCCTTCTTCTCATGTCTGGAAATATCCACCCAAACCCCAGACCTCCTACACCACCAGCACCTACTCATTCCCCAGCCTGCAGGCTACGTATTGCCACCCTCAGTGTATGCAGTCTATTAAAAAAGTGTGCCTCCTTCCAGGGTTGGGTACTGCAACATCGGCCTGATGTCATAGCTGTGGGTGAAGCCTGTCTCTCTGCTCGGATTCCTGACATGTCAATAACCGTCTCTGGTTTCAATGTATACTGCACCGACCAGCATACTAAGCATGGGGGAGGTTGTGCCATTTACACCAAGAACGCACTACATGGGCAGTTGCTCCCCACCGCTCAGATGGCACCAGGACCCCAGGCCCTTACTCTTAAACTTACTTTGGGGCACTCCCAAACCCCCCTCCTTATTACGGCTGTAAACATTTCACCAGGGACCAGAAGGTGGCCTTCCACACAGTACTGTCCTACCTGACCACCCTCCCATCTCAAACTGAAAAAAAAAACATACTCTGGGACTTTAATATCACTTGGTTAGATAAGGCCACCATGCTGTTCATCGATGCTGCCACTGCCCAAGACCTAACACAAGTAGCCACCTCCCCCACCTGCCTTAACCAGCAAACAGGGTCTTCCTCTCTGCTAGACCTCATGTTCACCATTCACCCCCACAAAATTACAAGCACTACCGTTCTCCCAAATGCCCTTAGTAACCACTTCCCTGTTCTCTGCTCCTGGACTGGCAAAGCACCTAGATTTCTTCCCAAAATAATCTTATAACACAAGCTTGGCCCTGGCAAACTTGCCCTTCTTAAAGCACACCTCAGTTCTATGGATTGGCCCTTCATAATGAACACCCTCAACCCTGATAGGGCCCTTGACCTCTTCATTCTCTCTTTCAACACCATAAGTGACAAATTTGCCCCACTTACCAAAAGGATGGTCAAAGGCAACCCAGTGCCTTGGATCACGGACCATCTCCTGGGCCTTATGCGGACTAGAGATTCACTGTGGCACCTCTCCAATGAGATTGGTCTGCCAACCAATAGACAAAAGTACAGAGAGGCTCAGAACAAATGCACGTGGACCTTGCACAAAGCAAAAGCAGAGTATTATAAATCCTCCTTAACCTCTACCTGGGGCTCAAGGTGCAAATTCTAGAACAATATTAAGGATATCTGTGGAAAAGACGCTAAAACACTCCCTAATCAGATTATGGTCGACGGGTGCATGACCTCTGATTCTCCTCGTATAGCCGCAGCTTTCAACAACGCCTTCACAAACCTCTACCACATTCTCCCTCCCAATTTCTTTGACCCTCCTACAGCCAGTTCCCCCACCCCCAAAAGCCCCTCCTTCACCTGCGCTGAATTACACCCAAGTCTGCTGAGCCATATCTTAAAAATTCCCTAAGCTGCTCCAGCTACAGTAGTGACTCCACAGACTTGAAACTCCTGCAGCTCACCCTTCTTGAGGTACTCTACTGTACCCCCTCACCCATATACTGAATCACTCCTTATGTCAAGGTAAATTTCCCTCTAGGTGGAAATCAGCCTCTATCACCCCGTATTTAAAAGAGGGGACTGCTTCATCATCAAGAACTACCGCCCCATCTCCATTCTCCCTCCCCTATCCAAGGTCCTACAGCAGATTGTCTCTGATCAGTTCACTGACTATCTCAACAAATACAACCTATTCTGCAAACAGCAACATGACTTTTGCAAAGGCCACAGTACAACCACTGCTCTTCTTGAGTTTACCGCACATATTCACTGCGCTCTGGACAGGGGACATATCACTGGTGCTGTTTTCAGCAACCTCTCTAAGGCGTTTGATACAGTCAGCCACTCCCTCTTACTAACCACACTGTCCAACATCAGTTTCTCTTGGGACGCCCTTGGTTGGTTCTCTGATTACCTCTCAAACAACTTCCAGCAGGTCAAAATTGGTAACACCTTATCCAATAGGATGCCTGTCCTCTCTGGTGTTCCACAGGGGTCCATACTAGGACCTCTACGTTCAGCCTCTTCCTTAACTCCCTCCCCTTGTCCTGCTCTGATAACCTGCTACTATACGTGGATGATGCTGTCCTATTTTCCTCCAACTTTGACCCCTTTCAACTTCACCGTTCCCCTCAACCCTCCTTTAGTTGTGCTGAAAATTGGTTGTCTGCACAGCACCTTATTCTCAACTATAAGAAGACCAAAGTTATACTATTCTCTCATCCTCCCAACACCTGGAAGATGCACTACCCCCAAGTACTAATTGCTAATCTGACCCCCTTGGAGCAAGTGGACCCCTTTAAATACCTGGGCATCACTCATACCCTGTGCTCAATGTTCACCAACATATCCATCTCCTGTCTAAAGCCCTCAATGTTAGGCTTGGGTTATTGTATCGCTTCAAGCACTGCCTTACCCCAGATGCCCTCAGGCTCACTGTCTCCTCATCTGTCCTCTCCCTGCTCAACTATTGCATACTTATCTATAGTGCTGCAAACACTTCTGCCCTATATAGACTCTGTCTCTCCCTAAATAAAGCATGTCACCTCATCTTGGGATGTGACTGTCTCACCCATACATGCTCACTTTATAACACCACCAACTGGCTTAATCTCAACAATAGAATCAGGTTCCACACTTGCCTCATACCCAAAAAGATTGCCCTCAGCCTCTCCCCCCCTTGGGCTTGCCCCCTTAATCCACCCAGCCCTGAAGCTTAAGCATACTTGAAGCTCTGCCAAGCCATCCCTCTTGGTTCCCTCCTGCCGTACCTCACAATTCCAAAGGTCCTTCAGCTTCAGAGCCCCTTCTTTGATGAACAGCCTACCAACCTTGCTTGTAAACAAAAATAGAATTGTCCCTTTCAAAACCCATCTTAGGGACCACCTCCAGTCTTCAAATACGTGTGATTGTTGCTGAACCCTTGCTCTCTCCCCTCCTTCCTTTCCCCGCTGACCAAGGCCTCTGGCCTGCCTACCATAGTCTGTCAGGCCTAAGATATATTTCTGAGTTTATCATGTACTGTATTTCTAAAATATGTACTAATTATCCCTAGTTTCTGATTGTTAGCCTTCACTGTTTCTTTGTAATCGATGCCGAACTGTGTCCCTATTGAATCATTGTGTGAAGTTTGTTCTGTACCTAATTTCTGTTTAGTGGAACCTTTGCAAATGAGTCTTTGGCTCAAAGGTATTTCCAAATCCTCAATAAATAAATAAATAAATACATAAAAATTATGTTTAAGTTTTGATCACTCTCTTAGCAATAACTTTGCATTTGGATCACTGGTGGCTACTCGGGTAGCATCATTCCCTTTTCTGCAGGGTGCTGAGTACATCACATGTACTTGGATCTAGCTTTTGCTCTCTCTGTAAGTCTTGATTGGTCAATTGAGGCTATGACTTTATGTCCAAGGCAGCCAAATTGCAGTAAGAAACTGGAATATAATCAGCAAGGGCGACAAGACTGCCTACAAGATGAGTGGCAGTTTCTGTGGTTGACTGCTCATCTTTGTCAAACTTTTTACACAATGCCTTCACAATCTGTTCTGAGATTCACACCCAGGCTTGTTTGTCAGCAGAAAATGCCATTGGGAGTCAGGACAAAGCATCTCATCAATATGATTCAGGCCAGACTGGTACTTAACACAGTAGTCATAGGTGGACAAGGCTGACAGACACCTATCTCTGGCTGTGTCAAGCTTTGCAGTGATTTTTTGCACAAACGTTAAAGGGTTGATATCAGTTCTAACAGTGATGTGCGCCCCATAAAGATACACATGGAACTGGTCCACAGTAGCCCACTTCAAAGCAAGAAATTCTAACTTGTGCATAGGATAGCACTATTTAGACTTTTGCTTGCAAAGTCAACCAGGCACAGTCCTTCTGGGTAGCTCTGATAGAGGATCACCCCAAGACCACTTAAGCTGGTATCTGTATGCAGAACATAGGGCTTTTGAGCATCTGATTATGCTACAACTGGTGCATGAGTCAGTCAATAAATGATCTTATCAAAAGCTTTGCCACAGTCCTTGGGCCACCTGTGGCCAAAAGGTTCAGATGACTTGAAATACTGTTTAGGTTCAGTAGTAACATTAGGAGTCTTTGCTCTCTTGCCTTTATTGGTGGGCAGGTAGTCTTGCATTAAGTTCAGAAGGGGTCTCACCACTGGAGTGTAATCTTTGACAGATCTTCTGTAATAGCCACAGAATCCCAAAAATTGTTGTAAGTCCTTCAAATTCTTTTGTTTGTGTCAGTTGGTTAATGTTTCCATTTTACTGGGGTCAGTCTGTATGCCTTGGGCCGATACCATATGTTCCACATATTTAACTGAAGTCTGAAAAGATTTACACTTATCAGTAGAAAGCATGAGTCTGAATTCTTCCAAATGATCCAACACTTTTGATCAAACAATCAATCAATCAATCTTTATTTAACTAGGTGGAACATCATTGAGCAAAGCTCATTTACAAGATGGACCTGGGCAGGAATACAATAACATACATAAACAAAGTAATATGAGAGCATACAAGGTATAATGATGCATAGGGTACAAGTAATAATAGACCTGGGCAGGAGTCCAATAACATACATAAACAGAGTAATACGAGAGCATACAAGGTATAATGATGCATAGAGGTACAAGAAATAATAGGATCATACAATATTTTTAGATACATACACAGTTTGCAACAAAAATGATAATGAAGTTGACATTAATTTTAAGGGCATTAGGGATACACAGGGTGCTTGGAGAGCTAGTACCCCAAGTTAGACATGGCTGACTGGGCTAGATACTGTGTGAATACATAGTGCAGGGAATAAAGACTGGGTACAACCCCAAGGCACAAAAAGTAGGAAGGAATGTGTGCCAGATGAATGAAGCAGAGGTATTGATCAGACAGAGAAGTATAGAGTTGAATGAGTTGCACTGAGCGGAGATGCAGGCATAGTAAGGGTAGAGCAGAGGCTGGGAGAGGAAGTAGTGATGACAGAAGCCAGAGTGGTGGGAGCTAGGACTTAGGCATAACAATTGCAGGAGTTCTGGGTGACTTGCCTGAAGTGTATTTTGAAGTTAGTTAAATTGGTAAGAATAGAGAGTTTGGGGTACTAGCTCTCCAAGCACCCTGTGTATCCCTAATGCCCTTACAATTAATGTCAACTTCATTATCATTTTTGTTGCAGACTGTGTATGTATGTATCTAAAAATATTGTATGATCCTATTATTTCTTGTTCTTCTATTATTCTCTTTGTTCTGATGTAACAAGCCTCATCTTCCAGCCTTTAAAAATCCTGTTTTTCTACTTTATTTCAGGGATCCAGCGTGTCTTGACCAGGCCACGGACCCCTCAATTTCTGGAACCTAAACAGTTTTTCAGGAATCCTCTATACTGCAAGGTACTAGCCCTGACTTTTGGATTTGGTATCAGTGGAAGCTGATTTCCAAGTGGTCCACACTATCTCCTGCTGAACACATCTCTAACTACAGTATCTCCCAATGTGTCTCTAGTTGAATTTATGTGCCAGGGTTTAATAATTTGTTTAATCCTTACAGTCATTTTAAGTTCTGACTTGATATTAGAAGTGAACTTTGAGCCTTGACTGTGTAAATCCTTCTTCTGCTCTCTGGCCTGCAACCTGTCTCCTCCCCAACCCCCAAATGGTCTGCTGTGCTCTCTGACCCTGCCCACTTCTATTATTCTCTTTGTTCTGATGTAACAAGCCTCACCTTCCAGCCTTTAAAAATCCTGTTTTTCTACTTTATTTCAGGGATCCAGCATGCATTGACCAGGCCACGGACCCCTCAATTTCTGGAACCTAAACAGTTTTTTAGAAATCCTCTATACTGCAAGGTACTAGCCCTGACTTTTGGATTTGGTACCAGTGGAAGCTGATTTCCAAGTGGCCCACACTATCTTCTGCTGAACACATCTCTAACTACTGTATCTCCCTCTGTGTCTCTAGTTAATTTATGTGCCAGGGTTTAATAATTTGTTTAGTCCTTACAGTCATTTTAAGCTCTGACTTGATATTAGAAGTGAATTTTGAGCTTTTTTTTTCCATTAGCAGCTTATATCCTCTCACCACTAGAGGGCTCTATCTCTATCTCTATCTCTATCTCTATCTCTATCTCTATCTCTATCTCTATCTCTATCTCTATCTTGTATGCAAACCATGTGGGTTCTCTCTGCCTTTCTCTCACCTCTCCTCCTCCTTGCCCTGCCCCCCCTTCTCTCTCCCTGGTCCTAGCCACCCCCACCCTGCCCCTGCCATCCTCTACTCTGGTTTCCACTGCTACTCCAAGGGAACTCTCCACTTCCACTTGAGACTTGTGCTTGGTGCACCGTTTGGATATTCCTGGTTACTTATCCCGACCACTACTCTCAACAAGTGTGCAAGTGTGGCCACCTCTCTACTCTGTACCACCTTGCAGTCCATATGGGATACTGCCTGGAACCTTGCAACCTCTACTCCTGGAAACAATGATCAAAACTATCCCTCAAAGAGCTGCGACTCTGCTCCTTAAAACTCCTACTCTTCCTCCTTCTCTCTTCAGGCAGCGTCCATCCCAATCCTGGCCCTAGAAGCCCAGGCCACACACAAACTCCAGGTGCCCTTATCCTTGCAACCATTAATATCTGCAGCCTTCTACCAAAGCTGGATGCACTCCAAGCCTTCATATGCCAACACAACCCTGACATCCTTGCAGTGGTGGAAACTTGGCTGATGCCTAAAGTTCCTGACTCAGCAGTAACTATACAGGGCTACAATGTCCACTGGCTGGACCGGATATCCAAAAAAGGTGGTGGTTGTGCAATCTATATCAAAGACTCCCTGTTATGGCACCCTGTAGCAACTCTATCACTTTCTGCCTTGGCCCAGATTCTGCCAATAAAAATCGTCCTAGGTCCCAACCATAAAGCCCTGACTATTGTCTCCGTATACATCCCGCCCAGGGACCCTAAACATGACTTCAATGACATTCTAAACTTTATCAACTCTCATCATTCTGAAGCTGAACTTATTCTACTAGGGGATTTCAACATAAACTGGTTAGCATCAAGCGCCAGTGCCTATAAAGACTCCATCTCAGCTCTAACCTCACCAAATGGTAAACTCCCCTACTAGGATTAACTACAAGACTGGCACCAGTACCCTCTTGGATTGGGTCCTCACCACTCACCCCACAAGGATTTCTCATATGGCCATTCTCCCAGACTCTCTCAGTGACCACTCCCCAGTCATGTGTGCATGGTCTAACAAATTTCTTAAGCCCCCTCCCAAAATTATCGCTAGCAGAGTCCTTCCTCGTGGAAAACTTCCACATCTCAAACAATATCTGCTTCTACAAGACTGGCTACCCATCTATGAAGCAATAGATGTTAACTTGGCTCTTGATCACTTCATCTCAATTTTCAACAAAGCCTTCGACCTCTTTGCCCCTGCTAAAAGGTGCAAAACAAAATCTCTCTCTAACCCATGGCTCACCGTGGCTCTTATCTCACAGCTGAAACGAAGGAACCACCTCTGGTCAGTTGCCAGGGCCACCGGCAAACAACTGGACATCCAAAATTACAAACAAGCATGAAATGCCTGCACAAAAGCCATCCGGCTAATGAAACCCACCTATTACAAAGACGCTCTCACCAATACATGGGGAAATGGTCGTGCTTTCCGGGACAATATCAAGGATGTCACAGGGAAGCAGCCAAAAACCTCTCCGGCCATGTTAATGGCTGATGGATCCTCAATCCTCGACCCCAAGGTGATTGCAAACATCTTTAACACGGCTTTTTCAGACCTTACTGCTGTCATTCCCCATGACTTTTTCAAAAACAGGGCCTACTCCCCAAATGCCTCAGCCCCTCAGTCTAATCATCCCCTCTTCTACTTCAGGGAGGTAAGGCTGAATGAAGCTCACCGCTGTTACTGCAGCTATCTCTAAATCTAGATCTAGTAGCGACACCCTGGACCTTAAGCTTCTGTTGCTCACCCTCGATGAGGTAATGCATCCATTAACAAAAATCTTAAACCTCTCTCTCTCTCTCTCTCTCTCTCAGCTGTGGAAAATTCCCGGACTTATGGAAAACAGCCACTATGACACCCATCCATAAAAGTGGGGATAAGATGAATCACTCAAATTATCGCCCTATCTCCATACTGCCCCCACTGTTTAAGGCACTCGAGTGCATCATGGCTAATCAACTTATCGACCACTAGGATAAATACAATATACCTTGTCCACAACAACACAGTTTCCAGAAAGGTCACAGCACCACCACAGCCCTTCTTGAGTTCACTGGAGCTTTGCACAAATCCCTTGACAATGGCCTTCTCACAGGGGCCATTTTCATTGACCTTTCCAAGGCCTTCAATACAGTACACCATGGACAACTAATTGACCAACTACTGAATGCTGGGCTATCACCTGACTCTTCTCTCTGGTTTAAAAGCTACTTAGAAAATCGGTCACAGAGAGTAAAAATTGTGGATACTCTTTCTGACACCATGCCTGTTCGCTTTGGTGTCCCACAGGGATCCATACTGGGCCCCCTCCTTTTTAGCCTTTTCTTAAACTCCCTCCCTTACCACTGCTTTGAGCAGATCATACTATATGCTAATGATGCTGTTGTATTCTCCACTCACAAAGATCCTGCAACTCTTCAACACAACCTTCAACTTGGTTTCAGTTCTGTACAGACATGGTTTCTTAATCATAAACTGGTCCTCAAGGACAAGAAAACCAAATCTATGCTCTTCTGCAGCTCTCATAACCCACACAAGCTACACCACTTGGCCATCTCCACCACCTATGGGAACACTCTAGATCAGGTGGGGTCCTTCAAATACTTAGGGATACAGCTTGACCCTAATCTCTCCTATGGGCCTCACGTAGATAATGTAGCTAGAGCTGCTAATATACGGCTTGGTCTCTTCTACAAACACAGACAACACCTCACGCCCGAAGCTTTGAAGGTTGCAGTCCTGAGCTCTGTAATCTCTGTAATAGACTATGGTCTCATCATTTATGGCTCGGCCACAACCACAACCCTTAGACACCTCTCAACTGCCTTAAATAAGGCATGTCAGCTCATCACTGGTGCTCACCGTCTCACCCACACATTTGACCTGTACACCCAGACCATCTGGCTCCAACTATCAAACCGCATAAAGTTTCTCACCTGCTCCATGGTGGACAAAATCTACCTTGGCCTTGCACCCCCTGGGGTCTCAACTCTGTTACAACACCGAATTAACAAATGGTGCCTTCGGAGATCCACACTACAGCTGCTGAAAGTCCCCCACTGTCACACTTCACAGGGACAACGCTCTTTTGCTTATCGAGCACCACTCTGGTTCAATGGCCTCAGCCCCACCATCTCCTCTGCCCCAACAATTGGTATGTTTAAAACTAGGCTCCGCGACTATCTCACTACCAACAGCTCCTGTGACTGCCCAACTTAACCTTGTTTCTCCACTTCCCTGCCTGCTCTAGTGGTCCTCTCCTCTTCACTGGATTCTACCCTCACATCTTGGTATACCCAATGCTACACTTTTCACCCTCTCCCCACCCTACCTACATTCCTTCTCCTCCCTTTCCTCTCCCTATGACTCTGGCACTTCTTATCTGTTGTCTATTTTCTCTGACAAATGCCGCTGGCTGCCTTGCTTACAATGCTACCCTTGAATTGTATTAATCTGTACTCTGTTTGCAATGTCCACATTGTTGTAATGTCTGTCTTGATGTTCCCCATAATTTGTATTTCTCTGACGTGGAACCTTTGTAAAAGAGCCTTGGCTCAAAGGTATTTGTAATCCTAGACTTGATAAATAAATAAGGAACTTTTGAAGATGATTCCATAGAAGGGGAAGGACATGGCTTATTGAGTGCAATCCATACTGTGTTCTGGCTTGAGGAATTTCTATCGAGTTGTGTGTGTATCTCCTAAGTGAGTAGGTCCCATAAGCAGTGACTAAGAGGTTGCATATGTATTCGGGGAGTTTGTTGGTCAAGGCTCTGAATGTCCAGGTGTCTGTGTTTTTCAGTCTTCTAGTCTTTAGGGAGTGCCAGCCCAACATGGAGTAAAGGGAGCAATGGTGAGTGCTACAAGGAGCGTTAGTTATAAACTTAATGGCCCTGTGTAGAAGGTGTCTAATTTGGCCAAGGCAGTACTAGGACCATGACTGTATATGACATCTGTGTAGTCCAGGAGTGATAGAAAGGTTGATTGTACCAACCTAACTTTGGCATCGTAGGTAAGGAGGTGTTTAATTTGGAAGAAGAGACTCAATCTCTACTTTAGTTTTTTCTCAAGCTCCTCAATATGCACAGAGAAGGTAAGTTTGCATTCTATCCAGAAACCCAGATATTTGAAATACTACACTGATTCCAAGGTTTCTTCTAGTGTCATAGAGATCTGTGATTTAGACACTGCGGAGTGATGTAAGATATGGTGAGATTGCAGGGATAGGAACATAGACTTGGTTTTATTAGCATTAAGCAACGGTATTAGTTGCAAAAGGTTATGCTGCAAAATGCTAAATTCATGCTGCAGTGCAGTTCTTGTTTGTTCAAGGTTAGACCTGGCAACATAGATCACTGTGTCATCTGCAAAAAGATGAACACTTGCATTTGATACACTGGCATTAAGGTTATTTATGTAAATCGTGAATAAGATTGGCCCCAGTATAGACCCTTGTGGGACTCCCCTCAAGAGTGGCTTGAGGGAGGAGAGGTCACCTGCTGCTCTTATTTGTTGTTGATGGCAGTTAAATAGCACCTGATGTAACTCAAGGCTAATTCCTCCAGGCCAATATTACGTAGCTTGGTTAATAGCAGATTGCAGTCTACTGTACTGAAGCCCTTGCTCAGGTCAAGGAATACAGTGCCCATGTACTTTTTGGAATGCAAAGCTAGATACAAATTATTGGTCACATTTGCTAGGACTGTTACAGTGCTATGATTGAGTCGAAAGCCTGACTGTATGGGGTTGTTTTCTGGAGGATTCGGGGTAGTTGTAGAGTTGGGTGTTGGTGATTTTTTCAAGGAATTAAGATAGTATAGGTAAGAGGGATATGGGTCTATAATTATTGAGATCACTTGGGTCACCTGATTTAAAAAGAAGAATGACATGCACTGTTTTCCATAAATCAGAGATGATGCCTTGCGAGAGGGACAGGTTAAATAAGTGTAGGTAATAAGTTCAGTGAGTACTTGGTAGCTCCAGCACTTTTCTTTGAATAGAGAGCCAATAACAAGTCTTCGACTTCTTTGAAGGATGCTGGATGGAAACTGAACTTGTCCTCAAGGGGAATAGATTTGATCTCTTGTTCTAACAAGTCCAAGATACTACAATTAGAGAGTAGTCTACTAGCAGGTGAAGTGTCGAATGCAAGACCAGCTTTTGCAAAATGATTGTTGAGTGCATCCAATATGCTAAGTTTATCCGAGAAGGTTGAGTCTGGCTTCATGCTCCTCCAAGGTCTTCCCGAATACAGTGATGTTATCAAGGTATACTAAGTGCTCTAACAGATTCATGTCTCCAGCAGCTCTTTCCATTTGGCACTGGAAAGTGTCTGGGATGCCAGAGATACCTTGAGGCATTCTCAGAAATTCATAGAATCTGTGAGGGTATATAAATGCTGTTTTTTTCCTCTGTCTTGGGGAACCATGGGTATTTGATAATATCCACTCCTTAGGTCAAACACAGAAAACCACTTTTTCTGCCATTAAGAAAATCAAGGGTGTCTTGGATTTTGGGCATGGTACAATATGTTGATCAAGAATTGTCCATTTGTTGAGAGTCCTGTAATCCACACATATGCATACAGATCCATTTTTCTTGCTCACTACCACAATCGGTGATGCATGTGGACTTTTTAATTCTTGGATAATGCCAGCAACCAATAATTCTTGTAGGTGCCTCCTCATGTCATCAAAGTCAGCGGGTGCCAACCTGTGGGACCTCTCCCAAAAAGGGCATTCATTATTAATTCTGATGTGGTGCTTTTCTCTGGTTATGCATCCCACATCCCATTCTTGAAGTGAAAACATTTTAGTCCACTTAGCTAGCTTACAGTTGATGTGGGCCTTCTGTGTTTCTTGCATAGGATAGCCACCAAAATCAAACAGTTCTGGGTAAATACCTGGTCTGGCGTTATCTCTGATGGGAGTAGGTTGCACTGCCATATCAGGACAGTACACTCTAGCCAAAGTGCTTCCTTTCTTGATGACAATGTCTCTGTCTGTCACATTTTTTACCTGGATGGTAACTCATTTAGCGTAAGCATGAGCTCTTACAGTCAACACACTAGGTTTTAATAATAGTCCTGCTGGAAGACCATATTTTTTCTGGAGCATCGAGCACCAGTATTTGGTTCTTCATGTCTTTCTTCAGGCATACTACACCACTGATATTGCATTCACCACAAGCTCTTCAGTGTCAAAAGGCCAGACTATACCCACAGGGTCATCTTGAGCTGTTGCTGTTGTCTGTGCTTGTTGCTAGTAGGCCTTTTGCACCAGAGCGTGCACAGGTAACACTTTTCCTTTCTGCTTGGCCTCCCTTTTCTGGCAAAGCTGAGCCAGGTGACTAAGTGTGTTGGAATTAGTGCCATTAAGTATGAGCACTCTGTAGTACATCCTTGACTACAGGCATACTAAGGCCAATGCACAACAGGAAGACTGGGCACCAGAACTCGGCTGCTTAAACTCTTTATTAAATACAAGTACTCACATAACCATAAAAAACAGCAGCTGAAACACAGTAGCAGCAAGAGTAGAAAGTACCCCTGACCAGTTTTGCTCTAGGTTTCTTCAGAGGAGGTGTGTCTGCCAATTGCTAGGTGCTTCATTTAAATAAAGGATTTAATTAAAGTGACAGTACACCATTAGTGCATAAGTTATACAATAAATAGTAAAAATACAATTACAATAGCTAGCACCATAAAGTAACTAAAAAGCACAAATGCAATAATTCATAGTATCACTATACAGTATGTGAACTGCACAAGGATTTTAATTTGGAAATAGCAGAAAAATTCGCATAGAAGGAAACCGAGAATCCATTTACTCTCCAAGCTTCAACTTCAAAAGATTTAAGGGTAGTTTCTGCATATCCATAAGTCGTCCAGGTGTAGGTGTGAATACTTAAAAAGTCACTGAGTCCCCATGCATTCAAACCTTCCAAGGGCAGTAGCTTGTGGTGAGACATGTGCTGGTCAGATTGTTGTCACTTGGGAACCACTATCCAGAACAGCTAGAATAGGCACACTTTCAATGGAGACTGTTGTTTCAGTGGAAGGTCCAATGAGTTTATTGAGGTCAAGTAGTGTGGTTTCAGGTGCTTTTACTGAAGATTTGGCTACACATGGGGTGGAGCTGGACTTAGCAGGGGCCCCAGTGTGATCCTTTACTGTGTCCTGCTGCAGTTTCCCTGCTTCTGAAACCTTTCAAGCAGTTTGTCTTTGACTCTTACTGGGTCCTCTGGTGACCGGCATGCCCACTTTATATGTCCATCCTTTCCACAATTATAGTAGAAAATTCCCTCTTTGTGCAGTCAAGAGCCTTGAGAGGCATCAGGGGAGGCCTCCCATCTGGCTTACTTTGCCAAACTTGGCCTGCATTAGGGGTACTAATGGAGATGCATGTCGCTGCTTGCTTCCACTCAGGGGTCCTTTCCCTCAACCAAAACACAACTGGATATTGGCGCCCCTCTAGCTCAGTTACCCATTTCAGCAACTAATCTACCTTAACTTTAAGTTCGGGGTCCACAGAAGTTGTCTAGACTTGTACTCCCATGCCCAAGACAAAGAGATTTGGGGTGGCTGGAAGAACAGATAGGTTCTGTTGGGTATCTTTGCCTTTACTAAAAGTTGCAGTGGCCTTGTCCAATACCTCCTTGTACCCCTTGAGTAACTTCCTCCACTCTTGAGTCTCTGTTGTGGG
Source organism: Neoceratodus forsteri (assembly GCA_016271365.2). NCBI lineage: Eukaryota > Metazoa > Chordata > Ceratodontiformes > Ceratodontidae > Neoceratodus > Neoceratodus forsteri. The sequence continues at coordinate 1,549,468,517 of CM057452.1, read as the reverse complement.
TACACCTCCAACAACTTTTGTAACAGCCGCAGTAGTAGGGTAAGGTCCTCATCACTCTTCTTCATCCTCAGTCATTCACATTTCTCTCATGAGATCACTATGTGTCGGGGAGTTATCCTTTCTCCCAGCCAAGTGTAACTTGATAATCATCACTATAGAATGGCAGGCAGCCTTGAGCACATGTTCCAACCACACTCAGTTTACATCCTGAGAGGTCTAACCTACCTTTTGAAACACTTCCTGCAGTATCTTTTCAATGTGGTTCAAAAAGGCAGACAGAGGCTCTCCCTTCCATTGCCTGGTCACCTGGAATGTCCACATCAGGCCCTCACATGACTCAGTGCTCCCTAAAACATTCTCTAAATACTCTTGGGCAGTAGCATCAGGGTTCACAGACCTCAATGAATGGATAGACTCTGGGGCCTCTTTTCTCTGCTTCAGAGCATTGCCAGTCTTGCACTAAAGGAGCAGCACAGTCCATTCAGGTCTCGAGATCATCTTCACCTGCTGGAGTAGGCTTGACTCCTGAGAACATTTGTAATTTGTGGTATGAGTCTTGAACAACTGGGGGTACATAGGTGGGTTCTCCCCAAGGGGTCTGAGGTGAATTACCATCTAATATACCAATCACTGTTCACACCTCCTCCACTGACTTTCCCTCTCTCTGCAACCACTTACTGAGCTTCTCCTGGACATTTTCAGCTCTTAGAGGGATACATTGGCTTAGGGTCCACACTATCATGGGTCACTATTTTCCAGTGAGTAGTAAAACCTACAACAGGCAATGCATCTTGTACCTTAGTAGCATATGCAGCATTCAACTAGCACTATTAATGTTCTAGTGGGATGAACTATTGTATGCCCCCATACAACAATGCATCCAAGGCTTTTAATGGTAGAGAGGGCTTCCTCTATCGTTTCTTTATCTGTCCCAGGTGTGACTCCTTGAAGCAAGAGGGCCTTCTGTGGATCCAATCCATGGAGAGTGGTGTGACCAGTGGGGTACATCAGAGATCAGTCCTTGGGTCAGTCCTATTCAATGTCTTCATCAGTGACATTGTGGAAGGGATGGAGGGAAAGCTCTGCCAGTCTGAAGATGACACTAAGATCTGCAACAGGGTAGATACTCCAGATGGGGTGGGGAAAATGAGGAGAGATCTGGGGAAGCTCACAAAATGGTATGACCTGTGGCAACTAAGTTTCAAAGAAGTGCAAAATAATGCTCCTAGGATGAGGGAACCCTATGGAGAGCTACAGGAAGGGGGGGTGCTGATGATCACCAGAGAAGAAAGAAACCTAGGGGTTATCATTTTAGATGACCTAAAGGTGTCCAAGCAGAGTACTAAGGCTTCAGGTAGAGCCAGTGGCATGCTGAAGTGCATAGGGGGGTGCATAGGCAGAGGTATCACTAGCAGAAGATGGGTGGTAGTGATGCCTTTGTATAAAACACTAGTGAGGTTTCACCTGGAGTACTGTGTGCAATTCAGAAGGCAACAGTTTCATAAGGACTTTAACAGGGTGGAGGCAGTCTAGAGAAGGGCAACAAAGATGGTACAGGGCTTGCACCAGAACACATATGAGGGGAGATTAAAATACCTCAACATGTACTCACTGGAGGAAAGGAGGGAGCAAGGGAACATTATAGAAACATTTAAGTACCTTAAGAGCATAAACAAGGTGCAGGGGGGAGACCTCTTCCAATATAGGAGGAGTACAAGAATGAGGGGGCTTGATATGAAACTGAAAGGCAGCAGGTTAAAGGGAAATGTGAGGAAATTTTTCTTCATGAAAAGGATGCTGGACACATGAACTAGTCTGCTGCAGAAGGTGTTGGGAGCAAGGACAGTGGAGGAATTTAAACATGCCTGGGACAGGCATAGGGCAATTTTGAGGGGAAAGAGTCGGGATAAGCAGTTGACCAGATAGGGTTAGAGCCCACAAACAAGCGTAGAGCTTACAGATAGACTAAATGAGCCTGGCGGTCCTTATCTGTGGACAATTTCTATGTTTCTATGTTTCTGTCTCCTCCCCTTCACACCAACTGATCAGTCTTTCACAAACCATTGCTCCTGCTAGCAGTCTGTGTTTAGTGGTGAAGACACTGTCCTTGTGAGCTTGGGATTCATGTGGGGATTGACTGGTGAACAGGAGATCCCAGCGTTGCCTCCAAAGATGTAACCCGGGCATTGTGTAACAATAGGCTGCTACCCTTGTCTGTTGGGCTCCAGCCAGATTGAATGGACTGGGCTCTGTTCTGATGACAACTGGGGGTTCTTTCCAAAATGAAAAAAGTAAATAGCATGGTGAGTCCACCCAGCATAAAATACAGTGCACCAGATGTTTTTGTAGTATAACCCCCTGGGATGCTGTACCTACCCACCTCCCTTTCCAGTCATCCCACACATGGAATACCATAAATAATTGTAAAACTTTACTTTGCATGCAATTATTGACTATAGCTAATATTATTATCATGGACAGTTTTAACCAGCAACAAGAAACAATGAATTAAAAGAGGATGGAGGAGGGGGAATGGGAATACAGAGAAAAATAGCAGTTTGTAATACAGTTGAGCCCACATAAATATCGCTTAAATGCATAGACCGCTTAGTTGCATAACATTTAAAAGTCCTAAATTTTTTCCTATGCCTTCTATGTTAAAAATTCCTCATAAATGCATAAAGCATTCCATTTAAATGCATACTTTCTTTGTACCTCGCACAGCATTGTTAGTGTTAGTGTCTCCCTGCCTGTCTGTGACTGAGTATGAGTGTGTATGAGTCACTGTTGCTGATGTTAACTGAAACTTGTTAGCTCATTAACACTCTTAATTGCTTCTGTGTGTGGATTTAAGCAGCCTGTGTTAATTGGCCCCTAATCTACTGACCATAGCATCCACATCAAACTCCTGCCCCATTTATCCTTGTCCCAAGAAGATAAGATTGCTGTCCTAGATGATCTTGAGTTTCCTGGGGTCACTCAGAGTGAAGTGGCACAACCATGGGGAATTTCTCAATCTCAAGTGAGTCAGCTCCAAAAAAACAAAGACTCCATCTGAGCAGAATTTCACAGCAACTCAAACATGAACCAAAAGAGAAAATTGTTTTAAACAGTATGTATGAGTGTGTACCAGCACAAAGCCCCAAGCACCAACCACAAATAAAAAGACTTTTAAAAAACTTTAAGTTTTAAGTGTGTATGAGCACCAAGCATCACGCACCTAGCCTGATTGCTAGTGAGTGACCTAAATACCAGTGTGTGTTTTTAGAACCTAAGCCAGTTGTTTCATAATCTTGGCTGTTTCACATAGCAGCTATTTATCTTTTTCTGGGAGCTGCTTAATGTTTGTTTCTAAGTGGGAGTGGCTGAAAACTTACTTGGTAACTGATTGCTGGTGAGTGATCTTAAATACCAGTGTGTTTTCAGAACCTAAGCCAGTGGCTTCAGAATCTTGTGCACAGGAGCTAGATGATATTTGTTTTGTCCGGTACTTTAGTGGGTTTGGTGCAGTGACAAAGATCACAGAGGCTTGCATATCATTTTTTCCGTCTGTTTCTACCAGAAGAGGAGATGGTCACTGAACCTAGCCACCGGAGCTCACTGAGTGTTTTTTTCTGTGATCGGAGGCTGATCATGCTCACCCTCCCCTCATCCCACTCACCCCAGGATACTCCACATTTGTAGTCCCTCAATAAAGGTGTTCAGTCTCATACTACAAAAAAAGATTCCTTTTTTGTTCTTCTTTCCTTGCCAGGTACTACACAAACATGAATATTGTAAAATAGCAGGCACTGTGGGGCACTATTCCTTAGAACTTATTTCCAGTTTCCTGGCCCCTGTCATTCTTGCTGAACCACCACCAACCTCAGGGCCCAGCTCCAGGAAGCCTGGACCCAAATATATGAACTCCAGTGCCAAACACATAGAAACAGGCCATCTTGAACATCACCTCCAACCCACCAGAACCCATATGTCAATCTCTGCCACAGGCAGGGCACAGGGCAAGAGGGTTGGTAGGTGGTTGCGGGGGGACAGGCGATGCAAAGCAATTAGGACAAACAAGAAAAAGTACGAGCGTAATGCATTCATCCCAACTAAAAACAGGTACTCATTGCTGGAAGTAGATCCAGAACCAGAAAATATCAATGTTACAAAACAGCGTCATGCTACAACTGATGAAAATATCAAATCAAAAGATAAAAATGTTATGAAGAACAGTAAACTACTCATAATTGGGGATTCCATGATCCACAGTGTAGAACACCACCTAAATTCTAATGTTGAAACTAGGGTAGTGGTAAAGTATCTCCCAGGAGCTTCTGCAGAGAGGGACACAAACCGCATAGAGAGACTCATACGTAAGGAAGGCAAGAACACACATGTTACAATCCACTTCATGACAAACAATCTGGCCAATCAAATAATGGAGGTGGCCAAAGAGCACATTGAGGGGCTAGCAAACAGACTGAACTCTCTTCTGTCCATCTTCGCCTTCTCAGAAATTCTGCCAGTATGGGAAAGAGGTAGCACAAAGTGAGTTAGAGAAGAAGAGATAAACAAACTCAACTCATGACTGTGCGAACTGTGCCTGGTTAAGAGCCACCACTTCATAGGAGACTGGCAGAGCTTCTGGGAGATAGGACTTTTTCAATATGATGGCCTGCACTTCACCAAAGAAGGGGTGAGGGCACTCTGTCAAAAGTGATATATATACACCAGCCGCATAAACTAAAACAAGGGGGAACAGTACACAGCACAGAGACCAAAGTGCAGGTGACCACTCCCCATAAAACCATTACAACTAAAAATAAATTGCAAAGTACATTAGGAGAGACCAGAAAACCAGGACAACAAGAGAAGAAAAAACACCACCATACAAAAGGGGGGAACTGTTATGGAGGGCAATGGTTGAAAATTCAAGGAGCCTAACTAGCAAGCTTCCTGACCTCATGGCCACCATGGCAGCGGGGGAATAGACTGGGTAGCTGTGATGGAAACCTGGTTTACAGATAACCACACCTGGGACACAATAGTCCCAGGGTACAACCTATACAGAAAGGACAGGAAAGGAAAGGAAAGGAAAAAAGGGAGAGGGGTGGCAATATATGTACGGGAGGATATAAACACCAAAGAGATACAAGGGTCTCCTAGCAAAACCGAGGCATTGTGACTGGCAGTTGACACTGGTAATGGGGCTACCATCAGAATAGGAGTTGTATATAGGCCCTCATCACAGGGAGAAAATGGGGACAAGTAACTACTCGAGACAATATACAAAATAGTAGACAAAGGCAATGTGATAGTGGTATGGGATTTTAAGCTACCTGACATACACTGGAAAACAAAATTGGCAGCATCAATGTTAAGCAAAGACTTTTTAATGGCCTTGGGGAGGGCAGCTTTGAGGCAGCTTGTAGATTCTCCAACAAGAGGCAAAGTCGAACTAGAGCTCATTCTCACAAACAGTGAGAGGGTAACTGAAGTAGGGTGCCATCTAGGGAATAACGACCATCGTATAGTCAGTTTCAACATTATCACAGCAGTGGACACCAGTCACTCCAATATTAGGGTCCTGGATTTTAGGAGAGCAGACTTTCAGAAAATTGGGCATGGCCAGCTGAAATCTTAAATGAAGGAGAGGGGGGAGGGGTTGACAAAATCTGGGAAACATTGAGGGCACTATCAAGATGGTCATGGACCTATACACTAGAAAAAATAAGCAAAGCAAAAAAGCAAAGGAATCCACTATGGTACTCCATAGAGATGGCAACTATAGTGAAAGAAAAAAAGACTGTTTACAGGAAATTTGAAGCAAAAAATAAAGAAGAAGACAGGGAATCAGACAAAAAGAAACTAAAGGAGACTGGTAAATTATTAAAGAAGGCTAAACCACAAACTGAGATGAGGGTAGCAGAAAGTGTAAAAAGAGAGGACAAGACCTTCTTTAGGTAAATAAGGGAAAAAAGGAAGAACAAGGGTGGAATAGTAAGGCTACAAGCAGAAGGGGGCAACCTAGAAGAGGAGGATAGGGAGAAGGCAGAAGTCCTAAACAAGTACTTCTGCTTTGTATTTAGGGAGGAGAGGGAAGGAAATGGATCAGCACTATCAAGAAATAGCACCCCTGGACTAGGGGTTGATGCAAGCCCCTTCACAGCAAACCAAGTCTTAACAACCTAAGAGTGGACAAGGCCACAGGACCAGACGACATGCACCCCAGAATCCTAAAAGAACTGGGGAAGGAATTTGCAGCATCCCTAGCAGAATACTTCACCAAATCACTGGTAAGTGGGGAGGTTCCCAAAGTTTGGAAGAGGGCGACCATTGTCCCACTTCATAAATCTGTAGCAGGGAGGAAGCAGGAAACTACATCCTCACTTCTGTGGTGGGAAAATTGATAGCATCATTACTGTGAAAGAGGATAATAGCATTCCTTGAAACCAGTGGGCAACAGGATCATAAACAACATGGGTTCACGGCAGGGAGGTCTTAGCAAACTAACCTAATTGAATTATTTGACTGAGTTCCCAAGACAGTGGATAATGGGGGGGGCAGTGGATGTAGTCTACCTGGACTTGAGCAAAGCCTTTGACTCTGTCCCACACAGAAGGCTGGTAAAGAAGTTGAACTACATGGGGGTGGGGCAGGAGGCGGTGGTATGGGTGAAAAATTGGCTGCATGGTAGAATGCAGAGGGTGCAGGTAAATGGGACATTATCAGCAGAACAGAAAGTAACCAGTGGGGTACCCCAGGGTTCCATGTTGGGGCCTCTACTATTCAATGTATTCATAGCTGACATTGCAAATGGGCTCGAGAAGAAGGTGTGTCTGTTTGCAGATGACAACAAGATATGCAACAGAGTGGACTCTCCAGCAAGACAAATGAAAATGGAATCAGACCTAAAGAAACTGGAGGAGTGGTCTAGAGCATAGCAGCTGAATTTCAATGCCAAAAAGTGCAAGGTCATGCACATAGGGAGAGGGAACCCAAAATAGGAGTACTACTTGGGAGGAGAAAGACTAGCAATGACCAGCCAAGAGTGTGATCTGGGGGTTGTAATATTGGATGACTTGAAAGTGAGTAGAAAGTGTGAGAAGGCCGCACTTAAGGCCAGTGGCATGCTGGGATGCATTGAGAGGGGACACAAGAGGCAGAATAGTGAGGTGGTACTGCCACTGTATAGGGCACTTGTCTGTCCCCACCTAGAATACTGTATCCAGTTTTGGAGACCACACCTCAGAAAGGACATTGACAGAATAGAGACAGTGCAAAGGAAGGCAAACAAAATAGCACAGGGAGTACACCAAATGTCATGTGAGGACAGGTTGAAGGAATTAAACATGTACTCCCTGGAACAGAGGAGGGAGAGGGGAGAAATGATTGAGACCTTCAAGTACATTAAGGGTATAAATAAGGTACAGTTGCAGGAAATTTTTGACTCCAAGGAGGGTAGCAGAATGAGGGGTCATGATCTTAGACTGAAAGGGGAAAGTTCAGGACCAATGTTAGAAAGTTCTTCTTCACAGAGAGAGTGGTGGACAACTGGAACAGCCTACCCTCAGAGGCCGTGGAGGCCAAAATGGTTGAGGGGTTCAAAAACGTTTGGGATCAGCACAAAGGGATCATTCAAAAGAGGGGATGACAGGGTGGAGGGTAGTAATATATACACCATGAGCAGACTAGATGGACCTTGAGGTCCCCTTCTTCCATCACCTTCTATGTTTCTATGTTTCTAAGCCCCAAGCACAAATCACCACTGCACTGTAATAAGTGCAAATGGACCCCATCCCAAAAAACAAAGTTTAAATGGTGGCAGATAAACAATAAAAAATGTTTTTAACACAGATATTCAAACTCATTGTATCCCAAAACACCCATATCACCCCTTCAATCACCCCTGCAACAATAAAACTTAAATGTCCTCTGACACATGGTCTAAAAAAAGATGGCACAATGTGTTGTATAGAGGATCACATAAGCGCATAGCCCACATACTTTTCTTCCATCCCAAGGGTATGCATTTAAGTGGGATGCAATGTATCCGATGAACTGGTAAAACCATAAACAAGAATAACAGCAGTGCCCGCCCCCTCGTCAACAACAAACATTAAAACCCACCTCTCCACTGGTACCAGTGTTCCATAAACAGCCTGACTGGATACCTAGGAAAGTTGCAGGCCTGTACGCTGCTGTGGGTTGGCTGGTGTTGGTGCACTTTAAGATAAACTGTGACTTGGTGTTGAACTCTAATGTAACTCCCCAGATCAGGGAAGGCCCATTTTACTCACGGTTCTGAAGCACAGCTTGCACAGAGTCTGAAACACAGGAGCAGGATCAATCAGTCAAGACGGGGGCTTCAAGTTGTACATGCAGGGTTAGAGCTTGCTTGGATGTGGCAGGGCTTTGGCAGCTTGTCATCTTCAGGCTGTCATGGGCTGAATCAGACTGTGGATCAGGGTAGTACTGGGGACCAAGGCCAACACACCTCCAGAGAAGACGATGAGTTGCATCCAGCAGTACTAGTAGCATTACCTGGCCGACTCCCCAGACCATCCTTGCTGTCAGTAGCTTCTGTCCTGGCACTCAGGAGATGACACGGTCTTTCCTTTTCTGTGGCTGGCAGCAGTGGATACTCTGAGAATACCCAGCATGCTCACAGGACTAGGAGTGGCAAACAATCTCTAACAAGTTTTCAGAATGCAGCTTCAACCCAAAGTAGCTTTTTCACTTCAAGCTGGCTTTCCCCAGATAATGGGAACTTTCTTTTGGCACATCCTGACTCTGGCTGCTTGGACCCAGGACACTTTCAGGCTCTCAACAGAAATACAGTCCAACCTTCCTCACAGGCTGAAGCATCTCTCTGATGCTGCAAAGTTTTAGTTGCAAAATGTTCTTCAGATACACGCTTTGGCTCTCCAGGTGATATAGAGCTTTAGGCCAATCTCCTGGAGTTTGACTGCTCTAGCAGCTTCTGATTGGTTGCCACAGCTGTCCATCATTAAAAATTTATAAATATGAAGTCCCCTCATTGCCTGGGTGGTGGCCTGATTAGGCGCCAAGAGCACAACATTCACTCGCCTTCCAGGAGCCATTGCTCAGTCCTACAGGGCTCCTTGAATCATGATTAGCTGGATGGGGGTCAAAGATGGCAAATATGGCTGCTGAAGTTCAGTTTCAAACAAAGGTTGCTCATCTCCCGGTGCGACCTGAGGGGAAGGGGTACAATAAGGATGAGACATTTTACATTCAAGTTACAAAGATCATTATGGCATACAATTAATTAAGGCAGTTGTTACAAACAGTGTTGCATACATATGTAATTTGTGAGAGCAATTAATAAGTGCAATGGCAATAAGTGAATAAGAGCTATTGTGAAATAAGGGGGGTGAAGGAGAGAGAGAGAGAATGAGATGACAGATAGTGCAGAGTTGTGTCCCGGAGAGACTCCTTCAGGATTAGGGGAATCCTGGAAGGGGACAGGAGACTGGAGAGAGAGAGACAGAGAGGGAGAGAGAGAGGGCGAGAGAGTGGGAGGGAGGGAGAGGGAGAGAGAGAGAGAGAGAGAGACAGATTAACACCTAGGAGGGGAACTCAGGCCTGACCCAAAAAGAGAACCCTTCAGGATGCGATGAACCCTACAAGGAGGCAGGGAAGTTCAGGCGATTGTAAACCTTCCTGCAGTAAGGCGTTGTAGTAATAGAGGGATAGTGAGAGGGAAGGAATGAGAATAACACCTGTGAGGGGATGAGGCCTGATCCAAGGAACCCTTCAGGATGCTGGGGACCCTGCATGGGGACCTGGAAGGCCAAGGATAGGTAGATGGGGGAAGAAAAGGTGGTAAGCCTAGGCACTATAGGACCCCTTCAGGATGCTGAGAACACTGCAAGGGGAGTGTGAAGGCTAGGAAAAAAGGGTCAGAGAGTCGGGGAAGGGAGAAAGGTATGAGAACTAGCACCTAGGAGGGGCTAGGGTCAGTAGAGGCAGTAGAGTCAATAAAGACATTGGGTAAATTCCAAAGGGGGACAAACAGTAAGGAGCAAGATGAAGAAAATTAAGGTGGGTTATAAAAGGAACAGTTAAGTGCAAGATAGTTAGAGAGGGCAGTGTTGATGGAATAGAGGGAGGAAGAGTGTCGGATTTGGGGTGGCAGAGAGTTCCATATTTTAGGGAAAAGGTGAGAGTACCCAGACTGGCCGGAGAGGGTGGAGTGGTGGGGGACAGTTAGTGTGCAAGTGTCAGTAGATCTGAGGGAGTGGTAAGGAGGAGGGGGTGTTATAAATGAGGGGAGAGGTAAAGGGAGTTCACCCAATCAGTGTTTAGCTCGATAGATGCCACAGTGGTGGGTGCGAGAGGGAGCATCAAGGGAAAAGTGGCAGAAAGAGTTGAAGAGAGTGTCCAATCTGGTCAGGGAGGACTTAGGAGCAGCACCATAGACTACGTCACAGTAGTCAGAAATGGGGAGCATCATCTTCTGGACAAGCTGATGCCTAGCGGCAGGAGGGATGCAACTGTGGTTCCTGAACAAGGCACCAAGCTTGGGGTGCAATTTTTTCTGGATAGTGTCAATGTGTCCAGAGAAGTTGAGGTGTGGGTCTAACCAAACCCCAAGGTATCTGAAGGATGAGGTGTCCTCAAGTAAAGTCCCATCAAGAGTGCAGGGAGGGAAGCCTAGAGAGTCTCTGCCTTGTGCCAAAGGTCATGGAGACTGTCTTCTTGGCATTGAGGAATAATTGATGGTTTGCAAGCCAAAGTTAGACCTTGTTGAAGTCGTGCTGCAAGCTGGATGTAACCTCAACTGTGCAAGAGCCAGATGCATACAGGACAGTATCATCAGTGTACATGTGTATGGCAGAGGAGGGGGAGCAGATAGATAGCAGGTCATTAAGGAAGATGGAGACTAGAAGGAGACCAAGCACAGAGCCCTGAGGGATGCCAGTCCAGATCATGAGGGGTGGCGAGATGGCTTCTGTGATCTTAACTGCTTGGGTTCTACCAGTAAGGTAGGCCTTAAACCAGTTAGTGGCAGAAGGGATTAGACCAGCAGATGAGAGAGACTCAAGGAGAAGGGAGTGGGAAACAATGTAAAAGGCCTCAGCAAGGTTGACAAATATGGCTGAGGTGATTTGGCCATTGTCTATCACAGAGAGGATGGAGTCAGTGAGCCGAAGTAGGGACCTGGTGGTAGAGTGTTTTTTCCTGAAACCAGATTGGAACGGCATGAAGAAGGAGGTATCAGATAGAAAGGGGTTGAGTTGAGAGAAGACTAGATGTTCTTGTAGTTTGGCTAGGGTAGGGAATAGCAAGAAGGGGTGATAGTTGCCAGGGGATGAGGGGTCTCCACCTTTAGGTAGGGGGAGGGCCACTGCGTGCTTTCATGTGGTAGGGGCATTGGAGGTTGAGAAGGAGAGATTTAAGATTAAGAAGAGAGGGTAGGCAATGGCCGGGGCTGAGGGTCAAGGTCATCTGGGGAAGATCCTTTTGAGGGGTTGATGACAAGGAGGGCATTTAGAGTATCGGTGGGGGAGACTGAAGAGAATGAGAAGGAGGGGTGTGGGGAAATAGGAAGTGGACCATTTTTTGGGGGGATAGAGGGGCAGCTGTGACATTTGAGGGAGGAGGGGAGGGGTAATTAGGGAGGGACTTCAGCAGTTTGGTTGTATAGGAGGTATAATAGGAGTCAAATTCTGCAGCTAAGGCATGGGATTTGGCTACAAGATTGCCATCTATCTTCAGAACTGGGAAAGGGAGCATGACTGAAGGGTAAAGAGGGCATGAATCACATTCCAAAACTTGGAAGGGGAATTTATGTTAGTGAGGAAAGCATTTTTGAAGTAATCGGACTTGGCTAGCCTTGTTGCCCTGGTACAGGCGTTTCAGAGCTTACGGTAGTCCGTGAGGCCACTAGGAAGCTGGGTGGATCTGTGGTACTTTCAGGCATGATCTCTGGCCCTAAGACAGGCTAAGAGTTCTGGAGTAATCCACAGTAGATGGTTACCCCTAACCCTGGTTTGTTTGAGAGGGGCAAAGATATTCCAATTTGCAAGGAATATTTCTTTGAAGTAGGCTAGAGCCTTATCAACTGAGAGGGAGGAGACTAAGAGAGACCAGTCAGAGAGAAATAAGCTGTGCAAGATAGGTTCAAGGTCTAGGGATCTGAAGGAGCGAAGTTGCAAGGTTTTATGTGGAGATTATGTTCTATGGATTTTCCTGACAACGAATATTGAGTTGTGATCATTGAGAGCATCTGGGAGGATGCCAGAGCTAATTACACTGTGGGATGGGTGGTAAGAGCCCAGTCAATCAGGAAGTGATTTTGTGTCTTATGGTTTGGGTGGGTGGGTTCTGAGATCAACTGCGAGAGGTTCAGTGCTCCAAGATCATTACATATTTTGGATGTCTTGGGAGACAGTCAGTTTAAGCTAAGGTCACCTAAGATGTATAGTTCACCAGAGTGAGAAAGGGCTACAATGGAGATTGTGAGGTCGAGAGCAATAGAGGGCTGGACATTTAGGTGACAGTAAATGATGGCTATAAAGATGGAGAGGGTGAAGGGCAGAGTTAAATGAATAGCCAGTGCATCATGAGACGCTGGGCTAGTGGATGAATAAATAATAGAATACTGGAGGGAGGTAAGAACGTACATGGCACTGCCACCACCTCGACTTACTCAGACTTGCTTCAGGAGGGAGAAGCCAAGAATGGAGACCAAGAGATCCATGATCGTGCTCTTTAGCTAAGTTTCCATGATGATCAGTATGTCAGGTTTTAGAGTGGCCACCATTGTTTGTAGAAAGTCATTTTTTTGCAACAAACTGCATATATTTAGATGAAGGGTCTTAAAACCCTTCAGGAGGACAGCGAGAGCAATAGAAGGGGCTGCGGTAGATAATGGAGCATTCAGGCCATGAGATGCAGATGGACCAAGGTTGGGGTGGATATCTCCACAGGAGGGCAAGAGTAGTGCTAAGATGTGGAAGTGAAGCTTGGGGCATTTAGAGTTAGATGTCAAGGAACGAGTGAAACTGGTAGGGTAGTGCACATGAAAGTAGGGAAGCAGGAGATGAAAAGCAGCAAAGAAGAGTGGGACAGTAAGTAATGAAGCATTATAGATAGAGGGAGAATATGACTGTAGTTCAAAGGGTGGGGAGGGAGTGATAATGAGGATGTAAGTAGGGGATTGGAGATAGGAGGGTGCAGAAGGCGAGTTATTCGGCATTTGCGAATAGAGACCAATCGGAGGGGTTAGGGAAAGTACTAGGAGTAGAGAAAAAGGGAGAAAGGAAAGAAGGGGTTTCATGTTTCAGGGCATGATATGTGTAACAGTATGATCTCTATAAAAGAACAGTAATTCTGCAAGTAGGGATAAGAAAAAAAGAAAAAAGATGAGAGGAGCAAGGCGAGGGGTGCTAGGTCTAATTGTCTTTATTTAACAGATGCTTAAAGAGAGCAAATAAGAGGTATCTAGAAGAACAACAGGCAGGGATCACTTTAGATAAAGATTGTGTCCCTCGAGTGGCAGTACAGTATAACTTGCTAAAGGGAAAATGGACAAAAAAAAAGTCTTTGTGCAGCCAAACTGAATAGATTTATTAATTAACTGCCCCAGTCCATTAAATGCCACTCTGCCCTCTTGTCAGGTGGCAGAGTGGGGGCTTGTCAGAGTCTTTCTCTGCCCATTGCAAGCACCGTAGTGCTGACTCCCCAGGCGACAGGCAAGGCTGTTTATTTAATAGCAGCCTCAACTGTTCTTAAAGGCATAGTGCTCACTTTAAATATATAGTGCTAAGAGCGCTTCTACACATTTTATTTTTTTCTCCAATACGGTGTGCCTGTGGTCCCCCTTACTATTTCTCCTATCCCTGGGGCTGGAGCACACACAAAGAACTGGCCAGGTGCCTCCCGAGCGTCTTCCACACTGGGTGCCATAGCGCTGTTTCTGCACATGAGCACCCTGCCGGCTCGCACATTTGTGATATGAGTCATGCGGCAGTGTACTCCACCATCTCACCAAAATGAGCAATTTTATTCTAGAAAACTCACCTGCTCCTCCAGTTGCACCAAACGTGTTTCTGATCCCAGGGGCCAGCAGGAGCATAATGGAGGCACAACTGGGCTGGGACTAGTGGGAGCTGGCGATTGTGGCCTAGCAGTACCCAGGGTGGGAAGTAAGTAATAATACCCAACAGGGTGGGCATTATTGGGCTATAATGGACCACCCAGGGCCGTATAGGCCCTGGAGGTCCGTTTATATCCTCGCAGCCCACCCAGTTTATTACACTTAGATAATGGGTTAGATTCGTTTTTTATAATGTTTTACCAAAAAAGAGTGTCAAATATTAAAAAATAAAGAGAAATGTGGGCTTGTAAAATAGTCCCTTGCCACTAGAGGGTGCTGTTGATTTTTTTATACGTTGGAAGTGAAGTGAGTGTGAGTGTAGTGGGCAGAGTGAGTAAAATGGCACTGAGGAATCAGAAGAGGAGCTCAACTATGAGGGAATAAGACCTGCAGTAAATTATTTTTTTTTATTTAAGAGACAAAAAAGAAACAGAGTTTGGTGTTTGTGGCTCAGCGTTGTCACAATGAAGACGAGCTGGGAACGGAGTGGGTGGTGAAAGGACGTACTGTAAACGAGTGAAAGTGGAGTCGGGGGACTGCCAGAAATGCTGTTGGGCGGTGAGAAACAGAGCAGAGCTGTGAAGCAGGGACGTTTTGTTAAAAATTTAATTATTTAGTTTTTGGTGCTGCAGTTTGTGCTGAAGGCGAGGGAGGCGAGTGGAATGAATGCGAAGTGGGTTAGCTGACGAGGTCGCTTGAGGAAAATAAAAGGCACTGGCGAGTTCCAGAACTGGAACTTGTTTTAGAGCAGGCCGTTGTTAAGAAATAATGGCCCGGGTGGTAGGGTGTTTGAACCAATCAGGAAGCGAGTTTTAATTTCAACATTATCCAAACTAAGGTAAGACCCACCCGTGGGGGGGTTACATAGTGAATAGTGATATTTCTGTTTTAAATGTGTCTTTTCCCTTTCTTTCTCTTTAGGGTGCAGATGACTTGAAGAATAAATTGACCCCCAAAATCTGAGGAATAGCTGGTTAAGAGATATAGGACACTGATGGATACAGCAACTGAAATGAAATAAATAAAGCTTTTCTGTACTGTTTTTTTTTATTTTGATTGTATTCACACTGTGCACTTTACTTGTTAATTTAATTCAGCACTATGCACTTTAGGACTGTCCCTTTAAACACTAGATTTACATGTCTAGAGATTCCTGCATTCCCACTCCCCCTGATGATGCATTAACTGCAAAACCAGTCAGGGCCTGTGTTTATCCTGATGTTGTTTGGTGGTATATTTTTTTATATTTTGGATGCAATAAAGTGTTTTAACTGGCATAGTGTGGTGACAGTGTTGTTCTAATGTATGGTTTGAGTCTATGTGAAACCACCAACAAACTATCTTAAAGGGGTTCCTGGGTTTTAAGGTATATTTGTACTAGTGTACTAGATTAGCTCAGTGACTCAGTATAGGGATGTTTTAGAGGAAGCCTATTGGGAACTGAGGAGGTTAACCTGGCTTTGCATGATATTGATTTAAACTAGATTATCATATTGTTTGCATTAACCTATATCTTTTTTCCACTCCCCAATCGGTGGTCCAGCCTTTCCACTAAGAAAACCTATCGCCCATTGAACTGTATTTACAGTTCTGTGTTCAACTGCATTGGATAGACAGGCCACATCTTTTTCCTTGTTATTTATTTATTTATTTGAAAACTGGTTACCAGGAAAGGCACACTGAGCTAAAGCATCATTTCATGTTGTGACCCAGGGAGAGAGAATGAGAAATACAATAGAAAAAAACATGCACAGTAGTAATAAAATAGTACAAAGTAACTTACAATAGAGTAGAATTAAAACATTACAAATGCACATACAAAGTAAACAGCGCTAAGCAAAAGGTACTGTACCATATACAACATTGATGTGCAGGTAAAGAAACAAATGCTGGTTGATTAAATGGCAGTGTAGATGTAGACAAGAAAGACAGCTGATATAGGCTGAGATAGAACCCTGGAGGAGGCCCAACAACAGGAACATTGAGGGCTGCAACAGGGGATGAATCAGATAAAGGAATGACAGTAGCAGGTGGGGGCACAAAAGAGTTTTAGCTGGAGTCTTAGGTTGCTGGGGGAGGAGGAAAGATGGACAGGAGAGGGGAGCAGATTCCAGTGGGAAGGAAGACACTAGGAGAAGGTTGATTGCCCAGCAGGGGAGTGACAGTGGGGAAGGGAGAAGGTGTGAGATCCCTGGAGCATAGGAATAAGAGAAAGGAGTGGGGCAGGGGCCCAGGCTAGAATTTGGAGATGAAGGAGGAGCAGTGGAACTGGTGATATGAGGGTAGGAGGAGGAGGAGGATGGATAGGGAGGAATATAGGGAGCAGTGGTGAGTTTAAAAGGGAACGTTGGTAGTAAAGTGACAAAGGGTGCTGTAGAGGGTGTCTAGTCTGGCATGGGAAGGGGAGAGGCCAGTGCTGTGGACCACATCTGCATAATTGAAAACTGGGAACACTATTTTGGTAGCAATCTCAAAGCAGACCTTAGGAGACAAGCAGTCTTTGCTGCAGTGCAAGGCACCGAGTTTAGGGCAGAGCTTAGAGTGGATGGCGTCAATATAGGCAGAGAACTCAAGATTACTGTCTAGAGACACAATGAGATACCTGAAGGAATAAAACACTTCAAGGGAAGAGCGATCCAGGGTGGAGAAAACTAGGAGGGGGGACAGCCTGGCCAATTTCTTGTTGGTACCAAAGGTCATGAACACTGTTTTCCTAGTGTTGACCCAGAGTTTGTTGGAGTGGATCCAGTTCAAACCATTGTGGAAGTCTTGCTGGAAGAAGCCTTCCACCGCTTCAGTTGACGGACCACAGATATCAATAACTATGTCATCTGTATATATGTGAATATGCAAATTAGCACAGTCAGATGGGAGGTCATTCAGGAGCATGGAGAAGAGACAGAGACCGAGGATGGAGCCCTGTGGGACCCCAGTCTGGATTGGTAGGGGAGGTGACAGGACACCTCCTACACATACCGATTGTTGACAGCCCTTAAGATAGGAATGAAACCATTGAACAGAGGAAGCTGAGAGGCCAGCAGACCACCATTTGTCCGTGAGGAGTGGATGGGCCACCGAGTCAAAGGCTTTGGCCAGATCAATGAAAATGGCCACCATAATGTTCCCAGTGAAGATTAAATCAGTGACACACATCTGGGAGGAGACAGTGGAATGGTGCTTCTGAAAACTGGACTGGAAAGGGGAGAAGTTGTATGAGTAGAGGAAGCCAACAAGCTTAGAGTAAACAAGTTTCTCTTTCAGCTTTGCAAGAGAGTGGAGGACTGGGATAGGACAGAAGTTTCCACCACGCAGACTTCTATCTCCTCCCCACCTATTGCAGTAGGGGTACTAGCTCTTGCTACAACAGATCAGCTCTTCTATGGTGGCTACTTTCCAGTCCCTAAAAACATCAGATCTACTAGATGGGAGAAAGGCAGGAATTACAAGCTTATAATTAGCGCTCTTAGAAAAATCCTACTTATCATCCTGCTGTGTTCAGTCAACGTAGAACTCAGCCCTGGCTCCCTAGAAGCTATTGCTTCACCAGCAGAACTAGCAAATTTAAAAGGAATAAGCTTATTGCATATTAACAAATGTAGCCTCCTTAAAAAGATAACCTTAATACAAACCTGGGTAAATCATACCTCTCCTGACATACTTGTGATTTCTGAAACTTGGCTTAGACCCAGCACGACTGATAGAGAAGTAAACATCCCCAACTATGCCTTCTTCAGAGCTGATAGGCATGCCAGAGGAGGAGGGGTAGCTATCTACGTTAAAGACAAGTTTTCTGCATTCTGCTTATCCTCAGCATCTGTCGCCAGAAAATTCAAATGCCTAATTCTCAAAGTGGAAATTACACAGACTACTGCACTCTGCATTGTAGGATGTTACAGTCCACCGTCTGCTGGCCTACAGCTTGTGCCATATCTAAGTGACAAGCTGGGACAGGGGCTGCCAGAAACTATTATTTTAGGAGACCTCAACTTTGACTGGTTCTCTAACACAGCTGCCCCCCTTGCATCCTTCTGTGATGAACATGGGCTGACGCAACTTATTACTGAACCAACATGCCCGAACGTGAAGAACCCCAGTAAAAGTACACTTTTGGATATGCTAAAATAATGAGCAAACCTCATCTCTTTTCCCACACTGATGTCTTCTTCTCAGACGCCAGCGACCATTGTTTTATTGCAGGAGTAAGATCCACCAACAACCCAGCACCCATCAGCAAGTTCTCTATGAAGAGATCCAGGTGCAACTTTAATGAACATGCCTGCCTAAACGAGCTTAAGTACTCCCCTCAGTAGCAAGATTTCTACCTGGCCAACACGTTTATGTCAGCTTACAATATCTTCCACGACATTCTATCGAGGGTCCTTAATAAGTATGCTCCCCTGATTAAAGTTCGAACTAGGACCAAAACCTGTAAATGGTTCACCCCTCAGATCAAGTCCTTGCTTCTAGAAAGAGATAAGCTCTGGAAATAGCGCACAGACTGAACACTGCAGAGGATTAGAACCAGTTCAGGAGACTACAACATTTATGTACCAAAAACAATCACAGAATCGAAGGCCACCTTCTTCAAATCCGAACTCTACTCTGCCACAAAGAGCCCAATCAAGCTCTGGAACACAATCAATGATCTGCTAGGCCACTCCCCAGAAAATTCACTCCCGACCAAGATTACCTCTGGCAACTCGACTATAACCGAAAAGATTTATATACTTGACGCATTCAATAACCACCTTGCTACTGCAGGCATGACATTTGATAACTCCCCTGCAAACATACTTCGCTCCCAGACTGCCAGCCAACTGCCTGAAACTCCAATAGCTTTGCCGCCTTTCTTGCTTCAACTTGCCTCACTGAAAGAGGTAGAGGACCTCTTGCTTCAGTTGGATACTAGAAAAAGTGCTGGTGCTGACACCCTTGACCCTTACTTCCTAAAAATTGCCTACCACGTACTAGCAATACCCGTCACCCACCTTTTTAACTTATCCCTGTCTCAGGGCACCTTACCACCTATAAGGAAGACAGCACGTGTCATTCCACTGTTCAAATCAGGTGACCCTGACAATCTCAATAACTACAGGCCAATTTCTCTCCTTCCGGTCCTGTCCAAGCTCCTAGAGAAAATTGTAAATGCACAGCTGAGGACTCACCTTGAGTCTAGGAAACTGCTAAACCCTATGCAGTCCGGATTCAGAGCTAAACATAGCACTATCTCAGCTCTTGCCAATGTTACTAATGACTGGCTGTGTAATCTTGAGAACGAAAACCTTTTTTGTGCTGTTTTCCTTGATCTAAGCAAGGCTTTTGACACCATCGACCATAGTCTGCTCCTCTCCTCCCTTGAAACCATAGGTGTGGACCCCTCCTCTCTGCGCTGGTTTACTGACTATCTTACAGGGCACCTTTAACAAGTTAAAGCTGAAGGAGGTCTGTCCCCCTTAAAAACTCTGCAAAGAGGGGTACCTCAAGGTTCTATATTAGGGCCCTTACTTTTTGCAATCTACATTAATAACATCGACTACTGTATAAAAGAAGCCAACATCCATCTGTTTGCAGATGATACAGTTCTCTACGTGAGTCGCCGCACACCTGAAGCTGCCTGCAATGACCTACAGTCAGAATTCAACCTTTTGCAAAGCCAACTCCTCCAAAAAAAGCTACTCCTTAACACCAAAAAAACTAAAGCAATGGTCCTCTCCCCTTTCATCCGTACAGCTAACCCTGTGTCCAGTGGGACAGTTCCCCAAATTACCACAGTTCTAGGTGAAAAACTAGAATTTGTTACAAAATTCAAGTATCTGGGAGTTTGGATAGACCAAAGACTCTCCTTCATTGAACATATCGAGGACTTGCTAAAACGACTTCGGCAAAGGCTTGGCCTGTTTTTCAGAATCAACTAATTCCTCACCAGAGATGCTAAGAAACAACTGGTCCAATCCATTTTCCTATCATTGGTTGATTACGCTGATTTCCTCTACAGCCAATGCCCCAACTCTTACATGACTAAACTAGACACACTCTACCATCGAGCACTGAGGTTTATAACGGGACGTTCCTTCGACACGCATCACTGCACCCTAGATGCGGCAGTGGGGTGGACATCACTAAAGTTCAGGCGCCACAGAAGCACCGCTCTCTGGACCTATAGAGCCATCTCTAATAAGCTGCCTTACTATACCTCTTGCTGTCTTCCCCTGAGTATAATTGGGAAATACTCATTAAGAAGTTACCCAGCTATTACACTTAAATTACCCAAGGCAAAATCCCACTTGACAGGGCAGCCATAAGCTTCTGTATACCTACCTTATGGAACCATCTACAAAAACCCCCAAATTAAGCACGCTTAATTGCATAAATGCCTTCAAGACACTTATTTCTGTACAATCAGAGAAGTATGTAACTGTCAATTCCACTCAGCCCCAGTACCGGTGTCTGCACTGGTATATAGCCACGCCTAGACCCAATTTTAAGTACTGACCCCCCAGCTTGCTCCTCACAAGCCTATTTGTTCTCTCTCTCTTATCCCCTGTCTTATCAACACTAGGCCAATCCATCCCCTTATCCTTCCTTTCCCAACCTCGAATAGGAGCTCCACTACCCTGGGTTGCTTTGACATCCTCTAGCTTATGCTTTATAGCATTCAATCCAGGGGCTCACACATACTCCTTTTCTTCCATCCACCTTCTCTACATCCTGTTTTACCAACTCTCTCTGTGCACCGTGCCTCCTAGCCTTTCTCCCTACCTCCTCCCTTCCGCCTCACCTTCGCCTCTACTTGGTGTATATATTTTTTTTTTCTTCTGTTACTTCCTTCTGCAACCTTAGATAACCTGCTTTATTTTCCTATAGACACTTCTATGTATGTAAATACCCTGTAATCTGTACAATATCTATATAATTCTATGTACATATGAACTTCTTTTTCTTCCTCTCTGTAAACAGTATTATCTGTATTGCCTTGTAAATACCTGTGTTGACCTGTATATACAATTGTTCATGCTCCACCCATGTCCATCTTGCAAATGAGCTTCTGCTCAACGATGAATACCTGGTTAAATAAAGACTTGATTGATTGATTGATTGATTGAAGTTGCCAGGGGAAGATGGGTCACATCCTTTATGAACAGGGAGAACACTGGCAATCTTCCATGACTGAGGAACAGCACAGAGGGAGAAGGAGAGTTTCAGGAGGTAAGTAAGAGGGAGGCACTAGCAAGAGCTGAGAGGTGGAGACATTTGGGATACAACCCATCAGGGACAGATTTAGGTTAAGAGAGGAAAAGGATAGCTAGCAGGGTTTCTTGAGTAGTACTGGGGGGAAATGAAAACCCAAGGGGAAGGTTGAATGGAGAGGAAGGTGGAGTGGGGAGGGGAGAGGAGAGTAGCTAAGAGGCAATGGAGAAGGGAGAGCACAAGAAGTGAAAAACTTGTTGAAATGAGTAGCCATAGAGGAAAGGTCAGAGACAGGTGTACCATTAACCAAGCGGATGGGGGGAGCAGACATTGTGGGGAGGGGGGTCAAAAAGGAGTGAATCACTTTCCAAAATGTGGCTGAGGAGTTAAGGTTGTTCTAGGGGTTGGCCTAAAAATAGATGGATTTGGCAGCATGGACAGCCTTCATACAAGAATTGCTAAGCACCCCAAAGGAGAGATGGTCAGACAGAGAGCAAGATAATTCATAATAGGATCATGCATGATCACAGGGCTTGCACTCATTTCATGAGTAATCCAGAATGGTGAAATGATTTAACTCTAGAATTTCTAAGTGGGGCATGCTTGTCCCTGACAAAGAAAACATTTGGAATCGAAAAGGGAGAGAGCCATGTCAACGTCAGGGGTAGGGAGGATGGCTGTCCAGTCAGTTGCAGCAAGGTTGCTCAAGAGAGCATTGATATTAAGCAACTGAAGGGACCTAGACCAGACCTACTTAAGGGAGGAGGGAGGGTGGCAGACTTTCCTGACAGAGAATGTCAAGTGTGGTCAATGAAAGCATCTAACAGAATACCTGCTGCAGTAATGTGATGTCGGTGGGAGGAGAGAGAGTCCAGTCCAATATGGAGTGATAGGGGAGTGTGGAGAGTGTGGATTGAGCTGAGTTTGGTCAGTAATGAATTGGGAAAGGTCAAGGGACTCAATTCTTTTTTTTTAAATTGCATCTGAATATTTTATTCCTACTTAAAATGTCTACAATTCAAGAACTGTTAAAGGACTACAGGGCCTTTTTGCCAGCTTTGGTCATAATTGCAAGGGTTGGATCCATTTATGGGCCCAATCAGGATTCTCCAGTTTTTTTTTCCGAGATGGCGGTCCGAATTGCTTCTTTAGCTGACAAACCAATAATCTTAGGGGGGGATTGGAACTTGGTGCAATCCAACAGTTTGCACCGTTCGTGGTCCAAAGGTTCACCCCCCTCCCAGGCCCAGAAAGCATTATCAGAACTCATGTCCTCGACAGGTTTATCTGATCCATGGCGATTACTCAATTCCACCACTAGAGTACACCTTTTATTCACGGTCCTACAAAGCTACTCGATTAGATTATTTTTAGTGAGCCACCAAATACTTTCTTTAGTCCAAGACAGTACTATTTTTAGTCGGTAATCTGTACACTCTCCTATTGGCCTTGATTGCGACCACTGTCATGCCACTGATCATATTCCTGGTGGTTAAATAACCATTTACTAAGGACCCTCCTCTGTTGGACCGATTCAGGACTTTTATGTCCAATGCTATTAATTGCAATTGGGGGTCATTACGAGCAGTGGACCGAGTCTGGGCGGCGCTGAAGGCCACATGGAGAGGGATTTATCAGGCTGGCAGCAAACCGTAAAAAAGCATTACACGCTAACATCCAACTGTCTAAACAGGATCAAGATTTTGGATTCTATGGGTGAAGCATCAAGATCCTACTCTCAAGAGCAAGAGCTTGCCTCCTAAAGGCATGGTATGAAAAATCATGAAAGAGAGGTAGAGAGATCAGCTTCCATCTTAAGGGCGACTTATATAGGACAAGGTAGTAAAGCTGGGAAACTCCTGGCATGGCAGTTAAAACAGAGGCGGCAAGATGGGTAGCAACGTTAAAACACCCCAATCTGGTGATATGACTCTAACCGGTGGATATCTTGAATATCTTCGTGATTTTATAAAACCTATATTTAAGGGAGCCACTCTCACCTGATGTGGCTTCTAGAATGAAAGAGTTCCTTACCAATATTCCTTCCTAAACTCCCCCAAAATTTCAGTCGGATGTTAGAGGCCCCTTTAACACTTGAAGAAGTAGCACAATCTATTGATGCCTTGAAACTCGATAAAGCACCGGGCCCAGACGGGTTTACTGCATTATTTTATAAGACCTTTAAAGAAACATTGGCGTCATTGCTACTCCAAGTGTATACCTTTTGGTACGAACAGGGGATAGAAGACCACTCCCTTTTCGAGGCCAGAATTAACCTTCTGCCAAAACCCGAAAAAAACCCAGATTTGGTGAATAATTATAGACCTATATCCTTATTAAATATTGATATAAAAATTTTTGCGAAAATTCTGGCAAACAGAATGAAGGCAGTCTGGAGGGACTTACAAAGTCCCGAGCAAGTTGGATTTGTGACGGGAAGGTCGTCCGCAGACCATTTTAGAAAGTTGTTCTATTTAATCCAAGAGTCTAAATGCCCAGATATGGAAGCATCCCTGATTTCGTTAGATGCTGAAAAAGCATTCGACAGAGTGGAGTGGGACTTTATGCTTGAAGTACTTTCTAAATTTGGGATTCCAGAGAAATTCCTGGGATATATCCGGATATTATATACAAGACCCTCTGCGAGGATTCTTTGCAACAATCTAATTTCTTCCCCTTTTTTGTTAACGCGGGGAACGCGACAAGGATGCCCCCTCTCACCATTTTTATTTAATTTATATTTAGAGCCCCTTATCAGAGCCATTAAGATGGACGTAGGAGTCCACAGGGTGCGTATAGGGGAATCTGAATATAAAGTGTCCGCTTTTGCGGATGATTTGTTACTCCACATCTGGCACAGCCAGGCCTCCCTTCCACAGTTGTTCTCTATTATTCACGATTCAGTGAATTTTCAGGATATAAACTTAACAGGAGTAAAACCATGGTCTATCCACTCTCCCTCACTTACAACAGTCTTGGTGTACAAACCTAGGGTTATGTTGGCAGAAGGGCTGCTTGCCATACTTGGGCATAAAATCTCTAAGGATCTAACGGAGTTACCAGACCTAAATCTTAAACCCTTAATCAAATCGATTAAAGAGGATCTTAAAAGATGGGCCAGACTTCTTAACTTTCTGGGAAGGTCCAATGTAATTAAAATGACCATTCTACCAAGAATTTTTATTTTCTTTCCAACCTCAATGTATACCTTCCAAAATCCTTTTTTGATCAGTGTCATAAATATTGTGCAGAATTTATATGGAATGGCAATCCTCCTCGTAGAGCTTACCTTAAACTTACTCAACGTAGAGAATATGGGGGCCTACAATTACCAGACTTCTACATTTATTATCTGGCAAGCCACGTGGCTAGATCCGCTTTATGGGCCTCAGTTCCCTTAGTGAACACCACAAGTGAAACTTTAGATTGTATGATGGCCCAGAGAGCTAATTTGGACCTGGAGTCCCTCTTATTTTCTCCTTGGTCCAAAGTTCCTCTTGGACTTAAGGATACCCCACTTGGTTGGGATATTAAGGCTCTTCATCAATTATACTCACTCCTAAATATTCCTTTTAAAAAAGATTTGATGCAACCTATTACTAATAACCCTAACCTACTGGTTGGGAATCAACCACTAAGAAAAAGTATAGGCAACCTCCCCCAAAAACTTAGACTAGCCGACTTTGTCATGGATGGCCGCCTAGCTTCCATCTTAGAACTGACGGGAAAGTTCGAGGTAGGCCCCAAAGACAAGTACCGGCTTTACCAAATTCAGAGGTGCGTTTTCTCCTTTCTGAAAGGTGGACTAGGTCAGAGAAGGCCAGTAGTCTTGTAATGAGAATAAAAGCCTAGCACTATCTAACAAGGCAATATCTAAGATCTACAAATTTATTTTAACACAAAGAGACTCTAAGATCTCTCCTGCCATTATTGGAAGGTGAACCTATCCCTACAGTGGCCTGAAGAAACCTGGACAAGGATTTGGCAGAATTTATACACATATACCAAGCAAGATAGATTGCGAGGCCTTCAATTTAACATTCTACATAACCTGTACCTCTCTCCAGCCAAGCTTTCCCGTATATACAAACACAGATCCCCCGAATGTCAAGACTGTGGTGCCCCTCTGGCAACCACCCTCCATAAATTATGGGACTGCCCTAAAGTGGTCAAATTTTGGGATTCAATCCATTTATGGATGACCCCTTTCTGTGATGTTACACCACTTTTGAACCTTGAGACCTGTATCCTTGGCAGGTTTACATGTGTCCCATCAGTAACTCACAAACTGCAGATAGCCCTAATCTCGTTGGTATCCAAGCTGCTACTTCTCGTTATTGGTGCAAGGAGGGACTCCTCGTGAAAGAATGGTGGGATACTTTCTTGGAAGCCTTAAATGCAGAGAGGTCGGTGGCCATCCTGTTCAATTCGAATAATAGATTTGATAAATGTTGGGGTAACTTCTACCAGCTGTTAAAAACAAATTTGGTTATTAATGTATTTAGTAACCGCTAATTAATACTATATAGATAACAGTATCTAGTCTTGTACTACCTTTCTTTAGTAGGATGGCCGACCTGCTTCTCTGTAATGATATCCTCCTTCCTCCTCCTTCTCTCTTATTTTCTCCCCCTGCTACTACTACTTTGTCTCTCCTTTTTATTCCTTATGTATTGTGACAACAAGGCTTAGGCAACCTGGACTTATTTAGCCTTTTATAGATAATGGGCTGCCAGACCAAGAGGGTGGGTTGGGTTTGGGGTGGTGGGTTTAACTCATACAGCACCTTTGTACTTTACTATATCGTGATATTCATGTATGGGGTTTTGTGGGATGGGGATTTTATGTATGTAATGGTGCTTCAATAAAGTATAGTTATTTGCAAAAAAAAAATAATTGCAAGGGTTCCGTTAATCCAAGGACTAGGTGGAACAATACTTACAGTTTTAGTTAGGCAAGATAATCAATTTAAGGTAACCTTCAAATTCAAATTTAGCAACCCCTGATTGCACAGTAGTAAGGATAATCATTTACCATGCAGTCAGTATCAGCTTGCACCCCAGGCTTGGGCCACTGCACATTACCAAACAGAGGTGAGGGTAAGCATTTATTCTGAATGCTTCCTGCCTTGAGGAGGGAACGATAGCAAATTCATGACTGCCCACTTAATACCCAGGGACTTGGAATTTTAATAAACAGGAACTGAATCTCCAGTGGATGAAACCTGCCCTCCGCATAGCTTGGCTCACCAGACACTAACAGCACATACTGGCATTTTAACTCTTTTACATTGTAACAAAGATAAATATAGGTAAAAACAAATTCATGGTTTGCATAAGCTATAATTCAACATCATAGATACATAGATACATACATAGACAGTGTCGGCAGGTAAGGGCCTATGGCCCACCCAGTCTGCCCATTTGAGCTTGTGAGTTCAGCTTATCATCATTCTTGTTAGGTTGGTTTATAGTTAATTTGGAAACAGAGCAAGTTTTGTTGGGGACCAGTCCTCATGTTTCCTCATAACTAGAAATCAAGGTCATGGTATATTACATACTTCATATAAATAACTGATATTTTTATTATTATTTGTTTTATCTTAATTTCCAGATGGTGCTTCTGATTTTAATGTGTCCAGAAATGGCTTCCGTATTTTTTTATATTTATTTGTTTTGTTGTGATACAGTACGCTCTCACAATTATATGAATCGCTGTCAGTGCATTCATCCAAAACTGGGGGATCCTTATCCTTCCATTTATTTAAAATATGCTTGAAAATTGTGATTATAGCAATATTAATAAAGCCATGCATATGATATGGGATATTCTGTGTTGGACCACCAAATCGGAGTAGCATCCAGAAGGGGTTCTTAATTAGCTTTTGTCATGTAGCTTTTTTCAGGAATGAGAGAATACATTGCCACCATATATTTAATTTTTGGCATAAAATCAGCATATGTTCCAGTGTTACATTTGCTTTGTCACATCTTGGGCATAGTGACGGGATAGTGGGGTTCATTTCATTTAAGCAACCGCAATGCAGTATATTGAACTGAATTTGAATCATTTGGGAGGATTTGATGCCCTACCCTTTAATGTCTATTATTTTTTCTATAATTTCGTTGGAATACTTTGATTCATTTTTCATTCCCATTTTTGTCAGAGTTGGGAGAAATGTTGATTATCATTTGTCTGCAAAATTCTGTATATTTGTGATATTATTTTTTTCTGCATGGGAGTGTCTAGTGTCTGCATAGTTTGTGTCAAGATTGTGTTAGCTATATTATGATCATTTTTAAGAATATAGGGCCAGATATTCAAAACTTTGCGCAGCGCACAAACTGATTGCACAGGAATAGCACCGGTTTAGTGCAGGGCCGCCATATTCAAGGGATGAAATAGCACATGCAAACCACAGTAGCACCAGGCAAACTCATAATGTATGCAAAGGGCAAAGTGAGGGGGTGGGTATGTGCATATAGGCGCTACGGGATCTTCAGAGGGATAGCACTGCGAAAGGCCACATTGCATAGTACATAGTGCGGTGCTAGTTACTGCCTATAAAATGCAGGTCTTGTCCCAGGGCAATCCACATAGGAGGGAGTGGCCAGACCAGGAAGCTAGCTAGCATGGTGATGTTCAGCAATGCAGTTGTGCTGCACCTCATGGAGGAGGTTGTGGAGGAGGAGGAGGAAAGGCAGCAAACACAACAAGGCCCACAACGCAGGTCAAGGAGGAGATATGCTGCACACAGGTGGTACCAGCCCAGGATCTCCTTCGAGACCCTGCCTGATGAGTACATAATTGGCAAGTACAGGATGGACAGGGGAATGTTGAGGCAGTTATATGAACTCCTACATGAGCAGCTGCAGCCAAACACCAGATGCAGCCATGCCACGTGAGTTGAGGAAAAGGTGTTGGAAGCGAAGTGCTTCCAAGCCACCGGGACATTCCAACACCCAGCTGGGACACCATTGGGGTATCGCAGTCCACCACCTTGCACCTCCTGACCCAGTTCCTTGATGCTTTACTGCCACATGCTGGTGAGTTCATTGTATTCCCCAGCATGGCAGCAGAGCACAGAGAAACCATGCAGCAATTCTATCAAGTTGCACACCTACCAACCGTACTCGGTGCCATTGACTGCACAAATGTCCCCATCTGTGTGCCAGGTGGTGTGCAATGTGACAGTGCACCTCAACAATGTCTTTGCACAGTACCCCTGCAGTGCCCACAATGCCTTCATAAGGTGCCAGTCCCAGCTGTGCCAGGCATTTGAGGAGGGCAGGATACCCAGTGGGTACCTAGTCAGTGAGTATGGGCAGCCATGACAGGGTAACAGCACAGGGGAGGTGGGGATGGGCATGGGTATCCAGGGAAGGGGTGGGGGCAGGGGGCAGTGATACATAGAAGTAATGGGCACACAGCATGACATCAACACTAACAGGTGCCATCTCTCCACAAGGGACAGTGCCTATCCCCTGCGACCCTGGCTGCTGACACCGGTACCCAGGCCAGCCACAGTGGCCAAGGAATGGTACAACAAGGCACACGCTGAGACCAGGAACATCATAGAGAGGGTCTTTGGGATGCTAAAGATGTGGTTCTGTAGCATAAACCAGTCAGGTGGTGCCTTATAGTACAGGCCTCAGAAGGTATGCCATATCACCCTAGCCTGTTGTATGCTACACAACATGGCGGTCAACCATGGGATACGTGCACCTGAACTTGAGGAACAGTCCAACAGTGAGCCAGGGGTCAGGGGGATAGTAGAGTGACTCGAGAGCGGGATCTTCGCATGACCCGCAGGGCCATTGAGCACAGGAGCATCATCATCGAGACACTATCCATGAGGGGACGGTGAGTAAACACAACACAGACAGCAAACATGCCATGAACAGTGCATTTAATAGTTGTGAAGACACAGTACAGTGTACACAGTGAACCACTCTGGTGATGTACATGCTGGCAGTGTGATGTAGTGATGTGTGTGTTGTGAAGTGCATGTCATGCAGGTGTGCAGAGTGAACAGATGTGTTGTGTACACGTGTTGACATGTGGTGTGGCATGTGAGGGAACATGGGGTGTGGAGATGCATGTGCGGGCAGGGGACCAGGGTCATGTGAGTGTGCTTGAGTGTGCATGTAGGTGAGACATGGCCACACCATGCATGGAGGTGGTACCCATCAGTGGGCCTGCCACCCTGTAAATGATACATCCCCTGTGTGTGTGTCAGAGCTAGGCATGCTCTTTGCCGAGGACATGGGTGGGGTGGACTGTGGCAAGGTTGGGAGGGTGGTTCGCCTGCGGACCCTCCGAGAGGTATGCACAGATGAGGAGGGTGGGCACCCATGACACCGGGGAAGGCCTCAGGAGGACCTAGAAGCAGGTGTGGAAGAGCTGCTGCCCACCCTGTGTGCACTGGTGGCATGCCGGTGCACATGTGGGGCATAGCCACACTGTGGTCCAGGTGCACCCTGTAGGCCCACTGTGTCTCCCGCAGCACATCTGTGTGGTCCTGCACAGTGGCAGTGAGTCCCCCAAAACCATGTTCAATGGTGGCAAGGATGTGGGTCATCTGCTCCTCTGCCTGCTGCTCAGCACAGGCAAGGGCGGATCCCACCATCTCCCGTAGCTGAGACAGCTCATAGCGCACCCCCATCTGCGGAGGTCATGCAGGTCCTGCTGGGCCACATGCTGTGATGCTAGGGCCCGCTTGGAGCATGGGCTATGTACTCTGACCATCCTGTGCAGGATGAGTGGTGCCAACCTGCCCTGTTGGTGGAGGTTGCTGCTGCCGTTGGGCACGGGGGGGGTGGACATGTGTTTGCTGGTGGTGGCATCTGTTGGGGGGCAGACTGCTGCTGCTGCATCTGTGGGCCCGCTGGTGTCAATGCATGCAGAAGGTCCACCACTGCGACCTGGACATCCACACAGCCGACATGTGCTGTACAGTGCCTTGCTCCTGTGAATCCCACCCCCCAATGCAGTTGTGTGACCGTCCCCCGCTGTTCCCACCCCAATGTCGCCAATGACAGGCCCTCGCATTGGCAGGGTGTTGTTGTCCTCTGTGTCCTCTGAGCCATGGTCACTTGTAATGGTGAGTATCACCACTGGCTCCCCGCTCAGGGCCTCCACCTGTGCATCCCCATAACCGCCTATGCCCTACAGGAATGCTGCATCCTCCTCCGATGATCTGGCATACTCAACAGCCACCTCTGTTCTGTGGCCACACACTGTCCCCATGTCCAATGCCACTGCAAGACCACATACGACAACCATGCCTGGAGTAGAAGGGCGCACCTCCGCAGCGTCATCTGCCGCCTCCTGTACCACTGTGCCAGGCGCCTCCTGGGTCATGGTCTGCTGGGCACCCAGCGCTGTGAAAGAACAGAGATGGTGTCAGTGTCCAGTACAGTGAACAAACCATCCACACACCACCACCACCACATGCAACCCCAACAGTCTGTGCCCACAGTACACCTGTGCACACCCCACAGTGCAGCCCATGCAAATAAAAGCAATGCCCCCATGTGCACACACTGTCTCACAGCGCACATGCACATACAACATGTGCACCGCCAACACATGCACACCACAGTGCAGCAATCACACTACAACCACAATATGACACAACCATGTGGGCCTCACGCATGCCCCCTGACAGTGGAAAGGTATGCCCTAGCTCTGTTGGTGTTGGCCATGCAGTGGCGATCATATACTGCAGACATACCTGCCCTGGGTGGTGTGAGTTGGGTCTCACACCCACCACCCTCGACTCCACCAACCTCCACTGGTCTCAAGGTAGAGGCTACCAATGCCATCAGTGGGTCCCACTCCCGCTGCTCCATGGACTGTGGTCCACTGCCAGTCTGCAGCCATTCCCATGGTCATTGTCCCTCCTACTCATCCTTGGCTCTGTGGAGCAGGTCATTCCACCTCTTCCATACGGCATCAGTTCTACGGCCATGTCCACCCACGGCTTTCACCGCTGTGTTAATCTCATCCCACATCTTCCTCACGGTGGCATCCATGGACTTATTGCACCGCAGAACTATCTCCTGCTCCTTAACTGCATGTACCAGGGCCTGCAGCTCATCCCCCGAGAATTTGTGGGCCTGGAGGTGCTCCTGCCCTGCAGCATCACCTGTGTGGGACAGAGGACATGGCACAGGTTACACACAGTGGTGTACAAATTGTACACAGCTGTATCAGTATCCAATGGGCATAGCATAATACACGGCTGCCATGCATATGCCTCCCCTGTGTGCAGCATGAATGGGGCATGCACACTGCAACACTCAGTGCTGTGGTTGCCTGCACACCTCCACATTTTGAGGCATCAGTGTCTGCGCAGCCACAGCCGGAGCTGCCTATGCTGCCGACCTGTGGCATGTATCCCTACTGTGCCACCTGCACATGGAGGCATGGACGGTGCAGTCTATGCCTTACTGGCAGGCACACAACAAGCACACAGCCCCATGCACCATCCATCATGCCCAGGTGAGTGGCCAAGCAGCCATGGGTGTGCAGGCCTGTCCCAGCAGCCCCCCTGGAATACATCCACTGGCATGGTGGACCTTTGCACGCCCATCACTGTGGCCTACATGCTGTGCAAGTGCACACCATGGTGTGCACCCCTATGATGGGACGATATGGCTGGCTGACCCCCATGTGCCATCAGCGGCACTGGCCCAGTACTGTGTCTTGTGTCAGGCAACAGTCTGTCCAGTGTCTGTATGGTTGCAAGCACAATGCACAACCATACACAGGTGCTGTAGTAATGTAGTCTTACGAGGTACATATGTACACCAGCATGTGTATATGTATATGCATATGCCATGCATCACCCTGTACTCCTCCACTGTACAGGCACTGTCCCATTATGGCAGTAGAGGCCTTGAGCTGCAACGACAGTATCAGTGACCACACCTTCTGGTGTTTACATATGTGCATACACAGACAGAAGGTGTCCGCTGGTTATGTTACGCTGCCATGGTGTAGTGATGCAGGTCAGGGACTATTTGCAGCCACCCCTGCAATACAAATGTAAACCATGGTGTACAATGTGTATGCCTGCCTACACCCATGCTCATGTGTGGCATGTGTGTATCCCAGCCCGCACAGCTGTGGATGGCTGTGGCCTGACCTGCATGCAGTACATACCTGCCTGCCCCTGCTGTGTCTTCTGTGACATTCTGATTTCTGTGCTGCTGAAGTCAATCCCGCACAACTCTGGATTCCCTATCAGCAACACAGGTGGAGCACTGTTTACCCTTAAATAGCACTGACAGGCAATCAAGCCTGTTTGGCATGCAAATGAGCCAGTAATGATATGCTAATCACCCTGTTTGCCCCCTTCATACATAAGTACCCTAATTTACATAGCCCATTTGAATATGGCCTGTGTTAGCGCCGAGCAAAGCATATAACACTGAGCAAAGTGTTAGCACCTGGCTATCTAGCCATGCCATTGCGCAGCGCTGCTGCGATAGAGCTGCGCTGCGAGACATTGTGCATCACCTACGCATGCGTGGTTAGGCCTCTGTCCATGCAACCACACCTGCTCTGCACGGCATAGTGCCACACTATGGACGTTTGCATGACGCCAATGCACATGCGTGCTATATCAGCGATGGGGTGATGGCGGGGTCGCGCAGGCACACTGCACATACATCCGGGTTGCACAGTGCTAGTGCACATGGCAGCGTGGCACAAGACACACTTGGTGGTGTAGGTGCAGTGTATGTCCCAGCAACTACTGCAGTGTGTGGTCATGTCCAGATGATGGAGGCAGAGGGTAGTGGTGCACCGTGACAGGCATTGGGATGAGGTGGAGACAGCAAACCTGGTGCAGCTTGTCCAGCAGCATTACTGATGCCTGTTTGGGGAAGTCCGGGAAGGGGACCAGCCCCGCCACCTGGTGTGGACCTCAATTGCCTGACATATGTCCTCGAGGACAGAAATACTGCGCAACAGTGAGAAGTGTCAGCATCGGTATGCAGACTTGAGGCGCAGGCAGCGGCAGCTGTTGGAAAGATGCAGGACAATGGCTCGGGATAGGACAGTGCCTGTGCCAGGTGGGTGATGGATAGCACCACGGACTGGTGCCCTGTGGTGGGGGGGGCTTGCAGTCACTCAGGTGTGTCACTGTGTTGGGAGGTGTGCCTCTGCGTGTGCCTCACACCTCGTACACATACCTACCAAGGGGGCTCTTGGGCTTCGATGGTGTGATAGGATTCAGCTGTTTGACATGTGCTGTTTGTGCTGGTGTCCATAGGTGTATGGATGCTGGGGGTTGGGGTTACCAGGCAACAAGAGGTTTGGGAGTGTTGGCAGCTATGTGTTGCACTGTGGGGCATACATGGACCATACCACCCACAGTTGTTGCGTAAACCCACCATACCTGTCCCCAGCCTCATCTGCTGTGATCATATAAGCTGGTGGGGGCTGAGTGCAGCTGTGCATGCTGTACACAGTGGCACCACGTGGTACAGTTGTTGCCTCAGCATACAGCACACCTCCACCACTGTGTGTGTGTATCATGCCACTGGCCACATGCATGTGGCCACACCATGGCACAGATGCCATGCCGAGCTGGCCAGTGTGTACTGTGCCCATGCAATGGCCCATTGTGGCATCAACTGTCTGGGGCAGGTCATGGCTTGGGTGACACAGTGTGCCTGTGGGGGGGGCACAAGTGTGTGTGATGTGCCATGCCACCAGTGGCAGGGGAGTTGTTTTGGGATATCCTGTGTACCATGGACACTGCTTTGGCATACTGTGGGGCCTCACATTGTAGTAATAGTGCTGTACCTTCTTCCCATTGTAGAGTGCAGTGACCAGAGTGGCCAAGGGGGCACAGACCAGCAGGGTGCCCAGGGAACAACCAGTGATAGTCGGAGGGTGCCACCAATGCAACAGCGTGCAGAGGAGGGCAGTGCAGATGATCAGTCCCTATTGCGTGAGTACACTGTTTGACTACACACTGCACAGCATGTGACATGGGTGGGTCTTTCCATGGGCTGACAGTGGTGTTCCTGCTGAGCATACGGCTGTGTGCCTGGTACCGTGGCATGTACCACGTGGTACTGTGTTAGACACTGGGGTAGCAGAGTGCACCATGGTTCTGGATGGATGGGGCGGATGTTAGGAACATGGGGTACCTTATCAAGGGGCATATGCAGGAGATGAAACAAGGTTTGGACATGGAGGATAGGTGGGGGTTCATGAAGCGAGGGCTACAGGAGGCCACCAGGGCCTGTGCAGGAGTGAAGTACACAGGCGGAAGGTCTGGTAAACCATTCTGGTGGACCAAGAGGGTCCAGGAGGCGGTACGGGAGAAGAAGCCTGCCTACATTGGGTACAAACAAATGAGAGGAGAGAGGGATGGAGGAACTGTCGCCTGTCAACCAGGACAGTCACCAGAGAGGTGAGGGAGGGAGCAAGGACTGGAAAGGGCAGGGTCTGGTGCAGGGGCTATGGGGTGGGGAGAAGGGCCTAATTAGGTATATTGGTGGGAGGATGATGGTCAGAGGCCAGCTCAGTGGGTTGAGTGCAGCAGGAGGTGCATGGTAGGGGCTGGAGAGCAGGCAGAGGTACTGAATGTGTACCTTGGCTCAGTGTTCACTAGGGAGGGGAAGGGGAACTTCCAACAAAGGGGCTGCAGGACACAGTTGGTGCAGCAGACCTGACTATTGGGGTACCTGCTGTGGAACAAGCTGCTGGGGGAGGAAGGCCAGGGTTGTTATGTCAGGCTGGTTCTGCAGAAGGGGGGGCAGATGATGATATTCCTATCGGTCAGGTGTGGGAAGCCCTCAGGTTCCTAGAACAGGATACATCCCTGGGGCCTAATGCTAATCACCCAAGAGTACTGTGGGAGATGGCAGATGTTTTGGTTGCACCATTGGCGATTCACTACAGTTTGTCAATGGAGACTGGGAGGGTGCCATGGGATTGGAAGAGGGTACATGTTGTGCCCATCTATAACGGGGGATCAGGAGAAGAGCCAGGCACCATAGACCCATCAGTTTGACATCGGTGTTGGGGACGGTACTGGGGAGCACACCTATGGTATGGCTGCGAGGTTTCTTGGTGGAGATGGGTCACCTGGATGACTGGCAGCATGGGCTTGTGCCAGGTAGCTCATGACAAGTAAACCTTGTACAGTTCTATGAGTGGGTGACATCAGCACTTGACAGGGGGAGAGCAGTGGATGTACTGTTTCTGGACCTCAGCAAGGCGTTTGAGTCAGTCCCTCACATTGGCCTATGGGAGACACTGGGGGGGATAGGTGTGGGCCCATTGATGGTTCGGTGGATTGGACATTGGCTTTCAAGTCACACTCAGTGGGTAGTGGTCAGAGGTGTGGTCTTGTATCCTAGGAGGGTCATATGTGGGATCCCACAGAGATCAGTCCTGGGTCAGCTCCTGATTCATGCCTACATCTCCCATATCAGGGATGGTATCGGGTGTGTAATGAGTCTCTTTGCGGACATCAATCTGCTGGAGGCAGTAGTGGAGGGGGAGGAGGGGTGTTTGGCCCTGCAAGGGGACATGAATACTCTGGATTGGTGGTCCTGCACCTGGGGATTGGAATGTCGGTCCTTCACATACAAGGTGCTACACTTGGGGTGGGAAAAACCCCAGCTATGTGTACACCCTGGAGGGGGATGGGTTGCAGCCCACAGCAGGGGACTGCGATCTGGGAGTCTTGGTGGCTGTTAACATGCTTAAATCAGAGCACTGCAGGAGGGCTGCCATCAATGCATATTGAATGCTTGGATGCATCGCTCATGGGATTACATCAAGGAATGAGGAGGTGGTTTTGCTACTGTACTATGGCCTGGTGAGACTACATCCTGTGTACTGTGTGCAGTTCTGGTGGCCACACCTCAGGAGGGACATGCAACTCCTGGAGAGGGTTCAGAGGACAGCAACCAGCATGTTCCAGGGCCTGGGGGATATGTTATCTGAGGAACGACTAGGGGAGCTCAACCAGTTCTCGCTGGAGGAGAGATTGGATGGGGGGACATGACTGAGGTGTCCAAGTACCTCAGGGGAGTATATTAGGTAGGCCGAGTTAGGATAATTTGGCTGTAGGAGGGTGGATTCACCAGAGGACACTGTTGAGCAATGAGGGTGGGGGGATTGAGGGGATGGGAGGAGGAGGTACTTCACCATGAGAGTGGTGGAACCATGGAATGTGCTGCCCGGGGTGCTGTTGTAGGCAGCTATGGTGGAGGGGTTCCAGAGAGGGTGGGACAGGTATAGGCGTAGGGTGAAGCAGTGGCTGGTTTGCCTGGGGAGAGCTGGACTGGGGGATGGGGTAACACTGGCAGGGACCTTATAGATGGCTATGGTTCCCAATCAGGGTGCTGTTGCATGAGAAGACATGATAGACCAGTAAGCATACTCTGCTGGCATCTAGTATGTTGGCATGTTAGTATGTTAGTATGACAGCGGCTGTGCACTGTGCCTGCTGGAGGGGGCTGTCTAGAGACTATGTGTTGTACTTGCTTGTGCTGCTCTGGCCAACATGTGTTCTCATTGCCATGGAAAGTCCTGGTTCACTGTTCTGCTGTTCACATGGCATGTGATTATGTAACCACCTGGTCTTGGGTTACTGCGGTACTGCAAGGCGTATTGTAGGTGCATGCCAATGTTTATGCCAGTGTACATTACATGGTATTGCAGCATGGCATACACACGGCAACACCCTGCCAGTATGTGGGTGGTGCATGTTAGCCACCAGTATGGCACAGTGGACCCTGGGTCTGGTTGGGTGGAGGTCGTACACTGTGCCTGCTGGGGATGGTGGTCTGGGTCCCTAGTGTTGTACAGGCATATGTGGTTCTGCCCATCATGTGTGCCTGTTGCATATCTCTGTAGTGGTGGGGCCATGTTCCTCGACTGGATGTTGTTCCCATGTACATGCAGTGCCTGGTGCCTGTGCACAGGTCATATGGGGGGAAGGGTGCAGGGACTGGGCAATTGAGGTGGTATGGTGTGCTGTGGATCTGCGCATGCAGCTGGTGTTGCACCCTCCGTGGGGGGCCTGCCGAACCTTGCCAGCGTGTGCAGCTCTGTACTGGGCATGAGGATGGACTACTGCTGTCTCTCTGCTGGTGGCCCGTGGCCTGTGTTCCTTTGTTACATGTGACTGGCTATGCATTTCTGCCTTGTGTGTGCTGCAGTTATGGGTGTTTGCACCGCCACATGCCATGCTCTGTTCCTGTATGGTCTGCATGCCATCATGCGGCAGTGTGGCTGTGGCTTCTCCACTGGTAGGTGTGCTGCACTGTGTGTTCCATTGCTATGTTCCCTTGGGCAGCTTGTCCCAATGTGGGTCATCCCATGCATTTCTTGTGCCATGCCCCCTGTCTGTGTAGTCCCAGGGACTGGCTGTCAGGTTGCACTGCGTCACTGTGTGCTCCACTGGTTTGTGTGGTGTGCAGTGTGTCACAGTGTGGCCAGTGGCATTACACACCTGTCCATGTACGATGGGTTGGTGGGGGCAGTCTGTGCCAACTTGCCTCAGCATACTGGTACGTGTCCAGTTGTGCAGTACATCCTGTGTTGTATCACCACATGGGCACGGTTGTTGGGACATGCTGTCCATCCCTGGGTTGCCACCCAGGGTGTGCATTGTGCCACCTTGTCAGTGTCCCATCCTGACCTGGTCCCCCTTCCTTCTGTAGGTCCATGTCATAGCTCACTGTGGGCCACACACCAGGAGGAGACAGAGATGGGTGACGACTTGCTCCACTGCATTGTCTGACAGCAGCGGACCGTCATCAAACAACAGGCAGTCCTGATTGCTGAAACACAGCAGGTGGCTGCACTTCTAGAGGAATGTCTGCCTGTCCAGTCCAGTGGCAAGCCATAGGCCTCACCCCTTTTCTCTTGGCTATCTCCCCCCTTACCTTACTGTTGTTTGCATCTGTCCTCTGTTGCTTCCTCCCTGTTTGTGTCCCTTCCCCTTCCTCCTGTCCATTGCTATCCTGTACATATTGTATATTTGTACATAGGTTTTGCATGTCACTCACTTGTTAGTCTTTGCTGTATTACTGGTAGTGTTGTGTGTTGGGGTTCATGAGGGGGTGGTCAGCATTTCTGTTGGTGGTGTTTGTACATATTCCTTAATTTCTTTTCGTGGTTGTTCATGTAGTGGTAGTTGTAGTAGTGTTGGTTTTTTACATCTTGGTATTGGTTGTTGCTTTCCTATTGTTTACTTCACTGTAGTTGTGTGTACTGTTCGCATCACTGTTCTGTTCCTGTTGCTTTGGCATTTATTTGTTAATACATTCCACTTTATCCAGTTTGCTGTGTCCTGTGTCATTTATTGCTGCTGGTGTTTTCTCATGGTGTACTGTTCCTTGGTTCTCACACATGGGTCCTGGTTGTTGCTTACCATTCACCTG
Source organism: Neoceratodus forsteri (assembly GCA_016271365.2). Classification (NCBI taxonomy): domain Eukaryota; kingdom Metazoa; phylum Chordata; order Ceratodontiformes; family Ceratodontidae; genus Neoceratodus; species Neoceratodus forsteri. The sequence continues at coordinate 1,549,429,790 of CM057452.1, read as the reverse complement.
CCTGTGTGCGTCATATCCTGGGTTCTGCACTGTGGTCAGCTCTTGGGATCTCATTCCGGGTTGTGTTTCTTTGCATGGGTGCCAGGGCCAGGCTGTCTCACCTCTGCACTGTGTTCCACTGGGTGTTTGCACTGCCTGCCTGGGTGCTATATTCAGTGGTGTCTTGTTTTCTATATTCAGTGCTGTCTTATGTGCTATATTCAGTGCTGTCTTATTCCTGGGCTATTTTTGCCCTGCACTCCCAGCCCAGTTTGCCCGGTTTCCTTAGCATGCTATATTCAGCAGGATTAGCACCGGGCTATTTCCTTTTGATTATGGTGGGCTATTTGGTCCAGGCAATTTTTGCACTCTGGGCAGTGCTAATTTAGCAGTGGGGCAAAGTTTTGAATGTCTGGCCCATAATCTGTTATCTGTAAACAACTATAAAATTGGTTATTAGATAGGTCATATTTTTCCCAGGATTATTTAAAATCACAAATTTGCGCATCATTGAGGAAATAACTAACCTACCTCAATCCTTTAAGGTACCAGTTTTTAAATGTTGGATCGGACATAGAAGGCCAGATATTCAAATGCACGCCTGGCAATGGTGCAAGTGGGTACACAGCGCAACTGAGGTGTGCTGGAGCAACTAAGGGATATATTCAAAAGAGATGAGCCATGACGCATCCCTTCTGAATATATCAAGTAATGCGCACTGCACAAATACAATGCATTGGTGCATCCAACCAGACAGGGCTGAATACCAAGAATGGGAATTTTGCCGGTGCATTACAGATACTCTGTGTGCAAATTCCTGATATTCAGCCACCAATATGCAAATGGAGCCATAATGCATGCAAGGCACAAATGGGGCCATTTGCATGTCATTATGGCCCCATTTGCATGAGTTGTACAGGGCTGGCTGGCGAAATGTGCCTGGTGACCTACAAGCCATGCGGTGCTGGCAGTGGAGGTCCAGAGGTTCCCCACCCCCCCATCCTATAGCTCCCATCACCCATAGTGGTGTGCAACCAAAATCCCTGGTGGCCCAGTTGTATCCCCCTCCCCTCCCATAGCACCGATCACCATAATGACATAAATATAACTTCCCTGGTAGTCCAGTGGTTTCCCTCTCCATGCCTGACCCTCCGATCGTCATCTTATTACTAATAGGAATATCCCTGGTGGTCCAGTGGTTCTCCCTACCCTGCTTATACCTCCAATTGCCATAATAATCTATAGATAATATCCCTGGTGGTCCAGTGGTTCCCCCCACCCTGCCCATACCGCAGATCACCGTAATAATCCATAGTAAATATCCCTGGTGGTTCAGTGGTTCACCCTGCCTTGCCCATACTTCCAATCGCCAGTGAATTAGCAAAGTGCATTTCCCTGGTGGTCCAGTGGTAACCCCCACTCCCCCACCCACACAGGACCCCTGGCCCACCCAGCTTCCCTCCCGGCCATCGGTGGACAGCATACCCACAAATGTGACTTCATTCACAAAGATGTGAATTATTACAGTACACACTGCATGCCCATTGGTCCACAGTATGGACCAATGAGCTTGTAGCTCCTACTGTATGTTGTCATTCGGTGGGCAGCCATGGTTGTATGTGGGTAGGTATGCTGCCCATCGATAACCGGGGAGGAGCTACTGGGCTGGGGGTTATGTGTGGGTGGTGGAGTGGGGGTTACCACCGGACAATCAGGGAAATGTAATTTGCTAATTTGCTGGCAATCGGAGGTACGGGCAGGGTGGGTGGAACAACTGGACCACCAGGGATATTCCTATTAGACATAAGACGACACTCGGAGGGTCAGGATGAGAAGGGGGGTACCACTAGACTACCAGGGATGTTATTGTTAACTCAGCACGGCAATCGGTGTTACGGGAGGGGGGGACCACTGGACCACCAGGACCTATTGTGTGTGCTTGTGCACGATGTTGGGGGGGTTGCCACCCATGGCCGGAAGCTGCTGTGTTGCACACTGCAATACAGCAGCATACTGGTGGGTGAACTGGACTTGAGCCTTTTTTTTACAGTCTCAGCTTTGAGCCCAGGTATGCAGCACATCTCAAGGTTGTGCCAGCAGATGTGCTGCACATTTCGGGCTGAATATCGGGATGTGCCAGATATGCATGGGCACGCCCCTTGGAGATGTGCTGCATACATTATATTTGTGCAGTTCTGGGGTTGTGCTGCTGCAACTTAGTTGCGCCAGGTGCAACCCCTTTGAATATCTAGCCCAGTGGGTATAAAATGAGGGCTTAAATATATTGTGAGAGAAGTGAAAAACAATCCAGGTGCAAATAGTTTTTGAATACATTTTGCCAAATGTATATAGTGGTTTTGGTGCAAAAAGCCACACTTTTTTAATGTATTCACGTGTGCTATAATATACAGGCAATGCTTAACATTCAGGTATGGAGATCTAAATGTCTCTGTACTAACCGAGTAATCTCTCAATTCATCTATGAACCATCTGGAAGCTGTTGTTCTGTTTGCAGCAAAATAGGAAGTTTTAAGACAAGGTAAAGCTAGCCCACCTTCAGAGCAAGGAACATATAATTTTCCAATATTAGGTCTAGTTTTCTTCCCTTTCCATAGAAACTTTTTAATCAAGACTTCTAATCCGTGGAAGAATTGATCTTTTATTATTACGGGAATATTTTGAAACATATATATGAATTTAGGTAAAACAATCATTTTAACAGCATTTGATCTTCCGATCAAAGTGAGTGGAAATTTTTCCCATCTGTCCAATAAATTCTTGGTTTCCTGAACTAATGGTTCCAGATTTCATTCCTGTAATTTATCTAGTTCATAGTCGATTTTAATACCCAGATAAGAAATATTTCTTACAGTCCGAACGGTAAGGTGTAAAGGTGGTAAAAACAGATCTGTATGACTTTTGTTCTCTAAGACTTCTGTTTTGGCCCAGTTTACCTTGTAACCTGATGCAAGTCAGTACAGTGAGAAAACCCTGGAGATGTGTAGGAAACTATTTTTTAAATTTCAAAAATATATTAACGTGTCATCTGCATATAGACTAATTTTGTGTTCTGTACCACTAATTACTATGCCTTTAATAAGTGCCACTTTTCTTATGGTCATTGCCAATGGCTGAATAGCCATCTCAAAAATAATAGGTGACAGGGGGCCCGCTCGTCTGGTGCCCCACTGTAAAATTATGAGAGGAGAAACATCTTGATTTGTTTTGACTCTGGCCACCAGACTGGAATACAAAATCACTTTCCACCTACAGAAGTTAGGGTCAAAGCAAAATGTATGTATTATGGTTTTTATGAAGGGCCATTCAAGGTGATCAAACATTTTTTCAGCATCTAAAAGCAAAATAGAGAGGTTTGTGTCTTTACAATTCTCCATTAGAGTAAGCAGCCACCTAATACTAGATGCAATGGTTTGTGTTTTAATAAAACCATCTTGATTGACATTTATAATAGATGGTAGTATTTTTCTAGTCTGATGGCCAGAACCTTGGCCAGGGTCTTTGCAACAGTATTAGCTAAAGAGATTGGTCTATAGGAAGAGGTTAGTAATGGATCTTCATTTTTTGGGGGAAATAATAGAATATTAGCTTCTTTAAATGAAGGTACTAAATTATTTTCTGTAATATCCTTGACAACGCCCACTGGGTGGCACTCCACCTCACCTCCCCCCACTTCTCCCCCGTTGCATATTGCCTCTGTTATTACCAGCATGTGCTCAGCTGTATCATTGTAATTGCTACTAAATTGTATAAATGTACGAAACCATTCTGTATAACTCTAAGTCAGTGACTTTCATGCTGTAACCTAATTTGTTCTGTCTGTCCTCAATGTGACGAGGTACCTTTGGAAATGAGCCTCTGGCTCAAAGGTTGTAAACCGATGTACAAATAAATAAATAAAATATGAAGCCAAAGATATTTTTCAACTGTGGGGTCAAAATCGTAGAACATTTCTTACAAAAATCAATATATAGCCTATCAGGACCAGAAGCCTTACCTGGTGGTAATGTTTTAATAACTATTATGATTGCTTCTGTTATGATGGGCTGCTCCATTTTTTGATCATTGTCTAAAGAAATAGAAGGGAAGGAAGGAAGGGTCTTCACAAAATTGATCGATGTGAGGTTGTGAATTAATAGCTTCAGATGTACAGTATATAATGTTTGGCAATATTGTTGAAAAGCCTGATTTATTTCTTGTGAATTATTAGTTATCTGCCCTTTTTGATTCTGGATATTAATTCTTAGGTTGTTTTGTAGTTGAGTTTTTAGTTGCCAGGCCATATGTTTATCAGATTTATCACCCATTACATAATAATTGGTTTTGGTGTAAAGAAGTTAACATTCTGCTTCTTCTGTGATTAGACTATTATATTGATCTTTTAAAAGCAACAAATTTAGAAATTTACTTTGGTCATTAGTCACCATGGGGGGATATTCAGAGCAGTTGCGCTGGCGCAACTGCAGACTTGCGCCACCGAGTGATATTCAAACACCACAGCTGCACAGTACACATCTCACTGCGCCATGGCACAAATGTAATGTATGCAGCACAAGTGCAGGGGGCATTCCCATGAATATGCAGTGCAATGGTATATTCAACCAGAAATCATGGTGCAAGTCCGGAGCAAACCACAAGATGCGCCGGCCTGACTTAAGCCTATAAAACCCGGCTCAAACACATAGACAGCAGATGCGCAACCCTGTGCCAAACCACATAGAGAGATGGATGGCTCACCATTTTTGATGGAGGCGGTGATGAGGGGTGTGAGTAGGCTTGGGAAAACCAATGTGGCCAATGAAGGGCCAGATTTCGGTATGCCCGACACAGGTGGTACCGTGCCTGTATCACATTCGAGAACTATAGTGATACAGAGACAGTGGGCTGGTACCACCTGAACAGGGCAATTCTGAGGCAGCTCTGTGAGCTGTGCAGTGAGGAGATGCAGGCACCCACCAGACGTAGTCATGCTATGTCAGTGGAGACTAAGGTGACCACTGTGATGTGCTTGCTTGCCACGGGCACCTTCCAAAGACCAACAGGGGATACCACGGGCATCACCCAGTCGGCCACATCTCACCTCCTCACACAGTTCCTCAATGCTCTGCTGCCATGTGCTTTGGAGTACGTATGTTTCCCCAGCACACAGGCAGAGCATACAGTAAACATGCAGGACTTCCACACTGTGGCACACATGCCAGGCATGATCGGGGCCACAGACTGCACCCACGTGGGCATCTGCACACCACCTGGCCCAAGGGGCCAGTATACATCAATAGGAAAGGATATCCATTGATCAACTGCCAGGTGGTGTGCGATGCCACAGGGTGCATAATCAATGTCTGCGCCACACACCCCGGAGTGCACATGATGCATTCATCTGGCACAGCTCTGCGCTGTGCCAGAAGTTCAAACTTAGGGACCCTCCCATGGTCCACCTGGTGGGTGGGTAGGGCATGGGCCGAGGGGCATGCACGGCATGGCGGTGGGAGGAGGGAGGGCAGACAGGGTGCGCATGGTGAAGTGGGCAGTGGGTGACAGGGACAGGGTGGTCACCACAGCACAGCACAGTGCTAACCATGTCATTCCTCACACAGGTGACAGTGCATATCCGCTCAGGCCCTGGCTGCTCACCCTCTACTGGTGACTGTCGCCCCCCGCAGAGGAGAAATACAATGAGGCACATGCCAGCATTTGCAGTATCATCAAGCGTGTCTTTGGCATGCTGAAAATGTGATTCCATTGTCTAGACAGGTCTGGCGGTGCCCTACCAGACAACCCATGGAAAGCCTGTGGCCTATTCCTGGCCTGCTGCATTCTGCACAACATGGCCATTGACCATGAGATAGCTGTCCAGGCAGATGAGGGCGACAGGAGTGGGGACGACAGTGAGGATGTGCCGGAGGGTGGTGGACAGCCACCACCAGGGAGACGGGCTCCCCACCTGGCAGCGGAGGCCAGGCAGCATCGAGACACAATTTCACAGGAGCATTATGGAGAGCACAGGTACATGCACTGACACACATTCATGGGACACATGGACCAGCACACCACACACAGGCCTGTACATGCACAGCTGGATGCATACAGGGAATGGGGTACACTGCAGACATGGTGGATGCAATGGCACACAGACACACAGACACACACAGCACAGGCATGCGCTCACACACGCACATATACACACATGCATGCACAGGCTGAGGAAAATGGCATGGATCAGAAGCATGACACCGGTGCATAGGCACAACCGGTGCAGATCTGTCCTCATCACACCCATGCCACATGTCCCAGCAGCCTGGACGGCACACATGGGGGGCATGCGCCACAACACACATGTGCACCACCACGTGCATGCTGCACCACCACGAGTCAGCAGCAGCGGACAGCAGGCCAACCACACAGTTCCTTGGCTGCTGCGCTGGGGCCGATCAGCTGCCACAGGCTGCACATCGGCCAAGGGGTGTGTGTCCAATACACCCCTAGAGGCTGAAGTCCTGGACCGTGTCCTTGCATGGGTGTTGAGATGGCCAGGGGTGTCCAGGATGCCAACATCAGAGCCAGGTGTCTGCTGTGAGGAGGTCACCAGATGCCAGGACCGTGGGGGTGGACTGAGCACTGCCGGGGGTCCTCTGTGCATGGCCGAGCCCAGTGGCTGCCACCGACACAAGCCCGGCCACAATGGCACTGGTCATGCGGTCCAATGATGCGGTCGTGGCCTCCTGCATCTGGCAGAGCTCATCAGTGAGCCGTGCAGTACCCCTGTCCTGCTGCTTGGCCAGCTGATGCACCTCCACTCGCAGTGCACACACCTCTGTGGTAAGCAGCAGCTGGTTCTCAATGGATGCCCGCAGCAACTGGGTGTGCCCAGCCAGTTGTTCTGCATCCTGCACCTCCTGGGCCGATGCCAGGATGCTGGGGGTGACACGGCATGTTGTCCAGCATCCTGCTCTGGTGGATACTGTACAGGGGGCTGTGCCGGGGGTACAGTGTCCTCAGGCACAATGGCGGAAGACCCTGGGTCATGCTGCCCAGAGGTACCTGCACCCTGCTGCTGCCCAACCATCTGCTGAGAAGTGCCCTATGCTGCCGCTGCTGCAACAGCACCACCACCCACGCCAGACACAGCTGGTGCTCCACACACCACTGTGCCAGCAGGGATAGGTGGCAGCTGTGCAACCACTAGCACAACACTGGGCCCTGATGTTGCCTGTGATGCTCCCAGAGGCATGCCAGGTACCACAGCCCCGACACTGTCCAAGATCAGCATTAGGTCATCATCGGAGCCAGACCCAGCCTCCAGCTGAGTCTCAGCGCATATCACTGACAGGCAGGCATCCAGAAAGAACTCAGCCAAGGTGTTGTTGTACCCCAAGCTAAGGATGTCCACCTGCTCTGCACAGCCGGGTCGCGTCCTGTCCCTGCTCTGGATGCCAGAGGAGGTGAATGATATGGTGCCCATGACTGCAGCTGCCTCCACTCCATCCTCCCCACGGAAGCGTGATGGTGCAGCAAGAAATAAACAGAGAGTTAGTGGAGCTGTTTCATCCATGTGCCTCCCCCCATTGCGCATGTCACCGTTGCCGATGGCCAACATGGTGCCATGCATGGCTGCAGCCACCCATGCATGTGGCATGCAGCACAGCAGTGGGTACACCTGCATGTCCACCCCACATATGCCAGACATGTCTGTTGAGTGCATACTCACCATACAGTGAGGGTCTGCCACCCATCTGGATGCCACCACCAGGCACACCCTCCACTGCTGTGTGGCTGATGGTGGCTGCCACCAGCTCCTCTGTGGCCGACAGTGTTGGGGCGGTGGATGGGCCACCACCGATCACACTGTAGGATGCCTATATTTACTCATTTATTTATTTATTTAAGTCTAGGATTACAAATACCTTTGAGCCGGGGCTCTTTTACAAAGGTTCCACGTCAGTGAATACAGCAAGACAGCATGACAGCAGTAGAAGCACGACAGTGATAAAAGTCAAAAACATGTAGTTACAAGGAATATATAAAACAAAAGAAAAAATAAAACAGGTGAATTGGGGGAAGTAAACAGAAGGATAGTGAAAGAAGTGTGAGGTGGTAAGGGAGCACATAGGGAAGTGGTAGCAGGAGATGGTGGTGGGAGAAGAAAGGGATAAGGACTAGGGGGGAAGAGAGTGGGAGAGGGTGAAACAAAGTGGGAGTAAGAGCAGTGTAGGGCTTTGTCAGAGACAGACAGGGGAAGTGCAGTCGGGGGGCAAGGGTGGTGACAAGTGTTAAATAGAAATGTGAACTGAATGAAGCTATGGCAAATATACCGGGGGGGTCTGCTAGTCAAGCCAGTCACAGGAGCTGGAGGCAATGAGAGAGAGGCGGAGCCTTGACTTAAAAGCACCAAGTGAGGGAGTGGCAGAGATGTCACTGCAGAGTCCAAGGATTAGAGCATCATCAGCGTAAAGTGTGATTTGTTCTGGACAGGAATCAGCAAGGGTGTTCAGGAACAAGCTGAAAAAGTGGGGACCCACTGATCCCTGGGGGACTCCTGAACAGACAGGTTTGGTATCAGACAGCACATCCACAATTTTTACTCTTTGTGTCCAGTTCTCAAGGTAACTTTTGAACCAGGCTGCTGAGTCAGGGGAGAGCCCCGCATTCTGAAGCTGGACAAGCAGGAGGCAGTGGTGGACAGTATCGAATGCCTTGGTCAAATCAATAAAGGTAGACCCAGTTAGCTGACCTTTGTCCAGTGAGCTGTGAATGGCACCAGTGAATTCCAGCAGGGCAGAAGAGGTGCTATGTCCTTTTCTGAAGCCATATTGCTGCCTACACAAAATGTTATATTTGTCCAGAAAGTCAGTAAGCTGGTCTGCTACAATACGTTCAAGGGCCTTTGAGAGGGGAGGTATTATGGAGATTGGGTGGAAGTTCCCATGGGTGGTCTTGTCACCACTTTTGTGGATCAGAGTAACAGTGGCAGATTTCTATTTGTCAGGGAACTGGCTGAGGCTAACAGAGAGGTTGAAAATACTGGTCAATGGTCCAAGCAACTCTTCAAGAAAGACTAAAGGAGCTTAATATGTATACCCTTGAGGAAAGAAGGGAGAGAGGGGACATGATAGAAACTTTCAAGTACCTCAAGGGAATCAACAAAGTCCAAGAGGGTAGCACCTTTCAGAAAAAGAGATGTGCAAGAACAAGGGGGCACAATTTGAAGATAGAGGGGGGACAGCTCAGAGGTAATGTGAGGAAGTATTTTTTCACATAGAGGGTTGTGGATGCATGGAACAGCCTCCCTGAGGAGGTCATGGAGTCAAGAACAGTGGGGGAATTCAAGAATGCATGGGACAGACATAAGGCAGTCCTAGTGGGGGGTAGGAGGAAGTAAGCTGTTGGTTAACTAGGATCTGCAGCTTATCTATTAGGTAGGAAAATGGGCAGACTAGGTGGGCCAAACGGTCCTTATCTGCCGTCAAATTCTATGTTTCTATGTTTCAAGGGTGAGGGACAATAGCTTGAGGTCAAGTGTATCATTGCTCGATCTGGATTTGCTAATTGCTTTGGTGACATATTTATTTATTGAATTTTGATAACCGGGTAGGCCCACTGGGCCCCGAGGGTCCCTTTTTCAGGGGCGACCCAGGTAGACATTAAGCAGTATTACATGCAATTACATGGTATACATGGTGAAGAGACAGTACACAGGTATTAAAGTGATACAGGTTCTATATTTACAGTTTTGACATTTTGCGAACTTCATGCATCTTGACCGCTTTTAAATAGAAAGGCAGGTGACTAGTAGGGTCATGGGAGTTGTGAGAAATGGGAGCATCATCTTCATTGCAAAAATCAGGGGGGAGAACACTGCTGAGATCAGTGAACGCAGTGTTGAAGGTATTCACAATGATTTTCGGGTCGAGCTTTGTACTCGCATTTATGTTGAGCACGGTAGGGGGAGATTTGGACTGCTTCCCATGACTTATTTAATGTTGTTCCAGAAATCTCTCCCATTACCCCAGGTGTTAGTGAGGGCATTCTTGAAGTAGGCATATTTCTTTTTCCAAATAGTTTGGTGCAGTCATTCCATGCACGTTTGTAGTTTTGGATGTCAACTTGATTTTTGTTGACTTAGGAGGTTGGCCAAGAGCCACAGATTACAGAGTGCTTTAACACTGCGCTTTTTAAAAGGAGAGTAGGAGTCACAGGCCGCATTTAAAGTGTTGGTGAAATGGTCCAGTGCAGTATTAACATCAGTTGCATTAAAAATTGGTGACCAGTCCTGCAGAAGGAGGTGTGATTTAAGGTGAGTCAACTGACCACGAGGTAAGACTCTACTGCTGATGATTTTTGGAGGGGGCTTACTAAATTTGTTAGACCATATACAGCTGACAGGAATGGTCACTAAGTGAGTCAGGAAGAATTGAGGTGTTCGTGATCTGAGTAGGGTGGCTGGCAAGGATCCATACCAGGAGGGTGCTGGTGCCAGTTTTGTAGTTTTTTTCTGGTTGGGGAGTCGACCATCTGGATGAAGTTGGCCAATACAATGACATCCTTATGTACCCCTGCCTCAGCTGCAAGTCAATTTACATTAAAATTACCTAGAAGGATAGTTTCGGAGTCAGGGGATTGTGACCTGGTGAAATCCAAGACAGCGGTTAGACCATTTCCTTGTTCATTTGGGGGGACTTATACAGTGACAACTGTGAGGGCTTTGTTGTGGGCACCCAATAAGATTCTGATGGGAAGGATCTGAGCAGCAGTAGTCGGGAGAGCAGTATCAATGGGGTGTCCCAGGAGAGTGTCTTTAAAGATCAACTGCAGCTATATTATAAACATATTACACATTTTACTAATTTTCCCTAACATAAGGACAACCAGACCTTATTTATTACATGTGAAATGAAGAAATTGCCATTTGTCATGCTCGGATACTATTTCTATGCTCTCCTACTTGATGGTTTCACAGAAAATTTCTGACATTTTTTGACCAGCCAGCAGAACCTTAGGTGAGTATCGATTCCATTCAAGCAAGAATTACATCATTTTCTTCAAGTTCCTGGCAGCTCAGTACCTGGAACTTGAGGGAAAATGATGTCATTCTTGCTTGAATAGAATCAGTACTCACCCAGGGTTCTGCTGGCTGGTCAAAAAATGTCTGGGATTTTCTGTGAAACCATCAAATAGGACAGCATTAAAATAGTATCTGAGCATGAGAAATGGCAATTTCTTCTTTTCACATTTAATAAATAAGGTCTGGTTGTCCTTTTGTTGTGGAAAATGAGTAAAGTTTGTAATATGTTTATAATATAGCTACAGTGGATCTTTAAGGGTATATTGTACATCCACCTCCTCTTTTAGTCATCCAGTCCAGCCTGAAGACATTGTAGCTAGGGTGGGTGATTGCCTGGTTAGGGACAGAGGGTGTAAGCCAGGTTTCTACGACCGCCAAGATATCTGGGTTATGTTGGCTAGTAAAGAATTGCAGTGCATCAAGCTTGGGGATTAAACTGCAGATGTTGAAAGTTATGATTGAGAGAGCACCTGAGGGCTTGTTCTGGTAGATAGTGCTGGCAGAGATAGGGCCAGGGTTTGGGTGAATGTTACCCGACAGCAGCAGGAGGAGGAGCATGAGTTTCATTGAGGGGAGAGTTGATGTGCCCATTTCTTGCAGGAACGTACCTTGGGGCGATGGCGAAGGTCCAGGATCAATGATACATGAGAGGGAGAGGAGAGGACCCAAGGCCCACATGAAGGAGAGGACGAGGACAGCCATTCTTTAATAGATGGGTGGCCACCACCTTCTCCTTGATCCTCCTCTTGTCCATGCCGACCTTCTTACCGCACTCCTGCACAGTACTCTGGTGCCTGCTGTGCATGTTCACATACCTTGCCACCTCCTCCCATCCTGCTGAACTCTCTTGAGACGTGCCTGTGGCACCACTGAACAGGTCCTTCCTGTCCAGGTATGCCTTGAACAGGGCACTCTGCTCCTCTCTTGTGAAGTTGGGCCTGCTTTTGCATACAGGCCCATACTCCTTCTCTCCATCATTTCCCAACATGTCGCTACCTATGAACAGGGACAGCATAGTGGGTCAGTGTCAGCACCGCCCATAGCATTCCCCTGTAGCAGTGTTGTAGTAGACCTCTGTTTTGCTGAGTTTGCATCCACTTACCTAACAGGTTGCAATACCAGTCTGTGACCTGTGCTGTTTGTTGGTGCTTATATGGTGCATCGCATACAAATGAGCTTGTGCACAACAGTAATGATATGCTAATGAACCCTACTGCACCACGCATTAGCTGATGAGGTGATTTGCATACAGTGGCTGAATATTGTGTAAATGCACCATGCGCAATTGAGGTGTGCCGGAGCAACCTCTGTTGCACAAGTGCTACACATGCATGATCGCATGCCTGCAGTGCGCGTATTAACGTACACATACTTATTGCATGACGACATGCCTTGTGTGATGCCATGCCATTATGCATGTGACGCAGGGTGGACATCGCACATTCCCGCACCTCATGGCACTGCCCTTACCGCACAGCTGTGCAATGTGTGCATGGTGGGCATGTGTATGACACTGTGCAGGGTCATGCCCAGTGCCCACCGGGTCATGTACATGACCTTCTGCATCTGCCAGTCACTGGCATTGTGTGCATGTGTGTTACTGTGCTATGCACCTGAATTGCCCACTGAGATCATGCATCCCCATGTTGTGCAATTGCATCCTGCTGTTTGCGATCTCGCATCCTACACATGTGGCCCCACATGTGGTTTTATTTATTTAATTTATTTATTTGCTTTTGTTAACCAGATAAGCATGCTAGACAGCCAAGTGCCTATTTTCAGGTGCAACCCGGGAGGATTACAATGGTACATACATGAGCATCAGGTAGACAGGTACATACAAAATCATTAGAACATTGATTACATCAAGAGGTGCTATATGATCATCAGGCAGACAGGGTACATACAATATCATCAAGAACATTGATTAGATTGAGAGATAGAATAGCAACATAGTACAGGCATGGAGAGTTAAACAAGGTACAGTACATCAGACGTTAAGCAAGTCAGGCACATACAGTACAAGAGCATCAGGCTCATAGATTTCATCAAGACGTAGATAACAGCATGGTAACAGGCATGGACGACATAAGTCTACAAGTAGAGTCGCCAATATCCACAGGAGGGCTTGAGTGGCAAGTTACATGAGATGAGCAACAGATTGGTGGGGGGAGGGAGGGGAAACTTCAGATGTAGGCGTACTTTACAGGGACAGGTAGGACAGGGAAGGGCACCCGATTCATTGATAAGACAGATGGCAATGAGCTTGCCTGGTGGATGAAGTGCTTGCAGAGGCCGGGGACGCAACGCCAAGACAGTGATGGATACCGGGGAAATGGTGCCCATTTTCCCCGGTATCCATTTCAAGACCTGGTCAGAGCCATGGCACAGTGGAGAAGTGGAAGGGCCACAAACTGGTCTGACCTGGAGGTAATCAACCTTGTGGCTGTTGTACAGCCCTTTGAGGGGCAGCTCTTTGGACTGGTGCCCCTCCAACAGCCACAGAGTGAGGTGTGGCAGTGGGTGGCCTGGGATCTGGAGAGGTGAACAGGGGTGGCTAGGACCCTGGAGCAGTGCTGCCACAGGTTCGGAGACCTGAGGGGGAGGGACCCAGAGAGGTTGCAGAGGCTGCATGCATGGGTGCAGCATGGGGTGGTGCCACATCCAGGTAAGTGTGCGCAGGTGGCAGGCATGCTCAAGTGCTCTACTGTGGTGGGTGTACAGCTGCATGGCATAGTCCACCACTGGGGTTTGTCTTGGCCCTAGTGGTCACTGCATGTCATGCATGGCTGCTGCGCATGTTGCAGTCATGCAGGCATGGGAGCCACTGGACAGATGGGGACATGCCCTTCACCATACAGGCTGTGTGGTGGTGGGGGGCTGTTCATGAGTGCTTGTGAACTCATGTCCTCCTCTCTTCTTTCCTTCCACAGGGCCAGAGGACCGTAGGTAGGCCAGGGCAGCCGTGGCAGGGGTGCAGACCCTTGTTAGGGCACAGCCAGCAGCACCGGCTGATGGCGCCAGGCAGGTAGGCTTGGTCACATTGCTGTTATGTGTCTCTGTGGGATAACAGTGGGGACAGTGTCTAGCCATGGTCACTCCAGCCATGTGTCTGCACAGCCGTGGTTCGTGCACTGTGCATTCTGCATGCCTGTGTTGCACATACTTTGGTGGCCTTGTGCTGGTGGGGGGGGCGTGCACACAGCTGCCACTGTGTGTGCTGTGACAGTGCTGTCACTCTGTGTCATGCACCCATGCTCATGTGCATATGCACATGCTGCGCTATACTGTCTGCCTGTCTGCACCTATGTGGTGTGCTGTGTGGATGGCTGGTGTGGCCCTCTAGGCACGGGTCCATTGTGGTCCCTCCAGTGCTGTGTGTCCCTTTCCTGTGCATGACCTTGTGTCATGTGTCCCATGGTGGCCTTTGTCTGCTCCTGCACCTTGTGCACCTGTCTGCCTGGCCTGCTGTTTGCTTGTGGGGCTGTGCATATCCACTGTGGGCAGCACTGTGGTGCCCCTACCCACTGCAGACAGTGCCCTGTGTGGCCCTGTGTGGCCTGTGCTTCACTTGCCCTCGGTCACCTGCTCTGTGTTTGCAGCATCGGCTGGCACCTTGCCCACGGCATCCTGTGGCCCTGCCTGGTGAGTGTCTGTTGCATGGCCTTGCCATCGGCATGACTGTGGTGGCAGGGTTTTGGACAGCTGCATCTTCCATGGTTGGTGGACCTGGGTTGTATGTGCACCGTCTCCTGATGCCCTGTGTTCCCTCCAGGTCAGTGCTTCTGTGTACCCATGTATGCCCCGGTGGTGGGGTCCTGTGCCCCTTGCCCTGTGCTTCTTTGTATATGTGTCCATGCAGCCTGTTGCTCTTGCCTTGCTCATTGGGTTTATGCTCAGGTCCACTCCGCACATCCATGGTTGCTCCAGAGCATCTATGGTTGGCCTATGGTGCATCTTTTACATATTCAGCTGACTTGCATAGGAGCAATTCAGGGGGTGCATCTTCTGAATATGGCTCCCAATTTGCCATGGTGCATCTGACTTGTGCTGCGCCGGACTTGTGCGGCATTGGGCTCATTTCTGAATACCTCACCCTATGTGTTCACTTTCTGCTTGATTTATTACATTTTGTAATTCTAATATTCTTTTTCGTTTCTTTTTGTTTCTTCCAATAGAATATGATGTTATTGAGCTCCTCAAAAAAGCTTTAAAAGATTCTCAAATTATACCAGTCTTAGTCTCCTTATCTGAATTATGAATAAAAGAAAACTGAATATCATTTATTAATGTCTCACAGAATGTTTGATCTTTTAATATCATTGGCTCCAATTTAAAGTATGGTATTACAGGTTTGGGTCTATACCATATGGATATTTATATGGAGGCATTATCAGATATTATAATATTACAGTATTTGATATTATTTAGTTGATGCATAGAAGCTTTTACATGAGAAAGAAGTCAATCATGGAGTATGTTTGGTGGACAGAAGAAGAAAAAGAATATTGACATACGTCAGGATTTAATGCCCACCATACCTCCAGAAGATTGAGATCATTCATAAACCGTTTAACATCTATAGCTGCTGAGGAAATTTTGTCAGGGCGAGTTCCAGATTTGTCCTTATCCAGGTTAAGTACAATATTATAATGCCCCCTATAATATAGGAGGCTGGAAATTTAGATATTTCAAAAAATGCATCTCTAAAGAAAGATGGGGAGTTTTCATTTGATCCATATATATTACAAATTGTATATGAATTTCCTAAAGTATGAATTTGGCAGATAATATAACATCCATTTTTATCAATGCTTTGTTGAATTATTTCATGGTTTAGAGTTTTTTTAATGAAGATATATACTCTCCATGAATTTCTCTTAAATGGGGCATTAATACCAGTCCCCTGTTTATGTGCTAAAAACTGGAACTTGCTCTGTTGAAGTTGTGCCTCCTGCAATAAGGCACAGTTGGAGCCAATCTTATCTAAATAATTGAAAATGTTTTTTTGGTTTTACCATATCTTGCCACCACTTCACATTCCAACTGGCGCATTTTATTTCAGAATCCATAGGCTGGATTTTTAATACAAAAATATTTATATAATTTCATAACTACAGTGCTGTTTGTCTGATATGTTATTGGCCATAAACCCAGCCTATCATAAGTTACCTTTTGTGTTGCACACTTGAACTATAGCTGACTTGCAAACAAAACTAGCATATCTGAAATTCTATTTTTATTATAAGGAAAAACAAGTAAAAAATGAGACCCCCCCCCCCAATCGCAATACACAATATACCATGTATCAGCAAGTTAATAATACTATTTAAATCCTGCATTCATGAATCCCCCACCTGTCTATACCCTGCCCTAATGGGCCTAACTCTGTTAGCATCTATCCTAATGGCATTGCTGAATTCTGACAGGTGACTACCCAACCCAAGCCCCCAAGTGTATCGTGCAACTGATATTACAATCTATTAGAGGTGTACACATATTTTTTGTTTTTGTTTCACTATTTTTCCCATTATCTCTCCCTTTTCCATGTGCCATTCCTCTCCTGCATAATGTGGTTCCAAACTTTATTTAAAAGTACTATCTTGGTCCCCCCACAAGAGGGGGGCATGAAGTGCTGATGACTGAGCGAGAGCAATTAAACTAAGAGAGATCTATGCTAGATGAAAAATAAAAAGATACTGTCGACAGAAGAAAAAAGAAGACACTTGAAAGAGAAGAGGAGAGAAAGAACAAAAAAATAAAAAGGAAAAGAGAGAAAGAAAAAAGAAAAGGGGGAAAAATATGAGAGAAGTTCAGCAAGGTTCATCATTTCTTTCTTTCAGTTGCCTTCTATCTCCTCTGTGACTTCAAGATGTTCATAACTATTGTTCAATTCTTTAGAGTCTGTTCTTTATGCTTTCATGTGGATTATGTTTTATCCTTTCTCCTCTTTTTATGTATTGTTCGTAGAGGTCTCCCCTTTATCCAGTTCTAACAAAAATTCTTCTGCCTTCTTGGGGTCTGTAAAGATCCAGTTCTTCCCATGAATAGAGAAACAGAAGCATGCTGGAGGTAATATTGTATGCCGTATTTGTTTCTGCAATAATATTTCTCTGGCTCGATCAGGTGCTTGTCGATTATGTACTGTTTGCATTGAAAAATCTGGGAAGGCCGAGAATTTCAGTTGTTCAGAGCATAGGCCTCTGTTTACTTCTGCAGCGATTAGCATTTCTTCCCGATGTTGATAACAATGTGGTTTTATAAATACTGCTCTGGGCGTCTTTCTACTGCCTGTTTGCCAGCCTTGTAAATGTTGGTCCTCCCCCCCCCCCCCCAACAATGAACATGATCCAGTGTAACTTTTTGTTCTGGATATATACGTTTTAAAGCTGTGGTAACAATTTTTTCAAAGTAGGGTATTGGATCCTCTGGCCCTTCCGCTCCCTCTGGAATCCCCATTAATTTCACATTATTCCACCTAGACCTATCTTCTAGGTTATTAATCTTGTTTTTAAGTTCTAGCAGCAAGGTGCTGTGTTGTTTTTGCTGATTCATAATGGGGTCCAATGAATCTTCTATCTGCCTGACTCTATGCTCTATTTCAGTTGTACAAACACAGAGATTTTGGGAGGTCTGTTAGAGCTTCTGTGATTATAGTAAACCCAGGTTTAATTTCTTGCATGATTTCTTGTTGAAAATTTCCCAAAGTCTCTACTCCTATGGTTTCTTGCAATGTACAGCCCTAGCTAATATAAGCAATAGAGTCTGCCCCTTCAGTAACATATGCTACAGAGACCGCTGCACCTATGCTTGCATCTGTGCTTTTCTGCACCAGATCAGGGCTAGCTGTCATGGCCACTTTGGCCACATTTACCTCCTGTTTCTACACTGCATCCTGACTGCAAACATTTTCAACATTTGGTAGTTTTAAAGTTACTGACCTCCCCTTTTTGGTGTTCATTCATGTTGATGTTTTCCATAGATGATATTTCTTCTTCCTTATCTGCAATAGTATATCTAGCATCCTCTAGTTCAGGTTCTATATGAGGTTGCAGAATTACAGTGTCAGAGATGGTGGGTAGGAGCTGGGGAAGTGGGTAGGGGGGATAGTGGTTTACCAGAGAAAATGGTGGTGGAAGTAAGAAGTTTGTTGAGTTTTTGTTGCTGCAGATGAGTGCGGAGTGGTGGTGCATTGCCAAGTATGTCTGCAAGAGTAATAGTGGTATTATTGAGTGCTACTTCACCAGATAATGTATTAAGCTTCTTAAGCTTCTTTTTCTTATGACCGGATTCCAGAGGAGCTGTCTTCTGATGGTTTTGCTGGGACATACTACCACAGTTGCGGAGATGCAGGATTAGAAGCCAGAAACAGGTAAAGTTTAATTCATCAACTGATGATATTTAGCTCAGGAAAATGGAGAATTTGCATTCTTCTTACAGCATTATTGCAGGCTGTGACTTGAGGTGGGCTGGTCAACGCTGGAGCAATCAGTCCACCATCATGGATTAGCGTCACGTAGAGGCTCTTCCTCCCATCTCCTTCAAGGGACTCAGTATAAAGAGAAGTCTGCTAGGAGGCTGGTGAGAGCCAATTAATGTTGAAGCCACAAGGAGGATGAGTTCAGCAGAGGAGGAGTGTGAGATAATGGTACAGAAAGAGTCAATTAGAGAAGAGGGTGAGATTTTAGGTGAAGCATAAAAAAAAACAATGATGAAAACTATAGAGGAAAAGGAAAGCTTGACCAAGAGAAACTCATGAGAGGATGGTACAGACTCCCTGAAAGCAATGGTTCAGAAGAAGCTCTAGCAGACATAAAAGGTTGCACCACTACCATGCTTGCAACAATCCTGCCTAAAAAGATGGAAATCAGAAAAGAACAGGCTGGAGTCAGGAGTCCTAGAAGAAAGTCAAGATTCAGATACACAGAGTTTGTTAGGAAAGTGTTGTGAAACCCAGACAGTAATGATGTAAAGCTTAGGGAGAAGACTCCTAACATTGAGATGGAAGATGTTAAGACCTTTGGGAATTGAGGAGGTGAAAAGAGAAGGACAGGAGGACCAGAATTTGATTCCTTATTACCAGGAAGAGGAGCAGGATATGGAACAGAAGGAACCAGGAAGAACAAGTGGGAAGGAAACAGGGAAGGGACATGATGGCATGGTGGTGAAACTCCATGTTCAAGGAGGGGGAGGAGTGGATACCATGGTGAACAGGAAAGGGGGATGGTAGAAGGGGATGGTGATAGACAGATATGTGAAGGGGGAAGGGGAAGCTAGGAAGACAGATTGAAGAGGGGGAAAGAAAGAGAACAGACAATAGTAGGAGAGGGGGAAGAAGGCTAAAGAAACCAAGGTGCGTAATGGCAAGGAGGTGAAATGCAAAAACCAGAAATTAATTAGCAGCAGCTATGGTTTGACTAGCTAAGAAATCAGGCTAATAAGGCTGTAAAACTTAAAACAACAGGCCTAGGGCAGGATATAAACAAACTGTAGACTGAATGCTATATAACAAGGTAGATTTAAGTTAACTGGATAGACCTGAAAGACCAATATACAAATGAAATAATACTAGCTAAAAGCCAATAGTTAAACATTGGTAAAAACAACTGATGTGCACAGAACTCAACAGTTCTAAACTGATTTGCAAAATAGGGGGATACCCAGACTGAGTATAGAAAAGATACCTAGAAATGTAGGCAAAATAACAAAGTTGTTAACTAAACAGGCAGATTAGCAAGTTATATGCAGCTCAAGTGTTCCTATGACATGGGTGGGCTCATAAGAGGTCAGTTATAAAGTAATCAAGAAATCAAGTGTAACAGCGAGTGGAGCATACTTTCAGTTCAGGATACACATACAGTTCTACAGTAAATCCAAAAATAGCTGAGAGGGAGGTTTATGGAAGGAATTGCTGAAGAGTAGCATGACTGGCCAATGGCAGACTCATTCATTTAGAATTTTGTTGATTGAGTAGGTTCACTGAGAATAAGACTTCCTTTTTCAGACATGATCCCTGTTTCATTACATAGAGGTATATCAGAACAGGTTGACACATAGATAGACAGACAGACAGACAGACATACAGAAAGATAGATAGAGAGAGGCAGACAGACAGACAGACAGATAGATAGATAGATACGTAGATAGGAAGGAATTCAACACCCACTGGCTTACTGCTGCCACTCAAGCCAGCAGCACCGCTCCATCAGTGGCTGCAGAACTCAAGAATGTCCTGCTGTTCTCATACAAAGAACACTTGTGAAAGGCATCTTTTACTAAGCCGGGCACACAGGATTTTTGGGTACCCAGAAAGCTTTTTTTCTGTGTCATTTTCAAAATATGAACATCAGAATCTAGCTAAACAGGTCCCGTTTACCTAGGTTCAAGTATTTATTTGTTGAAAATATATAATTTGTATGCATTTTCATGCTTTTTTCTTGTAAAATAAAACAAAACAAGATGGTGGCCATCAAGAATGATATAATTTTTTGAAAGGTAAATGCCTGCAAATTAATCATTCATTCATATTAAAAAGTTATCCAAAAACCCTACTGAGCAGATTCAGAAAAAGAACTTTCTGGAACTGATTAATATTTTTTCATGAAACCTTCAAAAGGCACTGTCTTGGTACAGGCCTCTTCTACCCTGAAAGTTTTGAAAAAAAGTTCCGACCATGTAGGCTGTATGTAAAAGCAAAAAAATGTGTAGTAAGTATAAGAAAAATCACTGTGCTTCATTTAAAATCGATGTTCAGCATCTTGGAAACTGCACAAGATGCCATCACAAAACATTTCATGTCTTGAGACCCTGCCAGCCAGAAAGCACATGTCAATGATTGGGCTATTTCATCAAAGCTGTCAAAGTTCAAACCGACAGAAGGCATTCAACAGGGGGTGGGACCCTCTGATGGCCCTGTTAGCTATCTTATGTTGCACTCCTATGACCCCCTGTGTATAGGGGGATTGGTGATCACCCCTTACATAATCTCTTAATGGTCCTAAGGACAGAGATGTGGCTCTAATCTTTGTGTGCCTGGTAAATCTCTGGACATTTTCTGGGTTAACCATTACTTTTATACTTTATGTAGGGGCCCCGGGAGAGGAGGGAGTGATGGGAAGGGTAGGGGGTGGGGGGCACAAGGTCAAGATGTAGTCAAGTGGATACAATAAGACCTAACCATTAGTGGACTCAATATAATGCTTTACAGGGACTTTCTGTCAATTGTTCATGGCTCTCCATCATGGAATGGGTAGGTTTGATGCTATATAAGGGGGGAAGCTATTGCAGTATGATATGTACCATTACACTCATTTTTATTACATTACAAAAATCTAATAAAGCATACTAAATTAAAAAAATAAGCTGCCGAAGTTCTTAAGAAGCAAAAATTGGGGGTTAACATTAACACCTTATTCAACACTAACTATACTGGTATTACCCCATCAGTATTGTATATATATATTATCGGGATGTGTTAGCAACCTTATAGTTACATTTGAGTAGGTTGTTTAATGTTAAACTTCAAGTTTTGCACCTTAATAACCTAGGCAGCATTCAAAAAAATAGCTGACAATTTGGCATGCACGGTCTGGCTGACAGAGTCACAAGATGTAAAAAGATTTGTGATGGTATCTTATGCAGTTTATGAGATACAGAACCCCAAAAATGTTAAAAAAAAAGGTTTTTGATGTTTTGTACACTTAACATGTTTTTTTTCTCTCATGCACACCATAGATGGTGCAGAATTTTTCATGAAACTTTCAGGATGGAAGTGGCCTGTATCGAAGTATTGCCTTTCTACTGTAAGATTTTATGAAAAAATATTATACAGTTTCAGCATTATAAGGCTGTAAATTTTTTTTTGGATAACCCTGTAACACGAATGATAAAAAAACACCAGTCTTTGAGTGCTTATTTTCATGAAGTACTTGTCATGAGAAAGGATTTATTTGTCATGACAACCACCATCCTTTTTTAATTAAAAACATTGAAAATACATAAATGTGATGATTTTCAAAAAAACAAAACACTTGAGCCTAGGTAAACTGGACCCATTTAACTAAATTCTGGTGTTTGTGGAAAATTGCCCTGGAAATAATGTTTCTGGGCACCCGAAATCTCAGTGCCCAGCTTAGTGAGAGCAGCCATTCACCACCATTCTCAGTGAGTACTCTAATTTGTTAAACACCACACTCCTGCTTTTTGGCACTCATGCTTTAGGGCCATACACACATGGGGTCACTTGGGACTGTGGGTAATATACAGACTGTACAACTTCCCTATTGGAAGGCTGTATCCCACCAACTGCCCTGCTCTCCAGTCAGTTCCAGCTAGCCCAGTTCTTCTCCTGCCCTCATCCCTCCCTCTGCAGCCCTCCTCCATCCTCCTTTCCCCCACAACACCTGAATTACTAGCAAACCATTTTTAAATACAGCAAAAAAAGTTTAAACACTCAACCCTGTCCCCAGTATTTAACTCAGGTGCTCCTCCTGATCTCTTTTCCCTGAACTGCATGTGGGTGGATTTTTTTCTGTCTAGGTATAGACCTTGCTAGCATCAGTCTATGGTTTCCACTGTATAGACTCTCTATTGGAGGGCTGTATCCCAAAAACCGTGCTGCTCTCCAGTCAGTGCTGGCTATCCCAGCTCACCTCCTGCCATTGTATCTTCCTCTGCAGCCCTCCTCCCTCCTTCTGTCCCCCCAGCCTCTGATTCATCAGAAAACCATTTTAAAATTCAGCCACAAAAAGTTTAAACACTCAGCCCTGTCCCCAGTACTTATCTTAGTTGCTCTTCCTGGTCTCCTCTCCCCAAACCACATGCTGGTGGATTTCTCTCTGTCATGTTTATTAGGGGAGAAATAAAACAACTATCTTGAACATTTGGGGACAAAATAAAAAAAAACATAATTATTATTAAGAAGCATTTTGTGTAGTTTCAGCCTTTACCCCTTCAGATACTGCTTTGTGATCCTGTGCTAGTAAGGTGAGTTTGGGGGTGAATCCAGTGAGCCAGCTGGTGGAGTGAGAATGGGGGGAATAGTGCTGCTGTGTGGCACCCACACCAAACCAGATAAGGAATGGTGCAGGGATGTCTATGTGGGCCCAGGTACTATATAGTGAAGTCAACTCTTCACTCATCATAGAACATGCACCTCTGTAACTGTGGGTGGCACAGGGTCCTGTGCATTGGCTAAGAGGACTCTTTGCTCTGTGCATCTGTATCCGTGGCCACATGGAAGCACAGGGCTTCTATAGCCAACCAGACGGCCCCATGAAATCTTGACATTAGATGAAATCTTCCCTTGGCACAGTGCCCAGAGGGACCTGTACATATGCAGGTCCCAAAGGAACCTGTATGAGCGAGAATATAATTCTACTATCTCAAAAAGAAAGGAAATTCTTTGCAAAAAAACTGTATTAATGCACCAGTTAGGGTTCAACTTAACAAACACAGGGAAATGTGGTGTTTTGGTTTCTAACCCTAACTCTCCACCCCAACTCCCCAAGAAGCAAAAGAAAAAACATTAGGATTTTCAGTCTCTGGAGTCTTGGCAAATCAATTGTGGAGTCTTTCTTGGATTTGTCAACCATAATGCCCACCCCCTCCTCTGAACAAACAAGGTCAGATGTGATCTCTACTTTTCACACTAGATGCACAGGGCCCTGTGTGAAGAAAGCTACAACAGATTGTGTTGGCAATATGTGTAGAGTCATACTTCTCTAACTTTGGAGAGAGTATCACTGTGAGGCCGTGGCTTGGAACTGTATCTTGTGCTTTGGACAGGAGGCTATGAACTGGGGAAGGGGTGATCAGTAGGGTTGACAGCCCCAAGGAAGCCCCCACCACTGATTCTGCAAGACATCAGAGACCCAAACCCCTATTTTTTTGTCCTTTTGCTACTTTAGGGTGGGGGGTGGGGTGTTAGGGCTGGAACTCCTAACTCCACATTTCCTTACATTTGTTGCATTAAGCTGAACCCTAACTGCACTAACACAGTTTGCTGCAAAGAAAAAAAAAATATGTATTTTATAGTGGTGCAGTAGCACCACTGTAGTTAGGGTTGAGCATGCTGTTAAATGTTAAACTCAACTTTTTGTACCTTAATAACTTTGCCATCCTTTAATGAATTTGCAAAAATTTTGGCATTTGTTATCAAGCTGTCAGAATCTCAAGATGTGAAATGTTTTGTGATGACATCTTGTATGGTTTTCGATATATGGACATTAAAAAAGTGAAAAAAAAAACTTTTTTTCCTCTATACTTAACATGGGGATTGTTTGCTCTCACCTACAGCCTACGCAGTAGGTACTTTTCCCATGAAATTTTCAGGGATTATGGGCTCCATGCCAATGGTGTGCCTTTGGATAGTTTCATTAAAAAATATGAAACAATTTTTGAATTTTAACCTTTTTTTGCATAACATTGAAATGTGGCCGGTAAAAAAAAAAAACAGATTGATTGATAAAAACAGATTGATAGATAAAAAGATTGAATTGATAATAACATATCAATTTATTAAAAAAAAACATTCACCACCACCTTTTCCTGGTTTCTGGTTATGTATTTACTTTCTTTCTTATTTCTTTATTTTGTATAATCCATTGCCCACCCTCGGTGTCAGATGCCCCTCCCATGCAGCCCATTGTTTTATTAGTACTGCTGACATTGGGGGACCCAGTCCCCATGCTGGCATTTACAAGTTCCCCCCAGCAGTGTGGAACATTGGGGAGCCCACCCTCAGTGTCCTGAAATGCATGCTGGCATTTCTTTGTTACTGGAAAAAAGAAAACTTTCCCCCAATGTCTTTTTTTTACCTAAAAAAATAGAAAACTGTCCCTTGTTGTCCCTGCTGTGCCCTTCCCCTCCATCCTGACCCTCCCACTGAGCACCCAGCACCCCTTCCCCCCTAAACTTATACTTACAACTGGAGATCGAATGCTGTCATTTTCTGTGGACTGGGACACATCTGCACTCTTCAAAGCTGAGCTGTGAACTAAGGAATAAAGATAAGTGCATTATAATCTATTTCTTGTTTTTATGTAGGTACTTAGTCTCCTTAGCCTGCAGGTGAGCTTCTGTCCTCCAGTCCCCAGTCGCTGCCTCACCCCCAGCATCTCCCATGCCCTGTATCCCCCATGGATTACCCACCAATGGGCAGAAGGGAGGAGGGCTATCTTCCCTTCCTATCCCTCCCAAGTACATATCTGGAGTGGGCCTGGGAGTTCCTGAGGCAGCAGTGCCAGAGTACTGTAGGGGCTTCATGAAGCCAGCAGCCATGTTTTCTTTCTTTTCTTTGGTCAGTCCCCCTCACGGCCTTGAAAACATGTGCATGGAGGTGCGCGCATGTCATGAAGCCATGCTACTTGTCTCCCTGACTCTGGCGCTACTCCCCATCCTCCACTCAGAGGCAGCCAAGGAGTGGTATGGCATGCTCACCCATACCCAGTACAGGAAAGCAGTCATTGGATGCTCAATCCTCTCCCTCCCCTGCTGACCCCCAATGGCCCGAGCTCATTCCTGAACACGGGTCGCCAGTGCGGTGCGAGGTGTGGCATCCAGTGCCTCAACCCTCAGTGCCACTAGGCCGGCCCTGCCTTATAATCTATTTCAATGGTGTTTTGAACTTGTGGTAATAACTTTGCTGTTTTTAAACATAGCCTTTTTGGGACCCCACATCATGAACACTGGCACTGTCATTTCATTAACTGGGCCCAGAAGGTGATTTCATGGTCACTGCGTGAAATCACCTTTAGGGTCCGAATAATGAAATATCACTGCCAGTGTTCATGAAGTGGCATCCCCAAAAAAGCCCATGTTGAAAATCTGGTGAAAAAATTCCTAAAAATGGTTCTGTTATGAGCGTTTGTTGAAATTTTTCTACGTACGCACATAACTATTTCTGTTTTTGATCTACCTACAAATCCTGTAATCATTACTAATAGTAATGACTCCTTCATTCCTTCATTTCAGTTATCTGAAATTAAGAATTCATTATCTAATATCAAAAGATCAACAAGCTCGGGTCCAGATAATATTAACGCCATATTTCTTCAAGAAACACTAGATTCAATTATTATCCCACTACAACTTTTATTCAATAAATCACTCTTAGAATGTAAAATACCTGATGCTTGGCGTACTGCCTTGGTCACACCTATTTATAAAAAGGGGTTAAAGTCCAATGTTCAGAACTATCATCCGATTAGTCTGACTTCCATCTTGGGAAAAGCCATGGAACGTTTATTTATTTTATTTATTTAACTTTTGTTTACCTGGTAAGTACACTAGACAAGTAGTATGCCTATTTTCAGGAACAACCCGGGAGAGCACAAAACATACAGTATACATACATGGCAACATTGGAGAAACAGCATGATACAGTAAAAAACAGCTATAACAATGCTTGTATAAGGGCAGAGATACTGCCACACATAGTACAAATTGTTACAGGACATAGATAGACATTAGAATCACTGAATACATATTTCATAGACCATCATGGACTCAGAGTGGACAATAGTGGACTGCAGAGTATTACATTACAGAGACTAGGAGCAGTCACATCTTGTTGTTTGTTTTAGGTGGGACCACAGGGAGGAGCGAAGGTCCCATGGGAAGGGGCAGAAGCGAACAGAGTCCGGAATGGAGTTCAGAGCCTAGGCACAAAGCGGCAAAATCCACGATCCCCCATAAGGGTCAGTAGGGAGAACTTTAAGCAACTCGGCGGTCTGTGACCTGAGCTGGTAGGGGATGGCGTCCAGTTTTGGGAGAGATGCACCAGTCCCAGCAGGATGCCCGTGGCAAGCACTTTCCTGGTGATTTCCTACACCAGGATCAGGAATTCCGCAGGGGAGCCAGTTGAGTTTGTCATAGAGCTCACATCGGTGGGTGAGTTTGGGAGCAGCAAGTGCAAACTGACAGATATCATTATATACCGTGTTCCACCGATTAAGATGGATTTAGGGTGACCTGGCAAATAGGTGGTATCCATAACTAAGGAGGAGAAAGCACCCCTGCAAGTGCCAGCCTCGCCCCCGAGTCAGGTTGTATTGGCCCTGTAGGCAAGGCCAAGCTTACACCTGGTGGCTCTGCAGATGTTGTGGATATGGCTTCCCATGTCAAGTTGTGGGTCAAGGGTGACCCCAAGATATTTAATTGAGCTCGCTGTTGGCAACAAGGGGCCTCCATCACAAGCTATTTTGAGCATAGCTGATGTGGCTTTTAACTTGGCCATGGAACCAAAGAGCATGGCCTGAGTTTTGTTAGGATTCAATACCAGTCTATGGTTGGTAATCCAGGCCGAGACTCTGCTGAAGTCTTCAGATAGGCACTGGTTAAGATCAGCAGCATTACGAGCATGGGCCACTAGCACAAGGTCATCTGCATAAAGCGTGACTTGGCAATGAGAGGTCACCCGTGGGAGTTGATTAATAAAAAGTGAGAATAGGAGAGGTCCAAGTACCGATCCCTGGGGAACTCCCATGGTCACAGCCCTAGGCTCCGAGAGGATCTTGTTAAAGCAGGTGCACTGCTTTCTACCTGTTAGGTAGCCCATCATCCAACTCATGGCATGCGGAGAGAATCTGAGAGCCCTGAGCTGCTCCCCCAGTAGGTCATGGTTGACAAGGTCAAAAGCTTTTGACAAGTCAATAAATATCGCACCTGACAGTTTGCCCTGATCCATGGCAGATCTAATACTAGAGGTTACAGTAATCAAGGCAGTAGTGGTACTATGACCCTTCCAGAAACCATGTTGGGCCCCAGAAAGCAGCTCATGGGTATCCACATACTCCGAGAGTTGCTCAGCCACAACCTTTTCCAGGAGTTTACCAAGGGATGGGAAAATAGCAATAGGGCGATAGTTGTCAGGGAGTTTGGGATTTCCCTGCTTCAGAACAGGGACTATCCTTGCCTCCTCCCAGATGTCAGGGATTATCCCCGAGCTAAGGGATAGGTTAAAGATATGGGCAATCAGAGGGGCAATGTAAGCTGCTCCCAGCTTGAGAAGCCTGGGCTCAAGGTTGTCAGGCCCTGCACTGGAGTGCTGGGAGAGGGCAGCCAAGTGGCTCCGAACATCAAGGACAGACACGGCCTTAAGATTAAATACTCTCCGAGGAGGATGTTTACTCTGCAGGGATATTAAGCAAGCAACCCCCATCGGTCGTGAAACGAGAGGTGAGGGCCGAAAGGTCGGAGAAGTGGAGATTGAGGTGGTCGGCTATAGTGTGGGGATTATTGCACGAGACTCCATCAATAATCATGTCCACGACACCAGTGAGAGGGCCCACTGATGAGGGTTTAATGTTCCTCCAGAACCTCCTAGGATATCTGACAGAGCTAAGTAGTGCCGATTTACAGAAGTTACTTTTGGCAGCCCTAATGGCTTTTTACCCGATTCCTGAGTTGCGATATCTCAGGAGATTAGCAGGATCTCTGGAACCATTAGTACTTGCCCAGCATTTGTCTCTCTCCGCATCTGGGCAAGTAAGTCACCATTCAGCCAGAAGGTGGCTGTTCCCTCACCCTCCGGGTGACCCTGGGGGCGTGTCTATCTTGGAAAACACCAAAGGAATGTATGAAGCAGGAGGCTGCCACTGAGGGGTCAGAGGCTTCAAGCACCCTGGTCCAATCAGTATATCCTAGATCGGCCAGGAAAGCCTCAGGGTCAAAACTGGAGCATTTTCTGACTTGAATGATTTTGTGTGGAATTCTAGGGGAGGGGATTTTCCAGATGCAGTATACCGGGGAGTGGTCAGATATGGAGTCTGATAGCATGCCTGATGAGGCAATCCTCTCCGGCCGGTTGGTCAGGATCCAGTCCAGCAGGGAACTTGAGGAACCATTGGCTGCCTATCTCGTCGGGTCATGGATTAGGTGGTTAAGGGATAGGCAGGCAAGTTGTGATTCGCATTTCCTAATATTGCCACACTCCCAGTTCATGTTGATATCACCCATAATAATGAGTTAATTGTCACCTATACTGGGTCTAACTGCATCTAAGAGGAAAGTGAGTCCTGTAAGATCCCCCAGGAGGGTTATAGGTGCACACCAAGTGCAGCTTCTTAGCATCACCCAGCAGCAGGAGCACATGAAGAAACTCACAAGGTGGATGATCAGGTTTACTCTGTGCCACCAGGAGATTTTCAGATGGGATCTGTAGTAGATGAGGTGTCACCCCTTCCTACCCCCAGTCCTGTCTAGACGAATGAACTCGTATCCTGTTAGGAAGCAGGCAGAGTCAGGAATCGAGGGTTTGAGCCAAGTCTCAGTTATCCCTAGGATGTCTGGCTTGCATAGCTCAGTCCACGCTAGGAGATCGTCTCGGTTAGGAAGCAAGCTCCTAATATTCATATGCACTATTTTTAGTCCCTTATTCCCACTCCAGGTGGCGGGAATATTAGAGATCAGCTTAGATGGCCCAGGATTGAGCTCAGTATCTCCAGCCATGAGAAGTAAGAGTAGAGCTAGCCAGGGAGGAACAATCTTACGGACTGACCTCCAGGCCTGTGCATGCTTCAGACTTTCTTCACCCTGACCCGTACACATAAGGCATCTAGTGTCAAGGCTAAGGACAGTACAGTAGTGCATTACCTTAGTTACAAGTAGGTTGGAAAAGGAGAAATTAGTATCATCATGGGAGGAGGGCCACAACCCTGGGTCAATAAATAGGCTAGGAGTCGAGGTAGCACAATAAAGGAGGACTAGCCCCAGGGCCAGTATCATAATTATTAGTGTCGTAAAACTGACCTGCCGCCCCCTCCTGAACATAGGAGAGGTGGCTTCCAGTTCTTCCATGGTAAGGACAGTAGTAACCACCCCCACAGATTATGGGCAACTGGAGACCTAGAAAAAGAGCAAACCAGGGCTTCTGGAATCCTGTAAAAGGGGCAAACCAGGACACCCCGTATGGTAGGCCCCAAAAGAACAGATCACCACAACTAGTGTGCTGGAGGACCCTCGTATGGGTCACACGCCTCCTCCTCATCAACAGCAGCGCAGCAGTTGAAGGCGTTGGGACAGCAGATAGCAGAGCAGGGAACTAAACAATGCTGATAGGCAAGCAGGTGGTGAAAATAGGAAAATGTCTTTAAAGGCAAGACAGAACAAGTGTTAGGCCTAATAGCTGCACTCTGTATCTTTAAGAGGATTGCAATATTAGAGAGAGGAGGATGAACATTGCTAGGGGTTGTACCAAGGGAGGGGAGTATTTAATAAAGGCTGGAGGTGGGGATGGGGGTGGGCATAAAATTCAAGCAACAAGGAGACAGAAGGACAGAAAGTGAAAGAGAAATTGAATTATTTGCAGGGCAAAGCTTACAGCTGTGACCCAAATGGAATCTGGTCTAAACAGAAAAAATTGTATCACTTTAAACTTACTTTCTGATCCAGGGTAGCTTACCACTGGACCTTAAAACAAAAAGATTTTACAATCTACAAACCTGCAGCCTAAATGAACTTGTACTTCAAACTACCCTTACAGTGCAAAATTGCTGTAAACAAGCTTAGGTTCGCGTTTAAGTTAGGATTTACAAGATAATTTGGAGAGACTTAACAAGTACCACAATCAGAATATAACATTAGCTTAAGATCCAGAGAGGAAACAGCAGTAGGAAAGAATTAAAGAACTGCAGCAGCCCACCAGCAGGCAGATTCAATGGTTCTGGACAGTCCAGTTTCTGCAGTGTACCTTCGGTCTGGTGATCAGCGGGCAGTGCATTGAGCAAGGCAGCCGGCGGACAGAAGGGGTCCGCCCGGCTGCTTGAAGAAGCAGACGCACCCGTGTCAAGTGTGAAGCTTTGGTCTGGTGATCAGCGGGCAGTGCAGCGAGGAAGGCAGCCGGTGGACAGAAGGGGTCCGCCCAGCTGCTTGAAGCAGCAGACGCACCCGTGTCAAGGGTGAAGCTTCGGTCTGGTGATCAGCAGGCAGTGCAGCGAGGAAGGCAGCCGGTGGACAGAAGGGGTCCGCCCGGCTGCTTGAAGCAGCAGACGCACCCATGTCAAGGGTGAAGCTTCAGTCTGGTGATCAGCGGGCAGTGTAGCGAGGAAGGCAGCCGGTGGACAGAAGGGGTCCTCCCGGCTGCTTGAAGCAGCAGACGCACCCGTGTCAAGGGTGAAGTTTAATCAAACATAGACTAGAGAATGCATTGGAACAACTTGATAGTCATGATATATCACAACACAGTTTTAAATCTGCTTTCTCGTGTACAACCAGTCTTATATCACTCTATCAACAGATTACTAAATTATTGGATAATAACATTCCTGTAGATGTATTATTGTTAGATTTTAGCAAGGCATTTGATCATGTGTCACACTCCTTACTAATCAACAAACTCCATAACTTGAGAATTTCTTCTCGATTAGTTAATTGGATATCTGAATGGTTATTTAATTGTACCCAGTCAGTTAGAATTAATGGAGCTTTATCTGCTTCTGGTGTTGTCACCAGCAGAGTTACCCAGGTGTCCGTGCTGGGACCTGTTCTGTTTAATCTTTTTATTCATGATATGATTATTAACTCTAATAATTATTTATCAAAGTTTGCAGATGATACAAAACTTGGTGGCACAGTTGACACTCTAGCTATCTTCAAACTTCTCGAACAGGATTTGTATTTCATTGAGCAATGGGCCAATGAAAATTCAATGTTTTTTAACATTGATAAATGTAAAATCTTACACTTTGGTAGGAATAACCCATCTTACAAATATTACTTAAATTGGCAATAATTGGAAATATCTAACTGCGAAAGAGATCTTGGCATTCTGGTCAATAACAAATTATCATCTGGTGATCATTGTAGTAAAGTAATCCGAACAGCTAACAAAATTATGAGACAAATCAAAAAAAATTTTATTAGCAAATCTGAACATAACTTAGTACCCTAGTATAGATCTTATATTAGACCACACTTGGATTACGGTGCTCCCTTTTGGTGCCCTTATCTTAAAAAACTGCCTTGAGCAAGTTCAAAGGAGATTAACTAAATCTATCCCCAGATTAAGATACAAATGCTATGAGACTAGGCTTCAGGAGACAAAGCTTTATCCACTGTCATTGAGAAGGCAAAGGGGAGATTTGCTTCTTATGTATAAGCTAGTCCATAATCCTATGCTGTTTAACATATGTGGGCTATCATTTGCTAACAAGAGAATTGTGGGAAGGTTACACACTAAGCAATTAAAAATTGAGTGGGCTAACAATAAAAAATATGACAATTTTTTCAATATAAGGGCAGCAAAATCCTGGAACTCCCTGCCTCCTACTATTGTAGAGGCAGGTAATTTTGATTCCTTTAAAACTAGGCTTGATTCATGGTTATTCCCTCAATAATCTGTTTAAATATCCCATTGTTATGGGAAGACAATCCAGATGGGCTTTGTGCCTTCTTTTGTCCTAATTTTATCCAGTAAATCCAGTAACTGGTAATTTTCAATATTTTGTCTCTAAATTTTCAGCATAGCCATTTTTTTCACACTGCCTCAAGAACAGTACAGCTGTCATTTTTCACAGCCTGTCCAAGATGTGTTTTCACACCAGTGGCACAGAATGGCATTTTGGCACTGATTTGAACATTTTCACCTACGAGGTTTATGAGGTGGGGTCATAAGAAGACTATGTTGAAAGTCTGTGGTCAAAAGTATGATTGTGTCAACTACTAGGTTTAACTACCAAAAAGACTCCAGTTCCCTACTAGACTGGATCATCATGAACTGAACAGACAGGATCTCCAACACTGCAGTACTCACAGACTCGCTTAGCAATCACTCCCCGACAATTTGTCACTGGGCCAACAAGGCCACTAAGCCTACCTAAAAAATTATTTTGAGTCATACACTTAAATGTGGGCAGTTGAACTTGCTCAAAGCTTACCTAAGACACATAGACTGGTCCGCAATATACTCTACAGTAGACATAGACCAGGCATTAGAGTATTTTATTAAGTTTAATGATGTCTGTAACATCTATACTCCAATTAAAAAGTGTGCAATTAAGGGAATCCATAACTTGTGGGTCACACCAGCTCTTCTGCAACTCATGATCACCAGAGACCATCTTTGGCACAGAACCAAGGCCACTGGCACAAATACAGACATGGAGAAGTATAAATCTGGCAGAAACATCTGCACTCGCAAGATCAGACTCATGAAATATTTCAAAAACTGCCTCACTCATTCCTGGAGCGATGGCAGAAGATTTGGGGAAAATATGAAGAACCTAACTGGAAATAATAGCAAAGCCTCACCTTCCATGCTGCTGGTGAATGTTGAGATTATACAGGACTCTAACATCATTGCCAATATCTTTAATGATGCTTTTACAGACCTTAGCAGCATACTGCTCACTGATCCTCCTGAATCATATGTTGAAAATGTGCCAGGCCCTAATATCGCACACAGTGAATCTCCCACATGTCCATCCCCCTTCTACCTTAAAGCAGTTACCACCTCCAAAGCTAGAAAGTACCTTTCACATGTGCTTGGCAAAACCAAACACAGCAGCAACTCACTAGACCTTAAGTTACTGGCCCTTACCCTTGAATAAGTGCTCCTTCCACTAGCCAAACTTTTGAATCTATCTCTTCAGCTGGAATAATTCTCCCTGCTTTGGAAGGTTGCAGTTGTCACCCTGGTCCACAAAAGTTGTGACAGAGCCTGTCCACCGGCACAGCGGTTAGATTTCCATCTGTGATGCCCGTGACCCTGGTTCGGGAGTGAGCCCGGGTCGTCAGAGGGCCGGCCGGAGGGAGAAGGCTGTAGCGTCCCCTGACAGCTCACCTTCTCTGCGGGGAGGGGGAGGATGTGGCTTGGCATCTGCCAACCCCTGGCAGAGGCCAGGGACTTTGCAGGATGTCAAAGCCTTATGTGCTGGTCTGGTCTTGGATGGAGGTCTAGGTCTTTGCAGGCACCAAAGGCTTCAGCAGCACGGGGTAGGACATCACAGATGCCAGTGTTAACACCTGATGTCAGGGACTCATGACATCTCAGCAACTGGGGAAATGCCTGCCAGCCCCAGGGAAATGTAGTTCCAAGGAGCTAGCCCTCAGATATGCATCCACCTGCCTGGCTGCCTGGGACCAACGAAATTCAGATTGCTGGAGTGTAGGGGCCCAATTCTGTCCCCAGCCAGGGGGTAAACCGAGGCTCCATGGGGGACTGGCGACAGACAAGGTAAGGTGGCTTGCAGGGGGTAGACCCCATGGTACTCCAGAGGGAGTGGGGCTGGTGAGGTGCAGGAGGATAAAAAGAGATTTAAAAAAAAAGTGGTGATAGTACTATACTCATGAATTACCAACCAATATCTATACTGCCCCCCTTCAAGACATTAGAAAGGATAGTTGTTGACCAGCTGGTCGACTATTTGGATAAGTATGAAACCCAATGCCCACAGCAACACAGTTTTTGCAAGGGGCATAGTTCCTCCACTGCCCTGCTGGAGTACTCAGAATTCCTGCATGAGGCTTTAAACAGTCATCAAGTTGCCAGGGCAATTTACATCGACCTCACCAAGGCATTTGACACTGTCAGCCATAAAACACTTCTTGCTGAACTCCTCTGTATTGGCCTCTCCACTGAAGTGGTAGGATAGTTCCAGAGCTATCTCAGCAATAGGCCACAATGAATAAAAATTGATGGTACCCTGTCCAATAGTCAGGAGATACTCACAGGAGTTCCCTAGGGGTCAATTCTTGGCCCACTATTGTTCAGCCTTTTTATTAACAAACTTCCCTCTGTATGCAAAGAATGCATCCTTCTCTATGCAGATGATGCAGTAATCTTTTCTAAAAACTGTTACCCACACCAACTTGAGTCACACCTACAAAGTGATTTCACTGCAGCCGAAGCTTGGTTCACCAAATACAAGCTCCTAATGAACTATAAAAAAACTAAATCAATGTTATTTGTGAACCCCCACAACAAGTATAAAGGCTTTCAACTGACAATCCACAATAACCTTCTTAACCCAATAGAAAAAAGCTCAAACCTTCAAATACCTTGTTGTTCCCCTGGACAGCTCTCTTTCATTTGCTCAGTATACAGAACAAATTGTAAAGGTAGTCAACCCCAGGATAGGCCAACTATACAGGAACCGATACCACCTGTCCCAAGATGCCCTGACTCTTGTCATAAAAAGTTCCACTCTGTCCGTCATTGATTATGGTTTAGTGGTTTATGGTGCTGCCCTAGACTCCACCCTCAAAAGGGTTTCTGTTGCCTAAATAAATCCTGACGACTGTTCCTAGGTGCTAACTGCCTAACCCACACCTGTCACCTATATGAGCAAGCTAACTAGCTAAACCTTCAAGGCAGAGTACAATACCAAGTATATCTACTCAGGGAAAAAAACTATCTAGGACTCCCCCCCCCTCCCAGCCATCCAGAAGCTCCTTGTTATGGCCCCTAACCCCCACTGCACAAGAAGCAGTACCAGACAATCTCTTATTATCCCCTCCTTTCACACCTCGCAGGTGCAAAGGACATTTGTGTACCGTGACCCTTTTTGGCTTAATGAACTCCCCCCTTGACATAACCAATCAGCCCAAGCTGGGGTCATTTAAAAGAAAACTCCATCAACACCTCACCAATCAGAGCAGCTATGATTGCTGGCCCACCTGAGCAGCTGTGACTGCTTACTCTGTTTCCTTTTTCCTTACCCTCCTCCCACCCTCTCTCCCTCTCCCCACCTCCCCCCAGTGAATCATATCTTATCCCCCTTTTTACTCCTTAATGCACTTATTTCCATCCATCCCTCTCTCCTCTCTCCCTATCCCTTCCTATACTTTGGCAATGAAATGTTATTCTGCTTAGTAGTTTAAGTACTGCAGCTCTATTCTCGCATTGTATGCAACCCATTACTCATGTGTATTATTAACTGTTTAGGATTTTCACTTCACTTATATATTTGCATGGTCCCATTTTTTGAAATTCAAGTACTATCATATGTTTCTGCTGAATTTTCTGTCATTTTTTATTTTCTACTGATGTGGAACCTTTATAAACAAGCTTCCAGTTCAAAGGTATACTCCTAGATCTCAATAAATTAATAAAAATATTAAAAAAAACTATCATTTATAAAGTTATGTTGTTTGCAGGAATGTATGTTGCACCACTGGGGACCATGCTGCCTTACCGTGCCAGTGAGCTGATTTCAGATGTGAACTCAGTGAGCTGGTTTAATGGTACAAGGCTGATGGTGAAGGTGATACAACATGCAGCACCAGCCCCCGCCTGGCTAGGAATGAACCTGTGTTTTGGCACAGATGCCACTAATTTTTTTCATATTGCGAAAGCGAAACACTTGTAGGGCCTTGTGCTACATTTATGTACATATACACATCTATGGAGGATGGGAGTGCAGGCGGACCCCTGCGCTACCACATGCAAATTAGGATACAATTATACTATCTCAAAGTCGGAAATAAATTGCAAAAAAAACAAGATTAAGCTCTTAATTAGGTTAAAGCCACAAAGTAGGGAAATGTATCGGCTTTCAAATCTAAGACCCCACCCCACCCTGCCCACAACACAGGCATCGGGGTGTGCCTTAGGGTCATCAACCCTAATGTTCACCCCATTCCATAAGTAAATAGGCTGAGATGGGTACAGTATAGGAGAATGGGGTGAGTGTTAGGACTGATGACCCCAAGGCACACACACCCGACGCCTGTTGTTGTGTGCAGGGTGGGGGTGGGGTCTTAGGTTTGAAAACCCTAATGCCACATTTCCCTTCTTTTGTGACTTTAACCCTAACTAGAGCATTAAGGCAGTTTTATGCAATTTATATTAGACAGACAGACAGATAGATAGATAGATAGATAGATAGATAGATAGATAGATAGATAGATAAACAGACAGACAGATAGGTAGCTAAGTAGATATACAGATATATAAAAAAGGGGCAAGGTCACACCAATATAGTTAGGGTTGTACCGCCAGTTCAGTGTTAATCCCCATTTTTTTGCACTTTAATAACTTGGCAACCTGTCATTGGATGTGCATGAAATTGTGCATGTACTGTCTCACTTGGTAGCTATATAGATGTACCAAGTTTTGTTCCAGTCGGATGTCTAGATTCAGAGTTCTGGAGAGTGAAACAAGTGAATTTTTTTGAATTTGATCCCATTGGTTTGAATAGGTTTTCTGTCAACTTGGCTAGTGCCCAGACAGTTTGGAATTTTGGCCTGACATTTTTTGGGTAGAAAGGGGCCGTCCCTCAGATGTGTTTTTTGTATGTTTGGTGAACAAATATTAATCTGTTCCAGAGTTATTTACTTTTGAAATTTTGAATACTTGGTTATGAGCATGCTCAGTAAGCACTAAAAAATTGCTGTATGAAACTGAAAAATAATTCTTTTTTTGTATTAACGTCATCTTTTTTTTTGAGAGGAAAATTGTTTTTCATTTGCTGCCATCTTGTTTCCCCTTTTTCCATAACACTTCAAATTTGAAACACCTTAAAAATTACATTCTGGACAGTGACCAACACATATAGCTTTCTTATTGTGACCCCTTAGCTGGATTCTGCACTTAACTGTTCAACAGATGCCCTTAAAATGTATTTTTTTAAAGATTATAAATCATTTTTCGTATCATGTGATATGAAAAAAGATTCTTTTTTGTATCATGAGTCACACAAAAAGAACCTTTTTCATGAGGACAGAATGCTTTCTGAGTTTACCTTGCTGTTTTTGTCAAGAGCCCTAGTACTGAGACAGTTTGGAATGTAACACATTTTCATGTTGGAAAGGGGCTGGGCCATAGATGTCCTTTTTGCTGGGTTGGTGGAAAATATTAATCCATTCCAAAGTTACAGCTTTTTAAAATTGTGGGTTCTGAGCAAGTTCAGTAACTGCATCAAAATATATGTGTCTAACTAAAAAAGAATACCTGGTGTCTAGTGACACCCCCCATCCCCGATTGCTGACCTGTTCATATTATGCATGTTTCTGATGTCTAGTGGGACCCCCAAGCTCAAATCACTGTTCTTATTAATGTTCTGTATTTCCCTGTGTCTAGTGGCGCTCCCCACTCTCCAATCAGTGTCCCCATTATTATTTTGAAATTGCCTAGTGTCTAGTGGCACCCCCACCCTCCAATTGCTATCCCCGTAAATGTTGTGTATTTATCTGGTGTTTAGTGGCCTCCCTGATCTCTATCCTTGTAGGGAAATTGGCTGAAACAAAGAAAGCAATCAATCAATGTATTTTTGGTAAACCTGTAAAAATAAATGCTCCCTTGCTGATCTGCCTTCTCAACCCCGATCTCCCACCCCGCACTCCCCACACACCCTCACTCAGCTGAACAGCTCCCAGGGTGACCATCCACTCCTGATCATAGACATGTCTTGCTGCTAGAGCACTGACTGCTATATGAGAAACGAAGGTAAGTGCAGTTCAATGTATTTCAATGGAGTTTTCAACTTTGGTGCAAAACTTTGCCATTTTTTGGTATTTTAGACCAAACTTTTAACATGGTGTTTTTGGAACATGACCGCATGGACATTATCAGTGGAATTATGCAAATTTGGCCGTAAAGGCAAATTCACAGTTGCTTGGCCAAATCACATTTTGGGCATGATCTGAAAATGTTCACTGCCCTTCTTCATGATGTGGGGTCATAAGAAGCCTATGATTAAAATGTGGGGTCAAAATATGTAAAAATGCCAAAGTTATGCACATCTGTTTAAATTTTTCTGTGCTCTCTCATAACTCTGATAATTTTAAATATTTTGACCTCAAAGTTTCAGTATAGCCATATTTTTACACCACCTCATGAACATCACAACTGTCATTTTTCAATTCCTGGCCAAAGTGTGTTTTCACACCTGTTGCATGGAATGACGTTGCGGTGGTGTGGAATTGCATTTTGGTAGGGATTTGGAAATTCTCAGAATTGGTTTCATGAGGTGGGGTAATAACAAGGCTATGGGGAGGATCTGGTTGTGGTTTTCCTACAACTGTAAACACAGGGCCCAGAAGGTCCTGTGCTTCCATAGTAACATACATATAAACCTCTATGGAGGGTTGGAAGTGCAGGATCCAGAGGCCCTGTGCTCACACAGGCAAATAAGGATACAGTTACACCATCACAAAAATTATGGATTGATGGCAGTGCAGGGCCCAGAGAGGGCCCTGCAGTTCCCCAGGCAAATAATAATATGATTATACCATCTCAAAAAAAGTAAGGAAATTCATTGCAAAAAAACTTTGTTAATGCAATAGTTAGGGTTGAATCATCAAAAGTAGGGAAATGTAGCATTAGAGCATTCAACCCTAACATCCCTTGGTGTTGTCAACCCTAACGCTCACCTCATTGTCATATACTGTACCCATCTCAGCTTATGGAATGGGGTGAGCATTAGTATTGACAACCCCAAGACACACCCCATGCTTGTTGCTGAATGCAGGGTGGGTGTGGGGTGATAGGGTTGCCCTAATGCCACATTTCCCAACTTTTGTCACTTCAGTCCTAACTAGTTCATCAACAAAGTTTTTTTGCAATGAATATATATATATATATATATATATATATATATACACACATATATATATATATATATATATATATATATATATATATATTTATATAGACACGTATTATAGTGGCATGGTAGTGCCACTTTAATTAGGGTTAAGTACCCCATTTAAGGTTAAAGTCTGAAACTTGGCAGCTTAATAACTTTTCCACCATATGACAGATTTGCCTGAAATTTGGCAGGCATTGAGTAGTGCCATATATCTCTGGATCTACCAGGTTTCATAATGGTCAGATATACGGTTGCAGAGCTATGTAGTGCCAAAGAATGTGGTAATTATGCCTTTTTGCACATTCTTTGCTCACTGCTAAAGGTTGCATGGTCTGCACTACTGGTCCAAAACCTTCAGGGAACATGCAGCCAGGGTTCCTGATGTGTCTTTCAAAGATTTTGTGAAAAAATATTAAACGGTTCAAAAGCTATTCAAAAAACAAGTTTCCCATTATAGTCAATGGGAAAAGTTAACAAAAAGTTCAACAGTTCCACAAATGCAGTTTTTAGTATCGCAAATGACCCCTGTAGTGTCACAAATCCACCATTTTGTTTTCAGTTCGTGGTCACAGAAATGCTTGCCATTTAAAATTGGGACCCTCTAGGGACTCAATTCATTTTGTGTTCACCCAGTCGAGCACTGAGGATGCTAGCCATGTCTTTTGTGGAGGGTTAAACACCCCATAAATATGATTTTAAAATTTTTGTAAACTGTAGTGTCGCACTTGTGACACTTTCATGATTTCTTTTGCGAAAGTGTTGCAAATCACGACTCTACTTTGCGACACTATGCCTAAAACAACAGGAAATGTTTGCTACCCTGCTGCAAAAGAATGGTTTGGTCTTTTAGGCTGAAATTTGGAGGTAAGACAGCCAAGATGCCGCAGATGTGCTATTTGGTGGATTGGTGAGAAAAGATTAGAGGGCTGCAAAGTTACAGCACTCAGAAGTTGATGATTTTCCCCATAGGTTAACATTACGGCATCCGCAGCTCCTTTTGGGGCCCGTATCTCAAAAACGCTTTGAGATACAGACTTTTCATAGGAAAATTTCTTAGCCCCCCACTAGGGGGCCAAGTACAAAACTAGCCAGGAAAGTTATAAATAGTATGAGATTTAATTTTTTTTTCAACGTCGTACGGTTCCTGAGATATAAGCAATTTAGTGTTCCAAGTGCTCATTTTCTGCTCTGAGCGCCATTATTATGCATGCATTCGTTGTATTCACTGTGCTTCTGAATGCACTTTTTGGGGAAAAACAGTGGGTACATTTGTGCTACTGTTACAGTTAGCGTTTCCGTTTCCATGAGCGTTTGTGTTAGTGTTACCGTTTACGTCGCCGTGTGATTTACCTTTTGTGTTTGCTTTTCTGCTTGCATTTATGTTACTGTTTCTATTTGTGTTTTCACTACTGGTTTTGTTTGCATTTGCATTTCCTTTTGCGTCTTCGTGTGCATTGCGTTTGTGTATGCATATGCACTTCTGTTTCTGTTTCTATTTCCTTTGGCGTGATCTTTGCTGTTACTGTTAGCGTCTGCATTTACAATTCCATTACTGTGACCATGCGCGTAACAATTTGTGTTTGCTTACACGCTTGCATTTCCACTTCCATTTCTGTTACTGTTCCCTTCGGTGTCCTCCTTGCTGTTACCATCACCGTTTTGTTTCCAATTGTGTTACCATTACCAAAGCACCCCACACTCACACCACCACATTCCATTCACTATACTGCATATTCTCAAAAAGAAGGTAAATTCATGGCAATAAACTCCGTTTAATGCATCAGTTAGGATTGTTCCAGAGTGACAAAAGAGAGGAAATTCGGTGTTAGGATTGAAAACTCTAACTCTGCATTCCTCACCCCACCCCCAGCACCACACACACACACACACACACACACATATGCACTCACACACATGCAAGTGGGGGGGAGGACCAAGGCAACACAACCAATCACAGACAACCAGCAGCAGCTGACAGAAATAACATACAACTGTCTAAACATACTACAAGACACATCCATCATCATGGTCCACCAACTGTAGGAATTCTGCTGCCATCTAAGTGACTTGCTGGTATACATGCAAACTGGCCATCAGTTGTTGATGGATCACATTAAAACATTTTTTATATGTCATACATTTCTTATCTCTTTTGAATGACAGTCTGTCGGAAATGCATCACTCTAACAACATGCCAATGTCAGGCATTGTTCTTAGAGACCTTTGTTGACTGTTAATGTTTCCTGATGTTACCCCAGAATAAGACACTGATGTATCAGAACACTATTATGTGCTACAGTACTGCTGCACCATTATCTTACATTGTACAGTTGCAGATCTGTGTGGGAGTGTCAGACCCTAAAACTGACATGGTCACACTACACGATACCCGAATTCTGGAAAGTTTCTCATTTGAAACAGATAAGTCTGTTTCTCTACTAATGGATACATTGCTGCTAGTATGCTGTTCAAAGGGTTCCATGCTCGCATGTTTCTGTTTATGACTGTGTAGTATCGAAGAGCATTGTAACACAGTTTCATCTGTCTAAATAGCTCCTGATCTTACCATGGCATAAGACAAATAATAGATCACCACAGTATTATCTGCAGATCCCTTCTCCACTATTATCTGAAGCTACACAGCTGTATATGAGACTGTGTCACCCAAAGGATTCCATGGTAGCACTTCACTGTCTTTGCCTTACTGACAGTTTCTGAGTGGAAACGCATGTTTCTGTTTCTATACAAATTCCTACATTTCTGGTAGCAGGGGCAGTTAAAGAGACCATACTACCACTTTTGTACCTATTAATGGATAATATCAGACACCACTGACCTTTCGTGTGTGTAAATGGTCCCTAATGTTATCCTACCAGTAGCAAATAATGTATCAGAACACTATTATATACAGCGTGCTGCTGCACTGTCATCTTATCCCATACACTTTGGCAGCTAGGTGGTACCATAGGACACAAAGTGTTCAATATCATCATGGACCATGGTTGACATTATCATACAAAGGTTGTCTGTGATTGGTTGTGTTGTCTTGGTCCTTCACCCCACTTGCACGTGCATATGTGTGTGTGTGTGTGTGTGTGGTGCCG
The DNA here is from genome assembly GCA_016271365.2 of Neoceratodus forsteri. Classification (NCBI taxonomy): domain Eukaryota; kingdom Metazoa; phylum Chordata; order Ceratodontiformes; family Ceratodontidae; genus Neoceratodus; species Neoceratodus forsteri. Next base: position 1,549,387,098 of record CM057452.1, on the reverse strand, counting down.
GGGATGGGGGCGGGAATACGGAGTTAGGGTTTTCAACCCTAACACAGAATTTCCTCACTTATGTCACTGTGGAACAACCCTAACTGATACATTAAATGGAGTGTTTTGCCATGAATGTATATATATATATATATATATACGGTAGTGCCACTATAGATAGGGTTGTGTAGCCATTTCTCTGTTTTGTTTTGGTCAACTTTCTTACTTCACTGTCATTGGAGAACTCTCTCTCCAGCAACCTACTGCCATACCGCTTCTCTATCTCTCACCATGGCCCCCTTCCTCTCCTCGCCCCAGCCCAGCAGACCCCCCAGCTCTGAGCCCCCAGGGGTGGTGCTGCCCTATCCTCCCAGGGCACTCTATCTCAAATCTAGTTTGCTGGGTGGGGTGACGGACCCTGCAGGGGAGGAGAGCCTGGTGTTGGGAGTGTGGCTTGCAGAAGATGGAGATGCCACCGCCTATCTCCGAAATGAGGTATTTTGTACTTTTTTCTTGCCCCCCAAGGGCAGCCATGCAATGACATCAGCGCGGCAACCCATAGACATCGGTCGTGCTCATCTCCAATGTTATCCTCGAGCTAGTAGTACCTCCAGTCTCTACCGGGGGTCTCTACTGCGCCAGGATGTCCCTGGATCCCTCCCCAGGGAGAGGAGAGCAGTCCTCCAGATGTTTGATCCTTCTCCCTCCCCTGCAAGATCCCCAGTACCGGGGCTCATTCCTGAACCTGGGTTGCTAGTGTGGCATGAGGTGTGGCATCCAGCACCTCAACTGTCAGTGCCACCAGGCGACAAAATAGTCTTGGGCATCATGCTTCTACTTATGTAGTTATGATTAAATAATACCAGCTATCATTTTCAGCACCATTTACTGTGCGTTAATGCCACCTGATGTTACCCCACCATAACAAAATACTGCTTCAATTTCATTTTATTAACAAAGGCCTACATTGACGTGATAAACTGCTGAATACAGCAGTGGTAGACAAGAACAGACAAGTGTTTCCAGACATTGACAATGGAGACGAGTATGTGGTTATGAGTGAATAACATTAGACAGCATTTGCACCATCCTTTAGTGTGTATTAATGCCTGCTGATGTTACCTTGACATAACAAAATAGTCTTGGGCACCATACTCCCACTTATGTAGTAATGACCGGATAATATTAGCCAGCATTTTCAGCACTGTTTACTGTGTGTTGATGCCCTCCAATGTTGCGAAGCCATGAACAAATACTGTTTCACTTTTGTCTTATGACAGAGGCATCCAGTGATGTTTGAAACAGCTGAATACTCCATATGTGTATACTGTTGTAGCCAGACATGAACAGAGAAGTGTTTCCACATATTGACAATCAAGATGATAATATAATTATCAGGGGATAACATGAGACAGTATTTACACAACCCTTTACAGTCTGTTAATGCGTCCTGATGCTAGCCTAACATAACCAAATAGTCTTGCTTATGTTTGGGTAACATTAGTAGGCATTAACACACACTAAAGGGTGGTGTAAATGCTGTCTCATGTTATCCGGTCATAACCACATAGGCATCTTGGTTGTTAATCTGTTGAAACATGTGTCTGTTCATGTCAACCACTGGCCGCAACAGTATACACAGTTCATGCAGTGACCATCTCACATGCTTGTACAGGATGTGGGTGTATGTACCCAAGACACTGGGATGGCAGCAGAAGTGATACAGTTGGTGAAGTATGATGATGGATGCCTGTTGTGGTATGTTTATGAAGTTGTATGTTATTTCTGTTGCCTTATGGTGTCTGTTTGTGATTGGTTGTCTTGCCTTGTACCATTCCCCCACTTGTACATGCGGTGTGTGTCTGTGTGTGTGTGTGTGTGTGTGTGTGTGTGGTGGTGGGGAGCAAAATTCGGAGTTAGGGTTGAAAACCCTAATGTCGCATTTCCTTGCTTTTGTCGCTGTAGTAACAACCCTAACTGTTGCATTAACAGTTTTTGCAAAGAATATATATATATATATATGAATATATACATATCTATATATATATTATGGTAACACAGTAGTGCTACCATAGTTAAGTTGAGGAGCCATTTCTATGTTAAACCCAAAACTTTGCACTTAATAACTTTGCAACTGTTTGATGGATTTACCTGAAATTTGGAATTTATGATCAAGAACCATAGGCCTTAGGATCTGCCAAGTTTTGTACTGGTTGATATATGGTCATGGAGTTATTAAGTGTGATCTGTGCACGATTTACGCTTTTCAATTCTGTGGTCGCGCTTCTTACAGTTCGTGTGACGGTTTAGTGGACTGGCCCGAAATCTTCAGGGAATATGCAGCCAGGGTCCCTGATGTGCCTTTCAAGATTTCGTGAAAAAATATTAACGGTTCAAAGTTATTCAAAAAACAGTTTCCCATTATAAGTCAATGGGAAAAGTTAACAAAAAGTTCAACACTTTTGCAAATGCATTTTTACTTTCGCAAATGGGCCTGTTACTTTCACAAATCGGCCATTTTGTTTTCAGTTGGTGATCAGAAAAATGGTTGGCATTTAAATTTGGGACCCTCTAGCCACCTAATTTTTTTTGTATTCACCTAGTCGGGCCCTGAGGATGCTTGCCATGTCTTTATTTTGTGGTAAAACACCCCAGAAATATGTTTTTCAAATTTCTGGAAAAAGTACTTTCGCAAATTACTTTTGTACTCACGAAAGTGTCGCAAATTTTTGTGAAAGCTTTCGCAAATTGCGACAGTAATTTTCTAGTCTGTGGGAAAATGACAGCAATTCTTTGGCACTGCACTGCAAAATAACCGTTGGGAGTTTTGGGCTGAAATTTGGAGGGAACACAGCCGACATCTCACAGATGTGCCTTTCAGTGTTGTATTGAAAAAATATTACATGGCAGCAAAGTTATGGCACTCCAAAGTTGACAGTTTTCCCTTAGGATAACATTACGGCGTGAAGCATTACAGGAATCTTTGGCACCCTGCTGCAAAATAACGGTTTGGTCTTTTTCTGAAATTTGGAGGAAGACAGCCAACAGTACACAGATGTGCCTTTCAGTAGTTTGGTGAAAAATATCACATGGCGGAAAAGTTACGGCACTCCAAAATTGACGTTTTCCCATAGGATAACATTACGGCGCCAACACTTAACAGAAATCATTTGAGCCCTGCTGCAAAATAACGGTTTGGTCTTTTTCCTGAAATTTGGAGGAAGACAGCCAACAGCCCACAGATGTGCCTTTCAGTAGTTTGGTGAAAAACATTACAGGGAGGCAAAGGATATGGCGCTCGAACTTTTCTTTCCCATGAGGATAACATTACGGCGTTCGCCGCGCTTTTCAGGGCCAGTATCTCGGAAACGGTGCGAGATACGGACTTTTCATCGGAAAATTTCTTAGACCCTTAATGGGGCTAAGATTCAAATTAGCCAGGACAGTTGTAAATAATATGACTTTTAAATTTTTTTTCTACGTCGTATGGTTCCTGAGATATAATGTATTTAGTATTCCAAGATCTCATTTTCTGCGTCGATACTCATTATTTTGCATACATTATTTGTACTCACTGTCTTTCTCAATGCAGGTTTTGGGGAAAACCAGCCTGTGCGCTTACATTACTGTTACTGTTGCCCTTTCCGCTTGCGGATCCAGTACCCGTTCACCATTGGCGTCCTGCGCCACCATGGCGTTATCCTTTGCATTTTCATTTGCGCTTGCGTTTCTGTTATTTTTTGCCATTTCCGTCTACAGTACTGTTTATCTTACTGTTTCACTTTACATCACCATGCCCATTGACATTTCTGTTTGCAGGCACCATGTTACTATGTGACAACACATCACGTGGCAGACCATTCCCGTCTACGCCACCATGTGCGTTACCCTTTCTGTTCTCATTTGTGCTTGTGTTACCATGTGCGCCACTGTTAGCATTTCTGTTTGCATTGCTGTCCCTGTTAGTATGCCACAAGACATCATGTGGTGGGGCGGGCCCAAAGGTTAGAGACTGGCGATCCCATCTGCACCCCAATGCCGGTTGGGGGAGGTGGGCGGGTCCAAGGGGTTTTCAACCCTAACAGCGAATTTCCTCCTTTTGTCGCTGTGGAACAACCCTAACTAATGCATTAAACGGAGTTTTGCCTCTAATATATATATATATATATCTATCTATATATATATCTATCTATATATATATATATATATATATATATAGATAATATATATATATATATATATATATATATATACATTTATTTATACCATGGGGTGAGGGCTTTCTCAGTAGAATATATGGTGTTATTTCCACTGGAGTGGGATAAATCCTGATGACATCAGCAGAGTGAGGATAAATGACATTTATCCACACTGTGCTGATGTCATCAGAGTAAGGGTATCGTCACTGCAGCCTACATAAATGAAACTGCTTCAGACAACAGTTTCTCTTTCTCACTGAAGCCTGCAATGTACTCAATTAGCATTGCAAAAGACACTCATCTGTGTCCCATAGTATTTCTCAGACTCCTAGCCCATTACTGTGCTGCTCTCAGCTTCAAAACAACCTGCATTCTAAATGGAACTCTCTTTCTCAGTGCTACCTACAGCAATTTCTCTTTCTCACTGAAGCCTGCAACGTACTCAATTAGCATTACAAAAGGCACTTACCTGTGTTCCATTGTGTTTCTCAAACTCCCAGTCCATTCAGAAAAACTCACACACACACACACCCCACACAGAAAGAGCAGAAAACACACAGAAACAGAAAAAGAACACATACAAAATGTTCCTAAAGCTCACACCTCCATGGCATAAATCGCACACATGATGTGCAGATTGTGGGACATGGAAAATATTCTCAGTCCTGCAGCATGAGCTGTGCATTCTCACTCATGACTTTGGCATGTATGAGAATACAGAGCTCACTCTGCAGAAGTAAGAATATTTTCCATATCCCACTCCTGCCCATCATCTATCCTATATCTGCATATATATATTTACACACACATATATATATATATATCTATATATGTATATATATGTATATATATATATATATATATATATATATATATATATATATATATATATATATTATAGTAGCACAGTAGTGCCACTATAATTAAGGTTGCATAGCCATTTCTATGTTAAACCTCAAAGTTTGCACTTTAATAACTTTGCAACTGTATGTCCAATTTGCCTGAAATTTGGAATGGAGAAAGATTTTTTGTAAATCCTTGGATCTAGAAATGTCCGTGTCGATCAGATGTATGGTTGTGGAATCACAGCATGCCCAAAAAGTGAAAAATTCCCAACATTCCATTTTCTTTAGATGTGCACTTTGGGCTGAAGAATGCATGTGTGTGGGTTCAAATTGGGTGGGCTACATGGGTCCTGGGTTGCAGATGTGCCTTTAGAAGATGTTGTGTAAAAATCTTGTTCCATTCAAAAGTTACAGCATTTTTAGTGTCCCATTATATCCTATGGGAAAATGTATATGTGCAGCTCGAAAATTGTGTCAATCGTATTTTTTAGTGTTGAGCTTAGCAAAAATAGTGTTGTGCTGCTGTCATCTTGCTTTCAGTTAGAGAGAGACAAAAACAATATAACTCAAAAAATACTGCATGTTTCAACACACCGACCATTGGGTTTATCAATTCAGGGACTGAGGAACAAGAATCTGGCATTAGTTTTTCACCAGCTGGTCTGGAAATGTGGTTTTCAGATTTTTTCCACCATTTTTCCATTTTTTGACCGCGACACTATAACAAACTGCTGTAGCAATATACAAGACCATAAAAAATACCACCATGACATTATAAAGATAGGAATGTTGCGATCCTATTTTAAATGACTGCAGTAACACTGCACAACCACGTTTTCTGAAATGCTGTTTTCTTTGTCACTTGATTGTGGCAAGCTGGATTGTGATATTGGCCTGAAATTTTCAGGGTGGCAAGCCCTAGTGCCACAGATGTGCCTTTCAGTGGTTTGCTTAGAAAATGTTCACTACATCCCTAGTTATAGCATTCCAAAGTTACAAATTTTCCCATAGGATGACACTGTGGGATTAGTTTTCTTTGTCACTTCATTGTGGCTATTTGCAATGTGGTATTGACCTGAAATGTTTAGGGTGCAAAGCCCTACCCCTACAGGTGTGCCTTTTGCTGGTTTGGTATGGAACCATTGAACATGGCCATAGTTGCAACATTGTGAAGTTTGGAAATTTCACTATAGGTTAACATTGTGGCACAGGTTTTTTTTTGTCCCCTCATTGTGGCAGCGTGGATTGTATTATTGCCCTGAACATTTCACGGTAGAAAAGCCTGCTCCCACAGGTGTGCCTTTTGGTGGTTTGGTATGAAAACATTCAACAAGCCCATACTTACAGCATTCCAAAGTTCAGACATTTTCTCATAGGATAACATTGAGTTGCCCGTGACACCTTTCGGGGCCCATATCTCGAAAATGGTTTGAGATACGAGCTTTTTTGTTGCAAACATCTAGGTTAGAAAGCCATAAATCCCCTGACATTTGAATTTTGTTTTCTAGCATGTACAGTTCCTGAGATATTTGCAAATTACTCTCCCACGTGTACATTTTCGTGTGCGTCGATGATTGCTGTACTTTCACAGTTGACACTCACACTACTTTTCGATGCCCGTAATAAGGAAATCATGACTGACATGTGTTTGGTCACTGTGTTGCTGTGACAACTACTGACTTTCACAATTATAATTACATTTAAGTTCACTTTCCAATGCATGTGCTTCACTAGATATAGGGACATTAGTGTAACTATGCCTCCTTGCATTATACGACTGCTATATGGAACCATACTTAACTGTAAGTGGGAGTGCAGGGCCTGGTGGGCTCATGCTCCCACAAACATACATACTATTTGCCACACTTGCACGGCTTGGTGGGAGTGTGGGGACCAAAGGGCCCCGTGCTCCCACCAAGCCGCCCATTTCTATTACTACTTACATTACACTTAAAAAAAGAAAGGAAATTCTTTGCAAAAACTTCATTAACGCATAAGTTTGGGTTGTTCCACAGTGACAAAAGAGAGGAAATTCGATGTTAGGGTTACCACCCCACCCCCACCAACAGGCATTGGGGTGTGCGTTGGGGTTGTCATGCCTAACTCTTACCTCATTCTCCTATACTGCACCAACTCAGCTCCTTCACACATGGAATGGGGTGAGAGTTAGGCTGACGACCCCAACACACACCCCAAAGCCTGTTGGTGCAATGGGGGAGGGGGTGGCAGTGGAGTGGTAAGGGTGGTAATCCTAACATCGAATTTCTTCTCTTTTGTTTTCTGTGGAACAACTCTAACTGATGCATTAACAAAGTTTTGCAAAGAGCCTCTCTATATATATATATATTAGAGGCAAAAACTCTGTTTAATGCATCAATTATGTTGTTCCACAGTGACAAAGCGAGAATTTGGTGTTGAGGTTGGCCTTTGCACCCCATCCGCCCCAACTGGCATCCAGGGTGTGAGTGGGGTCATCGGCTAACTCTTACCCCATCACAGTGTGAAAGCTGAGCCATAGGAGAATGGGGTGACAGTTAGGACTGACGACCCCGACACACACCCTGATACCGGTTGGGGGGCGGGATGGGGGTGCAAGGGGGGCTTTCAACCCCAACACCAAATTTCCTCACTTTTGTCGCTGTGGAACAACCCTAACTGATGCATTAAATGGAGTTTTTTGCCTCTAATTTCCCTTGTTTTTGAGACTGAGGACTATAAATAGTGAATAGAATCTGGTGGGCCCCACGATCCCACCACATGATTTTTTGTGACATAGTAACATTAACAGTAATGCAAACACAAGTGGTAACCGTTACGCACATGGTGACACAAATGTAAATTGTAAAGCAAGCTTTAATAGAAACGCAGGGGCAAAGTGACGCCAAAGCGAAAAGTGACACAAATGGAGACGCAAGCGCATACGGAAATGCAACTGGTAACGCGAAAGGTCACGGTACTGCTGTTGTAAATGCAAATGATGACTGTGACAGCAACAATAATGCAAAAGGAAACAGAAACGTAAATGCATACACAAGCGCGTACAGAAACGCAAACTGTAATGCGCACAGTCACGGTACCGCATTCCTAAATGGAAATGGTAACGGGTAACAGCAACAATAATGCCAAAGAAAACAGCAATGCAAATGCAAGTGCATATGGAAATGCAAACCATAATGCACACAGGCACAGGAACACAATTGGAAACACAAATGGTAACGGTGAGAACAACCATGACGCAAAACGAAAGACAAATGCAAACGGAAACGGAAGGGTGGCTGCTGGAGTGCACAACCTATTTTTCCCCAAAAGCTCCATTGAGAAATACAGTGAAAACAAACAATGTATGCATAATAATGGGCCTCAGAGCAGAAAACGAGCAGTTGTAATACTAAAATAGTAATGTCTCAGTAACCGTATGACATAGAAAAAAAATTAAAATTTCACATGATTCATGAGTTTCCTGGCTAGGTTTTCACTAAACATGTAGCTCATAGGGCTATGCATTGTCATGATGAAAATTCCGTATCATGCACCATTTCTGATATACTAGCCCCAAAATGTGCAGTGGATGCCACCATGTTAGTCTATGGGAAAAAATGTCAACTTTGGAGTACTGTAACTTTGCATCTGTGCAATATTTTGTCACCAAACAAGATGGCAGAATCTTGACACTACATTCCGCATTTGTGACAGTATAATCAATTTTTGTGACAGCAGCACAGTTGTTTTGCATGGCACATCTAATTTTTCCCATGGGAAATAATGGGAAAATTGAAACTTTAATAACTTTTGAATGGATTACTATTTTTTCAGCAAACCTTCAAAAGGCACATCTGCGACCCAAGCCCGATAGTACCTAAAAATTTCAGACCAAACTCCCAAGCTGTTTCTGAGAAACAGCGTGTCAAAGAATTTACACAAAAATAGTACTTTACACAATTTTTGACATTTCATATCTCCGCACTAGCATATCCAACCAGAACAACACTTGTAAATGCCAGAGATCTTTGGTCTCCCAGGGCACATGCAAACTTTCATGTGAATCGGTCAGACAGTTGCAAAGTTATTAAAGTGCAAAATGTTGGGTTTAACATGGACGTGACCATTGAACCCTAACTATAATGGCACTGCCATACCACTATAAGAGACTCACCTGCCAGTACCCCTGTCAAGCCAGTGGGGATCTGCACGATGTGGAACCTGAGGACTGTGGGGGCCCACACTCATGGTGGCCATACGCAGTCAAGTATAGTATAAAAATAACTTTTTTGTTTTCGTTTTTTATATAAAGCTGTATGGCCCTGACCACCTACTCCTGAAGGATGAAGGAGTACATGGTGGCATTAAGTGGAAATTATTGTTGTCCCTACCAATACATGTTGCATCACCAGATGCAGCATCCACATCATGTGAGTCACTTGTATGGTCAAATACAGTTTCTTCCTTTTCTTGTGCATTTGCTGAACTCAGCATGTGTTTGTATTTGAGATAAGAGTCACCAAGATCTGAAGGATGCAGCTGTTGCAACTTAAACCAAGGGTCAAGAAGAGTCGAAAGAAGAAAATGTTGGAATTGCAGTATCAGTTGGTTCATAAGGGATACATCAGATTTGTTTCCTTTTTGATTAAAACCTCTATGCTGACTTCTGAGTTCCTTGTTCAATGAATTTATGATAGGAATAACCTGGTTTAGAGTAGCATTCTCTTTGCTAATTTATCAAGCTGCTTCCTCAAAGGGAGTCAAGAGGTACTGTATGTAAGATGTTCCATGAGGCCCCACTGGAATGAATTCAGCACAACACCGTCTGCTACATGGTGCTCCATGGTATATTCATGGACTGCCTATTTTTATGAAATGTCTCTCACACATATAAAACGCTGAGTTCCATCTTGTCAGAACATCTTGTTGTAGTTACTGTATTGGCAATATTTTTTTTTCTGGAGGTCAGCTGAGATACCACATGATTTTACAGAATGACTAAAATTGCCACATATTTTCTTTGCAGCTTCCACTAGTGTTACCATACTGTTGCCCCAGAAAGGAAAGCTTGTACTAACTGATTTATTGAGTGTGTAAAGCATGGAATGTGAGTAAAACCATCACAGTTCAATGCACTAACAATATTGGCACCATTGTCTGAAACCACAAATTCAGTATTGAGTCCCGGGGTCTCTAACCACTCAAAAATGTTGTTGTGCAACTCTTCCAAAATATTGTTAGCAGTGAGATGCTTACCAAACATGCTAATACAAAGAGTTGGCTTTCTTTGTCTTCCTTCCTGTGCACTGCTGCTTGTGGTGGTGTTTAAAGATGATCATGACACCCAGTGTGCTGTGATGGACATATAATCAATGATCTGAGAACTCATCTACAGTACATGTCTGTTGTCAGGTGCACAGAACCACATTCATTCTCTTGAAGAGTCAGTTTGATTTTACTTTACATACATTTGTGCATTTTGGAAATGGCCACAGTCACAAAATATTTTAGGCTTGGTATGTTGTAGCATGGAGCAAAGCATTTTAAAATAGCTCTAAATCTATCACTCTCCCCCACAGAAAATGGTTGCAGGTCCTTGGCAATAAATTCAGCTATTAACTGATTAATTCTAAATGTGACGATGTGATCTACTGTAGACAGTTTTTCATTCAAGCATTGCAGTAATGGTCTGCTATTTAGATCATGTAGGGGGGCAAAAACTGTGGAATTGCGGTGGCAAAGCTGTAGCTTGTCCAAATACTTTTGTCTGTGAAGTCAAACATGTTTTTTTCTGCCATCTCTTAGTCTCTTCACCATCTCTGCAGTCTATAGGATTATTTTCATCACATGTATTTTCCCTTGAGGACTGCTGCCCAGCCGAATGGTTGGATGTGCTCTTTGCAAATGGCTTTTTAGTGATGTTATCCTGAATTGGCCCCTCACTTTTCCCCTCCTAACTTCCCGATGACAAAGGGTGCAGACAGCAAAACAATCATTTTTGGGACTTATATGAAAATAGCTCCACACAACTGAGGTAGAACGTTTTGTTGTCTGCGAGGAACAGCAGCAATTGTGGTGGCAGTTGTTTTTGACACTCATTCATGCACACTGTGGCTGTACCCAGAAGAGCTAACATGGTTATTGATTTTCCCACTACTGGCTGTGGCTAGTGGTGGTACTTGCTGTACATGTTTTTTTCTTTTTGGGTGGGGGAACCCAGGAGGCATCCTTTACCTCATCGGTATCGCATTCTGATTCACCACCTTCGGAAGAGCATAACTTTGATATATTGTGACTTTGTTCTTGTACATTTACAACCTCTTCTTCATCAGAGACACTGCTTTCTGATGAAGGAGAACAATATGCATGAGTGGCATATCATAGAGTGTTACCTCTAGCGGTACTAGATAACGTTTTTTCCTTAACCATTGACTTTCTAGAGCTAACTGTTTTGGCTACCTGTTTTTGTGTTTTACTTCTATCTGATTTTTTTCTGGCAATGCTGACAGTACTGCATTACTTGGATCAGAGGATTCACCAACATTCTTTTCTTTTTCTGGTTGTGTTGCTTCATCTTTTTCTGGTTGTGTTGCTTCATTGTTATCAGTTGTATTAATTATACCATCAGCAGTGAATTTCCCTTTTTTCTGGATTTGTCTTTGGGAAATATTTTTATTGTTATGTGTACCAATTTCAGCCATACTGCTGGTGTTGGCCACATGTTCCATTTCCATAACAGACTGAATCTAAATCCATTCTTTTGGGGTCCAACATAATTACTTAATTAGTAGTATTAGTTTGGACGCAGAGATTGGCAACACAGCATCTGAGACGTGACACCCCCCTCTCAAAATACGTGAGCCACTATATGACCTAGTAGTAGCTCAGTCACAGAGATGGGCAGCAAAGAGTCTGAAACATGACACACACCCCTTCAAAATCTGTATAGCACTATGACCTAGTACTAGTTCAGACACAGAGATGGACAACACAGCGTGCATGGCGCTATGACATAGTACTAGTTCAGGCACAGAGATGGGCAACACAGAGTTTACGGCACTATGACCTAGTAGTAGTTTAGGCACAGAAATGAATAACACAGAGTCTGAGATGTGTGTGACACCCCCTTCAAAATCTGTATGACACTACAAGCCCCCTTCAAAATTAATGAGACTCTATGACCTTCAGACAGAGTCCAGCTGTTCTGTCTGTTCCCCTTCTTAATATTTTTTTTTTCTATAAAAACAGATTTTTCAAAAAGGAAAATAATTACTATGACCTAATAGTAGTTCAGGCACAGAGATGGGCAACGCAGATACTGAGACATAGGTGACACTCCTCTTCAAGATCTGTATGGCACTATCAGCCCCCCCCAAATTAGTGAGGCACAATGACCTTAAGACAGAGTCCTCCTGTCCTGTTGGACTCTGCTCCCCTTTTTAATATTTTTATTTTTTTTACAAAAATATATTTTTTCAAAAAGAAAAGGAATTATTAGGTTGTTAGATGCTGTACACTAACTTTTTTTTTACTTTTTTTGGTGATTTTGCAAGAAAAACAGTCTGAAATTCCACTATATATTTTATTTTTTGTTGCTGGATGATTTCATGAGAACTGTGCCTGTCTCATGGCACTTCAGACTGCAGGTCAAGCTTTTTGTAATACCCTAAAATCCCTTTAGTTTCCTTTACATTTTCTAAAACAAAGAAAAGAAAATATCTGCACTCTGCTGTTGTCTGCATTCTGATGTTGAATTCATTGATCTCTCTCTCTCGTTCTCTCTGTCTCGTTCTCTCTCTGTTTTCTTTCTAATGTAAAATTGTTTTTTTTTTAGTATTTTGCTGCAGCGTCTGCACTCTGCTGCTGTCTGCTGTTGAATTCATGGGTCTCTCTACTGTCCCTCTGTCTCTTTCTGACTAAGGAAAGAAAATAGAATAGGTTGTTTCATTTCCAGTGGGTTTTTTTGGGGGGACTCTCTCCGCACACACACACACACACACACACACACACACACACACACATATACACACTTGTCTCCTTTCAATGCAAAGCCCCAAATGAGCTTGATACACTGTTTCCTAAGTGATCTCCTCTGGTGGCTGACACACTGGATTGGCAAGAATATGAGTTAATCACAGAACAAAGACCCTCATTGGCTGGCTCCCTTCAGTGCCCCAGTATCACGAGAGTCTGCCTTTGTTGGTCATGTGACGGTCCAGGGATTCTAGAGTATTCGTTGAGAGTATTCATTAGACATCGTGAAAAAAATTTGTGTTATTTCTGCACCCTGCTCTGACCTTGTTTCATGACTTGCATGCAGTACTGGTGGTGAGAGTATTATTTCTGGACCAGACTGCACTTTTAAAACTGGCCCAACTTAGCAACTTGTGTTGAGCCACAAAGGCGCAATATTCCCAAACAGAGCTGAGTTGACCCAGTCTGGGGAGGTTCAGAAGTGCAGTAGAGCTGGTTCACTCATCTATAATAGGGATTAGAGTTGCAATTTACAAATTTTGAATGTGTTGACACTGTATGAGGTACCAGACCATTGGCGTATGACCCTATACCTTTAGTTTGGCCTTTGGTAACCAGGAGAGGGTAGGGGGAGTGGGCTGGGAGTTAGGCTTGAAAACCCTACTAGCACTTCCAGATGTAGGCATTAGGTTGACAACCCCATAAGCATATTTCCAAATGGATCTACTACTGAATCCCAACAGTCAGTCTCCAGAACTCCATAAGCCCAAGTTTAGGAGACTGACTGTAGGAAGACTGACAAGGTGTTGGTGCAATGCGAGGACAAGCCCCCCGCACACCCCCGTAACTAAAATAATCAACTCCAAGGGGGAGTGGACCTAAAAGTAGATTAAAACAGTTTAAGGGGGGGCAAAAGAGTGCCATGCAAAAGTGTAGACCCGAGAATAGAACCTGGGTCTCAGCGCATTGGTGGCAGAGCTGCTAGTGGCTTAGCCCTCCATGCTACGGGAGCAGCTTAGCCAACCACTGGATTTTTCCCCTTCTTGTGGTGCACGGCTACAGGTAGGGTAGCAGTTCATCACATCTGCTACCTTACTCCTACCAGTATCAGTGTCAGTCTGTTGGGCAGGTGTGTGTCAGGCAGCTGAACTCAGGTTCCTGAATGTCGGGATCCCGACATTCGGCTTTTCATCATACTCCCTTTCTGAACTGTGTGTTGTTTGGGTTTTCTGCAGTGGCAACCATAATTTGTATTAATGTAGATATTTGCAATGAATTTCCTTAGTTTTTGAGAAAGTAGAGTTGTAACTTGCTTTGAGCAGGGAACTTGAAGCCATGTGTGAAGCAGAGGGGGACTCCTAACTTATTTTGTGAAGGATCCTTTGGTCCCTGTGAGACACAACATGTTCAGGGCACTTTGTTTTTTCTGCACGAGTCTCAATGTTTTTATGCAGGGCCCATGACATGAGACATACCTTCCTTAATATTTTGTTTAAAATGCATGCAATTTTTGTATTCACTTGTATTCTCTACTGTGTTCTTGTTTATCAACTTTTAGCATTTTGATTGTGTAGGAATTAAAATGTTTTACAATGGTTATCATCAAAATCTTTGTGAAGGATTTTTTTATGAACAGTTTTAAAAAACACACTGTTTGTCAAATTTTACTCTTCCATCTCAACACTGAAGTGTGACTCTTAACATTTCAGTATATAATAAGTTGTCTCACATTATAGTTTTTGTTCATGTGAAACTCTAAACACTAAATAAAAATCTTTGCAGAGAATGTACGCAACAACCCTCTACTGCCAGTAGGGATAGAGGGCTTGGTTACGAGAATGTCAGACAACAGAGCCAACTGATTGGTAGAGCTTAGCCAGTTAGTGGACTTTAGAATGCCAGTTGGGTGATGGCATGAGAAGTTTTGAGACGGCAGAGCGATAGGAGGGAACAGCTGTGCCTTTGGGGCAAACTTGTTTCTGGTTTCTTGCTAAGTGGCCTGAGGAGAAGGCAATGACTCCTCACTTGCAGCAACTGTTTGTGGAGCCAGAGTACAAGAACTGCAGAACTCATTATCTGGTCATCTGATAGCCTTGAGATAGCAGGACAGCAATGATGACTCTGGGAACTTGAAGTCTGAAGGCTGTTTACAGTAGATCACCATTAATGTGTTGGGAGTATAGGGGACACACCAGCAGAGAGTGAGTATCCTAAGAGGATGCCCCTCAAGGGAAGTGCCTTGTGACCTTGCAATGCACAGAGGATCACATGGAAGTGGGTGTTTAAATTGGGGGAGGGCAATTTTGGGCCTATGCCCAAGAGAGTTTGCTAGCTGTGCTGAAGATGGTGACAGATCAGGTGTCAGAGATTGAGATAATGGCACAGGTAGAAGAGAGGTCTGGTGGCAAATGGCCTAGTGAGATTGCCAGCCACTGCCAGAGGGCAGATTAAGGTACACACTGCTGCCCTGGTGCCCAGCACACTATCCAGTGAGAGTAAGGACCTGGCTGATGTGAGGCCCAGAGCTACTGTGGATGTTAGCCAGGAGTACGTAGTCAAAGTCTCTGCAGCTGCACTGCCTCCTGAAAAACAGCTGAAATGATGCTGCTGTGTCATAGTAGTATATGAGAAATGAGGGAACCTCAAGCATATAGCAAGGTGGGATATCTGGAAAATTCATAAGGCAGAATAGGAAAGTCATCTCTGTCCAAGGTATTACCTCACCCACTCGTGAATTGCAAGGAATAACTAAAGTCATGGGGCTCCTGTAAGATATGCAAGTGGTACAAAATGTTATAAAAGACTCTAAGGTTCTGACATACTGAAAGTCAAGGATCTGGACCGAACCTGTCTTGCAGTGCTGACAAGAAGAGCAGTTTCAAGGACTGTGTTCCCAGAGGCCGGATTTTAGAAGTTTGATGTAGGGCTTGCATCCAGCCCTGCACCAAACCCTTGCACTGCCACAGATGCAGCATTGCCAATTTCTGCAACTGCACCTGATTTTATAATCACAGGTGCAGTTCCGACTATCTACTCAATTTATGGCAGCATGCACCAAATCTGAGGCACAAGCACCAAGTAAATGGCCCTGGGTATGGATGCAATACAGACCATAAAAAGATGGTCTAGTGAGCATCAGTTGCCACAAGGGATAGCAAAGTCCCTTGATATTGCCACAAGCCTGGTACATCATATTTTTTGAGCAACTAGGACTTGCAGCAGTCTTAGAGTTTATAAAATCCAGCCCCATGTGTGAACTGAGAATGTGCTTGTAAACATGACACCAACCAATCATGAAGCAGAGCGATTTATTTGTAACAGGAGTTGCCTCCTGTGAGCAGTGAACAGTCACCACCTACTCCTAGACGTGGAGGACACTCCTGGCACTAAACCCAGTCCTTGTCTCCAATAATGCCAAAAGAGGGCTGTCCTATGATACCAGCTCCCAACTGAAAGAACATCAAGGGCAGCCACAGCTGAGTGAGATTCTTTGACTGCAAATCATCAAGTTTGGGAAGTGAGGTAACAAAAGGGAGAGACA
This sequence comes from Neoceratodus forsteri, assembly GCA_016271365.2. NCBI lineage: Eukaryota > Metazoa > Chordata > Ceratodontiformes > Ceratodontidae > Neoceratodus > Neoceratodus forsteri. The sequence goes on along the minus strand of CM057452.1, from coordinate 1,549,370,581 downwards.
GGATAAAAAATGGAGTTTGCACATAGATTTTGTATACACCATAGATTTTGAAAACTGTTGCACAGTGTGCAGATTTTCCAAACCTTTGGGAAGGATTTCTGTGGAAACATTTTGTGAAAACTGCTAAGCAGAACGTAGATTTTGAAAATCATTGTGCGGCATGAAGAGTCTAAAAAAAATCATAGAGATGTTTGAAATATTTTCACAGCATGAAACTTTTAAAAACAATTTGTGAAATATGCCTGTGCAAATGTTTTTTTTTTAATTAAAGATATCTAATTGCTAATTAATTTACAAAATAAAACTCACTGCCCCCCCTATTCAATCATATGTGACTCTCTGAGCGGCATTAACCCGCTGCTGCACTTACAGTAGCATTTGGCTGCCAGGTAGCAATATTCAGACGAACAGTATACCCTGTCTCTCCAGCACTGCCTGTCTGAATACTGGACTATCGTAGTGCTACACACAGTGAACACATGTTGCTACCCTAGCACCCTGCTAGTAACAGGTTCTCAGGAAGAAGGGAGATAGCGTGTCCATAACATGAGCAGAGTATCTGGTCTGCTGGCAAATCAGGCATGTGATTGAAGGCCAGCCTGTTCTTGCGGCTGTGTTTGGGCAGTCCCACAGATGGGTGCACTGGTGTCATGCATGGCATGTGGTTTCCTATCTCCACAGGTGTGGATGGCCACATCACAGAATATACCTGTAGCACGTACACCATGCCCTATAATGCACAGACCTCATTATATCTAATCTAAGCATTGTTTACTTTCTATTTGTGAGTTGTTGGGCTTTTTTTTTTTTTTTTTTTTTTTTGTTAATTAGCCTGCAGGGAAGCCTTTGAGACTCAGTGGCTTGGCTTACTACCAACACTCCCTAAAAGATGTGCCAACCCCAACCCCCTTTCTTCTTTTTCCCAGGAATTTGCCCCACAACTGTCTCAGGCAGCTTGAACTGCAAGCACCCTATGCACTGTATGATCTACTCTGAACTGAACAGCTCTCTGTTTTCTTTTTTATTAGATTTATTAGTTACTGTGCCTCCCATGAGTGCACTGTAGCACCAAAAACTGCTTGTGGCAAGAACTCCTGGCAGAGCACTTCCCCAGTTTTCTTTGTGCTTCTTATTCTTTTTCTTTTTTATGATAGTCTTTCACTGTGGACTTGTAATGACCCCCCCCCCCATTCTATTGTACAGGTGAATCAGAGGACACTGCACTGGCACTCAATAAATACAGGCACTACCATCCAGGAACCCCTAGACCACATGGTCAGCTTATTGTCCCCAGGACCTCCTTGCAGGAATCTGCAGTAGATGGGAGAATTTGACATGTGCACTATTCTTGCAGACATAGGACCAGCGAAGCTCTCCAGTTTCAGCTGCTGGAGAAAGAACAAGAGACAGAGCAGAGCTGGATGCTCCCTCTTAATCCACCTCTTGCTCCTCTTCCTACTAGCTGCATATTCCTCTGCCCTTGGGACAGCCTTTCCTGACCTGTCTCAGCCATCTCAGCCCTGGCTCTTGGCCACATTCTCCTGTTGCCAATGGCTACCTCATGTTGGGCAAAAGTGGGGGACGGGACCTCATCTGACTCCAGTGAAGGAGAAGGTCCATCCTACAAAGTCCTCTCTGCTACAGTTCTTTGCAACCTGAGAACTATTGCATATCTTAATATGCAATAATTCTCAGTTAGCAGAGAATTGCTGCAGAGAGGACTGATACTATTAAAAACTTATATTACAGTGTGGGCACTGGAGGATGGGCCTGTTGTGATCCAGTGTAGTATTCTGTCATAGGGATATCATTCTGGCTACTGACCTGGTAAATCATGGGCCTCTCTAGGGATGGCACCACCATTTTGTACTTTGCAAAGACCCAAACGTACATCAAGAACCCAGAGGCCACTGCCTGGTGACCTAAAGGGCTTGTACTAGACGATACTGTACTAGTGGATTAAGCCATGTGCCTTTTGGGTAAAGTGTGGCATCAGTCATATTTCCCAAGTTTTTGCTTCATATTCTTTGCAACCAATCATTTTAAAAAGTCATTTATTTATCTGTTAGTTATTGTTTGGCATCAACCATCCCCCTCAAAAAATTAACTAGAATAATAAATCTTTAAATTACCCTTTGATATTCAAAGTATTCCCCATAGAATATAGATCATGCATTTTGACTAAATGTCCTGAGCCTCAGCTCAATTGAAGCAATTACTTACATTCAAAATATGTAACATCAGCTCATAAGTTTATTGTCACATTCAGATATCATGAAATGTTGTCAGCACTGTTACACTTTAAGCCCTTGTTACTTTCCTAGAGTTTATCTAAAATTTTATTAGCTAATAGAGTTTTCTACCAAGAATGACAATATCAAAGAGTGTGTTCACTAATGAAACTTGAATTGTTTTTTAATTTATTTTGATGCTACTGGGGGTTTATGTTCATGTTATAAGTTGTTTTAATCAGCATTCTTTTACCCAGTGCAATAAAGATTGGCCTAGCAATTAAAACATGGAAAAACAAGCATAAGAAATGCTACAAATGGGTTTACAGGGTCAAGAAAGACAATGCATACTAATGTGCAATTAGTGGAAATCATTTGCTACAAGTCCTTATGCTTTGATGTCTCTCATTAGCTCACAAATTATGGAGTTTAAGTTAATCATTTATTGAACGTATAATGGTTGGAGAACATTTTACTGCCTAGATCCAACATTTGTGTGTTTGAAATATTACAGAGCAGTGTGCAGGTGGAATTTCAAACACATATTTTTGAATATAATGGTTTACAAGAAAAGTTCTGTGAATCAGAATTTAAAACAGTATTCTACACTAAAAATGAATTTTGTAATGCATTCCTAACCCCTACCCCCACATAACTCCCTGACATACATTTTATTTTTTATCCATGAAATGCTAGAACAGAAATGAAATGGAAGGTTAAGAATTCCTGAGAGGAAAAGGGGGGGCATCTAAACAAGAATATTGCAGTATGGGTACAAAATGTCAGAATGGAGTATTGTATAAAAAGTAAATACATTAACTGCACAGACTAGGACTGGGCATGGGCACAGCATCAGGAGATTCCAGGACTGAACCACAGCTGGCTCATTGTGTCATCTTGAAAAATGATCTTTACCTTGTTATGCTTCAGTCTTAATGTCAGAGTTTGGCAGGGGGTAGGAAGCTCCACTGCCTTTTCTTGAAAAAGGCTCCAAAGGTAACAATGTCCAATGCCAATCAATGTATCTTAATATGAAAATATTTATTCACTTCAATCCAGAGAATGCTTCAGTCTTCCAGCTTTAGCACTGAATAGAAGCAGAACTCCCCAAACAGCAGACATTGCATCCAGTGTGGCTAGCCTGTGTAAATGCAAATTACAAAGACAGCAGTTTACCAACAATTAAATTTATTCCATCAACCTGTTTTCTAGTAAACAAACTCAAGCAGAATGTTTTGACAATTTTTGTTTACCATATTGTAACAACTTCACTTTGAGGAAATGTTTGTAAAGTCAGTTAAATGACAACAATTGGAACACCTTTAGGAAACGGATGTTTACTCACCTGATGAGGGTGATTGTGAATGCATATCTCTACAGCACTCTAACTCCTTCCAGAATGGGTTATGTTCACCTAATAGACTGATGGATGCACATGTGACTTCAAAGTGAAATCTGATACCACCTAGCGCTAATGCCCTGCCAGTTTCTTCAGTTTCTGTATCTTCCAAAGTGTTAATCTAAATATTACCTGATGTATGACTCTTGTTAGACAATATTTAGAGATCTAATAAAACACTGTGAAGAAAAAACTGCCAATCTAAAGCTTATTCATATGTTCACAGCAGCGTAAAGCCTGTAGGGATAGTATTGCAACTGCTGTGATTAAGGTTCTGGTCATGATTAGTCTCTGCATCAGGGTGGGTCATGGAATGCCATAGAGATATGCTCCCACAATCATCTTTACCAGATGAATAAACTTCTATTCTAGGTCACAATCTCTGCAGCATTCCAACTCCTTACAGCATGGGTACTAAAATGTGGTACATATATCATTATGTTGAGGGAGAGTGATCGTGGGCAGAGCCTACTTGTTTAGCAGCAAGCAGTACCAACTGGCCAAAACTGGCTCCCAAAGTAGCACATGTGTCCAGTCTCTAATGTTTCATAAATGTGTGAATAGTCAGCCATACAGCAGCTAAGTATATCTCTTCTGCTTGGTTTTTTTCAGCTCATGATGTGACAACCACTCTGATAGAATGAGATCTGAAGTTCTGTGCTGAAGTTGTGCGGGACACTCTTGTATGACTCCATAGTCATCCTCTTAAGCCATGAAGCAATGGTAGACTTGAATGATACTAGTCCTTTCTTTTCCCCTTTGGTGATAATAAAAAGCTTGTCTATCCTCCTTACCTCCCTTGTCCTGGATAAATAAATCCTTAACACCCTAAGCATAGCATGAGTACAGCCTTGTCTTCCAGTGCTAAGGATTCTGGTGAAATGTATGGGAGTTCAATTACTTGGTTTTTGTGAAATAATGATAAGATTCTGGATCTGAAAGATGGCAACATTCTGATGGATACTGTCACACAAAATTAGGAGGAAAGTTTTCTCTATTTTTGTTTGTGGGACAGAGTGCTAAGTTCACTTATCATCCTGGTAGATTATGTGACTACTAGAAAATCTGTCTTAAGTGACATCTACCACAGTTGTACAATATCCATTGCTGTGAACAAAGCCTTGGTAGGGCATTTAGTACTAGATTTAGATTCAAAGTTTCGGTTACCTGCTGTGCCCTAGGCTTGATCAGGGCTGCGACTTTTAGGAACCTGATAATATTGGGATGGGAAGCTGGAAGGGAGTTAACTATTAGTCCCCTGGCTGCCCTGACAGCTGATAGCTGCACTCTTAGTGAGGCTTGGGAGAGGCCTTTGACTAGACCATGCTGCAGGAACAGTAGAATCTGTGGAATTGTGGTATAACTCAGGATGAAGCCCTGTTCCACCTTAAGAATACTCCCCAGTGTATTTTATGTCTGCTGTTGGTTGATGATCTTCTGGATTGTAACAGTGTGTCAATGATCAATGTGTGGTGTCCTGCCACCAGCCATTTCTCCCTTTCCAAAACCAAGAGATTAGTCTGAGATTCTGTGGACTGGGGTATCAAATTGGGCCTTGTGTAAAAGGATCTTGTCTGCATGGCAGCTTCCAGTGATCTAGGGCCATTGCCACTATAGCGGCAAATCATGATTTTCTCGGCCAGTAGGGCGTTATCTCAATTACTGTTGATTTGATCTGGTGTATCTTTCTGAGAACATAAGGAATTAGATGAAATGGAAGGAATTTATATGCCTTGTAGAAGATCCATTCCAATAATAGTGCATCTATTCCATTGGATTGGTATTCTTTGAACCTGGCGAAGGGTAGGACTTGAGTGTTCTTTGTGGTTGCCATTATGCCTGTTTTGATTGAATCCCATCTCTTGTCTATTATACGAACATATAAACATAGAAAGAAACCACCAGAAGAAGGACATTTGGTCTATCCAGTTTTCTCAAAAAGCAGGGTCCATGGCTTGAGCTACTGACCCTGCTCCCATCCCCCTCCTCCTATAATTTTCATCCTCCCTACCCATGACCCTTACCTTCCCCCATGCCTATCCCAGCTTCTCGTGAAGCTGCCCACAGTCGAGAGTTCCAGTGACATCACCAGGTAATGTAGCAGTGGGAAGATCAAGCTCCAGATTCCTTACCATAAAATCAAAGATTTTTACCTGATTAAAACATGAAGAGAACCAGCACAAACAGACTAGAGGAGGTGGTAACGGTGACACATCAGAAACCAAAGGTGTTTGTGGCCAAAAAGGATAAAAGTAAAGCAGTAGGTCCATCACCGTGCAGCCAAAGCAGAAGCTGCTCCACAACTCGCAGGCCCGACTCTCCAGACACATATGGGGAGAGCGAGTCAGACAGAGCGGAGAAGGCACAGTTCACTATTTTCTCCTGATGCCTATTTTCGGAGTTAAGGCATTTGGGAGACACTCTGGATAAAATATAGGTGGATGTTTCAGATAACAGGAGAAAGATAAAGCAGTAAGAAACTAGGACTACCGAGCCAGAGGCCCATGTGGCAACCCTGGATGAAACGTTTGAGCTGCATAACAGAGCAATTTTACAGCTACATGACAGGGAGCAACTGCTTAGGCAAAAGCTGGAGGACCTAGAAAACCGCTCAAGGTGGACTAATTTGAGGATCCATGGCATTCCAGAAAAGACAGAGAGTGGGAATGTGGTCCAATTCATTGAGATCTTCCTTAGAGAAATTTTACAGTTAGGCCAAGATCTGATGCTGAATTTTATGAGAGCGCACTGCATTCTGTCCTCTCTGCCTACCAACCCTGCTTGGTCACTATAGCCTTTTTTTGGACTACCAGATAAAAGAACTGATAATGAAAAAGGCATGGGAGAAGAAAGAAATATTTTTGGAGACAAGCGTCTGTTCTTTGAACAGGACTATGTTCCTTTGACAATGGACCAAAGAAAACAGTTATTTCCCATCTTAAAAGAGCTCATATCCAAAGGATTAAAAGCCAGGGCTGAATATCCTGCAAAAATCTGGATCAGTTGGGACTCTGGCTCCAAGTTGTTGGACTCTCTGCAAGAAGTCACACCTTACTTAATGTCCTTGAGGATAATGGCCATGGATCTGGACTCTACAGCTCCTCTTTTTTTTTTTTTTTACAATTGTTTAAAGATCTTCAGAAAAGAAGATGGTGGATGAGAGACCCAGGAAAGAGCACTCCATGCCCAGCCAAAAACAACATCTGGGAGAAGATGGCATTGGGGCACCACAACAGAGATGCAGCTCCTCAACCCTATGCAGCTAGTCTGAAGAGAGCCCAGGCATCGGACTTACAGTCAGATAGAGACACAGCGGGACCCTTGTGAAGATCTTCTAGATGAACTGTGCAAGCCATAAGCTCTTGCTTCTTTGTTCCCACTCCTTCTGGACTTATGTGAACTTTGGGCTACATTCACGAATAGTGCAGTGTGGCTACATGCTGCATAACCCCAGCGCATAACCCTCTCCGCACCTGCCCACACCTGGCCGCACCCGCTGCACCCTCTAAGTGTCATGCAGGTACAAAATATGCCCCCCCATGTACCCAAGTCCCTGGCCAGATGCACAGCTGCATGCTGGGGTGGGCTGGGGGCCAGAACCGGGGATGTGGCCACACTCCACACCATTCACAAAGGTGTGGAGTGCAGTGTGTGGGGGGGCAATGGCTACACCTTCTGGAGGCAGTCATAAGTGTTATGCACCCCCACGGGTTGCTGCCGCATGCTTCAGAGGGGATGACAGGGGTCATTGGATCCCCCCACCAAGGCTGGCCCAGCCATTGGAGCACTCTGGATGAGCTGGTGGTGGACATCTGGGGGACATCTCCCAACCGAGCAGTTGGGGCAGTATACACTGGCCACCAACATGGAGGCCCATGTACTCAAGCGTTCCATCAATGGACCTGGGTGAGGCAGCTGATTGACTGCCTGCCCAGGTATGCAGCTCCACACCAAATCGCCCCCCCCATGAACCTGTGCACTGGAGGGGGCGGGGCTGCAGATGGGAGCCACACACTAGCCAGTGTTTGGGAATACAGCCAACAAGCAGAACTCTCGAGGGTGCAGAGCTGCACAGAAGGATACGTGCCTTTTACGCATTATCACAGCCTTCCCCTCATGGAATTTGCTGCAGAATGGGGAGGGGGTAGGGGTCCACTACAGGACTGAGCAGTTGTGGTCCCTGCAGGTGATGTTTTCTCATGTCTGTTTCTCTCCTGCAAGCAAAACAGAAAAGGTTTTATGGTTTAGTTGTGATCAGACACTGTCTTAATGACATCAGGTGAAAGAGTTTTTTTTTTGTTTGTTTGTTTTTTCATTACGGTTATAGTCCGGCAAAAGACATGGTGCAGAGGTAACAACTTTAACCTCAGTAGGGCACATCGCAGGGATGCCCACTGTCACCCCTTTTATTTGCCATCTTTCTGTAGCCTCTGGCAAACCAAGTCAGACAGGATGTGGAGATAGTGGGCATCACAGCTGGTGGAGTGGAGCAGATGGTTTCACTCTACGCTGATGATTCCCTTTTTTTCCTTGACAAGCCACAACAGAGAGTCCCCAGCATGGTAGAACATTTACATAAATTTGGCCAGATATCGGGCTATAAAATACATTTTGCCAAATCTTTGGCCCTGGTAGTGGCGGGAACAAACCCTCCAGGATTCGTGGCCAATTTCCCCTTTTCCTGGGCCCCACAGTGGGGAGTTAAGATACTTAGGGATCCAGGTAACCTCCAATCTGAAAAAACTACAATAGAAAAACTACAAAAGACTCTGGGACAGAATGGCAGCAGACCTGGCAAGACGGAAATTGTTACTGCTGTCCCTTATGGGTAGAATAAATACTTTGAAGTTGAACGTTCTCCCCATGTTTCTTTTTCTATTCCAGACCCTCCCCATCCTATTCCCCAGACCTTTTGGAATAAATTAAATACCCACTTACTAAAGTTAATTTGGAATAACAAACAGTCCCAGATAGTGAGGAGGATGCTGCAGCTCCCAAGGGAATAGGGAGGCCTAGCCCTCCCCTACTTTCAAATGTATTACCTGGCAGCTCAGCTGACAGCTGTATGCACATGGGCCAGACAGAGATTTGGTTCAGGTTGGTATGACATAGAAGATGCAGCAGTGGCAGGACAGCCTCTGTTTACCTTGGCCTTGACTAATTCTATTCCAGCAGAGATACACTCCATGACAAACAGATGGGTGTCACATAGCTGGAGGATGATGCCAAAAACTTGGACAGATCACAAAAACCCCTCATGGTCTGGGCCTCATGTCACTTATCAGGTACAAAACAAGCTTCATTCCACCACAACTAGATGTATCCTATGCAGGATAGGAGAGCGCTGGTATAACTAGGATTATCCAGTTCCTAGAACGGGGCAGTGTATTATCTTTGGCAGAGCCAAGGAGAAGTTTGACTGGGATAATGCAGAATTTTTAGGTACATGCACCTCAGACTTTTTAATAACTCTTCAGGTAATTTAGAGAGGCTAACTAGACCCCTCACAGACTGGGAGGAGTACATCTACTGGGTGGTAAATATCAGACACTCACAGAGATACATCGTAGGAATCTATGCCCTCTTGCAGAAGCAACAGAATAACACATTAATGAACATAAAAGAGGCATGGGAGAGGGAGGAGGACATAACAATAACTGAGAAAGAGTGGAAACAGAGGCTTGAAAAATGTTGGAAAGTTACAGCTTCCCCTCAATGGTGAGAATTCTATTGGAATACCCTGACCCTTTTCTTCAGAACACCCACTATCACCAAACATTACCAATTCTCTAATACAGCCAGGTGCTGGAGAGAGTGTGGGGCCCAGGGCACACAGTCACATATTTTCTGGCACTGCCCGGTGCTAGCCACCTTTTGGGGTATGATTCAAAAGCTAACACAAGACATAACAGTAGTTTCCATTCCGCTAGAATTTAGACAATGGGTCCTGGTCTTCCAGAGGTAGCTAAGCTTAAGCTGGACACTAGAAAAATGGTTCTGATATGTATGGTGGCAGCACTGAAATGAATAACTTCTCACTGGCTTTCTAATAATGTCCCACAGAAGAAAGAATGGATTAGTAGAAAGGGCAAGACACAGGAAATGGAATTAATGACAGCAAAATTAAACATACAGCAAGAGAAGCATACTGAGCATTGGATAGCGTGGGACAACTGACAGGCAACACAACTAACCCTGTCACAGCCTCCTTGACCTGATGGGCTTTGAATGATAGGCCAAGCTTTCAGGTGTATTAGATGCTGAAGTTTTATGCTTACTTGTTTGTTCCAGGTGCTCGGGAGCAGGATCCAAAGGGTGGAACAATGCACCCACCCCAGCAGCTGCCTTGGAACTCTGGAGGTGTGGACAGAGAACTCTGCTATTTGCCCCCATCCCACATCTGGCACTATCTTGGGATTAGATTTGGGCTGCGTTTCTCTCTCCCCAGGTCATTCAGCCTCTCCAGGTAACATTTTTCCATTGTATTTCCTTTCATGATAGAGATACACCGGAAAGTAGGGTAAGAAAATCATCAAGCCAAAACAGTAGGAGAGCAAGGTATGGTAAAATCCCATATGTACAGGTATATCTAGCAAATAATACATAGTAAACAGTTGTAGTTAATCAATTTTATAGGTTGTTGTTAAGGAGCACCGTAGACAAGTAAACTAGTCATTAGATAAATTGCACAAGTTGACAGATGATATTCAACAAGGTCATATTGCAGCATCGTAAAATACAGATGAACAAGCCAGTGCATTGATGCAGCAGTTAGATTTCTGCTTGTGACGCTGGCAACCCAGGTTCAGGAGTGGACTCGGGTCACTGGAGGGCCGGCCAAAGGGAGAACGGCTTGAGCATCCCACAACAGCACGCCATCTCCAGGGGGAGGGTGGGGGACCACTGCCCACAACACACTTGTGTGACCTTACGTGGAGGCTCAGGGGACCACAAGCTCCCACTTGGAAGGATGGGTGGCCAAGATAAGCAGTGAACATCGGTGCGCAGAGCCTTGATGTCAGGGGCTTTCACTGCATAGGGGAGAAAAATGGGAAAAACGCCTGCCAGCTCCGGGATGACAAGCTTCCTGGAGCATGCCTACGATATGCCCCTGCTTAACTGGCCACCTCTCTGGGGCCGACAAAATGAAGGATTATGGGGTGAGGAGACCCCACCTGTCCCCAACCAAGTGCAAGCCGCAGCTGCATGGGGACCAGGAGGTAGGTCCGGGTGGAGCAGGTGGCAGGATGATGACTCCTTGAATGCCCCAAAGGGTCAGGTTTGGCAGGTTGTAGGGCGGATAAAAGAGCAATTTAAAAAAATAAAATACAGATGAACCAAGAGATGTATGAAACGTTATTAGGCCAAATGTTGAGGCCGAAATGCTGTAAGTGAAATTTGTGAGATCTTCTTTTTCCATTTTAAATAAAGCTGAGTTTAAAAAAAAAGAAGCTGCCCAAAGTCTTCAATGAGACCACCCTTTCTGTGAAGAAGTGCTTCTGGACCTCCCCCCAAAACCCCTCCAGCTTAAGGCTGTGTCACCTCATATTATTCTAGATTCTAGATTCTAGTTCTGATTCTAGAACTCTGAGTTGAGTGGCTATATTTGAGATTAGCTCCCAAAACTTAATGATTTTTACTATATTTTTCAGTTTAAAAATTGTTTTGTTTTATGTAAATTTAGGTGATTGTGAAAGATAACCCTGTAGGCTCCAGGAAGATATAAAATTTGTGTGGCAGATATTGGTTGGAAGTCAGAAGGATCAACACATTTGTTTAGTGTGATCTTTCAGCTCTGATGTGCTTAATTTTAATACTATAGTTTAAACCCTTTCTGTATGTGCCTTTGGTGGTGTCTGATATTGAGAATCTAAGTGTCATTTGTGGGCGTTCTGTCTGTTTTGGTAGGTACTTTATTTTCTCTGTTAAACAACTCAGTATACCTAATGCCTAATACTTTACAATACATTATATCTTTTTATGCTGTCTCTGATTTTTTCTTCTTTCTCTAATCTTTTAGAGCTGTTTAGTTACTGTGGCAGTGATGTAATACTGTGTTCTTTCTTGTAATCAAGGTGCTTTTGGGACTGCTGATTTCTACTGGTTTAAAAGATTACATTTTTTTCTATTTTTAAAAAAGTTAAATCAGCTTGGTATGTAGTCGCCTGTTTGTTGTCGCTAAGCAGCAGATGTTTTTGTGTTGTGTTCTGGTTCTGTGATAGAATCTGTATTAGTAGAAGGTAGATTATTGTGATTGTTGTTACCTTTTGATGGTAAAGTGAGATACAAATAGAGGATAATGTATGGTCTTTGGTTAATAACCACGCTGTAACCACTTAGAGAGGTTGCCATGACATCATTGTAAACCTCGAGAGCGCAGCATCCTGACTAAGACCAAAATCTTGGATTTCAGGAGGGCAGATTTCAGGAAAATGGGAAAAGTGCTAAGGAGTCATCTGGTGGGCATCAGAGAAGATATGAGGATGGACCAAAGGTGGTCCATCAAAATGGAAGGAATACTGGTTGTCACAGATGAGTCCGATAGGCTCAGGGGTAAGAACACAAGGGCCAAAGCGCCCAGTTGGTTCAGTTCTGGGGTTGCAGAGGCAGTAAGAAAAAAGAGGTTGCCTTATAGAAAATTCAGGAAGACCAAGAGAGAGGTGGATAGGGAAAATTAACTAAGGTTGGCTAGTGAAGCAAGTAAGAAGGTCAGGTGAGCAAAGGCACAGAAGGAGCCTCAGATAGCTGAAGGAATTAATAAGGGGAGAGCTTTCTTACGCTATATAAGTGATTAAAGGGACAAGAAGGAAGGGATTGTTAGGCTTAAGAAGGGGATGGAGTGGGTGGAGGATAATGGGGAAAAGCAGAGATACTAAATGAATACTTCTGTTACATCTTCACCAGGGAGAAGGATGGACCAGTGCCTTCAGGAGGGAAAAGAGGATCAGGGGGCAGGGTAACACAGATGTAGTGATAGAGGAGGATAGAGTGAGGGCTGCTGGCATTGAAGGTGGACAAATCACCAGGTCCGGACGGAGTACATCCAAGGGTACTAAAGGAACTGGTTGAGGAGCTGTCAGGGCCACTGGCAGACCTATATAATAGTTCACTAGAGACAAGTGTAGAACTGCAGGACTCGAGAGCAACACATGCAGTGCTGCTCCATAAAAGCGGTCCCAAGGATGATCCAGGGAATTGCAGACCAGTCAGTCTGACCTCCATTTTGGGCAAGCTCATGGACACCATACTGTACTAAAGGAAAGGTTGGTAGAATATCTAGAGGAGCATGGTCTCCAGGATGTGAGGCAGCATGGGTTCATGGGGTGGGGGAGATCATGTCAGTCAAATCTGATTGACTTCTTAGACTATGTCACTAAGACAGTAGACAGGGACCATGTGGTAGACATCCTCTATCTTGATTTCAGCAAGGCCTTTGACTCTGTGCCCCACAAAAGGTTGATCAGGAAGTTGGTGGATCTCGGGGTTGGTGAAAAGATGGCCAGATGGGTGGAAAACTGGCTGAAGGACAGAACCCAGAAGGTGGTTGTGGTGGGAGAGTTATCTGGCACAAGACAGGTAACTAGTGGGGTCCCGCAGGGCTCAGTGTTGTTCAATGTCTTCATCAATGACATTGGAGATGGCATCAAGGGCAAAATTTGTCTATTCACAGATGACACCAAGCTCTATGGGAAAGTGGACACAGCTGAAGGGATAAAGGACCTACAGGAAGATCTGGAAAAGCTAGGGAAGTGGTCCAGGATAAGGCAGCTTGGCTTCAATGCCAAGAAATACAAAGTTATGCATATTGGAGCCAAGAATCCTAGGACAGAGTATTACCTAGGTGGAGTCCGAGTATCTGCATCAGAGGAGGAGAAGGGCCTGGGAGTGATGATCACTAGTGACCTGAAGCATTTCACGCAGTGCAAGAAAGCAGCAAAGGCAAACAAGATGCTGAGATGCACATCTAGGGGGATCAGTAGCAGGAGAGAGGAGCTTATACTGTCGTTGTACAGATCACTGGTAAGGCAGCATCAAGAGTATGGAGTTCAGTGCAGGTGCTCACACCTCAAAAAGGACATTAACCTGCTGGAGAACGTCCAGAGAGAGGATGGCTACAAATATAATAGCTGTCCAGCAGGATAAGGCATATGAGGAGAGGTTGAGGGCACTGAACATGTACTCCCTGGAAGACAGAAGAGAGAGAGGGGGCATGATTAGGACCTTCAAGTACCTGAAAGGGATAAATAAGGTTAATAAGGAGAGTCTCTTTAAGCTGAGTGGCAACGATAACACGAGGGGGCACTGTCTTAAGCTGGATGGTGGGAGGTTTAGGAGGGAGGTCAGGAAGCACATCTTCACATAGAGGGTGAAGGACACTAGGAATGCACTGCCAGAAGAGGTAACCTCATTGAAGACAGTGGGCAGCTTTAAGAGAGACTGGGACAGGTATAGGAGGAGGGTAAGGGAATGGGTAGGGAGGATGGAAGGAGTGGGGAGATGGGGCAGGGACAGTAGCTCAAGCTGTGGACCCTGCAACATGAGCAGACTTGATAGACCAAATAGCCTTCTTCTGCTGGCTTCTTCATATGTTTGTATGTTCGTATGCTATGGTTGCTAATTAGATTAAAGACACATTGTCATATGGGTGTACTTATAGTTATAAATACTCAAGGCCCTAGAAGCAGGGTCCTGTAAGTAGTTAAGGACCACCAGAACCCTAACTAAGAAATTTCTCTATTTTGTTATCTAAAAAAGTCTGTATTTTGTCTCCATTCAATACTTAGCAAAATGGGCATGCTATGAAGTTTTATTTGATATAAAAGCTGGAACTGGAAAGCTTGTTATAAATAAAATTAAAAAAAGAGACACTACTTATTCACTTTATTTATCCCTTTCAGGTACTTGAAGGTCCCAATCATGTCCTTTCTATCTCCTGTCCTCCATGGAGTACGTGTCCAGTGCCTTTAACATCTCTTTGAATGACTTACCCTGCTGACCCAATATCATCTTTGTAGCCCTCCTCTGGACTGGCTGTAGCAGTGTAATGTCCTTTTTGAGGTGCGTGCACCAGTACTAATCTCCATTCTCTAGATGTGGCCTCACCAATGACCTGTACAAGGGCAGTATAACCTCTTCTCTCCTGCTACTGATCCCCCAAGCTATAGAAACATAGAAACATAGACTTTGACAGTAGATGATGACCGCTTGCCCCACCTAGTCTGACCGTTTCCCTACCTAGAGAATAAGCTGCAGATCCTAGTTAACCAACAACCTATTTCTTCCTACCCCCCCCAAGAATTGCCTTATGTCTGTCCCATGTATTCCTGAATTCTCCCACAGTTCTAGACCTCACAACCTCCTCAGGAAGGCTGTTCCATGTGCCCACCACCCTCTCTGTGAAAAAATACTTCCTCACATTGCCACTGAGCCATCCCCCCTCTACTTTAAATTGTCTCCCCTTGTTCCTGCACATCTCTTTTTCTGAAAGATGCTACCCTCTTGGACTTTGTTGATTCCACAGAGGTACATAAATGTTTCTATCATGTCCCCCCTTTCCCTCCCTTTCCTCAAGGGTATAAATATTAAGCTCCTTTAGTCTCTCCTCGTATGGCTTCTCTTGCAGACCCTGCACCATTTTAGTTGCCCTCCTCTGGACTGCCTCCATACTGTCTATGTCCTTGCGGAGATGGGGTCTCCAGAACTGGGTACAGTACTTCAGTTGGGGTCTTACCGACTGTCTGTACAGAGGGATAACAACTTCCTGTTTTCTGCTGGTGATGCCTCTCCCTATACATCCCAGTATCCCCCCAGCCCTCCCTACTGCCTTCTCACATTGCTTGCCAACTTAAGGTCATCTGATATGATTACCCTAGGTCCCTTTCCATTTTTGTTGTTGTTACTACCTTCCCCCATTTTGTAATCTTCCCTGAGTTTTTGTTTACCAGGTGTATTATTTTGCACTTCTTTGCATCGAATCCAAGCTGCCATACTTCTGACCATTCCTCCAACCTTGCCAAGTCCCTTCTCATTCTTTCCATGCCTCCTTGTGTGTCAACCTTGTTGCAGATTTTTGTGTCATCTGCAAAGAGGCATACTTTGCCTTCCAGTCCCTCTGCAGTGTCACTTATAAAGACGTTAAAACGGACAGGACCCAGTACTGAACCCTGCGGTACCCCACTAGTAGCCCTCCCTTTCTTCAAAGTTTACTCCATTTACAATTACTTTCTGTGTCCTGTTGTCCAGCCAGTGTTTTACCCAGGCTACCACCCTGGGATCCACTCCCAGGCTGGTTAATTTGATTATTAATCTTTTGTGTGGGACTGTGTCAAATGCCTTGCTAAAGTCTAGGTAGGCAATGTCCACAGCCCCTCCCTGGTCTACTACTTTGGTCACCCAGTCAAAGAAATCAATTAGATTCATCTGACAGGACCTTCCCTCTGTGAACCCATGCTGCCTTGGGTCCTGTGCCCCACTGGCCTCTAGGTATTCAACAATTCTTTCCTTCAGAAGTGATTCCATCACTTTCCCCTACCAAAGAGGTCAAACTGACAGGTCTTTAGTTTTCTGCCTCTGTCTTGATCCCACTTTTGTGAAGGGGAATCACATTCACCTTCCTCCAGTCCTCAGGTACCACACCATCCTCCCATGATTTGTTAAAAAGGGTAGTCAGTGGTGTCAGTAGTTCTCCCCTTAATTCTTTTTAGAATTCTTGGGTAAATTCCATCAGGCCCCATTGTTTTGTCCAACTTCAGTTTTAGGAGTTCTTTCAGAACCCTTTCTTCTGTGAAAGGACTGGGATCGACCTCCCCATCCAGAATGCTTCTATTGATTGGATTAGGCACCTCCCCCCCTCCTCTTTTGTGAATATTGAGCAGAAGTATTCATTCAGTATCCCTGCTTTTTCGCTGTACCTCTCTGCCCACCCACCGTCCATTTTATTCAGCTTCACTATCCCTCCCTTTGTCTTTCTACGCTCCCTGGTGTACCTATAAAATGTTTTATCCTCCTTCTTAACTGAGTTGGCTATCTTTTCCTCAGTTTGGGCCTTTGCTATTCTGACCTCCCCTCACTGCTTCCTTCCGCCTTAACTGGTACAGTTCTCTGTCCTGCTCCTTTTGTGTTTCCTTATGCTTCCTGAATGCTATCTTTTTCTCCCTAACCTTCCCCACCACTTCTTTTGAGAACCATAGTGTTTTTTTCTTTCATTTTGATTTGTTTATTTGCTTCACACAAAGGCTTGTTGCCTCTGTGGTGGCGGTTTTGATGTTTCCCCCCATCGTTGCTCCACCTCACCTTCTTGCCTGTTTGCTAGGGCTTTTCCGAGGCACTCTCCCATTTTGACAAAGTCAGCCCTCCTGAAGTCCAGTACCTTCACTTTTGTATGGCTTGACTCTACAGCTAAGTTTATCATGAACCACACTGTTTGGTGGTCGCTTGTTCCCAGATGGCTACCCACTTCTAGATCTGAGATCCACTCTTCATCCCCATTTGAGAGTACCAGCTCTAAGATTGCTCCCTCCCTCCTGAGTGGGTTCCAAAACTAGCTGTCTGAGGCATGCCCCCTGTAGGGCATCGAGAATGGCTATGCTCTTGGCTGCAGCAAAGGTACTCCAGTTAACATCTGGCATATTCAGGTCCCCCATCAGCAATATCTCCCCTTTCTCTGCCATCCTAAGGATGCCTTCTATCATTTCCTTGTTCATTCCATCTGCCTGAGACAGGAGTCTGTATACAACCCCTCTGTGGATTGTGGTGCCATTTCCAGTCTCCAGGGTGACCCACAGTGCCTCCTCTGCTCCCTGTTTACCCTTTAGTTCTTTTTCTTTGATCTCTTCCCTTACATAGAGAGCTACTCCTCCTCCTCTTCTACTCTCCCTGTCCCTCCTGTAGATTATGTACCCTGGTATGTTAACATCCCAGTCATGGTTCTCTGTGTACCATGTTTCTGTGACTGCCACAATATCCAGGCATCCCTCTTCCATCAAGGCCACCATTTTGGGGAGCTTTTTACCTTGACTAAGGGCATTGGTACTCATTGCCCTCCAGTTTTTAATGGCCTTATTTCTTTTTGCCCCATCTCTGTCCTTACTGCCTTTGTCTTTTTCTCCATTTACCCTTGCCCTTCTCCTATTGACTGCCCTGTCTTGGTCTTTACCTCACTAATTGCTCTGATTTTGGGACGGCTTGGATTTCCCTTCTCCTTTTCAGTGCCTTCCCCCTTGGCTAGTTTAAATGCTTGACAATGAAGCATTTAAACCTATCACCTAGGATCCTGGTTCCCCTCCTGGACAGACGCAGACCATCACACCAGTATAGGCCTGCATCCCTCCAGGTGGAGCCCCAGTCCCCAGTGAAGCCAAATCCCTGATCTCTGCACCAATTTTTCAACCAGTCATTGAATCCCATGGTGCAGAGTACCCTAGCCTCATCCATGCCATAGACAGGTAGCACTTCTGAGGAAGTTACCATGTGTGCCACTTGTCTAAGGCCCCTCCCCAACTCCACAAACTCCTTTTGCACTGCTCTGATCCCATTCTCAGCCAGGTCATGTGTCCCTAGGTGGATAATGACATCCAGCTCACTCCCCCTTGTAGCTGCTCCCACGATCCTAAGGATTAATTTCCTGTCCCTCCAAGCCATTGCACAGGGCAGGCACCTTACCTCCCTTTCCACTCCCTCCCCCAGTTCTACACCCCTAACAATTGAGTCCCCCACCAGGAGTTGTTTTCTTCCCCTGTGGGGTCCTCTGCAACTCTTCTGTGGGTCTCCATCATGGAGGTTCCCAGCATCCTCCTTGGTCTCCACTGCAGGTGCCTCCATAGAAGAACCATGCTCTGCCAGAGTGGTGAATGAATTGTGGAGAGGCACAACTGGAGGGATGCACCTCTGTTCCACCAACCTCACCCTCCCTGAGCCCACTGTGGTCCAACCACTCCTCTTTGTTGGCAATCTGTGAGGTAGTGGTGGTGGCCTGGGAGGTCCCTGGGTGGGGAGCAGGTTTTCTGAATCCCTGCCAGGTCAGCATGGAGTCAAGCAACCTCTTCCCTCAGACCAGAGAGGTGCCTGCAAATAGGGCAGCAAAGTAATCTCCAGAATGTCTCCCAGAAGACTGCTGCCCCACAGCCAGTGCATTGCGTCACTCCCCACATGTCTGTCTCCCTTCCTGTTTCAGCTTTTTTTTCTTTGTTTTTTTTTTTTGTTTTTTTGTTTTAGTGTGTGCAAGCTTGTGAGTGTGTCTATCCCCTATTCGGTGAGTTGTGCCTTTAAGGATATGAACAGGTGTATGTTGTTAGAAATTTTGGGAAGTGATGTCAGAACCCCTGCTATAAAGGAAGTTATGTGCTTGGGGCAGGTGGGGTGAGGGGCAGGATGGGTGGGAGTAAACCTGCGCCCTCCAGAAACAATCAACTATGACTCTGACCCTCCACCCCAGGGAGTGCCTTCCTTCCTTTCAGACACCTATTTTACAGAGGTTAAGTAGCAGGTCTAGTCACAAGTAGGAGGCTCAGTATGGAAAGGCCTGCTGCCCAATGGTGGTTTTACAGAAAGGAATAAGGTATAAGCATTTTAAGGTGCTCCTGGTAGTGCACAGGAAGGTGGTGGGATTCAGAAAATGAAGGATTGGGGGGGGCAATCTCCCCAGGTCTTCCCCATTGTGATTGTAGAAATTGCTGTCACCCTTATTGTAGGATGATCTGTATCAGTTATTTCTAATATGCTGGTTGTATTGCTGCCTCCAGTCCCAGAAGGTCTTGTTGCAATGAAAATTCTTGTTGCAGAATGATAATACAGTAGGTAGTTTGGATGAGCTGACTTGTCTTCACCTACATATTTGCTTTCCATTTTAACCTTTAGTAACTGCTTAAGTCTTTTGTCGAATTGCTTGCCTCCTTTGAAGGACAGCTTCCAGAGCAGTAGTTTAGAATCATTGTCTGACTTCCAGAGTTTGAGCCATAATGATCTTTCCACTCTGCTGGAATCTGCTGCTGTCCTAGAATTGATTCTGAGGGAGTCCACGGCAATGTCTGCCAAATATCTAGCTATCTGCAGAGTATGCTGAGTGAGATCTGCTTGCAAGGACGTTGGTTCCATGACCTTGCTCAGGTCTTTCACCCATGTGATTTGGGTCCTGGTGGCACAAATTACAGTAGTAGCTGCTGTGGTGGTGAGACCGACTAGCTCAAAGGTCCTCTTGATCATTTTGTCCATATTTCTGTCTGTAGGACCTTCTGGTGGGGCTGACCCTTCCCTTGGCAGCACTTTCTTTCTACTTAGGGAGGATATGTGTAGGTCCACAACTGGGGCATTGCTCCATAGTTTCAGTTTATCATCCTGAGCTGGCTTCATTCTGTCCCATGATCTTTGGGATTCTGGCAGGGTCTCCAGCTTCTCACTTCTTTGAGATTATTTCATCAGTTCCCTCACAAACTGGGAAAATATCATTTGATTCAGGCTTTGGTTGAAGCAACTTGTTCTTTGATGTGAGTGGAGATAGTTTCAACTAGACTGAGGTCTGGATGGATGTGACTAGGGTGGGCACGGAGTGGCAAGAGTATTTTAATTTTGTTGCCAGTGACTTCTGGTCTTCCTCCATATCATCATTCAAGTCAGAGTCATGATGCTCATCACCTAAATCTGGATTATTGTCATTCAGGTCAGGGTTTTGTGGTAGTGGCTGTGGCTGAGGTTCTGGGTTGGAATTTAATATACAGTAAGTAGAGAAGTGGCATTGTTTTGCATTACTTTCACCCTCGCATCCATGCACTCCATCATCTGCATCATAAAAGCCTGCTGTACTTGCATGCTTTGAGTGATAAGCACCAGAGTGCCTGTGTTAACTCTTTGCATGATTTGCTGCTCCTGTGGCCTCTCATCCACATTGTTTGTCCTTTGTGTGGATGAATCTGAACTGTCTGGCTTACACATTGGGCAGACTGGGCCCAGCTAAGAAGGTACAAAGGGAACACTGCAAATGTGGCACTTCTAGAGTTACAGTACCCATAGTGGTCTCCTGTATAGGGTAGGGTAGGGCAACACAAAGGCAATAGGAGCTGTTGGGGTCATGAGCATAACACATGTATGGATTTATAATAAATATAAAGCCTAATGCATGTGAATATGCACTGCAGACATGGTTGAGACCTGTAGCTGAGAGGGGTTGAGCATGCCTGAAGATCACCCTCCCGTGTAGTACACACATTTATTGATTGAGGATTGGGCAGTAGCTATAGTGAACAGGCTGTTTAATGTAGAATCTCAAAGTATTTATAGTGAATACTGTGTTAATTGTACTGGATGACCTAAAGGTGGCCAGGCAGTGCGACAAGGCAGTCAGGAGGGCTAGTGGGATGCTGGAGTGCATAAGGAGTGGTATCAACAGTAGAAAGAGGGAGGTGGTGTTGCCTCTGTATAGATCACTGGTAAAACCCCATCTAGTGTACTGTATCCATTTCTTGAGACCGCAGGCTCAATTATCAAAGAGCCCTGAGATCTCCTCAAGTTGCGACGATCTAGGGCTGCAGCAATCATGGGGTGTGTCAGGTACCCTGCACCATATTTAAAAAAAAAATAAGGGTCCCTGCACCCAAATCCCAAGATTTGCTATAGCTGTAGGGTTGCACTGAAGTGGTGGTGCACCTGCGGGCTTTGATGGAGGATCTGTTCACACCCCCATCTGACTCAACATGCAAGAGGCCATGAAGCTGGAGGGGGCACCTGCCAGGAAGGGACTGATGGGCAGAAGAAACACGGTTGAAGACCCTGGGAGCAATAGGGGCATGGCGCTAATGTACGGCAGATGAGGTCACACCCTGCAGGGTGCCCTGTGCTCCTACATACAGTCAATCAGACTTAGACAGAAGGCTGGAAGAAACAGAACTGGACCCAATCTCAGGAGGATACAGCCCTGTCACTTGCCCTGTAGGTGCCAGTGGGCAGCAGCCTGCCTTCACCAGGGGGCCTGGTACCAGGGGAATGCCACAACTCCCAGCCTGTACTTGCACCCTGCTACCTGCAGCTACTGCTGCCCCCCAACGGTATTGTGATCCATGGCACCTATGGGGTGGGTGCCAGGACTGTATCCTCCTGAGACCAGGTCCTGTTCCCTTTGTGCTAACACCGTGTTCTGGTCCAATTGACAGTATGTAGGAGTATAGGGCTCCTCTGCAGGGTGCCACCTCATCCCCACACATTAGTGAAATGCCCATGTCTCCCCAAGGTCTCCTCCATGCTTCTTCTGCCCCCAGTCCCCTCCTTGCAATTCCCATTTACCACCCTGCCAGACAGTGGTTCATGGCCTTTAGACCACTTTCTGGCTGGTCTAAAGGCAGTTCACTATTGTGACCTCAGCAGGGCTTGTAGACTACCAAATAAGGGGATGGTGCAGCCCCACAATGGTGCAACCACCCTTGCAACCTGGTGCACAGGCATTTTTGCTGCCAGAGTAGCGCAGGGGGGCTTTGTCACATGGCATCCCATTTTCACCACAGCCGGCATTTGAAAATCAGGATTGCCACAAACTATGATGCAAGGTGCCACTTGCGTCATTCCCATTTGGTGAAGGCACCTTATGTCAGAGTTGCTGTTTGAAAATAAAGCCCCACATCTCCAGAAGAACATAGACAGAGTGGAGGTGGTCCAGAGGAGGAGAACAACTAAAATGGTGCAGGATCTGCATCAAAATCCCTATGAGGAGAGATTAAAGGACCTCAATATGTACACCCTGGAACAGAGGATGGAAAGGGGGGTATAATAAAGACCTTTAAATACCTCATGGGGGTAAATAAGGTAAAGAAGGTAAGTATTTTTCAGAGGAAAAGGTGTTCAAGAACAAGGGGACATGCTATGAAGTTGGAGGAGTAAATTCAGGAGAGATGTGAACAAGTACTTCTTCACAGAAAGAGTGGTGGATTCCTAGAACAGCCTTCCACTGAAGGTGGTGCAGGCAAAAACAGTGGTGGAGTTCAAGGTTGTTTGAGATAAGCACAAATGAATCATAGTGGAAAGGAACGGGGGAAGGGAAAAAGATCTTTAGATCAAGTATAGTCTGTGGTAATAGTGTAGGTAGGGAGGAAGGGGCAGACTGGAATGGCTAAGCGTTCCATATCTCATGTCAAATTCTGTTTATATGTTTCAATGTACTGCAGCTGTGAGCAAGATAGCCAACGGAAGTGATGTGGCAGTATAATTTCAGGGCCAGTGCCTGCGTCTAGGAACATCTGCTATGATTACCAAGATGCCACTGGAAGTGATACGATCAGCGAGACTTCCAGGGCCACTGTAAGGGTGGATGTGTTGTTGTTTGTGCTATGATGCCAGGGTCAGATTAAGGTTCCATGGGGCCCTATGCCCGAGGAAAATCTGGGGCCCTCTTTGTGTGGCCACGCTCCATTTTAGTAAGGCATGCCCATTCTACCAAGCCATTCCCCCTTGCCATTTTTTTGTTCTTTAAAGTAAATTCTTTTGTAACTAGACTCCGACTCCAGCATCTAACAAAAATGGCCATGCAAACCAAGGAGAGGGCAGAAGCAATTTCATTCATAGCCAAACTCAAATCCTCAATTGTTTGTAGCAATCTGCAATGTATAGTACACAAGCATAGCCCAGACAGCCAAGCTAAATTCCCTCCACTCACAGCTGCAGAACTGAGCATGAACAGCCAAGACCCCCTGTGGCAGCTGCCAGCAACTGGCAATGCAGAAGCAGAGCCCCCGCTGCCAAGCTCAGCCCTCCACCATGGCAGCAACCTGCAGCGGTGTGCACATAACAAACTCCAGAGAGCCATGTCCGAAACTGCCCCTTGGTGTCTGTTTTAATAAAATGTAGCAGTTGCAAGTTTACACACAGTTGTTCTGGTGAGAGTTCCCATAATCTCATCCCAGTCTCTCCCAAGATCCATACCTGCCAGTGCCAAGGCTGCCACTGCCATCCCGATTCCCGGCCGACCCAGCTCCCAGAATCAAGGCTTACAGACTACCTTTGGCTCCCACTCTTCAACTTTTACACCAGTCAGTATGGCTACTGCCCAGCCCAACATTCCAACTTCTGTAGTGTGTCAACCCCTCTCCTTTAACCCCACCCTGAGGTGAGGCTAGGATTGGGGAAGCAGTTGTTCCCTTTATGTAGTGTCCTCCAATGTAGCAGTTGGCTAGTCACCAGAGCGCAGGCCTAAGCATACCCCAAAATCCTGCCATCGTGGAGTGTTTCTTCTTGTTCTTGTTCCTCCTCTCCCCTATGGAAGCCAGCACTCGAGGAGTGTCATGCGCATGTTACTGCATGCTGCAGCACAACACTCAGCCAGTAACGGCCCCTCCCACAGAAGCGTCCCCTGCTGCACTATCACCTGTGGTCACACAGGTGGTAGTGAGGTAGTGGGGGCTGCAGCTCTGCTGCCCCAAGTCCTGTGGGATGCTCAACCCTCCCTCACCCACTGGCCCTCCAATGATTGAGGCTCATTCTTGAACCCAGGTTGCTGGTGTTGCAAGTGGTAGTGCTACTGCTGCACAGAGAGGCTGATATATGCCCTTTCCATTTATAAGTTCCCCCTCTCTGACAATAAAATCATTACTGTGCCCTACCTTAGGGCAGTCACACAAGTGGCTGCATTCACAGCCAACACTAATGCTCTCCTCAACTGGCTGGTGGGGGGCAGGGTGCATGAATGGCAGGCGGCACACCCCTCCATCCCTGAGAGCCATAAGCCTCATCTCCTGGATGCACATGCCTACAGCTGACCTAGTATGGGATTCCATGGCTGGAACCTAAACCCCTGTTCTCCCACATGGCAAAGTCATGCATGGTCACCATGCCAATGAGCCGGCTTGAGTCTCAGGGCTGGATTTTCAGAGTTGTGGCATGATTTTCACCTGCTTGCACTACTTGTAACTGCAGAAATCATTATCTAAACTCCTGTTGTAAGTGCCACAAGTTGCACTCCAAAAACAAAGAATACCTCACAATGATGACACGTGTAATTTTTGCACCTAGCAAATGCATCAAAATGTTTGAAAACAGGATGCTAGCATTTTAGCATATTTGCCATGAAGCATGCTGCATACAAGATACAGGTGTCATTTGGTTTGAAAATCCAACCTTCAGTCTTTAACCACCACCTCTCCCCCCTTCCTATTATAAAAAATTGAAGTATTCCAAGAGATACTGAGACTTAAGTCACACTTGGAATAGCACACTAGATTTCTGATTCTAGGGAGCATTCTGGTTCTGGAACCATTCCAGTTCCAGATAACTCCGGTTAACAACTCTCCCCCAACCCACAGCCTTGAATATGATTAAATTAAAAGCATGTATAATGCATGGCAAGATAGCTAGTATCGGTGATAGGTGGTATAATTTCAAAGTGTATTAAGGCAGTCTGTCACTAGTTGGACTACAGGATATGTTTTAATATCGAATAATTATACTAGAGTACTAATGATTATATTGTATTAAATGAATTTACATGCTAAACGTAAATGCTTTAATTCTATTAACGTTTACAGTTATATTTTTCTATTGTAACCAGGTATTGCACGTAAATGGTACCCATTGAAAATGAACTTGTAGCTCAATGGGGATTTACCATGTTCTTGAACATGTTTATGTAACATTGAATACAAATTTTATCTACCTACCCTCCCCCTCCACCATTTGGGTTTCATCTTTTTCTTGTTTTTACCTAAACCCCTGAATTCAGAGCTAGGGGGCCTGGCATCTGTAGACAGCTCCATAATTCCTACACTTCTTTGAAGCCACACTTGAAAACCTCACAGAAGTCATGTTACCAAGTATGGCAGGTATTGAAAAACTTGGTGACCACTTTCTGTTCTCACAGAAACATAGCAATGTTTACAGGCAGAAAAAGACTAATGGTCTATCCTGTCTGCCTTTGTCCTGTATCTTCATGCTACACTGATCCCTGCCCTACTGGTAGACCAGTCTAATCATTAGCTGCGTTCTCCCCACCCCCGCTCCAAATACAAATCTCTTATATCTGTCCCACCAAATTGACAGCCTGCACCATCTTTGCTTCATTCACTTCTCTTAGCAAGCTATTCCATTTGTCCACCACTCTCTCTGTGAAGAGACCCTCCATAACTTCTTCTCTATTCCTGCTCCCCAGCATGCCACTCCTTCACCCTCCCATCAGCCCCCCTTTTCGTTAGCTCTGTAACACATCTGCCCACCCATCTCCAACAACAACAAAAAAATTATGTCTCCCTATCCCAATTGTCATCTAATTAGTTCTTCCCCGGCAGGGTTCTCAACATCCTGGAGGGGTTCTAGATCTGATCCTGTCTCGCCTGTCCTTTATCCCTGCCCCTTCCTCCTCCCCCCCTTATCTTCCTCCCTTTACACCATCAGCACTTACTTGCTAGCTCCAGAGCTACTTGCACTTTATTTTTTTTTACTTATTTCAGTTTAGGATTAATACCTTTGAGTCCAGGACTCATTTTCAGTGGTTCCAGGTCATTGTTGAACAAACATTACAAATATAACAGTGTTTACAGAGAACAGAAAACAGTTACACAGACATTAAAATACCAAACAAATCTTATATATCCAACTAAAGGTTGAAGAGGATAGGGTAAATAGGGTTCAGCCTTGTAGTTCACTATTTAGTTGGTCAGTCTAGCCTAAGGGGTTTAGGGGGTCAGCCAGGGAAGGCGTCGTGTTGGTACAAGTGGTTTGTCAGCTGAGTTGGCCTCATTTGGGGATGGGGGGGTTGATGAGATAAAAAGGGGGGTTAAAAGGGAGAAGGTTGGGTGGCTGAAATGCTGCCATATTAGTGCAGGCAAGCATAATTCTTTTTTATGTCAAGAAGGGATCTGAGCCCAGATCTTGAGTGATTCTGTAAGGTTAGCAGGTAACTCATTGTACCATTTTGGTCCTTGGTACAGGATGGAGTTCTGGGCAAGTTTTGTCCTTTTGAAGGGAATCACCAACCTGTCTGTAGCCGTGCTTCTTGATTTGGTGGGAACTGCCAACGTAAGGAGGCAGCCCAATGCAAGGGGGAAAGCCCAAGAAGCACTTTTTTTAGATGTAGGTAGGTTTGGTATTGTGCTTTAAGATGGAGTGGGAGCCACCCAGTTTCAGTGTAGAGCGTGCAGGTGTGGGTGTCCTGAGCAGCCCCTATGGCTAGTCAACAGGCCTTATTTAGTAGTGTGCTGACCCTATTTAGGGCAGTTTTAGTGCCTTCCTCATAGACAGGCAGCCCATAATCTATGGAGGTTACATCACTGAACCACTGATAGCAAGTTTCAGAGCACCTGGTGTCATAGAGTGCCTATGGCGGTAGAGGACCCCAAGTTTTGTATTCGCTGACTTGACGACTGAGTCTATATGGCTGGAGAAGGTTAGTGTATCATCAAAGATGATGCCCAAGTATTTGAACTTTGTTACTTGTTCCAGTGTTTCACCATTATGTTTCTGGATGAGCAAAGTCTGGTATTTCTTTTTGCTTTGGGATCTAGACAAGAGTAGACTTTTCATTATTTTTATGGTTTAGTAGTAGTTTGTTTTGTGTGAACCAGGATTCAAGCTTGAGGAAGCTGTCTTGGAGTTTGGTTCTGATCTTTCCCAGCGACCGATATCACTGCATCGTCAGCATAGAGAATAGTAAATGCTGTACATGCAGATGGTGTAGAGTTGATGAAGAGGCTGAAAAGCAGTGGGCCAAGAATAGAGCCCTGTGGGACCCCAAGGGACACTTCCCTAGCAGATGATAGGGTGTCTCCAATTTTGACTAATTGTAACCTGCTTGTGAGGTAGCTTCGGAACCACAGTACCATGTCTGGGGATAGACCTGTTGAATGGAGGCAGTTTAAGTGTAGTTTGCTGTTAACAGAGTCAAAGGCCTTTGTAAGGTTGATTTATTCCATTCACTCCTCCATTTTGTCCTTATTCTCTCTACACTGACTGAGCTACTACTTGGGCTTGTCATAGTCCTAAGTCAAACTCTCTCCTCCAGGCCTTACTCTGGCATTACAGGAAATACCCTGGCTCCTTCTGCCTCTCTCTCCTTCCTCCCCCAGCTGGTTTCCAGTGATCTACCTACAATTATTCCTATAGCATTTTAAAGGAAAACTGCACCCTCATATCTTCTAAATGTCATTTGCTTCCACGTCAACAAACAACTCTTTTCATGTAGCTGTTAAATATGTATGCAACTGCTTTTGTTAGTTTTCACACTTCATACTAGGCACTGTCACTCTCCTGGGAGGGTCCATTTCGTGGTTGTTGAAATCTCATTGTCCCTGAGAGCTGCATTAGCATATGAGAATGTGATGCGTAATCAACCTTTAAACTCCCCAGTATGCCTGTCTGCTTAAGAAGTTTTAAAAGAACCAAGCTGCAAGAAGGTATGAAATACCACATTACCTTCAGTGAGTTTTTCAAGCTATCTGAGTTGTAATGAAGTTTTTTTGCCCTTTGAACTCCATTCGGTTTATAAGTTTCCAGAGAGTTTTTACAGGGTATTTGTTATTTTAGCAAAGAGATACATTATATAAATGGTTGATCTGATATCATAGAAATATAGAAACACAGAATTTGATGGCAGATAAGGACCGCTTGGCCCACCCAGTCTGCCCATTTTCCTACCTACTGGATAAGCTTCAGATCCTAGTTAACCAGCAGCCTACTTCTTCCTACCCCCACCCCCTAGAATGGCCTTATGACTGTGCCATGCATGCTTGAATTCCACCACTGTTTTTGACTCCACAACCTCCTCCGGAAGGCCATTCCATGCATCCACAACCCTCTCTGTGAAAAAATACTTCCTTAAATTACCTCTGAGCCACCCTCCCTCT
The DNA here is from genome assembly GCA_016271365.2 of Neoceratodus forsteri. Taxonomy (NCBI): domain Eukaryota; kingdom Metazoa; phylum Chordata; order Ceratodontiformes; family Ceratodontidae; genus Neoceratodus; species Neoceratodus forsteri. The sequence goes on along the minus strand of CM057452.1, from coordinate 1,549,342,145 downwards.
ATCTCCAAATTGTGCCCCCTTGTCGTTGCACACCTCTTTTTTTGAAAGATGCTATCCTCTTGGACTTTGTTGATTCCCTTGAGGTACTTGAAAGTTTCTATCATGTCCCCCCTCTCCCTCCTTTCCTCGAGGCTATACATATTAAGCTCCTTTAGTCTCTTTTCATATGTCTTCCGGTGCAAACCCTGCACACTTTTAGTTGCCCTCCTCTGGACAGCTTCCATCCTGTCTATGTCTTTGCAGAGATTGGGTCTCCAGAACTGCACACAGTACTCCAGATGGGGTCTGACCAGCTGTCTGTACAGAGGGATAATAACTTCCTGTTTTCTACTGGTGATGCCTCTCCCTATGCATCCCAGTATCCCCCCAGCCCTCCTTGCTGCCCTCTCACATTGCTTGCCCACCTTTAGGTCATCTGATATGACTACCCCCAGGTCCTCTTTCCATTTTTGTTGTTATTAGTATCTCACCCCCCATTGTGTACTCTTCCCCGGGGTTTTTGTTTCCCAGGTGCATTACCTTGCACTTCTTAGCATTGAATCTAAGCTGCCATACATTTGACCATTCCTCTAACCTTGCCAAGTCCCTTCACATCCTTTCCACCCCACCTTGTGCATCAACTCTGTTTCAGATCTTTGTGTCATCTGCAAAGAGACATACTTTTCCTTCCCGTCCCTCTGCAATGTCACTTATAAAGGCATTGAAGAGGACCAGTCCTAATACTGAACCCTACAGTACCCCACTAGTAACCCCCCTTTCTTCATGTTCTCATATGCTAATTCAGCTCTCAGGGACAGTGAGATTTCAACAACCACGAAATGGACCCTCCCAGGAGAGTGACAGTGACTAATATGAAGTGTGAAAACTAACAGAAGCAGTTGTATACATCTTTAACAGCTACATGAAAAGTTGTTTGTTGACATGGAAGCAAATGACATTTAGAAGATATGGGGGTACAGTTTTTCTTTAATGGTTTATTTGAATTGTCTACCTGTGTAAATTGTTATATCATTCAAATGGTTGTTGTCAGTGCAGCTAACCTCTGTACCTAACAATATCCTCATGTATGTATCAGCAATTGTATGTATATTCTCTGTTTTATATCCTCTTGTACCCCCCCAGACCACACCATGAGACAAGCAACTTGCTGCTCAGTGTGTCTTTCTGGTGAAACATTGCAATAAAAATAAATAAAATACTTCCTCATCTCTCTCCTGAATTTAACACCTGCCTGACTGTACCCATGCTTCCTGGTGCAGGTCCCTTTGCTGCATATGAACAATATTTCACAGTCCATGCTGTCAATCCCCATTTTGGTACTCTGCCCTATAGAACAGTGACTCCCAGTAGGAGCCACTGCCACTGCCAGTCAACCTCCCAAATTTAGAAGTCAAGATGGAACTGGACTATTTCTTCTCAGAGTTTTTTTGGAGGTGAGCTTGTTGATTCCCCAAGAGACTGTTAACTCCAGCCCACAGGAGTTTTCCTTGCCTCTGTTGTCAAGTGGTTATATATCCAATTACAAAACTCTCACTTTAGTCCCAATAATGTTAACTCCAACAAAGGCATTAAACCCGTGCCAAAAAAGGCACCAAAGCAATGGCAAATTGCCTACCAATCTCCAAAGTAATTTATTTTATTTATTTATTTAATTCATATATCGGATTTACAACCTTTGAGTCAAAGACTCATTTACAAAGGCACCTCATCACAGGGAGGTGAACAACAATTTGTGAGCCAAGACAGGGTGGAACAATACAGGTGAGATACATACAGCATACATAGCAGAAAGTTTCAGCGAAAATAAACATAGGCAGTTTACCGAAGCACATAACAGTAATTCATTGGTGGGTGTTTGAGATGTGCGTGGGGAAGGAGTTATACCAGGATGGTGCTCTGTGATAAAAGGATCTTTGGGCAAGTGAGGTCCTTTCTCTAGATACCTGGAAGGTGGCTTTGTTGGTGGTATGGGTGGCGGCCAAGCGGGAAGCACGCTGAAGCTGTGCAGTGACACCAGGAGGACACAGCTCGAGAAGAGTCTTTTTTGCCAGTATACCGGTGTGATATTGCAGGCGTTCTTCCAGATTGAGTATGTTTGTGGTGGAATAGAGTTGGCATGTGTGGGTTCTGCTTGGGGCACTGGTCAGCAGCCTGCAGGCTTTGTTGATGGAGGCCTGGATTTTGGTGAGAGCAGTGGGGTCAGCGGCTGCGTAGATGGGGAGGCTATAGTCAACTAATGACAGGATGGAAGAAGTGATAGCCGGCCATAGGGCGAAGTCAGGGAGGCAGTCTTTGTGGTGATAGAGGAGTCAAATCCGGGTGTTCATGGCAGAGGATAAAGCACTGACATGGGCATGGAAGGAGAAAGCCGAATCAAAGGTGATGCCCAGATATTCGTATGTTGATACCTGCTCAAGGGGGTGGAGGGTGTTGGGATAGATGGAGAGGGGAGCATTTTTGGAGTTACTTTGGTGGTGTGCAAAGATCATTGACTTTGTTTTCTTGAGGTTCAGGACCAGGCGATGGTCGAGGAACCATTTTTCAGCTTGGCTGAAGGAGGATTGCAAGTTGCTCTGGAGAGTGACCGGGTCGGGGTGTGAGGTGAGTAGGACTGCATCATCTGCATATAATAGCAGCTTTCCTGAGCAAGAGCTGGGAAGGGTGTTCAAGAAGAGACTGAACAATGTGGGACCCAGAATGGAGCCTTGTGGGACTCCAGAATGTACAGGCAGTGCCGAAGATAGGCTACCATTTAACTTGACATGTTGGGATCTACCACAGAGGTTGCTGGAGAACCAGGATAAAGAGCCAGATGATAGTCCCATTTTACAGAGGGTGTCTAGCATTAATGGGTGGTTCACAGTGTCGAAGGCCTTGGACAGGTCAATGAACACTGCCCCAGCCATCTCCCTGGTATCTAATGCAGAGTGTATATGGTGGGAGAAGTCCAGTAGAGCTGTGGTGGTGCTGTGACCTGGGCGGAAGCCATGCTTTTCAGAGCACAGAATGTTGTGGCTAGATAGATAAACTACAAGTTGCGTGGATACTATTTTTTCCAGTGCTTTGGAGGGGGGGTGGAGGATGGAGATAGGTCTGTAGTTATTTGGTACAGTGCAGTCTCCATTTTTATGGATAGGGGTGATTTCAGCCTTTTTCCATGCCCTCGGGAATTGGCCGAGGCACAGGGATCGATTAAGGAGGTCCGTGAGGGGGACTAGCATGACATCCAGTGTTAGGCGGAGTATTCAGGAGTCGAGGGGGTCACAGCTCGGGTTTCGGGAGGAGAGAGCGTTTTGGAGGATTGGCTTCGCATCCTGTGGAGAGATAGTCCTAAAGAGGGAGGTGAGCAATAGCTGGGGTGTTGCTTACCTAGATGGGGTCAAAGAAGGGCCAAAAGAACTGAGCTTAGATCAGAGAAAGTTTTGTTAAGGCAGTTGGCTATACGGGAAGGGTCCACGTTAATAGTGCCATTTATGACCATCTGAGAGGGAGGAGGGGAGCAGGTTGTCCCTTTTAACTCCTTCACGTTATTCCAGAAGGTGCGGGCATTGCCCCAGGAGGAGGTCACGGTGGATTGGTAGTGACTGGCTTTGGCTTTTCTTATGGCCCAGGTGCACTGGTTGTAAGCTGCATTATAAGCTTGCCCGTCTGCTAGTTTGCCAGTCTCGGCAGCAATGTGCCATAGGTTATCACGCTGCTTCAGTTGTTGGATCGGGGGGCGGATATCCAGGCATCTGAGTGTCTCTTAGTGCGGATGTAGGTGACAGGGGTGAAAACATCACAGGCCTTGCAGAAGGCATTGGTGGGGAAAGCAAGGGCGATGTCTATATCCGTTGCGAGAGGGATTGGGGACCAATCAAGCTGGGCAAGGCGCTGCTTAAGTTTGCATAGACCTCCGGGGCGAAAACAGTGACGGGGGTGGCATGGCATGCAGTTTTGAGCATGGGGGAGGACCAGTGGCAAAGAATTGGTGAGTGGTCACTGAGGGAGTTGGGTAGCACATTAACATCCTTTATTTTGTGAGGGCGGTTACAGAGCACAATGTCTAGTAGCATGCTAGTCCCACTTGATTGGTTAAATCTGGTGGGTTGAGTCACTAGTTGGGATAGGTCAAGGGCTGTGAAGTTATCTTTAATTTGTGTTGAGGTAGCGCCGAGCCAGTTGATGTTGAGATCTCTACTATGAGCTGTTCAGCCTTGTGTGTGCAGGGTAGTGAGGTAGTCGGTCAGGGAGCGGATAGCTTGGCTTTGTTCTCATGAGGGTACATATGCCGTAGTGAGGTAAAGAGGGGCACGGCCTGGGTCAGAGGTAATTTTTAAGGTGATGGCTTGAGCCTTGTGGTCGAGTTTCGGGGTATGCAGGGCATGACCCAGGACGGAGTTAGTTAGGTAGACTGCGCACCCCCCCCCCCGTGCTTACCCACACAATCTTCTCTGAAGAGGGTGAAGCCAAGGAGGGAGACCATCTAGTCTGGGGTCAATGGTGAGAGCCAAGTTTCCACTATGGCAAGGATGTCGGGCTTATGTTGGGAGACCCAGCAATGGAGTGCAGCAGTCTTTTTTGGTAAACTGCAGATATTCATGTAGGCAATGCGGAGGCCATGCCCTATGGGGGGCGATGTACCGGGTCCTGGGCCTGGGTTGGGGTGGACATTCCCAGAGAGTAGGAGGAGTAGGATGGTGAGTCGGAGTAAGGGACTGCGGTAGCAGCAGTAGTAAAGTCTGAGCAGTTGGGAGGATTTGCGGGGAACAGAGCAGGGGGATGGGTAGGGAGTTAAGGGTGGGTAGAGCTAGCACAGAGGGATACCACCTGCTACTGTGGGCTGTGGTAGGTATGGGTACCGGGGGAGGTGAGACGGGGCGGTTAGGCGATCCAGTGTGTGCGGGGTGTTGATGAAGAATGGAGGGGTTAGAGGGAGTGGGGGGGATGAGAAGCTAGCATAAGTACATATATTGGGGTGTCAGGGAGATTTTGGACCATGGTTTTTTGTAAAAGTAATGGGATGATAAGGAGCAGCGTGAGTATTCCAAGACCTAAAAGAGTCATTTTGTTATATTGCTGTTTGAGAGATATGTCAGGGGAGGGCTTAGGCAAGCAGGATCCCCCTAGTGTTCAGCTGGTATAACCTGCAGATGGGAAAGTGGGCTGATTGGTTCTATAGCCTCACATGATACTACCTATAAAGAGGAGAGCCCACCAAGGGTGGTGGTGGGGGTAGTGGGAATCCAGCACACAGTGCCGGTGGGGTTTAAACTCAGTGCCTCCAACTGTCCTGTTTTCCTTCCTCTGCGTGTACCTGTGGGGGGTGCGAGTCGATTCCCGGGCTTGGGCTTCTGGTGCTGGGGAGGACGGGCTGCTTCCTCTGGCCCTCGCGGCCCACAGCAAGATCTAGGGAGAGAGTAAAGGTTTTAAATACCCTGCTGAGGAGGTGGGTCAGGTAGGACAAAGGACAGATTAATACTAGCAGCAGTCATGATTTCGGAATTTACAGATGCATTGGCTACACAATTCAAGTCATCTTTTAACACAGTGATCGATTTAAGCAGCAATCTATCGGAGCAATTATACTAGCTTTTTGTTTTAGCTGTTAGCGCTTTGCAAATGTCCATAGTAGTGCAGCGAGCTGTTTGTAAATTTAGGCGCCAAATTTAAACTCAGCGCCTCTAACTGTCCTGTTTTCCTTCCTCTGCGCATACCTGTGGTCCAGGGGGGTGCGGCAAGCTAGCCGATTCCTGGGCTTGGGCTTCTGGTGCTGGGGAGGGCGGACTGCTTCCTCTGGCCCTCGTGACCCACAGCAAGATCTGTGGTCCGGGGGGGTGGGGTAAGCGAGCCAATTCCTGGGCTTGGGCTTCTGGTGCTGGGGAGGGCGGGCTGCTTCCTCTGGCCCTCATGACCCACGGCAAGATCTGTGGTCTGTGGGGGTGTGGCAAGCAAGCCAATTCCCGGGCTTGGGCTTTTGGTGCTGGGGAGGGCGGGCTGCTTCCTCTGGCCCTCGCGACCCACGGCAAGATCTGTGGTCGGGTGGGTGCGGCAAGTGAGCCGATTCCTGGGCTTGGGCTTCTGGTGCTGGGGAGGGCAGGCTGCTTCCTCTGGCCCTCGTGACCCACGGCAAGATCTGTGGTCCAGGGGGGTGCGGCAAGTGAGACAATTGCTGGGCTTGGGCTTCTGGTGCTGGGGAGGGCGGGCTGCTTCCTCTGGCCCTCATGACCCACGGCAAGATCTGTGGTCCGGGAGGGTGCGGCAAGTGAGCCAATTCCTGGGCTTGGACTTCTGTGCTGGGAGGGTGGGCTGCTCTGGCCCTCATCGCACTCCATGGCAAGATCTGTGGTCTGAGGGGTGCGGCAGCTAGACGATTCCTAGCCCTCGCGACGCAAGATCTGCTGACTGGAGGGTGCCAGCATGGGCTTCCTGCGCGACTGGGAGCAGCTCGCTGGACCTGTCGCAAGATCTGTGGTCCGCGGGTGCGGAAGTGAGCCGATTCCTGGGCTTGGGCTTCTGGTGCTGGGGAGGGCAGGCTGCTTCCTCTGGCCCTCGTGACCCACGGCAAGATCTGTGGTCCAGGGGGGTGCAGCAAGTGAGACAATTGCTGGGCTTGGGCTTCTGGTGCTGGGGAGGGCGGGCTGCTTCCTCTGGCCCTCATGACCCACGGCAAGATCTGTGGTCCGGGAGGGTGCGGCAAGTGAGCCAATTCCTGGGCTTGGACTTCTGGTGCTGGGGAGGGTGGGCTGCTTCCTCTGGCCCTCACGACCCATGGCAAGATCTGTGGTCTGGAGGGGGTGCGGCAAGTGAGACGATTCCTGGGCTTGGGCTTCTGGTGCTGGGGAGGGCAGGCTGCTTCCTCTGGCCCTCGCGACCCATGGCAAGATCTGTGGTCTGGAGGGTGTGGCAAGCGAGCCGATTCCTGGAGCTTGGCTTCTGGTGCTGGGAGGGTGGAGCTGCTTCCTCTGGCCCTGTGACCCACAGCAGAATCTGTGGTCGGGGGGTGTAGCGAGCCGATTCCTGGGCTTGGGCTTCTGGTGCTGGGGAGGGCGGGCTGCTTCCTCTGGCCCTCGCGACCCACGGCAAGATCTGAAGTCCGGAGGGGGTGCGGCATGCGAGCTGATTCCTGGGCTTGGGCTTCTGGTGCTGGGGAGGGTGGGCTGCTTCCTCTGGCCCTCGCGACCCACAGCAAGATCTGTGGTCTGGGCGGGGTGTGGTAAGCGAGCCGAGTAATGCTGCATGCATGGTGAAATGAAGCAGTAAGAAGGGAAACTGTATGAAAAAAAGAGTCTTCAGACATGCTATTCACCATATTACTTAACATGAATGAATTGCCAGAGGCAAACTACAACACCCTTTGCAAATAGGGCAACATTTCACGTGAAGAAAAAAATGCAATACACAAGTTTGGTTAGTGCAGTAACACAGATCCATCAAAAACACACTCACAACTCCCCATAATTATACCCACTGCAACTCCACCTGTACTGACCCACCTTAGATGCACGCTCTTCTGTAACACCAAGAGAGCAGCAAGGAGACTGGCACAAGAAAGTCACAGCAGCAGTAGGTGAAAAAATCAGACACGATAGATTTACTATTTGCCTCCACCAAGCACCTACCACCGTCATCGTGTTAATTAATCCAATGTGCCTTCTTCTTACCATCTGCTGCTTCTGACTGTCCATATGATTGGGTCTAGGAGGGACATGTCTTGGCCTCAGGAGGAGTCAGGACTACTCAAGGAGTGAGGAGGACAGTGTGGACTTGACCCTTCTTCTACAGGTACAGCTGGCAGTCAGGTGTCTCACTCTGGGAGGTATTACCACGCTAACCACTGTCGACGACTGTCATGCAAGGTCGCTTGGCCCAGGGAATGGGATGGGCCTGGCACTTGGCATGCACTGCAGCAGACTCTGGCAAACCAGATAACAGATCAACAGTCACAGGAGGCCAGGGACCAACAGGCCATGGGGGGGGGGGTGCTAGAGTCAGATTTTCACTGGCGAGGCCGCAGGTTAGAGATTTTCACCAGTGGACTGATGTGAGACAGACAGTAAACACTGTCTGCATTGATGGCCATGGATGTCAGGTGCCCAGGGAAAATAAATTACTCAACTGGGACTGACAAAACAATTAAAAAAATAATAGATAGCCACTGCCAAACCATCCACTACTAACTACTTATTCAGCTGAGGCAACAACTTCAAGCAGCTAGTAAAGTTACTACTAAATTTATCAACTTTTGAAGCCAAAGGCTTCAAGGATTGATGATGCGAGTGTCATGCATGCCTGCTGGTGTGCTCTCATGCATTGTGCATGGGTGCCTGCAGCATGCCAACATGCCCATGTGTAGATGAGGTTCTGAGGTTAAGAGTAGGCAGTCTTAAGAGTGTAGAGTGGTGACCTGGCCAAAGAAGGTAGTTGTATGCATGCTGTTCCCTGTGTGCATCGGCATCAAAATAGGATGTGCCCCAATGGATTCTACACACTGGGTTACCTTGTCAGCAAGGATGCTTTTGGTACCTAGAACTGGTGCCCACATTTCTGTTTGGTGGCCCTTCGCTAATAGTGATTGAAAAGCATCCCCCTGAGAGAACAATTGCCGTTAGAAGTGGGTGGAGTGTCTGAGTCTGGAGCCACTACAGTAGGGGCCAGAGCAACACTAGCCAAGACCACACAGGCGGAAAGAAGGATTGCTCTGCTGGAAAATAGATGAATCATTATGTGGTCTAAGTGTGCATCCAAGTAACCATTAGACAAGGGGTTACGTGAGCACTCATGCTTCTCATCAACTGTACTAGGGAGGGCAGGATGGAAAGGCTATCAGAAAGTATTGGCACATGTAAGGTGTGATTTTTAAATTGTTGGTTAAAGCATGAAGAACAAGGCTGAGAACATCATGCAGACAGTAAGAACCATAAGAAAGCATCTATACTGTGTGAAAAGACTGTTACACAATTCTCCCATGCGACCCTGGTACACAAAGGTAATTAGAGTGACCCAGCAGTAGAAATGTAGGCATAAAAACAAAGTGAGGGATTCAGAGTAATATTGGCATGACCTTTCTAACAAAGTTAGCAATTCAAGTGGGAACAATAGGTATGTAACAAGGAGGGTCTTACCTTACCAAAGCTGATCAAACAAATGCTGAAGGCGGAAGCTATGGGAAGATGCACATGAAGAAACTGAGGAAACTGGGAGGCCACTGACCATAGGTGGTATTGGATTTTGCTGTAAAGTCACATGTGCATCCATCAGCCTATCAGGTGAACATAACCTATGCCTTAAGGTGTTGGAGTGCTGTAAAGATTATGATGCACAATGGGAAATTACCATTTGGGATCTAGAAATGCGGTGTCTGAGGTTGTTTACTGGTGTCTCACAGAACCAGTGAAGTCAGACCTTGTTTTTTTATTTTTATTTAAGTCTTTGGTAACCAGGTAAGTGCACTGATCCAGGGGACCATTTTGTTGCTTGCTAAGGAATACAAGCGTAAGAGACTGAGCTGAAAATAATAATGCACAGGTACCCACCTAACTCTGGGGACAGATGTTGCACAAACCATTAGAGCCAACAGTTACTGTAGTCCTTTGTGTACAATAATAAAACAGCATTTGGAGTTCTGCCCCACACTCAACCCTCCATCTATCTTCATTTTGTTATTAGAAATCTGAGAGAATATCTACTTCATGCTGCAGTTCAGAAGGGGACAAATGTTTAATTAGTACTGACAGCTGGCTCTTCCTAAGAAACTGTTGCTTGGGGAAATCTGCAGTGCACAGCATAGCCAATGTAGTTACAGTGTCAGCATGTTGCTAGGTGCTAATGGCACTGATAGTTACAGAAAAAGACTCACTAGGGACCAGATCTGTACTTACTAGTTTCTTTTCCCATTGGATTTTAGATTTTTACAGTATGGTAATTAAGAAGAAGGAGTACTGAAATGTGATATAACATAGAGAAAGAAGCATTCCTCTAATTGTATATATTTTTAGTTGTATAATTAGAATGCACAGTAATTGTTGCCTAGTATCACTCTCAGATGCTATTTCACACATACAGCAAAAACAAGTAGCATTATGAAAAAAAAACAGAAAGGCAATAGTTTGCCTTAATGAGTCATTGAGCTTAACAATTCAGTCATTCATTCATTCAGAATCCTTTGGACTAAACTCTTCCAAAATAAGTTACAAATTTATTGTGATAGATATGCATAATGATACAGTTTTCTCTTTTTGTTTGCAGGCTAGCTGTATCTCTACTTATTTCTAAGTTTGCATGCACAAAGCAAACATATTGTTACAATACCAGGTTTTAGAGGTGTGTCACTGTCGGGTCCAATGCAGTTCAAGCTGCAGAAGGCCCAACAGTGACAGCCTGATGATCAGCAAGGCTAATCATGACAGTGTTTCCTTCTGGGGTGGAAACTTCATGTAATGAAAAGGAGCCAGCCACTCCTATCACAGAGTAGCTCAATCCTTTTATCTGCATGACACCATCCAGCAAGCAGTTGAACAGCATCACAATAATCTCTGAGCTCCATCACACCGTTGTGCAGAGAGGAGATGTGCAAAAACACCTCCCTCTCACCGCCAAGTATCCCACCCATCTCCCAATCCTTCCCTGGTGCAATGTTCATAAAAATAAGACAAAATCTCACTGCCAAGTATCCCATCAACCTACAATCCTTCCCCATGCCCTGTTCATGAAAATAAAATACCCTTCCACTGTCAAGTATCCTGCCAACATCCACTCTTTCCTCATGTCCTGTCCATGAAAATAAAATACCCTCCCATTGCCTAGTATCCTGCCACATCCCAATCCTTCCATCTGCCCTGTCTGTAAAAATAAAATACCCTTCCACTGCCAACTATCCCACCCACCTCCCAATCCTCCCCTGTGCCCCATCCACAGAATAAAATACCCTTCCACTGCTAAGTATCCCACCCATCTCCTGATCCTCCCCCTGTGCCCCATCTGTAAACCTGTAAAAGAAGAAAATGGTCCATCAATAACTTATGTCCCCTACTCCCCCACCCCAACCCCCCTCCTAACACCCACCACCCCACTCCATACTTAACCATCTGGTCCAACACTGTCCCTTCTCAAATGTCCTGCTTCTTCTGAGCCCCACTTGGAAGTGATTGATATCAAGCTATGTTCAATTAATGACTTTATACCATATTTTGAACTTTCAGTCATAACTTTGTCATTTCTTAATATTTTTATCTCAGATTTTCGTTGTGGCCTTTTTTAAACCCACCTTATGAACCAGTTGGATGAGTTTTTCAAATTCCCCCAGAACATGTTTCCACATTCACTCTGTGAAATCACATTTCAGACAGGATTTAAAAACATTCATCTATCCTGAGTACAAGGTGGTGGTAATAAAAAGACTATGTTGAAAATTGGGGTCAAAATATCAAAAAACAACAAAGTAATGAAGTAACATTGAAATTCTTCAGTGTTTCTTAATAACTTCACTATTTTTTCAGACTTTGACCTCACATTTTTAACATAGCCTTTTTTACTCCACCTTATGAACAAGGCATGGGTAATTTTTCAAATCCCCTCTGAACATGTTTTTGCAGTTGCTCTGTGAAGTCACCTTTTGGACAGGATTTAAAAAATTCCACTTGTGGTGATCATAACAATGTTACTATGATACGCTAGAGTCCTAATAAGACTATGTTGAAAATGTGGGGTCAAAATCTCAAACAATTATAAAATTATAAAGAAACATTGAAATTTCTTCATGTTTACTCATAGCTTTGCCATTTTACTGGATTGTGACCCTACATTTTAAACATAGTCATTTTTGTACCCAATGTTATGAACATGACGTGTGTCATTTTTCAAATCCTGTCCAAAATGTCTTTTTACACTTATGCTGCAAAATGATGTTTTGAACAGGATTTCATAAATGAGACCTGTCCTGTTCATAAGGCATTTAATAAAAAGATTATGTTGAACATTTGAGGTCAAAACTGGAAAACAAATGAACAAACATTGATATGTTTCAACCTTTGCTCATACATTAACTTTGCAATATTTTTACTTTTTAACAGTCCTTTTTAATGTCTTTATAAGTGACATTGTAGAGGAACTGGAAGAAAAAGTATGCCTCTTTGCAGATAACACAAAGATCTGCAACAGGGTTGATACACAAGGGGTGTGGAAAGGATGAGAAGGGACTTGGCAAGGTTGCAGGAATGGTCAAAAGTAAGGCAGCTTAGAATCAATGCAAAGAAGTGCAAAGTAATGCAACTGGGAAACAAAAACCCAGGGGAAGAGAACACAATGAGGGGGAGGTATTAACAACAGAAAAAATGGAAAGAGACCTGGGGTTAGTCATATCAGATGACCTAAAGGTAAGCAAGCAATGTGAGAAGGCAGTAAGGATGGCTGACAGGATACTGGGATGTATAGGAAGAGGCTTCACCAGTAGGAAACAGGAAGTTGTTATCCCTCTGTACAGATAGTTGGTGAGACCCCATCTGGAGTACAGTGTGCAGTTCTGGAGACCCCATCTCCACAAGGACATAGATAGGATGGAGGTAGTCCAGAGAAGGGCAACTAAAATAGTGCAGGGTCTGCAACAGAAGCCATATGAAGAAAGTCTAAAGGAGTTAATATGTATACCCTTGAGGAAAGGAGGGGACATAATAGAAATGTTCAAGTACCTCAAGGGAATCAACAAAGTCCAAGAGGGTAGCATCTTTCAGAAAAAGAGATGTGCAAAAATAAGGGGACACAATCTGAAGATAGTGGGGAGATGGCTCAGAGGCAATATGAGGAAGCATTTTTTCACAGAGAGGGTGATGGATGCATGGAACGGCCTTCCTGAGGAGGCTGTGGTGTCAAAAACAGTGGGTGAATTCAAGAATGCATGGGACAGACATAAGGCAATTCTTGTTGGGGGGGGTAGGAAGAAGTAGGCTGTTGGTTAACTAGAATCTGCAGCTTATCCAATAGGTAGGGAAATGGGCAGACTAGGTGGGCCAAGCGGTCGTTATCTGCCGTCAAAGTCTATGTTTCTATGTTTCTTTTTAATTCACATTTTCAACATAAACATGTGTTTTACTCCGATCAAATAAACATGGCAGATGTCATTATCAAATCCCCCTAGTAGATCTGTTTTTGTGATAATTTCCCAAACAATATTGTGGCTTGTGTTTCATAAATGACACCTCTCATGTCCATATGCTGTGGCAAAAAAAAAACTAGTATTTTGAAAATTCAAGATCACAATCTAAGAGAACAACAATATATTGTATGGTAGAACGTTGTTACCACCAATAATCTATTAGTTTACAGGGTTGTTGTACCCTCAACGTGATGACATGATGTTGTCATACCATTGTGTGTATGTCACATCAATGGTACAACAAGGTAAAACACCTTTGCACATGCGCTCTTTGAAAATGTACCAGATACTGAGAAACAACCTTAGCTGTGAGTACAACTGAGAAGGTGAACAGAGCCCAGCAATACAGGCAAAGTGAGGGCATATTTATTTTTCTCAACACAGCTTGGCACCTGTAGATTAAAAAAAAAAACTTTATCTGTGAGAGGAGATGATCGGGAATGGACAGGGACTTGTTCCTTGTGTTTGGGGGGGTACGAAGTCCTAAATCGCTGCAAGACTCCATATGCTCTCGAAGTGGTCAGCTGTTAAGTTACTGTTGCCCATACACTATAAAAGACAATGGATGGACAACAGTAAACAACAACGCTGAGTCCACTTCTCAGGGTTGTCTGACAACCGAAGATCTGGTTGTCATGACAACCTCTCAAAGTGAACACAGCATCGGGTGACAAGTGCCTTGGACCTGAGTAGACCAGTGGATGTCCTCTTTCTAGACTTCAGCAAGGCATTTGACTCTGTTCCTCACATGGGCCTGTTGGATAAGCTGGGAGAAATGGGGGTGGGGAACCAGATGATCAGATGGATAGGCAATTGGCTCCAGGACCAGACCCAGAGGGTCATAGTTGGTGGGATAGTCTCATCCCCAAGGAGGATCATTAGTGGGGTCCCACAGGGATCAGTCCTTGGGCCCCTTCTGTTCAACGCCTACGTATCTGACATAAGGACAGGAATCAGGAGTGAGATGAGTCTCTTTGCAGATGACTCGAAACTGGGGGTGGTGGTGGAGTGGGAGGAGGGGAGGGTGGCCCTACAGGGGGACCTGGAGGCTCTGGAAAGATGGTCTAGAAAGTAGATGCTGAGGTTCAATGCAGGAAAATGCAAGGTGCTCCACCTGGGGGCCAGAAACCCAGGCCAAGTGTACATCCTGGCGGGGGAAATGCTACAAGTCTCGATGGCTGAGAGGGACCTGGGGGTGGTGGTGGTGGATGTCAAGATGAACAACTCTGAGACTTGTAGGAGGGCAGCAGCCAAGGCCAACAGGATGCTGGGATGCATCGCTAGAGGATCACCCTCCAGAAGAAGGAAGTGATACTCCCTCTGTATAACTGCTTGGTGAGGCCGCACCTTGAGTACTGCGTGCAGTTTTGGAGGCCACACTTAAGAGGACATTAACCTCCTGGAGGGTCCAGGAGGACAATCAAAATGATTTGGGGCTTGGGGACAGGACCTATGAGGAGAGGCTCGAAGAGCTAAATATATACATTTGGAAGAGAAGGGACCGGGGACATGATAGAGGTCTTCAGGTACATGAAGAGGTAAATAGGGAGGAACAGTCAGGGTGCTTGAAGGAAGGAGGAAGGGCCACTAGAGGGCATGGGTGGAAGCTGGAGGGGAAGATTCAGGGAGAAAGGAGGAGGTGCTACTTCACTGAGAGGGTGGTGGAGCCATGGAATGCACTGCCTAGGGGCTGGTGGAGGCAGAGACAGTGGAGGGGTTCAAGAGGGGGTGGGACAGGTACAGGGGAAGGGTTCTGGAAGCAAAATCCAATGCAGCAAGAATATCCAGAACTGGGAAGGGAGAAGCCAGAGAAGGCGAGGGGGACAGCAAGGTCAGCACCCAGGGTGGGGGCTGATCAAACAAGCAGACACGAAAGACCGTTAGGCCTATTCTGCTGGCATTTTAGTATGTTAGTATTGTTGTTCACTGTTGCCCATCCATTTCCTCTATGTTATGTGTGAACCTCTTAATTTCCTAATCATGACAATTTCACAATTATAACTTGTGTTATTAAACCATTGATTATCACCTCTGCACTATGAATGCCAAACACCTACACAGCAAATACCAGCAAGCAAACATTCAGCATTGACAAATGCTTAAGTTTCATAGACTGAAGTCAACATTATGTTGAATCATGTATAATCAGGGTCCAGATTATTTTACTCTGATCATTTCAGTTGTGCATATAAATATAGTTTGTCATTTAGTGACTGCTTTACTTGGTATACATTCCTAGGTGAGAAACAGCAATGCAAACCGGCTGAGGCAAAGGCTATGCATGCAGCATGTTAACAGTAAAACTTTAAACAAGAATTTGAAATATGCTTGCACAGGAAGAACACACACACACAGCGCTGGCAGAATGTAGGTGAAATGGCATATCTGCTTCTGAAATGCTTTTCAGAGTTTTTCAGTCAATGACACTGAATTCCAAAAAGTCTTTTTGCATAAACTGCAGATTAGTGCTCTGCAGCTTATGTAAACCAAAGATTAGTTTCCCCAGTTTACAAAAACATGCATGGTTTATGTACACCATGGAACATATATTCACTGTTTATGTAAACCATAAATTGCCTATCCATGGTTTAAATAAAAAGACTTGTCCACTTCCAGAATTTCGGAATTCTGCTTCTGACAGAATTCCGCAGAATTAAGTGGAATTTTTGAAATTCAATGACATTCCATCAGAACAGGATTCTGAAAATTCCACACAGCTCTAACACATACAAAAAAGCAACCCAAGTGCCAACAGAGACATGCCCGCACACAAACAGCAGGAATCACAAACTAGTATGAACGGTTTAAAGGAGATTTTGAGCTGATAACTCTATATCCTATCCACATCAGCTACTCGGGAATCTGTAGTTCCTAAAGCAAAACACTGCATCACTCACCCACCTGAATCCCAAACATCACAGTAGATACCAGAGTGGTTGAAACAGAACCCAGACTCAGGCACACTTTACAAAGTGTCAATAGCAGGTGTGAAATGCTGTGTTTTGTGTGGCAGCACCACTGAATTTCTGTGGATCCTGCACATGTGTATATAATGTGTGTGTGTGTGTATATATAATATGTGTGTGTGTGTGTGCGTGTGCGCGCGACGGCAACTTTTTAATTATTAGCAGTCTGAACCACTCTGGTATCTTTTGCAGGTTTGGGTTTGGGCATTTTGCTGCTTTGGGATTTTATTGCTTAGTCTGGTACACCTCTTGGAATCCTGTGTATACTTGTTTGCTACAATCTGTAGTTCACAGATTTTTCTGGGGTGGGACTAAGAGTACAAAATCTCAAATGGAAAACTGCAGCTCCTAGAACTAAATAAAAACACCTACTGTAAGTCCCATTGGTGCACGATGGGCCATTGACAGTGCATTGCACTTCCATGCAGGTGACTGGAGTTCAGCAGCATACTCCAATCACCATGTCTGGAGGCAGGCTTGTTGTCACACAGCTGCTGGAGGGCATCACTGCTTAGCAGGGGAGAGCTGGTAGTGGGTTCTGACATGCAGAAAACCCTGGACATGGGCCAAGGAACTTGGTCCTTCCACAGGGGCATGCTGTTATGGGGAGGCTGAGATGTGTGGCTCATGCCACGGGAAGAAGAGAGGCAACATGGGAGATAACTGAGAAAAACGATCCCCTGCCATCTCAATTATGGTGAATGCATCTGAACAGGGGAAATCCCTGATCAATGGGGTACATCCCTGGACAATGCTGGGGCGGGGAAAAAGACTATATAATAAAAAACTTAAGTCCCTATTAATATCACTAAGTAATATTAATATGTGCCACCAAGATGTGGAAGTAGGTCTCCAAATACACAGGATGGCCCCAATGACATTCCCTTCCATTCCAACTCTGGAACAATATCAGCCTCTGCACAGGATGCAACCCCCATCTGTTGGGCAGCATAGGAGACACAAGGGTTCTCACTGCTGGGAGACCTTCTGGGCAAGGAATCCAGGATCCTAAATCCTTCTCTCAACTGCAGCGGACTTTCATTCAATACCGCCAGATGTAGCACACCTTGCTCAAGGCATTAGGACAGGGATACAGAATCATTGAGACTAACTCACTAGACGGAATTGAAGACAAGAGTAAATCTGGTCTGCCCACAAGCAGTCAAATATTAATACCTACTGGCCCAACAACCTGACCCCACCTTCAAAAGGCTAGGCATGTGGGGAACAGAAATATGGTAGGTTACCAATTGCCCCCCCCCACCCAGCACTGGCACCAATGTTGGTCTACACAACAGGGATACTAAAAACACTCAGAACTGATTTACAGAGTTTAAGATACTGCATAAGTGACACAGAACCCCACAGCAACTCCAGAAATGGTGTCTCATCTTTACTGAATGGTGCTGCTGATGCCAACAAAATAATGGGTTGATCACCTATTTTATTTGGTCCTGCTGCAAACTCTTCACCTGCGGGATCAGTATCCAAAAAATATGCTCTGACCTGCAGCAATATGAGCTGCAGCTGCACCACACATTGGTAATGTTGGGCATAGACACCGATAGCCAGAACAATGCTCCTAGAACCCACAAATGGCTATCTGGAGCCCTAGTTACAGTCAAACAGATCATCTTCCACCACTGGAAGCAGCAAGACCCCCACCCCTCAAGAAACTGAGGAATGGTTGAATTAGCTGGGAAAGATAGCAAGCTATGAGATGGTTCACTACACCTCAAAAGGGAAGCTAGCAGAATATTGGGAAGAGTGGGGTACCTACAGTACTTCTCCTCCACTCACTGCATAATCCCTCAGGGATACTTCCCAGCAGGGCACACCCCATCAGGAGTACCCCTCATCTTTCCTTTACAGGGAGTAGGCCAGGGCCAGGTTCAGACCATTCAATCCTTCCACTTACCACACACCATATAATCAGTGGACAACTCACAAAAGGAGCAATAGACTTAGCCACCCAGAGCAGTTAACCTTATTAGACAGGTTACTGTAAGACTCTGCATTTCCTCCCACCTTTTTTCATAGGACAAGTTTAAACACTCATCACTCATCATATCTTTACTATAGCATAAAAAGTCTGGTATGACTCTCAATCTAGTAGTTTCATTCAAAGTCCCAGATATTCAGAAATGCGTCAAAGGCCAGTGCAAGTCCGGTGCAGCACAAATCTGATGCGCCGTGGTGCAACAGGAGCCATATTCAGAGGTTGTACTGGCCACACTGCACCAGCGCAACCCAGTGAATTTACAAATTATAGACCAATTTCCATTCTGTCAACCTTATCTAAATTACAGGAAAAAGTTGTCTTTGGGCAATTGTCTGACTATGTGGAAGCACATGGCCTATTATCACAATGTCAGCATGGTTTCAGGAAGGGGAGGGGTGTTGAGAGTGCCTTGGTTGAGTTCATGAGCGCAGTCCATGAGGGCATGGAGGGGGGATGCCTGACTGGTGCAGCATTCGTGGACTTGACCAAGGCATTCGATTTGGTGGATCACTCTCTTCTAGTTGAGAGCCTCAGATGTATTGGGGTGGGTACTCCAGTACTATTATGGGTATCTAATTATCTTTCTAATAGGTTTCAAATGGTGAAGATTGGAAGTAGCTTACCTGATAAGGCTTTGGTCAAGTGTGGAGTCCCACAAGACTCCATACTAGGGCCACTTTTATTTTCCATTTTCTTTGATTCAGTTAGTACTGCTATAAAGGATGCACATGTCATTATGTACGCAGATGACACTGTTGTCTTTAGTCAAGGGAGAACATTGTCACAGCTTAATGTAATTCTTACTAGGGAGCTTAAATCAATGCAAAATTGACTGATAAACAATAAATTATTACTCGATATGCAAAAAAATAAAACTATGGTATTTGGTACCCCAGCTAAGTTAAAAGCTATTGGTTCTAGTTTACAAGTAGAGTCGTTGGATGGGGTTATACATGAAAATATAAACAATTTTAAGTATCTGGGGGTAGTCTTAAATTCAACACTAACATATGAGTCACATATATATGGTATCACATCTAAAATACATTCTAAACTTGTTTTATTATATAGATTGCTTAGTTTTCTGACAGACAAGACACGTCTGGCTATAGCTAACCAATGTCTGCTGCCTATTTTGAATTATGCCACGATAGTGGTGGATAATGCTCCCTGTAGTACTCTAAGGTGGAAATCAGTATTGTTGCATAAAATAGGAAGATTTGCACTACTAACATCTAATAGTGTACATCATTGTACTATATTGAGAATCTTGAATGGTTACCAATTGAATACCATTATAAGTTTGTGCTGTCCAAATTTGTTTATAAAACTCAACAAACAGGGGTACATTTAACATTGAAAAATCAGCTTACAACTTTTAGTTTCAAATCACATACTAGATCATCTGGGGATCTTACTATGTTAAAAATTCCTTTTAAGTATACTGTTAGAGGTCAGCGTTCATTTGCTTACTGTGCACCCAAAATATAGAATGATATACCAGTACATATCAGAAGCATGAGTAGTTATGGGTCATTTACCACAAGTCTGAAATTGCATTTTATGAATCTGTCTCAGTGTGGATGTCTTTTAGATTGAGATTTCTGTATTAGAATTTTTTTAATCAACATTAATATGTGGCTGTGGAATTTATACTTCCTATTTAAATACGTTTTTGTATTATCTTTGTATGTATTTTTGATTGACCACGGGTCATACCTGTAAAAGGGATTGTATCCCAGTGTGCTTACCCATATACAAATCAAATCAAATCAATATGGCACAGTTGTGCCATGGTGCAACTATGGATGTGCCATGGTGCAACCAGGGGTGCGCCATGGCATAAACACAGGTGTGCCATGGCACAGACAGAGAAGCTCCAAGGCAACCATGGAAGCAGAGCAACAGAGCAACAGAGGGGGGAAATGCACAGAAAGGTGACCCATGGACAGAGCCAGGGAAGCACAGTGACAGGCCACAGGAGGCCACCACCAGCTGGGCATGCAGGGTGCACACAGGCACCCAGACCCCCACTCCAGAACACAACAGTGGCACAGACAGTAATCAACAGGTGGTGTCAATGGTGAATGGAGGGCCACAGAGGGGGCCCCTACAGGCTGCAGGCCATGCCCCTCCACACACCCAGACCAGAGCAGGCCACACCCAGGAACACGCAGCCAAGCACACACACCTGTCACTCACCACTGACTGCTGCCCCATGGGCACCCCAAGGCACAGCCACCAACCGAGGCGAGGGACACCACCACAGTGGGGCACACCTCAGTGCACAGCAGTGACCCACAGAAGCACAACATGCACCTCAACACATGCACACCACATGGACAGGCACTGGGCCACTGCAGCATGGCTCCTCACTCCACCTGCAAAGCAGACACAGATACAGGCAGGTATGTCAAAAGATATATATTGAGCAATGCAATTATGTACAATAGAAGGGTGTGGGGGAGGATAGGAAAGTGAGGGAAGGGGATAGGGAACAGGGACTCTACAGTGGGAAGGGGGACTGGAGGGGGAGGTACAGCTGGGGAAATAAGGGAATTCAGGGTCCCGACTAGCAGCAGCCATGGCCTGCTGCCCATTGCAGTCTTCACTGCCTTCTGTCCACAAGCAGCATCCTGTCAACCTGCAGCACTGCCTCCATGCTTGTTGACATGATCAAAATGAGTTGGCAGCACAGCCGGCAGTAAAGGGGCCTCCTGCACCACTGCACACCTAGGACAAGGGACAGGACAGGTGATCAGTGCAATGTTCCAAGCAACCATGCCCATCCACAGCGTGCAATGGGCAGCAGGATCACACACCCCCAGAGGGCCAGTACGGGCCACCCGCAGGGGTTTGGGTCAACGCCTGCCAGCAATGCGGCACACCATCACAGTGCACAGCGGTGGTCCCACCCTACTGTGCTATGGCAGTCACATGGCACAGTGCTCCAGCAGCAACACAGCAATGTCAGTGGCAGCCAGGTGCACACCCACCCCAACAACAGCTGGCACACATGTCCAATGGATGCGCCACAGTGGCGGGCACCACACACAGTGCATGACACACAGCTGCCACAGCACATGGCACAGGTAGCCATGCCCGCACCCACGCCCCCACCACCCACCACATATGAAGGACTAGTCAGTGCCTACCTGCTCTCTGTGGTCCCACTGGTGATGGAGTCACTCCTCCACTGCCACCCTGGCCCGCTGTGGCATGCCGGCCTGCTGCCACTGCTGCTGCCCTCCTCCTATTTTCAGGTCCTGGGAATGAAACAGAGACAGGTACACATCAGTAACCAACCACAGCAGTTGCCCACCACCCCCACTGTGTGCACAGGGTGAGCCCCTGCCTGACATGTCCCACACAGCGGCATCACAACACAAGCGGTGGCGGGCAATGCCACACCACAGTGCACATGATGGCAGTACACCAGCCTGCAGGACATGTCAGGCAGCCTAGCCAACACCACAGTACAGCACCAGGGCACACATGCATTATGGACCTACTCACCTGGCTGTGACACAGCCCCATGCCTGACATGTGCCTCCAGCTTCCTGAGGTGCTCTGGGTCCCTCCATGCCAGGTCACCATAGCGGTGGTGACACTGTTCCTCATCCTGGCCACCCCTGTGTGCTGCTTCAGTGTGGTAGCAATGCCCTGCCACACTGCTACCCAAGGCTGCTGCAGTGGCGCCTGGCTGAATAGCTGAGGTGCGTGGGGCTGGACGCAGGTGACAAGGTTGACCAGTTCCACCTGCGTCCAGTTAGCCACCCATAGTGCTCTCTGCTGCGCCATGCTGCAAGTCATAGCCGGTGAGTAAAATGGTGGCATTAAGCAGACACGGCCACAGCATGCGCCAGAAGCGTGGGCCGAGGGGACATGAGCTGTGTCTGCCCATCGTGCAGTCTTGAATATGCACGGCATGGGTGTGGCTAGGCGGGATCACAGGTGCGGGGGTCACCCAGAGGCAGAGATCACAGCAGGGGTCAAGGTTCGGCCACCGCACAGTACACACATGCGCAATAGCAGGCTGGGCGCACCATGCCCCATGGCCCCCATCAAGCAGTCAGTGCACAGTGCTCAATTGGTGACATTAAACCATCTGGCGCATGTACACTGTGGTTCTGAGCACCATGCATGCATGCGCATTGCAGCACGACTTGCTCCAGAGCAAACTCATTGCGCACAGAGCAAAATCGCGATATTCAGCTGCCACATGTAAATGAGCTCATCAGCCAATGCATGGTGTGCTGGGGGAATTAGTATGTCATTACCGTCGCGCCAAAGCTCATTTGCATGTGATGCACTATAAAAGCGCCATGGATCAGCACAGGCCATGGACCAGTACTGCACCATTTTGAGGTAAGTTGCTCATGCTTCTGTAGCACACTGGGTGCAGAAATCACAGCGGGGGGGTTGGAACAGGGTGCTGCTGCCACTGACACACTGTGCCGTCCATGTCCACAGGAAGCGACATGTCGGAACGTGAGGAGGATGAGGAGCATGGGTCTGTTCACAAGAACAGGCCCAATTTCACTAAGGCAGAGACAGAGGCCCTGTTCAAGGCCTACCGCAACAGGGAGCCCCTGTTGAGTGGTGCCATGGGCACACCACAGGACAGGGCTGGGGCCTGGGTGGAGGTAGCAGCATGTGTGAATCAGCAGGGCAGCCACCAGCACTCAGTGCAGGAGTGCAGAAACAAGGTGGGCACAGACAAGAGGTGCATCAAGGAGAGAGTGGTAGCCATCCGTGCCTCCCGGAATGCCATTGGAGAGGGGCCTACAGCTGCGCCACCGCTCACGGCGCAGGAGGAGTTGGTGGCAGCTGCCATGTGCCACAGCACGGTGGAGGGTGTGCCTGGCAGTGGATTCCAGATAGGTGGCAGCCCATTACTGCATGGTAAGTATGTCAGCCACACACAGCTGAGGGCATGGAGGGTGCAGACATGGCCAAGCAGGGGTGAGTGCTGCCGGCATGCCTGTCATGTGCATGTGTGCGCACCCACGCGCATGACATGTTGCAGGGCAGAGGCAGTGGCAGTGGGGGAGCACATATGGGCAATGCATCACTGACAAACCTATCTTTCTCTTGCAGCACCAGCATGCCGCCGTGTGGATGATGGGGTGCTGGCGGTGGCAGCAGCCATGGCCACTGAACCAGCCCTGGAGGACCAGCCTTCCACCTCCATGGGCATCCAGGGGCCTGACAGGCTGCAGCTCACCACCACAGTGCAGGTAGATGTTCTGTACCTGGGGTTGGATGAAGCCTTGGATGTGTTCCTGCAGGATGCCAGCCTTGGGGTCCTGTCAGCAGAGACAAAGATCTGGTCGGGGTCCGACACTGATGACAATGTAATGCTCATCCTGGACAGCATGGCCACCATCATGGGGGAGACACCCCTGCTTGTCACTGACACAGGCAGCATGCCCAGCACTCTGACGGAGGCAGAACAGCTGCCTGCCACCACTGCGGGTGCAGCATTGTGCACTGCTCAGGCTGTGCCCTGCGGTGGAGGTGGTGCTGCTGCACAGATGCTGGGTGTCATGCAGTGGCTGGACGGGCAGCAGCAGCAGGCTGCAGGTGCCACCGGGCAGCTGGACACAGGGTTCACCACTGGTGTGCCTGCCATACCCAATCCCCCTGCAGGCCCCACTGTGCAGCATCCACCAGAGAGGGGGGCTGTGCAGCATGACCGGTCACCACATGGAGATTGGCATCTGGCCCGGGAGCCCCAGAACATCCAGCCGCTGGCTGAGCACACCTGTTTGCTGCGAGAGTCCGTTCAGCAACAGGTGCTGCTCACCACTGGGGTGTGCGCACTGCATGTGGAGGTATGCCAGTTAGCCAAGTAGCAGGAGAGGGGCACTGCGCAGATCCTGGAGGGGATGCAGCACATGCAGAAGACCATGACCACCTCCCTGGATCACATTGCCACTGCAATCTTGGATGGCTTTGCACTGGCTTTGCGCTGCTGGCTGCCACAGGGCATGGCCAGGTACAGATGACCCCCCACAGTGCGCTATCCACCCCATGTACCCAGCATCGGGCAACCCCTGCCTAGTCAATGCAGAGCTCAGACATCAGCATCCCTGGCATGTCTGGGGCTGGACTGTTTGGACACCTCGATACACCTGCACGGACATGGTTGTAGTCCCACAGTTCCACCCCTGAAGGGCTGTTGCACACCCCCTATTGCCAATGCGCAGCCTGTGGCTGCCGATTGGCCCAGACACAGCCGCCCCATGGCTGTGATGGCCATGGTTCCATGCAGCGGCCCTGATGTGTGGCCCACCCTGCCTGTAGTGTGCAACTGCTGCCCAGTGAATGCATGGGCAGTGTGTGTGTGCCTGCCACAGGTGTGGCACCTGTGTGTCATGCCACACACTGCCTTTGTGCATGCTTGCCCAGCCACTGGGCCATGTGGTGTGGGCATGATGATAGCAGTCCTGTACCAGTTGCTACTGTGCACTAGTGTGATGCATCTGATCCACGCCACATACCCACACCTGTGTGTGTGGGTGCGTGTGTGTGTGTGTGGGGGGGGCTGTGCGGGGTGCTGTGTGTGGTTGTGTGAGGGTGTGTTCCTGTGTCACCCTTACCCCTGCTTTCCGCCTCAGTGTGTGCATGCCCAGTGCCATGCATGCCCCTGCATGTGTGCTGTACCTGTTTATGTGGCCTAGTGTTTTGTCCCACCTACCTGTGTGCACCAAAGTGCTCCCGTGCTATGGTGTCCCTGTGCCATCTTGTCTGCTGGATCTACCGGGGATCCCGCTGCCCAGGGGGTGGCTGTCCACCTCTCTCTGGCCCATTGCCTCCATCTTCCCCACTACTGTCCCCCTCATCAGCCTCGACAGCTATCCCATGGTCAATGGCCATGTTGTGCAGTATGCAGCAGGCTAGGAATAGGCCACAGGCTTTTGAGGGGCTGTACTGTAGTTCAAGTTCAAGTTTATTGCAGGAAAGCTCCATTGAGCAAGCTCATTCACAAGGAGGTCCTGGGTGCATGGTTACAACAAATACACAATGCAGGCAATAACATAACAATACCTAAATGATGGACCAGGTCCTACAAGGTACGTGGGTAAACAGTCCTGGGTGAAAAACAACAAAAAAAAAATATTTAGTACAAGTTGTTTAAGGAAGGCGATGTAGTGAGAATAAACTAAGGAAATAAGGAGAAAGCTAGGGAAGTAGTTTAGAAACAGTTACAGGTGTCCTTTATTTTTGAAGCCACCAGTTTTTTGAAGAAATTTACTGAGACTACACTGGATAGTTTCAGAGTGGATTGCAGCTGGTTCCAAATAGTTGGTAGGGCACTTGAGAAGGCTCGTCTGCCAAGGAGTGTACCGAGTCCCTAGGTGTGGCGAGTAGGATAAAATCTGATTTCCTAAGGAAATAAGAGCTGTGGGCAGTACGGATAAGTGCTACTAAATAGCTTGGTAATTTATTCAGAAGAAGCTTTGGGGTCCAAATGCCAGCATGGAGTGTGCGTCTAATGGTAAGTGAAGTTCAACCAACAGCTGCGTATAGTTCACAATGGTGGGTTCGGTATGGGTAGTTTGTACTGAAGTGCAGGGCGCGGTGATAGAGAATGTTCAATTTGTTTAGGTTAGTAATTGCTGCAGAAGTGTATAATATGTCCCCATAGTCAAGTAAAGGGAGGAAGGTGGTCTGAACAAGCCTGAGTCTGGTTTCCAGGGGAAAGAGGGACCTATTTCGGAAGAAGAAGCCTAGTCTAGCTTTTAGTCTTCTGGACAGATCGTCAATGAGTTCGTTGAATGACAGCTTGTTGTCTAACCAAAAGCTGAGGTATTTAAATTTAGAGACAACATCCAGTGGTTCACCTAGGGATGTAACGATGAAGTCTTTAGGTGGGACAGTGAGGGTGATGGAGGAAGTAATGGGGGGAAAATCATGACCTTAGTTTTTTTAGCATTTAGGAGGAGTTTGGTATTGATGAGATTTGTTTCTAGCTGTGTGAAATCGACTTGAAGTATATCCCTGACTTCTGATATTGTATGGCCAGATGTATACAAAACTGTATCTTCTGCAAAGAAATGCAAGGTTGACCTGGTTATTTGAGAATCGAGGTTGTTGATATATAGGGAGAAGAGTATAGGACCTAAGATGGAACCTTGCGGGACTCCCCTAGTAACTGGTAAGGAGGCAGAGAACAGCCCACCAGCTTTGACTTTCTGCATCCTGCCTGATAGGTAACTGGAGAACCATTTGATAGTAGCTAGGGTAGCGCCAATATTAGTGAGGCTGTTCACAATTAGAGTATGGGCAATGGTGTCAAATGCTTTACTCAAATCTAAGAATACGGCACCTGTAATTTTTTTAGCATCCTTGGCTGAGATCCAGTCATCGGTGACTTTAGCTAGTGCAGTAACGGTGCTATGATAAGAGTGAAAGCCTGATTGGGCTGGATTGAGGAGAGAGTAGGTTTCCAGATGATTCCTCAATTGTATATAAATCAATTTTTCGAGGACTTTTGAAAGGATAGGCAAGATTGAGATTGGTCTGTAATTGTTTAATTCGCATAGGTTGCCAGATTTAAATAAGGGTATGATATGAGGGGATTTCCAGAATAATGGAACTATGGCAGAAGAGATAGAGAGGTTGAATATATGGAGAATGGGAGCAGTAAGATAGCGGTAGCTGACTTTTAAGAAAAATGGTTCTAAGCCATCGTCTGCGGCACTTGTTGTGGTATCTAAATTGAGTGAATCCTTGACTTCTTTGAAGCTGAGGGGGAGCAGCTGGAAAGGATGGGCTGTAGCTTTCGGGACAGTGATAGGGCTAGCATGGATACTAGTATGAGATGCATATGGTGATGCATCGAAAGCTAGACCAGCTGTGGCGAAGTGAGAATTCAGTTCTTCGAGGATTTGGTAATTGTTCTCAATAACTGTGCCATTTATGCTGATCTTAGCTGGGATGGAGGGAGCAGCTGGTCGACCTTCAATAGACTCCGTGGTCCTCCAAATTTTCTGTGAGTTTCCTTTGGCTTTTTCCAGTGTGGAAACATAGTAATTCGCTTTGGTAGAGCGAATATGTTTTACGCAAGCATTCCTGGCTGCTCTAAATGTCTGCCAATATGTCGGATTCTTAGTTCTTCTTGCTAGAGCCCAGAGTTTATCTTGGTTTATAAGTGTGGTTTTGAGCTCTGGTGTAAACCAGCGGTGGGAGACCTTGCGCGTATGCACCTTAATAAATGGAGCATGCTTGTTAGCCAGGGTGGTGAGATTTTCATTTAGGTTAGAGACAGCCTCATTGACTGTTTTAGAGAGGTACAGATCTTGCCATTTGACCTTGCTAAGGTTGGCCAGATAGCTCAGGGTGTTGAATTTATGAAAGGAACGCTTGATTATGAACTTAGGCTGATTGCGGGCTTTGGTTTGATATCTTGAACAGACCACACAACTCTATGATCACTCATATCGTTAGAAAAAACAGCTGATTGTAGTATTTTGTGGGGATGGGTGGTAAGTATGACATCAGTGAGAGAACTATTGGCAATGTTGGTGGTGTTAATCTGAGTGGGCTCACTAATTATCTGGGCAAGACCTAGTTCATCACAAAGGGATTTCAGGCTATGCAATTTGTGTGTGAGCCAATCTATGTTGAGGTCCCCGAGTATCAGTGTTTCTGTGTTGGCTGTTGTAACTAAGGATTTTAGGACGTTGATGATTTCAGCTCCACCAGTTGGAGGCCTATAGCTGCCGATTACTGAAATAATTTCATTGGAGGGAAGGTGGAGTTTCAGAGATACGGTTTTGTATTCCTTAGATTTAGAATTGCAGAAGATGTCACTAGCAGTGAATTTGGATTTAGCATAAATAACTACTCCACCCCGGTATTCCTATCAGCCCTATAGAGATTATAGTTGAGGAGAGTTATTTGCTGGTCTGTAATAGTATTTTTGAGCCAGCATTCGGTGATAATAACGAGGTCGGGCTCAGTGTGTGCGGTCCAGGCTTGTAAAAGGTCAATTTTTGGGGGCAAACTTAAAATGTTAAAATGTAGGGCACTGCCTGACCTGTCTAGGCAATGGAACCATGCTTTTAGCATGCCAAAGACTCTCTTGATGATGCTGTGCATGCCGGTTTGTGCCTCGTTGTAGTGTTCCTCTGCTGGGGACGGCGGGTGCCGGTAGGGGGTGAGCAGCCAGGGTTACAGTAGATAGGATCTGTCCCCTGTGTGGATAATGACATGGTTAGCCCTCTGCTATGCTAGGCTGCTCCCCTTGCCTGTCCCTGCCACCCACGCCAATATGCACACCCTGCCCTCCCCCATCCCATAGTATGCTCTGTCCATCGCCCCTTGCCCGTGCCATACTCACCCACTAGGTGGCCCATGGGGATAGCCCAACATTCAAACCTGTGGCACAGCATAGGGCTGTGCCAGATGAATGCATTGTGTGCACTCCCAGGGTGTGTGGCGCAGACATTGGTTATGTGCCCCATGGCATCGCATACCACCTGGCAGTTGACACTCGGGTTCCCCTTCCTATTGATGTACGCCACATCCTCCAGGTCAGGTGGCATGTGGATGCCCATCTGGGTGCAGTCAATGGCCCCAGTCACGCCAGGCATATATGATACCCTGTGGAAGTCCTGCATGGTTGCTGTACGCTCTGCCTGTGTGCTGGGGAAATGAATGTATTCCAATGCAGGTGGCAGCAGAGCATTGAGGAACTGTGTGAGGAGGCTGGATGTGGCCAACTGGGTTATGCCTGTGGTGTCCCCTGTTGGTCTCTGGAAGGTGCCTGTGGCAAGCAGGCACATGACGGCTGTCACTTTCATCTCCACGGACATGGTGTGGCTCCATCTGGTGGGTACCTGCATCTCCTCACTCATCATGAAGGGTGCACTATCCATGGCCCTTGCTGTCCTCTATCCCCCTGGGTGGTTGGCTGCTGCAGGCTGTGTGCCACCCTGTTGCACTGCCTGGCAGGGTGTCTGCCTGTCTGTCACACTCTCTCTGCCCCTGTCTCCTTCTCCACTGCCACCTCTCTCCCTCTGTGTCTGCCTTGGTCTGTCTGTCTGTTTGTCTGTCTGTCTCTCACTCTCTCTCTCTCTGTCTGTCTGTCTTTCTTTTTCTCTCTCTCTCTGTATCTCTCTCTCTCTCACTCTCTCTCACTCCCTCTCACCTGGGACAAGTGCTTTCTGTGTGCTTGCACCCTGTATTTATAGGAACAAGTCTGCTCGGCACATCTCTGATTTGCTCCGCACTTGCTCCATGGTTCCACGGTTGAACATCGCACTGCGCTGGATATTCATGGCCACACCCCCTGCACTTGCACCTGCATTCATTATGGTTGCACATTGGTGCAGTGAGATTTGCGCTGTGCACTAGCTCCCGATGAATATCACTCCTTGGCGCAAGTCCGCACTTGCTCCGCTCAGTTGCGCCATGAGCAACTGCTTTGACTATCCGGGCCAATGTGTACAAACAAACAACATAAGTATTGATACAGTATGTGTATATATATATGTTTACCTAGAAGAATTTAGAGTTGTAGCTCCACAAGGGGGTTTTCCCCAACCAGGAAATTTATGTTACCAATTGTTTCTTTGCATTGTATGGGTATGTTATGAACCTATATTATTCTGAAAACCAATAAATTATCAATTATAAAAAATATATTAATATGTGATAAAATGTATATAGTAGAGACACTTTTCACAATGCAATTATGAAACTTTAAAAACATGTTTATATTTTTATTTTCATAGGCAGCGGAAACATTGGGGGCTGTGCTGTCCATAGTATGTGTAAAATCACCTACCACCTACCACACATGCTCTTAATCACTACCATGACTGCTGTGAAAGTCTTGCTGTAAACATTTTGTTAGTTGTGGTAATAAAGCAGAGACCCTTTATTTTGATCTAGCAAAAGCCTTTGACCTAGCAGGTCACAAATCTTTGCTGAAAAAAAAACAAAATTAAATGAGTTTATCAAGCGAAGTCATGTGTTAGACACAACAACCATTAATATCTTCCAACCATTTACAACATTTTTTACAATATTTTATTATGCTTGAAATTATATTTTGGGGCCTGTAACTTTTGAACTGTTAGGCTTAGAAATATGGGGCAGGATTTTCAAAACAGCGAGTATGCCACAAGCTGCAGGTGCGCCGAACATATGGTACACGGGGTTTGCGGCATTCTCCTGGACGGCGATCAGGATTTTCTATCCTGTGCACTGGTTGCTGCCTGTTAGACCAACTTTTTGTGGTCTGGCTTGTGGCAATCCCAGGGATCATTTTTGTGGAGCTTGCACCGGAGATTTGGCACAAGCTGCCATAAATAGAGGAAACTGTTGCAACTGCACCCAAGATTGTAAAATTGAGGGCAGTTGTGGCAAATGGGTTTGGTGCACTGCCAGAACCTAAGTGCCATGGTGCAGGGCTTGTCACAATTCCAGCATTCTGACACCCCAGCACACAGCAAAATGGCACCATGGACTTATTTTTTTAATGTTTTATGTGGGGGCTGTGCCCCCCACCCCTAGAGTTCTCAATTCAGGGGGTGCATGTTGGGGTGAAAACATTTTAAAAAGGTTCAGACCGGGTGCAACAAACACTCACCAGTGCCGGACTCAAACCCAGTACCCTGCCCACCACCGCTGCCAACCCACCCACCACGTCATGGGATCAGCTCAGCAAGCCACTGCAGCACCACACCTCACATACCCTCCAGTCCCCACTCTGCATGCTCCCCCCCCTTGTCGCGTCTGAATAATGACATCCCATCGCTATAGCCACCAATCCCCCCCCCATCCGGCCGCACCCCTACCATAGCCCTGAAAACATGTGCCGGGGATTGGGTCTCCATTATTGTAGGTGCCCAATCGTTGATGCTAATATCTCGTGCTACCCTTTTTTTCAAATCCTGCTGGAAGAGTGATCTAGTCACTTCACAATGTCACATTTTGGGCAGGATTCGAAAAATTTCACCAACCAGGTTCATGAAGTGTGGTCATAAAAAGACTATGTTGAAAGTTCTGGGGTCAAAATTTGAAAATACACCAAAGTTATTAACCCACATTGACATTTTTTAAATGTTCAGTCATAAGTTTATTAATTTCTAATACTTTGACCACAAATTTTCATTGTAGTTGTTTTCTCACACCACCTCATGAATGAGACAGGTGTCATTTTAAAAATCCTGACTAAAATGTGTTTTTGAACTTGTGCCACAAAGTGATGTTTCAGGCCATATTTTATAAATGACACCTAACATGTTCAGAATGGCGGGATCATAAAAAGACTATGTTCAAAATGCGGGGTCCAAACATCCAAAATGAATTATGAACAAATGGTGTGTGCAGAGTCAGCTGTTGGCCCAGTGGGAAGTGGGTTGTGTTCCCGTGATGACAATTTGAGTTTCAAGATGAACTCAGGGAGCTGTCTAAGTAGCACAAGGATGGGACCCAACATCTAAGCCTGAGAAGGTGCTGCACAGTGTTGTGTCACACAGGCAATGCCTTGTGACGGACTGGAGAGCCTTCCCACATAAGGGGTTCCTGTGTATGTCATGGCCTGACAGAGTTATGTACTGCATCAGGAGAAGTGGGTTGACATGAAAAATGGGGCTTCAAATATCTCCACTGTCCTGTTAATTCTATTTTTAAAGGGACCTGCACAAATGAGGATACAATTTCACAATTACAGAAAGGGAAATATTGTTTAAAAAAATATGCTAATGTAAACAATTTGACTATTGTAAGTCTTGTTACTAATATGTAAAGTTTTGCCTCTGTGCAATCTATGTCCAAACAAATGCACAGCAAATTAAAGCAAGCAAACATCTGGCATTGACAAATGCTTGTTAAAGTCATTTGTTGTCAGTCACCTGTCTGGTAGCATCTTAAAAAAAAAAACAGTCTCATCCATGTTATAGACATTGCTGGGCTCATAATGCTCTGTAGCATTTTTGCATTTAAAAGCCCATCTGAAATTAGTTGTTTACTCACTCCTGCACTCACAATTCCTGTGATAATGGGGCAGGCTATGCACACAATGCAGTTTAAACTTCTTGAGCCACCACTGGAATAAGAAAAATCAGTCACTCCAAACTGTCCCCCAACATATCTTGCATTCTGCTTCAGGATCTCAGCTGTTATTGTGACATTCTGGACTCTTGGATTATAAACCATGAAAGCAAAGCCCCCTATAAATCAGCAGGCTTGGGTGTTTTTTTTTTTATTTTCCATGGGGAGTGCTTATATTCTTAGTGTCCCACTTTGACTTGTGGGCTAGAATATCCCCAATTGTGCATTTGGCAATGTTGAAGTGCAACATGGTTAAAAAGTGGTTTGTTGTCTCCTGCTGGCAACAGGTTGGGTTCAAAGCAGAATGCTAGATAATGTCCACTTCAGTTCAGTAAGTTGTGTGTTCACTTTCATAACTTTACTGTAAGTTTGATTTTTGGCTGAAACTGCACCTTTAGGTGAGGTCAGTGTGCAAGGCTTCCATATGCACTATGTCCGTTTCTTTTTCTGGGCTCCAGAACATTTCCATTTCTTTTCCCCTGTCCAGATGCCACAGCTGACATGAAGCCCTGATGTCATTCAGCAGACCACTCTAGCACCGAAAGCTCTTATCTACAGCTGGTGGGCGCTTAATTGATTAATCAGCTGTGTTAAGTACAGTAAAGTTAATAAAGCTATGCTCTGATGTGGTTTTAAAAGGTATCATGTGTATTATAGCACAAACTCACTCTTACAAAAGATGCAGCACAGAAATCACACAAGCTCATCACATGGGGAACAGGCAGGGACAACAGCACCAACCACTGGTGGATGAAAGAGGGAGGAAATAACAGCACTCTCTGCAGACAGTACAGAGAGGCTGGTGGATGGTAGATACAGAGGGTACCAGGTATCAGAGAGAATTTCCATAGACACAGAATGGTACAGAAGGCAAGGCTGGCAGATAAGGAGGGTGGTGGATAATTGCGGGGTGGGTAATCGAGGGTGCACTATACTGTTTTCATGTAACAGTACAGTTCTATATGTATTGATATTATTTGAACCTGCTTTTTTAGTATATTATCAGTACATGTTTTCTTAGTTGTGAAGGTACGTCCCAAGAAATATCAAATACGTAGTGTTGATATTATTTTTGTATCAATAGACTGTATAGATACTATTTATATGTATCGATACATACAATTACGCAACAGTTTAATAAAATGCAATAGAATATATTTTCTTTTTTTTTTTTTCTGAATTTTGATATTACTACACTTTATTTTACTAGTAACTGTGTAGGTTTCAAGTTAATTTTCATTCATAGTGTGACATTATTTGCATTGCAAACATTTTAACCTCCCCTCTAGCAGCACCAGTTCTTTCCCACTTTTGCAGGCTTTGCCTGTGAAAGTGTCAGAAGATCATAAATAAATAAATAAATACATTGGAGTATTTGTAACCATATTTGTCCTTGTACAGGCAGGCATAGTAGGTGATGTGATACCTTTTTTAGACTACAGTGTAAGTTTTGGTGCACGTGCATTTAGGTCTGTAGAGGCCCAGTTCTCATTTGATAGTAGTATGCCAAAATTAAGTGTCTATTTTATACAGTAAAGGCACAGCTTTTATTTGTAACATGGCCAAAAAGAGAAACCCGAAATAAGGCAACATCACTGGACAAAACGCACCACATGATCAAAGTTGGAGAGGTGATTAGTCACTGGTAATGCCCACTCCAACTATTAATCACAGGGTCACTGGGTCAGTCTCTAGCACCACTATCTGTCACAGGAGCAAACAGAACACACTTCATGGCAAAAACATAGGATCTCACCATGCCGACACAAAGCTGAACAGTTTCAGCGAACAGAACTGTACAAACAGAAACAACAACACAAGTATTCCCGTGTTACAAATGCATTAATGCCCTCCTGAGTCGGCTTCTACTGGGGAATTAATGCATGATTGGGTGGTCGTAGGCACTCGGCCAAGGCCTTGTGCCACAACCTCCCCCAACCATGTATTAATTCCCCAGTAGAAGCCTCCTTCATCGGGTATTAATACTTAAAAGTAATCCATAACCGATTGTATTGGCCAGTTTCCTAGTTGCATGACCAGCAGGGTCTGCTTACACAGCTGGAAAAAGGACATTTCCCCCTTGACTTGCTACCACAAACTAATTAGTGTTAGAGCTGTAGTTGTGCTATGATTCTCTAATGCCATGTTGTGTTCTTGATAGGAAATCGCAATCCATCAAGTGGTCAATGATTTGGTCTGATACAATTCTCTCCAGAATTTCAGAGAGAGGAGGTAGGTGGAAGGTGGGCCTGTAATTATCAATGATAAACAAACTTCCTCCTTTATGATCTGGGACAGTGGTATTCTGTTTTCATACCTTACAAATTGTTGAATGCATAGACAGAGCTTAATTAAGGTTGTAAATCTTCCACTAAAGCAGTCTGTACTGATTTGATTAGTCTAATAATAAGGCCACTCACTACTACGTGGTTAGTTTTAAAATGTATTCCTTGTACATATTTCATAGTCTCAGATCTCATGATGTTTTTACTGAATTAGTAATTTTATTTTCATTGGGATATGAAGGGTGTCTCTGTTCAGAGGGACATCATGCCATAATTGTGTACAGATGCTGTAGTGGGGCCAGTTTGTCCTGCAAAATGTGAGTTTGCAGTGCTCACTGAGTGAGAAGTACTGTAAATATAGGGATCACAGATCTGCCATCCCCAGAGAAGAGCTCATTTATGAGTTACTGGGACTGCATAACCATGAGTACTGTGCAAAGATAGTATGGGGAGACATTGATGTATACTGAACAGGGGAGTGTGATCATCAGTCAGTGTCTGGGACAGTATTATAGACTTTGTTCCTAAACCAGTATCGACCAGGAAGTCTCCAGGGAGGAAAGTCCTCATTACGTGTGGGGTGTTCCTTGCTATTGTGGGTCTTTAAACAGTATCCAATGGGATGTCTGCAAGGGGGAGTTCCACTGAGTTTAAAATACACTCCATACTATGAAGTGTTGCTGATAACTGGAAATGAGGTGTGTATATGTGTGTGTGTGTGTGTGTGTGTGTGTGTGTGTGTGTGTGTGTGTGTGTGTGTGTGTGTGTGTGTGTGTGTGTGTGTGTGTGTGTGTGTGTGTGTGTGTGTTTAATAAATGTATAAATGTGCTGTAATGCTGGAACCATCACATCTTGTATTGGGTGGGACCTCCATTTATTGAAAAGACTTGTGACTTTATTTTTGTTGATTCTCTGGGGGCAGTCTCCTTGTACACTGTGTGCAAGAAGGAGTAGACCAGGTGGAGAACCAAGCACTAGGGGAGAGAGAAAAGATCTAAAGAACAAGGTCAAACCCAGGGACATTTACCTAAAGGTCAAAAGGCAAAAGTTGTGATGATAGGTGGCATCGTAACCTTGTTAACTTACCTAAATAACCCTGTGACCTGTGGGAACTTCCTCCAATCAAACAGCTAAAATCCTGCCTTCAACCTGAGTGAATTGTGGTCCTTTAGATTAGCATACAGAATATGGTATCAGAATTGCAGACTGACCTCTGTTTGTAAGTCTAGTGCCCGCCATCTGACAATAGTGTAACTGAGAAGTCAACTGGTGCCTACTGTGGTGCAGTTTATTATTTTAAACACCAGACCATTTTCATTTGAAGCAGCATTAGCAGCATGTATTAAGCACAGAAACCTGAGTCAGAGCCAAGCCATCAAACTTGAGGCTGTCCATGTGTTTAGAAGACCAACTAGCTTTTGGGAATGGTAACAGCACCCACATAACAGCGGTAGCAAGAAACACTTTGGAGAGGGAGTCACTTGGGATCTGGACAGCAAGAGTGCAAACTGCACACATCAACAGTGATACCAACAGCCCGCAGGAAAGTGTGAGGCCAGTGGCCACTCCATAAACCTCTCACTCCCTCCCAGCCACCTGAGGAGAGTGGGGTAAATCCACTGTGGTTTCTCCTCACTTTCAGAAAAACAGGTGATCAAGAGATGGAAAGGCTGAGTACAGGCCTCAACAAAAAAAGTCTACTGTGGGACAACAGAAAGATAACCTTGGAGTTTTCAGAGGGCTGCTAAAAGTAAAATTTGAGTTTCACTTAACAAGCAGGTCCATAGGAGCGCCTCTGAAATGGTAGCAGTTCTGAAAACAAAGCTAAGAGGTTGTGCAGATGTGAAGAGGCAGGAACTTACTTTTTCCAAAGTGTACAATATCCCCCAGAGTGAATTTATTTAAATTACCTGGTGAAAAGTTACTATGGCAATAGCAGTGAGCTATCAGCATCAGCTAACTGAACAGTTTGATTGTGCTGACTCAAATGAATTCCCAAATTGATTCTTTTCTTTGAATTTTTTTTTCACATGTGAGCAGTCTAGTGGCATTAGCAAAGGAGAATCAGGTGAACATCCTGATCTACTACATGGGTGACAAAGCAGAGAACATCTTTGGCGGGGGGCGGCATTGATGAATACACAAGACAAAATCTAAGATTTGGTCCAGGCAAAACTAAGTGAATATTTCAAAGGCTGTAGAAATATTATCAATGAAATTGCCAAACTTAACATGCATGAGGAGAAAGCAGATAAATCGATCGAGGAGTTCATCACACCACTGCATGCACTAGTAGAGAACTGTAGCTATGAGACCCTATGAGATGAACTGATCTGGGACTGGATCATTGTGGCACTTCATGACAACAGACTGGCCAAAAGCATGAAACTCAACAACCTCACATTGGAGAAGACCATCATGATGGCCCTACAAAGTGATACTGTATGGAAACAGCATCCAGGCTTCAGGCCAGGAACAGAATGATGGGCAGAGCATAGCACACCATAGCTGGATCATTGCAGGGCAGACATTTCTACACCCAGAGAAGTCCAAAGAAACATAGCCCTACTTTAAAAAAGGATGCAGAATCAGAGACGTAGGGGTGCTTTTTGTCATGAATAGGACAAAAAGAAGCATTATAAGAGGTGTGGGAAAACATTGTTACAAGCAAAGGTCCAGTGTCCAGCAAAATATATTTTATTTATTTATTTATGTATGTATTTATGTATGTATGTATGTATTTATTTATTTATATAATATCATTTGGAATTACAACCCTTTGAGTCATAGACTCCTTTACAAAGGCTCCAAGTCAAACAACAATAAAGACTTACATATAGTATTAAGTAGTACAGTGTTCAGGTAATAGAAACCAGAGAAAACAAGTAATGGTGGTTACGCATACAAAAAATTATATAATATTATAAATACAGTGATCATGGAGGAAAGATAATACACACAAAAACACAGATGGGGGATACAGGACAATATTCTTTGGGCGAGGAGGACCCAGCGTTATCCATAATATGCATAATATTTAGGTAGTGCATGAATACACATTTTGTTTTTCCTATATAGCATAACATTTATGAGGTAGATTTATACTACAGAGCCCTGCCAAGAAGGGGCAGCAGGAGGAAGACAGGGTTAGCGACAGTTACAGACTGAAGATTCAAGCAGATGAGCTTTGAGACTGGTCTTGAAGGAACCAATCCTGGGCTCCAGGGAGATGGGGGGGATGCTTTTGAACCAACTAGGGACTCTGTAGAAAAAGGCTCTTTGACCAAGGGATGTTTGGCAGTGGGGGACAAGTAGGTTGGTCCCAGTAGAGCTACAAGAGGTTCTGATCATCAGGGCAGGTTGGCTGAGGCTATGACAGACCAGGTGGGGCATGACCAAGGTGGATTTTCTTGGCCAGGAGGCAAATATGATACCTAAGATGGATGTCAAATGGCAACCATTAAGCAGACTTGTAGAGATCACAGGAGCGTGTCCATCTGTCACAACCCATGACCAGTCTGCATGCTTTGTTTAGGGTGACTTTAATGCATTGCAATGCAGTGGGGTCAGCAGTGCCATAGATAACAATGCCATAATCTACCAGGGAGAGGACTGAAGAGGTAACAGCCAGGCAGATAGCCATTGGGGGAAGGCAGTGTTTCTGGCAGTACAGAAGCCCAAGTCTGGAGTTGATAGCGGAGGACAGTTGTTGGATATGTGCATGGTAGGTGAGGGACATGACAAGGGTGATACCTAGATATTTGAATGAACCAACCAGTTCAAGTGGGGAGCCTAGTGAGTTGATGATGGCCAGATATCTGCTCTTGATGCCACATGGTAGGACACTACAAAGGTGTTTGTCAGTCAAAATCAACAGTGGAATAAAAAAGTTCAAAAACTACCAGAGTAAGACACTGTGTACACCTTTTGGGAATCGGTTCAGTCCCAAAGGATGGTCTAAAACACAAAAGTCAAGGGGGCGTGGTTAGCTGCCGAGCTCAATGGACACCTAAACGAGGAGCTCTTGCCTTTCCCACCGCATATCCGAACTAAGCCCGTTTCGTACCTGCTCCGCTGGCTAAAGGAGTGTCCTGCCCTTCGGTAGCTCCGCTCTGGACCCCCGCTCTGCTCGGGAAGTACTCAGTATTTCCGTCATTTACTGTCCCGTCTGGCAGTTGGGCCTACTGTAATGATGGAGCCTTCTTCTCCCGCTGTGTCCTCAGAGAGTGGACTGGCTGAAATTCGGCAGATGTTCGCCAAAATCTTGCACCGCATGGACAACATGGACAGCGCTACCCAGAAAAATACCGTGGACATTGTGGATCTCTCACAGCGGGCTACCGTAATTGAACACAGGCTCTCAGAGGCGGAAGACGGTTGCCGGCGAACTGGGGCATGAGTGCTGTACCACGATAGGCTCATTCAGCAGCTATGAGCCAGGGTGGAGGATTTAGAAAACAGTAGCAGACGGAATAATTTGAGGTTTGTGGACTTCCCTGAGGGTTGTGAAGGATAGGATACTATTTGCTTTCTACAAAAGGAGCTTCCCCCTCTGTTGGGCTGGCATTGTGAACACCCTCCGGAGATTGATAGGGCTCACAGAACGTTGGCCCCCCACCTGGCTCCTGGGGAGCATCCTCACACCATATTGGCCTGCTTTCTCCAGTTCCAGGATCAGGAATCCATCACCAGGCTGGCACGCCAAAGAAAAGAACTTATATGGAGGGGCCACAGGATCCAGATTTTTGCGGACTACTCCCAAGAACTCACTGCATGCCGTAGGGCCTTCACTGCTGCACGTTGGGCCTGTGCTGACTTGGGGTTAGAGTATTCACTGAGATACCCAGCTTGTCTCCGTATTATTCTGACTGGATCGCCACGGCTATTTGACAATCCAGGAACCGCTGAGAACTTTCTGGCATCACAGGCTCCCAAGCTACACCGGGGTGAGCCCAAGGAATCTATGGACTCGGGGGCTACAGCTACGGAGACTTCTGCACTAACCCCTACAACCGCCCCCAGGTCCACCCAGCCTGTAGCCCTACAGCCCAGGACCCCATCTCGCTCTGCCCCTCAGAAATCCCCAGGGAGCAAAAAGAAAAACAGAAGGAGGGCTCGTCTCGATGGGGCACATATTGATAAGACCCCCCGGCTCCGTTCTCGGAGTCGCAGTGCCAGTCCTGACTCCGTGGTCTCTTGCTCCTCTATACAGCCCGACATGAGCAACAATCAGTTCCGTGCCTTGATGAACCTTCCGACAGATGGATCTCAGTTGGACCCACCTCTGCTGCCTAGGCTATCTCCTAAGGGGAATAAATCCCAGGCTGCATGCTCGCTTTCCTGGGCAGATGCTGCGGAGTCTCTAGCTCCAGAGATCTCCACTGCTATGGATGTTGCTTCTATCTATCCAATACCGTTTGGTGCTGCGGCTGACCCTGCTAAATCTGCGGGCTGAATGTGACTGAAACTGTTTTGTGTTGTTCTCTGTGTTCTGGTTCTCTCCCTCCTGTTATAAGTAGTATTGGCAGGTTGCGCTGATCTCTAGCCCCTAGTATGTGCCCATTATACCCGGGTGTTCCTGGTGCTGCCGCCAGGGGGTGGGGATCTAATGATACTGTTTCCACTCTGGTCACCTATTTATTCTATTCCCTCTCAAAGGGGGCATGGCCAGGTGACAACTAGTCCTCTACAGTGCGTGACAGCCCCTCACTGTTTACCTTTGAGCTCTTCACAACCCTGCATCTTGTAACTAATGTATGGTATGTTGGGTGGGGGCAAGGTGGGGCTAGTCCCTCAACGCCTGTGAAACAAATTTAAGGTAGAGGGTGGCTACTTTAGCTGACTTGATGGTGCAGGTGTGGTGTATAGGTGGGATATAGCGGAGAGAGTCTTCTGGGCAGTGGGCTGTCCTACTCCTCTTTCGCTGTAGTTAGATAACTTCCTACCTCCCAGTGATTCCTGCTGGTATCTGGGCCATAAATTGGTCAATGCGTGCAGCAGGAGCTGATCTGTTTAGGGGGAAGGGATTTGGGGAGGGGGAAGGGAAAGGGTTTCTTACATCTGTGGTTATTCAAAGTTATGGTTGCTGTTTGTAGTTCATGTTCAGGGCCTAGTGAGCCCCTTTCAGAAATATTTAGTTCTGTATGTTGTTAGTAGTTTAGGCATTCTGATTTCTGAGATTTTGACCTATTTTCATCACAAATCTGGACTGCCTTGTACGGTATGGGCTGCATGCCCGTTGGCTCTTGCTCTGCACCAATGGGCGTGCAGCCCTACCGGGCAGTCAGTCGGCGGGTGGCTGGGTGGCAGGCGGGTGGGATGCTGCCACCCGCCAGCTGTGGGAGGGAGCGGGTGGTGGGGCGTGGGTGAGGTGGGGTGGGGACACTAGATCACAGGATGTTTACTTGAGGGTGTTTTAGACATCTGCAGCCTGCGATTGGGCTTATCGGTCCACTGGACCTGAGGATACGTTTGGGGGTTGTAAAACTCTGCAGCCTGCAATCAGGCTTAACGGTCCTCTGGACTACCAGGGATACGTTCGGGAGGAGGGGTTGTAAACTCTGCAGCCCATGATCGGCTTATCGGTCCACTGGACCACCAGGGATATGTTCAGGGGGACACTTTGCTTCCGCGATCGGGCTGGTGGGGAGGTTATTTCAGCATTTGCCCATGATTGGGCTAGTGGGGGGTTATTTCAGCATTTGCCCGTGATCGGGCCAGTCGGGGGAGGGGGGAGTTTAATGCTTTTGCCTGCGATCGGGCCAGTGGAGGGGTTGGGGGACATTTTACACTTTTGCCCATGATCGGGCTGCTGGGGGGGGCACAAGGAGTAGGTTGAGGGCCAGCCACAGGTGGCAGTTTCTGTGTTGCACCCTGCAATGCGGCAGCTCACCTGTGGGTGGCCCTCGACTTGATCCTTTTTTTTGGCTCAAAGTTGTGCAGGCGCAGGTTGGGGGTTGTGCCTGCACAACTCTGCACAGCTCAGCTGAATATCGGGCTGTGCAGTTTATGCATGGTTCCTCCACCTCCAGTTCAGCATGCATTCATTTGCATTGTGCTGTTGCTCAGCATGTTTTCAGTGGCGCAACTGCCTCCTGCTGAATATCGCAGAATGGCACATTTTCAGACTTGCGCAGGCACAACCCTATTCCGCATGGTGCAACCCTTTTGAATATCTGGGCCACTAAATACACATGTGACCATATTAACAGAAACATGGCTTGATGATAAAGATTCATGGAATAAAGACATTTCTGGTTATCATATGATTAGATTTGATCGCATAAATAAAAAGGGGGGAGGCATAGCAATATACTTGTCCAATAACATAAAATACAGTAATATTACAACAAAAATACAGGAAGAAACATCCAAAACAGACACACTTTGGATAAAATTAGACTTAGTACATAATAAAAAGTTCATATTAGGTATATGTTATAGGGCTCCTGATTCAAATGATGAAATACATCAAGAGGTACAAAAAGCTATTGAACATGGTGATCTAATACTTGTGGGTGACTTTAACTACCCAGACATTGACTGGAAAATCAATAATTGTGCCTCAAAATCAGGTAGACAGTTCCTAGAGGAATGTTTAAAAAATAACTTAATTCAACATGTGGAATCTCCTACTAGACAAAACAATACACTATATGTGGTTCTAACAAATGAAGATATCATCATTATGAATTGTGAAGTTGGAGCGTCAATTGGAAAAGTGATCATTCTACAGTATTATTCACATTCGAAAATCAAATAACAAACATAAATGGCTACGCAGAAATATATTTATATAAAACTGCCAACACTGAAGCAATTAACAAAGAACTTTCAGAAACTGACTGGCAATATATATTAGAACACAAATCAGTTAATGATGCTTGGAAATATATAAAAACCACTATAGATGAATTAATGCATAAATATGTAAAAAAAGACTAAGAAATATAACAACAACAAAAAATCACCTAAATGGTTAACAAAAAATATTTGCACTCTAATAAAAAAAAATAAGGCTTGCAGATTGTATAAAAAACTTAACACAGAGGCATCTTGGGAATCATTATAAGATTTACAAAGAAAGTGCAAAAATAAAATAAACAAAGCAAAAAAAAAGTTTGAAGAAAAACTTGCAAAGGAAGCAACAAAAGCCAACAGTAAACAATTTTGTAGTCATATAAATTCAATGAAAACATTGAAAGGGGAGCTAACCACAATAATAAATAAAGACAGAATTATTACAGACCCAATTGAGAAAACAAACCTATTTAACTCATATTTCAGTACCGTTCATAACAAAAAAAAAGGAAATGAGGAAATAAACAATGACATGGATATATAGAGAGACTTACTTCTTTAACATTGATGAAATAAAGGAATCAATATCAAACTTGAAAAATCATAGCTCGCCAGGCCCAGACAATATAACAACAGACATGTTAAAGATTATGAAAAACTATATATATATTACACTAAAAATATTATACAAAAATAATTGAACACAGGTAAAATTCAAACAGATTGGAAAAAATTAACTATCATACCTATTTATAAAAAGGACTCAAAAACTGACCCAGCCAATTACAGACCAATCAGTTTGAACTCTGTCCCATGTAAAATGTTAGAAACACTAATCAAACACAAAATCTTTCCAAGTTAAATAGCACTAATATATTTGATCAGAACCAACATGGATTCAGCAAAGGTCAGTCATGTATTACCAACTTAGTTAGTTGTTACGAAAATATAAGCAATAATTTGGACAAAAATAGATCTATGGACGTAGTAATGTTCAACTTCAGTAAAACATTTGATCTGGTTCCACACTGGGCAATTTATAAAAAATTGACTAAATATAACATTGACATAGGAATTAGACAGTGGATAAATATTTGGCTGACAGGGAGAAAACAAAATGTCTATAAGAGGTTATTTGTTGGAGGAGGGGGAGATGTTCAGTGGGGTGCCGCAGGGGTCGGTCCTGGGTCCAATAATCTTCAGAATATTTATAGCTGATCTTGAAGACAAGGTGAATAATAATATCATCAAATATGCAGATGATATGAAACTAAGTGGACCTTGTGATAGACTAGAAGAGATATT
This sequence comes from Neoceratodus forsteri, assembly GCA_016271365.2. NCBI lineage: Eukaryota > Metazoa > Chordata > Ceratodontiformes > Ceratodontidae > Neoceratodus > Neoceratodus forsteri. The sequence goes on along the minus strand of CM057452.1, from coordinate 1,549,298,585 downwards.
ATCATTACAAAAAGACATATATACTATTAATTACTGAACAGCACAATGGGGTATGCAACTAAATATAGATAAATGTTGTGTATTGCACATGAGGAAAAAATCCAATACATAATTATATATTAGGAGATAAATATATACAAAAAAGATCAAGGGAAAAAGATTTAGACATTTTAGTAGATGATAAATTAGAGTTTAAATATCACCGCACCAATGCCATAGCTAAAGCTAATGGAACTATCTTTGCAATAAAAAGAAATATCAAAAGCAGATCGAAAGATGTACTGTTACCACTTTACTTATCATATGTTAGACCTCATTTGGATTACAGAAGTCAAATATGGAGTCCATATACAAAAAACAGAAATTACAAGAATGGAGAAAGTCCAACGTCGATTCACTAAAATAATAAAAAATGTGAGAGAAAAAAACCTGCGATGAAAGGCTTCATGTATTAGGACTACATAGAAAGTGGGGAGACATGTTGTTTTATTATGAAATAATGAGTGACCCTGCATGCATGACAGTATTAAAACTAGAATGCAAACTAGATAAATTTGAAGTAATAAGGCACTCCCTACAGGTAAAAATGAATAAGTTTAAATCTAACAAAAGAAAACATGTTTATACAGTTAGGTCGGCTAGCTTATGGAACCATTTACCGGAATATGCAATCATAAGGTCAAATAAAGCAAATTTAAAAAAAAGTTTGGACAATTATATTAACAACAGGGGAAATATTAATTATTTTCTTATGTCTTAAAGGAGCTAACCCTTGAGCCTAGGCCTTTTATAGCTCATAATTCCCAAGTGAATCCCAAGTGAATACCCCTCCTGATACATCCCAGCACCATGTTAGCTTTGTTATAGGCTTTGTTGCACTGGCTCATTTGTTTAAGGGAGTTACTGATGATAACTCCTAGATCCTGTTCCTTTTCTGTAGCACAAAGTCACACTGCACCCATCCAGTACTCCATCTTGGGGTTCCTTTTCCCTAGGTGCATTGCCTTGCACTTTCTTGTGTTGAATTTTAACTGCCAGACCTTTCACCGCCCCTCTACTTTTTGTAGGTCCCTCTGCATATTCCTTATGCCCTCATTACTATCCACCCTCCCTCAAAGTTTTGTCTCATCTGCAAATAGACACAGCCTGCCCTGGATTCCATCAGCAGTGTCACTAATGAACAGGTTGAAGAGGACTGAACCCAGGGCAGATCCCTGTGGAACCCGGTAAGTGCTAACATTAGCCCTGTTCAACCACAACAAAGAAGCCAAAGTGGCATATTCATTTATCCTTTGGACTAGGATGATGCTAAATAAGCCATTTAAAGATGTTGGCCAATACTTTTAACTTTTACATAGGGGTTTTGTTAAAGGCCTTCCAGCCAGGGGTGTACGAGTAACAAATTTTAAATCCCAAATACCACGAATAATATGGTATTCGGCAGCTGAATACCAAATAGCACAGCTATTCAGCGATATTCAGTATTCAGCATTCCCACAGGATATGAAGATCACGCAGGACTTGCTGGCCAATTGCTGAGCATTTGCCAAAGCCAGATCACGTGACACTTTGACACTGCTGCATAGTGGAGAGATTGTAATGGAGAGTGGAGAGACTTCTTAGTCAGCAGAGATTTGGAGTTGCAAAAAACTAATATTTTCATCACAAAACCTTTATTTTTTTGTTCTGTACCATGTATCTTAGTGCCAAGTACCAGTGGGAGCACTGGGGGGGTTTTTTGTTCATAGATAAATCGTCTGATGTAGTGATTTTGTTTTGCTAGGAGCTGCAGAGAGAAGCTAGTATACCTTCATTTCAGGAGCCTCTATGCTATGGTCTGAAAGTGAAGGAGTAGTGTTTCTTTTCTTAGTGATTGCCTGCCTGGTAGTGGAGTGAGGCTTTTTGTACTTTTCCCCAGAGAAATTGTCTGATTTATTTTGCCAGGAAGAGCTGCAGAGAGACTTAAGTTGCAGTTTACCTCATTAATTATAGTAGTTCTAACTTCTACCTTGATTACTGTACTGTACTGATTTTAAAAAAAGTCTTTAATTTGGTGGTGTACATAATAAGTATTTCTGGGGGGAGCTCAGGGGTATGCCCCCTGTAAGGTGACAATATTACAGTGAAAACATCAATGCCGACAACATCACTATTTTTGCTGTAATAGCCCACCCGAGACCCCAGCACTCTCTCTCTCTCCCTCAGTCCTGCACCCCCTGCCTAATCCAACTCTGACTCGGAGTTAGAATCCTAAAGATCAGGAGGTGTGGGGGGCAAAGCCCACTGATGAAAAAACAGCCAGGGTCTCCAGTCGGATTTATGTCAACCACAAGTTGAGATACACCTAGATCTGTCACTGTGATGGCGGTCGACAACCTAGTTGTTGAACCGGCATCATAAAGATGGGCTCAGGTTTCACAAAAAACAGTAGTAGCCTACCCTGAAATCTCAGAGGACAGTTAGCTGACTGTACTCCCACCCCCAGTGTTTAGGACGAGATGTTGATGCTTGCAGTGTTCGCACACTGTTGCCTGCCCTGCATGCATACTGCTTGCAATAATTTTTCTACGCTAAAATAAAGCAGTACTGCTGCTTGCAACTATTTGTATGTACTGAAATACAGCAGAACGTTTGTGCATTTACAAATAAGAAAAATAATTGAATTGCAGTAGTTCTGCTGTAGAAATCTCTGTGTAAGAAATTGTTGTGATGTAATCTGAGGTTGGGCTTGGGTTTCAAAAAAAAAAGTTGGTAGCCACCAGCAGTCTTAGAGAGCAGTAGGCTGGTTGCACTCCCAACCCCCAAGGTTTAGGGCTAGGTAGTGGCACTTGCAGTGTGCACACACTCTTGCTTGCCATGCTTGTGTGCTGTTTGCAATAATTTTTCTGTGCAAAAATAAAGCAGTAATGCTGCTTGCAACCATTTTTTTGTACTGAAATACACTGAAACTTTTGTGCATTTACAAATAAAAAAATAATTGAATTGCAGTAGTTCTGCTGAATAAATCTCTGTGCAAGGAATATTTGTGGTGTAATCTGAAGTTGGGCATGGGTTTCACAAAAGTCGATAGTTGCCAACAGTCTCGGAGTGCAGTTGGCTGTCTGCATTCTCATGCACCACAGTTTCGGGCTAGGTAGTGAAGCATGCAGTCTGTGCACACCCTTGCCTGCCCTGTGTGCGTGCTGCTTGGAATCATTTGTCTGTGTGAAAATAAAGCAGTACTGCTGCTTGCAACCATTTTTTTGTACTGAAATACAGCAGGATGTTTGTGCATTTACAAATAAAAACAAAATAATTGAATTGCAGTAAGTCTGCCATAGAAATATCTGTGTAAGAAATGCTTGTGGTGTAATCCAAGGTTGAGCTTGGGTTTCATGAAAGTCCATAGCCACCAGCAGTCTTGGAGGGCAGTTGGCTGACTACACTCCCACCCTCACAGTTTAGGGCTAGGTAGTGATGCTTGCAGTGTTTGCACACCCTTGTCTGCCCTGTGTGCGTGCTACTTGCAATACTTTTTCTGTGCAAAAATAATGCAGTGCTGCTGCTTGAAACCATTTATTTGTACTGAAATACAGCTGAATGTTTGTGCATTTACAAATAAAAAAAAATTGAATTCCAGTAGTTCTGCCATAGAAATTTCTGTAAGAAATATTTGAGGTGTAATCTGAGGTTGGGCTTGGGTTTCATGAAAGTTGATAGCTGCCAGTAGTCTCGGGGACAGTTGGCTGACTGCATTCCCACTTGCCAAGGTTTAGGACTAGGTAGTGACTCTTGCGGTGCATGCACCAGTCATCTGGCTCTGAGTATTTCCCTCCACATGATGAATTGCCCAATGACACATCATCTTCTTAATCAGAGGCACATGTGAGTGACTTTGAAGATGATTCAGAGTATGCTATGTACCTTGAGGGCAGAAAAAAAAGGTGGCTGGCAAAACAGCCTCTAGGAGTAGCGCTTTTAGCTGTAGTGCTGTTAATGTTCACGTTCAGGATGTCCTACTAAGCAGATGGACTTGAATCTTTGTTCTCACAAGTCCAGCTGTACTTAAATCAGTAGATATAATCTCAGTGTGAACATTGTACTCATTTAAATCAGCCAGTTAGAGCTGTCCTTACTCCAGCAATTTAGATATAATCTCAGCGTGAACATTGTACTCAATGAAATCAGACAGTTCAGGGCTGTACTTATTCCATCAGTTTAGATATAATCTCTGCATGAACATTGTACTCATTGAAATCATCCAGATATAATCTCAGAGCGAACATTATATTCATTTAGTCACGTCATGATGAATCACGTTCACGGTCATCACAATTCATGAATCACGCCACTTCAAGTTTTCTTGGTGCAATCCTGTTTTGGTTTGTTTTTTATCTTCAGCTTCATCATGATCACGAAGCATGGCACCCAGTTATCATGTTTTAATGACCTTAATATTGTGTACTTTAGGTTACTAATTATCTTTTGGAAAAGTTCTAGTTGGCCCACACAGTCAGCCCAGATTGTCCATCCCTGCCTTATCAGTCTCATCTGCAGACCATAAAGCAACCCTGCTGCCTCCCTGCCTGTTTTCAAATACACCCCAGCCCTATGCCTATCTCACACATGCTTGAAGTCCCACACTGTTTTTGGTGCCATAACTTATACCTGTAGTCTCTGTCAGTCATCTACCATGCCTTCCATGAATATGTTATTTATTTATTTAGTTATTTATTTTTTATTTTTATTTATTTAAACTTTTGTTTATTGGGTAAACATATGAGCCACTGGCCATTTTTTATATGCAACCTGAGATCATTATAAGAGAAACAGTCAAGATGTCACATGGTCAACAATAAACAAGACATAACAAAACAATAATATAATAATACATAAAAGTTCAAAATCATTATAATTTAAGAAAAGCAGTGACATTTTAACTGGCTAAAAAGGTGCCTCTTTAATTCACGTTTAAAAATATCATAATTTATTCCAGATTGTAACACTATAGGAAAGTTGTTCCAGTTTTATGCAGCCTGAATCGAAAAAGGTCTGTCCCTCATTTTTGTCTTTGTTTTTTGTATTATCAAGCTTGAAGTTTCACTAGACCTCAAGTCTCTTCCAGTTTCTCTATACTGAAATAATGAATATAGTGGAGAGTTTTCTTTTTGTCTAAAAATATTGTCTGTTAAACTACTCAAGTTATATAAACTGTTCTGATTCGGTGGAAGACAAATTGAAACTTGATATAGTTCACAATGATGGGTGTGATACAGTAATTTGAAAGTAAATCTGCAGATACTATGAAATATTGAGGTGAGAGTAGCCATAACCTGTTTAGATAAATCAGTAAATAAAAATGAACTATAATTTAGTTGTGAAAACAATATACTCTTAGCTATGACAGTTCTTGCTTGTAGTGTTAATGAGTGTTGAAGTTGAAAAAGTACTCCAAGTTTTTGATTTATATGCCTGGTTATTATTCCAATGTGATGTGTATATGTTAGTTGTGAATCCAAATATATGCCCAAGTACTTGAACTGGGTAACCTGCTCTAAGAAGGTACCTGAATTATCCACTGTCTTTAAATTTCCTACCTTTTCAAGCCTCGGTTTCGAGCCAAACAACATACTTTTGGTCTTTGAGCTACGTAAGGACAATTTAAGCTTTTTTAACCAGTTTTCCAATTCATGGAAATCATTATTCAATTGTTGACTGATGGTATCAACCAAAGTTGAACTACAGTATGTATTATATCAGATGCATAAATTATTTTATCTGTTTTGTTCAGGTTTAGGGGGATTACATCGATGAATATCATAAATAGGAGCAGCCCCGTATTGATCCTTGGGGAACTCCTTGCTCTAACTCCCTACCTCTGAATAATGTACCACCATAGAAAACTTATAATAATCTTCCACTTAAATAGCTGTTAATCTAATCCAGAGGTAAATTAGTGAGTCCTACATCTTCCAGGCTCCCGGGCAGCAGCTGATGGTTCATGAGAGTGAATGCCTTGGAAAGGTCCATGAACACAGCACCAGTGAGCATTCCTCTATCCATAACTCCACTGATGTGGTCCATGAACCTGGTCAAGGCAGTGCCTGTGCTATGACACTTTCTAAAACAATGCTGCTTGGAAACCCTGAGGCCCCCCAAATTCATATATGCTGTCAGTTGCTCAATAGCCAATTTTTCAAGGATGTATCCTAAGGGAAGGGGTAGTGATATGGGTTGATAATTACCCATGTCTTTTTAATTGCCCCCTTTAAAGATTGGTGTCACAATTGTTTGTTTCTGCTGTTGTGGGAAACAACCAGTGGTCAGAGATAAGTTGAATTTTATTAAGGGAAAAGCTAATGTGACCTGCTATTAACTTTAAAAACCGTGGGTGGGATATTCAAAGCAGTTGCGTATGACGCACCTGAGGTGCACCTGCACAAGTGCAGAAATGCAGCAAAGAGTGATATTCAGTGGGAGCCATTGCACTGTGCAATTCGCAGTGCTCCAATGTGCAACCTAATGAATGTATGCGCAAATTCAGGGGGAGTAGCCATGAATAAGTGGCGCAGTGCGATATTCAACAGCAAGCAAACAGTGCAAGCACAGAGCAACAGGGACATTGTGCAGAGCAAACATGAGCCCATAAGAAAATGGAGCAAGCAAGGGACGGAGGCTTGCACCACAGGGAAGCAATAGAGAGGGAGAGTGAGTGGGCAGGCAGGACAGCAGGAGGGGTGCAAGACAGAGACAGAGGTGGGCAGGAAGTGCAACAGAGTGTGGGACTGGGTGTGTGTCACTGATTGTGCCTGCATGTGTGAGCGACTGTGTGTGCATGTGAGACAGGTGCGGGGGCAACATCAGCAGCATGTGTCTGTGATACCTGGCATAGGAGGGGCAGTGAAAGTGCCCAGATGGGTGGGAGGTGGAGGCTACAGCCAGCAGGCCGCCAGCTGGGAACCCTGTATACAGGCATGTGCCCAGCACAGGGCCACACGCAGTGGCACACAGCCAGGGGTGCCTGGGGAGACAGCTACCCGGGGGGGCAGGACAGCCCTGGCCATGGCCAGTGCCATCTTCCAGATGGAGGCAGTAGTGAGGGGTGTGAGGAGGCAGGAGGCAGAGCGGTGCGGCCATGGAAGGGCTCATCGGCAGTATGCCTAGAACAGGTGGTACCGTGCCCACATCACCTTTGAACAGTACAGTGATACAGAGATTGTGGGCCAGTACCGCCTGAACTGGGCAATTCTGAGGCAGCTCTGTCAGCTGTGCAGTGATGAGATGCAGGCACCCACAAGACGGAGCCACGCTCTGTCGGTGGAGACTAAGGTCATGGCCATCATGTGCCTGCTCACCATGGGTACCTTCCAGAGACCAACAGGGGACACCACAGGCATAACCCAGTCGGCTGTGTCACAGCTCCTCACACAATTCCTCAACACAATGCTGCCACGTGTTGCAGAATACATCCATTTCCCCAGCACACAGGCAGAGCGTTCAGCGAACATGCAGGAGTTCCACAGGGTGGCACGTATGCCTGGCGTGCTAGGGCCCATTGACTGCAACCACATAGGCATCCACACACCACCTGGCCTGGAGGAGGTAGCCTACATCAACAGGAAGGGCTACCCCAGTGTCAACTGCCAGGTGGAATGCGATGCCATGGGGCGCATAATCAATGTCTGTGCTACACACCCTGGTGGAGCACACGATGTCTTCATCTGGCACCAGTCAGCACTGTGCCACAGGTTTAAGAGTGGGGACATCCCCACCGGCCACCTAGTAGGTGAGTATGCTGTTGGAATGGGCAGCCTGGCACAACAGGGCAGGGTGTGGGGGATGCTAGGCCAGGGGCACCAGAGGGTGTGGCCGGGAAGGGGGTGCAGCTACACAGACCACCATGTTAACCACACATGTCAACACACAGGTGACAGCAGATACCCACTCCAGTCCTGGCTGCTCACCCCATACCGGGGCTCATCAACCCCAGCGCAGGAGCGATACAGTGAGGCACATGCCAGCACACAGAACATCATCGAGCATGTGTTTGGGCTGCTGAAGGCCCAGTTCCATTGCCTGGACAGGTCTGGTGGTGCCCTACAGTACAGCCCCTCAAAGTCCTGCGGCCTATTCCTGGCCTGCCATATACTACACAACATGGCCACCGACCGTAGGATAGCTGTCGAGGTTGAAGAGGGGAACAGCAGTGGGGACGACGCAGTCGCCAGGCCAGGTGGTGGTAAGCAGCCCCCCCCCGAGTGAAGGGAACCCTGGCTGAACAGGATGGCCCAGCAACACTGGGACACAATTGCAGAGGAGCACTACGGTGCACACAGGTAGGCGACCATGACCACACGCACATCCCAGGGACCATGGCACAGCATTCAGGCATGCAAGGGTGGGCCCCATGACAGTAATGGCTGGAGTGGAGCATGGACAGGCATGGGACTGCATTCCGTGGAAGCACCGCATACAGCACTGCACACCCCACCCACACACCCACACACACATGCACATGCACACAGGCACCTACATGCACACACCGAGAGGCCGCCACCGGGCATGTGTCAGATGCTGAACACCGGTGCACAGTGGCAGCCGGTGCTGTGTTGGCATCATCATGCACATGCCACAGTGGCCAGTGGCTGGGTGTGTGTGTGCACAAGGCCTGTGTGCGGCGTCGACCATGGATGCCACATCCCTGAAATGCGCACACACACACACACACACACACACACCACACCAAAGTGCACACAGGGCAGCGGCAGACAGCAGACAGGGAAAATGGCAGCTCAGCACTGCTGTGTGGTCGCACGGCCACTGCAGACACATGGATGGCCCCGCCAAGACTACCCAGCAGATGCAGGCTGTGCGATGGCCACAGAGGGTGTCTGTGATGGTCCCCCAGGTGTGTCACTGTGGGAGCACAACCGGTTCCTCACAGGTGTCTACAGGCTCCCAAACATGCCCGCTCTAGGTGTGCCCAGAATGCCCACAGCAGATCCTGGCATCAACACAGAGGGAGTCACATGATGCCATGACTGAGGGGTGGAGAATGTACTCTGCGGGGTCTGCAGCGGATGGTCATGCACCAGGGTGGCCAGTGGTGCTAGGCCGGCCATGACCGCAGTGGTAAGCAGATCCAGGGCTGTGGTCGTGTCCTCCCACATATGTGTGGTCTTGGCCAGGAGCTGTTCAAGTCCCTGTCATGCCTCCCTGTGGCCTGGTGCAGCTCTTCATGGAGTGCACACACCCCTGACACGACCAGCACCTGTTGCTCATGGAGGCCCATAGCAGCCGGGTGTCCCAGTCAAGGGGTCGGTGCCCTGGGGGGCATGGGTATTGTGCCAACCCATGGGTGGTGCTTGACTCTGCAGCTCAGCCCCCACACTGGTGGGGGCTGAAAAGCAGGACCCTCTTGGGGCTACTCATTCTGCAGTGCACCGTTGGAGGGCACTGCTCCCGTCCCCCCTTCGACATCATCCAGCTGCCGCTGCTGCCCTTCCAGCCGCTGTGCACTGAGCAGCGCCAGTGTGGCTGCACCACCACTGCCACCCCATCAGCCTGCACTGCACTGCACCGATGGCACCCACAGCAACGCCGGGTGTGGGGGTCTGTGGGCAGACAACTGCTTCCAGGGCACCATCTGCACTGCCCTGGTGGGTGTGTGGTATGGGTGCCTCCCCCTGAATGGCAACACCACTATCCAGGATAATGGCCATGTCGTCATCGGTCCTGGACCCCGCTCCAATCAGTGTCTTGGCATACTGGATGTCATGGCTGGCGTCATGCTGAAACACAGCCAGGGCCTCATCCACAACCATGCCACAGGCATCTAGATGGACAGTGGAGTTGTACTGCCTGCTGTCCGGCCCCCAGACACTGGTGGAGGTGGAAGGATGGTCCTCCGGGTCCAGGACCGCCCCCATGGTGGACACCCCCACCCCTGCCGCTGCATGCAGGTGCTCCGGAGCTGAAAGGGAACACAGTTGCATTAGTGGCACATGCCCCTGCCCCCCTGCCCCAGATGCTGCTGTACCTACCATGCAGTGATGGGCTGCCTCCTGTCTGGAACCAGCCACCGGGTACCCTCTCGATGGCACTGTACCACATGGACACCACCACCAGCTCTTCCTGTGGTGACAGCTGTGGCATGTCAGACTGTCCACTGCCCATGGCAACACATGCAGCCCAGATGGCAGCTACCTTCTCCTTAATCCGCCTCTGGTCTGTGCCAACCTTCTTCTTGCACTCCTGTGCAGTCCTTTGATGGATGCCCTGCTGGTTCACGGCCTTGGCCACACCCTCCCATGCTGTTGTTCGGGCCTGTGGGGTGCCTGTCGAGCCACTCAGGAGAGGCTCCTCATCCAGGTAGGCCTCGAATAGGGCATCAGTCTCTGCCCTCGTGAAGCTGGGGCCTGCACTTCCGTGCAGGTCCACACTCCTCAACCTCCTCTTGATCCGTCATGCTTAGTCCTGTGGCAATAAACATGTGGTCAGTGATGGCTACAACCCACACCGCCCTTCCATTCCACTGTTCTGACAGATCCACAGCCTGGTGGCTTACCTCTGAAGGATGCAATACTGGTCTAGAGCCTGTGCAGTCCCGTGGTGCCTTTATAGCGCATTGCATGCAAATGAGGGGATGCGCAACTGTAATGCCTCCGATGCACCACGGATATGCTGATTTGCTAATCTGCATATGGCGGCTGAATATCGCAAAATTGCACATGGCGCATTGGTGTTGCGCATGCGCATGCCGTGTCACAACATTGTGACATGCACAATAGGCCCGGCAGTGTGCATGCACACAGTGCCATCACGTACGTCACTGGTGCAACCTACACAAACTGCGCTATACGCTGTACAGTGCTTTGCTGCTATTGGGCATGTGGCACGCATGTGCTGTATGCCCTATGGTGCCCAGGTGCTATTGGCCCATGGACCGTGGTGCTCAAATGTCCCTATTGTGCCCCATGCATGGCGAGCCCAATCATGCTATTTCTCATGGTGAGCCTGCCAACCCTTGACCCCACGATTGCCCTTTACCCTCCTGGTGACCTGCGGCACATGTCAGTGCTGTACCGGCTGTGTTACATATCCCCATGGCTGCGCGATTGGTGATGGCAGTGCATCACCGTGTGAAGCACGCATCCCCAGCACATGTGGCTCGTGTGCTACTGGGAGCCATTTTGGTTGTGCTACTGCCGATACAACCATGCTGTGCCGCAGTAGTGCCAGGGCACCTAACTGGTCGCAAGTGGAACTGGTCAACCTTGTGGCCCTTGTGCAGCCACATGCAGGCAGTCTATTTGGCCAGGTGCCCCTGAATCGGCCACAGACGGAGGTGTGGCAGGAGGTGGCTGAGGGGCTGGAGGAGGCCACAGGGGCACAGCACAGTGGTGAGCAATGCCTCCACTGCTATGGGGACCTGCAGTGGAGGGACTCTGAGAGGCTACGAGCACTACTGGCACACGTCCGGAGGGGTGCCATGCCACATCCAGGTAAGTGCACTACACCCATGTCCATGCCCATCCAGTGTTCTGTGGGGGCCAGCATGGTGGCACACCATGCTGCAGGAGGATTGCTGTGGCTGCGTGTTCTGTTGGCTGTGACAGTGCACCATGGGTGCACTGTGCCACCACGCTGCAGCAGTGCTGGGCCAGGGGGCATACTGTGCTGGGGGGGCATGTAGTGTTGCCAAGTACTGATGTGCCTTTATCCATGTTTCCCTACTAGGCCCTGAGGATAGAAGGAGGGCCCGGCTGGCTGGCACTGTGGGTGGGCCAGGGTGGGCCACCACAGGGGCTCAGGTGCAGGATGCCGGCCACTTGGGCGGTGCTGCCGGACAGGTACAGTGTGCACTGCAGCTTGCAGGTAGGCACTGTTCCAAGGTATGATGTTGTGCAGGGTGGGGGAAGGCCACAGCCCCCTGTGCACATGGCCATTCCAACTGTGCACCATCCGCAGTGTCCACTGCACTATGCCATGGCTATCACACATGTGTGTGGCTGCCACAGGTGGGCAGTGGGTGCACCCGGATTCCCGCTGTGCCACTGCCATCCTGCCAATTAGCCCTGTCACCTGGCTGCCATGGTTGTGGTGTGAGGCACATGGGTGGTGTAGGTGTGCAGTGTTCTGCATGGCTGTGGATAGTGGGGTTGGCAGCTCATGTGGGCGCACACACTGTGGGAGGGTGTGTGTGTCTTCTCAGGGGCGCATGTCACCGCTGTTCACTGCGCACGGTGGGTGGGCTACAGTCATATGGACATGCACTCATACCATGTCCTCTCCTTTGTCCTAGGTGTCCGTCACCCTGATGTCAACACCAAGCTCCTGAGGTGGATCCTTTGGGTCACCACTGTCATGCTCCAGGTGGCATAGCTGCTACAATAGACACAGCGCAGGCCACAGTGCAGACGTCGGCGTCAGACACCGGTGGGGCATGGATGGCCATAGGGCCCATTGGCCTGCTACTGTTTCCCTTCCCTGTCCCCCCTCCCTTGCACTCCCTTGTCCCCTTGTCTAGCCATGTCCCCTGTCACCCTGCCTCCCTTCCCCGGCCTCCCAGTTTGTACGTGGCCTCCCCATTCCTTGCTCCCTGTACCCAGTTACCTGTTAATATGTATATAGTTGTTTTATGCCTGTTTTAATTCACATATCTATGGTTAGCCATCTGTGACTGTGTCTGCTTTGTGGCTGGTGTGTGGAGCCATGCTGCAGTGGTGTGCATGGTGGCTGAGTGGTACGTCTGGGGTGGACTGGGGGTTGTGCCTGGTGGTCTCCACCCATTGGCTGGTGGCTGTGCTCTAGGGTGGCTGTGGGCTCTCTGTTTGTGTTGTGTGGCGTGTGCGTTGTGTGCTGTTGGCCTGTGTGTTGCCAGCTGTGGTCCAGGTGATGTGTCACATGCCTTCCTGTGGGAGTTGCTGGTGGCTGTTTGCCATTGGCCATTGGTGCCACCCTGCCTCTGTGCACCACTGCGGTGCGCATGGTTGGGGATCTGCTGCTGTGTGCCTGCCATGCCTCCCTCCTGGCATCCTCCGCACCCTGGTGGTGGTCCATCCCGCCCTGGTGGCATGCTTCTTGCTGTGCCTGTTGTCCTGTGTCCTGGCACATGCACCTCTGCCCCTTTTGCATCCCTGGTTGTGCTATGGCGCATGTTGGCTTGCCCCCTGGCACAGCCCTGGTTGTACTATGGTGCATGTTGGTTTGCTCCCTAGCACAGTCCTGGTTGCGCTATGGCACATCCCTGTGATATTCAGCCATGTTGCGCTGGTGCTTGCCATCATGCGCAACCTTTGAATATCGTGTTCTGTGTGCCATGGCGCAGTGGACTTGCGCTGCGCTGCTCTTGCACCTGCCTCTGGCACATGTCTGAATATTCCACCCCTAGGCTGCAATTCGCTGGCTCCTGAAGTTTTTATTGGAATTTGTTTTAATAATTTAAGCACCTGAGATGATCATTGCTTTAAAATAAAAAACACTACCTTCTTTAAGTGTTTTTTCAACTGGGTTTCAAAATCCGTTCCAGTTTCAGGTAGGTTATATTTATTCAGATTTAAAAATTTATTTAGGAATTCATGACTGATTTCTTGTGCATTTGTTAAATTTTTTTCCTTCTACACGATATTTGTCTGACTGTTCTCTCACAGATGTGTTTAAAGATTTTATAGAAGACCAGAACTTCTTTGGATTTTTTCGTTCGGCCTCTTGATGTTCTAAACAGCAGTTTGATTTACTTTGTCTTAGTTCTGATTTACATTCATTTTGTAATATTCAATATTTATTAAAATTAATAGTATTTTTAGTTGTTTTAAAACATTTCCAAGTCACATCTATTTATCTCTTTGCTTCATTAATTTAAACAGAGTTGGTGTAATCCATTTGCTCACATTACTCCTTACTCTTCTAGTTAGTTTTGGAAAACATTTATCTTGTAATTTTAAAAGAGAAGACGTAATGAAGTCCACTGCCAGATCAATATAGGGTATTGCATCTAAATAGGTCCAATCTATCATTCTAAGATCCAACAACAGATCCTCATTAAGTTTGTTAGAAAACTTCCAATAATAAATTAATCGAGGGTGAGGTTTCAAAAGTTTGCACCTCCATCAGCAGTAAGTGGCCATGTGATCACTCACTGCATCCGGAAGCACTCCTTTGTTTTTGACTTTTGCCTGATTAAATGGATCAATTCTCTCAATGCTGACCTTCAAGCACAACAAAGATATGGCCACTTCAAAACCCTTCTTCGCAAACACCTTGTTACCACAAGTACGTGTGACTACAACACCTAGCACCACTCACGCCACCCCCTTGCAGTTCTCCCTTCCTGTCTACCATGACTTGTCCAACTCCAGCACTTATCTCCCACCTCTTGCCCCTCATCACCCTAACTCCCCACCACCTTCCTTGCCCCTACACAGGGTGTCCCCTCCACCACCCCTCTCGCTAGCACTACCTTACCTCCCCTCACTCCTGATCCCTAGTACTTTCTCTCTATCTACCACCATCCCTCTCTTTTATTACACAATCCTCACCTCCTCCCCTGCTACCTTCTATACCTTGTCCCCACCACCCCAACCCAAGCCCTGCTCCCTTCTCCTCCCCACCCCTTTGTTCCAACCAACCCCCATCCCATGCCCCCTTCCCCCACCCTGTCCCATCCAACCCCCTTCATCACCTTCTACCCCACCCACCCCATGACCTCTCCTGCACTTACTCTCTCTGCCACTGATCCGACAAGGCAGCTTCAGGGTGGTTCCCCCTCCTACTATCCTTAACCTCCTGCCCAGCCCTCCTCCCCTCTGATACACACTGCTCGGCACAAGCCTCTCTGACCATCTACTCCCCATTTCTTTTCCCCAACTCTGTCCTCTATGTTACATAATTGCTTTACATACTCCGTTTTCCTGGTCAGTTTCTGAATTTATTTCTCAGCTGCATTACTACTGACTAACTGTTTATCTTGCCATCCCTGTGCATTAGTACTCTGTTTGCTGAAAACCTGTTTAGTATGCTGTACTGAAGTATCTCCCCTATTGTATTATCTGTAAATTTCTCTATGTATTCGAATGTTTATATTTGTATTCTGAATGTATGTATTTGAATTTTTACAAAACGATGTGGAAGCTTTGTAAACGAGCTTCCAGCTCAAAGGTGTTAATTCCGAGACTCTAATAAATAAATAAATATTAGTTACTACCCAATTGAGTACAGTATGATTTTTACTTTTTTTTTTGCATGTTATGTTTATTCCCCCTTCCAGCTGGGCTGCCCACTCCTTCAGGCAGCCAAGTCTCACCCTCTGCTGTTCCCCCATTCTGCTGTCCATTGCCCCTGCCACCCAATTGTCCTGATGTATTACTTCTCCTGTGGGACCCTTCCCATAGGAGGAATCTGGGAGGGGAGACTGAGATACCTTTTCAGTACCCCCTCGCATCTTGTTTGGGCAGCAGGGTGCAACTCGGGGCTTCCTAGCTTTGCAGCCAGGAGAGGTGGGCTGCCATCATCCAGCCAGCATGGGTGGCCATTTTCCTTGTTCTGTTGTCCCTGCTCCTGCTGGATGCACATGGTGATGTTCTCATTCCTTGTGTGTGTCATGTGTGGTCACCCTGCCACAAAGCGCAAGGCCAAATCTGGCCACAAGGAGCCACTGAAGTACGGTGCATCTACAACCCTCCCCCTAGGAGGAGAGCATCCAGGGGGCACTCTTAAGCCCTCTCTGCCAGCCTCTGTTCCTGAGGCCCTGGGCTTAGGTGTGAACCTGGGTCACCTGCGTGCCAGGCAATCCCCTATTGCCTGGCACCACAGAGCTGGCGTTACTGTTTAAATTAATTATTGTGTGAGTATGCATTTATTAACTCAGTCCTGCATTTATGAGTTGGCAGCCAGTGCTTGGGTCTGCAATTGGATCCCAATGAATATTAAAATCCCCCAGGGCAAGGAAATCCCCACCCAGCTGAAGTGTTGCTACAGAACTCAAAAAATCATCTAGGCCTTGGTGGGCCATGTTGGGGGGATTATACACAGGACAATACCTCAAGTTTTAGCAACCTCCCTGTTTTATCTCTCCTAACAACCACTCAGAATTAGACTTTGGTTTATAATTTGTTTCAGCTTCAGGCACAACTAATTCTGGTTTATAGTAAACCAGGATTCCTCCACCCTTCTTTTTTCCCCTACCCTGTCCTTTATAATTATTTTGTAACCATTCACGGCAACACAATTATTTGGTAATGAGGGATTTAGCTAGATTTCCATCAAGCTAAAAAGATCAGGGTCATATTTAGCAGTCTTCTTTTTGGGGGAAGAGGCTTCGTACATTTAAACGTGCCAATCTTAGGCCCCTAGTATGCCAACTATCTTAGCCAAAAATGATTCAGGGGTGGATGGTTCTGAATTCATTTCTACATTCCAGATAATAACATTTGGAAATTTCCACAACAATTCATGCAAATCTGTTTTTAGTAGTTGGTTCCATATTTATATCCCCCCAGTTCAAACTGAACTCTTTTCCTTATCATTCCTAAACAATTAATACTACCCAATGCATTATTAGTAGTATGTGATATTAGGTTTGGGTAGACAAAATCTTTCAATGACTTTGTAACACCCTTGCTCCCGGGGGCTACTAGAATCCCACTTAGAACCAGTGGCAGGCAGGGAAAGGCAGCTTGTGAGATGCCAGTTAAATGGGTTTCACACTGTCTCACTATGTTCTCAGTTTCAGCTGAGCTGGAGTGATGACGTCACCATAGAATTCTTGCCGCAGCATAAGCCACAATGGAATGCTAGCTGGAGGGGTTAGCTGTAGAACACTGGGAGATTCAAGTCAGTCTATCTGGAGACTTAAGCGAGTGAGGAGTGCTGCAGTGTGCAGCTCCTCAGAGCCTAGCTCTGATTTAGAGCTACCTTAGAAAAAAGGGTTGTGTGTTCTCACCCTAGAGAGGAACACAGAAGAGACCAGAAGGAAGTGGTAGAGACCGTTTCTAGTGTTGTTCCAGTGCCCCATCCCCGGGGAGATGGTGGGAAATTCCAGGATTTCAGGGGCAATCCCCTGGTCCAGCCTGGAGATGGAGAAGCTGTGGATTGAGTTTGTTCTGTGAATACCAGAGAATCAGTTTTGAGAAAGAAGCCCTGGGGCACCTGCATACCGTGGTGAGTTCTACTCTGATATAGAGACAATGTTCACCGAGACAGAGTTTAGAGTAAAAGTGTCTGCCTACTGTGGGGTCAAAGAGAGACTTGCCAAGTACAGAACTTTTAGACTGTGTATGACTTAGAAGCATCTGCAACAGTGAGGGTCTAGGGTAAAGACATAGTCACTTACAGAACATTCAAAGTCATGACACCTCCAGAGTGAAATGTAGAATGTTAAATGCACTAAACATTTTGAGAGGGCATCTACTAACAGAGTTTCAAAGAAAGGTGTAGTAACCAAATGAATGGCCGAGTACAGATTTGGGAGCAAGATGTGGGAGACCCCTCATCTGGAGTTGCTTGACCAATTTGCTTTGCTTTTATGAAGATGTCAGCCTTCAAACTGATAACAGACTACCCTACGGTATTGTGTTTATTGACTGTAGTAAAGCTTTTGATTCAATACCCCATTGGGCTATTATCCAGAAGTTAAGTACCCTACAGATTAATTCCAATATCATTAACTGGATAGCACAATGGCTGGTTGGTCGCACTCAGCGAGTAATGATTAATGGGCATCTTTCTAATATTGGTCATGTCTGCAGTGGGGTTCCACAGGGGTCCATGTTGGGCCCATGTTTGGTTTAAGCTTTCATTGCAGATTTAACTCTGGATTGTCACTCTAAATCCATAAAATATGCAGATGCCATCAAAATTGGTGAACCTTGTTTTGACTATGATAGTGTCAAGACTATCCAAAAAGATTTGGACATTATAACTAATTGGTTTAAGACATGGGATATGAAATTAAATCATGACAAGTGCAAAGTCATGCAGTTGGGTCCTCATAACTTATGTCATTCATATAGTTTAGATGACAATTTGCTTGCTAGTACCTCCACAGGAAAAGATCTCGGTGTCCATATAACGCAAGATTTTTCACCTAGTATGCAGATAAATAAAACTATTCAAAAAGCAAATAGTGCTGTGTGGTCCATAAGTAGGAATATTAAATCTCGGGAGGAGGAGAAGGTGTTACTGCTTATGTCCATCCTCATTTGGATTACGCATCTCAGTTTTGGTGTCCTTTTAAGAAACAGGAAGTTTTTCAGACTGAGAAAGTTCAGAGAAAATTCACAAAATACATCAAAGAGTATTTTGACATCCCATATGAATCAAGACTTACATCTTTGAATTTAATGTCATTATCCACTAGACACCTGAGGGGGGATCTTTTGTTTATGTTCAATGTCGTTCAGGATCCATTTCTCATGACTAACATGGGTATTGACTTCAAAAATATTATCTATAATACTAGGGGACACCCCCTCCAATTACAAGGTAGGGGCTTTAACCATATGCCCCGAAAATACTTTTTTACAGTTAGAACTATCAACCCTTGAAACTCGCTTCCACTGGATATTATTATTAGTGAATCAAAACTTATATTTAAGAACAGATTGGATCAGCATATTTTCTCCAATGTCGATATTAAATATTATTTACTATAGGAGCAATTATGGGCCTCAAAGCCTCCTAGCTCCTTACCTTCCTAGCATGATTCCTAGTACATTCAGTAGGGATATGGGCCTGTAGCTGGCTGCATTCTGGGGATCTTTCCCCTTCTTTGGCAGGATGGTGATAATTGCCTCCCTAAAGGAGGGGGGGGAGGGACCCGGCCTGCAGCGCCTAGATGAACACTTGTTGCAGGATAGGGGAAATGGTGGAACTCAGCATCTGCCAGATCTCCAGGGGAAATCCATTCCCACCTGGGGCTTTCCCCTTTTTCAGAGAAGTTATTGTAGAGGACACCTCCTCAACCATAATCGGGGTGTCTAGGGCCTTTGCCTGATGCTCTGAGAGTTGGGGAAGACCTAGAGAGGTCAAGAAGAGAATCATACCCTTGGGGTTTGGTTTCCTGGATGATTCATATAGTGAAGAATAGAAATCGGCCATTGTTTGATTAATCCCCTCTGTAGAGGTGTGAATACCACCACCCCCCATCTACCAAGGCTGCAATGTGGTACTCCATCTGTTGCTTCTTCAAACGATAGGCAAGAACTTTGCCCCTTCCCCCAGTATCTGTGCCATAGCCTAAGACTGAGATTTTGGCCTTCCTAGTGAGGAGCTCATTCACCTGCATCCTCAAGGCCGCCACCTGGCATCCCTCCTGTGTTTGAAGGGATGGGCTACCAAGCGCTTTAAAAGCCTCCTCCACATCCTTGAGCTGGTCCTCAAGAGAGTGAAGTCTCTGTTCCCTGGCCTTCTGATGTTTGTGGGCATAGTCCATAATAGTCCCCCTTAAGGTGGCCTTGAAGGCCTTCCATGTATTGCCTGTGGAGGTATCTGTGAACGGGCTATTTGAAAACAAAATCCTTGGCCTCATTCTGGATCCAGGGGGGGAAGTCCAGGTCATGAAGGAGTAGAGGATCCAATCTCCAGGAGGGAGACATGGGAGGGATCCCCAGGTGAAGGTCAACTGCACTGGGGCATGGTCAGAAATGATCAGGGGCTGAATGGTGGTGTTGATGGTGTTACTAGTAATGCTAGGGGAGGTAAGCCAAACATTTATGTGGCTATGGGAGCTGTGCACCGGGGAGTGAATGGTATAGTCATGCTGGGAGGGGTGGAAGATCCTCCAGGTGTCTGTGATAGCCAAGTCCTTCTGCATCTGGGCTAGCTAAAGGTGGACAAAATGGCATTGTGGAAGGTCAAGCTGTGAGTCTGAGACACATTGTGGAAAGACTGTGGGGGGGTTTCAAAATGGTCAAACAGACATGCAAATGTATGATGTGTCACTGTCTGTATTCGATTTCTTGTGTCTGAGTAGCCCTGCTGCTGTTTATAAAAGCTGCATCTATTTCTGATTAAACATCATAATTTGCAACACAAAATTGATGCATATGTGGTTTGTGTCATTTTGTTAGGAGCAACTGCATCTTTTTGAAGGGTAAAATTTGGACACGGGCCATCAAATAGACATTGTAACAGGCTGAACATATGTCTGTTTTGAAAACAGTGGTGCATGGATCCTTGCAGGTTCATTTATAGACTCCTTATTTGTTCTGAACTTGATGTAATTTTATAATTCTGTTAATGTCCGTTCTCTACTTGTACACTGCACTCCAAGGTCAGGCCTGAAAATAAGTATTGTATGTCTAGTGTGGCTAACTGGTTAACGAAATGAATGAAATAGAAAAATGAAATCCTGCCTTATGGCTTCCAAAGATACTAATAGTGGTTTTCCAGTAAAGAACAGCCACAGCCTTTTCTAGTTTTATTTATTCTATTTACTATTTGGGACCCTTAGGATCACTGGAGAGCTGCATGGGATGTGATAGCATGTTTTGTGTTCCATTAACGCCATAAGTTACAGTCATACAGTACAGCAAAACCTGTTTCAGAATGAATTACATGACCATAAGAAATATGGTTACAGTTTGAAAAAAAGTTTGCACACTACCTGTATGGAAAGATATAGGCACTGAAATTAGAGACATCTAGCTATATAAACATTGGGTGTACTGAAGAACACATGGTGTGGGTTTAATGTGAGTCTGCAACAAAGAACTGGATTAGAACTATGCTTGTTTTTTCCCTTGAGGGTTTTCAGTATCCTGTTCAAGCTGATTGGTGTGATGCAGATAAACGCTTACTACTGACTTCTTTGTAGTTGTTTGGGATGGCCCAGATAATCAGCTCAGCAGATATTAGGGAGTCATGATTAGGGGCCACTATGAAGTGGTACTTGAAATGGGGGGCTGGGCTGTAGACACATCTATGGAGGAGCGTAAGCCAATGAGTTTCCCTGTCTGTTGTTGGGCTCAGGCACTTTTATTGTTCATAACCTGCAGTGATAGGTTCTAGAGTTGTAATCAATGGTAACTCTATAGTCTATTGTAGAGGGTGGCCAGTTTAGGTAGTGTATTTTTGATGTCTGTATGGGAGACTATGCTGATACATCGCAAAGAAGGAAGAAGTATTGCTTTATGGCATTCCTATGGGCATACACATCTACACTTCATTTTGTCCGGCAGAGGGCACATAGCCTAGAACTGTGTGTTGCAACAATTTGGTTTTCATGATTTTTTGCTATGAGTCGTGGGTCCAGCCATACCATGAAGCATTTGAAATAAGGTGTGGCCATTCAGAAAGAGTTACTGAGAATGGCTGTAGGGTGATTATCACTATCAGAGCTGAAAGGAGAAAACTTTGGGGGATGCAGTGCTAGTGAGTTAAGTACCTGGTGGTGTTCTGGGCAAAGGATGACCTTCCAGAGGGAGATAAATGGGACATAAAGATGGACAAAAGGAATGCTGTTCACCAAAAGGTATGTAGCAAAGAAAATTAAAAAAAGAGTAGTGCTGTGCGGAATTTTCAAATTCTGGCGGAACGACATTCTGTGGAATTTTCAAAATTCCGCCGAATATCACTAATAATGGGATGGTGAAGTTCTGTGACAGAAAATAGTTGTAGAATAATTTTCTGTTGAAAAACATCCTGTTTTGCAAAATATCATTCTGCAGATCTCAATATATTCCATGGAAATTGTTGCAGAATAATTTTCCATGGAAAAAATGCTGTTCTGATGAAAATTATTCTGTGGAACACAGTAGGCAGAAATCCACAGAAGAACCAGTGAGATTTTGGTGGAAATTCTGCCGGCGGAATGGTCATTCAGCACTAATTCCACCTGAGGAATTCCACATTCCACACAGCACTAAAAATTAGGCTTCCAGTCATTTAAAAAAATTCATATTTACTAAGCAGGAGTTACTGTAATTGTGTAAAAATATTTGCTGCTGATGCACTAACAATTATATCAAAATGCTTTCTCGTGATTTTCTAACATTTAATTTGTGACAAACTAATAATGTATGCTTTACTCAAGAGCTTTCTGATAAAGTGCTAATATAACTAATGAATTAATTGTTTTCTCTATTGTTTTCTCAAGCTCTGTTCAGCTGGAGATCTGTGTTGACACGTGAAAGCACATCACTGTCTCTGTGATTTTTATTTGATATAATATGTGGCCAGCATTGTAAAATGTATTGTTTCATCACCAATATGTTGGGGAAGTAAGAAAAGGGCTGACCTTTTCAGCTACCTGTGAAGCATTCCAAAGTCAGACTTGACTTTTACTGTGTAAAATGTGTCTTTTCTTAGTCCAGTGGATCACTGGGTGTCTTATGTAGGAATGCTTAAGCAACCTGTAGGCGAGTGGTATGGCTGGGAATGATTGTAGGAATGGAATGATTGGGAGGATGCAGGAATGACTGGCTGATAGGATATGTGGTAGTGAGAGTTATAGTGTTAGGTATTGAGGGCTGGATATTCAAACTGCGCTATTCTGTGGTGCAAGCCCTTGCGCTGCACAAAATAGTTGCGCTGGGGTGTGGCCGGGGCGATATTCAACGGAGTTGCGCTATTGAGCAACTCCTTTGAATATCACCCCCTTGCCACAGCCACTGTGCATGGCGCAGTGGAACTTGTACCACTGCAAGTGGTCAGAGTGGAGCATTTAAGATGCGGTGGCTGAAAGTACCATTGCGCCATGCGCCAAATTTCGATATTCAAAAGGTGGCATGCAAATGGGGCCATAATTCATGCAAGAGCACAGAGGCCATTTGCATCTGTTATGGCCCCATTTGCATGCCATTGTTAGCATGCAGGTGCGTAATCCCCAAGGACTTGAGCCTGGAGCCCTGCCAGGCAGCAGCCGTCGGGGACCGACGCCCCCTGCAGCCCGATCGCGGGCATAAGTATAAACATCCCCCCATCACCCGACTGGCCCGATTGTGGGCATAAGTTTAAACATCCCCCACCCCGACTGGCCCAATCACGGGCATAAGTTAAAAAAAAAAACACCCCCACCAGCCCGATAGCGGGTAGAAAAGTTCAACCCCCAGAACATATCCCTGGTTGTCCAGTGCACCCTGAAGCCCGATCGCGGGCAGAATAAATTCAACCCCCAAGAACATATCCTGGTGGTCAGTGGACCTCAAAGCCAATCGCGGGCAGAACAAATTCAAACCCCCAAGGACCACCTACCCTGGTGATCTAGTGGCCCCACCCACCCACCCACAGGCCCACACGCTCCCCCGTCCAGTTGGCGGGCAGCAGCATCCCACCCGCCTGCCGCCCGCCGCCCGCCAACTGACTGCAGTAAGGAGCTACGCCCATGGTTCAGAGCAAGAGCCAATGGGTGTGCAGCCATACCAGCTCTAAGGCAGTCCAGATATGTGAATGAATTCATTTCATTCATATCCTAGACACCTGCTCTGACAAACTTCTGACGCCCATTGTCTCTTGCTCTGAACTAACGGGCATGCACCCACCGACAGTCAGTCGGTGTGCGGTGGGTGAGATGCTGCCATCGCCCGGCTGATGAGGCGGGGTGGTGGGGCTCCGTGGGTGGAGTGGGGTGGGGCCACTAGATCACCAGGGTAGGTGGTCCTTGGGAGGTGTTGGATCTCTATTCTGCCCACAATCAGGCTTCGAGGTCCACTGGACCACCAGGGATATGTTCTTGGGGGGTTTGAACTCTATTCTGCCCGCAATCGGGCTGGTGGGGAATGTTTTTTTTTCACTTATGCCCGAGATCGGGCCAGTCAGGTGGGGGATGTTTAAACTTATGCCCGCGATCGGGCCAGTCGGGGTGGGGGGTTACTATATGCCCGCGATTGGGCTGCAGGGGGGCACAGGGAGTAGGTTGAGGGCCACCCACAGGTGGCAGCTGCTGTGTTGCGCCTGCAATGCGGCAGCTCACCTGTGGGTGGCCCTCATTCTCTTTTTTTGGCTCAAAGTTGTGCAAGCGCAGGTTGGGGGTTGCGCCTGCACAACTCTGCACAGCCCGCTGAATAATGGGCTGTGCAGTTTATGCATGGTTCCTCCTCCTCTGGTTCAGCATGCCTTCATTAGCATTGTGCTGTTGCTCAGCTTGACTTGGGGGGCGCAACTGCCTCCTGCTGAATATGGCAGAATGGCGCAATTTCGGACTTGCGCAGGTGCAACCCTATTGCACATGGTGCAACCTTTTTGAATATCCAGCCCTGAGTGCATTTGTTCTGAAGTAGTTGAGGGAGTACTGAAGCATTCCAGTAGTTAAGCTATTTGAATGCGTGTGCAGCATAAATTTGGCTTCCACCCTCTCTGTCCGTTCTATATGGACTATTACCCATTCATGGTGCTGTAAAAAAATACATTAGGAACTCTTTTGAGGAAGTTTTCACCCCCAAAATTGTTACAGGGCTGAGGTCCTCTTAGACCATTTGCACTTATGGAAGAAAACCAAAAAATAAGATGAAATGAACATACACGTACTGCTTGTAAGGAGAGAAGAGGTGCAGTCATGAAAAAAGATATGCAATCTCTTTAATAAAAACTGGTAGAGACACCACTGTTCAAAAATGTAAAACCACTATGTAGGTCCATTTGCCAGAGGAATTAATTGTCTAATTATTTAAATGCAATATTATTATGACTTTTTCATAGAGAAGACAAAAAAAATCTATGTTGAGGAAACCAGTGGAGAACCAAGGCCTATGTTGTTATCTCTCCAGGTTTAACATTATTTTACCTTTGACTGAACTAAGGATCACAGATATGCTACTACAATTAGAGTATGCTTTGGTCCTCTCCATCCATCTTGAAGAGGCTTCCATCCTCCTGAAGATGTTGCAGGGCTAGCCACACAACAAAAGGAATCCCTACATGGAATGACCACCTCTGGAGAGGTACTTGGAGGCCAGAGCCCAATGTCAAAGAAAAGATGGGATTGTTGGAGGAACCCAGAAGTGAAAGGGAGATTAGATACTGCTGCTTCACACTTGGTTGCCCAGTTACAGTTGTAGCAACCGACATGGTCAGATACTTATATTTTATTAATAGTTATAGAGAAATTCCTTGCCTGCAGTGCCACAGTAGAGATACCAGTGAGAATCTCTTTCGAACTTTTGTGAAATATTGTGAAATATGTGACCATGTCAATTGCTACAACTGTACTCTACTCTGAATAAAGCCTCATGTGTGGAAACATTGGAGAAAACATCTTGAGGGGCAAACCCAAATTAAACAACACTGGAGCCATGCCCTTGATGTACAGAGCCTAAGGTGGATAAAGCTTAGTTGGGCAATAGAGAAAGCCCTTGATGGGCAAGAGAAAGTGTTGTAGCAAGAGACATGTAATGACGGTGCAAATAAGTTGAAGTTGTTGGGGTTATAGGGCACTTAGGAGCTGTGGTGACTGCCCTGAACCTTTAAAGTAGGATACTTTATAGAGGAGTGTAATGTCCAGATTAAGGGTAGAATTATAGATGTGTTGAGCCCTAAAGAGAGGCCCTGGATGACTGCTCTGGCAGACTGGTAGACATGGTAGTAAGGGTGAAGCAGCAGACTGAGGACCCAATCCTGGTGGAAGAACAAAAAACACTACTGAGCCAGAGCACTGCCACAACAGATGCAGCTGAATGCAAGAGAAGCAGGAAGCAGCAGGCTGTGTGTGTGTGGGAGGGGGGGCTGTAAGGAAGGGGGGCTGGCAGTACAGTAGGAAACAGTCTGGGAAGCCAAGAAAGCTGGGCAGGGTAACAGGATGGGGTACAGGGCAGTCATTTCTAATATTATTTAAGTTTTGTTTTTTAACCAGTTAAGAACACTAGGCCTAGGGCCCATTTTCAAGAGTGACCCAGATAAGTAAGGGCAATGACTCCCCCACAGCATCACTCAGGACAGAAGGCAATCAGGGGGGAGTGGGGACAATCAGCACAAGGGATGCTGGTTAAAGGTGGAAAAATAACCAGGTGGGGTGGCAATGCAGGTAAGAACAACAACTGGAGCAGGGGGAGAGGCAGATGACTTGGAACAACCAGCCAGCAGATGTAGTGGGGCAGAAACTGTGAGTGAATTCAAGCAGAGATGGGATAGGGCAAAAGGTCTTATTGACACATACTCTACTGGATGGCAGGTCCAGGATACAGGTAGTATAGGTAGTACAAAAAATGGGCAGTCTGTATAGATTCTTGGTCTTTATCTGCCATCACATTCTATGGTTCTATGATTCTATGATAAGGCAACAGAAGACAGTAGTGCTGCAGATGGACAAGCAACTCCACAGGAGTAAGCACAACAGTGGCAAATAACAGATGGTATAGGTGACTAAGTTGGGGGAACTAGTCATGCAAGTCATGCACACAAATTTGCATGGTAGTAGAGCAGCAGATGGAGCAGAAACAGAACCACAAACAATAGACACAGCTACTAGAGCAGGGCTCTGCTGGGTGGCTGTAGCTGGAAGGGGGTATCTAAGATGGCCAAAAGTCATATAGCCAGGATGTTCTGAGAACAAGCAAAGACTGAAGGAGGCAAGGAAGTGGGAAAGGAAGCTAACCCTGTAAACCTAACAGCAGCAGCAGGAGGAACAGTGTAGAATGGGTGATGGGTGACTGAAGTATGCCATGGAGATAGAGGAACAATGTGCACAACAAACACATAAGGAGCTGGAAGAAGTAAATTATAGCCAGAGCACAATGAGGACACCAGAATGGGGAGGGCGGGGGTTGAAGACAGTGGTGGCAACCCAGCAGCAATCTCTGGCACAAAGAAAACAAGCATCTGAATGATGCTTGGGGCATGTAATGCTTAAGTAACACCCAGTGAAGGGTGGCATGTGTCACCTGCTGCCCCATCAAACCGCAGGCAAAGTTCTTTAAATATAATTACTTTTATTCTCTATCCATTTTAAAGTTAACACCAAAATAAATCATATATGACTTTTTCAGTATTAGAATTATTTGGTGTGCTTAGCAGGTCAGAGTAAAGCAATGTAATAAGCATGTTAGAGTCCCATTCCTGGGTTTTGCATTTTCTTTCACTTGTGCTCATTGTGTAAACAGTGCTAGTGTTTCCTTAAATGGGAAGATCAAACTGCTGTAACCAGAAAACATTTGTTAGTAATTATGTAAAAATGTTTGCTCACGATTTGTGGTCATTTAACTCATGACAAACTAATAAATGGTGCTTTGCCTAAGAACCTTCTTAAATAGTGCTACCTCATAAGTCAGCTGTTTCTTCCACTGTTAAACTGGAAGTCTGTGCTGACAAATGAAAACATTTCATTCTCTCTGTGATTTTTATTTGAGCTCTGATCTGATCTGCATCATAAAAGGTACTGTTCCATCACCAACAGGCTAGAAAATAAGAATAGTACTGACCTTTAAAGCTACATTTGAGACACACCAAATTCAGACTTAACTTTCACTCTCAGAAGCAGAATATAAAATGGATGTCCTATAAATATGCAAAATCCTATTGTACATATACATATTTTAGGTTTCTGCCTAAATAAATCATACTACCTGTTCAGCATTCAAATTATTTGGTGTGCTTAGTGTTTGCCTGGGAAAAGTAAATGAACCTATTAGAGTCCCATTTCTGGGTTTAACTTTTTTTTACTTGGGGCCATCATCTAGACTTTGCTAGTGTTGTCTTTAATGGGAAGATGTAGTCAGAAAACATGTTTCAGAATTAATCTGTGTTCACATTGTTCATGCTGTTTCACATTATAAATGAAACTCACATTGTCGAAATAAGTCAAAATATGTGAAGCTAACAGGAAAATAAAGGGGAGACAGACTACAGTAGGTGGCAAATTGGAAGCAGGTGCCACATGCTGTACTAATGAATCACTCTGACTAAATTGGCATTTTCACCATGCTGCCTTCATATCTTTTAAACCTTCATCTCTGTGTGTTGTATTGTACACCTATTATTGTCTATTTCATAAATGACAGGAGCTTAAATAGGATTCTTCTGCTAGAACCAACTGCCTTGTTGCAATTGCTAAAATAAAGGGATTATCTTATTTTTGAGAGGAACCCTGAGACTAACTAGCCAACCCTAATGTCTATAGGCTTTATACCATTTGCTGTTATTACAACCCCTATGAGAAGTGTTTCTACTTTTAACATTTCTGACCATTTCCATCAGCTGTTTACTTTCTTATGTGCACATCACAAAAGCTCAAAAATAGGGCAACATATGTAGAAGTTTTTGTTACACAGGCCTTCTGAATGTAAATATTTGTGGGTCAGCTTGTGGGCAACTAGTGTATTGCTACTTCTGTCTGCATCTGCAAAATAGGAGTCTTTATGTTTCTACAGTGCCCATATGAGACCCATATCTTATTTCAGTGGGTACCCTTTCTAATTCTGCTTATCACTGGCAGGATGAAGCACAAGGAGGCTAAATGATGTGACCAGCGTAACACAGTGAGCAAGTGATTTAGTAACAAATTAATTTAAGGTCAAAAGAATGCTAGGTCCAGCGTGCCCCCCTCCCCATTTCACAAACAAGGATACAATAGGTATGCTATGCAATCACATACAAAGTTATAGGCCTGGGTAGTTGAACCTTTGGTTTCTAATATGGGTTTACTTATTTAAGAAATGTTTACTTATTTAAGAAACAAAATGTGGTAGCTATTTCATTTAACTCAAACCTTCTCTTGACGCATTTTAATTGTTTTATCAGAACATTGTATTTCATGCATTAGGGCACTGTGCAGTATCAAATTCTGTTCTGCTTGATTGTATTCTATCTACTATTCATGCTTTCTTCTGTTGCATGTTAGTAAATAAGAAGTAACAGTTAGAAAGCTGCAACTCACTGTGCTGCCGGCTGAAAAATGGCTTACTGCACTCTGACTTTAATTTGATACATGCTCTCAGAGATAAAAGACAGGGGTTCTAGCTAAATAAATTATCTGGACCTTCTGAAAGCACTGCACAGTCAGAGATGGATTGGTAAATATATAAAAAGAAAATAATATCCCCTCAGTGTACAATGTATACAGGTAATCAACAGAGTAATACTAGACACATTAAATAAAAAGGTTTATACGTAAAAAAACAAACAGAAAAATGACTAAATTAAACTAAGTATGGATTCTTTACAGACAGGTTTTCCATGAAATGGACTTTGCACAGTTTCCCTTTTACCAAAGATAGTACACAGAAAATTTGGAGAATGTGCCTTCTCTTAGATAAAGAATAGGACATCTATCACTAAGCACTGTCTTTTCACTCTCAGAGGCCCCCTCCCCAACTCTTTCTCTCTCTCTCTCCTCTCTCTCTCTCTCT
Source organism: Neoceratodus forsteri (assembly GCA_016271365.2). NCBI lineage: Eukaryota > Metazoa > Chordata > Ceratodontiformes > Ceratodontidae > Neoceratodus > Neoceratodus forsteri. The sequence continues at coordinate 1,549,269,330 of CM057452.1, read as the reverse complement.
CTCTCTCTCTCTCTCTCTCTCTCTCTCTCTGTCATGTTGACCATAGGCCATACCAACTGAAAGAGAAGGCTGAACCTCCCAAGACCCAAGATGAAAGGCATTGATCTCCCATGATTTCACAGACCCAGCCTATATCACTTTTATGTGCAAATCCCCTGTTTTTACAGCTTTTTCATGTGCATGGAATCTTCAAGCTGTTTGACCTTGTAGGCCATTACAGTCATTTCAAAACTAATAAGTGCATTTCATTTGGCTAGTTATTAATGTAAAAAAAATACCTTTAAATCCCAGTTGGCATTAACTTTAAAGAAACACATAGATGCAATGCAGACCTTTTGAGATTCATGGATACTGAATCTGTTAAACTCAAATAGAGGAACAGGGCAGGCTAAGAAGCTTGCTTCAGAAAGAAGCAAGGTAGATTTATCATTCTGACAGCATACACCCATGAGTAAATGGTGAGTGGGATTTGCAACCTGTTTTGTAACTGTAAATGTTTTTGTGAGTGCTTAAATGTATTAATGCTATCCTATCTTTTTCTTTCTAGATAAAGGAAAAAGCTATTACAGGAACTAAAATATGATCAGTGGAAAGGATATGAAAATGTGTTCTATCCAATGGTGTGATCAGATAGGTACTGCTCACTTCCTTGCTTAGTTCTATCAAATCTCTATTTTTGTAGGAGTTTTCTTCTTAGTTTACTAGTATTTGTCAAAGTGGTGAAGGTATGGATCACATGAAGGTTTCTTAATATTTTTTAAGCAAGATTAACTTGGGCTGTTGCATTGAATTGGCTGATTGCCAATGTATTTTAAAAATTGGGCCTGTGCCTTTAAATGTCCGATGATAAAAGTGACCCACTCAGGAGTTCTCTCTGCCCCTGATGAAGTCCCAATAAGGGACAACGTTGCTGAGGTACAGTGGGAGCCCTCTATCAGTTCTGAGCTCTGTAAGTACTTTGTTGTGTGATTTTACGCTATTAGGCATAATAAAATGATGTACGGTTATATACAGCAGCTGTGGTAATCTTATTATTGCTTTGCAGTGGTTGTACCCTTTATCCTTGTCTATTTTAGTTACTACTGAGTTTGCCACTTTGCACTCCCCACAGCCCTGAGGACATGTAACCCTTTTTGTTGATCTAGCAATCAATGTACACTTTATCCCTATTTATATTCAAACAAGAACTGGCTGGCCTTACTAATGCTGAACTGTCTTGGTGCCTTTACACTGTCTTCCCCTTTTCCTGCCCAATGGCTTATCTTTGTGACACAATATCAGGGTCATTATGGTTGCTAATTGGATACTCACAGTCATCTCTCTCACTCACTCTTTCTCTTCAAGTTACAAAGGCCTTTTGCAGTTGAATCCTCTGCATGCAGCATGTTAATGTGCAGAAACCAGTCTTAAGAAACAAAAACAGAAGAAAAAAACATCTTACATTTGTAGGGTGGAATCAGACAAAAACAGTTCAATACATTGTTTCCTATACTCAGATTGGAATAATGGGCCTACTCACCACAAAGTGATTTAAACATCAAATTTTATTTTGAATAACATCCATCTTCTTTTTTCCCACATTTCAGGGAAAACGAATCCCCTTCCTCAGGGTGTCTAGTTTGCAGTTTCTTAAAAAATATATAAAATATATATAAAAATAAGTTACATTAAATAGTTTGTCTAAGGCTCCCATTAATGAAATTTCATACAGAGTACCAGAGCTGTACTCCCATATAAGCACTCCATGAGTGTCTGTACTTTATATGACTTCTTAGTTTAGAGGCTCTATTCCTGGATTAGTGCAGTAAGAGAAGAAATGTAATTATTTAGCTGTCATTCTTTTTAAAATATTACCCTCAAATTATTCTAACTAAAAAGTTCTTAATTCCTAGTCCCACCTTGTTACACGTTGTTATAGTCAAGGTCTCCAAGTAATAATTTTTTTCTGCAAACTGTACTCTTTTTCTCATCAATTTCTAAAATAGTAAGTAAATGTGTTAAAGAATGACACCAAGCATGTTACTTAAAAAGCAACCTGTGCTTATCAGTTCAGTATTTTAAAACAACTTCATTCTACCTGAAAACTTTTTGTTTGACCTTCGGGGTCCTTGAGTGTTACAGCAGTAAGCAAGGCATTGGCCAGAAAGTGACTCTTTATGTAGAGGACCATTACCAGAATCCAGCAAAAAGATGCAAGCCCTTAGTGACATGGGATTTGTCACTGTAGAGAGTATGCATGGCTGAGTGCATGAACACTCACATGTGTGCTGGACCCACTAAATATAGCAGCACCTACTGTAGGTGTCTGGAATTGCTAGAGCATCTTGTATTTATTCAAATTGTTGTTATGATTCATGCTTATAGTTGCTGTCAAGGACAGATCTGAAAACTGGGGTAAGGTGAACTCTCCTGGCTTAATGTATTTGATATCACATGTTGCTTTAAACAAAAAAAGGGTCTTGAAAGAACTCTTAAAACTCAAGGTGGACAAAGCAATGGGGCCTGATGGGATTCACCCCAGAATTCTAAAAGAACTAAGGAGACACCTAGTGACACCACTGTCTACCCTTTTTAACAAATCTTGGGAGGATGGTGTGGTACCTGAGGGGTGGAGGAGGGTGGATGTGATTCCCCTTCATGGAAGTGGGAGCAAGGCAGAGACAAGAAATTACAGACCTGTTAGTTTGATCTCAGTGGTAGGGAAAATGATGGAATCACTTCTGAAGGAAAGAATTGTTGAATACCTAGAGGTCACTGGGGCACAGGACCCAAGGCAGCATGGATTCACAGCAGGAAAGTCATGTCAGATGAATCTACTAGATTTCCTTGACTGGGTGACCAAAGTAGCAGACCAGGGAGGGGCTGGGATATGGCCTACCTAGACTTTAACAAGGCATTTGACACAGTCCCACACAAAAGATTAATAAATAAGTTAGCCAGCCTGGGAGTGGGTCTCAGGGTGGTAGCCTGGATAACAAACTGTCTGGACAACAGGATGCACAGGGTAATAGCAAATGGAGTACACTCTGAAGAAAGGTTGGTTATTAGTTGGGTACCACAGAGTTCAGTACTGGGACTGATCCTCTTTAATGTCTTTATAAGAGAAATTGCACAGGGGCTAGAAGGAAAGGTATGCCTCTTTGCAGATGACACGAAGATCTGCAACAGGGTTGATACACAAGGGGGGTGGAAAGGATGAGAAGGGGCTTGGAAAGGTTGGATAAATGGTCAAAAGTATGGCAGCTTAGATTCAGTGCAAAGAAGTGCAAAGTAATGCACCAGGGGAACAATAACCCAGGGGAACAGAACACAATGAGGGGGTACAAAATGGAAAGGGACCTGTGGGTAGTCATATCAGATGACTTAAGGTAGGCAAGCAATGTGTGAAGGCAGTAAGGAGGGCTGGGAGGATACTGTGATGCATAGGGAGAGGTATCACCAGTATAAAACAGAAAGCTGTTATCCCTCTGCACAGACAGTTGGTGAAACCCCATCTGGAGCACTGCATGCAGTTCTGGAGACCTCATCTCTGGAAGGACATAGACAGGATGGGGGCAGTCCAGAGGAGGGGAACTAAAATGGTACAGGGTCTGCAACAGAAGCCATAGAAAGAGAGACTAAAAGAGCTCAACATGTATACCCTTGAGAAAAGGAGGGAGGGGGGCATAATAGAAAATTTCAAGTACCTTAAGGGACTCAACAAAGTCCAAGAGGGTAGCATCTTTCAGAAAATGAGCTGTGCAAGATCAAGGGGGCACAATTTGAAGATGGGGGTGGCTCAGGGGCAACATGAGGAAGCATTTTTTCATGGAGAGGGTGGTGGGCACATGGAGCCACCTTTCTGAGGAGGTCATGGAGTCGAAAACAGTGGAGGAATTCAAGAACGCATGGGACAGACATAAGGCAATTATAGTAGGGGTAGGAGAAAGCAGGCTGTTGGTAACTGGAATCTGCAGCTTATCCAATAGGTAGGGAAACAGGCAGGCTTGGTGGGCCAAGCAGTCCTTACCTGCCATCAAAGTCTATGTTTCTAAGCCAGCCCAGAGGCACTGAGGGTTGAGTCGCTGAACGCCACACCTTGCTCCACACCGGCGACCCAGGTTTGGTGATGAGCTTGGGCCCGCTGGGGGTCAGCAGGGGGAGAGAGGGATTGAGTGCCCAACAGTGGCTCTCCCTCTCTGGGAAGGGTTCTATGCCTGTCCCACTGATCTACTGCCATCTCTCGGGTGAACCCAGGGTTTGGCAGTGCAGGTCAGGTCATGCAAAGGGAAGGGGCAGCATCAGCCAAGAACCCTGGGAGGAGTTGTGTCCTTACACATACCTCCCAATTGGCTCTCCTAGAGTGCCAACAACTGCGGGGAACAGAACAAGGAAAATGGCAGCCTGTCACTCCTAGGTGATGACCCCTCTAGTGCCAAACATGTTCGCAACAGTCTACAGAGCAGACTTCGCTGTGTACCACCCACTCCATCGTTGTTCAGGGGGGGAAGGAAAGGAGGACCTCTCCTCGCCCCACCCGGGGGTTATCCTGGGTACCTAGGGCTACTAAGGGGGTGATCAGTCTAGTAGCAGACTCCTGTGTCTGCAAGGTGAGGTTGTGAGACATGTAGGGGCTCTGAATGAGTGGAGTGATGAGGCAGGGAAGGTGTCAAAAACAGCAATGTTAAAAAAAGTCTATGTCTCTAAATAATATGTTAGTACTAAAGAGTGGATTGGGGGGGTTATTTTTTTTTAATAAATAGGATACCCGAGACATTGATGGATGGAATGGACTGGCAAGCTGTTTATAGAATTGGTAACCAATCAATACAATCATTCAGGCCATATGTTGGATCCACCGATTGGAACAGATTAATGTAAAAGGCTTCCCTCGGCAATAGCTTTTGTCTGTAATTGCCCCCTCTCCTATCTTTCTCAACCTTTTCTATTCCAAAAAATCTTAATGTAGGTAAGTGGTGTGAAACTTCCAAAAAATAACAGGCTATAAGGGAATTATTATCTTGTCTCCTAATGCAACCCTTATGTTCTCTGATCCTCCTTTTGAGCAGACGTCATAGGGGCCAAAACCACAGATGGATTCAAAAATGCATGGGACATACAAAAGGCAACCATAGTGGTATGAAAGGGAAGGTAAGCTGCAGATCATTTAGGATATGGAGCTTATGTAGGTAGGGAAATGGGCAGACTAGAGGGCCAAGCGGTCCTTATCTGCCATCAAATTCTGTGTTTCTGTTTCTTTCAGTTTTCCCTATGTAGATAAGATTGCAAGGCATTTCATTTCATATACAGCCCCTGTTGACTGACATGTAATGAATTCCTTGCTCCCTACATCCTCATCTCACTCAAAACATTTCTGATTGTTTTCAGTCTCCATGTATTGTTGCAACATATGCATCTCCCACATAGGAAATTCCCTTTAAAATCTGTACTTGTGAAAAAAGCAATGTTTCTCTGAGTTGGGGTCTTGTGATATATGTGTACTGTCCTATCCTGTATAGTTCTAACTTTCTTAATTACTACTAAGGGATCTGTTGGAAAGATCCTTTCTCATATTTAGGTGGACTTGAGTATATGCCAGTGTATACAAATGACTTTTTTATGTAGTAAAAATAATAATTACATTTCACTGTAAACAAAATCCCATTCTCCGTGGACTGTTAGTCTCTTCCACCTGTTCATAAAATAGCTACTCTTTTGCATCCATCAGTTTTTGTTTTAGTTACATCCAACACTTGTTGAGTGTAGCCCCTCTGTAAGAACCTAGGGCCCTATTCTAGAAGGGTGGCGCAAGTTGCTGCCGAACGCAACTTACGCCACCCGCAACTGCGACATTGCCCCTGTGCCCTATTCTAGAAGGGGCAGGGCCTCTGCAGCAAAGTCCTGTGACTTGCGACATGCGGCTAGATATGCCACACAGAAGGCTTACCTGGCCAGCATGTTGCAACCCGCAGTCGTAAGTCACAAGTGCACCTCCCCCAGCAAGCCACAACAGCTGCCCCGCAGGGCTGCCTACACTCCCTGCCCCCCCAAGCCTGCAGCAATTGCTCCATTGGGCTGGCCACAACAACTGGCACCCCAAAGCCCCCAGCAATTGCCTGCAGGGCTGGCCACATCACCTGGCCCCCGCAACCACCAGGAAGTGCCCCACAAGGCTGGCCACATCAACACGCCCCTGACTCCACCATTGTAAATGCCCCACAGGGCAGCGCTGTCATCTCCTCCTCCGCCCCTGACCCTGGTCGCTGTCACAAATGTGGCAAGTCACCCGATTGGTAGTTTGTCTCACTCAGTTATGCGTAGTTTATCCAGCTCTTCTCACTCCATCTCTCTAGCTGGCACTGGCATACTCATTTTCCACTACGGTTAACTACTGACCGAGTCTGCATGAGCACATACTAAAGATGCACCTAGAAATTAATTTCTGAGAGTGTCTTACAGTACCACATACTGAACTCAGCTCTGGCGGCTGCATGGTGGTGAGAGGTGGCTGTGCCTGTCGCCTGCTGGGGATGGGTGGAGGTGCTGGGTGGGCTGGCACGGCTGGGTGGGGGGGCCACTAGGCTGACAGGGCAGGGTATTTGCCGCATTTGCAGCCGGTGACTCAGGAGTCAGGGCACGAGTGGAGGAATGACAGTGCCGCCCTATGGGGCATATCTCAATGGGGGTTTCAGGGGGCTAGGGGTGTGGGTAGCCCTGCAGGGCATAACATGTACACATCAGGGCCATTGCTGTGGGTAGCCCTGAGGGGCATTACATATACACCTCGGGGCAGTTGCTGTGGGTAGCTCTGCAGGGCATTACTTATACACCTCAGGGCAGTTGCTGTGGGTAGCCCTGTGGGGCATTACTTATACACCTCGGGGCAATTGCTGTGGCTAGCCCTGTGGGGCACCCACTGAGGTATGCTGGCCATGGGGGGAGGACAATTGTGGCATGACTGCAGGTGGGTCTACAGGACCCCCAGGCGGCTGGTGTAACTTACGTTGCCAGTTCTCCTCCAAGGGTTCTTCTAGAATCCCAACATTGGGGACTTTATTACTGCCCTTCTGGAAAGGGGCACAACTGCTGCTGTAAACCTCCTAATGCCATGCTGCAGGGGGTTTATGGTGCAACTGCGGGCATAACAGCTGTTCGGCACAAGTGGCCTGCGACATGTCACAGGCCACTTTGTAGAATCGTGGATGTCGCAAGTGCTGGCATAAGTTGCTACATGCGCCATTCTACTTGGGGCAAGTGCTGTTACGCCAGGCGTAACTTTTCTAGAATTGGACCCCTAGTTTCCATCTCATCTGTGGTTAGTTCCAAATCAGCTTCTAGGTTGCAGTTTCTTTTAGCCCTCAACATTCGGCAATAAGGAATTGAATCCTTTAAGTTCCTGGGGTGGAAACTGCTAGCCTCTAAAATACTGTTTCTGTCAGTTATTTTCCTAAAGGGTTTTGTACAAAGCTTTCCTTCATGTTTAAAAATCAATAGATTCAAAAAATTTATCATTACTGAATAGGGTTTTTTGCAGATTTCAAATGGTCAATTTTTAAATTGATGAATTCAGGGACATCCTCTAGTTCAGCCTCTGTGTCTTTCCATATCACAAGAATATCATCAATAAACCCTTTCAATAACAACATTTTGTCTGAAAAAAGACTATTGGTGAAGATGTATCTAGATTCAAAATTGTCCATATACAAATTGGTATATGATGGTGCCATGCTGTACCCCATTGCTGTGTCATTTATTTGTATAAAATGGTATTTTCTGAATCTGAAATAGTTCTGTGTAACGTGTAATTCTGCCAATTTAATAAAAAATTCACTAAGAGGTTTTGTTTCTACCCTTTTTTTCTTCCAACATGGATCTAAGGCTCTCACATCTGAAGGCATGTGTTATTGGTGTATAGAGATCATTTACATCCCACAAGACAAGTAAAATGTCTTCTAAGTATGTAGAAGTTTGATTTATTTCTTCCAAAATGTTGATACCATGAGTACTATCTCTCAAAAATGTATTTGTTTGTTGTATAAAATCTCTAATATAGTGATCGAGCCACATAAATAGAGAGTGGTTCTAAAACTGAACCCACCTCTGAAACTATTGGTCTGCCTGGTGGGTATATGGAATCTTTGTGGATTTTAGGGAGTGTGTAGAACACTGGAGTAATAGGGTGTTGTTTAACTAGATCCTCTCTTTCCTAGTCTATGATCCATCCATTATCCAAGGCTTGGTCCAAAACTCCCTCAATTTCATTTTTAATATCCATAGCAGGGTCTTTAGCTATTTTCAGACAGTTACTAGTGTCAGAAAGCAAATGTTTACATTTCTCACCAAAAGTTTCATAATCCTCTATGACTACCACCCCACCTGTGTCAGTTTTTTAATGATTATTGTATCATCATTCTCTAGAGCCCTTAGGGCTGTAAATTCTGCTACAGACAGGTTAAACTTACTTCTACAGTCCATGTTTCGTGCCCGTTTTATTAATACATCTATATTTTTATTCACTACTACCATATGGGTCTTACTAGAATATGGAATATTCCCAGCAGGAGCAAAATGTGATTTAAGTTTAAATTTTTGATTTAAAATCCTTCTCTTTTCATCCTATAATTGGTTCACACTTTCAGTAGGGTAGTTCTCAAAATAGTACCTTAGTCTTAATTTTCTGTAAAAATGATTTAGTTTCAATTGTATCTCAAATTCACTTGTTTTCTCATGAGGGCAAAAAGACAAGCCATTCCCCAGTATTTGAATTTCAGTTGAATTTAAACTCCATTTTGACAGATTAAATATGACATTTTCTGTTGTGATCTCATGGTTACTTGAGTTACCTGCTCTTTCTGCTTGTGTCTTCTTTTTCTTGTTGATTCTATACCTTCATCTCTTCCCACTACTCTTGATCCTCCTTAACATAGAAACATAGAAACATAGAAGTTGACGGCAGATAAGGACCACAAGGCCCATCCAGTCTGCCCATTTCTTTTTCTACCTTATGAATGTGCCATCAGCCTTTGCTCTGTAAATGGCCTATCTATTCATACTCATCTCTATTGCTCCCTTATGCCTAGCCCATGCCTGTTTGAAGCCCTGCACTATATTCATATCCACCACTTCCTGAGGTAGGCCATTAAAGGCATCCACCACCCTTTCTGTGAAAAAGAACTTCCTCACATTACCCCTTGATCAGCCTCCTTCTACTCTCATGCTGTTTCCTCTTGTCCTGCTATTTTTCATATATTGAAACATGTTAGACTCTTTCACCTTGTTAATGCCCTTAAGGTGTTTGAATGTTTCAATCATATCACCTCTCTCCCTCCTTTGCCCGAGGGTATACATACTGAGCTCCGTTAATCTGTCTTCATATGTTTTCTGATGCAGTCCCTGCACCATTTTGATTGCCGTTCTCTGGACTGCCTCAATTTGGTTAATGTCCTTGTGAAGGTGTGGCCTCCAGTACTGCACGCTGTACTCCAGATGGGGCCTAACCAGTGTCTTGTAAAGAGGGATTATTACCTCCCTCTTACAACTTGTGATGCCCCTACTAATACACCCCAACATCCCTCTAGCCTTACCTACTGCTTTAGTGGTCTGCTTGGATGATTTCAGGTCATCAGTGATGATGATGGCCAAGTCTCTTTCTTCCCTCGTGACTGCCAGCAACTCCCCTCCCAGCCTATAGGTGGCTTCAGGGTGTCTCTTCCCTATCTGCATGATCTTGCACTTCTTTGTGTTAAACCCCAGTTGCCACTCTTCCAACCATTTTGCTACTTTATCCACATCTCTTCTCATTCTGCCCACCCCATCTGGATCATCTACTCTATTGCAGATCTTGATGTCATCTGCAAACAGGCAAACCTTACCCTCCTGTCCATCTGCAATGTCATTGTTGAAGATATTGAAGAGGACTGGCCCCAGGACTGATCCCTGAGGTACCCCACTTGTGACTTGCATCTCTTATGACTGTATACTGTTTACCACCACTCTCTGTTTTCTGCCTGTCAACCTGTTTGCCACCCAGTTGACCAACGTCTGACCCACCCCGAGCCTACCCAGCTTATTAATCAATATTCTATGTGGAACAGTATCGAAAGCTTTGCTGAAGTCAAGGTAGGCAACATCAACTGTTCCCCCTTGGTCCACCACTCTGGTTACCCAGTCAAAGAAATCTATGAGATTAGTTTGACAGGACCTTCCTTTTGTAAACTCATGCTGTCTTGGATCCTGTGGTCCTATGGATTCCAGGTGTTGCACTATCCTTTCCTTTAGGAGTGCCTCCATAACCTTGCCCACTACTGAGGTAAGACTGACTGGTCTGTAGTTCCCTGCCTCCTCCCTGCTACCACTCTTGTGGAGCGGGATCACATGAGCCCTTCTCCAGTCTTCTGGGACCTCTCCTGTGCTCAGAGACTCACTAAAGAGTTTTGATAATGGCTCTGCTAGTTCCACCTTTAGCTACTTTAGTACCATGGGATGTATGCCATCAGGTCCCATTGCCCTGTCCACCCTGAGCTTATTGAACTCTTGTAGGACCCTTTCTTTTGTGAAGGGACTAGTGTGCATCTCCCTTCCCTCTGTGTCCATGGTGCTGAGCTGTGGGTCCTGCACTACCTTCTCTTCAGTAAATACTAAGCTGAAGTATCTATTTCGGATAGATGCTTTTACATGATCCTTCTCATCACATGCCCCCTTATCACCTTTGATCATAGCAATACCTCCTCTGGACTTTCTCCTTTCACTAATGTATCTATAGAAAGTCTTGTCACCTTCCTCTGGTTCATTTTTTTTTCTCTTTCTGTATCTACTCTTGTAAACTGGTAGCCCATCCTGTTCCTGCCTTGAAAGTTCCTCCTGCCCCTGCCCGTGAAGGAACCCATCCGTAAAACAACAGTTCCCTATGCTTGTTCTTGTTTATCACTTCCAGAGGAAAAAGAGTGGAATCTGAATCAAAATTGTAAATAAAACCCTGTTCATTTTTGTTATGTTTATTTTTGAACCAAGAATAAACTTTGTTATCTTTGTAATCATTGAGGTCCCATTTTAACTTATACAGTTTAGTGGCCCTAATTTCATTTTAAGAATTGTCTGTCTGTTGACTTTTAAAAGAAAGTCATCATATTCTTCCACTGTGAATTTCTTTTTAACCTCTTTTTTGTAAGATTTCTATTTCCATGTCACGTTTCAATAATTCCTTTGTGAGTGATTTTACTAAAATACGCACAAAATCCCTAGAGTACTGGTTCCTTGCCCCATCCTACTTTTGTTCTAACTCTTCTGTTGTAAAATCAAGATTTGGTTTGACCAGTATTCTCAAGCCTTTCATTATTAATTTTTGTTTAAGGTATTCTGTGAGGGCTAAAGCATGCCAATCTAGTTTTAGGTGTTTCTGTTTAGTATACTCAAAATCATTAGTGATGGATTTTGAAGTTAACCAATCCAGTGAACTGTCTCTAGATTTTGTATCCCTCTAAAATCCTTTGTTCCTTTGAGTCTGTGATAATTTTTGGGATAGATCTATTATCTGTGATGCAATCAAGTTTGTGAAAACTGCTCATGTTACAAGAATATGGCTTAGAGTGGTGGTGGTGGGGGGGTTGGAAAACCAAACAGAAACAGTAACTAATCTTCAAGATTAAATTATTCAGTTTGTTAGCTGATCGTTCCATTCTATTTGTTCCAACAACCACATAACCATCTTATTAGTAGCTTGTGAAAATGTAATATTAACAAACAGATAAACAGACCTTTGCAATGTTATTAAATACAAGACAAAAAAGCCCAAACAGTTCACTTTGTTCAACTAACAGATCAAACAGGACCTAGACTCTATAGAAAGAAGCCATTCCCTTTTTTTATTTTTTTCCTCCAGAAGAATTGTGTATCACCAAAATCAAGAAAATATTCCAAGGTTCTCAATGTGAGATTTTTACAAAAAAATAATAAAACAGGTATCCTGGTAAATGTTAAAGCCAGTGACAGTTCTTCTTTTGCTGAAATCTGAAGTAGTCCTAAAGTCTCAAATCTTCAAATAAACAAAGTTCATACACATTTCACAAATAACAGGATCCAACTACTAAAGTCTCTATTGTTGGGTCACTCTTCCGGAATAGGCACTAAGCCAGATGCTTCTCAAACAAAAGCTGAAAACCAGTACAGCCAACCTCAATAAAAAGGAAAAAAATGGGACAAAATCAAAGACAGGGAGTGGCTGAGACCAACCACAGCAAATGTAAACTACTGTATACTCAGACTGGAATAGTGGGTCTACTCACCACAAAGTGATTTAAACAACAAATTTTATTTTGAATAACAGCCAGCTTCTTTTTACCTATATTTCAAGGAAAACTAATCCCCTTCCTCAGGGAGTCTGGTTTACAGTTTGTTTTTAAAAAATACACAACACATATAAATAAAATTCAATTTCAATAAATAGTTTGTCTAAGGCTCTCATTAATGAAATTTTATACAGAGTACCAGAGCCATACTCACATATAAGCACTCCATGAGTGTCTGTACTTTATATGTCTTCTTAGTTTAGAGGTTCTATTTCTGGCTTGCTGCTGTAACAGAAGAAATGTTATGATTTAGCTATCATTTTTTTTAATTAGCACCCTCAAATTAATTAAACTAAAAAGTTCTTATTTCCTAGTCCCACCTTGTTACAAGCCATTATATCCAAGGTCTCTATGTAGCAAATTCTTCTTTCTGCAAACTGTACTCTTTTTCTCCTCAATTTCTAAAATAGAAACATCCATAGAAACACAGACTTGATGGCAGATAAGGACTGCTTGGCCCACCTAGTCTGCCCATTTCCCTACCTAGAGGATAAGCTGCAGATCTATTTAACCAACAGACTATTTCTTCCTATTCCCCACAAAAATTGCCTTATGTCTGTCCCATGCATTCTTGAATTCTCCCACAGTTTTAGACCCCACAACCTCCTCAGGAAGGCTGTTCCATGCATCCACCACCCTCTCTGTGAAAAATACTTCCTCACATTGCCCCTGAGCTGTCCCCCCTCTATCTTCAAATTGTGTCTCCTTGTTCTTGAATATCTCTTTTTCTGAAAGATGCTACCCTCTTGGACTTTATTGATTCCACTGAGGTACCTAAACATTTCTATCATGTCCCCCCTCTCCCTCCTTTCCTCAAGGGTATACACATTAAGCTCCTTTAGTCTCTCCTTGTATGGCTTCTCTTGCAGACCCTGCACCATTTTAGTTGCCCTCCTCTGAACTGCTTCCATCCTGTCTATGTCTTTGCGGAGATGGGGTCTCCAGAACTGGACGCAGTACTCCAGATGGGGTCTCCAGAACTGGACGCAGTACTCCAAATAGTAAGTATATGTGTGAAAGAATGACACCAAACACACTACTTAAAAAGCAGCCTGTGCTTATCAGTTCAGCATTTTAAAACAACTTCACTCTACCTGAAAACTTTTTGTTTGAATTTCGGGTTCCTTGAGTGTAACAGCAGTAAGCAAGGTATCTGCCAGAAAGCATCTCTTTATGTAGTTGACCAATACCAGAATCTGGCAAAAAGATGCATGCCCTCAGTCACATGGGATCTGTTACTGTAGAGTGCATGCATGGCCGGGTGCATAAATGCTCACCTGTATGCTAGATCTAATAAATATAGCGGCACCTACTGTAGGTGTCTGGAATTGCTAAAGCATCTTGTATTTATTCAAATTGTTTTGTAAGCCCTATGTTGGTTATTGTTTGTGACCATTAAGTATTAATATCACTAGCAATGTAAATCCTTTCTACAGGATGCTAGCATATCTGTCCCTGGTGTCTTAACCAAGTAGGTTCCCAGCTATGAATTGCTCAACAAAAAATGCACATGAAATCCATTATTATTTCTCTTTGTACTTGTAAAACTGTCTTCCACAATAATAGAGAATTGGGTTCTGTTTTGAAACAAATTAAATATACTAAATATTATATATATATATATATATATATATATATATATATATATATATATATATATATATTTAATTAATGCATCAGTTAGGGTTTTATTAATGTGTAAAAAGCTGGGAAATTCTACGTTATAGTTTACCAACCCTACCACCCCACCACACCCTCCACACACCAACAGGCATTGGGGTGTGTCTTGGGGTCATTGGGCTTAACTCTCACCCCATTCCATGTGTAAACAAGATGAGATGGTACAGTATAGGAGAATGGGTGAGAGTTAGGAACAAAGACTCTAAAGCACACTCCAACACAAGTTGGTGTGTGTGGAGGGTGGGGGCGGGGGTGGGGTGGAAGGGTTGATAACCCTAATATCGAATTTCTCAGCTTTTTATGCTTTAATAAAAACCCTAACTGATGCATTAATGTAGTTTTTTGCAATGAATTTCTCTTCTTTTTGAGAAACTGTAATGTAACTGGTATGTGGTTGTGGAAGCGCGGGCACTCCAGGCCCTGCACTCCCCTTACACTACCCATTGTTGCATAATGATATGCATAAGTGGGAAAGCAGCTATAGCAACACTCACTAGCATTTACTTCTCCAGTTCTGAAGCTGCAGGGTTGCTCCGCTCCCTGTCCTGTCTCTAGAGTCATGAGCTTATTTTCAGAAAAGAGATTGCAAGTGTACCAATGTACACAGTTTTTCAGGAGTACTGACACAGAATGCAGTAGTAGACAACTGTGAGGACCCATAACAGTGCAATTTGCAGACCACTCAGTCAAGCTACATGTTGGGGCAGAAAGTGAAAGTTCAGTAGCGTCACTGAATATGACGGTGACGGCATGAATGAGATCATTTTTTAAATAATTATTTATTGAAAAAGAATGGCAGGATCAACCAGATATCAAAGGTCTGTGTAGGTGGGGGAGGTTGTGCAAGTGTGGGGCAGGTTTTAGGCTAGAGTCGCATGGTCTAGAAAGTGAAATGCTTTCATTTTCTTAAGAATGACGTATGGGAACATAGAGATATCTCCATGACATATAGAAACATGGAGATATCACTATGATGTATAGGAACATGGAGATATCAGGGATAACTCCACTACCTGCCTGAGATACAACTTTTTATCAGTATATCTATACTAAGACACATGCTGTATAAATATATTTATACAATGGGGTAGGAGCTTCATAGTTACAATAAAACATGTTATTTAAACTGCAGTGAGATATCTGAAGCTGATGTCACTAGAGTTAAAATATCTACCAGATATACATAACCCTCTGATGTCAGCTTTACTACCATAGTCACTCCAATGAACATCATCTCAAAACCCAGCTCCCTAAATGATCACAAGCCTAAATCAATCAACACATTTCAATGCCAAAGTACACTCACCTGCAAGCCATCAAGATAAGAATCCCAGTCCCCCATGTGTAACGCAGTCTCTGCTTTGAGACCTAGAAAACAGAAACCGGTATTAAAATGCATCAATGCTGAAATACTCAGAACAGGAACTAACCACAGCTGAATCAAAAACTCCACAGCGGCTCAACAAACTGACCCTAAATAGGCATACAAAACCTGCAGACATGCAACAAGAAATAACGGAGCTATGCACTCAATTTGAGAAAGATGAACAGCCACGACTAGATCTAAACATGACTGATGAAACATTTTCGATCCCTCAAACACAGGAATATAACAGACCTCCAAAAAATAAATATTTCTTAGACCCTGAATATATCCAGAAATACATTGTCAGCTCCAAAAACGACAACACAAAATGGAAGACTAAACACCGATGTTAACCGCTTCCAAAACTTCTTACTAGAAGACTTGGAACTCAAAACACCCATAAAAGAAATTGAACCAGAAGAACTAGACAGTTTACTCTGCACTACCTCACGACAGCAGTAAAAAAAGATAGCTCTTAATAAGAACTTTTAACACTGAGATCTAGATTTCAGAGCATCGAACGACATCTCTGTGAACATGGCTACAAGGAACCATTATCAACATCTTTAACATTTGAACGCAGCAGGCAGGTTCTCATTTCCAAACAAAAACATCTAAAACAAATGGGTTTGGAGAATAGACCTAAAGCAGCAGACAACATAACTGACAGCATGATTGACAAACTATACTGATTTAGATTGCCTGGGACCCAGCAACCCACAGTCCCTAATAAACTCCCTGTGAGTAATTATGAACATGTATTTTGGCGTCAGGGACAATACTGAGGCTAAAAACCTAAAATGAGGAGATATCTCTCTTAAAACAGACACGGACAACACAAAATACCTTGAACTGTCCAAAGAGAGACAAACCAAAATACGCTGTGTGTCTAATCCTAAAGATATCAGAACCATTAAACCCAGAGCCTAACAATCAACAGACCCTAAACGACGTCCAGTAAAAAATGATTTACAAAGCAAAACTACCACAAAAATGTCAGCACCCAGAATCACCATTTTTTCTGGCAATTACCTACCCAATCCACAACCTGGTTCAAAAATCAAGCGCTGGGCATACTGTAAATGCTATAGCCAGAATAATAAAAACCATGATTGACCAAGCTGGACTCCACAGCGATAGACGTCTGACTAATCACTCAATTTGAAAACATCTCATACAGAAATTAACATATTCCAATATCCGGCCACAAAAAAAATTGAATCCATCAACTCGTACTCCAAACTCAATGAAACAAAACAAAAAGAAATATCCCGAATTCTAACAAATGAAGCAGACTGCAAACCAAGTACCTCGAAGGCATCAGCTCCAGAATCATCCACAAATTCACGACCAACTGCATATCTTGACTCCATGCCAGCTTGTTTCCAGAACCCCATAATTAATGCCTTGCACATCACCTTTAATGTCATACAAGGTAAAAAAATCACAGTCGCACACCCAAAGCACATTTCTACTAAGACGAACACTAACCATCTCTTTTTTACTGTTTGCAGGTCACCAATATCAGCAGCTCCTGAGGAAAAGACATCATCCCATTTCTTCAAACTCAGACTCTGACTAGCCGACCAAACAAACAGGAAGCTGCACCACAACACGGAACTCCCTGCAGCATCCAGAGCACTTAGAACCAATCAACAGCAACTGTTCACAAAAAATATCACTCTTCCATATTAAATACTCTATAGAAAAGCAATAGCAGCATACAAAAGCTGACTGTTACCTGACAAATACAAGTTTTCTGTTAAACGGCCTCGGTGACTGTAACCAAGCCGGATATTAACTATGTTATAAACCAAACTCGGTGAAAACAACCGAATCGAAAAAAAATATTATGTACACCAAGCACCAACACTACAACTGACAAGCAATAAACTTACACATGCCTCACAAACTACTAAATTACCAACAAACTAGTAAATACCTCTTCAACTCCCACCGCTGTATTCCCACCCTATGACACCTACAACAGGTGCTCCCACCCCATTGTATAAACTGCACACATGATGTGCAGATCATGTGATATGCATAATATACTCACTCCTGCATCATGAACTATGGATACTCTCACTCATGCCTTCAGCACTCATGAGTATCCATAGCTCACTCTGCAGGAGTGAGTATATTATGCATATCACACTCCTACCCATCATGTATCCTATATATACATATATATATATAATGTTATTTCCTAATAAACCTAAATGTCTTTCTGCAATCATTTCAATAATAAAATTACATATATTTACAAACCAAAGGATTCCAGTTTCACAAAAGGATTCACACACTTTTTTTCCCCTTTTAACTACATTGAGGCTGGTATTGTACCAAAGTAACAAAACAAAAAAACAAATAAAAATATAAAAATTATATACTTGCATGGTACATTAGGGGTTCCTGGTAAATAGTCATTGGGAAAAGGGTTCCAGTACTAAGGAGAAGGGAGGTTCCAAAACAGCAATCAGGGCAGACAGAAGCAGAGCAGAAAGGGATCATGTTGGAAGTGGTGCAGTGCAATGGATGTGGAGCAGTAGTCTTCAGAAGGACTTTCTGTGAACTGTGGTACTGCCCCATCTGCTGGCACCTCTCTGTGCTGAGGACAGAGATTGACAGCCTCCAGGCAGAGTTGTCTAGGTTTCAGGAAATCTCCTCCCCTATCAAAGGGCCACCAAGTCTGCACCCACTATCACAAAGGTGGACCAGCAAGAGGAGTGGGTGGACTAAAGTGGGCTCAGGGAGGGTGAGGCGGGTGGATCAAAAGCACATCCCCCACCTGGTGCAACTGAAGAACTCCTATGCAATTATGGAGGGCAGGAAGTTCCCACAGTGTCATCCAAAGTTGCCACCAGGGGGGTGGGCGAGTTCTTCACAAGACAGACCCACATGTGGGTGGTAAAGGATCCCAATGGAAGAGGAAGCTTCTCCTAGTGGGGGACTAGATAGTCCAGGGAGTTGATTTGGGGACAGGTACAGTGGAGGAAAGGGAATAAAGGGTCTACCTAGAGGCACAGCTCAGAGGGATGGGGAGAGGATCCACAGAATTGCTACAGCAGTTGCGAGGAATGGGAAGCTTGATGTCATTCTCCATCTGGGGACAAATGACCTGGCTAGGGATGAAGCAGAAATAGAAAGGGTACAGGAGGAGTTCAAGGAGTTGGGGAGGGGCCTTGGGCAGGTAGCAAGCTCTGTGATCTTCTTGGAGGTGCTGCCTGTCCATGGAAAGGGGGAGGCTAGGAACCTCCACCCCAGGGACTTCAACACTTGGATGGAGAACTGGTGCAGAGAGAAGGGTTTTGGCTACATTGGGGACTGAGAACCCACCTGGAGAAATGTGGACCTGTACAAGGACGGCAGCCTACTTCCATCCAGGGAGGGGACCGTTGTCCTCAGTGAACAGGTTTAAATGCTTCATTGTCAAGCATTTAAACTAGCCGGAGGTGACAGAAGGAAGCAGGGAGAATCAAACTACCCACCCCACAGGATAGTGCAGACAACATGGAGGACCAAAGCATTATGATATCGCCAGAGGTAAATTAATTCATAAAGGGGGGATCAGAGGTAACTAGACTCAAAAAGGGGGGAACAGAGGAGGACAGGAGGAAGGCAGTTAAAAAAAGGAA
Source organism: Neoceratodus forsteri (assembly GCA_016271365.2). Classification (NCBI taxonomy): domain Eukaryota; kingdom Metazoa; phylum Chordata; order Ceratodontiformes; family Ceratodontidae; genus Neoceratodus; species Neoceratodus forsteri. The sequence goes on along the minus strand of CM057452.1, from coordinate 1,549,250,323 downwards.
GGACAGGGGAAGGTGGGAGCAGGATCGAGCATTGGATCTCCTCTCCTGATGGGTTGGACACCCACCTGTAGTCCAGCCATCACTGGATCGAGGTCCAGTGGCAGGCGTAGGTGGCTACAGAGCAACTAGCAGGGTGGGGCATCCCATAGGCTGTGATGTGTGTGTGCCTTCACAAGTGTGCATCACATCAGGGGTGCGAGGAACTGGGGAGAAAAAATAAAAAAATGTACAAATTACCTATAAAAAAGGAAGGGCAAATGGAGGAGGCAAAAAGGCAAAAGGGGGGATGATAAAAAGGAGAAATGGCAAAACATGGAAAGCTATGCATACTAATGCCCACAACCTAGGAAATAAAATCCCAGACCTGGTGGCCCTGATGACAGAGGCTGTCCTGGACAGTGTGGCTATTATGGAGATGTGGCATACTGGAAACCATGAATGGGATGTAGCAATTCCAGGTTATACTCTGTTTAGGAGTGACAGGGAGGGAAAAAATGGAGGGGGAGTTGGCGCTTTACATCAGGGAGGGTATTAGAACAACTGAGATACAGGGAATGCAGGGGGGTGGAGGTACTGTGGGTCACCCTTGAGACAGGCAATGGCATAGCTATTCACATGGATATGTTATACAGACTTTCGGCAGAGGGGGAGGAGGTGGACAGGGTGCTAGTGGAATCCATCCACATGATAGCTGCTAAAGGGGAGGTGCTGCTCGTAGGTGATTTAAATCTGCCAGATGTGGACTGGAGCATCCCAGCTGCTGCCTCAGTCAGGAGCAGAAACATCCTGTATTCCATGTGAGGGGCGTGCTTCAGGCAGCTAGTGCTACAGCCTACCCGAGAGGGTGCAGTTTTGGACCTGGTACTCACCAACAGGGACAGAATTGCAGACATCAGGGTGGGCAGATACCTGGGATCCAGTGATCATCGCACAGTGTGGTTCATTAATAGTACATGGGCAGAGTCAAGCCACACAAAGGGTAGGGTCCTGGATTTCAGGAGGGTGGACTTTACAAAGATGGGGAGATGTCCCAAAAATGCCCTGACAAAGAGGGATGAATGGTGGGGAGTTGAGGAGCAGTGGGCCCATCTGTAAGGAGCCATAGGGGAGGAGACAAACCTGTGCATTAGATAAGTAAACAAGGGCTTTAGAAAGAACCACTATGGCTCTCAAAGGAAGTGGCCGGGAAGGTAAGGGTGATAAAAATGGCTTTCAGGAAATACAAGGAAACACAGAAGGAGGAGGACAAGGTAGTGTACCTGTATAAACAGAGGGAGGAAGAGAAAGTAGTCAAGAGCACAAAGGCACAAACAGGCAAAAAATAGCACAAGAGGTAAAAAAAGGAGACAAGACTTTTTAAAGGTACATTAGTGAAAGGAGAAAATCCAGGGATGGGACTGTAAGGCTTAAAAGAGATAAAGTGTGTGGAAGTGGACCTGGAAAAACCATCAATACTGAACAAATATTTTTGTTCTGTATTCACAAATGAAGGAGAAGGGGAGGGACCACAGTTAGGCAACATGAGCAAATATGAGAGGGAGGTGGACACCAGTCCATTTATGGAAGAGAGAGTCCGAAAAGAACTCACAAAACTGAAACTGAACAAAGCAATAGGACCTGATGTTATACATCCTAGAATATCAAGGGAACTACAAGAGGTGTAGGCAGCACAACTGTTCAACAAATCACTCGTTATGGGAGTGGTTACAGAGGACTGGAGGAGGGCAGATGTAGTCCCTCTTCCTAAAAGTGGGAGTACGGAGGAGGCTAGAAACTATAGACCAGTCAGTCTCACTTCAATATGGGAAAAACTATGGAATCACTACTTAAATAAAGGATTGTGGAACACCTTGAATCCATTGGAGCACAGGATCCAAAACAGCATGGATTCGCAGTAGGAATGTCATGTCAGACAAATGTAATTGATTTGTTTGACAGGGTGATGAGGGAAGTGTATCGGGGGGATCTGTGGATGCGGCCTACCTGGATTTCAGTAAGGCCTTCGATTCCATTCCACATAGAAGACTTGTGAATAAGCAGGGCAGCCTGGGAGTGGGTCACAAGATGGTAAACTGGGCTAGGAACTGGTTGAGTGATAGAAGACAGAGGGTAATGGTAAATGGAGCTCAATCTGAGAAAAGCAGTGATGGCACAGGGATCAGTTCTGGGGCCAGCCTTGTTTAATGTCTTCATAAATGACACTGTGGAGCAGTTGTAGGGGAAGGTATGCCTCTGCAAATGACACTAAGATCTGCAACAGGGAGGACACACTGGGAGGGCTGGAGAAAATGAAGAGGGACCTAGGTAAACTGGAGGCATGGTCTAGAGTGCAGCAGCTGAGATTCAATGTGAAAAAGTGCAAAATCATGCATTTGGGGCACACAAGCCCAGGGGAAGATTACATCATTGGGGGGGGGGGATACTGACCCACTCATGAGGGTCAGATCACTGAGCTCACAGTACCCACCCCTAAGTGCAATCCGTGACAGGGAGGGGAGAAAACAGGGATATCCTCCTTGCATCCACCCAGAGTGTTCACTGGGTTTACAACAGAACACTTGCTACGATGTCCCAGAGCATCCGTCTATACTTTTGATCAGAGCACAATATCAAGTCTCGAGTCTTGTGGCAAAATATGAACCCTTTTCATGGCTATTACACACAGGAAGAAGGCCCAAGTGTTATGCATTCTTCGGGTAGCAGCGCATCACCTGATTTGGCCTTCACCCTAAAGGACATGCAATAGCCCAGTTCACAATCCCAGCAGACTCATATGAGACTCTGGTAGTCTCCCTAATCCTGCCGGATCCCCTACTGAACTTGTTCAACTTGGTTGCTATTTGGTGATCCTTCTAAGCAGAAACAGTTGTCACAGATTTGTAATAAAACTTCTTTTTTTTATCGTATAAGATTTTTATTAGTTTTTATAAGCATGAGATTACAGACAATATGTATCCAGCTCAGACAGTAGAATACATAAGAGTTATAGCTTTACATGGATGTAGTGCTTTCCACCTTTACTTATAATTAGCATCATGTTTAACAATAACATATTCCAGTAGACAGGACTAGGCATAATGGCACACTCAGATGCTTACACCTTCTATGAATGGAAGCTAAAGAAGGGGATTTACTGGGGTGGGGGGAGTTTGCAAAGTTCAGAGTGCAAATATGGATCCCATTTAGAGTAATAATAGTGTAGGTTCCCCCCTTGTAGATAGGTTAATTGTTCAAAAATTGACAATCTTGCGAGGGCCGCATGCCAAATCTTCTGTATGGGTAAGACCCTCTGGCGAGAATGTGAGAGTAACAGGCGTTTAGCTTCTAAAAGGGCTGAGAGGGTCCAATCCTGGAAAGGTTTAGGGAGATGTGATAACAAGGCAGTATCCCCCAATAAAAGTTTAAGATCTTGTAGGGACACAGGAGATTTGAGTACCTTGGAGAGATCCAAGGCAATCATATTCCAAACACTTGTGAGGTGGGGGCATGTCCAGAGAATGTGCAAGAGATGGGCGTTGGTCTGTAAACAGCACCAGCAATTTGTATGGTTAAGCAGGCCTTGAGCTTGTAGAGCTTCTGGTGTACGATACCAAAGCAACAGGATTTTCAATTGAAGGAAATGGCTTTTTGTGTCTCTACATACCCGGTGTATGTCTTAAAGGTAATGATCCCATTGATTCTGCGAGATAGGGGATGACAGATGGACTTCCCAGCATTGCTTAGTAGTCAATGTGGTGAGAGGCTGTGCATCTCTCCATGTAGCATAAAACTACCCCAAAAGACATTTGGAAGTGGAATGTTTGTGCAAAGTATTTAACCATTGCCAATGTGCATCAAAAGGTTGGTTGACTAGAAGGGGTTGTATGATGCTATAAATCTGGAGATAATGCCAGAAATCTTTTTGTGAAAGGGATAATTTTGTTTGGAGTTGTGCAAAGGATAAGATGTGCCACATCCCTTGTGAGCGTAGGTCCTGGACCACTTGTATTCCACGCATCTGCCATGAGGGCCAGTGAAATGGGGCTCCATCGATTTGAAATAGGCTATTTTGCCAAAGGGGGGGCGTATTGTAGTGGGGGGGACCATTCTTGTTTCAAAGTATATGTTTTATGTATAAGGGTTTTCCACACCTTGATAACACTACAAATCATGGTGGGTAGGGAATGTGGTAGGGGGTGTAGGAATGAGAGAAGGGAGGAAAGAAACGCACCTCCAGCCAAGTCAGATTCTAGTTGTACCCAAGCCGGAGAACCCATTGAGTTGGGTACAAACCATTTGGTTGCATGTGCTGCCATACAGGTGAGATGGTAACCATGGGACACCTAGGCCACCCTGTGACCAATGTGCTTTTATTTTTTGTTTGCTCCACCTAGGGGGCTTATTGTCCCATAGAAAGGCTGAAACATGATGCTGTATCAGAGTGAACAATTTAAGAGAAAAGGAGATGGGCAAACTGTTGAAGAGGTAAAGAAGACGGGGAAACAACAGCATACAAATGGCTGCCACCCGTCCAGGGGTCAGAGCTGCAGTTTACACCATCTTTCGATCTCTGTCACAAGTTGCATGAGTAGAGGGGAGAAATTAACAGATTCAAATGCAGCCCAATTAGTGGGGAGATGTATACTCAAGTAGGTGAAGCCACACACCGCCTATGTAAGGTTAGTACCTTGTATGCACTTATTGGTACATCCTGAATTAAGGGGAGCTACCGTTGTTTTTTTATGAGTGACTTGGAGACCAGATAGGGTAGCAAAGTCCCCTAACACTTTGAGGGCAGCAGGGACTGACTGGGTGGGGTTGGACAAGGTCAAAAGGAGGTCATCAGTGTACGTCGTGGTCTGGTATGAATGCTCTGCAACTCGTATACCATGGATCTGTGGGGATGAGGTCAAGACCCAGATCAGTGGATCTAAAGCTACTAGGAAAAGAAGTGGCGAGAGGGGGCAACCCTGCCTCATATCTCTATTGAGTGGGGGGCCGGGAGATGTCATTATTAGTTAAAATGTGCGCTGTGGGGGAACAATATCATGTCTGTATCCACTTCCAAAATTGGTTCCCAAAACCATACTTTTTAAGTACTTCATGGAGATATGGCCATTCTATAGAGTTGAATGCTTTGGACAAGTCGATGGCCATAGCTGCCATGGGAAGTGCTGGCTGAGATGCAAACCATTTAAGATTAAGTAATAACCTAGTATTGTCTGTCCCCGACTTGCCTTGCTTAAAACCTGCTCGTGCAGAGTGAATGATAGTTGGAAGGATGGCTGTCATTCATGTGGCTAACACTTTGGCTAGAATTTCAGTGTCAACTGGTAGTAGTGATATAGACCTATAGTTGGCACAGTCCAGGGAGTCAGGTGACTTTTTAGGAAGTAGAGTAACCAATGCATCATGCATAGAAGTTGGGAAAGATCCAGCCGCGTGGGAGGCTTGTAGAGCCAGCAGAAGGGGTTGAAAGGTATCAGGCCCCATGGCATGGTATAGCTCCACGGACATTCCGTCCAGTCCTGGGGCTTTCCCCTGAGCCATGTGAGAAGGTGCAGTGTGGAGCTCCTCACAGGTGAGGGGAGCATCAAGGGGAGCTACTTAATCTGAGGTGAGGACTGGTAAATGGGTCTGTTGTGCGAATGTGGAGTGACTTTGGGAGAGTTAGGTATCTGTAATATGTATCTGGGATTGATATAACTTTTCATAAAACTGCGTCATAACATCGTTGTTGCTTTGTGGGCTCGAGACAGTGGTGCCTGATGGGAAACGAAGGGCATGGATTCCGGTCGCAGACCATTTTTGGTGCAGCCGAAAGGCAAGGAGTTTTCCAGTTTTCTCACCACCATCCCAGTATGCATGCTTGGACCTTAGCAGAAGCCACTCTGCTTTCTGATGGAGAATAAGGTTAATTTGATATTCGAGTCCTGTAATTTGTCAGTGCAGGGCGTTGTCTCCTTGAACCAGCAGGGTGCTCTTAAAGCGTTGTTCTAATGTTTGAAGGTCTGCTTGCAGTTTGGCTAATTGTGATCTGCAGGCTTTGTCCTGGGCTGCAGAGAAGGAGAAAATATGGCCATGGATCACTGCCTTAAATGCTTCCCATACTGTTGTGCTGTCAACTCCACACTCAGAATTAAGGGCAAAATAATCTTGTGTTGCTTGTAAAAGCATGGGACAAAAATTGGGGTCCCTAAAAAGAAGGGGGTTACAGCGCCATTTAACCCGACAGGGAGGGCTAGTGGGGGGGGTAAGAGATTCAGATGGGGGCATGATCCGAAATGAGAACTGAACCAGTCGACGAGCCCATTATGCCCTGGGCTGCCACATCATTGACTAGCCAGAAGTCTATGCAACTGTGGGAATCATGGGGGGCAGAATAGAAGGCGTAATCTCAACCTGTAGGATGGTCCCTATGCCATACATCTGTAAGGCCCCATTCCTCCATCATGTCTTGCAGTGACTGCCTACCTTTTAGTATACAATGAGGGGTGGGGTAAGATCTGTCCAGGAAAATGTTGTTAACCATGTTGAAATCCCCACCAAGTACTATTGGAATTGGTGCTTCAGCAGGATTTAATTCCGCAATAACACAGCTGATTTCAGGGAAAAAGTCCACATGATCTTGATTTGGGACATAGATATTACCCAACAACATGGTATTCCCTTGGGAGGAGATTTTAGCCAATACCCATCATCTCTGAGAGTCTTTTTTGATATTTTCTACTTTCCACTGGGAAGTTCGTCTAAAGAGAATAGCAACCCCTTTGGTCTTATTAGCTGCGGAACTGGCCACTATGTCCTCTACCCAGGATTTCTTGATCCATGAAATGGCAGGAGGTAATAGATGTGTTTCTTGTAGCAATGCAACCTCCGTCCTAAGAGAACGTAGATGCTGCAATACCTTCATGCGCTTAATTGGGTGGTTCAGTCCTTTTACATTCCAGGACACCCAACAGGCTGCACTTGGTGTCAAAGCATCCGCTACCATGATCCCAAATAAGGAATAGCTAGGTGTACTTACTGCGAGTGAATACAGGGGAGGAGATGAACTCACCCAGAAAGTCTTGGGACCACAGTACACAAAACAGGATATTACCAGAAGGCCAAGGACCCCATAAACTGGAGGCGTAAGCATTACCAAGTTGATAGGTACACACTGTCTGAGATGCAGAATAGGCTAGATAAACACAGAGCAAAGAAAAAGCTATTAATATTTGTTAAGAACTATTAAGTCTAGTCAACAATTCAACAACAGTTGCTCTAAGAGTGTGGAGGTCAATGCAAAAGAGGGCAGCAAAACTGCCTTACTGCTATGCTGAATCCAACACTCAAGTTGAGGTGTATGTGAAGTCTAATCAAGAAGCCCTCCTGCACTGAGAACCTCCTGAGGTTGGGTGTCCCGAGCCTGTGGAGGGGGTAAAAGGGAGGGGAAGGAGGGACCTATGGGGGGGTAACTGGAGGACGGAAAAGATAGGGAGGGAGGTTGGTGAGCTCACCCACCCACCAGTACTAAAGAAGTTTAACTGAAAAGGCAACAGGCCTTATAAAGGTCTTTAACCTTAGTTACAGGGAGGACACCGCACAGGTGAATACTTGTCACATCATGTGAAAGTGGGGGGGGGGGAGTTCTGGCTGGTAAAGATGGTTATAGTCCAAGTGCTAGATAGCAAGGTGCCTTGGGAGCCGGGAGGGGGAGTGAGAATGTGTTCCAGTCTAGGCCTGGAGAAGACATAAAATAAGAAGCAGCTAGTCCCATGAAGGACAATGTGGTAATCGTCAGGTGACCAGTCTTTCGACCTGCTCAGGGTTCACCTGAGTTAGAACTTTAGAGTTCGAGGTAGTGTTCACCACCACGGCAGCATAAGTGAGTAGTCCAGACTTGACTGGAATAGATTCATCCAACACTTCTACCAGTGAGGCATCTGGAAAGTCAGCCCAATCCACAGAGTGTGCGGTATCCATGTCTTGCAAATCAGCATTCCCTGACATCAAGGCAGAAGCAGTATCTTCTCTGCTTATCTTCGCAGGAGGAGCTGCAGGACACTTGCTGGGCGAGTTCTGTGGTCCACTTCTGGCATGCTGGCGAGACTTGGTAAAGGTGCTTGAGTCTCTCTGAGGGAGGGAGGGCAGCAAAGACTGTGCTGCTTTTACTGCTGTCACTGGGCTGTATGACTTCTGTGAGGAGCCCATTAGTGGTGGGGGACCAGAATGGGGTAGGACTGAGTTGGTTTGTCCGTTAGTAAAATGGTCCCCTGAGCCCTTGCCTGTGATAAACTGTTCCCAGCAGATGTTCCACCAGTCGATGGTTCCCACAGCCTTCTGGGAGATGTAGTAGGGAACTATAGAGAGGGCCAAAACTTTGCTAGCCATCGCTCTAACTCCCCAGGGTGATCCACAAGCACCTCTCTCCCCTCCCTAGAGACCCAAAGTTTGGTAAGATTCTTGAATCTGAATTTAAAGTTATTTTGCTACAAAAAACATTTCAAAGGTCCAAAAGCACTTCTCTTTGCTGGTGTTTCCTGGGCAAAATCCTGGTAGATTGTGAACTGTGCCCCTTGTCAACGAAGTACCCCAACATCCCTGGCTGCTCGAATGATCCATTCTTTTGTAGAGTAGCAGAGTAGGTAGGCAACTACTGGTCTTGGTGTACCTGCTGCTTTATTAGGCTGCATGTTTACTCGGTGCACCCGTTCTACCTCAACAGGCCCTCTCCAGTGATCCCCTAGCATAAGGGGAGACATTCATTAAGAAATGTTTCCATTGATTGACCTTCGGACCCTTTGGGCAACCCGAGAATTCTTAAATTGTTGTGCCTGCCCCTATTTTCCTGGTCTACAATTCTCTCCCAAAGAGCAGCCATGTGTTGTTCTTGTTGATGTATGCGCTGCCACATTTGTTGCTGCTGAATCTCACGTTTCCATTCTTTGCTCAGAAATGTTCATGTGGTCCTATAGATGTCGAACCTCAGTAACTGTTCCTGTTAGCATCAGATTAATATCTTCTATGCATAGTAAAATGGTTTCCAGCATTTTAGTTATATATTGAAGAGAATCCCAGACAGAGGATTGTTGTAAAGTCCCAGAAATTGTAGGCTTAGACGGCTTGGCAGCTAGCATATTGGGTGGTGTGGCAGTAGAAGTAAGAGAAAGGGTTAGTTTAGGGTCCATACTGTGTCCGAGTTCTCCAACCAAGCAGACTGTAGGCCAGATTACCATCTGTGGGAGCTGTAACTTGCAGAAGTGACCTGCGCGGCCTAACTAGGCCAAGGTCATGACAGGAGACGGCGCTACGATTCTCAATAAAAAAACTCCTATTTGCTCACAAAGAGAGGTGCCACTTGGTAGGTGGGGTTGAGCCCGAAAATTAGGTTACATTTGGGGGAAGAAACTCCACAGGACTGCAGCAACCAAGCCCAGATAGAGTACAGGCAGGAGAGAGCTCGCTAGTTAAGCTGCCATCATGTCGGTGGCTAGACCACACCCCCCCCGTAATAAAACTTCTACTGTCACACATACAATATAAGGAATCTCACGCAGGTAGAATTCTTTAGAAAAACTAAAGTCTTTATTAAAATATTTAAATAAATGCAGTTACAAGTAAAAGAGAACATATATTATTTTAGGTTACAGCATAAGAAACAAATGGGAAAGTATAAATACCTTAAAACTGTTTAGCTATGTCTCTACCTTAACTATGAAAATATTCAGAGTCCTTTTTCTGTGTAGCAGCTTGGCAGCTGGTCTGTTTTGTCAGAAGGAAGTCCAAAACCAGAATGGCACACTTTGCTTTGTGTTGAAGAGCTTAACTACCTTTCTGAAATTTGCAGTGTCATCAAATTTCCAGCCATAAGGAAACCAGGTTTATTTTCCTAACAGTGACCTACAATTTCCTGGCCACCTGGTGATGTCACTCAGTTTCAACATATATTCTGCCTCCATAATTAATTTGTAAGATGACAGTCAATGTTAAAACTTTGATATATCAATATAGCATCCTGTAAGCTAATTTACAGTGTTATGTTAGAATTTCACATAGTACTGCTTGAATGGCCATCTGCCATCCAATTCCTGGCTCAAACATCCTGTTCCCTCATAAAATGTGATATCCTATCATAGTTCCTGAGATCAAAACAATCTGCTTCTGTAGTTCGTGTTTATGGCAGGTAAATGGCTTTTAGCACAACTCTGCTAAAGGAACCTGTGAATGAAAATCTCACTTACTGGCAAAGCAGGTGGCCTTCAAGTCAAAAGGTCACACCCCTTAAAAAAAACTAGTCTTTCCTAATGCCTTGAATTAACACTGGCATGGGCATACACAGAAATCCCATAAAACAATATATAACAGAAATATGTATTGCAAATAATGATTGGCAGGTGGCTAGCTCACCACACTCCTCCCTCCTAGACTGAATTTGTGAGAATCCATCCCTAGCATGGAATGAGTTTTACAAATTATGTACATTGCTCTTACTGGTGAGATAGTCCATCTGCATTGCCAGTTGCCCTGTGGGTAATGGTCATATCATAGCACTGTAAGACAATACTGCATCTCAAAATATAATCATTCGTCTTCCCCATTTGCATCAGACACATTAGGTGGTTATAACTGGTCTGTACCTCAAAGTGCCACCCATACAGATATGACTCTAACTTCTTCAGGGCCCATACCTGCGCAAGGCATTCCTTCTTGACTGTGGAAAAGGCCTGCTCCAGAAGAAGCAACTTTTTACTAAGGTACACTATTGGGTGATCTATCCTTTGGTTAGAGGTCTGTCTAAGGACTGCTCCAATCCCCATATCTGAGGCATCTATCTGGACTATAAATGGCTTACTGTAATCTGGACTGGCTAACACAGGAGCACTGCACAGTGCCTCCTTTAGCCTTGTAAAGGCTCGTTTACAGGCTGATTACGATTTTACCTTTTTAGGCATTCTTTACTTTAGCAGGCCAGATAGAGGAGCTGCCAGGGTACCGTAATTTTGTACAAACTTATGATAGTACCCAGCAGTCCCTAGAAAACTCTGAACCTGCTCTGGGTTTCCAGCCTGGGCCATGCTTCTATCACCTCAACCTTGCTTGATTAGGGTGAAGCTGCCCCCGCCCTACTACATGTCCTAGGTATGTCATCTGTGTCATGCCTACCTGGCACTTTTCAGCCTTGACAGTGAGCCCTGCTCTCTGTACCCTGCCCAACACTTCCTTCAGGTGGGACAGGTGTTCCTTCCAGCTGGCACTGAAGATGGCAATATCATACAAGTACGCCATGGTGTACTCTTCAGTACCATATAACACCTGGTTCACCAACCCTTGGAAGATGGCAGGGGCATTTTTCATTCCAAAAGGCATTGCCCTGAACTCATATAATCCTATTGGAGTGATGAAGGCTGACCTTCCCTAGCTCTGTCAGTTAACTCCACCTGCCAATAACCTTTTGTCAGGTCAGTGGTGATGAGATATGTCACCCCTCCCAACTTGTCCAGTAGTTCATTCATCCGTGGCACTGGGTGGATGTCAGACTTTGTGACTGCATTGAGTCCATGACAGTCTACACAAAAGTGAGTAGAGCCATCTGGCTTGGGAACAAGGACTATGGGTGAGGCCCTGGGATGGTGGGATGTCTGGATTACCCCTAAAGCCAACATTTCCTCCACCTCCCTCCAAATGTCCTTTAGGATGGCCTCAGACACCCAGTAGGCTGTCCATGAGATGGGTGCTTGCATTCCTGTGTCTACGTCATGTGTTGCTGAGGGAGTACATCCCTACTTGGCCATAAATAAAGGGGCAAAATCCTTTAAAACCTCCCTCACTTTCTGGGACTGTTCTGTGGTCAACTGTTTTATTGGCCCCACAGAGGACTCCTGCTTGCTTGCTGCCAGCAAGTCCAGTAGGGATCTTCTTCATCCATCCCCTTCCCAGGACTACACACTGAAAATACCATGTCAGCCCTATTTGCATATGGCTTCATCATGTTGACATGGAACATTCTATGGCTATTTCTCCTGTCAGGCAGTTCTACAATGTAGTTTATGTCATTCATTTGTCTGACTACTTTGTATGTTCCCACCCACTCAGCCTGCAGCTTGTCCTTCAGGCTTGGGATTAGGACTATGGTTTCTTGACCTACACTGTACGAGCAGGCTTGGCTCTGCAGTTGTACCAGACCTTTTGATTCTGCTGGGCAGCTGAGAGGTTGGTCTGGGCTGCTCCCATATGCTCCTTCAGCTTTCCCTAAACTTTAGGGCATATTCTACTATGGGAGTTCCCTGGGCAGTGTACTTGCCTTCCCAATCTTCCCAGATCAAATCTAGGGGCCCACACACCCTATGTCCATATAAGAGTTCAAAGAGGGGAAAACCCTGTTGACTCTTGGGGTACCTCCCTGTATGCGAACAACAGGTGGGGAAGGTATTTCTTCCAGTCCCTCCCATGTTGTTCAGCAACATAGAAACATAGAATTTGACAGCAGATAAGGACCGCTTGGCCCATCCAGTCTGCCCATTTCCCTACCTAATGGATAAGCTGCAGATCCTAGTTAACCAGCAGCCTACTTCTACTTAGAAGTACTTGGAGCATTGATTTCAGGGTACCATGAAACCTTTCCACAAGCCCATTGGCTTGTGGGTGATAAGGTGTCATGCATTTCTGCACTACCCCACACTTCTTCCACAAACACTTCATCAGGTCCGACATGAAGGAACCCCCTCGATCGGTGATAACCTCCTGCAGAAACCCAACATGGGAGAAAATCCCTACCAAGGCATCACTCACTTTGTCTGTCCTAAGTGAGGAAAGGTCGACCACCTCTGGGTATCGGGTGGCATAATCAACCACTATCAGGATAAACCTCTTCACAGAGGAGCTGGGGGGTACTCAAAAGTCCCACAATATCCATTCCTACCCTCTGGAATAGCTCCTCCACAATGGGCAAGGGAATTAGGGTGGCTTGGGTTTTACTACCCACCTTTCCTATTTGTTGGCTCTGGTGACAAGACCTGCAATATTCCTTCACCTGCTGGGTGAAGTTGGGCCAATAGAAATTCTGGGCCAATCGCTGCATGGTGCATGTGATTCCTAGATGTCTGGACATGGGGATATCATGAGTAATCTTGAGCAAACACTCACGGTATCCCTGGGGGACAAAAAGCTGCCTGCCCATCACCTCTCCCCTCTGTCCTTACATCCTGCATATACAATAGTTCATTGTCCCAAATTATCCTATGTCTTCCATCTCTTCCCTGTGTCCCATCAGATTCTTCACAAACCCACAGCCTCTCTAGACTAGGATCAGTCCTCTCAGCAGCTGCAAAATCCGTACACTTTCCCCAAGGCATGGGACATGTCCCCTTCAGTTTCTAAACTAGGGTCCATAGTTCTACTGTCAGGGCATTCAGAATCACTGCCATCTCTAACCATTTCACCATTGATTACCCCTCCCTCCTTAGAGTATTCATCTGTTGCTGTATTGTGAACTGCTAAATGGGGAAGTCCCCCCTCTTTTACTTTTCTCCATGTCAGAAGACACAGGCTGGGGAACCAGCCTTTCATTGTTTTCCACAGGGGCTTCTATGGGGTCCAGGAAACTACAATTGACATTTGCCATCTGACTGCGGGTAACTGCTGGAGATCGTTCCCTATTATCACATGCAGGGTGAGATTGTCTGCCACTGCCATTTTTTGCATGATTTCTCATGTCTCACCCTAGTCCAAAAGAATGCTAGCAAGTGGCAAAGTTTTCTCCTCCCCAGTGAATCCCTTACTTTTATGAACTGATTAGGTATAAGCTGTTCAGGCTCAACTAAATCCCCTTTTACTAAAGTAAGGGATGCCCCCATGTCCCTTAACCCATGGTGTGCACCCCATTTACAGTAACCGGGTGTATGTGCTCCCTCATGTATGCAGGCATGCTCTCAGGGATACACAGGGCACCCAACTCGGTTTGAGCACCACTTTGTCCACTCTGTACCTTTTTAGGATATTATCTTGCAAGATGCCCTAGCTGTTTGCAAAACCAACAACTACCTTTTTTTTTTTTCTGAGAAATCCCTTTATTGTAACCTGGGGCTTCCCCCTTTCTGTGGAGACAGTGATGGTTTTAACTGCCCTGGTGGTGCTCTTTTCCCCTTCTGCACTGCCACACCCACCCCACTCCCTTTCAGAGCAGGCCTGCTCCTGGCATACTGGGTCTTGGTCCTCCACTCAGGTTTTTACCTCTGCTGGGCAAGCTCAAAAGAACTTCTCCAAAAGTAAAACTTCCTCAATTTTCTCTACAGAGTTTGCTTCCACTCCCTCCCACCATTTCAAAAACTGATGTTGCTTTGTGGCGAGTTCCTCATGACTCATGTCAGGGCTTCTTCAGAGCTTACAGAACTTAGCCCTGTATGCTTCAGGAGTTAACTCTTACTTTTTAAGCAAAGCAGCTTTACGTTTCTCATAATCACTACTGTCCTGATTGTCCATTTGATCCAACGCTTCATGACCACATCCAGTAAGTAGTGGGGATAGCTGGAAGCTCCAGGACTCCCTAGGAATTTTTGCCTGAATACAGACCTTTTCAAACAAATTCAAAAATGCAACCATTATCCTCCCCCTCTTTAAATTCAGCTATTAATTTTAAATGTAACTTATACTCCAGTCCTGAAGTTCCAGGTTCACCCCTTCCACTTACCTCCTTTGGCACTGATTGTTGGAGTTTTAGCTTCTGCAGCTTGAATTCTCTTTGCGCTCTCTGTCCTCTCTCTCAGCCTCTATCTGATGCTGTTTTTCTTTTTCCTGCATCTGCAGCTCCATCTGGAACTTCCTCTGCTCAGATTCCAACTCCGTTCTCCTCAACTCTATCTGCAGTCTTATCCAGTCTGTCTCCAGCATTGTGGTGACCTTCCCCTGCTGCTGTGGCTCTGGGTTCTGTCTGGTCTTGCTGTCCTCCTCCTCCTACCTGAGATTGGACACTGTGATGTCCCTTGGTACCCCCATGCCCAAGATCTGGTCCCCATCAGTCACTGGCTATGACTCGAGGTTCTGGGCAGCTGCTAGCTCATCAGCTGTCACAAGAGCCTCCATGATGTGTTTTTTGGCTCACTCATTGTACTGAACTCCTCTCTCCTGGCACAAATGCTTCAAGTATTCTACAGTGTATTTGTTGTAGATGGAAGCTATCTTCTTCCCTAACTACTGCTACACTAGCTAACACCTGAGAAAAAAACAAAACAGGTAGGGGACTTAATACTGTAACCAAATTTTGTAGATAGATAGATAGATAGATAGATAGATAGATAGATATAGAAATATATTTAAAATCTCTGCCTTGATTGTCTGTGGACTATTTTCAGTTTAACAATATGATACACTGGACTTGGAATCAAGCCCAACTGTTGTGCCTGGGGGCACCAATCTCTCAAATTGCAATGAAACCAAATCTATCGGATCCCAAGGCTGCACACCAGATCTGTCACAAACCCACTTGTGAGGATCATATCACTGCGCTCACAGAGTCCACCTCTAAGTGCAGTCCATGACAGGGAGGGGGGAAAACAACAGAACACTTGCCACCAGGTCTACTAGAGTGTTCACTCACAGAGAAAAAAAAAGCATCTGCTGTTTGCAAGTGCATCTGCACACATGCCAAACAAACCTAAATATCTTGGAAACTTTACAAGCTACACAAAAATGACTAGCAGCAGTGTTGTTCAGGACAAAAAGACTTTTAGAATGAGGGTAGTCACTAAGCTGAACTCTGTATAGTTTTTAAAATATATCCATCTAGGACCACGAGATGCAACGAACTGTATAGCAGCTGCTCGGCTCTGCTCCTGTGGCCCAGTGCTTTTTTTGATTTATTTTAACATCCTGATGTAGACTGAAGCCCTTCCTCTGAAATTAAACAGTTACTGATCTTCCTAGAAGTAGATTTGGATGGTATGGATGCCAAAATGTGGCTCACTTTGCCAAGGCACACCCCCCCGTCTCTCCGGATAAGGCCAGCAAATGATCCAGGGTCCAGCCGATGGGCAGCTGCAAGCAGAATACTGGAGCGGCCTCCTCTAACCTTACTCCCGATGTGACCCCCCTCACCTTGGAGCAATTTCTACATGAACTTAAACCATTTCGTAATGACCTGAAATCTGTAGTTACTGAAATGAAGCAGATGGCTTTGGCACTAGAGGATCTCTCTACTAGGATGACAGACAGTGAGTGGTGTCTCATCTCCTTAGAGGAAAAAAGTGGACTGTGAAGAAAATGAAATGGTAGATAACAAACACAGGTTGAAGAAACTGGAGCAGAAAATTGAGGATTTAGAAGGGAAGAGTCGTAGAAATAATGTAGTGTTACTAGGGATACCTGAGAAGGACAAAGGCAATAATACCATTCTTTTCATTCAAAAGCTTATAGAGAAACTGGCTGGACCGTCTCCTTTTGGAACTGTCTACACTATAGAGAGGGCCCATACAGTCATGAGACCGATGTCAGTACCAGGCACATATCCCAGACCAATAAGCTTTAAATTCTTGAATTACCAAGAAAAGCAGTTCTTTCTGGGGAAGATTAAAGAATTGCAGGAGGTGCTATGGGAGGGAAAAAAAATTTTATTATTCAGGACCTGCCAGCAACAGTGAGGCAAGGGAGAACCCAGTTCCATTCCATTGTAACAAAGCTCATACTGTAGCCGCTGAAATAAAATTCCAGATGGGGTATCCTGCACGTTTGCAGGTTTTGATTTCTGGAGCTTGGGCCACATTTGAAGAGGTGGAAGCTGCACAAGTGGCCTTGCAGAAGGCCTTCCCAGCTCTGTTCCATGCTCGCTGAACAGACTGGAAGGGGTGTTAGCTGTGTGAAGATTTTATACGGAGGATACCTTTTCTTGAAAGGATGAAAGCAAGGGAATAATAAGGCTCAGATGGCCAGGAAATCTTTCATGTTGGGGGATTAACCGGCTTCAGTAAATAGAGAGAACTGATCTAACCATTTCCTAATTATGGCAACTGTTGGATGGTTTCAGTACGGATTTTAGGGTGCAAAGCAAGTACCTGACTCTTTTTATTTATTTTATTATGCTCTAAAACTTCGAGAATTGCTCAGATTTCCATGAGTCAATCATTAAGTAACTGTTGACCATTTTTGTTTGTCTTATAAAAGGGAATGGGTCTGATGACATGACACCACAAGAGGGCGCTCACTGCCCATGCTTTTTCCCATAACAGACTTAGAGACTTCTCATATGTATCTGGTGCTGTATTACTTGACTGGACTTTAGTCAATTTAGGATAACAGAAATTCCTGTTTTGCCTGGGAGTATAGAGATTTGATGTTTTTTACGTTTAGTAAACCAGGTATTTTTCATCTCTCTCTCTGCACATAACCACCCGGGGCTAGTGGGGTCTTGAAATGAGGATTATGTGCTAACCTGGAGTTTTGACCCCAATCAGGTAATGGTTAGTAAACCAAGAATTCTAGCATTTATAGTTAAGCATATTCTATAGTTTCTAGCATCTTGTTAGACCTGTAGAGGAATATAAGTCTAATTATTTAGCTCTCTTGTTAGGGGGCTGGGCAACGGGGAGACAGAGGTGAGGGGGACACAGAGGGCAGGCTGCATAGCAGAGTCCATACAGTATGGAGGGATTTAATGGAGTTAGATTTAGGATTGAAGGTAATGTTTAGGTATAACTCTGCACCAAACGAGAAGGTAGAAAGGGGGAAGGGAAACTGGATTTGAGCACAACAAATAAGTTCAGGGAAAGCTTGATAAGGACAGATTACAATGGCAGATGAAGCCTCGCTCCAAGAAGCTTCTTACCTGGGAAATATGGCTAACCCCATAAGAATAGCCTCTTGGAATGTTAATGGGGTCGGGAAAAAATCTAAACAATATCAAGTATTAAAGCATCTAAAATTGCTGAGTATAGATATTGTTTATATTCAAGAGTCTCACTTGTTAGACCCAGAAGTGTCTCAGCTTCGAAGGCAACAATTTTGTCAGTTCTTTGCAGCAGGGGGTACAACTCATAGTTCAGGGGTGATGATTCTCATTCATAGAAGGGTACCTTTTAATGTGATTAGGGTGGTTAAGGATCCACAGGGTAGATACTTATTGGTTCATGGTCTACTTTTTAATAAAGAAATATTGTTGGGCAGTATATATGGACCTAATCAGAACACACCATGTTTTTTTACACAGCTTATACAGGTGTTACTACCGTATATTTCTATACCTATGATCATTGGGGGGACTTTAATCTGGTCTATGATTCTATGGTGGATAAAACAGTTCAACAGAGAAAGGACCTGCTCAGAGAGCGCTCAGGGAACTAATGGACCAGAATGGTCTATGCAACATTTAGAGGTTGTTACATCCACTGGAGAGGGAGTATACATATATTTCCCCAGTTCATCATTCCTCCTCCAGAACTTGACTACATTCTCCAATTTCATTCTCTTATATCAGGGGTCCTTGAGGCATCGATTTTACCTGGTTTCCCCTCGGATCACTCTATAGTTTCTTGCCAGATATCACTAGTATCTTTACCTAAAAGGGACTCCAGATGGAAATTGAACAATTTACTGTTAAAAGACCCTGACTCGGCTAAGGACATTCAGGAACATATCCAAAGATTTTACGAGTATAACTTTGACTCCTTGGGGAGACCTGATATGCTGCGGCTCGCTTTTAAAGCCTACCTTAGGGGTATTCTTATCAGTTTAGCCACCCGAAAGAAAAAAGCCTCCAGTTTAAGGATGGCCCAATTACTATCCCAAATTAGGCTCTTGGAGAATGATTTATCTCCCTAGTCCCCGGAAATCATCAGACAAGAATTAACCAAAGTGAGGGCAGCCTATGTAGAAATGTTAAGAGAGAAAGCTGATTATGCCATATTAAAAACCCATGCATCATATACTGACCAAGTGGAAAAAGCAGGTCGCCTCCTAGCACTTAGGGTTAAACAAATGGAGTCTTCCCATTATATTGCCTCGATAACCTCCCTGGTATATGGTTCCTCCAAAACTCACCCTGAGGAAATTATAAGGGAATTTACTTGCTATTATAAGGATTTATATGGCCCTATGCAATCTCCCCCACCCGATCAGGCAATACGTAATTATTTACTAGATGCAAACTTACCCCCAACTTACAGAGGAACAGCAGAGTAGTCTAGTAACCCCTGTAATGACTGGGGAAATTTCCAAAGTTATTGGAAACTTATCGGTGAATAAAACTCCTGGGGTGGATGGTTATTCTGCCAATTTCTATAAGAAATTTAAAACTCAGTTAATATCAACAAATTCTTTCTGGGCAAGCAATAGATTCTACACTATTTGAAGCACCGATAGTCCTGATACTGAAACCTGACAAGGCTTCTGACATGGTTACAAATTACAGGCCCATTTCACTAATGAATCAGGATGTTAAAATGTTATCTAAATTGTTGTCCAATCATCTCACCATGGCGCTACATACCCTGATTGGACCTGAGCAGGTTGGATTTATGAAGGGAAGATCTTCTTCTGACCATATACGTACTCTGTCACATGTCTTCTTGGTGTGCGGGGATGCACCTTATCCAGCCGCTCTGGTTTCCCTGGACGCCAAGAAGGCGTTCGACAGGGTAAATTGGCAATATTTGTTTGGTTTTTTTTGTTTAACAAATCTTTATTAATTTTTCAGATTTCAGTCAGACAAACAGACACCGACCTGGACAAGCCAGGGTACACAGTCCAAAACTGAATGTGGGAACTATATACAGCCCACATATTTACATACACAACAGGTAGATCCATCTCCATACGATACAATAATTCAATTATCATCCATATCATGTATTAATAAGGTCCACAACCAAAATAAATCAGCTAGTAAAGGAAAACAAAAGAAAAAAGTAAAGCAAAGCAGTTCCATGGCAAAAGAAACAATAACCACAGTGCCACTATATCTGTTGTCTTACAGCTATTATCAAGCCTTGGACTTCTTTTTATCTGATAATCCCACTCGGAGGTGGAACCCTGCTGTGCCCCCTGGAAAGAGAGAGAGGCCCACCCCCCGGCTCCTGGCAGACCAAAATCCCAATCCCCTTCTCCTCTTACTTGGATCACATTTTGTCCATACCGCTGCATAGATAGTCATTAGGGTCTACATAATACATTTTTATCTATTTCTCACTCCAGCTTACCAATCTCCTGCTAATCACAACCCAACAGACAGACCTGTGTTTGGGTACATGCACTCTGCAGTGCATAGATTGCTTCTAATGCTGACCATCTCTTAGCATATAACCCTTTCTTCCCCTCCGAGCAAAGTTGTCTCCTTATTCTACCCAAGGCCCCCCCCAATCCCGCACCCACTGTCCATAAGTGTAAACTTGATCATCCTTCTAGTGTTGTACCAGAAAGGATTTGACTGTCGCAGTCATCAGAGACTGGTGAAATTTGGGTATGACACCAGAGATTATCGAAAAATCACCCAGGACACAGACCTCCGGTGTTATGTATTCTGAATAGTTCAATAATGGGTCCATATGCTGTTTAATTTCACCCCACAAAGGCAATATTTTGCTACACTCCCATAGCATATGCAGGCGGTCTCCTATTCCCGTCTCACATCTAAAACACAGGTCCGTCTGTCTAAGCTTTCTGTCATATAGTTTTACAGGGGTAAAATACATGTTAGAAACAATGAAAAACTGCATACTCCTGTACTTGGGTATAGATATATACTTGCAACTCTTCCAAATAGAATCCCAGGCAAGGCTCCTAGAAGCCATTGTTTTGTCCCAGTATAAAACTTTTATGGGTGAGGTCGGACTAAGAAAATCCAGCAGCACTCTGTATACTTGTGAAAGAGAATTCGACTTTGGATCCAATCCCTCTAGTTCGTCCCAAGTAAAAGAGCTATCTGTGAACTCTCCAATCCTTTTCACCACCCCCTCCAACATTCGTGTCAACTGCAATCTTTGAAAAAAGGGCAATCCTTCCAATGAAGCCAGAAGCGCTACTCTTTCGCCCTGGATAACATCCCTTACCTTCAGACCCAACACCTGATTGGCTCACCGTGTAGTAATTACCTTACCCCCAATTACTAAGTTGGGATTACCCAGAACAAGTTGGTCCCAGGCCTTCATCTGGACTTTTCTCTGTGCAGGTGTAAGGAAGGACCACCAAGCTCCTACTGATTTTGCAATCGGATTCCCACTCACTTTAATAAACCCTTTTTTAACATTAGCATACAGCATTGCTTCCAGAGAGAGACCAAGCTCTTTTAGTATTTGCCTCTCCATTTGTAACCATATTGGTGTATACGTCTCCCCTTCCAAATTCCTAACCCAGTGAAGCATAAGACCCAGTTGTCCCGCCACGTAGTATATGTGGAGGTCAGGCAATTTGATTCCTCCCTTTGCCTGTGATAGACGTAGAACTTCATACTTTTTCCTAGGAGGTTTAGCATTCCATAGGAAATCTGAGAGAAGCTTCCTAATTATTCTGAACCATGTTGTGGGAATGCAATAAGGGGCCAGATACACTGGGTATAGTAACCTAGGCACAAGATTCATCTTAATAAGGCCCAGTCTGGCCATAAAATTCAAAGGAAGATTATTCCTTCTTAATATGCCCCCTCTCATTACAGATAGAACCCCCTCCATATTCACTTCAGTCCCCTTTTCCCTGCTTGCTGTAATCCAGATGCCCAGATATTTAATCTTATCTGTCTTCCACTGTAATCGTAATGGTGCAAAATCCGCCCTATACCCATACGGTGTCAAGGGGAGAATCTGAGTCTTAGTCAAATTTAGCTTGTAATTTGAAACTGCTGAGTATCGCCCAATTAAAGCTCTTACTATCTCGAAACTTAAAGCCGGGTCCTCTAAATGCAGAAGGATATCATCAGCAAAAACTGAAAATTTAAACTCCCTTCCCCCTATCCTAACCCCCTTTATGTGCTTATCCTCATTTATGGCCCTCAGTAGGGGCTCCAAATAGATGTTGAACAATATCGGCGATAGAGGGCATCCCTGTCTAGTCCCACTTTCCAACTGTATTCCTGTGAGACATAGCCATTGCACAATACCCTGGCTGTTGGGGCTGCGTATAAGTTTTTAATACCTCTAAGCAGGCCCTCTGGAAAACCCATCTTCCTCATTGTGGTGAAAAGAAAAAGGTGGGAGACCCTGTCGAAAGCCTTTTCAGCGTCTAAAGACATCAAAGCTAGAGGTAACTGGGAGTCAGGCGCATAGCTAAGAATGTGGTGTAGCTTCCTGTGAGCATCATGTGCTCCCCTTCCCAGCATAAATCCCACCTGTTCCTGGCTGATTAAACTTGGAGTGATACTCAAAATTCTATTGGCCAATATTCTTGAAAGAATCTTGATGTCCTGGTTCATTAAAGCTATGGGCCTGTAATTGCCAATTAGATCCTTGGGTTTATCCGGCTTGAGGATCAAAGATATATATGCCTGATACAGTGGTGGGTGAGACACACCCTCTTGCATAATAATGGTATAAAAGTCTAGCAGAATTGGAAGTATAGTCTGTATGTGTGCCTGATAAAACTTAGCTGTGAGACCATCTGGTCCCGGGGTTTTGCCAATGGGTAGAGATTGCATCATCCCGAGTATCTCCGATTCTCTTATAGGAGCCGCTAACTCCCTGGCCCGTGATTCGTCCAAAACCAGAAGAGGGATTCTCTCTAGGAATGCTCTAATTTCCTCTTCCCCTGCAGGATTTCCCACTTGGTATAAATCATTGAAGTAGGACGCAACGGTGGCTGCCATTTCCTGAGAGTCCGTTAGGAGCTTCCCCTTGTATTGAATAGAGGTAATTGTTCTGATTGCTTCCCATTCCCTGACCCTGGCCGCTAGTAAGCACCCTGAAACATCCCCTTGCATTAAGTATTTAGCTTTAATCTTTTCCAACCAGTATTCCACTTTACCATACATGATATCTGCCCACTCTCCTCTCAAGGTTTTAAGTTCAGCGTCAATTTCCCCGGAGGACCCCTCCAGAGGGGACAGCGAGTCAATTGCCCCCAGAATAAATTCCTCCTTTGCCTTCCTCAGTCTATTTCTTTGCACTGCCAAACCCTGCACTACCCCAGCGTACAACACCTTACAAGTTGGCCACGCCAATTTTTTTTTGTAGCGTAGGTACTTGATGCTGTATAATCTCTAGAAGGGCATCCTCTAGCTTCTCCTGCATTGATGTCTCCGACAGTAGAGAATCATTCAGTCTCCACCGAACTGATCTTGGGGGGGCAAAACTTGGTTCCCACATCAGATGGATAGGGAAATGATCCGAGAGGATTCTAACCCCTATTGTCATATCCTTAACTTCCCTGAGTGACTCCCTATTAACCAAAAAAAAGTCAATACATGATTGGCTCTTATGGGCCGCTGAGTAAAAAGTCATATTATTACCCCCTTTGGAGTGGGTCCTGATCAGGTCCACCAATGCTGTCACTTCAAGCAATCTGTTCAGGGCAATCTGAGCCCTGCTCGGTGGGCCACTAGATGGAGTTATCCTGTTCTCCATATTATTAGCACAGGTGTTCCAGTCTCCAGCCAAAATAAGCGAATGTGTAGGCAAAACCGCTATATCCCTTTCTATGGAAGCAAAAAAGTCAGGATTAGAGGGAGTGGATCCATAAATAGAAGCAACTGAGATTGCCTTACCAGACAGAATGCCAGAGAGGTATATCTCCCTGCCATCCTCCCTTGCAATCACCTGCTCCACCTTAAATGTACATGTACTCCTTATTAAAATCACCACAACCCCCGGCGCCTTTTTCTTACTCTCCCCATAAACCTGGCCCACCCATAGCCTCTTAAGACAGCTTAGTTCCTCTGTTAATAAATGGGTCTCCTGCAAAGCAGCAATGTGAGTCCTCAAATGGTTAATGTGTCTCAGAATTACCATTCTTTTACATCTACCCCTGAGACCTTTGACATTCCACGAAATTATTCTAACGCAAGTCATTGTCAAACATTAAAATTATATGGATTGATCCATCTCTCCATGCCCTTTCACAGTCTGCCTTCCATTGCTTCTCTTCATTGGACTCTCTCTCTCTTTCCAATTCCCCAATAGCCCCCATCTCCCCCCTGCCCCCGATCCTTGGATCATCCTCCTAGCAGATATTGAATCATGGATGAACCCCCTTCTGTGCTCCCCCTTGCCCTCTTCCAATAACTTTGCCTCTCAGAGAACCTTCCCCTTGTCTAACATCTATCTTCCTTCCCCTTACTCCTTCTTGCCTTCCTCCCCCTCAATCCACCCCCCAACTCCTCTCTCTGAAGCTTCGGAAACTGCCCCTGCCATCTCGGTAGATATGGTCGGTTATTATCCTGCACACTTCAGATCAGCGGTGGGTCAACCCCCTAAGCTAATCTATCATTCTCTTATTTAAGCTAGTCTACCTATGTTTCAAGAGCTCTCATTACACCCTGAAGTTTAGCCCTTGTCTTGGTGCCCTTCTCCTTTCCCATCCCATCGAACTGGAAGGGGGGCAGTCACCTCTGGCAACTCAAAACTCTCCCTTCCCTTCTTTTTTCCTTCCATAACCCGCAAGGGGAGTCCCCTTTGAATTCCAAACTCTGAACCAGATCCATGAAAACCCATTGTCTTAGCCCCTCCATTCACTGTGGACTAGTTCAACCCTTATGGTTCCCCCATGAGGTCGCCCAACCCCGGTTCGAACGTAATCCTCAGAAACCAAGGAGTCACTTTTTAATCCCTTGGGTCCTCCCCCTATACTATTAAACTATGAAATCAAACTAACTGAGCTCCTCCTTCTTCAGGATTAATTTAACTAGATCCGAGAAACTCCCAATTAGAATCGCTGTCCCGTCCCGCTAGGTTTGACCCACCTAACCAAACACTCTTGCTTTGACCAAAAAATCTACTGTTATAATATTGAAGTACAACCATTAATAATATTAGCTTGTCGTAACCTTGCAACCTCCAGAGTTCCCTTTTTTATTTTTTTTTTTAATTGCTTAAGGCAATTCCAAGCATCCCTTTCCTTGGATAATCAAATTCAGGTCAGCGATTTGAACAGTTCAGGTATTTCCACCCGAAAGCCTTCTAAAGCGTCCCTTGCAGATAGATATCGCTTCTCCCCCGTTTGTAGGCTCACCAGCAGCATTGCCGGGTACTGTAAACGAAATTTGATTCCTGCCAGATATAGTTCTTTCTTGATCTCCAAATATTCCTTCTGCTTCTCCCTAACCATTGGCATTTGGTGCTGAAACAACCAGAGTGCCGCACCATTCCACTGCAATGTCTTGTTTTGTCTGGCCTTAAGCAGCACATGTGACTTTTCTTTGTAGTTGAGAAATCACATAATGATCACCCTGGGTTTCGCTCGGTGGTATTTCCTAATGCTCTATATGCTCTCTCAAGTTATAGGCTTCCCAAATGGTGTCTGGCCTAAAAATTTAAGGAGCAGATCCTGCATAAAGGAAACACAGTCCGATCCTTCAGCCCTTTCTGGTAGCCCCGCCAGTATCAGGTTATTCCTCTGACTTCTCGATTCCTGGTCATCCATTCTCTCCTCGCGTTTCCTAATTTGTTTTCTGGCAGTTACTAGCTCCTGTTCCATTGTGATAACTTTCCTTTCCTGTGAAGAAATCCTGGCTTCTGCATCCCCCATTCTCTGCGAAAGCGAGTGTAATGCCGGTTTCACTGCTGCAAAGTCCACCACCAACCCTTGTAGCAATTTTTTAATTTCTTGCATGTCTTCGGTGGTTTGGCATGCTCCCCCTTCCTTTCCCTGCTCCTCCTCCTGTTCCGTAGGGGTAGGGGATTGTGACTTCGGCCTTTTGATCGCGGGGGATCTCACCGCCAGAGGCTCCGCGGCTTCAACCTCCATCTCGCTGTTCAGAAGCGGCCTGCTCCTTCCAACTGAAGCGTTTTAGTCTTAACGCTTTCTCCTCTCCCTTCTCTCTCTATTTCATAGGTCTACCTCCCAAAATCAAACCCGCAGAGCCTTTCTCATTTGATAATTATATTTTCGACCAAATCCAACAGGTCCCCGAGCTTTTTGTTGCTTATTTCTCATTTAGGGCCTCGGAGCAGCACAGAAGATGTCTGTTCAGACTCAGCTCATCATGTGATCTCCAGCAATATTTGTTTTTAACTTTGGAGGCATTTGGTTTCCCATTAAACTTCATAGGGTGGATAAGGTCCCTGTATCACTCCCCAACTGTGCGTGTCTCGGGTAATGGGGTGACATCTGAGGTTTTCACATTGCAGTCCAGAACCAGACAAGGGTGCCCTTTATCTTCATTATTATTTAACAATTATCTGGAACCCTTAATCCAAAAATTACAAAACTGTCCGGCTGTGCAGGGGATCCTGATCCATCTGTGTGAAGCGAAGGTATCGGCTTATGCAGATGACCTGCTCCTCCAACTCTCTAATCCCAACTTATCCACAGCACCATGTTAGAAATTATTGATGTTTTTAGTAGCGTTTCTAATTATAAACTAAATGTTAGTAAAACTATTGTTTTCCCATTAAACCATAAGGTGCTTAAGGCCAAAATCCTGGCTTTAGGGCTCAGTTGGAAACATGACTCCTTAAGATACCTGGGTATCGAACTAACTTGAGTACCTGGACAAATTGTTAAATTAAACCTTGATCAAGACCTAAACAGATGGACATTGCTCCCTATTTCTTTGCTGGGCAGAATAAATGTAATTAAAATGAATGTTTTCCTGTGGCTTTTTTATCCCCTTTCAATGCTCAATATTTGGCTCCCATTATCATGGTTTAATAAAATACAATCCTTGTTCACAAATTTTATAAGGCATAATAAACCCCCTTAGATAGCCTATTATAAACTGACTGCTCCCAAACTTAGAGGGGGACTACGTCTCCCCAACTTGTGCTTTATTTTTGGGCCAGTCACATTAATAAATATCTAAGATGGCTTTCTAATGAAAGCCTGAATTATGCCCCCTCCTGGCTCAAAATTGAACTTACTCTCATTCGTTCTTGTGGCTTGAATCCCAAGGGATTACTATATATCAGACAGTCTTCTTCCTCTACAGCTTAAAAATTCTATAATTAGAATCTCATTAAAGAATCATGCACAGATTTGTCATTATCTTAAATATGAATATGGCAAGGATCTTAATCAACCAATACAGAAGTGTCAGTAGCTCAGCAGGTAGCACACTCACCTCTGAGGCCGGGAGATCAGAGGGCTGTGGGTTCAGTTCCCACATCTGACCCTTGGGTTAATATCCCAGTACTGACACTGTAGCGCAGCATGAGAGGGGTGTTGTACTTCTGAGGTGCCATCTTTCAGATGAAATGTTAAACCAAGGTCCCATCTGCCTGGATTGGTGGTAGTTCAGGTGGATGTTAACGATCCCATGGTACTTATCGAAAAGAGTAGGGGGGAATTTTTATTGACAAAGAAACTACAAACCAAAATCACATTGACAAAAATAAATACGAAAGACTCATGTAACAGGAAAATCAGAATCGGTCACCCATGGTAAGCATTTCCATAAAGCAAACAATGATCCAGATGACAAACTTCTTAGTTCAGAAAAATAAACATCTTTTAAATCCTGTTCAATACTTTGGACCACCAGTAGGTGGGACATATCTTTTTGCTGCAAGGTGAAAAGACAGCGAGCAGTGCATAAATGCCATTTAATGATGGTAAACAATAAGTTTAGCATGTCAATATTCCACTTTTTCCAGGTCGCTGGAAACCTACCATACAATAACATCTCATAAGCAACAGAAGTAAATAAATGTTCCTTCCATCTGTTCGCTAAAAATAACCAAAAACCAGTGATATAGGAACAAAGAAAAAACAGGTGTTGTATTGTTTCATCCTGATACACACATACAGGTCTGGAACACAATCTTTCATTCAGCTGTTTATGTTTATGATTTGCCTTAATATTGATCCGTTCATGACAACTAAGCCAATGTAGATCCCACATCTTCTGGGGGATGCGAGGATTCCTTAACAGTATGTATAAAGCTGTTAAGGAAGTAGGGGGACATTTGGGAAAAATTACAAGGTCTGCACAAGTGGTATCTATCAAAAAATTATAAATGGCTTTCCTATTTTGAGTCATAATCATATGGCTAGTAATGTTCCATTGTTTTAAACGGCAAAAGGTATCATGAAGATAAGAAGGGGTAGATGATACATGTTTAACCTGTTTCAAAGTTTTAAGGTCCCAAAGATGAAACCAGGGTTGACAGGATTGAAAAAAATAAAATTCCCATCCCACATCATACTTAACTAAAATTGGTTTAAGATTAGTCACAAAAAATAAACTATTATAAAAAAAATAATGGGTGTATCATATTAAAACCACCTTCCTTGAAAGGTAAGCAGGTAATGGAACGCTTAATGGGGTTCAGGCAGCTGCTCCATAAGGCCTGAAAAAATACTCAGAAGTTTGGTTTCCACAACACGGGGAGGGGGAAAAACATAAGCCAAAAACCAAAAAATCGGGAGCAAGTGAGACTTTATCAAGTAAACCCTCTTTTTTTTACTGAGTTTCCAGGTGTTCCAAAGAGAAACTTTTGCCTGCACTAGGTCCAGTTTGGGAGTCCAGTTTAGAATGTCTAAAGGACCTGAGCCAAATAGAATGCTCAAAATTTTAATAGGGTGTCACAAAGTGCAATACTGGAAACTATTATATCATTCGACTGCTGACATCCAAGCCGTCGACCGACACATTTCTCCAAGGTCAGGAATGCTCCTGAAACAAGACCAAAGGACTTACAGAGATGGAGAGATGCATCTGCCGAAGGAATATCAGCTACTATTAAACTCATGTCATCAGCATAGGCTAAAACAGAAAGTGGTAAGGAACAAATAGGCCTAACATTGTGTGCTGTATTAATGGTGCGAAGTAAGGGATCCAAAAAAAGATATACAAAAGGGGACTGAGTGGACACCCTTGTCCAACACCTCTCTTTAAAGGTATCAAAGGACTCTTCCAGCCATTAACAAGAGGGATAGAAGTGGCTGTAGAATATAATAAGCGTAACCAGGAGAGAGTAGCCACAGGAACCCTATAATGTCTCAAAACCTGCCATAAAAAGTCATGACTCACCGAATCAAATGCCTGTCTTTGATCCAGTGAATACAGGAGGCCTGTTAGCCTATTTGAATTGCCATGTTCCACCAATTCCCATAATAAAAGGACATGATTATGTATACTTCTGCCTGGAACATTACTAGATTGAGCTTCCAAAATAACAAGAGGGGCCAGCTTTGCTAGACGGAGAGCAATAATTTTAGTTAAAATTTTAAAGTCCATATTCAATAGGCTAAGAGGCCTCCAATTAGTCAGTAATTTTCTGTCTCCTTTCTTATGGCTGTAGAAGGTACTACCCATATTAAATTATAATGGTAAAGTATCAGCTTTTAAAAGGAAGTTATAAACTGCGGCCAATTCCACGCTCAACTCAATATTAAGCAATTTATAAAGCTCATTCAGAAGGCCATCCAAGCCTGGAGATACTCCAGATCGCAGAGTTGTGATGACCTCAACTACTTCTCGTGCCTGAATATCACAAGCAAGCATATCAGATACTGATTGTTGCACATCAGGAACAGAAATGGGACTAAGGAAGGTCAATATATCATGTAGACATGTAGAGAATGGACTGAATAAGTTTTGAGTATACTCGGCCACATAATTTTAGATAAGCCTAGAATCAGTAATTGTATGACCAGCTTCAGTCACAATAGTATCAATGGTTCTCCTCATAATCTGTTTAGAAAAATATGCAAATGGGCAGATCACATCATAGGCACCTTTTACACTAAAACGTTGATGTTGTTGCATTGAAGCATATTTTTTGGAGTGATATTCCATTAAAGATTTTTTCAGGGTACTAATTTGTGAAGAAAAATCCTGGCCAGTGGTATACGAAAGGGTAAGGAGTTTTTGCAGCTGATGTTGTGTCCTATGGTATGTGAAATAACAATCTTCATGACAGGTTTTGTGAAATGATTTCAGTAATTTCGTCAAATCCTTCTTCGTATCTAACCACCACTACCAAGGATTATCGTAAAGAAAAAACACAGATTTTCTGTTTTGAAAAAAAAAGATTTAAGAAGTGTTAACAATAGAGAATTCTATAATAAGGAAACATTAAATTTCCAAGTGCCAGGACCAAAAGTTGCAACATTCTTAGGACCAAGAAAAATGGTAAGCAAATCATGATCGGAAAATTCAGCCACCTGTACTTCAGCAGCGGAAGTTTGTAAAAAAGAGGACACAAAAAAAAATCTATCCAGGTAGCTAAAGAGCCTTTATGAAAGGTAGGGGGTATGTGTCTGGGTGAGAGAAAGATAAGCATCCTTCAGTTTTGCAGAAAATAAAAGATTTTTGAGAAAAGTGGTATCACAAAATAATTTTGTGGTTTTTGAGAATGAGGACCTGTCCTTAGTGGACAACCCATAATTCAAATCACCACCAAAAATGATGTGCATAGAGGTGTAAAGATAGGGTCGAACCACTTTCAAGAGTTCAATCCTTAGCGACTTGGTTTGTGGGGCATAAATATTGATAATCCTAAAAAAGGACAGAAAGGAACCTAAAGTCTATCAATAATACTCTGCCAGGGCATAAATCTAGAATCTTAATAATAGAGACATTAGGAAGATGAAACAAAATACCCACCCCAGAACATGTCTCCTGACCAAATGACCAATAGGAGGGGCCTAAATGCCAGGATTTTTGGGCCCTAGAAATTTCAGGCAAAGAATGGAATCTAACATCTTGTAGAAGTATGAGACCGGCAGTAAGGCAAGACAAAAATGAAAAAACTGAATCCCTCTTATGTTGTTTTTTTTATCCTGTTAACATTAACAGTATGTATTGTGAAAGAAGTAGACATATGCATAGCAATCTCCTCTGTCTACCCTTTCTCGGGGTACATTCTTAACGTTTTGTCTTGGCCTTGGCTTTCCTTTTTTAGGACCCCACATTGTCGATAGGGACTTCAGTATCTGTAGTAAGTTCAGGGTGAGAGGACTGAACAGAAGAAGAGTCAGAGTCTTTGTTTTCAGAAGTATGTCACAGCAATTCATATTTATTTGTCAAAGGGAGAGTCACTACCCTCTGAGCCTTAGAGGAAGGTGAACCAAACTTTCTTGAACCCTGTGTAATTCTAGAAGGTGTAGTAAAAGGGTCAGAAGGGGAAGGTTCCATTGTTTCTAATGGTGTCGGAGGGGTCCCATAGAAGAGCCACCTGAAGTAGAACAGCTAGGAAGAACTGGGGAAGGAGGGTGGGGAGGTAGAGAAAATGTAACAGGTTGTGGGACAGGCTCAGTCAAATCCTCCCCAGTAATTATTACAGTGGCAGTGGAAACTACACTATGTGATTCAACTAAAGTAGTAGGAGGGGGGAGGGGGGCAACTGTAGAAGAAGAGGGACCCTTAATGTTAGAATGTTGGGCCACTGTAATAATAAGCCGTTGCTCCTCTCCATCAGCTAAAGTAGGAGAATAATGGGTAGTCCAGGAACATTGCTGAAAAGTATGTCCCAGGTCTTCACATAAAACACAGAGAGGTTCTTCAGTACACTGTGAGCCTGCATGACCAAGACCACCACAAACAGTACATTTAATAGTGTCACAAATGCTGCTGAGATGAGAAGTGGAACCGCACTTATAGCAGGCTTTAGGTTGTCCAGAATAGAACAAACTCCCTATCCCTGCCTAACAGAAAACTATTGGTAGGTGTTGAATACCAGTATCAGTAGTCCAAGCATAACCCTAACCTTCCACCCCGGCCCACAAATTTTCCGATCAAAATAGCTTCAGGGTCTGAGAGCACTTGTACATCTTTGTTTCAGCCAAACTGTAATATCGTTCAAACTAACACCTTCATTTCTAAACAGAATAGTGACAGTCTTTTGTGCAGGTTTCTTTAAGGAATTGCACTGAAAGGTGACCATAAAGGGTATTTTTCAACAGATGAAATTGGGACCAAAATTTCTAAACCTTTAAGGTTTTAAAACTTACATCAAAATGGGACTCATTAGAAACATGTATCAATGTGTGGATATCATAAGCAGCAAATTTCATGGAGTCTTTAAGCAAAGTGCGTCCAACAAAAACCCTATCAGGCATTTCAGGTAAACCCCCCCAAATACTGTAATCTGACAGCATTGTGTCTCTTAGCCTGTTGGGTGGGAACAGAAAAACAAGATGCATACGTTTTAGTAGATGCAGAAGCAAGAGAAGTCGGTCATTCAGTCCGTTGAGTTGGTAGACCAGGGCCCTGGGGTGGTAAACTTCGGTGAAGAGGGTTGGAGTCTGAAAATGGAGCTGCAGGAGAAGTGGAAACTGGTAAATTGAGAATTGGATTCTGTGTTAAGCGCAAAGCAGGCGTAAGCGTGAAGTCCAACTGTTCTTGCACAGGAGAAATAGCTGAGGCGTCTGCAGGGGTGATCCGAATGGGGGAAGGACCGGAGTGCCAGGTACCAACAACTGAATCCCTCTCCCACCCTGCTGCAACAAGAGCAGAGTCAACTGACCAGTCTCCCTGTGGAACAGCCTCTGCAGGAGGCAAGTCAGATGCAGAGGTTCGTGGAAGAAGATCAGGGGAAACAGCAAGGTTGTCAGGAGAAGTTTCAGCAGCAGGAACAGAAGAAATCGTTGAACAGACCACATTGGAATGCGGAAATGTCAAGGCTGTCTTTCGGGCGTCTGATGCAGTAGTCTGCAACAGTGAGTCAGAATCAGTAGGCAGCTGCAAAGCTGAGTTCTTAAGTGCTAAAAGCTCCTGTTTCTTTGTAAGATAGTGTGTTTCCTCAAGTAATAGCAAAGCGTCCACATCTGTAGGTCATAAACATTCAGTATTCTGTACAGACTCTTTAGCAGATGCTAGCTGTTGCAGTATAGGAACAGACTGGGAAGAAACAATTGTTTGCTTGCTTTGATCCATCGAGGTTTCTGAGGATGGAAATGAACTGAGAGATACATACAACTTAGATCCATTAGAAGAAGCTTGAGGAAGAATCGATAAGGTCTCTGGCAATCCAGAGACAGGGGAAGAGACCAACTCCCCTGCCTCCAACACCTCCATGTCCTCCACAGCATGTCCAGAGGCAGCCATCTTGGTCTCACATGAAAATGGGCCCTCCCTGTTCACAGGAAGCAGAGTAGGGGAATTTCCCTGGTGTCCTGAACAAATTTCCCTCATTCACTAAAAATACCACCAACAGCTTAATGTGGTTCAAGGTCTGTTGGCATTCATCTGTATCCCCCTTCCCCGGGTCGTGCCTGAAAATAGGCAGGATTTATCTAGTGCACTTACCCAGTCAACAAAAACTAAATAAATAAATACTAGGGAACCTCCAATTTAAAATAGATGGAAAACTAATTCCTCTATATCGGCTACCTGGTTTACAAAATAAGCAAATTATTAACTTTATTAATGACAGAGATTTATGGTTTTCAGTCACAGAACTTAAGGCCAATTTTGGGATCTCACATAAATATACTTTTTGACTCATGCAATTAAGGCATTTATTAATACAATTCTTTGGTCAAAATCCCCAGCTATCTAACTGCATCCCTTTTTGTCAATAACTTTCGAAGCTTAGTGGCTGTCCCAGAGCAGTCTCGGAAATTTACAGCACAATCCACAACTGGAAATTCCCTAACTGCTTTGGGCCTACTCGATTGTGGGAATCCTTGTTCCCAAATCATGTTATCGAATGGCCGATACTTTGGTACAATTGTCACAAATTTGTGACT
Source organism: Neoceratodus forsteri (assembly GCA_016271365.2). Taxonomy (NCBI): domain Eukaryota; kingdom Metazoa; phylum Chordata; order Ceratodontiformes; family Ceratodontidae; genus Neoceratodus; species Neoceratodus forsteri. The sequence goes on along the minus strand of CM057452.1, from coordinate 1,549,216,600 downwards.
CAAGATAGGTTACGACTAATGCAAATGTACATCCTACACAATGCATATTATTCACCATCCAGGTTAGCCAAATTGGGTTTAAAACCTTCCCCATGATGTCCTAGATGTCTACTGGATGAAGGGACAGTATATCATTTATTCTGGTCCTGCCCCAAAGTGGATTCACTTTGGACTACTATCAAACATTTATCTGACCCCCTACTGGAACTGAAAGACCAGTTTACCCCTTAAATTTGTCTTCTGGGGATCTTTCTGGTATTAGAATTCGTAATCATAAGTACCTCATGACCCTTATAGCCATGTTGATCAAAAAATTCATACTAAGACGTTGGATTGACCAGCAGGAGATCCCATATAATCAATGGTTGATTGAACTGTTGGCATATCTTCATACGGAAAAAGCTATTGCTAACCTGAATAATAAAATAGGAAAGTTTCAAAAATTTGGGATCCCTTATACACCCTATACTCTTTATAAAAGTTTTAACTGCCTGTATGGTTTATGTTGGCCCAATCTGTAAACTAATGATTTGAATATGTTTAAGATGTACTGGTAATGGAAATGTTGTTGCTCAATGCAAGAGGGGAGAGGGAAGATGGGGTGGTAGTGGGTAGGGGCAGATTCATGGAGAAATTATGTCTTATGTATCATGTACTATACACATGTATGTCTGCCTTTTGTATAAAGAGAAAAATAACTTTAATAAACTTTAAATTGAAAAAAAATATATAGCCATCTAATTAACCAAATGTCCATTTTTTTTTACCAAACATTCCACTTCAGATGGCAAATATTTTGCAAACTGTAAGAAGTTCAGCTTAGTGACTACCCTGGTTGTAAAATTATTTTTGTCCTGAACAACTTTGCCGCTTGTTGTTTTTGAGTAGCTTTTATAGTTTTCAAGATATTCAGATTTGTTTGGCATGTGTGCAGATGCATTTTTTTCTCTCTGAGTGAACACTCTAGGAGACATGCCAAACAAATGTAAATATCTTGAGAACCATTCAAGTTACACATATACAACCAGTGTCCCAATTGTTCACAACAAAAAGGCCTTTACAATGAGGGCAGTCACCAAGCTGAACTCTGTATAGTTTTTAAAATATAGCCATCTCTACTGTTGTGAACTAATTGTAAAGCAGTGCTTGCTGCTGAATCTATGATCCCGGCTACATCACTGTCACATGAGATGGGATGCATTGTAGGAACAAGGAAAGCAACAAACGTAGCTGAGATGGAGATCCCCAGGGGTTGTAAAACTGCCATAAAGTTAGCATGAAAATTTAGAAAACACTCCTAATAGCAGACAGAGGGTAGAACATTCTAGGATGTCACACACAAATGAAAACACTCTGCACAACTTAGGTTTTTGCAAATTCTAGGTGTACTACTCCTTTAAGTTGATTTTTAATTAGTTCTAAGACTTGAACCAATGCATTTCATTTTGTTGGTGAAGGCTTGGGACTCAGGAGGACTGCCAAACCAGTACTTTTACCATGTAACTCATTTTCATGTCTAGTTCTCAGAATTTTACTGGCTGTTCCAATTAAAAATGTCCATATTTTTCCTATGTTAGGTCTCGATTTACAAAGGAAATAAATATAACGATTGGGCAATTTTCAAGTAATAGACTGCTTTTAAAGTGTCTGATTTGATACACTATCCTGATGACCAGACATGGAAGCAAATTTGCTGTAACTGTTTAATAGGTTGCTGTGGCTGTGTGGCAGATCTACTGTACCTTAAACCTCTATATTCTTTAACCTCTTCTATTTAATTTTTTTTTATCAAGGCTTGGGTGGACTGCCAACCAGCACTTATACCTTATGTCTTATTTTTATGTTTATGTTCCCTCTCTATAAAGAACCTCTGCATAATAAAGTCCCTCTTATAGTGAACAGCTTTGAAGGCTCCCATTGTTCTCAAAATAAGTATATTAACATCTCACTATAGTGAACAACTAGCTATAATGAACACCTCTGCTGGCTCCCAAGGTGTTCATTATAGACAGGGATCATTGTATTCATCAGTTTTGTACTGGCTGTTCCAATTACATCTTTCTATGCTTTTTGTCTGCTGTATATCAGGTCTCAATTATCATAGGATGCTATCTCCTTACTTTCTCTGGAAAATAATGGTTGTGCAAATTTCAAGTAAAAAACTGCTTTTGCCATGCCTGATTTATTCACTATCCTGACCACATGACCACACATGATGGCATCCTAAGAAAATTGGGACCTGACATAGGCCAAAAGCATTGTTGGTTGCAATTGGAACAACCAATAAAAAACTGTTACCAAATGAAAGTTATATGAAGTTTGCATGAATACAAAAATGGCAGCAGTTGCTTGTTCACCCACCCCTACTCTCACCCACATAAAATCTTGAATTATGTAGGCAATACTGTAATGCACCCGGCCATCCTATACCTTGCAGTTTCTGATAAAAATGTCAGTATTTGAACAGATGCCTCAACTGACTCTGGGAATGGCTAGTTGCAATAAACTTGAGACTTTTGTGTTAGTAATTCTAAACTTGCAAACTTTGTAAAAAATCTATGAAGTTAAAGTAGTAAACTTGCTGCATGTTTTTGTGAACCTGCCACAGCACTAAATATTTCAGGATAGGACAATATACTGCATACTGGTACTGTACAATTTCTTTTCCAAGGAGAACACAGCTGAGATGCACCAACTCAGGGGTGGAGTCCTTTGATGTCAGTCCATTTTATAGAGTTGACTGAAGCACTGATCAGGAAAGTGACTTGCTCAGGATCATAAGTGGGTCTGTTGGGATTTGAACCTGCTGTTCCTGGTTCACAAGCCAGTGAGTGGACAACAGAGCACTGACTCAAATATATGTGTGTGTGTGTGTGTGTGTGTGTGTGTGCGTGTGACAGTTCAAAGCAGTAATAAGATGGTTTGTGTAAAAAGGACAAATGTATTGGATTGGGCTTTACCCACTGGTGTATTTTTCTGGAGGTACTAGTAAAGACAAATAGTAACTGATCTATATCCACAATAAATGGGGGTTTGCTAGTATTGTATAGTACTTGATGTATTTCACTGGATGCTAGACAAAACATTTACAAGTGTCCCTTGCAAGTGCTGTATCATTTTTTGCTCAAATGGAAGATGACAGCTCCTCTTCATTCACTCTCTGTATGTCACAAAGCTGTTAAATAGATGGAAAAATGTTTACAGTGGTAGTTATCTAAAAGTTTCCTACCTCGAGGTACCACCAATGTTCCTCTGAGGCAATCTGCATTGACTGTAATGTGATCCTGCCTCATTCTGCCTCAGTATGCCTAGGTATACCTCAGTACTGCAAAACTTTTCTATGACTACCACTGTATATAGGATGTTAAACACAGTATATTCTCTTGCATGTGAGACATACAGCAGAACAATGTAGCAAATTAAATTTTCATTTCCAGCAAGAAATGTTTGCCCAATGTCTGAGCTCTTGTGAAGTTATTTTTGCTCATTAAGACATATAACTGAAAACTGCGGGAAACCTTAATTGTTGAGGTGTTTAGTGCCGCTTTCTCCAACCTTGGAGGGACCATACCCCACCTGCCCTGTGGTGCCCCCAGAATCAGAGACCCCGCCTGGGAACACTCCAGACCACAGTTTCACCTGAAGTTGGTCAAGCCCACTGAAGTGCACCCACTTCTGCAATGAATAAACCCAGACTCCTCTCTGGGACATGACCTGCTAGAACCCAGACTCCTGCGGGTTGATGCTCCAGCTATCTTCCACCCAGTTGCCCTACTTACAAACAGGTCCCTCCTTGAAGAAAAGGTCCCAGATAAATGGAAGGTGGCAACTATTGTCCCCATTCACAAAAAAGGGCCACGGGATAATGTGGGGAACTTCAGGCCAATCTCTATTCTTTGCCCCCTAGCGAAGGTGCAGGAGAGACTGGTCTACAGTCAATTACAGGACTACCTTGAAAGGCACATACTCCTAGCTGACATCCAGCATGGCTTTAGGAAAGGCCATGGCACTGAAACAGCCCTTATCCAGCTCACATCAGACATCCTTGACGCAATGGATCGTGGTTCCCCAATGGGGGCTCTATTCATTGATTTATCCAAGGCATTTGACTTGGTCAGCCACAAACTTCTCCTCATCAAACTTCAACTACTTGGACTAGATGGGCTCTCTGTTACATGGTTCGAGAGCTATCTGCTAAACCAAACCCAGAAAGTCCTATGGAGAGGAACCCAGACTAGTACTAAACTGGTGATCTCCGGGTATCCCAGAGCTCGATCCTTGGTCCCCTGTTATTCATTCTTTTTGTCAATGATATTGAGGTGATTGGTGGGAGGAATACCCTCATTCTCTATGCAGATGATACTGTCATCTACTGCAGTGACCCACTTCATAGTGTAATCAGTGCTAACCTCCAGGCCGGTCTAGCCGCACTGGATGCCTGTTTCTCCTCAAACTCACTTATTATGAATGAAGAAAATATGAAGGCAGTCCTGTTTGGGTCCCGTTGCCATGGCTCAGACTGGCAAGGTATCCTACAGCTTCATACTGCACAAGGAAAAAGAACTGAGGTCTCGGACAAGATTAAATACCTCAGAATCCTGTTTGATCAGGCAATGACTTTCCAGCCTCACATAGACTCCGTTGTAAAGTCCACCCACCAGAAGCTAGGACTTCTTTATAGGCTGGGTGACTCTCTCTCTCTTGAGGCCCATTGTGCCATATCTAACTGCACCTTTCTCCTCTCCCTCCTCTACAGGGCTCCCCTGCTGCAGTCCCTTAGGGAGGGTGAACAAAGAAAACTTACTATGCTCTACCATAGGGTGGCTCATTTCGCCACCAACTCCCTACCAAGAAGGCATCACTGTGAGGTCCTCGCTGTTCTCCACTGACCCTCTATGTGACAAAAGCTGGCCTACTCCTCTCTGAACCTGACATTCAAATTCATCACTGCTGGCCCCCCTCCTCACTTGCATAGGTTGCTAGACCCCAAAGCCTGGGGCCGGGACCTGAGATACTCCACTGTCCATCCCCTAGACATCCCTTGTGTCTGAACTAATTATGGCAAGCGCTCCTTTATGTACTCTGCCCCACACTTATGGAACCTTCTCCCTGCTGACCTGGCTAATTTTCATACTACTCAGGGTTTTAAGTCAGGCCTGAAAGCATACCTGCTAGAGCTTAGTCTCTGTGGCTGTAACTGCTAGCCTGGAACCTAGTTCTGATAGCTGTAATTTCTGCTTGTCCCACAGCTTGAGCCCAAAACATGGTGGTATTGATGTCACATGTCTGATTTAATCTGCTATGCTGTTATGTGTATGTAAACTTACTGTGTTCTTATGTAAATGTAACTGACATGCTCTGTAACATACTCCTTACCCTATTCTAATGTATGCTTAATCTACTTGTGTACTCCTGCCAATGTATGTACTACTGTGTGCTAATTGTATGTAATCATTGTCTGTAACTAATCCGGGTCACTCCTGAAAAAGGAACCCTGGTCTCAGTGAGCTTACCCGGTTATCAAAATCTAAATAAATAAATAAATAAGAAATACACGCTTCACAGACATAATGGGCAGGATTTACAAAGAAAGCCAATAATCCTGCAGCTGCATGAAAAAGGCATGCAGCACTGTGGAAACGCAGGTGCGTGATATTAATAAAGAAATTTTGAGCAGGTGCGGAATTTCGAAAAATCCCCGCAGCTGCGGAAATTGCACATGTGCTGAAAATCCTCAACTGCAGATCTGCAGCTGCAGAAATAGCTTAGGAGGCACAGCAACAGTGAACTTAATTAGCTGGAACAGCAGACTTTAACAGGGTTGATGTAGAATGAAGATGAAAGCACCCACAAAGAGAACAGCAAGCAGTCCCTCAACTGAGACCACTGCAGCACCACAGGTACCAGCAATACCATGGCACCACAGTGGCCAACTGTCACCGCTGGTCCTCCTTTCCTGGGGTGTTCCTGTTGCCTGCAGGGGTAGCACTCACTGCAGGCTGGCCAGGCTCTACTGCCTGTGGGGCTCTGTCATGGGCTGCACTGTGTCTGGTGGTTGCTGCCTGTTGCCATGTCATGGCAATGTGTTCTTTTGTTGCTGTTACAGCAGCCACTGTTATACTATCTGGGAAGCTATTACCTGTGCCTCACCACCACCTTAATTGATTCCAATTGCTGGGGCACTACTGCAGTTTGCTGAGGGAGTGTTACACCTCATTCCACTGTGTGCAACATTTTTTCTTCAGCTGCAGGAAAAAAAAACGGTTGTGAATAGCCTTTCAGGGGCTGTGCTTTACTTATCTCCCACCTCTTTTTCCTCAGGGACTTCCTCAGCTGCACTTTTTTCTGCAGTCCTTTGTGTTGATTTCTGCAGCTGTGGAGGGTTTTGTGAATAGCATCCAGTGCAAATTCCCCTTTGTTCCCATAGCTACGGCAGTTTTGGGGACTTAGGAAAGGTTTTGCACCTTCAGAAAGGTTTGTGAATCCAGCCCAATGCCATCTGCCAGTGAGTAACTCATTAAAGTTAAAAGAAAAGTAAAATCACACTCCAGGACAGCAATCATTCTGGAATGAGTGGTGATTGCCATCTTGCGATGAAGAGAGGAAGTGCATCGAGCACCTTCTCTAACATTGCATTCAACCCTGTATTTATCACTCCACCACCTGAAAACTAAGCATCATACCGGGGTACCACTTGAACACCGAGCATCATACCATGGTACCTGTCAGCTTTTATTTAACTAGCACCGTAGGTCTTGAATTTGTCCTTAAAGGAAATTTCTAACATTTTAATATAAACTTATGAGCTTTATAGCAGGTTACTTGGTGGCTGCGAGAGTCATTCTGTGCATAAGTTTTAATTGTTTTAGTCAAGTAAGGGGAGGGATTGTACATGTCTCCAAACTGATGGCCACTCAATCCCTTCCACTTCTTTGTCCACCAACCCCAACCCTGCAATTAGACATTTTTTGATGTCTAACCAGGGAGAGAACAGGGACACACCACATTGTATTCTACTGGTGGAATTTTAGAAGCACAATTTTTACGCTTAAGCAACATTTTACATAAATAAAAGCCACCACTGAACTGACAGAACCCCTATGAGTTGAGGGAGGTTTTCTTTTATATAAATATTTGCTTAAACATATACAAATATGTTTTTAAAATGCTCCCCCATTGACTATAATGGGGCACATCACCACTCTTTTCCTGGTTAGACATCATAAAACATCTGAGCACATGGGCAGGGCCAGTGGATGAGAAAGTGGAAGCATTTGGCAACATGTATGATCCCTTCCCTTCATTAATTGACAAAGAAAAAAATGACAATTTATGCACAGAATGACTATTGCAGCCACTGGGTAATGGGCTACAAAGCCCATAGGCAAATCTTAGAAATTCACATTATACACCACTACTTTAGATTTGACAGGAAATATTATTTCCAATGTAGTCATACAGCAGTGGGGATGTGCTTCCACCATCCTATGTGAATTTTGTATTGGTATGGATAGAGCAAATATTTATTTTAAACAGTAAAAACAGGATCAGAGAAAAGGGTTAGCATCCAGTCCAGGTTGCTTATTAAAATAGATATATTCACAAAGTGCCATAGTGCAAATAAAACTGCCTCACAAACATATTGTAAACAGGCAGACTAGAAAAACTCTTACGTTTCACATGGCTACCCACCAGACTTCATCAGAGAATTATTACCATTCATAGCACCAGTCACTCCTCGGTGCAGTTTTTGCTTTTTTTCTAAACAGTAAAAATCCATTTTGCAATAATATCTTTACATGATACTGCTATGTGGATGATGTAATTGCTATATGGGATGGGACACAGGCAGATGCACTTGGATTTACAAACTGACTTAATGATAATGCCTGGGGACTGCACATGCGCTCCCTGTCATCCCATATGGCAGCCAGCCAAGGAGGTCAGATGAGGGCTGTGTAAGTCACCATATTAGGTTCTCTACACGGCATCACCATCAGAGGTATTGGGGGGCTGGCTGGGTGGTCTGCTTGGTGCAGGTGGGGGGGCACTAAATACAAGAGACTGGGAGGTAATATAAGGACAGGTGCTCAGTGGGTGGGAGTACCACTAGAGATCACTCAAAATACTACAACTACAGGGATGCATGATCAGAGGGTGAAGGATGCCCCTAGACACCTGGGACAGCAATACTCATACAAGAATAGGTGACAAGAGGGTAGGGGGTGCCACTAGACACCAGGGGAACATCAGCTATACTGAGATAGGTGATCAGAATGGAGGGAGTGCCACTAGACACCTGGGAATCCATTGCAAATACAGGGACAGGTGATCGGAGGGTGGGGGTGCCATTAGACATGAGGAAATGCATTGCAAATGCAGGATCAGGTAATTGGAGAGGGGTGCCACTAGGCACCAGAGAATGCATTGCAAATACAAGGATGAGTGAACGGATAGTGGGGGATGCTACTACACACAAGGGAAAACATCAGCTAAATGGGTACAGTTGACAAGAGGGCAGGGGATGCCACTAGACATGAGAGAATGCATTGTGAATACAGAAACAGCTGATCAGAGGGCTGGGGTGCCACTAGACATGAGGGAATGCATTGGTTCACTGGGACTGGGTTCTGGATGGGGGGTGGTCAGCTGCAGTACCACCACCTGCCACCAGGGCCTTGGATTCCATTTATTTATTTTATTTATTAGCTTTTGGTAACCGGGTAAGTGCACTAGGCAACAAAACTACCTATTTTCAGGCACGACCCGAGAGAGTACAGGACATTGTTATACATATAACAATAGCACATAATGACAATAAGGTAAACATAAGACAGCAGGAGCAGTTAACAACATGCATAGGTTATTACAGCAGCATAATAAAAATCACAATCAAATACAGTGCATAATAGGTGACATGTAGAACAAGAAGGGTTTGCGAAGGTAGTACCTTGTGTCTGTTTGGGTGGCATTTGATTTACCACTGGTGAGAACCTTTGAATTTGCCGCTGCACCCATATGCAGGGGTGGATCCCCTCAATTGCATGAGCACAGTGGTATGTTAGCACTCAGGTACTAACAAGTTTTACCCATGTTGTGGGAAGCACTGAATATAGACCCCACCCAGGAATCAGGCACAAAACCCTAACTTTTCAATATCTGGCCTATGATGTATTAGTAAGTACTATAGGATGGTCAGATTTATATTAAGTGGATTCACAGCAGGAAGGCCATGTCAAACAAATCTGATAGAGTCCTTTGACTGGGTGGCCAGGGAAGTGGATCAGGGTGGAGTGGGGGATGTGGCCTACCTGGATTTCAGTAAGGCCTTCAACACTGTTCCACATCAGAGGCTTGTAAACAAGTTAGACAGCCTGAGAATGGGTCCTAAGGTGGTAAACTGGGTTAGAAACTGGTTGAGGGATATAACACAGAGGGTGGTGGTAAATGGAGCTCATTCTGAGGAAAGGAGGGTAACCAGCGGGGTGCCACAGGAGTCAGTTCTGGGGCCAGTCCTAGTCAATGTCTTCATAAATGACATGGTGGAGGGTCTGGAAGGAAAGATATGCCCCTTTGCAGATGGCACTAACATCTGCAATAGGGTAGACACTCAGTGAGGTGTGGAAAAAATGAGAAGGGATCTAGGTAAACTAGAGGAATGGTCAAGAGTGTGTCAGCTAAGATTCAATGCAAAAAAAGTGCAAAATCATGCTTTTGGGGTACAGGAATACAGGGGAGGCTTACATGATGGGGGAGAGATACTGACTGCCACCAAACAGGAAAGTGATCTGGGGGTGATCATATCAGATGATCTAAAGGTGGCCAAACAATGTGACAAGGCTGTGGGGAGAGTCAGTGAGACACTGGGGTGCATAGGGAGACATCACCAATAGAAGAAAGAAGGTGGTGATGCCTCTGTACAAATCATTAGTGAAACTTCATATGGAGTACTGTGTCCAGTTCTGGGGGCTGTATTTCCATAAGGACACAGGGTACAGGCAGTTCAGGGAAGGGCAACAAAAATGGTGTAGGGCCCACAAAAAAAGTCATATGAGGAGAGACTGGAAGACCTCAATTTGTATACTCTGTAGGAGAGTAGTGAGAGGAGGGATATGGCAGAGACCTTCAAATATCTCAAGAGCACAAATAAGGTACAGGAGGGTAGTATCTTTCTGAAAAAGAGATGTTTCAGGACATGGGGTCATGACATGAGGCTGGAACGGGGTAGACTAAGGGGTAATGCAAGGAAGTATTTCTTCACAGAACGGGTGGTGGATGCATGCAACAGGGGAGGTGGTGGGGGAAAATTCAGTAGGGGAATCAAACATGCATGGGCTAGGCATAGGGAAACCCTAGCAATAAGTAAGAGCACAAAGCCAGAGATCAAGTAGGGTCTATGATTTTTGCAGCAGGTAACGAAAATGGGCAGACTGGGTGGGCCTAGTGTTCCTTATCTGCCATCAATTTCTATGTTTCTGTGTTTAAGTGCACCATGCATGGCTCGGGATTGTACTTTATTTTTTAATTGTCTTCCAGTACATATTAGATATGACTTACTTTTATTGAAAGTTATGAGCTCTTTTCATAGAATCATAGAAACTTGGCAACACAAAAAGGACCCACCGACCCATCTAGTCCACACTTTGCCCTCCTTTACTCATCCCTTGTCAAGAAAAAAGTCCATGATTATGTATTGGAGTTTTTAACAGTAAGAAATTGCAAGGATAGAATTAAATCATCCACTGCCTTGGAATTTGAGGTCTTTAATTGCAGACATGCATTTTCATCTATGGGACCTATAATATGAAACCAGTTATCTATTTACTGCATGTCATTTTGGACCTGTCCTCCTTTGGTAAAATTTGAAAAAGGGTTTGTCGAATAGACTTGGAAAACCAACACCTGCTGCAGGGAGTAGAGTGACAGGCATTTGAATGATGGAGTAGTATAATGACGGAAACAGTCTGATGTATGAGTTGCTTACCTACTACAGGACCAACCATGTGACAAGCATGTACGGTCACACTGTAGCTGGTTGAGCTAATCCTCCTCTTCACAGTCAGTGTCCAATTTGAAGTTCAAACAATAAAAAAATCTCAGGCCATACAAGCTAAATGTTGGCAAATAGTTTTAGTTGAGTTCCAAAATACAAAAAACTCTCCATGTTGTCCCTGATACTATAACATTTTTATATCACTGTCTTGGTTACATAACATCAGGGGCAATCTGAGGATTCATTTAAACTTTGGGACTGGACTAAAACTATTTGCCAAAATGTATTTTGTGTGACCTGAGTTTCTGTAATATTTGATCCCCAAATCAAAAACAAACAGTATTCTGCACATGGTATGGCCTAGTCTAACACATACAAAATCATGTCCAAACATGATTTGTTGGACTCCTTAGAAAATCAAAGAAAGGTTCAATCTTAGAATATCAAACATTTTCAGATATTTGTAGAAGAAGAATATTAGGAAAAACTGTGTCCCAATTTAGCCAGCCCATGGTGATCACATTTTAAGGCATTACTCGCTTACGTTTGAAACAGCAAAGGACCAGTTGTGAACATGTACATATTTGTTATAAGTCTTACTCTCCATGGATTGGCAAGCCTCTGAGAAAGCTGGGGAAGGGATTTAGGATTGGACCTGACAAAAGGGCAATGGGAGACTGTTTTAAACTCTCCATTCAGGGTAGCATTAAATGGAAAAATCAAATAAATATAGTTTAACAATTTTCCACAGATTATTACACTCCAACCTGACCTAATGAAATGCATCACATGATTTCTGACTATCCTTCAACATGTAACAAGCTGAGAGGTACATTAATCCACATTTTTATATCCTGATCCCATACTCTCGTTTTGCACAGAAGTAATACAATTCATAAATCAATGTTTGGACGCTTTGCTGAAGCTAAAATGTAGTCAGGTGTTTTGGGGACTCTAATGGAGAAGAAAGCAGAAAGGCAGTGTCTAGGCTTGATGTTGACGAATGTCAAGAAGTGCATATTACTATTCTTGAAGAAACCTCATCCTCCAACTAAATCAATAAGGTTAATGGGTTAGGATAGCCACCATGCTGGGCAAGTCACTGTGAGCACTGTTTAGAGAGCTCTATTATTTAAAAATATACCCCATCATTGGGTATTATGAGTGAATAGAAATGTTTAGTCACTCAGTATTTAGTGGTATGGAATGTTTTTAGCTTAGTGAGTTCATAAATGAGGTCGTGTTAGGAGGTATAGGTTTGTTTTCTTTAGTTTAGGTCTGGAGTAAAAGATCATTACCTGATTGTGGTTCATCTCATCAGAATAGCATTGATTGTTATTTGCTTTAACACTCTCCCCAGCACCCTGCACTTAGCCTGGTTTCCATCTGGGCAGTCTGACACTGTATTTTGGCCCATAGAGTCTGCAACTTCACTTTTCCCAATAAACCCAGTATGAACTGACTGTCTCTTTCTATTGAGGTTTAGGAGATAGAGCCAACGGTGTGCTGACTCAGAGGAGGTCTTGAGACTATCAGTTGGTGAGAGCAATGGTTTCAGCAGAAGTGGCAGTATTCTCCGGACCTCTGAACTGGTTGAGGTTCATTGAGCTGGGGAGTACCGGGCACTGGTGAGGATGATGGTGAGGGCTTAGTTGGAGCTCATGTTCATGCACAGAGATGCCAAGTAAGAGGCCACTCTGTGTGGTGGGGAGTTTCAAGGATTGTAAGTGCAGGGACAAATTCCCTGGGCTGGGACCATCCTGCTTTAAAATGTGAGCAGTTTTATTTTCTCCTACCCCTCCATTGTCCTGCTTCTTGGCCCAGTGTGTGCTTAACTGCTTCATTACTGCCTGACTACCTTAGTTTTCTGTCAGGCCTGTGGGTTTTGGGGAGCTCTGGGGACCCCCACCATGGCAGGGTGTGGGGTTCAGGAGGTTTCTGAAGCACTTCAAGTGAAAACTGCAGAGGAATCATTTGTCTTCAGTATTTCATCAGTTTGAGAGACTGCTGTGAAACTTTGTTCAAGAGGTTGCCCGGGAGCTCTGCTAAAAATTCTTGAAAGTTACATTTGCTCCATCATTTGGGATTTTACTGATTTATGTTGAACTTTTTATATCTGAATTGTAGCTAGACACGGGTCTTCCACTTATTAGTTTTCATATTGTTTATGTATTGTGATATTTCTTCTGAGTGTGTGTTGGCATTATTGGAGTAGTGTGTGGTTAGTTTTGATTGGTGTGCATGTTATGTATTCATGATTTAGGGACTATTTATTTTAGAAGGTGTGGATGCATGTGTTGAGATTTATTGTATTGGTGGGGGGCATGGGAGGGGAGTGGGTGGTCTTAAAGCTGGGGTAGTAGCTTTTTTAGTTAGAGGCTGGGATGTGCATTTAGCAGCAAGCCCTTAGACTCAGCAACTCCCCATCCTGTCTTCATTAATTGCGCCCCTTCTGGGACCCCTCTGCCAAGAGTGGCATACCATTGGTGCAAGGAAGTGGGTACTGGGATAAGGCTCAGAGATGTGGTGAGGGCATTGAGGACAGCTGTTTGGGAGGGTGCAATTGGGACAGTGAGGCCCAGGAGGCACCCTGGGGTAAAATGAGAACTTGAGAAAGACCATATGTGTTTAGTTCCCATACCAAGGGAACCCACTAGACTGAGTGGGTAGATAGATGAGGGACCTACCACCTCTACTCGTCCTCCTTGGGTGGTGCTATACAACTCCAGATTGATGAGGAAGAAGACTGACATTATGGTATATGCGACATTGCAGAGGGGCTGGAAAGGAAGGTGTGTCTCTTTGCAGATGATACAAAGAGCTGCAACAGGATTGACACTCCAGGAGGGGTAGAGAAAATGAGCAGAGACCTAAGCAAACTTGTGGAGTGGTAAGGATGTGGCAGCTAAGATTCAATGCAAAGAAGTGCAAAATCATGCACTTGGGGTACATAAATGTGAGGGAGGAGTACAGGATGGGGGGTGCTGATGGCCACCAAACAGGAAAGGGACCTGGAAGTAATCATCTCTGATGTTCTAAAGGTTACCAAACAATGTAAGAAGGCTGTGCGGAGAGCCAGTGGAATGCTGGGGTGCATAAGGAGAGGTATCTCCATCAGAAGGAAGGATGTGGTGATGCCACTGTATAGAACATTGGTGAGACCATATTTATTTATTTAGCTTTTGTTGACCGGGAAAGTGCACTAGACAAATCCTGCCTATTTTCAGGCACAACCCGGGGGAAGGGGATTACAGATGAATGCCAACTGACCTTGAACCAGATTAAGCTGTTAGTGGTATTTTCGTGAATGGAGGAAATTTTGGCCATTGCACCGGGGAAATTCCCCAGCTCTTTTCGAGAAGTGCCATGGGATCTTTTAACATCCACCTGAACTACTACCAGAACAGGTAGATGAGAAATTGGTTTAACGTCTCATCCAAAAGACGGCACCTCAGGAGTGCAGCACCCCCTCATGCTGCACTACAGTGTCAGTATTGGGATATTAACCCAAGTGCCTGGTGTGGGGAAATAACCCACAGCCAACTGATCTCCCGGCCTCAGAGGTGAGTGTGCTACCTGCTGAGCCACTGACACTAAATATCTACAGTACTGTGTCCAGTTCTGGAGGCTGCATCTCCAGAAGGACATATAGTAAAATTAGTTCAGAGAAGGGTGACACAAATTATTCAGGGACTGCACCAAAAGTCATATGAGGGAAGACTGGAGGATCTCAATATGTATTCCGAGGAGAGGAGAGGAGAGGAGAGGAGAGGAGAGGAGAGAGGGGGATATAATAGAGACCTTCAAATACCTCATGGGTGTAAATAAGGTACAGTACAAGAGGGTAGCATCTTTCAAAACAAAGATGTTCAAGAACAAGGGGTCATGATATGAATATGGAGGAGGTAGACTTAGGGATAACATGAGAAAGTATTTTTTTACAGAAAAGGAGGTGGATCCATGGAACATCCTCTCAGCAGGGGTTGTAGGGGCAAATTCGGTAGGGGAATTCAAAAACACATAGGACAGACATAAAGCAACTCTAGTGATAGGAAAGAAAGGGTAAGTCACAGATCATTTAGGTCTGTGGTATATGAAACAGGTAGGGAAAATGGGCAGACTTGGTGGGCCAAGCAGTCCTTATCTGCCATCAAATTCTATGTTTCTATGGCAGACTTTATGCCTGATTCCTCTGCTAATCTGGCTTGCATTACTGAGACCTGGCTTGGTGGTTGCTGCTGCCGCTGCTGTTGCTGGTCCAATATTGGAGCCAGCCATCCCAGATGGATTCTCGGTTGTGCACTACCCAAGGAAGGACTGCAGGGGAGGTGTTTGTCTACTTTAGATCTGAATTGAATATGGCAAGGCAGCCA
The DNA here is from genome assembly GCA_016271365.2 of Neoceratodus forsteri. Lineage (NCBI taxonomy): Eukaryota > Metazoa > Chordata > Ceratodontiformes > Ceratodontidae > Neoceratodus > Neoceratodus forsteri. The sequence continues at coordinate 1,549,201,234 of CM057452.1, read as the reverse complement.
GTAAAGGTGACCTCATCATTTGAATGTGTGGCTGTGCATGGGGTTCAGGTGCAGATTTTGGAATCCTATTTGTGAAATGGCCCCTGGGATGCAAGAGGGAGTTTCTACAGGAAATCATGGAGTTTACTGCCAAAAGAGCATTGGAGTTCTCTAGATGGATTATTCTGGGTAATTCCAGTGCTTGGGTCAACAATGAACTCTTCCATTTTGGTCAAGATTTCCTCTGGGTATGGAATCCCTGGGCCTCACACAAGCTGTTGCTTCTATGACTCACCAACACGGCCATGTCTTGGACCTGGTTTTCTGTCTAGGGCTTGAGGTCATGGATCTCAAGATTAATCTGGTCAAGTGGTCAGGTCATTGCACTATCAGGTTCTTTTTGTCCACCCTCTGTGGAGATGGTCTAGTACCACCTTTTAAGTTGGTTTTAGCCAGAGGGGCTCCTGACAGTTCTGGACATTTCAGTTATGATGGCTACATGCACTATGGGATTGGTGGAAGCTGTGGTGATCTATAATAGAGCCAATGAAGCAGCACTCGGTTTTGTCATGCTGACTCATATATACCATCTGGTTTTGTGCCTTGGCTCACAGAGGTACGATGGTGAACTAAAGGACAGGAAAAACATTGATTTTCCTTGGTTGCACTCTCATAGTCTGTACCAGACCAGGCTTCCCTTGAGCTAGTGAATGTTTAATGTGTTAACTTGTCCTCTGTCCTATATTGATGTGGAACCTTTGAAAAAGAGCACCTGTGCTCAAAGGTGTTTTCTGAATAATAAATAAATAAATAAAAGATGTTAGAGCATTGTTGGAGGAGATCCAGGACCCAAGAGGGCAGACTGGCTTTGATTAATTTACTACAATGAGTATCAAAGGGCGATCACCCAAAAGAAGGCAGGATTTCTGTCTAAGGAGATTACTACTGGAAAGAATCTAATAGCTCAGCTGTTCCAGACTGTAGACTAGCTTCTCCATCCAGCCTGCATGGAGGCTGTGAGATCTTTTTCACCAGCTAAATTCAAGGAGTTTGCTCAATTTTCCCAGACAGAGTGTTCATTTATTTGGCTAGGGATCTCACCAATTGGACCATCACAGCCCAGCAGGGGATGGCTACCTGAGTTTATGACACAGTCAGTAGTCATGGCGAGAGTTTAAACCAAAGATGTTAGAAGAGGTCTGTGAAATGAACTCTGAGCTGAAGCCAACATCCTGTGAACTTGACCCAGGACCAACTTGACTGTTAGTGAGTTGTATCAATAGGATGGGCCCATTGTTTGCCAAGATTATCTGGTGCTCTTTAACATAGGTGGGTTTTACAGTTGCATTGAAAGATACACTGGTGAATCCCCTTCTGAAAAAAAAAACTTCTGGATCTGGATGTCCTTGAGAATTACTGAGCAGTCTCTAACTTGCCATTTTTGGAAAGGATTTTTGAGAAGGTGGTTGCAGAGCAGCTCAAGGCACACCTCAAGACTTTTAACATCTATGAGCCTCTCCAGTCTGGGTTTAGGACAAGGCACAGCATGCAGAATGTACTGGTCAGGGTGCACAGTGACCTCCTTAGGGCAAGTGATAGAGGGGAGCAGTAAATTCTCTTTCTCCTAGATCTCTATTTAGCCTTTGACACTGTGGACAATCTGCTGCTATTACTCAAGGAGTGTGTAGGACACACTGGCAAAGTCATTTACTGTTTTAAGTCCTATCTCAGTGGCAGGTCACAGAGAGTAGTGTTGGGAAATGTCCCCTTATCCTCAGTAACAATGCCCTGTGATGAACCCCAGAGTTCAATCCCTTTGTGAATGTTGTTTACAGTGCACATGCTGCCCCTAGGGAGAATTATTAGGTATCATGGAGATGGATTTCATTGCTGCACAGATGATACCCAGCTCCAGCTGTCTTTTGCACCTAGGATGACTGGTGTGGTCACTGTGCTAAGCAGATGCCTGGCTTAGATCCAAGACTGGAAGACATCAAGCTGTCTGAGACTCAACTCCGACAAGACTGAAGTACTGGTGATTAGCTGGCTCAAAGGGGAGGAGTGGCAGCTACCCAGAAGGGAGACTGGACTTTGGCTCAGTTCCTCTAGGCTCTTGGCTGCCATAAAAAGGAAAATTCTCAGACTCATTTTGGATAAGGCAATACAAGGCAATTTTATTTATTAAGTACCCTATACTAGAGTCTCAGGGTGCTTTACATACACATAATCCGTAATAATAATAATCAGTACTAGAAATATACACTAATTACCACAAAATAAATACTACATAATAATAAAGATATTCAGTAATGAATCTAAAAAGCAGAGGTACTACTCATAAAATCAGGTAACGGTCCCCAAGGCTTGATCAAATAAATAACTTTTTAATCCCCCTTTAAACACTTCCACTGAGTGGGAACTCCTTAGATAGACAAGCAAGGAGTTCCAGACTAAAGGGGCCACCAGTGAGAATGCTCTGTCACCAGATTGTTCAAGGCAAGCTCTCGGGATGAGCAAAAAAAGTTCATTGGTTGGGTTGAGAGCGCAGCCAGGGGTATACCACACCAAGTGGTCTTTTAGATCAGCATGGCCTGATCATTGCAGGGCATTGTATGCTGAGAAAGCAATCTTGAAGGTGGTGCACTTACTAATTGGGAGTTATTGCAGCTGCTAGAGCACAGGAGAGATATGGTCCCTGAATGACACACCCGTTATCAGACTGGTTGTGGCATTCTGAACCAGTTGTGGGTGGCTCACCAACCTCCCCCAGCACAACCCTAGGTAAACAGTGTTACAGTAGTCTAGTCTTAAGGTCACAAAAGTATGCACAAGTGTTGCCACACCCTCTTGCCCAAGATAGGATGTGATTCAGGAGATATTCCTTAAATGGAAAAATCCACTGCAAACCTTGGCTACCTGATGTTATAGTGTCAGTCAGGACTCCAGAATGATTCCCATATTCTTCACCCTATCCTCAGCTGTCAGAATGTTGCATTCAAAGATGGTAAACAGATTGCCCCCCCAAACTGTCAGCTGACCCTCAAGTACCTGATTCACCAGAATCAGCTTTGTCTTGCTTGGACTGAGACTCAGTCAGTTGGAGGCCATCCAGTCAGACATTTCTTTAAAGAGCTAGTGTACTGCCTGGAAACTTTCAGATGTAGTCAGCATTGACTTCTTATATCTGAAATATTTATTATTGTCGGTTTGCTAATTAGAAAATATTCCACTTTACAGTAATAGGGTGACGTGTGGCACAGCACTGTGTCTGGAGGCTAAAAAAAGTTATTCTGTTCCTCCCACTACATCAGCACTGAAACCACACTGGCTGTGACATCACCAGTAGCTATGGAGAACCATTTCTCACTGCCAAATTATTCAAATTCACATGAAGTAGCAGGGACTGGCTCTTCTTGGTTACTAGTGATGTCACAATTCCCTGCATTTTCATTGGCAACTAGTGAAAGTCACTGCTCAGACTGGAAGGATTGTGGTGCCTCAAGGTGTCAGTCACATTTCAGACGATGCAGTGGAAGGAACAGAACGGACCTTTTTTTAGCCTCCAAACAGTGTGCTGCTCCACACATCAGCCCAGTACCGTCAGGTGAAAAATCTTCTAATTAGCAAACAGAAAATAAAAAAATACTTCAGATATTGGAAGTGATAGCCAATTTCATCTGAAAATTACTATTAATTCCAGGCAGTACAGTAGCTCCTTAAGGCATTGCTCCAGCACAGTGACCACCTCCTGCCTGTCAAATGTAAGCAACAAGTGCAGCTGAGTATCATCTGCCTAGCAGTGAGAACTCATACCACACTGTCTGATGACCCATCCTAGCAGCAGCATGTACACTGCGAACAACACAGGTGATAGAATCGAACCCTGAGGAACCCCACAGCAAACTGCTGTGATGAGTAAGTACCCATTACAACCTGCTGCAAGCTGCCGAAAAGAAAGGACTCAAACAAGTTCAAAGTTGTCCCGGCAAGTCCCCCATATTCACCAAGGCACTGTATCAAAAATATGGCCAACAGTGTCAAATGCTGAGGACTCGTCCAGGGGAGTAAGAATAGAAAGTTCCCCCATCCTTCACCAGAAGCAAGCCACCAAACACCAAGACGAGAATGGTCTCTGTACTGTGGTGAGGCCTGAAACCTGACTGGAATGGCTCATAGATGTCGTACTTCTCAAGATGTGCCTCCAGCTACATCATCACCACCCTCTCAATTACCTTCTCCAAAAAAGGAAGGTTCAAGACAGGCCTCTAATTAGCTAGCATGTCTGAATACAATAATGGTTTCTTCAAGGGGGGTCTTACCACAGCTTTTTTATGAGCTGAGAGAAAACAACCATCCAAAAAGAAATACCAGATAATGCAACCATCAGATCCAGGGCCTCATGGCAGTCTGCCAACTGCCGCGTAGGCCCCGGAACCAAGATACAGTAGGTGAGGTGCAGCGTCATAATCACCTCAAGCAACTCCTCCATAATAATTGGCTGGAACTCACTCAAAACTTATGGAGCACTAACATTCCTGCCATCAGGACCACTGTTAGACCATGACAGGCCACCTGTAGAGATCCCCATCCAAATCGGGTTACCACCTTCTAAGAAGCCCAAAGTGGGACATTTCTTACTGAAACATTAACTTTTGTAGGACAATATGTAATCCTGACTAATGCAACAGGCTTGTTTTCTCTAAATAATTAGAATTAAGACTAAGTGTTGTAGTTTTTTAGTTGTTGATATTGGTTCTTAATATTTTAAGGTATTTTAGTTAAGGTATTATAGTTTTCTGCAACATTTAGAGGAAAGAAAGAACATGTTTTTTCTGCTGTAAGACCAGGACATGTAGCATTTTTCATGTATTTACACAGGACACAGTTTCCCAAATCAGGACTGTCGTGCCAAAATCAGGACAGGTGGTAACCCTACATCCAAATGGAGGACACTCTTTCCAGAAAGAAAGACCCAAACTCCTAACACTTTTCTTGTGACAATACAACACTGCCCCATACTGTGGACAGGGAGGACTAATTAACCTGTCCACAGTGCAGAAGAGCTGAGCAGGCATATTTATTCCAGAGGCTATAATCCATGAGAGCAACTTTGCCTTTTTCTGGGTTATAGCCCTCTGATAGTCCCTATAGTGTGACCTCAGAGCCATCCTACCCTTCACTGAGCGTGTCCTCTTACAGGAATGCTCCAGCCTCTGCCCAGTCACCTTCAGTCACCTCAAGTCATCATTATATCATAGTGAGCTGTGACAGGAGGTCAGTGGGTAGACATCAATCAGTGCGATGGAGTAAAGTGCTGCCGTAATAGCAAAGTTATAACTATCAACGGCTACCTGCATTACTCAATTGCATGATGCTTCCATGCCTGAGATATCCAACACTGCCAGAAGTTTTTCCAGTACCAAAGCATATATCAGATGGTATTGAACCATCTCTGCAGGGGGAGATGGTGACCTGGGGGCTCCTGCAAGAAATCTAACAGTGTGGTGATCCAACTACCCCACTAGATTCACCCTGCCAAAAAAGATGCTCAGCCCTAGAGTGAATGTGAGGTCCAAGGTGTGGCCATGTTTATGGGTTGTAGAGGAAACAACCTTGTAAGGCCCAGTGAATCCATCAACTGGAAACTCTACCAAATAAACTGCAAGGATTCATCGTCAACCCATATGCTGAAATCCCCCAAAACAATTAAGTTGGAGGAGTTCAATATAAGGTTAACAATGAAGTCTGCAAATTCCTGTAAGAACTCCTGTTCCCACCCTGTAGGGCAGTAAACAATGTGAATCCTGCATTGCACACCTGCATCTCCCTTCACAGCCACACATTCAAACAACATCCTCTCCCTCAATCCCTCAATGAGCACGCTGTTCCAGATGGCAACCACACCCCCCCCCCCATGCTCCCTCCTCAGGATGTGTATCACTGAGTACCCAGCTTGGACCACTGCCTCCAGTATTGGCCCAGAGTCAACCCAAGCCAGGTCTCAGTGAAACCAGCTCTCCAGAAAAATCTGTGATTAAATCTGATGCCACAGCAGTTTTATTCCTCAGGGATCTGGCATTGCACAACACACCATGAAGGGGAGGAGCTTTAGCTGCCAACCCTTCTGCCATTTGTCCCCAGTTCCTAGGGGGCTCGCTGAGGATTAGGACATGGCAGGGAGAACCCCACTCCATGACCCTCTTAAACCCAGGGTGCCTACTTGGCCTGATTCTACCAATCCTAGTATCCCTGGCCCTCACCTCCAGACCAAGCAACCCTCTGTTGCCTCACCTTCTCAAAGTCCAGCTTCTGACAATGAGTCTCAACCACCGAAAGCTCCAGAGAGAAGCAGCCCATATGGGCCTCATGACCACACACTTCGGTACCTCAGAATTAAACAATCCCACTAAATCTCAGACCTCAGCCACCCACACAAAATTCCACCCTATTCCATCCCAAAAATAGCCACACCATTCAGACACCACACACAAAAATGTACCCCATATTTACTCACACATACAAACTAAAATAAAATCAAATAAACAGCAGAGGGTACTCCTCACTAAATTATAAACAAATCTTTAATAAAATACACTCAAAATACAAAACAAAACTCTTCCAGATGTAAATAAACGTTAAAACAGAAGTCCGTCTCACACTGCCACTGAGATGTGGAGAAAAACAGTGGTCCTTGAGAGCAGCTTGAGACAATCAGATATTACAACAGATGTAAACAGTTCGAAACCAGAAGCAGCTCTCTCTCACTCAGCCACTACAGAATGGTCCCAGCGAGAGTTTTTAACAGGGAAAAGGTCTTGTTCTTTACAGATACCCTCTCACCACACTTGAGGGTGCTCTGCCACAGTACCCCTCTAACAGTCCAACAACACCAGGAAATTAAAATTGAGACCCACCCAGAAAGCTATCACAGAGCCCTGCCCTAGCAGCAATACTGCTACCTCCTCTAACCCACTACCACAAACCAAGGTCTGGGATTGTCATACAGGCCAGCATATAACTGAACCAGCACTCCTGGCAGATCAACTGGAACCACATTCCTTACAGTTCAAGTCCAGGGGACGTTAGTTCCCACTGCCCACTACTTACAGTTTGGCGAGTTTAAAGCTGAGCTCCAATACCAGCAGCAAAATGACCCCTTCATTCACTCCAAAAATGCTTACAAAAGCACAGTCCTCCCAAGCAGTCAGTTTTTCTGGCTCAGAATCTTGACTTTCTACCCCTGCTCCACAATCCAGTACAGAGGTATCTGCAAAAGGGACTGAAAACACTGTTGTCTCAAGGCCCTCACTACCTTTCACAAAAAGCTGCAAATGTATAAATTACTTTAAAGTTCATGCAGTAAGCTGCTGTTGTGGTTTCAAAATCCAAAAAATTATAACATTATGGACTTTTGGCTTAAAAGCTACCAAGAACACTAATTTAAGGAGTACATACCAACTGGATCCTAACACTCAAAACAGCAAAACCTCAGCAGCACTGCCTGCCTCACTAAAATCACCCTTACTGTCTAAAAATAACTGCGGACTAATCATGACACTAACAAAGCTTTTACCAGTGCTGGCAGCACTATTTATTTCAAAAAAAGTTAGTAATACTCAGAGCTCAGTCGAAGCTCAGCTGACAAACCACCCAGTGCAGTGGCCATCATGCAGCACTATTGTCATATTGTCACCCATGAGAGGCTGACATTTGAGGCTCAGGTGTTGGCAGTAGTCCAGAATGTTTTTTACCATCTCAGGAACATCAGCCGGATTAAGTCTCTTATCTCCTCTGCAGACTTAGTATTGTTAGTACTTGCATTTGTTACTTCAAGGCTCAACTACTGCAATGCTATTTTTATCTTGGAGTCAGTGGGGGCACACTATGGTGCCTATAGTTGGTGCAGAAAGCAGCTGCTAGGTTGCTGACCAGCCTTTTGAGGTCAACTCATGTCTCCCTAGCACTGTAAGATCTACAATGGCTGCCAGTAAAGTGTTGTATCTCCTTTAAAGTTGGTTTACTAACTTATAAGGCCCTACACAGGCTGGGCCTGGGCTATCTGGCAGACCTCCTGCATCCTTACATGTCCACGGGCCCTCTCCACTCCACTAAGCAGGACCTCCTTGTCATACCCTGGGCCCGGAGGAAAACCTTGGGTGACTGGGCCTTGGAGGTGGCAGATCTGGTCTTGCTGAACTTGCTCCCGATGTCCCTGATGGAGGCCCCTTTGGTTGAAGGCCTTTAAAAAGCACCTAAAGACCTTCCTGTTTGTAAGCTCCCCTTTTTTAGCAAGGGCTTACCATATCACTTCCCTCTCCGCTGGTTAGACCTTTAATTGATGGGCAGCTTGGGCCTGGCTCTGGGCATGTTTTTCCCTCCTCCCAGCTGCTATAAAAGGGGGAGCGGGCCATAGGTAGAGGAGGCTGGTGGGAAGATCTGGTGCAAATTGGACTAGGGGTTCAAACCCCAGCCCGTGAGTGGTGGTCCTCATTTCTGTGGTGTTGGTTCCACGTACGGGTTTTTGTGGGGTGGTTGTCAGGGGCAAGCGACTAAGGAATAGGGTCACATGGGCATTTAGGATTAGTAATCCCAGAGGAAAGAAGACATCATGCTCACCGTGTGTTCTGAGCACTTGGGTGGGCCTAAGGGCCTGTTCTGTTTTGAGTGAGTTGGCAGTGGGGATGCTGCAGAAGTGGAAGTGCTGTGGTGTGGCTTCAAGGGCAATGGCAGTATCCTTGGGAGCTATACCCAGGGGTAGAATTGGTGGCCTGCAGGGATCTTGTGTTATTGGACCTGCTGTGCCCGTGTCTGGGGCAGGTTCTGATTTAGGCCCAAAAGTGCAGGAAAACAGTGTAACTGAAGGAGAGAGCCGTGCTTGCTCGTGTGAAATTTCCCTGGTGGTATAGAGGAGGCTATGAGGCCCAGGGAACGTTCTGGGGCAGCTATCATCTGGCCGTGTCTCATAAAAAGTGTTAGTCTGGTTGTGGTACTTGGTACCGTCCCCAGGTGGGAGGGGCAGTGGTTTCGGCAATCACCAAGTCTTGAAATGTTAGCCTTTTTAGCTCTGAAGAAGCATGGAGCCTGTCCTAGCCTTATTTCTGTCATCTGTTGGGACAAAATGCAGTTTTCATGCTGTTTTATCTGCCACAAGTGTATCAGTAACTGGTACTGTTGTCCTCCAGCTGCATGGAGCTGATCCAGCCATAATTTATTTATTGATTAATTAAAATTTCTTTTTATTTTCCCCACTGCAGTATTGGCTACCTTTTTGTGTTTCTGCTGGCTAACTATCTTTTCCCATTCAGTGTTATTCCTGCACACCTCTGGTTACTGCAAGACAGTTCCAGTACATTCTCCAGGTATCATATGTTGGAGACCTCCCTTCACCATTTATGAGTTCTGCAGGCAAGGTAAGACCCTTTAATTTAGTCCAATTGGGTCTCCTGGATTGGATCTGTATTTGTGCCACCTCAGCCTCACCTTTAATATCAGGACCCCTAGATACAGGAGATGGAGGTAGGGCTACATATTTATACAGGCTTCTGGGAGCAAAGTTCCTGCCTCTGTCCTTATATCCCAGTTGTTGTTTTTTTATCTGTTTACTCAATTAGCTATTTATATTTTTATGCTATATTCAGTTTCTTTTTTGATGGGCTATTTGTGTTGTTGTTGTTGTTGTTAATATTTTATGCCTAGTCTAGCTTTTATCTACCTTGCTTGTAATGGCACCCTGAGCCTTCAGGGAAGGACGCCAAATAAAAATAAAATTGCTACTACTAATTCATCACATTATTTCTGACTGTTACCTAGCCAGGATGTAAAGATGCAGAGTAAAGTACCCCAAATTAATGTGACTAAAACTCTGAGACAACTATATGAACTGACCCTCCTCCCTGAAAGTCCTGCTTTAGGTCCACACCTCCCATGTCTGCTCTATTACATTCCTCCCTGGAAATGTCAGCTCCTTGTTCCCCACAGATATGCTGTTGTGGGCCTTTCATTCTTTTTCTGTGCTTCACTTCTTCTGACCCTGTTCACAGGTTCAGCCATTCGCTGTTCTACAACAATTGTAGTTAGTTGCTCAGCAGGTTGCACACTCATCTCTAAGGCCAGAAAGATTAGAAAGTTCTGGGTTCTAGCCCCACAACAGAAACTTGGGGTAAAACCCCAGTACTGGCACTGTACTGTAGCATGACTGGGGTGCTGCGCTCCTGAGATGCTATCCTTTGGATTTGATGTTAAACCTAGGCCCCATCTTCCTCTTCTGGTAGTTGTTAAGGTGAATGTTGAAGATCCCATGGCTCTTCCTAAAAATGGTAGTGATATTTTTATTGAAGGAAAAAATCAAATTAACAATTTAATGACATACAGTACCAACAAAGTGATCAAGTTACAACCAGTGAACAAAACTGAGAAATATATACAAAATGATCCCCTTATAGTCCACACCCTCCTTTTGTTACATGTTCAAAAGATTCAAGCCAAAACATTAAACATTGTAGTTTTTGTTATTTTCAGAAGGGAAATAATTAAGAACATTTAGTGCAATTTATGTCCCAGAAAAAAACATATCCCATACCACATGCAATTTACCCTGAAACATATATCAAATAATATGAGTCCAACAATGCGTGAAACTGTTTCACGGGAAGTGTATGCTTACAGCAATGCAAGTGAAATAAGGAGTGGGTCTCTAGATTAGCTGCCTGGGCTGAAATATACTTTTGTTGGATGGCATAAGTCAATTTCACCTGCCACAACAGATATGTGCAGGCCAGAAAACAAATATTAAGTGTACGCGAGTGAACATTTTCCTACAAACCATGGAAGATCCCTAAAACACTTGCTTCCTCTGTCAGTTGACCGAAGGAAGTTTCTTGTCATGTCCTGTTAAAAAAGTGCTCCAAAGGGATTTGGCAATGGGATATTCTAATGAGAAATCTTGCTGGGTTTCCAACGCATGTGAGGCATGGGCAGCCTCTTTCATCAATGCTTTTATGTTTCAGAGAATGTTTTATGCTGATTCTGCCATGAACTCCTAACCACACTATATCCTACACATACCATGGTAAATAGGGGTCCGATAATTTTTCCAGGATTTTGGATTCCATACCTACTGGGCATAATGGACAAGAAATGGGTTGGGGGAGAGCAAGTGGCCAGAATACTATTATACAGTTGCTATCTAGTGATAATTACTGGTGGCCCTCTTGACCACACAGTTCAGAGGCATCTTTAAAACACCGTAGTAACCCAAAAAAATGGTTGTTATGGCATTTTCAAATGTAACCACCTACAAATGGGGGTTCCCGAAAAGTCTTCCTTGAGCTTGCTTAAATGCTCACTGCCAGGCTGGTGTTCTGTGTTTTAGCAGTTTAAATGCATTGCCAGAGAGTGCCTGTATAGCTCTGTGTACTGTATCTTTAAGAGCTGCCGGGATTGTAGTTATAATTAATCTGGGAGGGGGCTGAGTGTTTCTATGCTCAAGCCCCACCCGGGCTGCCAGATAATTGCTCTGCTCTGCCATCGCTATTTGCGCAGAGGGAGTTCTGTTATAAGAGGTGCTTATTTGCTGTATATCTATTAGAGTGATAATAATATTGCAGTTTGTTCTAAAATGTTTTTTTTTGCAGCAAGGACTGTTCTGTTTTTCTCCACCAACTTGGCCCGGGACTGTCAGAATGGGCCAATCAGTACTGTTGGGACTCTAAAATGGAGCCTGCCTACAGAGGCTTGGTGGGGTCAAAACTTGTAGGAATTGTAGTTTTTGCATTTTGGTGCCTAAATGAACCTGAAGAGGGAGCCCTTGTTGTGACTGACAGACAGATCAGCCAACCAAACCGTTTGGATCTTGGGGAAATTCCCAGTCTGCTTGCAGTTTTAAGTTAGTTCTGAGCTGGGAAGTGAAGAGATAACAGCTTTGAATGATTCAAGCAAGAGCCCCTGGGTAGATTTGCACGAAAGAACTGTGAAAGGGCTGAGTTTTGGCCTGCCTGTCTGCCTGCTGCCCCTGACAGGGAAAATAGAGTTTATTCGGACTGAACCTGAGTTGTGAGAACAATTTAAGCCACTGGACTGTTACCAGGCTTTAACCTGAAGAAGACCGAAGATTTGCTAAATGCGATCAGCCTGCCAGGATTTCCAGCCGCCTCTGAAATCCTGGTTTGTGCAGAGACTCTGTAATTGTGACTGGATAGCAATCTGCCTGGTATAGTGGAATTTTTTACATGTAAATGTGCTGTGTGCTGTTAGTGGGTTGTGATTTGGTTCCTCACTGTGGTTTGAACTGTATTCTGCTTGCTGGAAGCTGCATCCAGCCCCACGGACTGAATCCAAAATCACCTCCATTGGGCCTCGGCCTTGCCACGCTGGCCCAGTCTGACAACCCGCTACACAGAGAAAGCCATCGACGAGAGACCTGCCTGGGGATCAGCCCCCTGCTCAATACTTGAATAGGAACGACGCCTCAGTGATTCGTGTGGGCCCCGCTTCTCCGGGCACTCCAGCTCCACAACCTGCAGTCTCGATTTCATCCTGACTGTGTCCAGTATTGAGAATCGTGAGTAAACATCAGGGTAGCACCCTGCAGCAACAGCTATATCTAAAGTGTTGTCATCTGATTGTCTTGTTGCTTTTTTCTTTCACGAACTGAGCCCTCCAGCTCTGGATTACAAGCAGTGTGTGTTGTGCATGCTGCTTTCTTCCATCACAGGGCCCCAACCAGCTGCAACGTTCCTGGCTAGCCCACCATTTTCCTACCTGGGTACCCAGAATGTGTGACTGTGTGGGGACTTAAAGCGCATGCACAACTGTTTAATTAATATAGCCTTTAAGCCAATCAACTTGATTATGCACCTTCCTTGTTCAAGTCCCCTGAATAAATCAGATCTGACTTTTTCTGCATTTAACCTGACTGTGGTTCCAGTTTGTGCCAAGAGTACTGTACTGTTGCTATTTACTGTGCATACCCTTGTTTTACAGGGGGTCCCCGGGGTCAAGCCAGAGGAACCAGCCCTGGTGGTAAGTGCAAACAGTGTGGGTACTGGTATGGTGTACAAGGGGTACTGTGAAAGTGATTATCATATATTGCTAGGCCACTAGAAGGAAAAGAGGGGGGTTAAACTGTCCCGGCGCGTTGTGCCCAGGTTAGTTTGACCACTACCAACCCTGACCTCCAGGTGGAGGCACCCATTGCAGAACCTAGGCCCCTTAACCTGCTACTAGCCAAGCAAGCAGAGGTAGTAACCTATGGGATAGCGCCACCTAGAGGTTACATCTTGGAGGCTCACCGCTGGGATTTTGTGTCTTCTAGTGGCTGAAATTATGAATTATTGTCAAACATAAATGGCTACCCCAACAGAAGTGGCTGTGCACCAGTTGGTGGGGTGGTGTATGGGGCAAGAGATTGGCCCCCATAATGCTTTGCTAATACTGGATATACCTATGAGCATTAGTAAGGACACTGTTGAAGGGGCACTTTCTAAAGTTGAATGTTTGAAAAAAGTTGTAGTGGTGGGTCGACAAGCTGATTTAACTGCCCAAACTCTCATGGCCTTGGTGGAGTCTAGCGACCCCCTGGACACTTCAAAGGTATCCCAGACTATCACTCCAGAATGGTTCCCAGCCACCTGAAAGGTGATAACTAAAGATAGCAAGGATCCCTTAGAGGATGAGCCCCCACAGTTATCTGAGTCTTTTGAGGAGAAGTTTGCCAAGTTGTTACTAGAGGAGGGCAAAACTGTGGAGGAGTTAAAAAAATTATTCCTGCCACCTGGGAGTGTCACCTCTCCACTGTCCACACCCACCCCAGCACCTGTTCTTTCACCAACTTCTGTACCTGCCTCTGAGCCAGTAAGTAGTCATGGCCCTTACCGCAAGCTCAAGATATTCTCTGTCATCCTCCCTACACCTAATGGGGAAGTCAACCTGGAGACCTGGATAGACTGTGCTACTTTTGCGGTACAAGACTGGCTATGCTCAGGGGCCGAGAAAAGGGCCCACCTGGGGGAAAGCCTCCAAGGACCTGCCCTAGGTACATTTCACTCTCTGAGGTCCTCTGACCCTGATGCCAAAGCCCAAGAGTACATACTCATCCTTGAAAATGTGTTTTGGGGCACCACTAGTGTTGAGGCCTTGAAATGGAAACTTAAAGATGTTTGACAACAGCTGGGAGAATTGCTATCTGCCTACATGGATCGATTAGACGGAATCCTACAAACCATTTTTTTGGAAAGGAGGCTGGGACTCTAGTGAAGTGGACCGGGTAAGACTGGATCATATACTCTGCTCTGCCCAGCACTCCACCTGAGTGTTGCTCAAATTGCAACTGCACCACAGGAAATCTGGTCCCTTGCCCTTCCATGCGTTGATGAAGGAGGTACGGGAAGTTGAGGAGAAGGAAGGCTTTTCAGAGCCCTGCACAGTTGTAGCTGCTGCAACCCCTACTCCAGGCATGGGGTCGGTCACTGATGGCCTGGAATCACCGCAATCACATGATGGAATCCGAGAACTAAATGTTAGCCCAGGGGGGCCCAGCCAAAGAGGGACTGCTATGGATGCTCCGCCATGGGATGAACTGCTGAGGGAGTTCAGAGAAACAAAAAATGGTCTCTTTATGAAGGCAACTCCTGCAAGTACAGGCCCTGATCATTATCCGACTACATCTGCTATGGGGGTTGGGGTGCACACCCAGGCATCTCCTGCTGACAGCAGCTCAAAAATTGATGCCTTGACTATGGAAGTGAGAGAATTGACTAGATGTCTCCAAATGCTCGACCCACACCGCAGACAGAGGTTGAACCAAGGTTTTCTGTTGGTAGTACCCCCGCCTCAGCTCCTAATGTGATGTCTCGGCCACACCAGACCCCAGAAAGCATATTTTGCCATAATTGTGGGAAGGATGGGCACATGAAGAGAGAATGCCAGTCCCCAGAAGACCTAGATAAAGCTGTATACAGACTCCAAGGGGAGCTTCGGAAAGCAAGACTATGGCAGAGGAGTGCCGGAAATTACCGCAGTGCAGGATTGAGAAATCCTTACTGAAATTTCTTTGTGGCTAAATCATCTGTCCAGGCCTCTTCTACTGTCACTCCAGACTGGTCTAGAATAGTGAGCCCTTCGATGGAGACTTCTGTGACTGTCAATGGTGTCCATGCTCGGGCTGTGCTCGATAGAGGGTTGCAAGTGACCATTATATTCCAGGACTGGTATAACAAACACTTATCTGATGTGCCACTACATTCTTTGGAAGGCTTGCATGTATGGGGCCTAAGCGTCAAGTCTTACCCCTACCTAGGATATGTCCAGCTCTGGTTGTCTTTCCCTGTGACTGTAATGGGTGTAGATGAACAAGTAGAGACACTAGCCCTGGTGTGCCCTCCTACAGGCTTGTATGATGGGATTCCTTTTGCTCATTGGAACCAATGCCCACATGTTTGGAAGACTAGCACAGTTGTATCATGAAAAACAAGGGAAACAGACTTGGCAGGCACTGAGAATCCCAGCTCTGATAAAGAGAGCCTACGATCTGCAAAAAATGGACTACCGAAGCCAACAGAGATGAGCCAATGGGGATAGTGTGGAAGAAAGATCCTGATTCTCTGGTACTCCCTCCCAGTGCTCAGTACACCATACAGGGAGAGGTTCATATTAGAAAGGAAGTGAAAAATAAAATATTAATGTTGGATGCACCGGGTGATGGAAAGCTACCAGATGGATTATTAGTTAAACCCAGCATTTTTGCCTGTCCGTGCCCACGCCTGTGCACGATGAGTGATGGTCCAGATTCGGAAAGTGTCAGATCGGGAGGTCCAGTTGAACAGAGGGTGCATCCTAGCTACAGTACACTGCACAGACGCTGCTCTATTACCCAGCAACAAGTACTCTGGTGAAAAGGAAAGAATGACCCCGGACTTTTTTGACTTTGGTGATTCTCCTTTGCCAGCTGAATGGAAGGCTAGAATTAGAAAGAAACTCGCCCGGAAAGGCTACGTGTTTTCGTTAAAAGAATGGGATGTGGGGTGTGTCCAGGGTGCAGAGCATTACAAATGCCTGCATGATGACCGGCCATTTGGAGAGAAATCCCGATGCCTCGCCCCAGCGGACATAGATGATGTGAGGAGATACCTGCAGGAAATGCTCACTGCTGGCATGATACAGGAATCAAGGAGCCCATATGACTCTCCCATTGTGGTGGTGTGTAAGAAGAATGGGTCTGTGAGAATGTGTGTTGATTATTGAACCCTGAACTGGCAGACCATCCCTGATCAATACACCATGCCCCGAATACAAGATGCCCTGGATTGTTTGAATGGGAGAAAATGGTTCTTGGTATTGGACCTTCGCAGTGGATATTACCAGATTCCGATGGCCCCGGAGGACCATGAGAAAACAGCATTCATCTATCCTTTGGGGTTCTATGAATTCCTGAGAATGTCACAGGGGATTTCAGGCACCCCGGACACCTTTCAGCGACTGATGGAACGTGCAATGGGAGATATGAACTTGCTGGAATGTTTAGTGTACCTAGACAATGTCATTGTGTTTGGGCACACATTAGAGGAGCATGAGACCTGACTGTTTAAAGTCCTAGACTGATTGGAAGACTTCAGCCTCAAGTGGTCCATTGACAAGTGCCAGTTTTTTCAAACCTCTGTGAAGTATGTGGGGCACATAGTATCTGCAGAAGGGATAGAGACTGATCCCAGCAAGGTTGAATCACTGACTACTTGGCCCCAGCCCCATAATTTGAAAGAACTACATTTCCTGGGGTTCTGTGGCTACTACTGCAGGTTCATAAAAGACTATTCAAAGGTGATTCGCCCACTCTTGAATCTTACCCAGGGTTACCCTCCTACCAACCATAAATATAAAAAAGGGTCTGTCAAAGAACCAGAGAAAGTGTACTTCTGCACAGGTGAACTGTTTGGGCCCCACTGGACACCCGAATGTGAAGCAGCCTTTCACGAAGTCATATACCAGCTCACTCATGCCCCCATCCTCACCCTATGCTGACCTCACCAAGCCCTATGTGCTGCATACTGATGCCAGTCTGCAGGGTCTAGGAGCTGTGCTATATCAAGACCATGAGGATGGTTTGAGACTAGTGGCCTTCACCAGTAGGAGCTTGGTCCCATCAGAGCAAAACTACCCTGTGCACAAGCTAGAGTTCCTTGCCCTAAAATGGGCCATCGTCGACCAGTTTCATGAATACCTCTATGGGGCAAAGTTATTGGTGAAGAAAGACAATAACCCATTAACCTATGTACAGACTTCAGCTAAGTTAGACACCACTTGGCACCGGTGACTTTCTGCCTTGTCAACCTATGATTATGCTGTTGACTACAGACCAAGACTGAACCATATTGATGCTGATGCCTTGTCATGAAGGCCAGTTCTCAAGAGTGATTGGGTCAGGCTGTCTGAACCCGAAATCCGAGCATTGTGCCAAAAGTTTGACAGAGATGAACAGATATCTGCGGACACAGTGAACTGTTTAGTAGATTGCTTGGGCCCTTCTGATACCTGCATCCCAGCTGCCTATTGCCATTTCTCTGCACTAGATATTAGTGCACTACCTCAATTTGATAATGACAGTGTTCAGTGGGGCTCAACCCCAAGATCCTATGATTCAACCCACGATTGATGCCCTGCGTGCGGGGAAAGATGTGTCCAAGTTGCATTCCCCTGACTTGCGAACTGCTCTATTGTTTAAAGAAGGCCCCAGATTGAAGCTACTCAATCAGTTGTTGTACAGAGAGACAGTGGATCATGGTGGTCAAGTAGACAGGCAGCAATTGGTCCTGCCCATGGCCTTTAAAGATTTGGTACTGAGGTCCCCCCACAATCACATGGGGCACCTTGGTATTGACAGAACTGTCAACTTGGTACGATCTTGATTCTACTGGCCCAAGATGGGGGCCAATGTTGAGCCATATGTAAAGACCTGCAGTCATTGCCTGCAAAGGAAAGCTCTGCCTCAGAGAGCTGCCCCCCTTGTCAATATTACTACCCACACCCCCATGGAACTGGTTTGCATAGACTTTTTGTGTTTAGAACCTGATCAGAGGAATATTGGCAATGTGTTAGTGGTTACGGATCATTTCACATGGTATGCGAAAGCTTTTCCAGCTAAAGATCAAAAGGCCTCTACCGTAGCCAAGGTGCTAGTGGAAAATTTCTTCACCCACTATGGTGCCACTCAGCAGATCCACTCTGACCAAGGCAGAGATTTTGAAAGTTGGCTAATCAAAGAAAAGCTCTCTCTATGGGGGGTGTGGATGTCAAGAATCATCCCTTATCACCCACAGGGGGAACCTCAACCAGAAAATGTTAACCACAGCCTGCTAAACATGCTGGGCACCCTCCATCCCAAAGACAAGCCTAAGTGGAGCCAGTAGATTAGAACCTTGGCCCACACATACAATTGCACAAAAAATGATGCTACTGGGTTCTCCCCCACCACCTCATGTTCGGGAGGAAGGCCCAACTGCCCATTGATGTCTGTTTTGGGGTCTCTCCAGATGGGGTCCGAGCTGAAAATTATCTACAGTATGTACAGAAACTGAAAGCTCAATTGAACCATGCCTATCAACTGGCCCAAACAATGGCCACCAAAAGAAATCTCACCAACAATGACAGGCATGATAAAAAAGTAAAGGCTCAAGAGCTTAGGCCTGGAGATCGTGTGTTGTTACACAATTTGGGACTGCATAGCAAACACAAAATTGCAGATAGGTGGCACCATCTTTCCCATATAGTAGTTGAAAAGTTGAAAGATTTACCAATGTACAGGTGCACCCAGAGAATAACTCCAGAGCTGTCAACGCCATGCACCGTTACCACTTGCTACCTTTCCGCCAAGTCATAATTGAGGCTGAACCATCAGAGATTGATTCCCCTGGGCTGGTGACTCATGCTGCTGAAAAAAAGACACAGAGCCAATCCACCCCAGTAGTTACAGACTTAACGTTTCTCCCGCAGCAGGCCCAGAATGATAGTGACTGTCAGTCCACCTCTGCCGAAAGTGAATGTGACAATGCCTATTACCCCTCCTATGAACTGAGTCAGCTGTTCTGAGGTAATCCTATGACTAATTGTTGGATGAAGCTGGGCCTTCTGGACTGCTTAACACCCCAGCTTCATCCTTGGACCCAATGCTCCCTGAAAGTGAAGTGCAAAGTATTACATCTGAGGCTGCGGACTCTATGTGTTTTGTGGAACTGTATGAATTGCCCGAAGAAGGGGCTGATGGTCTGAGTCTCTCTGGTGGCACACCAGAACTTGAAGAACAATGTGACAGTGTTGACAGCCCCCCTTCAGTGCTGCAAAGCCTAATTGTACCAGAGCCTCCTCAAAATGAGCAACCTGGGCCTCCGTCAGAAGATAATGAGCAGAGTGTTGTGGAAACAGAGCCTACAGAGCAAGGAGCAGACAGTGCTCCAAGTTTGGACATTCCCATCCATGCAGAGGCACCCCTCATGAGTGACAAAAGCTCCAAAGTTAGTGCTGAAAGTACAGAGACTGTGGCCGCACCCCCCAGAAAGACTGACCGACCTGTCAAGCCAGTATTGTGCCTCAGTTATGATTCTCCTGGGAGGCCAGTGGATTTTCCTCTCAGTGTGGTTCACAAAGGTGTTTATATTTCTCAGAGTTTACTATCCAAACTGAGCTTAATGGCCAATTCCAGGTTGATTGTTCTTCCTTCTTAGTATAGTGCCCCTGCCCCACCAAGACCCAAGTTAGCTGATAGAGAAGAGCCCCCTCCTACATTGTTTAATGTACAGGAAGTTATAACATGAATCAGTATTGCATAGATACATAGATACATAGACAGTGTCGGCAGATAAAGGCCTATGGCCCACCCAGTCTGTCCATTTGAGCTTGTAAGAATAAATTGCCTGTATGAAACACGCATAAGTATTGTCCTTATGGATATAGTATCATGAAGTGTAGTGAATATGTATAGTAAAGTAATCAGTTTATGTTAACTGATGCATGATCGTACAGACTTGACGCGGACGCCAAGTTTTCTCCAGGCAGGGAAGGGTGTAACCCCCCCTAGAAATGGGGGTTCCCAAAAAGTCTTCCTTGAGCTTGCCTAAATGCTCACTACCAGGCTGGTGTTCTGTGTTTTAGCAGTTTAAATGTATTGCCAGAGAGTGCCTGTATAGCCTCTGTGTACTGTCTCTTTAACAGCTGCCTGGATTGCAGTTATAATTAATCTGGGAGGGGGCTGAGTGTTTCTATGCTCGAGCCCTGCCCGGGCTGCCAGATAATTGCTTCGTTCTGCCATCGCTATTTGCGCAGAGCGAGCTCTGTTATAAGAGATGCTTATTTGCTGAATATCTATTAGAGTGATAATAATATTACAGTTTGTTCTAACCTGTTTTCTTTGCAGCAAGGACTGTTCTGTTTATCCCCACCAACTTGGCCCGGGACTGTCAGAATGAGCCAATCAGTACTGTTGGGACTCTAAAATGGAGCATGCCTACAGGGGCTTGGTGGGGTCAAAACTTGTAGGAATTGTAGTTTTTACATTTTGGCACCTAAATGAACCTGAAGGAGGAGCCCTTGTTGTGAGTGACAGACAGATCAGCCAACTGAACCTTTTGGATCTTGGGGAAATTCCCAGTCTGCTTGCAGTTTTCAGTCAGTTCTGAGTTGGGAAGCGAAGAGATAACAGCTTGATTGATTCAAGCAAGAGCCCCTGGGTAGATTTGCGCGAGAGAACTGTGAAAGGGCTAAGTTTTGGCCTGCCTGTCTGCCTGCTGTCCCTAAGAGGGAAAATAGAGTTCATTCTGACTGAAACCAAGTTGTGAGAATGATTTTAAGCCATTGGACTGTGACCAGGCTTTAACCTAAAGAAGACCGAAGATTTGCTGAATGCGATCGGCCTGCCAGTCTTTCCAGTCGCCTCTTAACTCCCAGTTTGTGCAGAGACTCTGTAATTGTGACTAGATAGCAATCTGCCTGGTATAGTGGAATTTCTTACATGTAAATCTGCTGTGTGCTGTTATTGGGTCATGATTTGGTTCCCCACTGTGGTTTGAATTGTGTTCTGCTTGCTGGAAGCTGCATTAGAATTTCCTTACATGTAAATGTGCTGTGTGCTGCTAGTGGGTCGCAATTTGGTGCCCCACTGTGGTTTGAACTGTATTCTGCTTGCTGAAAGCTGCTTCCGGCCCCACAGGCTGAATCCAATATCATCGCCATTGGGCCTGGGCCTTGCCACACTGGCCCAGCCCAACTACCCGCTGCACAGAGAAAGCCATCGACGAGAGACCTGTCTGGGGATCAGCCCCCTGCTCAACACTCGAACAGCAATGACGCCTCAGTGATTCGTGTGGGCTCCGCTTCTCCGGGCACTCCAGCTCCACAACCTACAGTCTCAATTTCATCCTGCCTGTGTCCAGTATTGAGTATCGTGAGTAAACATCAGGGTAGCTCCCTGCAACAACAGCTAAATCTAAAGTGTTGTTATCTGATTGTCTTGTTGCTTTTTTCTTTCACAAACTGAGCCCTCCAGCTCCGGATTACAAGTAGTGTGTGTTGTGCATGTTGTTTTCTTCCATCACAGGGCCCCAACCAGCTGCAACGTTCCCGGCTAGTGCACCATTTTCCTACCTGGGTACCCAGAGTATGTGACTGTGTGGGGACTTAAAGCGCATGCATAACTGTTTGATTAATGTAGCCTTTAAGCCAATCAACCTGATTACACCCCTTCTTTATTCAAGTCCCCTGAATAAATCAGATCTGACTTTTTCTGCATTTAACCCAACTGTGGTTCCAGTTTGTGCCAAGAGTACTGTACTGTTGCTATTTACTGTGCATAACCTTGTTTTACAAGGGGTCCCCACGGTCGAGCCAGAGGAACCAGCCCTGGTGGTATTTGCAAACAGTGTGGGTACTGGTATGGTGTACAAGGGGTACTGTGAAAGTGATTATTGTATATTGCTCAGGCCACTAGAAGGGAAAGAAGGGGGTTACAATGTCCTGGAGGGCTGTGCCCAGGTTAGTTTGACCACTACCAACCCTGACCTCCGGGTGGAGGCACCCATTGCAGAACCTAGTCCCTTTAACCTGCTACTAGCCAAGCAGGCAGGGGTAGTAGCCCATGGGATAGCACCACCTAGGGGTTACACAAAACTTTCTTTCCATAGCAGAGTCCTCGACTATGTCACTTACTCATAGCACACCACCTTATTGGCTGTTAATCTGTATGTGGGTGGGCCGAACAAGGGAAGAAATATGGCAACTCCGTTCTACCGTTAATGAGGAACCACAGTGATCATTCCCCTTTCATTATCATGTGAAGTAAATTGGTAATGTTTTCAAATATATATCTGGTTGATCCTGCCTTTACAAGTTACAAAATCTATCTGGTTGATCCTGCCATTCCTGCACTTTGAGCAGGGCTATGGGAGACAGCGGCTGCTTGAGAAAGGACCTCAGCTGACTCCTGTCATTACAGTTGGAAGTGTAATAACAAAAAAAAAAAGAAAACACTAAAGTAAAGGAAAAAAAGAAAACAATGTTTGTACTGAAAGGCAGACACTGGCAGTGTGTGTGTGTGTGTGTGTGTGTGTGTGTGTGTGTGTGTGTGTGTGAGAGAGTGTGAATGTGTGTGTGCGTTAGTGTAACAGAACTGCTCCACCGCCTTTGGCATTGACTCCCTCCTTTGTACCAGTAATTATAAAAAATAACGCCTGTGACAGGTATGCATTAGAAGGATTTTCCACACACCCTGTGTGTGATAATCTCATAAACCCCTTGAGCTTCACTGTCTGGGTTTATGGAGTATCACACACCTCTGGTGTGTGAAAAGTCCTCATAACACACATCTGCACATGCATTATTGTCTGTTTATTACACACCTGCATAGTGGTCATTTTCCAGATTTTAGAAACATAGAATTTGATGGCAGACAAGGATCACTTGGCCCAACCAATCTGCCTTTTTTCCCTACCTACATTGTTACCGCAGACCATACTTGATCTACCTACCTCCTTCCTGTCTACTATGATTTCCTTGTGCCTATCCCATGCATTCTTAAACCCTGCCATTGTCTTCACCCTCACCACCTCCGCTGGAAGACTGTACTAGAATTCACTCTTTCTGTGAAGTACTTCCTAACATCTCTACTGAATGTAACCCATCCCCCGGTTCATGACATGTCCTCTTCTTCTTGAGCACTGTTTCTTCTGAATAAATACTTCCTTCTTGTATCTTATTTACCCCTGTGAGGTATTTAAAGGTCTCTATTATATCTCCCTCTTCCTCCTCTCTTCTTGGATGTACATATTAAGGTCTTTTAGTCTTTCCTTGTAGTGCTTTTGATGCAGACCCTGTAACATTTTAGTTGCCCTCCTCTGGACCACTACCAATCTGTCTATGTCCTTCCAGAGATATGGTCTCCTGAACTGCACACAGTACTCTAGGTGGGGCTTACCAGAAAGCTATACAGCGGTGAAGAGAAGAAAACCAAAAAAGGCTGCACAAGGTAAGGTAGTGCTCCAATTAAATCAGAAATTACATACAGCAGAAAATAGGCACTCACCAACCAGATAAGTATCACACAGGCTGTAAAAGTCTAATAACAAGAGTTTATTCCAATACACACATGACACAGCTGCACACTTGATACATTTCAGACAAAGGTCCTTTCTCAAAAGCTAGTTTTGCCAGCTAGCAAACGTGCAGCTGTGTCATGTGTGTTTGGGAATATACTATTTTTTTTATTGGACTTTTGGAGCCTGAGTGATGCTTATCTGGTTGGTGAGTGCCCATTTTCTGCTGTATGTAGCCATACAGCGATAACACCACCACACCCTTTCCGTTGGTGATACCCCTGCCTATGCACTCCAGCATCCCACTAGCTCCCCCAACTGCCTTGTCGCACTGCCTGGCCACCTTTAGGTCATCTGATATGATTACTCTCAGGTCTTTTTCCTGCTTGATGGTTGTCGATACCATTCCACCCATTTTGTACTCTGCTCCTGAATTTATGTGCCCTAAGTGCATTATTTTGCACTTTTTTTGCATTGAAACCCAGCTGCCATACCCTTGACCACTCCTCTAGTTTTCTCAGGTCTCTACTCATCCTTTCCACTCTCTCTGGAGTGTCCACCCTATTGCAGATTTTGGTGTCATCCGTAAAGAGGCAGACCTTCCTGTCCAGCTCCTCTGCAATGTCACTTATAAAGACATTCAAGAGAAACTGGTTCCAGCACTGATCCCTGAGGCACCCCACTGATCAATCTCCCTTCCTCAAAGTGAACTCCATTTACCCCCACCCTCTGGCTCCTATCCCCCAACCAATTTCTTACCTAGTTTACCACCTTTGGACCCACTCTTAAGCTACCCGGCTTGCTTACTAGTCTCCTGTGTGGAACAGTGTTGAAAGCCTTACTGAAATCTAAGTAGGCCATGTCCACTGCTCCACCCTGATCTAACTACTTTGTCACCTAGTCAAAGAAATCTATTGATTCATTTGACATGACCCCCCCCCCCAAAACCATACTGCCTCAGTTCTTGTAACCCACTGGATTCAAGACATTCCACAATCCTTTCCTCCAGCAGTGATTCCATTAATTTTCCCACCATCGATGTCAGACTGACTGGCCTATAATTGCCAGCCTCCTTCCTGCTATCATTCTTGTCTAGTGGGACTACATTCGCCCTCCTCCAGTCCTCCAGAACCACTCCTGTTTCCAATGAGCTGTTAAACAGGACTGTCAGAGGTGCAGCTAGTATTTCCTAGTACTTCCATGAGCACCCTCAGTATTCATGGATGCTCCCCATCTGGTCCCATTGCTTTGTCCACCTTCAGATTAGTGAGTCCCTCTAGGACTCTGTCCTCCAAAAATCGACTAGTGTCCACCTCCATCCCTCCAAAGCTTTAGTTACCTTTTTGTGGCCCATCACCTTCTCCTTCCTCTATGAATGCTGAACAAAAGTATTTGTTCAGGATGTCTGCCTTTTCCTGGCCCCCCTCTGCACAGTCCCTCTTCCCTTTTTAACCTTAAAATTTCACTCCAGTCTGGCCTGGTGGTGCTGAGGGTTGAAGCACTGGACACCTCACCTTACGCTACGCTGGGGACCTGGGTTAGGCAATGGGCCCAGGCCTTTGGGGGTCTGGGGGGCCCAGGAGATGGATTGAACAGCCATAGGGGAGGTCTCCACATTTGGGTGTGGATTCAGCCAATCCCACTGCAAGGCTGCCACTGGGTGGAGGCCTAGAGGCAGTGCAGACAGGAGCAACTATTTCTTTGACTTCTAGCATTTGCACACTTGGCCTTCCAGATTTTTATTCCACTCTGCTTGTTGCCCCCATTTTTTTTCCTTTTGCCCTCCCTCCTCTGCCCCTCTCTTTTTAATGCTCCTGTTCCTTTCATCCTCTACCTCTACCATCCTGCTTCCTTTATTAATTTGCACCCTGGGGGATTCCATTCCTATCTGCTTCTCCTTACTTTCTACTTCAGTCTGTGGGGGTGTGGGGGCTTCTGCCTCCCTGATTCCTTCTGCCAACTCCATCGGCTAGTTTAAATGTCCATTAAAGTAACGTTTAAACCATCCACTGAGGACTTCAGTTCCCCTCCCAGATAGATGCAGGCTATCCCCCCCCCGTATGGGCCTTTATTATCCCAGGTGGGTCCCCACTCCCCAATGTAGCTGAACCCCTGTTGTCTGCACCATTCCTTCAGCCATGAGTTAAAGCTCCTGGTGTGGACATTCCTCTCCTCACCCCTGTCAAAAATAGGCAGCACCTCAGCGAAAGCCACTGAGCGATCTATCTGTCTAAGACCCCTCCACAACTCCCTAAACTTACCCTACATTATCCTAGCCCTGTCCCTAGCTAGATCAGTAGTCCCCAGGTGGACAGTGACATCCAGCTGTCCCCCCTGTTCTGCTGCCCTAGTGATCCTGAGCATCTGTTTCTCATCCTTTCAGGCCATGGCACCTGGTAGCCACCTAACCTGCCTCTGCCCCCCTTTCCTATTTCCAAATCTTTCTCCCTAACAGTCAAGTCCCCCACCAGAAGTTGCATCCTCCTCCTCTAGGGTCCTCTACTGCCTCCTTGGCATCTCCACTATGGAGGGCCCCCACTACCTTCCTGGTCACTACCACTGGTGCCACCTTTTAACAGTCCCACCCTATCACAGCAGTGTAGGAATTCTGTTGTGGTACCAGTTGAGGAATGTGGCTCTGTCCCACCACCTCCACCCCTCCAGAGTCCACCACAGTCCAGCTGTTCCTCCTCCCTGGCATCCTCTGACATAATGGTGGCAGACTTAGTGTCCCCTGGGTGGGAGAGGAGGTCTCCCAAATCCTAGCCAATGGGCAGACTACATGGACCATTGGTCTCCTTCTGCCATCACCTTTCTATGTTTCTGTGTTTCTAGCCAACTTGGCCTGGAGTCTAGCAACCTCCTCCCTCAGCCCAGAGAAGTGTGTGCAGATGGGACAGCAACACAGTCTTGAGTGGATCTCAAATAGTATGGCACAAACAAGCCTGTGCCTAGATCAGGAAGGCAAGTCTACCATGCAGGATGAAGTCAACCGTTCCTCTATTAGGTGAACCCATTGCTTGTCCAATCGCCTTAGTGCTGGTGATATGTTTTACTCAAAAATATGGAAAGAAACAAGGCTATTTGATTAGGCATTCCAACACCTCTTTCCTCTTTGGACTTGTACATTACATCCCATTTTATGGAGTTCAACCTACTTCACCAAAGACCCTGGAAGAAAATGCTGTACAGTTTAGTATCAAGTTCCTGTGGGGGCAGAAAGAAGTGACTCACAATCCTAAAGCAGGGCACCAAAAAGGTTTTGATAAGCCAGCCACATTTTGGTTTCTGTCTCACTCATGCATGCCTGGTATTTCATAAGGCTCAAATTACGTACTCAAAACTGGATCCTCAGGATTTTATGGGGCCCTTTGTTAGCTTGATACCTGCCAAAATTTTGCCTGTGTCCTGACCAAATTTCCACATTCACTAAAGATACCAAACAACTTAAAGGAGTACTATACCATCATATATTGTAAATTGTGTTTCCTTGTCAACAGACAACTCATTTCATGTAGCTGTTGGGGATATATGTGTGTGCTTTAGTTTATTATCAGTGTTCATGCAAGTCCCCTGTAACTATCCTGGGGGTCTCCATTTTCTGGTTGTTGAAATCTCATTGTCCATGACAGCTACATTAGCATATTAGAACATGATGTCACAGCACCCATTTACACCATGTATCTCAATGCTAAAAGTACAAATATTCAGAAAGAAACTCTCTGGAAGCACACAAATTGAATTTTATTTAAAAAAAAAAAACTTGCATTACAACTAAGACAGCTTGCAAAGCTAACTAAAGGGAAATGTAATATTTCACTCCTTCTTATAACTTGATTTAACTCTAAGTATGCAGACTTGCATACTGTGGAGTCTAAAGGGTGCTGACACATTGGGCCTGATTCTCAAAACTCAGTGCAAGCCTTGCCAAAGGTGGCTTGAGCCCATCACCTGTGCACCATGGACCCTGTGCCCAATTTTCTACAGGGCAGGGTCCCAGTGGCAAAGTCCATGGCTTGCGGCAACCCTGGCAGTGCCCCAAACAGAGGGTGCACCTGGACAAGTTGCTGCAAGCCTGCCGCAATGTGCAGAAAGGTGCATAAGCACACCTGGTCTAATGACCCCCAAAGCCCAAATCCCCCATTAAATCATAATACCTGGTGGTCTAGTGGATGTCCAAGCCCCAATCCCCCATTAATTCATAATTTATAATACCTGGTGGTCTAGTGGATGTCCAACTCTGATCTCCTGTTAATTCATAGTGTATTATACCAGGGGGTATAGTTGCCCCCCTCCCTGATCCCCACTGTCCTTGAATGTTAGTAAACAATCTCCCATGGTGGTATGGTGGCCCCGATCCCCGCCATCCCCAACAGTAATGCATACAAGATACCTTAGTGGTCTACTGGACCCCCACCCAGCAGTGCACTACCACCCCACTCCCACCCCATCACATAACGGAGCTGGCAGCTGGCACAGCCAGCTGGAGTCACCACCATGGCCAGCTGTAGACTGAGCTCTGAATGAGCATGTACTGTACATAGTACGCGCTCAGTGAGCTTTCAATTACTGAGCGCGTACTGTACACAGTACAAGCTCATTCAGAGCTCAGTTGTCA
Source organism: Neoceratodus forsteri (assembly GCA_016271365.2). Lineage (NCBI taxonomy): Eukaryota > Metazoa > Chordata > Ceratodontiformes > Ceratodontidae > Neoceratodus > Neoceratodus forsteri. Next base: position 1,549,173,070 of record CM057452.1, on the reverse strand, counting down.
GCTGGCCATGGTAGTGAGCAGTGGGCTGTGCCAGTCGCCAGCTCCATTACAGGATTGGGGGGTGGGGTGGTAGGACACTGCTGGATGAGGGGTCCACTAGAGCACCAGGGTTATCTTGTATGTATTACTGTCAGGGACATCAGGAATTGGGGAGGGGGGCCACTAAATAACCAGGGGGGATTATTTACTAACATTCAGGGACATCGGGGAAGGGGGCCACTATACTACCACTGGGGATTGTTTACTAACATTCGGGGACATCGCGGAATGGGGAAGAGGGCCACTATACTGCCACTGGGGATTGTTTACTAACATTCAGGCACATTGGGGATCAGGGAGTGGGGCCACTATACCAACATGGGGGATTGTTTGCTAACAGTGGGGAGGGGTGACCGTGTCACAGTGCTGCTATCAGGTCACCGCTTCCTGTGATAAAATTTCTAAGTACCCTTAGATCAGCCCTGGCTGGTCTAAGGGTACTTAGAAATTTCTTCATGGTGGGGTGAATCGTGATTCAGGGAATTTGGCAGCCTGCATCTGCCTCAAGCCCCTGGTGCCATGCTGCAGCACAGTGTATGGCACAAGCACCATTAGGTGCAGGCTGCATGCAGTAGGTGCAGCCTGCCTTTGTGAATTGCTCCCAGGGCATTGTTTGGTGCAAGGGACACTTTGCTCCAATTAGTGGGATGCACGCCCCTTGCGCCGCCCCAGGAGCTTTGAGATTCAGGCCCATGATGTTCTCATATGCTAATGCAGCTCTCAGGTAGAATGAGATTTCAATGACCAGAAATGGAGACCTGCAGGATAATTACAAGGGACTAGTATGAACAGTGAACATAGGCAAAAGCAAGCACATGTACCCCCAACAGCTACATGAAAAGAGTTGTCTGTTGACAAGGAAATACATAGGATTTACACAATATGAGGATGTAGTACTCCTTTATCCTGATTCAATATGTTGATTAGCATCAGTATCTCTCCCCCCCCCCTTCCCGGGATGAGGCTAAAAACAGGCAGAATTGCCTAGCCCTCCTTTTCCTGTCGACAAAAACAAATTACACTGCCCAATGCATTCTCCTGTGCATTCTGAGACTGCTGTTTTGTGCTTGATTTTTTACATTTTGTATTGAATCCTATTTTATTTTAAACTATTTATTCCATGCCATTTGTGACTTGTATGCTTTTTGTTTTATCTTTTGCTATTATTGTATGTTTTTGCATACTCCTTTCCCTTTGCCCCCTCCGCAAGACACCTCTGCAAAAAAGCTGCTTCACAGCTCAGTAAGTCTTTCTTGGCAAAATGTTTAAATAAATAACTTACATTAAATTACAGTATGTATTAAAGAAGACTCTGAAGTCAGTTGAGAAAAATGAGTGCCACTTGAGACAGTGGTAAAATTAGGAAGATGTTATAGCTATCCTATGAGAGGAAGAGGCTCCTATCTCTACAAGAAACAGCCATCAGTGACAGACTGGTTATTTTATTAAGAAGCTTGCTTCTTGTCTGTGTCTTCTTTACTTGCCTTTCTGTTTTATTTGTAAACTGTCTTCTACATTTCTTCAATGGATTGCTTTTGGAATGCTTCAGAAAGGAAATAAATGACCAGAACAACATTTGTTTTCAGATCAGACTTGAAGGAGAAGCTGAAACGCTGCATAGAAACATTAAATTTCAGTTGGTCAGATTTGAGGTAAAGGTGAGCCAGATCAGACAGGGAAGGGCAAATGGAAAGTAAATGGCAGATACTCAAATCTTTGTCCTGTACACAGACGTGACCTGTGTACCAAACAGATATAAAGGCAGTATGAGCAAAAAGGGCCACCATGAGCAGGGGGACTATTTACAGATAGGAAAAGGAAGAGATGACATTGTACACAGGGTGAACAATTCTAATGATAGCAAGGGTTAATACACAGAGACTCGGACGGAGTGTAAGAAGGAGATTTGAAAGTTGAAGAAATTTTATAGTATGACAACTGTATTGCAAGTGAAACATTGAAGCATAGAATTTGACATAGAATTTGATGGCAGATAAGGACCACTTAGCCCACCCAGTCTGTCCATTTTCCATACCTACAGTATTACCTCAGACCATTAGGATTTCCAGCTCTTTCTCCTTCCCCCTTTCCTTTACATCAAGATTCCCTATTCCTATCCCATGCATTCATTAACCACACCACTATTTTTTCCCCCACCACTTCTGCTGGTAGACTGTTCCAGGTATCTACCACTCTTTCTGCGAAGAAGTACTTTTTATTTATTTTTCATTTATTTACTTTTTTTTATTTTAGCCTTTGGTAACCAGGTAAGGCCCACTAGGCACAAGTGCCTGTTTTCAGAGGCGACCTGGGAGTACTGGGCGGTTAAGTGACTTGCTCAGAGTCACACAGTATGCAAGTGGAGGTTGTGAGAATCAAACCCAGGTCTGGTCTTCTGGATGTACCAAGCTCATTCACAGCTTGTTACTCTTACCTCTAGGCTATACTTCCTCATATCTCTCCTGAATCTATCCCCCTCCAGCTTCCTAGTATGTCCCCTTGTTCTTGAGCACCTTTTTTTCTGAAAAAATACTTTCCTCTTGTACCTTATTTACCCATGTGAGGTATTTAAAAGTCTCTATTATGTCCCTGCTCCCTCCTCTCTACCAGGGTGTACATATTGAAGTCCTTTAGTTTCTCCTCATAGGGCTTTTCATGCAGACCCTAGACCATTTTAGTTGCCCTACTCTGGAGTGCCTGTACTCTTGTCTATATCCTTCTGAAGATGTGGTCTTCAGAACTGGACACAGTACTCTAGGTGGGGTATTTCCAGTGATCTATACAGAGGCAGCATCACTTCCATCTTTCTGCTGCTGATACCCCTCCCTATGTACCCCAGCATTCCACTAGCCCACATAACTGCCTTGTCTCACTGCCGGGCCAACTTTAGGTCATCAGATATGATTACCCCCAATTTTGTACTCCACCTTTGGGTTTTTGTACCCTAAGTGATTTATTTTGCACTTTTTCACACTGAAGCCCAGCTACCATACCCTTGACCATTCCTTGAGTTTTCTCAATTATCTGTTCATCCTTTCTACCCCCATGCCTGGAGTGTCTACCCTATTGCAGATTTAGGTGTCATCCACAAACAGGCTGACCTTCCCTTCCAGCTCCTCTGAAATGTTACTTACAAAGACATTAAAGAGGAGCGGTCCCAGCACTGGTCCCTGAGGCACCCATCTGGTCACCCTTCATTCCTTGGAGTTAACAGTTACTACCACCCTCTGTCACCTTTCTCCTAACCAATTTCTTATCCAGTTTACCATCTTTGGACCCACTCATAAGCTAGCCAGCTTGTTTACTAGTTTCCTATGTGGATCAGTGTCAAAAGCCTTGCTGAAATCTAGGTAGACCACATCCAACTCTCCACCCTGATCAAATTTCTTAGTCACCTAGTCAAAGAAATCAGATTCATTTCACATGATCCCCCCCCCCCGTGAATTCATGCTGACTCATGCACCCCAGTGTCACCAGGATCAATGTGGGGGAGGGTGAGGAGCAGTACAGAGAGTACTGTACAGGTTGTGTTACAGAGTGCCGTCGCTGCCACTGATGCTGTTGCAGGAGCTGTACCTGATGTGCCGTTGATGGGCTGCAAAGTTCAGAGGATCCAGCAGTCCAAAAGATTGTGTCCTGTAATGCTGGTGAGTGTTTCTGAGCTCATGATTCCACCACAGTATTCTACAACCCTTGGAGGTGAGAGGTTTTTGCTGTGGAACAGTGGCAGTGTAGACCGCATTTTGATATTTGTTCAGAACATGCTCAGAACCCAAAAGTTTGTAACAATTAGTTCATTGAAAATCACTGAAAAATACAGTCACTAAAAATACCCAATGCTGAAATTGTCATCGCTATATTTGAGTCACTGAAATTGTCAGTCAACGAAATTACATCGATGTATTGACATGGAACCTCCACAATCCTTTCCTTTAGCAGTGCTTCCATTAACATTTCCACCACCTATGTCAGGCTGATTGGCTTATAATTCCTAGCCCCCTCCCTGCTACCACTTTTGTGAAGTGGGACTACATCTGCCCTCCTCCAGTCCTATGGAACCACTCATGTTTCCAGTGAGCTGTTAAGACTATCATGAATGTAAGGCTAAGCATTACCTATCATAATTATCTGTAATTTTTTGTATCCTATACCTCAAATCAAGGATTGTATGTGTATGTTTATTGAGAAAATGAATAAACATAAAGTTTAAAAAAAATAAAGTAGGACTGTCAGAGGTGCAGCCAGTGCATCCCTGAGCTCCCTCAATGATGCACCCCATCTGGCCACATTGCTTTGTCCACTTTCAGATTAGCAAGTCTCTTCAGGACCCTCGCCTCCAAAAAAGGACTAGTGTCCAACTCCCTCCTTTCAAAGCTCCTTTTGCTTTTTTGTGGCCCCTCCCCATCTCCTTCCTCTGTGATCACTTTTATGCTTTCCCTCATATAAAGCACCACCTGCACCCTCCTTTCCTTCCCACCCTTCCTGAACAAAGTATAGCCTTGTATGGCCCTGTCCCAGTCATTGTTTTCAGTGCACCATGACTTGGTAATGGCCACAATACCCAGGTCGGCCTCTGCCATGATGGCATCTAGGTCCACAATCTTATTTGCCAAACTTCTAGCATTCTCACACATGGCCTCCCAGATTTTGTTTCTACTCTGCTTGTTACCCACCCTTTTTTCCTTTTTACCCTCACTCCTCCCCATGTCTTTTCACTGTTCCAGTCCACATACCCCTTAATTTCTGACACCTTGCTTCCTTTATTAATTTGCACCCTAAGGGATTCCTCTCCCCTTGGGTTATTTCTACTTTAGCCTATTGGGGGGTCAGTTTCTGCCTTCTAGATTTCATCCACCACCCCCTTGGCTAGTTTAAATGTTCATCAAAATAACATTTAAACCATCCTCTGAGGACTGTGGTTCTCTTCCCAGATAGAGTGTTATCTAGGAGAACAGTAAGAGTGTTTGAAGATGGTGGCCCATCTAGAGTGGGGACTTGGGGGGGTTAGGTCACTGGACAATAACGGCATTGCAAAAAAAGTTATCCTGATTTTTTGCAATGGCATTCACTAAAGAAGTATATGGGATGCATACAGGAAGGGATTTATTGAAGGAACAATTGAGGAATTGAAGACAGATCACACAGGAACAAATGGCAGCATACTTAGTTAGTATAAATGTAAGTAAACACCTAGAACACATTACTTATATCTGGCCGTGATAATGGACCACAGAAATTAGACAGCATTACCACTCATGAACATTGTCCTAGAATCAGTACTAAAAGGAAAACCATACTCTGGAGGCTAATACACAAATTCAGAAATAAAGGATGCAGGAAGGTGTTAGGAAAGATCCAGGACATCATAGGTCAGTCACTCTAATGTCAATGTCAGAGAATATTTTGGAAAGTATAATCAAAAAGAGTATAATGGCACACCTAGAAAATCATGGGAGGGTTACTCAGGGAGCCAGTAAGGGTTCACAACAGGTAGGGCAAGTCAAATTTATCTAATGTACTTTTCTGAGGGACATACTAAGAAAGTTGATAGCAGGAATGCTGAGGACATTATTATCTCTATTACAGCAGTGCATTTAAAGAGTTAGTACATTGCAGTATGCCATCATAACAGCAACTGAAATTAAGTGACTCAAATATGAGAGACTAAGTTTCAGCACCTGTTATGTGTGCTGCCCTGCAAGGGTAGCGATGGGCAAAGAACAGGGCAAAAGCAAGAATGGGAGGGAGACCAGCAGAGGAGAGAAGGTATGTAAGTAGTAGTATGGTGGTAAGCTGCTGAGCTGGCACCATGGTAGGCTGGTGAGGGTGTCTGGCTACAGTGGGGAGGGTACAGGTTTTGGGGCTGGGGAGGGACATAGTATTTTTTTTTCTGGTAGTTATTTATTTTTTTTTCTGAGTTTCTCCCCCTCCCCAACAGGCACCCCCCTGGAGTTAGTAATCCTTTGTAAGGGGGTTGTGGGGGCATGGCCCCCCATGAGGGGGGATGTGGGGTGCAATCCCCTGCAGAACAATCTTTTCTGTGTTCACCAGTGATTCCTTGCTGGGTCTGTACATCGCCTTTTTGTTTTTCTGGCAATGTACACTCGCTGTAATGGTGATCACTAATCCACAATCACTGTTATGACATGAAACCATACTCTGAAGGCTAATACACAAATTCAGAAATATAATTATAGGGTAAGGTTCTTCATTAGAATATTGGCTAAGTGGCAGAGGGATGATAGTGAATGTAAGATATTCAACGATAACAACAGCAGACCAAGTGAATCTCTCTGAGATGTATAATGATGATGGAGAAAGATATCTATAATGTCACTGAAGAAAGAAAGATTTAAAAGTAAACATCAGAAAGAACAGCTTAATTGAACACTTTGAACAGATTGCCAGAGCATGTGATATCAGTTGATATTGTAATAGCCTTGAAGTTTAGACTTGACAAGTACTTTGGAGAAAATGGATTGAGAGGGTATTCTCACATAGCTGATGGAAGAGAGGAACTCAGTGGTCAGTTGGTCATCTTTTTCCCATAAAGATGCATGTATGCATGCATAAGCAATAAACCACAATGGGGTGTTGATTGTCATGGATTAAACTCATAACCCTTGTGCATAGTAAGGCACGAGGCAGTACAACTGCATTGTGTAGGCATGGTTATTTGTTGGCACACTGTTTAAATGTGTGGAACTGTTGTGGTTCCTATGAATGAGTGAACGAGGTACAAGGTGGGAGAATGGATGAATGAGTGAGTGAGTCGCAGGTCAGCAGGGGAAGGGTGGGCTGGAGTGAGTGTTAATCAATGTTGAGAACAATCAGCGAGGGACAAAGTAGAGAGTTGAATTTGAAGCTTGTGGGGTCTTTTCATGCCAGTGAAGGAAATTAACTAAAACAAGTGAGAGATGGGGTTTAAAAGCATATGTGTAACTTTTGGTGTGTATGTATGTATGTGTGTGTGTGTGTGTGTGTGTGTCTGCAAAATGGGATTTGAGAGGTTATAAAATGTGGTATTTATGTGAATTTTACAGAAAGTGGAAATACAAGTGGTAAAGATTTTTACTGTACATTACAAGTATGACTGCCAGAAATTTGTTTTCCAAATATTTCTGGGGGCATAGATATCTAGGTATGCTGCATTCTTCTGTAGTTGCTGTAAAAATACCATGTGTGGTAGTCGTCAATCTGTAAGGACACTGGCCAGGAACCCTCTTAGCCACTCAGGACACAGTGAATTCCCTAACCATTTTATAAATGTACTAATGTGGAGGAAGCTGCCAGTGGAATGCCGCAAGAATCATTGCTGAAGCCACTGTATTGTTCAATATATTCATCAATTACCTAAGGGAAACTAAACAATGAACACTCAGCAACCTGTTGAAAGCATTACATGCTTGCTTATGCACTTAAAAGTTGATTTACTCTGTTCCAAAGTGCAATCTGCATCTTAAAAACTCAAGGATTAAATGCACCTAACAGGCACAACATGGCTCCCGCCTAGAGAAAGCACTGCCTTGCAGGGTGACATGTTGAGTTTGTTGAGAGCACCAAAGCACTTCTAATCATTGAGCTGTTAGGCTGCATTTTGTAGTCTGGAATTACTGGAACACAATAAAGGAACATTTCCATTGATACATTAGCATATTGTGCTTTCTTTGGCATGTTGAATGATTGGTTTCTTATTTTTTCAGGTATGAGCATTGCCATTGCCACCACAGGCCATAGAGTGGCTTGTCATTGTTTTTCTTAGTATCCATCAGTTACTTGGAAGAAGGGGTAGAATGCTAGACAACGATATCTACTGATGATGCCAAAATATTTTAATGTAGTTAGCACAGACCATCATTATAATGGGTTCAAAGAGACTTGGCTAGACAAAGAAAAATGGCTGATAAATGGCAGATACAATTTAGTATGGAGAAATGCAAGATGATGCATCTAGTAGCAAAGAATAAGCAGAGGAAGTGCACACTGACTGGGAAGGAGATTGAACATTAGCGTCGGAAATGTATTCAAGCGTTATTATCAATAAGACACTAAAGCGATCTAAGCAGTTCATCGTGGCAATCAAAAAAGACAGTAGAATACTAGCATGCATGAGGAATCAAGAAGTAGACAAGGAATGTGGAGATACAGTACTTGCTCAGCACAAATCATGGCTTGATCATACTGTACTTAAATAAATGAGTGCAGTTCTAGGCATCAAATTTTAGGAGTAACGTAGCAGAACTGAATATGGATCAGCACAGTTTTATTTATTTGTTAGAGCGCTCTATCTCATTGTGACTCGAGGCACTTAAAAAAGGCCTAATATTATAAACAAAATTACAGTACAATATACATAAAAATATAAGCTGAGCATAATAGGTTAAAAAGAGGGGAATGTTTTACTAAATAAAAAGGTCTTCATATCCCTCTTGAAGACGCTAACCAAAGAGGCCTCGCTAAGTGACTGAGGCAGTGAATTCCACAAGGTAGGCACTGTAACTGAAAAAGCACTGGTGCTCGATTATTTTAAATGAACCCTGGGAATCACTAGGAGGCCCTCCTCAGCTGACCAAAGAGGACAAGAAGGGTGGCAGGGCTTTAGGAGGTCTTGCTGGTAACAGGGCCCCAGACCATGTTGGGCTTTATGTGTCAGTAAACTGACCTTGAAGGTGATCCACCACTTAATAGGGAGCCAGTGCAGAAAGCGCAGCACAGGTGTAATATGACATGACCTCAGAAGGCCAGTCAACAGCCAGGCTGCCACATTCTGCACTAGTTGCAGGTGGTGAAGAACAGCCCCTGACAGCCCTAGGGAAAGGGCATTGCAGTAATCAATCTGTGATGTCACAAAGGCAGGAACTAGTGATCATCTGAGGGAATCAGGTGTTTAATCCTGGTGATGTTTCTAAGGTGGTAAAAAACACACTGGACCCCGGACAACACCTGAGATTCAAGTGTTAGGTTGCTATCCAACACAACACCAAGATTTTTCACCCTAGAAGAGGAAAGAATCTGGGAGTCTCCAAGCCTGATCCCAGAGACTCAACCAGCCTGCACACCAACACTTGGGTGACCAGACTCCATCACCAGAACTTCCATCTTGTCTGGGTCTAACCTCAGCCAGTTGGTACGTATTCAGTCTTGGACCTCGGCAAGGCACCATTTGAAAACAGAGACCACATCCTGTTAGTCAGGCACAAAAGACAGGTACAGCTGGGTATCATCATCATAGCAATGAAAACCAAGTCTGTATCATCTTATAATGTCCCCTAGTGGTAGCATATATACTGCAAACAACAAGGGGGACAAAATGGAATCCTGCAGGACGCCACACAGCAAGGGCAGTGGTTGGGAGGAAAAAGCCCTTAAGACCACCCTCTGCATCCTGCTGGTGAGGAAAGAATGGAACCAGTTGAGGACCACACTAGAAAGTCCACACCGAATCCACAGGTGATCCAAAAGCACCCCATGGTCCATGGTGTCAAAAGCTGCCAAGAGATCGAGGAGAACAAGAATGAACTGCTCTCCTCTATCCCTCACCACCAGGAGATCATTAAGCACCCGATCCAGGGCAGTCTCAGTACTGTGCCTTTTTCTAAAGCCTGACTGTAGAGAATTGTAGATGTTGTGAGTTAACAAACGGGGCTCCAGCTGTAATGCCTCCACCTTCTCAATCACCTTCCCTTAAAAGGGAAGGTTAGAGACAGGTCTGTAGTTCACTAGGCAATCTGGGTCTAGTGACATTTTTTTCCAGAAGGGGTCTCACCACTGCCTCCTTAAGAGGCTGAGGAAAGACGCCCCCTTCCTAATAAACACTGGACTGTCCTAGCGAAGACCAGGATGATGGACTTGATGCACCCTACAAAAAGGCGTGTTGGACCCAGGTTCAAACTACAGTAGGTGGGTCTCAGCTCACAGATGACCCTTATGGCATCCTTGACCACCAGCTGGTCAAAGTCAGACCAGACAGATGGAAAGCCCATGACAATCGCTGGTTTGCCACTGCAAGTCCCAATGGTGGGTGCCAACAGGGTCCCAGATCTGATAGAGGAGATCTTATCAGCAAAGAACAGAGCAAACTCATCACATTCAGACTGTGAAAAGGCTCTAACCTGCTGAAGACAGGCTGAATTACATACACTGTCAACAGTTCAGAAGAGCTAAGCTGGTCTGTTAGTTGCTGCAGCAATTTCCCTAGACAGGAACTCTGCCTTCTTACGAGAAATTGCTGTTTAATAATCTCTGTAGTGAGACATCAAAGCAAGCTTGTCCTCAACAAATTGGGATCCCTGCCAGCATTGCTCCAACCTTCAGTCCCTGGTCTTCAGCTTTCTGAGGGTCCCGTCAAACCATGGGGATCTCTGACGTAAGGCGAGGGGGCTAACATGGATTGGTATGATGGAGGCAAGAGCGCCTGTGGTGGCCCCATTATAGGTCAACACCAATTCCCCTGGCTCCTCACAAGTTTTCTTCACAGCTGATAGGTCCAGCAATGCCATAAGACCCTTCGGGGTCAAGCCCCTCAAAGCGTAGTACTGAACCATCTTCATAGAGGAGGGGCTATCGGGGGGAGGGGCTTCAAATGAGAACATCATGGTATAGTGGTCCAACCAAACAACCATCATCATCATCATCATCATCAAATCTTTATTTATTCAGGTGAACATCATTGAGCAAGGCTCATTTACAAGATGGACCTGATAAGGTCAAGGTTCAATAGTTGATACACAACAGATACATCATACACTTATATAAGACAGTTATACATACAGGGGAAAATAACGTTTATAAACACAGTGATGTACAGTAAATTCACATGATAAAAAACGGTTACAAGAAAGTTAAGCTAATATTTACAGTATGTACAGTATATACATATCCCAGTGGGGGGGGGGGGCATGGCAGACACTCACATAATGTAATACTAGGATGGTGTAGGTATTACTGGGTGCCATAAGATGGGGTGTCTGTCTGTGTTCCACTGTGAGGTTAGAGACCTCTAATCAACAAAAACTAAATAAATAAATAAAATAAATAAATCCCAGTGAGAAGACAAGGTCCAATGAGTGACCTTGTGAATGAGTTACAGAGGTAACCACCTGTGTCAGGCTGAGTACTTGCATTAACCAGAGGAAGCCTTGTCCAAACAGTGAGAGTTTATCATCGATCCAAGTATTGAAGTCACCCAGAATTATCCATCTGGGTGACTCCAACATTAGTCCAACCATGAAGTCCACAACTTCCTGCAGGAATTCCCTCTCATGCCCCAGAGGGCAATAAATGAGAAGGATCCAGCAATCTGCGCCTGCAATCCCTCTAACAGTCATACATTCAAAAGACCTTGTTGTTCCCACTGGGAAAGCTGTGAAGTTGAAGTCTGACTTAAAACAAATAGCCACGCCCCCACCCCTACAATCCTTTCTCAGGCAGTGAATCACTGAGAACCTGGCAGGAACCGTCAGTTCCAATACTTGTCCAGCATTTTCATTCAGCCAAGTACAGCCAGCCAAATTCAAGCCAGGTCAACTGCAGAAACCAGATCAGCTATAATGGCTGCCTTGTTTCTAATGGACCTGGCATTGCATAACACTGTCCGAGAAGGACGGGTGGATGAGGTTGGTCCTTTGGGTACCTGCCCACCAAATGTGGAACCCTTGGGTATGGGAACAAGGCAGACAGGACCCCTCCCATGAGCTCATTGTGTCCCAGGGCACCTCCAAGAGCTCACTGCACCTATCTGTCCAACTCCTGCATCATTTCCCAAAACCAAATTCATAGACCTCCGCATCCTCCTTCTTTGGGCAATGCGTAATGCCCGACAACATTCATAGATGTCAGGTGACAAAGTAGGGCAAATAAAGGGGCAATGGTCCCGATGCCAGGATGGGGAATAGTGCCTTCTAACAGGAACCGCTGGCCTACACATTCCAGGTCCACAAAACTACTATTATAAAGCAAATTAAAACAAGTTAGATAGATACACTTCTAATCCAGCCACCCTTCTTAAAATAGACACTACAGGTAAAGCAACCCAAACATAAAATTAAAATTCAAAACTAAAATTCATAAATCAGAATAAAATACAAGTTAAAATTTACAAAATAGTGTTCAAAAGTAAGACATCCACTCACACATTGCACATACACACACACACACACACACACACACACACACACACACACTCACACTCACTCATTGAAAAGCCCAACCCAACCCCCAAAGAACCACAATAACAACAATATGGGAGTCCAGGATTCAAGGAGCGGTCACCAAAGTCAGTCCCATAGAATACTCTATAAAGATACAGGACCCAGTCACTGAGCAGTGAATGCACAAGTTAATCCCACTGGTGTCAGTTCACAAAACTAAGTCACGTATGGAGCACAGTTAGAGTTTTGTAGCAGAACAGGGGGGAGTCTGACCCCCCTAAACTGCATCCATTGAGACTGAATCTGATCTCAGTGACCATAGGGCCCTCTCACGGCTCCGTACTATGTCCAAGTTCAGGTCCCACCAGCTCCAATTTCTCCTCGTGTGGCAAAAGGCCACTTAAACCAGACAAGAAAGATCAAAATATCTCAAAGAATTCCTGGTTCTGGGACACCAGAGGCCCTCTCACAGCCCTGGCTTAACTCGGCAGAACAACTCGGATGTCAGAGAATCTAGGAAGAATGGAATAAAATTGTCTGTCTTTCACTACAAAAGGGAAATCTGTGGTGGACATGATAAAAATATGCATACCTGTAATTCTCATGAAGACGGGGAAGGTAACTGCAAACACGTTTTAAAAAAAATAAGAACAAGTGTGAATAGGCTAAATCTGCAAGACTGAAAAAGACTGCTGCATTTATTTATCAATTGATGAATTAGTATTATCTGGATTACCAATATTAGTTTATTAAGTAGAACTCTTTCATAGAATCATCCTCGGTCAATCATAAGAAACATTTATGCATTTAAAATGTATTTACAGACAGGAGACAAGGTAAGAAAACAAGAATCCACTTATGACTATGGAAGAACTGGGATGGGCAGTCGGAGCTGCATCTGCTTTAGGGTTAGGTGAAATTTAAATGTGCTTTGTCCCTGGGGGGTTCACTTGCAACTAAACTGACATTGAAAAATGCCTAGGGAGGATTAGCATGGTTGCCAAAACCAAGGTGTAGAAAGTGTCCAGAGGTCACCAGTATAAGTGTTACTACATCTAACATCATTACTGGCTTAACAGATGAATACCAGCACAGAACCTGAACTCCCAGACTGATTTTTGGATATATGCATTTTCGTTTGTGTGCACATTTTTTCCATTCCCCGACCATGTGCACACAAGCAGAATTGACTGTGTTTCATAAAAATATATTTATTTAGAAAGGTTTCACCAGAAAAGACCTACAAAGCAAAGAATAACTTGTATTCTGATGTATCCTGGGGGAACGGTATAGTGGAAAATTTACAGTACTGGGAAAAAAAGTAGTGTATACAGAGCAAGCAAAATAAGGTTTAGCTTTACTGATCAGTTGAGCTATACAATAATTGAGAAGTATATCAGCAGTGCAAAATACAACAGTAATTAGAAATAAAAACACTGTGCTTATGATGCTGCTCAGTGCATAAAAAATATTTACATATCAGTTGGTGTACAATGCAAAAGCAATACGCTCGGCAAAAAAACAGGCAGGAGAAAAAGGAAATTAAGTACAGGAATATGGTGTGATCATGGAAGAGATCTTCTAGGCAGCGAGAGAAGAGGCTGGGGATGAAGGAGGCTGGGAAACAAGGCCAACACTAGGGAACTGATAAGAGAAGGCTAACTGCCCTGCAATGGAGTTGATGCACAGGAAGGAGAGAGACAGATTCAGAAGAACAGCGAAATTAAAGCCCAGTTTACACCACCAACTTTTAAGTGCATAAACCCACGTGCACGGGCTGATGCGCGTCCATGGTGTGGACACATCAAGCAGTGACTCAACCTAGCTTCACATCGGGTTTCTGATGTGACTCAGAAGAGGGGACACATATCAGAACTAGCCACATATATCACATTAACCATGTGGTGTAGACTATCTTCAGTGCTTGCTCAGAAAAATGTCTGCTCTCCCGGCATCCTCCAAAGGCCCTTGATCTTCTCTGATGGAAGGTTTAGCTCACCTGAGTTCAGAAAAGAGCATTTTTCCAAAGAAGAAAGAAAGCTGAACTTGGGAAAGTGCATAAAGATGTAAAATGAGGGTTGTAAGTATTACAAATTAGGGTGGTAAACTGGGACTATGCTACTGGGCATGCGCTAATGCAGAGAACAGCAAGAGGAAGGAGCTGCTGTTCTAACTATGCTTCTCTACTGAGACTATATTGCCCTCCTTTCCACCCTTAGCTAGTTCTACTTTTATAGGCACAGGATTTGACTTACAACAGGAACTTCCTGTTTGGGAGCAGAAAGGGAGTGATCACAGAGCCACAAAAGATTCTCCATCCTAGATGGAAGAGATTAGCTCTCTGTCCCCCTTGCTGCTGGAGGTCTGACTCTGAGCAAGTAAAGAGACTACTGAGAAATATAAGAACTTCTTGTCTCAGAACAGGAAGATCAGGAGCTTAAAGGACATGGAGGCAGTAAGTAAGTAGGGAAAAAAAAAAAATTTAAACAGAGGAAAGAGTAAGTATTCAAAGCAACAGTTAAGGGGCCAGAAATAAGACATGATGGGAGTGGTGCAGTGCAGTGGCTGTGGAGTAGCAGTCTTCCAGGAGACATTCTAGAGGATGCGGTGTTGTCCCATCTGCAGGCACCTCTCTGGGCTGAAGGAGGAGGTTGCTCATCTCCTGGCTGAGTTGGTCAGGATTTGGGGGACTGCCTCTGCCACCCAGTGACTGCCAGAGCCACTGCCATTGCCTCAGAAGTTGCCAAGAAAGAGGAGTGGTTGGACCACAGTGGGCTCAGGGAGGGTAAGGATGGTGGGACAGAGGCACATCCCTCCAGTTGTACCTCTCCACAGTTCATATGCCATTCTGGCAAAGAGTGGTTCCTCTATGGAGGCACCCACAGTGGAGAACAAGGAGGATGCTGGGAACCTCCACAAAGGAGAATCACAGGAGGGTGGCATGAGACCCCACAGAGGAAGGAAACAACTCCTGGTGAGGGACTCCATTGTTAGGAGGATAGAACTGGGAGAGGAAGGGGAGAGGGATGTAAGGTGCCTGCCTGGTGCCATGGCTAGGAGGGACAGGGAGCGAATCCTCAGGATTGTGGGATCAGCTGCATGGGGGAGGGAGTTGGATGTCATTGTCCACATCAGGACAAATGACCTGGCTGGAAAAGGGATTAGAACAGTGCAGAAAGAGTTTGTGGAGTTGGGGAAGGGTCTTAGATGAGTAGCACGCAAGGTAACCTTCTCAGAGGTGCTGCCTGTCTATAGCATGGGTGAGGCTAGGGTGCTCCACACCATGGGATTCAATCAGCAGTTGAAAAACTGGTGCAGAGCTCAGGGATTTGGCTTCATTATGGACTGGGGGGGGTCCACCTGGAGTGATGCAGGCCTGGCATGATGGTCTGCATCTGTCAAGGAAGGGAACCAGGATCCTAGGTGATAGGTTTAAATGCTTCATTGGCAAGCATTTAAAGTAGCCAAGGGGGGTGGCACTGGAATGGAGCAGGGAATTCCTAGCCCCCCCCCCCAAAAAAAAATCAAGGTAGCGGGTGAGGTAAACGCCAAGATAGAGACGTTGATAGGGAGAAGGTAATGGGTAAATGGAGGAAACGACAAAGGCAATAATGACAGAGATGGGGCAAAAAGGGTAAGGCCATCAAGAAATGGAGGGTAATGAGTACCAATGCCCTCAGTCTGGGCAACAAGCTCCCTGAACTGGTGGCCTTGATGGAAGAGGGGTGCCTGGATATTGTGGCAGTCACATAAACATGGTACACAGAGAACAATGACTGGGATGTTAACATACCAGGGTACTCAACCTACAAGGGAGGATAGAAGAGGGGGAGGAGTAGCTCTCTATGTAAGGGAAGGGATAAAAGCAACAGAATAAAAGAGTGAACAGGGAGGAGAGGAGGCACTGTGGGTCACCTCAGAGACTGGAAATGGCACCACAATCCACACAGGTGTTGTATACAGACCCACATCTCAGGGGGAGGGAATGGACAAGGATATGATTGAAGGCATCCTTAGGATGGCAGAGAAAGGGTAAATATTGTTGATGGGGGACCTGAATATGCCAGATGTTAACTGGAGCACATTTGTTGCAGTCACATCAAAGAGCAGGGCCATTCTCAATGCTCTACAGGGGCATGCCTCAGACAGCTAGTGTTGGAACCTACTCAGGAGGGAGCAGTCTTAGACCTTGTACTCTTAAATGGGGACAGTGAGAGGATCTCAGATCTAGAAGTGGGTAGCCATCTGGGAACAAGTGACCGCCAAACTGTGTGATTCATGATAAACTCAGCTGCAGAGTCAAGCTATACAAAAGTGAGGGTATTGGACTTCAGGAGGGCTAACTTTGGCAAAATGGGAGAGTGCCTTAGAAAAGCACTAACAAACAGGCAAGAAGGAGGGTTGGAGCAACAATTGAGAAACACCAAAACTGTCATCACAGTGGCAACAAGCCTGTGTGTGAAGCAAATAAAAATATCAAAATGAAAAAGAAAAGTCACTATGCTTCTCAAAAAAGGTGTCAAGGTAGGTTAGGGAGAAGAAGATAACTTTTAGGAAGTATAAGGAAACAGGGAAGGAGCAGGGCAGAGAACTGTACCAGTTAAGGCAGAAGGAGGCAGGAAAGGCAGTCAGAATAGCAAAGGCCCAAACTGAGGAAAAGATAGCCAATTAGGTTAAGAAGGAGGATAAAACCTTTTATAGGTACATTAGGGAGCATAGAAAGACAAAGGGAGAGATAGTGAGGCTGAATAGAATGGATGATGGGTGGGCAAAGAGGGACAGTGAAAAAGCAGGAATACTGAATGAATACTTCTGCTCAGTATTCACAAAAGAGGAGGAGGGGGAGGTACCTAATCCAATTAACAGATGCACTCTGGATAGGGGGGTTGACCCCAGTCCTTTCACAGAAGAAAGGGTTATGAAAAACTTCTAAAACTGAAGGTGGACAAAACAATGGGGCCTGACAGGATTCATCCCAGAATTCTAAAAGAATTAAGGGGAGAACAAGTGACACCACTGGCTACACTTTTTAACAAATCATGGGAGGATGGTGTGGTACGTGAGGACTGGAGGAGGGTGGATGTGATTCCCCTTCATAAAAGTGGGAGTAAGACAGAGGCAAGAAACTGCAGACCTGTCAGTTTGACATCTGTGGTAGGGAAAATGATGGAATCACTTCAGAAGGAAAGATTTGTTGAGTACCAGAGGCCAGTGGGGCACAGGACCCAAGGCAGCATGGATTCACAGTGGGAAGGTCATGTCAGATGAATCTAATAGATTTCTTTGACTGGGTGACCAAAGTAGTAGACCAGGGAGTGGCTGTTTACATGGCCTACCTAGACTTTTGCAAGGCATTTGACACAGTCCCAGACAAAAGATTAATAAACAAATTAGCCAGCCTAGGAGTGGGCCCCAAGGTGGTAGCCTGGGTAAAACCTTGACTGGACAACAGGACACAGAAGGTAATAGTAAACGGAGTTCACTCTGAAGAAAGGGGGGTTACTAGTGGGGTACCGCAGGGTTCATTACTGGGTCCAGTCCTTTTTAATGTCGTTAAAAGTGACATTGCAGATGGATTAGAAGGAAAAGTATGCCTATTTGCAGATGACACAAAGATCTGCAACAGGGTTGATACACAA
Source organism: Neoceratodus forsteri (assembly GCA_016271365.2). Classification (NCBI taxonomy): domain Eukaryota; kingdom Metazoa; phylum Chordata; order Ceratodontiformes; family Ceratodontidae; genus Neoceratodus; species Neoceratodus forsteri. The sequence continues at coordinate 1,549,155,243 of CM057452.1, read as the reverse complement.
GGGGGAGTGGAAAGGATGATAAGGGACTTGGCAAGGTTGGAGGAATGGTCAGAAGTATGGCAGCTTTGATTCAATGCAAAGAAGTGCAAGATAATGCACCTGGGAAAAAAACCAAGGGCAGAGTACACAATGGGGGCCCGTAGTAAGAACAACAAAATTGGGAAGGGACCTGGGGGTAATCATATCAGATTACCTTAAGATTGGCAAGCAATGTGGAAAGGCAGTAGGGAGGGCTGGGGGATTACTGGGATGTATAGGGAGAGGCATCACCAGCAGAAAACATGAAGTTGTTATCCCTCTCTAAAGATAGTTGGTGAAGAAACCCCATCTAGAGTACTCCGTCCAGTTCTGGAGACCCCATCTCTTCAAGGACATAGGATGGAGGCAGTCCAGAGGAGGCAATTAAAATGGTGCAGGGTCTGCAAGAGAAGTTATATGAGGAGAGACTAAAGGAGCTTAATATGTATACCCTTGAGGAAAGGAGGGCGAGGGGGACATGAGAGAAACTTTTAAGTACCTCGGTGGAATCAACAAAGTCCAAGAGGGTAGCATCTTTCAGAAAAGAGTTGTGCAAGAACAAGGGGACACACTTTGAAGATAGATGGGGAATGGCTCAGGGGCAATGTGAGGAAGTATTTTTTCACAGAGAGTGTGGTGAATGCATGGAACCACTTTCCTGAGAAGGCTGTGGGGTCTAAAACTTTGGAAGAATTCAAGAATGCATGGGACAGACATAAAGCAATTCTTGTGGGGGGTAGGAAGAAATAGGCTGTTGGTTAACTAGGATCTGCAGCTTATCCAGAAAGTAGGGAAATGAGCAGAGTAGGTGGGCCAATCAGTCTTTATCTGCTGTCAAAGTCTATGTTTCTTGTTTCTGTGTTTCTGTTTCTCCCCTGGGACATGCATATACATTTACGCATGCCCAGTATGGCGTACCCACTTTACAACCCAAATTTGTTACACTTCTAGCTCTCATTTTACATTTGAATGCATTTTCTTGAGTTCAGCTTTCTTTAAGCTTGTGAAAAATGCTGTTTGATGAACTTGGGTGTTCAAAGCAGGACATGAGGTTTTGGATTTGGAGCATTATGCCTACACAGGGAGAAGGTAAAAGTTTATCACGCCTGGAGGTGGGAACAACCTGAGCATATGTACTGCCCCATTGGAGCAACCTGCAGCGTGGGCTGTGTAAACATGAAATTGAGCTACTGCAACCTTTGCAGCAGAAGTGGAGTGCTGCAAATTTTGGAGCGGTCCGACAGTTTAATCATGGCTTAAGAGGAGAGCAGTGAGCAAGATAGAAAAGAACTGATGTATAGTGGAGATGGCCAGGATGCCACACAGTTTCTTGAGTTAACGCATGACAAAAAGGATTAACTGCCACTGAAACTGCCTTGTTTACTGCAGTAACTACTGAAGTATGCTGCAGTATTGCATTGCTTCCTGGCCAGTACCACTGTAATATAGGAGGGAACAAGAACTTTGTAATAAGTGATGCAGAATGAGAGAAGTGTCTGCCAGGCAGAGAGAGGTGAATGAGGGAGTACTAGAAGGAGCAGCAATACATACTGGATGAGCAACCAAGAGCAACAGATGGAGAGGAAAAGAAGGTGCAGTATGGCTAGGGTGGACTTAGGAGTAGTGCCGTCCCTATAGTCAAAAGCAAGGATAATTTTCACAACAATCTCCCATTGGTGGAGGGTGGAGTTGAATGCATACTTTGTTCCTGCTCCACATATTCTCATACTGGAGTAACTCCTCTACTAATGGGGGTTCCTAGAAGCCTTTCCCGGAGCTCGCCTAAATGCTCCGTGCCTGACTGGTGTTCGGTGTAAGGCCACTAACTGTGGGCGTTGTGAGTGCTTTTAAAGCCTCCCGTACTCCCTCCTAAGAGCTGCTTGCTCGCAGGTTTTAGTGGTACCGATAGGGGGACTGGGGTTTCCCTGCTCGAGTCCCACACTGGACTGCTGTTTGATCGCTCTGTTTCTGTGGTCATTAGGAGCGCTGAGGGAGCCTATCTAACAGATATAGTTGTCCCCTTACAAATATGTACAGTATTGGTAAAATTGCAGTTTGTCTAACTCCTTTTTATTGCAGCTGGGACTTTGTATTGTGCCCCTCCATATTGGACCCGGACTGTGTTAAAGGGGTCCAATAATGGCTAAGGGGGCCTTGGGTCTGGCGCGAAAGTGACCAACCAGGAATCAGGACTCTGGCTGGAGCCGGCTCACCAATGGGGACACAGTTTGTAATTCTTGGAAGGGCATTCTGGGCCATGGTGCCTTTTTGCACCACTGAGGGCCAGATTAAGTGACTGGCATTTGTAGCCAGCCAATGGAATCGGGTGGCACCCGAGCTGAAAGGATTGCCCCATGCTGTCAGGGGCAGAAGCGTTGTGACTGTAAAGGAGAAGGGAGCTCTGTGCTCTTGCGCCATTGAGTGTTCGCACTAGAAGCGCGTGAAAGGCCTGAGGTGGCCGTTTGCATTGCCAGCATTCCAGGGATGAAATCCGCAGGCTTGCGGTCAGAGGAGGCTGTGTACAAGCACAGCTACCTACCAGGCTACACCTCAAGAGGACTGGAGAATCTGTTCAATCACGCTCGGCCTGTCAGGACAGTGAAGCTGCAGTGAAATGCCTGTATAGCTGTGAGTTTGTTTGGGTCCTGGAAGCAGCTGCCTGGTATGGTACCCCTCTGTGTTTTCCGTATACATGTGTGAGGAGACCTTGAAGCTCAGGCTCAGCCCTGCGAGTGGTGAGAGTGTGGTTCTCTGCTGGAGTTGTGAGTCCTGAATCAGGGTAGCTCCCTGCTAAAGGTTACAGATAAAGGCAAAAATTGTTTATTGTATTGCTGACTGCACTAATTGAGCTTTCTGGCTCCACCTGATCTCTCAGGGATTAACTGCTCATTTGTGTCAGAGCCCCAACCAGCTGCACCGAGGAACTAGCCATTAGGGCTTGGGTACCCATAGACAGTACTTAATAGGTTAGACCTGTGCACAGAGCCATAGATAGATCTCTATATACTGTAGTGATAAGCCAATCAACCTGATTTCCCCCCAGTCCTTGTTATTCTCCCCTCAAATAAATCAGATTGCTTGTTTTGCAGAAGTACACTGGCTAGTTTGTGTATTAATGGTGAAATACTGCACGGTGAATGTGGTGTAACTGTACCTTACTTTCCAGGGGGTCCCCGGAGTGAGCTGACTGGTTTGAGCTGGGGGGTAAGTGTATTTGGTAGATGCACTGAAATTGAACTGTGTGGGCCACTAGTGGGAAGAAAGGGGAGTTGCAGCAACCCAGAGGGCTGTGACCAAGCCAACCTTGGCTGTTCCAACCCTGTCCTCTGGGTGGAGGCACCCACCAACGGATCTGGGCCCCGCACCCTGTCACAGTTAGGGCAGGCAGGGGTAGTAGCCCTTAGAACAGTGCCCCCTGGGGATTACACTATAATACTGTACATATCAAATATATCAGCTATTGCACAAGTATGACATTTAAAAACATAGAATCTGGTTATGCTCCATACATTCAAGCGCAGGGTATTCCAGGGTAGCACATGAAAACAGGAGAAAGATTTATTTCCTAATTAAATCTTGTAGTTTCAGTTTGAATTATTATTACCATAACTAGGATTAACTAGTCAATTGAGCATAACTCATTTTCAGTGGCATCCCAATAAAATGTAAAACATACAGGTTTCACATAGATTAATAACATTATCATATTAGGGCTTATACTATAACAATAATACACTGTAATAACACTACATTTTTATATTAATCATAAGTCATGGATTGTGAATCAAGGTCAGCATGGACAGCCCAACTTGTAATACCTTGTTTAAACAGTCTGTGCTGAAAGATAGGGGTGGAGGCGGTGATGGCTGGGTGCGAGAGAATATGTGGACATGAGAATAGAGGATTTTCTACATTTTTAAAATGTGATCCTTAATTGTATGCCCAAATAATGTATCCAAACTATTTAATATCTGTAAGTACCAAGTTATAACAAAATATCTTTATGTGAGGAGAAAGGTTGTGGGAAATGACTGGGTGTGGGGCAAGGGGAGCCATTGGACATCCCTGGCCACTTAAGGAGAGCTAGACAATTTTAGGAGATTACTAAAACAAAACAGCCCTAGCTCACCAAACGAAACCATAATTGTACTTTATGTCCACAACTCTTGATAATGTACTTCATTGTTGCAAACTGTACAGGTGTATTTTTTACACTGTATGTGCTGCTATTTTAATTTAATACGCAATAAAAGTTTCTGCACATTCATTTTGTGTGGACATTAGTTCAATAACAGTTTCATTTGGTGAGCTAGGGCTGTTTTGTTGTAGTCGTCTCTCAATTTGCCAGTGTACTCCCATTATTTGCTCTGAGCTACTTTTGGGGATTTGGGGAGTTTATAGTTGTTATTAATTCCAGAATAAATATCCCACGTAATGAAAACTACCCAGTAGTTTTGTCTAAGTGCTGAGTGACCCATGATTCAGGCTACTTAAAATTTAGTATTTGTTACTTAAACACCCCTAGTGTAAAGTCACTTCTGTATCAAATTAGGAGTATGCTACTACCTACACATAACCAGAGGCAGCCTCTGTCTTACTAAATATATAGAGAATAATGTATGGGTAGGTGGTTCTAATGGGAATTTTACACACACCCAAGATGTGGGATGCCAGATAAATCCTGAGGGTGAAGCCCGAGGGGTTTATTTAGGTATCCTACACTGAGGGTGTGTGTACAATGTGAGTTTGTACCAGCTACCCATGTCTTATTTTATCTAATTGCTGACCTACATTTTTTCACCCATAGGATGTTTATTTGACAAACTGTGCCATTTGGCAAGACAGTAGTCAACTACAGTGCTGTGAATCATTAACTGTGCATTTTATTGCAGAACTTAGTAACAGTAAAATAGATTAACTAAACAAGAACTTTATTTCATTACATTTCTTTCTTTTAGTCTTTGTAGTGTTTTAAGTTGACTTATAGTACTTGAAACAGTAAGGTCCATTTGATAATTCACTTGGTAACCATGTGTTGCATCTGAACTAAAATGGATATCTAAAACTTTAAACAGTGCTTAACAAACAACACTTTGAAACATTTTTAAAAGTCCTTTAACTTTTTTGGTTTTACTCGTTTTTTTCTGTTGCTATGCAAGGGCTCCGGTTGCAATGGTTATGTCATTGCCAAGGAGTTGCTTGAAGATTTCGAAATGCCTGTGGGAGAAAGAGATATTTTAGTGTGGGTTAGGGATCATGTGCATTATAATTTCGGGTGTGTTTTTCTTTGCAGGGTACTTTTCTTTGAAGGTCGGAGTTCAAGTAGCAAGAGGATGGAGCAAGCTGACAGAACGTGAGTTTGTGAGAAAAATCTATGTTTGCTCCATGGGTGTTGGTGGCTCATGCTTCTCGAAGGCTGGTGCATGTTTACCGTTATAACGAACTGGTTATAATGGCAAATTATAACCAGCTTTCTCTATGGGAAAAATGTAGGCCAGTTATCATAGAACAGTAATGAGGAATATAATGTTAAACATTTGAGGCAAAATGCAGTGCTCTTTTATATATTGACTTTATGATGTCCAGTTTCCTTAGAACATAGCCAGAGATCATGACAAATTCTATTTTTCAGATCACCATAGTCAAGTAAAAGGAGGAGTATAGTATTCATTACTTTCTGTCAGTTCAATTCAGTTCAATGATTTATTGATCAGTAAAAACACCATTACAATCACAAACATTTTAAAACTAAATCACAGTAAAAACAGATATCAATTAAATAAAAATACAATACATGATGAATCAGACAGATGTTAAGAGGTTCATACATTTCAGTGGAAAAGAGACCAAAGTGGAAAGGAGTATTCAGGGTCCTGTTTTACGACACCCATCATTAGAGGTGGATTGAGTGGAAAAAGCCAGCTAAGCTAAGCAGTTTTACAGTATCATTTGATGTAAAAAGATCTTGTATCACTAAATTAGGTGGTAAATTCAAATTACTAAGTATTTCCCCCAGCCATCTTTCCCTATTTTTATTAAAAAGAGAGCATAATAAGACCACATGTTTTAAATTGTCTTCCTGTTGTCTCCCGCACCTACAAAACAGTGAAGTAACCTCAGATCTTTTTGAGGGATAAAAAACATAATTTGCTTTACATAATTCCATCCTAAATCTAGAAATCAATCACCTAAAGTCTGGTTTTGTCAATATACCCAGATGGGGTTCAAGTTGGCATGTAAGTTTGATTTGTTTATACCACCTGAAGCATTTCAGTTCAGCTAATCGAGAAAAATTGTTTGCTAGATCTGTATCCCTAATTCTTGTTGTCACCTTGATTTTAATTTCACCCCAAGGTTGAATGCATATATCAGTTAAAAGATTTCCAAGACCCAAAGGGAAAATTTCCTTTCTTATCAAATGTAGGGAAGGGGAGAGAAAACCTTTCTCCGAGTATCCCAACGCCTCCTCAATACACCAGCAAATAAGTCATGAATCTGAAAGGAGGAAGAGTTTTAACAAAAATAAAACTCTTCTTTCCAAAATTAATGACTCCAGAGAGAACTGTCCTAATTCAAGCTGTAATACAGCTGCAGGTACCGAATGGGAAACCATTAGGCAATATCTGTATAACTTATTAATTGGGATTTCTATTTCCCTCGTACATTCAATGACCCAAACCTCAGCGGCATATAAGGCATATTTTGATTTTGACATTTAGTACTTTAAGTACACCTGGTATCGAGGTTTTCCCTAACTTCGCATTAAAAGACCAAAAGGCACCTGATGCTGTTTTCATTTTATTTTTTACTGAAGTTTTGTGTTTTCTCTAAGTGGTATCCTGTGCAAACCTTACCCCCAGATAGTCATAAGATGTAACTGTCTCCAATTTATCCATGTCTAGCCAGACTGAAGGGAGGTTCTTAACCTAATTTCCAAATATAATCATTTTTTTTCTTTGTTTATTTTTAGTTTAAGATCCTTACAAATATTTGAGAAAAGATTCAGTTTTCTCTGGAGTCCCTGAAGTGAGATTGAAATGAGGACAATATAATCTGTGTACGCTAAAAGCAGTACTGCTCTTTTGCCTATTTTAAGAGAGTGAAAGTCAAAACTATCCATGCTTTCTAGTAATGGGTTGATATATATATTAAATAGTGAGGGTGCCAATAAACAACCCTGCCTAACCCCCAAGTTCGTTCGAATTGTAGAAGCCTTTTGTCTATATTGGTTATACTGGATCATTGCCCAGGTTTCTGAGTATAATCTTACAATAATACTAACTAGTTCTGGGTCCAGTCTATATTCTTCAAATTTCCTCCATAAGATACTCCTGCTTGTGCTATCAAAAGCAGAGGGAAAAATCAACAAAATAACAAAAAAGTTTGTGGGACTTGACCTTAACATATTTCCAAATAAGGTAGTTCAGAACATATAGCAACAATGCTGGATTGTAAACCTCCCCAGCCTGAATCCATTTTGGTATTCACTTAGAATAGAGTTATTTCAATCCAGGTGGATAGATGCTCCAATATTATTTTAGTGAATAATTTCTGGGAGATATCAATTAGGCTGATGGGATGGTACATTTTTGGATCGTTACTGTCCCCCTTCTTAAAAATTGGATAGATAATGCTACCCTCCAGCTTTCAGGAATCCTGAGGCCTTTGATTATACCATTAAATAGAATTTTAAGTATAGAGAGACACCAAAATGGAAAAACTTGGTAAACATCTCTTATTATGGAGTCAGGTCCTGGGGCTTTATTTGAGATAAGTGATAAAATTGCTGCATAAATTTCCTCCTCATTAATACAGAGTGGAGTGGGGTAAGAGCTGTTTATTTTATTTTAGAAAATGGCCAGAATTAATTCTGAAACCTGATTGGCTGAGACTGGCTCCAAGCTGGGCATTTATTTTTCAATAGATGCCCAGCTTAAAATAAGAGCCAGTCTAAGTGCCAGTTCACCAGGTACCCTTGTGTACTGGTGCCCAGCCTGTTTTCTCATTGGCTGAAAGCACCCAGCAACAGCAACAGCAACATTTCAAATCCCCGCCATCTTTTTCTCCCGCTTAGCGAGAGTTACTGCCCCTTTCCAAACACACACACATACACTCCTTACTTCAGTGCAACCAGAAAAAGATAGCTCACGCCCAGGATACTTTCTGGTCGGGAAGAGTGATAAAACATAAATTTCATACAGCCGTCTTCTTGTACAACAGCACCAGTCTTCCAGTACCACGCTGAATGAGAAGCAAGCTGTTAGTCCATTCACTTCGTGGTAGCAAGCGTGTACTAGTAAACAGCTCAAATACCACACACTCCCCACAGTTAACATGCAGCCTCAAATTTAAAATAAATTAATAATTTACATTGGGGCTCTCCCTCGCTATCGCAGCTGCAGCTATCCATCATTTTCAGGCAAGGTCAGTCGCACGATTAAGACAGGCATCTGCCAACAGCTACGGGATAAAAAAAAAACAGTCTTGCACAAAAGGAGATGCACAATATCCAGACACAGCTGGAGTGAACATTTTCTGCACACTTCTTGTTCAGGTGTGTGTGTGTGTTATTGTGTGTGTCTGTGTGCGTGTATGTGTGTATGTATGGGTGCATGAGTGTATGGGGGTGTCAATAGATTAGAATAGCTCTGTGAGGAGAACCAAAAGGAGCTAGAACAGCCTTTAAAGAAATGGACTATTTTTCCAAGAAAAAACAGTTCTACTGCTTCTATTCATCTTTAAACTTATTTCCTTTATTATTTTATTGAAATTACTAACATGGCCATTTTCTAAGCACAATAATACCCTCCAGGGTGGACATTATTGGGAAATACCAGACCTTCCAGGGGCTATAAGACCCTCCACCTGCGATGTCAGGCCTCATTATGCCCCTGGTCGGTCCGGTATTTCCCAATAATGCCCACCCTGTCGGGTATTATTGCTTACAGAATTATATTGTATTAGTGAATTCTGTTCCTCAATAGAAAAGTATAATTGTTCATAGTATAATGTCCAAGTATTGGGTATTACATAGGCTTCCACATTCCTAGAGAATATGTTGTAGCCCTGGGTTACTTGTTTCCAAAAGGACTTGGTGTCCTTTAGTAGTACGGCTTGCTCCAATTTTTCTCACCTCTCTACATTGTGTTTTTGTCTCTCTTTCTCTTATATTTCTTTATATTCTTTCCTATATTTGTTCATGATAGGGGCCCTAACCTTTACATCTGTAATGTCTCTTTTCAACTGTCTTATCTTATGATTTAACTCATTACCTCCCATAGCTCCATATAAAGTATGAACTATCCATTGTTTACCTGACACAAAATGGCCACCAAGGAGGCAATGAGTTAAGTTACATTTGGCCAATTTACAAGTTTTGTTGAACCATGATTTAATGGACACTCTGGAATTTTGGTAGGGAACTTTACCTTCAATGCAATGGGGTCTAATTAGAGTATTAATTTGGTGCCAGTTATCTAGGATTTCATCATGTTCTATTTGAGTGTGAAACAGCTCTCTTATTTTTTGCAAATTCCCAGTTTTAAGCAGTTCTTTAAAATTATTTGCTATATGTGTACCCCATCTTACTCTTCATTGATTATTTCCAAATTTCCTGGTTTGCTATCTGAATATGTAATAGGGCCCATAGCATATGAATTCATAAGAATCATAATCGGGGAATGGGCTGTTTCGTTATGATTCAAGACCTCAAAAGCTTTTACAAATGTTAAGGCTTCTACATTTACCCAAGCCAGATCTATTGTGGAGAAGCCCCAAGATCCACAAAATGTCAGGCTTCCCTTTCTGTCACTAGTTGAGCATCCATTTAATAGACATGTTCAAATCCAGCATTAGTTTAGACAGGGTTCTCCCTCTGTCATTGGTTATAAGGTCTTCAGTTAACCTATGGCCTGTAATTTTGCAGTTTATTGTTTGTAAGGATGACAGAAAATCTCCATATAGGTTCTCGTTAGGTTCTTTTGAGGAAATTCTTTTATTGAAGTCCCCAAATATTATAATAGGAAAATGAGGCCATTTATTTATAATTTCTTCTATTACACTTTTAAGTTTAAAAAAAAACTTCTGTTGCTTTAGACTTACTAGGGGAGGAATATGCATTAATAATGAGTATGTTTTCCTTCTTCCTTCCAGTTTCAATACCAAAATATCATTTGTGTGGCTCTCAAGCTTCCTTATCCTGCAGTTAAGTGAGGTCTTTATGACTGTCATGAGCCCAGCTTTATATCTGTCATATTTCCTTTCCCTAACAGCAGGTATTGCATAGCTAGTATAACCTGGTAACAAGGGGTTGGAGTTATCAAGACACCAATTCTCTTGGAGGCAGATTACCTCATTTCCCATTAAAAACTCCTTTACCAGCCCAGTGGCTTAGAAGGCTAAGGTGCTGGCACTTTACCTCAACCCATGCCAGTGAGCCGGGTTCGAGATTGAGCCCAGGACATCGGAGGTCGGCATGGGGGGAAGGGGAGCTGGATAGAGCTGCTGACAGGCAAGGTCTGCTCTCCAGGGGAGGAAACACAGCTTTCCTCAGCTGATAGCGACTCCCAGTGGAAGATGGGAGAAGTTCAGACCAGAGGGCACCTAGGCAATAAGCCTGGGGTGGGGGAAGGAGTCTGCAACTGGGGCTGTTTGGCACATGCGCACCTCCACATGCATGGGCACTGACTCTGGGGGTCTCCAGGAGAAAATAGGAGGAGAAAAAATGCCGGTCAGCAGGATGAAGACCGACCCCCTGCAGGCGCCATGGCTGAGCAAGGTAAGAGATGGTAATTCCTGGAGACAGGGCTGGGGGGGTCAGTCAGATGGGGGCTGACCAGCAGGGAGGATAAACAGCAGCTGTGATAAAAAAAACTCTTTTACCTCTAAATCTACAAGTTTTATATGTAGGCCCCCTATATTCCAAGACAGGAACTTAAGATCCCTCGACTCTGATTTTTCTGTAGATATGGGTGTTGATAAATACCTGGTTCTCTGCTGTGGTTTTCAGTCCTTCTCTATGAGTTTCAAGGGGGAAAATTAATTGTTTCATGATGTATTTTTATTCTTAGACTGTTCAGCCGAGTTTCCTTTAAATAAAGGAATTTCCAGACTCTGAGGGACTAGCATATACTGTAGATGCCCAAAAAATCCAATTTATTTGCAAAAGTAAGAAGGGCCTTTGCTATTTGCCTATTTTTAAAGGTAACATCAATTTGTGTTGCATTTCTATAACGTCGATATGTCTTTAACCATTCCATAGAGTTACTACTGCAGTTATATTTATATGTAAGGTTTAATGCCAAAATGTAATCATGTAATTTTTAATCTTCTTAATTGTTTCCTTTTTGGAAGTCTCCCATCCAAAAATTGTAATTGTTCTGCATTCCCAGTCTTGCTTATTCTGTAACTTTTTTGTCTGATAGTTTCTATAAGTTTCTCTTTTCTTACCTTATCCTGCTCTTTGCCCTGTCTGAAATGTTATTATTGGGAGTTACTGGTTCCTTTAGTATTGATACCCTCTGTGGAGGGAGAAAGAGAATACCCCCTATACTTAGCATAGCATTCTTTTTCCAGATATTATTTGCCAACTCCTCTGAGTGACAATATATCAGAGCACAGTCCTGAAATCGTTGGTTGGGTGGTCCATTGACATGAATACCCTCAGGGTATTCCTGGATGTGTAATAGTTGAGACATCCAGTTCTGCAGAAGTTCTTGCATCTCATCTGGGAGTTTGGGAATCCCATGACTTTCTATTAGGTATTCATGATCCTTCTGAGTATCCCTGCCATGATCTACCAGGGCTAGGAAAGGTTGTGGCATTTCTTTTAGATTAATATTTTCTAATAAATTTGGTGTCCCTTTTTCCTCCACCTTACCATTTTTTAGTACTCGTGTAATTTCTTGAGACTTCCTATTTTCTTGTTTGTTCTCTTTGTCCACCTAAATGGTGGATTCTCACTAGCTTTTGTCTGGATAGGGGTTATTATGACCTGAGATCTATCTGTTAAGCTTATATGAGATTCCTCAGCTGGGGTAGTTCTTTCCACTATTTCTTCCAGATTTTCATTTTCTTGTTCATTAATTTCAGATTCTTGTTGATATTCCTTCTCCTTCAGCACTTTATGAGTAGTCTGCCTTTGACATTTATTCTTAGAATTTCCTCCCTTTCCCTTCCTTTTTTTTAATACTGTTTTTCCTTTTGCTAATGTCCCCATATAACTTTCACATTTTGTATCTTTGTTGAATGGAGGAAGCATATTTACTTGTGTTTACATTCTGTCTATTCTGCTGGGTCAAATTCTGTCTTGCTCATCATAGTATACCCAGTCTAGTAGAGATGTTAGTTGATAAATTGTCAATGTTATTCAAAGAAACATGTTACAGTATTTTAAAGCATCAGTGCATATTAGCTCTGAAAATTTTGCCCTATACTTTTTCAAAGAAACATGTTATTTTAAAGCATCAGTGAATATTAGCTGTGAAAATGCTGGCATACAGTTTGTTACTTTTTCTTACATTCCCCCCTTTCTCCTGTGTTTAGTCTGTTTAGCTATTTTTTTCACATCTGAAATAATAAAAGGAGCCCTCATTTTAATATGACTTGATTCAGTTTTTCAACAGTATTATCTATTGCGTTTGAACAACCATTGTTTAATTTAACTTTTTTGTAACTAAAATGAATTAACGTGCACAAAGCATTGCTCCCTGACCTCATGTGATAACACAGTGGGTGTACAATAATAGCTGAGAATACTGATGTATAAAAAAGTGCTAAAGCAGATGAAAAATGGAGAAAAATGGGTATCATACAAGTCAGGTGGTAAGGGAAATCCAAAACAGAACAACAAAGTGTAAGTCAAAATTGTCACTGTAACATGCATTGCTGATTAATAAATAATGTATTGTCAATCCCTGTGTGTCACCTCTGAAAAAGGGACTCTTGTCTCAGTAGGCCTACCTGGTCAACACATTTCAGTAAATAAATAAATAAAGATCCAGAGCAGGATTTTCCAAAGGATCAATCCAATGGGCACCTGCTACTGTTTTCAAAGCAGAAATTCATCCAAACCTGTTAGACCATCTATTAGATGTCCTAACAGTATTCAAAAGATTGAGCCCAAAAATAAACACAATTGCCACTCACAATTGCATCCATTTTCTGCTGCAAACTGTGACTTTTTTGTCATAAATGGATGCAAGTTCTGAAGATAGAAACAGGGCTGCCTGGTCGCAAGTGGAAGGATGCAGATGCAGGAGCAGCATGCATCTGCATCTGCATCAAAGTCTTTTTAAACCACCTGTCCAATATCTAAATGTGGACAGAATGGGCAGGATCTTCGAAAGGGTGGATGTGGATACAGCTAAGGATGCAAAGGTACATTGCACCTGCATCTGTGTCTGTCCAAATAAGTCCTTGCAACCCTACTCATATTTTCAAATGATGTGCCCTTTCTAATAAAAATACATCACTTGCAGTAAAAAAAATGACACAAATTTGGTTTACATCATTTTTTGATGCAATTGCATCTTTTTTTGTGGTTGCAACATACAGTAACCATCCCATACAAAAATAGGCCTAATGCTCAACTGACTCAAATCAGTAATAATTAATGAATTTACAACAGATCATTAGTTTTGCTTTCGTTGACATTTTCACATGCAAATGAGTTAGATCCTAACCCTTGTAGAACAACCAGTTGCTAATTAATTCTTAATCCTTTCAGCAGTTAGTCACCTATTAATCTGTGTCCTTAAGAATTAACTAATCCTTATTAATTATTAGTTTGCCATTTATTTTAGTTGAGATTATGTAATGGCTAAGTTATTTTCAAACAACACTCAAACTTGTTTAGCATTAATTTATAAGTACATCTATTCCACATCTACAATGCATAGTTAGTAGTTATGAATAACTAATGCTGGACAGTTTTCCAAAATGTATTCTGCATCAGAATGATGGAGAATTGTGCTACCCTCTCTCTCCTGGTTATGCACTCAATTGCAGTAGAAGGGGCACCTATTCCTGTGAATGATCTGTGAAGCTGGTAGTCAAAATGGTCTGGGAAGCTTGTAGTCAAAATTTGCTCCTCAGCATGTACTGTATCTGAATTCATCAAATGAATTCTGAATTTGTAGGGGTTTGTGTGCTGTTGATTCCTAATGCATCCAATTAATTAAATTGCTGATAGGATGGTATATTTGTAGTGAATATTATATATATATTTATATATATTCTTTGAAAAAAAATGCATTAATGCGACATTTAAGGTTCTGGCTAAATCAAAAAAAAAAGTAGGAAAATGTGGTTTTATGGTTTCCATCCCTAAAACCCCTCCCCCATGCCTACAACAAATCTGGAGTGCAGTCTTCCTTGGGGTTGTCAACCCTAAAGCTCACTCCATTAGGGGTATATGCTTCTGGAGTGTATAGAATGGGGTGAGCTTCAGAGTTGACAACCCCAAGGAAAACTGCATCCTGGATTTGTTGTACAGTAGGTGTGGGGGTGGGTTTTTTAAGGTTGGAAACCCTAAAACCACATTTCCCTATTTTTTTCACATTAGCCTGAACCTTAACTGTTGCATTAATGCAGTTTTTGGAAAAATACTTCCCTTACTTTTTGAGATAGTATAATCATATCCTTATTTACCTGTGGTGCTCCCATCCCTCCATACATGTGTATAAATTATGGGGCCTACACCAAGCTTATATAAGCTTCGTGTAGACCCTTTAATATAGTGTATACCCCGCTACCTTGACAGTATGATACAATTTTACTGTGATCCTGGGGTAGTGGGCTATTGTGGTGTTGTGACTAACACTTTACATTTTTTTCTTTTCCTCTTAATACCAATCAAACAAAATCTGCATTATGTAGAAATAGGTTTTTATTGTTATAGAATAATAATCTGCATACATATATAAAAAAGGGAGCATTTACATGTTTGTTAAACATGCACACAGGTTAACATTGACAGCATATTCCTAGGTGAATCTAGTATTAATAGTATTTCTGTGGAAGAAAAGACAGTGCATGCAAAACCCATCAAACATGGAACCCTGCTGAGAAGATGAAATGTTTGCACACATAATAAAAACACAAAACAATGACAAGAGCCTCCATTGCACCACTGAGGCAGCTTCATGCTCCCAACATTCAAGAACATCTAATTACATTAGTAGTACCAATAAAAGTGTATAGATTTGTCATAAACATGTATAAATAACTACAGAAAAAAACTCTTCAAATAGGATGAAACAGTCATCTGAATGTCAGATAAGCAGACTTCAGTTTAATAGAAACCACACCAAGAGCAATGCTACACGCAGCAACATCAGGTTTTTTTTCTCATCAATTCCAGGTCTCTTTTTTATGCTTGAAGTGTAATACCCCCCCCCCCCACGATCACCACCATGCCCATGGAAATGTTTTTTCCTCAGTTCCACACAGACTGAAAAACAAAAGATGTGGGTCTCACTTCACTCAAAGATGACCAGTTTGGTGCAAACCAGCTGGAAAACCAACACAGCAAAAAAGGAGGAAGTCTTCTTGGTGAAACATCAGTTGATTTGTGTGACATAGCACGTTTTGTGCATGTCAGTATACATGACTACTGGCTGTTAGTATGGCTACCGTACACCCATTGAGGTGCTGGCATGTACTTTGTTTATAGTTTTTATGGATGTAGTTCTCCTGCCTCTATATTTATTTGTATCCACTTGCACTTTATGGCATCATTTTATAGTACTTATACACTGAATAAAGGAGTTATCTGCGACTGGTAAGCAGCTCCCATTTTTCATTTGTTTGCAGTATTGTGCATTTCTGAGTCCTGTGCAGCACCTTTATTCCTCGATTCCCCCTCCTCATTCTGTAGTTGCTGTAATAACACTTTCATCCTCTCCTTTTTTATGATGATCTCTGTTGGAGCTCACAGCTAACCCCTCAGCCATCAGGGACCACAGCTTCAGGAACAGAGTTGAAGGTGGGTACAGAATCCAGCATGGATCCAACTGATGCAGAGCAGAACTCATAAACTAGTCAGACTGATCTGACGTGTAAGACGGAGGACAATGTTTACTGCCCAAGTTGTCCAATGTCATGCCACTTGGAATCTGGTCAACACCATTTTCTAAGTGTTTGACTTCCTAAAATAAGGCCACAATTTCCAAAATATATGGGGAAAGGGAGAGTTTTTGACACTCAAGGAAAGAAAACTTACTATTATTCAAATTTGCAGGCATGGAAACCATGTTTTTCTTTCTGAAAGAAATGGTATTTCCTCTTAATCTTTTATATTACTTTCAGAAACTGCTCTCTCTTACCATCTCTCTCTACCAGAATAGTAAATTCAGAAATTTGAAAAATAAATAATGTTTTGACATCAACAAACAATGAAACAACTTTCAATTTTTGGACCTGTGGAATTTTCTGGTGGCTAATAAAAAAAAAATAAAATAAAAACTCGATCACAAATTAGAGTATTGAATCACTGTGTACCAGAGTCGGACATTTCCTAGTTCACATGCTAAAATTTGACTGTCTCCCCAGGTGGTCTGCTCTGCTTCATCTTCTCCAATTATGACCTCTAGAATGAGGATGGAGGGGTCCTACCATCAGCCAGCAAAGATTATCCATGGGACTATCCAGGAGACAGGCAATTGAAATTTTTCAGCCACTACACAGAGGCATCATATTACCTTTTGTGTTTGTTCAAAGAGTAATTTCCCTGATCATTTCTCATTTATGCTCCACTGCTACGATCAGGTACATCATTTAAGAACAACTATAATCATTACTAAATAACAATAGTAGTCACTATTAGTTTTACATAGGCAATTCTTTATCTTTTCCTTATTTCTTAGTCCATAGTAGTACCTCTGGTTATGTAGTGCTTACATTAATGAGGAGATATAAGTACTGAAGAAAGTATTCTGTACTGAACATGTAATGTGGTTAAGTGCAATTTTCTATCTACCATTTTTGACTTGCACCTCTAATTCAAGATACAGTAATGAAGGTACCGGTTGAGGCAGGCAGAATAGTATCTCACTCCCAGTGTGGGTCTATATTACCATCTGCTTACTCCATGACTCCTGGTAACCAACACCACCTGATATCTAGAAGAGATAAGGAGAAAACACCATTAACCATCCCATTGTACTGAAATCGGATACCATATTCCATGTTAACTTATTTTGAACTTATTTTCTCCTGACTATTGCTGCTACCTCCATATGATCATTAAGGCCTGGTGGAAAATGTCCTCCTGATTAAAACAACTCTAAATAAGTCTTGCCGTCTTCTTGCAGGGTCTATGCATCTCACTCACACCTGTGAGCTGTACTTGTTGGCAAATTGGCTCCAGTTCAGTAACCAAATTAAGTACCAAACTTGCATTGTTTCAAAAAAAGTTCACTTAGGGCTCATGCCACTGGGGGTCCAGAAGCTCCGTGTCCTATGGCTGTCACCAGTATAGTAGAAACTCTGAAAAACAGATTTTCAAGATTCCACACTGCCATACCTCCCTTAGGCAAAGGTCCTTCACCCATATGGCCCTGCTCTAGCACAACTCTCTACTTAGTGAAATATCTTCTTCCTGCATGCCGGGATCCTTTAAACCCAAACTACTGCAGCACCTTGTAACCACTTCCAGTTGTGACTGCTTCCTCAAGGCATTCCTGCCACTGTTCATTTCCCTTACAGCACTTACTTGCCCTATATTTATATCCTTACTCTCAGAATGTCCACTCCCACACACCTCCCACCTCCCCCCTCCTTTCCATGCCCACTCTCGCTTCCCCTTACCTTCCCTTATTCATTTCCTCTTTCTCCATGTCCCCCTTTCTTTCTGCCCCTCCATAGCTTTTGCAATTGCTCTTCTCCACCTATCAAACCTCACCACCTCTTTTTACCTTACCAATTTGTTTTGGCCCCTCTCCCTCCCACCCTCCCTTTCTCTCTCTACCTCAATCTCTTTCATCAAGATGAGACCTCATGGGCTGATACTTGTTATTTCAATCTTACACTGTATTGTGTTTGTCCTCCAATGTCTCCAACTCTTAATTGTACTGGCACCAGCCCGTTTAACTGCTCACAACTGTCACATGTGTTCGCCACCACTTTATTGCAAAAATTGTTGTTTGTTTACCTTACTGTCCTCCAAATTTTGTAAGCCATGTTGTTAGCAAAACTATTACCTGATTGTTTACCAATTTTTTATCTGATTGTCTACCAATTTTGTACCTGATAGTCTACCAGTTCTGTAATCTATGTTGTTGCAAATTTTGACATAGAACCTATGTAAAGAGCTATTCACTCAAAGGTTTTTCTGAATTATTCAATACATAAAAAAAAAAAAAATTGTACTACCCATATCATTTCTCATTGTAGTAGTACCAAGTCATCAATGTCCTGAAAGGTGATTTCACCAACTGGCATCAAATTTATTTTCTTGTCAGGATTTGTGCAAGTCCATTGACATTGTTCGTAAGGTAGGATGTCAAAAGACACATGTTTTAAATCTGATGTTACAATACAAGTAGATAGCAAAGTTAAGCACTGCAGCTGTCAACCCCCTGTTCTATATACTGTAATATTTATTCCATATATATATATATATATATATATATATATATACTAGGGTTTTATTTAACTCTAAAATTGTTTAGCGTTTTGCTCATAAAAGTTCTAAAACATTGTGAAAATGCATAACACTTGCCTCACTGTGTTTAACAAACATAACACTTCTAGAAAAGCTATATAAATGATTTCTGTACAGCTAGTATTGTCCCAAGAAAAAAACTGCTAATCAATTATTTAAAACCCTGATATATCATAAAGAAAAAGATTTCCCATCAATGGTATGTAGTGGCAACCCCACCCTCCAAAGGCTGTTGCCCTGGTGTCTAGTGGACCTTTCCTTCCTCCCATGTCCTTTGCATGCTACAAATAATGAAGTGTCCCTTGATGTTTTTTTTTTTATTTGATTTGTTGTACATTTGAGGGGGAAAAAATAATGTCCCCATAAATATATTGTCTGACCATGTTTCTCTCACTCCCAACCCTCAAATTTTCATATTTATTTAGTTATATATTTCCATGGTATCCAGTGATACCAACCTACCCTCCCATGCCCAGCCCCATTAAGTCTGTTTGTCCCCGGTGTCTAGTGGCATCACCCACCCTCCAATGCCCATCTGCATCTTGTTTTATAGTTGTCCTGCCTTCTAATGGTACCCCCCACCCTCCCATGTCCCAAAAATACTGAAACTAGGACAATTGTCCCTTGATGTCTTGCTTTTTTTTTTAAATTCTGAAACAAAATTCCACTAGTAATGCTCACCCGTTTCCCCCACTGAACCTCCCTCTGTGCACCCACCACCCCACACCCCCCTGGGCCCCCACACTCACCCTTACTCATCTGAACTGGTCCCACTGTGAAGATCAACTCTACAATTGAAGACACATCTTGCTGCTGGAACTGGCGATTGCTGTATAAGAAGTAAGGCAACTGTGGTTAAAAATCCCATTGAAATACATTGAACCACAGTTACCTTATTTCTCATACAGCAGTCACTGGTTCCAGCAGAAAGATGTGTCTTCAATTGGAGAGTCGATCTTCACAGTGAGACCAGTTCAGGTGAGTGAGGTTGTGTGGGGGGCCTAAGCAGGTGGTGGGTGCACAGTGGGTGGTTGGGTGAGGGGGTGGGTGAGCATCACCAGTGGACTTTTTTTTTTCAGATTTGAAAACAAATCAAGACATCAAGGGACAGTTTTCTTATTTTCAGTATTCTTGGGACATGAGAGGGTGGATAGGTACCAATAGACACCAAGGCAACCATAAAACAGGATGCCAACAGGCATAGGAGAGTGGGGGGTGCCACTAGCCACCGGGGAAAAACAGACTTAAGAGGGTTTGGAATGGGAGGGTAGGGCGCACCATTAGACACCAGGGAAAATATATTGAAATATAATAGGGGCTATATGAAAATCAGAGGATGGGGGGGTGCCACTAGACACCAGGGAAAATCAATTAAACACATAGAGAAAGAGAGAATAAATCATTTTTCATGAGGAAAAATACTGTGTTCCATGAAACAAGAAAGGATTTATTGCCACAACAAAATAATCAGGAAAAACTAAGTCCCAAATCCTTTTTTGTGCCAATAAATCCTTTTGTGTCAGGTTTTTCATTCTCTTGAAAAAGGATTTATTGTCTTGAAAAAGGATTTCAGATTTACAGTAGATTGTTTTTTATAATAATTTTTCATGAGCTAGGATCCTTTATCATGAATCCTTTTTTGTTCTCTCAAAAAAGAATCAATTCTCCTATACAAATCAGCCAAATGTGACCTGAGGTCCACTGCCTATCCTGCCCTGGAATCCCTAGGACTCGAACCCAAGCTGGTGACAGATCCTTTGCCATTTCTGCCCCGTCATTCTGGAACAGTCTACCTGTGGCTGTGGCTAACTGCTCTACTCTGTACTCATTTAAAACTGACCTAAAATCTCACTTAATGGTAGTCAATCAGTGTTATTGCACTTAAATGGCTGGTGCCCCTTACACTCCTTAGTCTGGACCAGTTTTTGTCCTGTTTCTAATTACTACCTGTTCTCTGTTTTGTTCTGTAATACCACCTATGTATGTACAGTACCTATGCAATTAATTTGCACTACTTTTGTCTATTGTATGCTTTTGTGTCTGTAATCTGTAATTAATTCCGGGTCACCCCTGAAAAAGGGAATTTGTTGTCTCAGTGGGCCTACTCGGTCAACAAATTTCAATAAATAAATAAATATCACAAAAAAGGATTTCGGACTTAGTTTTTTAACATCCTTTTTTGTGAGATAGGATCCTTTATCATGAATCCTTTTTTGATCACATGAAAAAGGATCCTGTATTGCAAAAAATGATTTCAGACTTAGTTTTTGTAATCCTTTTTCATGAGATAGGATCCTTTATTGTGACTCCTTATTCATTCTCACAAAAAAAGAATCATGTCTTGTGAAACAGGATTTCAGATTTTGTTTTTACCAAAATACTTTTTCATAGAAACATAGAAACATAGAATTTGATTGTAGATGGCATCAGCCTACTTCCTCCTACCCCCAACTAGAATTGCCTTATGTCTGTAGCATGCATTCTTAAATTCCCCAACTGTTTTTGATTCCATGACTACCTCAGGAAGGCAGTTCCATGCATCCTCAACCCTCTCTGTGAAAAAATACTTCTTCACATTACCTCTGAGCCATCCCCCCTCTATTTTCAAATTGTGCTTCCTTATTCTTGCACATCTCTTTTTCTGAAAGATACTATCCTCGTGGACTTTGTTGATTCCCTTGAGGTACTTGAAAGTTTCTATCATGTTCCCTCTCTCCTTTCTTTCCTTGAAGGTATACATATTAAGCTCCTTTAGTCTCTTTTCATATGGCTTCTGGTACAGACTATGCACCAGTTCAGTTGCCCTCCTCTAGAAAGTCTCACCAACTGTCTGTATAGAGGGATAACAACTTCCTGTTTTCTACTGGTGATGCCTCTCTCTATGCATCCCAGTCTTCCCCAGCCCTTCTTACTGTCTTCTCACATTGCTTACCCACATTTAGGTCATCTGATATGACTACCCCCAGGTCCCTTTCCATTTTTGTTATTTCTAGTATCTCACCCCCATTGTATACTCTTCCCCTGGGTTTTTTCCCAGGTACATTACTTTGCACTTCTTTGCATTGAATCTAAGCTGCCATACATATGACCATTTCTCCAACCTTGCCATGTCCCTTCTTATCTTTTCCACCCCGCCTTGTGTATCAACCCTATTGCAGATCTTTGTGTTTTCTGCAAAAAGACATACGTTTCCTTCCAGTCCATCTGCAATGTCACTTATAAAGACACTAAAGAGGACTGGTCCCAGTACTGAACCCTGTGGAACCCCACTAGTAACCCTCTTTCTTCAGAGTGGACTTCAGAGTGGACTCCATTTACTATTACCCTCTTCATCCTGTTGTCCAGCCAATTCTTTTACCCAGGCTACCACCTTGGGACCCTCTCCAAGTCTGGCAAACTTATTTATTAATTTGTTTATTAATCTTTTGTGTGGGACTGTGTGGGACTATGTCAAATGCCTTGCTGAAGTCTAGGTAGGTCATGTCCACAGCCCCTCCCTGGTTTACTGCTTTGGTCACCCAGTCAAAGAAATCTATTAGATTTATCTGACATGATCTTATCACTGTGAAGCCATGCTGCCTTGGGTCCTGTGCCCCCTTGGCCTCTAGGTACTCAACAATTTTTTTCTTCAGAAGTTATTCCATCATTTTCCCTACCACTGAGGTCAAACTAACAGATCTGTAGTTGTCTGCTTCTGCCTTGCTCCCACTTTTGTGAAGTGGAATCACATCCACTCTCCTCCAGTCCTCAGGTACCCCCCATCCTCCCACAATTTGTTAAAGAGGGTAGTCAGTGGTGACACTAGTTCTCCCCTTAGTTCTTTTAGAATTCTGGGGTGAATCCCGTCAGGCCCTATTGCCTTGTCCACCTTCATTTTCTTTCAGAACTCTTTCTTCTGTGAATGGACTGGCATTGACACCCTATCCATAGTGTTTATATTGTTTGGTTTAGGTACCTCCCCCTCCTCTTCTTTTGTGAATACTGAGCAGAAGTATGCGTTCAGTATGCCTGCTTGTTTCATTGTCACCCTCTGCCCACATTCCCTCCCCTTTATTAAGCCTCAGTATCCCTCTCTTGGTCTTTCTTTGCTCTCTAATGTACCTATAAAAGGTTTTATGCCCCTTCTTAACAGAGTTGACTATCTTTTCCTCAGTTTTGGCCTTTGCAATTCTGATTGCCTTCCCTGCCTCACTCTGTTTTAACTGCTATAGTTCTCTGTCCTGCTCCTTCTGTGTTTCTTATAGTTCCTGAATGCTATCTTTTTCTCCTTAACCTTCCCTGCCACCTCTTCTGAGAACCATAGTGGCTTTTTCCTTCTTTTTGGTTTTGTTGATTTGCTTTACACAAAGGCTTGTTGCCTCTGTGATGGCAGTTTAGATTTTTTTCCTATTGTTCTTCCACCCCTCCTTCTTGCCTGTTTGCTAGTGTTTTTCTGAAGCACTCCCTCATTTTGCTAAAGTCAGCCCTCCTAAAGTCCAATACCCTTGCTTTTGTATGGCTTAACTCTACAGCTGTGTTTATTGTAAACCACACTGTTTGGTAGTCGCTTGTTCCCAGATGGTTACCCACTTCTAAATCTGAGATCCTCTCTCCATCCCCATTTGAGAGTACCAGATCTATGATTGCTCTTTCCCGAGTGGGTTCCAACACTAGCTGTCTGAGGCATACCTCCTGTAGGGCATTGAGAATGAGACTGCTCTTGGATGTGGCTACAGTAAAGGTGCTCCAGTTAACATCTGGCATATTCAGGTCCCCCATCAACAAATGTCTCTCCTTTTTCTGCCATTCTAAGGAGTCCTTCTATCATTTCCTTGTCTGTTGCCTCCCCCTGAGACAGGGGTCTGTAAAGAACCCCTGTGCAGATTGTTATGCCATTTCCTGTCTCCAGGTTGACCGACAGTGCCTCCACCCCTTCCTGTTTACTATTTAGTTCTGTTGCTTTGATTCCTCCCCTTATGTAGAGCGCTACCCCTCCTCCTCTTTTACCCTCCCTGTCCCTACTGTAGATTGCCTACCCTGGTATGTTGACATCCCAGTCATGGTTCTTTGTGCACCATGTTTTTGTGACTGCCACGATATCCAGGTGTCCCTCTTCCATCAAGGCCACTCATTCAGGGAGCTTGTTACCCAGACTATGGGCATTGGTACTCATCACCCTCCATTTTTTGATATCCTTACCCATTTTAGGCCCATCCCCGTCCTTACTACCTTTTTCTGGATTTACCCCATCCTGCTCCCTATCGACTTCTCTACCTTTGTGTCTACTTCACTAACTACCCTATTTTGTGGGGGGGTTGGCTGGGATTTCGTGCTTCTCTTCGGTGCATCCATCTTGTCTAGTTTAAATGTTTGTGCATAAAGCATTTAAATCTCTCACCTAGGATCCTGGTTCCCCTCCTGGACAGATGCAGACCATCACACCAGTATAGGTCTGCATCCCTCCAGGTGGAACCCCAGTCCTCAATGAAGCCAAATCCCTGAGCTCTTCACCAGTTTTTCAGCCAGTCATTGAATCCCATGATGCAGAGTACCCTAGCCTCACCCATACCATAGACAGGTAGCACTTCTGAGAAAGTTACTGTGTGTGCTACTTGTATAAGGCCCTGCCCTGACTCCACAAACTCCTGCTGCACTGCTCTGATCCCATTCTCAGCCAGGTCATGTGTCCCTAGGTGGACAATGACATCCCAGTCCCTCTCTTGTATAGCTGCTCCTATGATCCTAAGGATTCACTTCCTGTCCCTCCAAGCCAAGGCACTGAGCAGGCACCTTACCTCCCTCTCCCTCTCTCCCAAGTTCTATCCCCCTAATGACTGAGTCCCCCAACAGGACTTGTTTCCTTCCACTGTGGGATCCTGTGCCACCCTCCTGTGGTTCTCCTTTGTGAAGGTTCCCAGCATCCTCTTTGGTCTCCACTGCAGGTGTCTCCATAAAGTAACCATGCTCCACCAGAATGATAAATGACTTGTGGAGAGGCACAACTGGAGAGATGCACCACTGTTCCATGACCCTCACCATCCCTGAGCCCAGCATGGTCCATCCACTCCTCTTTCTTGGCAACCTTGAGACAGTGGTGGTGGCTTGGGTGGTCCCTGGGTGGGAGAGGAGGTTTTCCAAATCCTTGCCAGGTCAGCATGCAGATGGGCAACTTCCTCTCTCAAATCAGAGAGGTGTCTGCAAATAGAGTAGCAGCACAGCCCCTAGAACGTATCCCAGACGACTGCTGATCTACAGCCAGTGCATTGCACCACTCCCCATGTCTGTCTCTCATCCTGTTTAAAATGTTTTTTTTTTAATTTGACAAGTGTGTAAGGGCACTTATCCCCTATTCAGTGTGCTTTGCTGTTAAGGATATGAACAGGTGTATGGACTTTGCACTTTAGGGGAAGTGATGTCAGAACCCCTGATATAAAGGAAATTATGCATTTGGGATGGGTGGAGTGAGGGGTGGGGTGGGTAGGAGTAAGCCCCATGCCCTCCAGAAACAATCAACTACAACTCTGACCCACCACCCCGGTGAGTGCCTTCCTTCCTTTCAGACACCTATTTCACAGAGTTTAAGTAACAGGTCTAGTCACAAATGACTGCAAATATTCTCTCAGCTAAACTTCCTCCCCGCCAAAAAAGTTACACTAAAATAAAGTCAACCCCCAAAACAAAGAACTAAAACATTGACTTCTACTTATTTACACAGGCCCCAAAATTAAGAATTCAATTCAGTGTACTCTATTAAATCACCTCATTGCTTTAAGGAAGCTGGTGGCTGCTCTGTCTCAGCTACAGCAGCTGAGACATGATCCTTTTTTACAAGAATGAAAAAAGACTCTCAAAGCAGGATGTTACTGAGTGATGAAAAAGGATTTAAATGGTATAAAAAAGGTTCTGGGGTTCATTTTAACAATAAACAACTAAAGAATCTATAAAATAAAGTCTTGATGAGCATGATACATATTTTGGTATGTGTGGCAGATGTCATTTTGGCCAGTTTGAGGGTTTTGTTTGCCAAAGTAAAAGAAAACAAGATGGTGTCTCATGAAAAATGATTTTTTTCTTCAGGAAAAAGGATTGGTCCCTAGCAAAAAATAATAATTTTTCTGGAGACCAAATTATTTTGCCATTCTAGGAATCTATTCTGGAGAGAGAAATTCCTATTGAAAATAATTGTAACTTTAAAATGTAATCACTTTGGAATTAATTAATGTTTTTTTGCCAAACAAGTGAAAGGCACTTCAGTGACCCAAGCCCTTTCTACCCTGAAAATATCAGACCAAACTTCTAAACTGTCTGGGTGCAAGGCAAAAAAAAAAGTGAAAATGGTGATTTTTTTAATATTTTTGCACTATGTGGATCTCAAAATCCGCAAATCTGACTGGAACGAAACTTGGCATGTCAAGAGATTTGCCATACACAACCATGCATGCAAAGTTTAGTGCATATCTGTTGAACAGTTACAAAGTTATTGAAGTGCTACATTTGAGGTTTAACATAGAAAGCCCTGCTCAACCTTAACTATAGTGGTGCTGCTGTGCCACTATAATTATTGAGGTGCAGTAACACCCCTATAGTTATGGATAAATCAGCAGTTCAATGTTAAACCTCAATTTCTGCACCTTAATAATTTTGGTGTGCTTTCACGAAATAGCCCAAACATTGGCATGCGCGGTCAGGCTATCAGAGTCTCAGAATGTATAAAGTTTTGTGATGGCCCATTGTACGGTTTTTGAGATATGGAGTGCTAAAAAACAGAAAAAAAATATTTTTTTCTTTATACTTGACATGGTATATTTTGCTCGCATCCACAACCAAGATGGGACTAAATTTTATTCATGAAATTTTCTGGGATGATGGGGTCTGTGAAAATGGGGTGCCTTTAGATGGTTTGGTGAAAAATATCATACCAGTTTTGAATTATACTGTAACAATTTTTGGGATAACCATCAGGCAAGCTGGTAAAAAAAAGTGGTGCAATCAATAAAAAAAACTGTTTGCATGTTTTAATAGATTATACTGTACAGTTCGTGTGTAGAGGAAAAACAATTGTGAAAGGTGAAAAACCACATTGTGCCTGGTTAGTTGCAAGATTTATTTGCTGTGTGGAAAAAAAAAAACTTGAGACGGCTGCCACTTTCTTTTTACTGTTTAAAATTTACAAACAGTAAATTACAATCAAATTATGAATTTTAACAAAAACAAACACCTAAACCTAGCTAAACAGGACCCTTTAGCTAGATCAGTGGTACACAACATATGGCCCATGGGCCAAATACAGCCTGCATGGAGGCTGTCTGAGGCCTTGGATGAAGTACCCACGTTTACCATATTCACCTTTATTTCTGTCCACCAACAAGCCAGCAAGCTCTTTTTTGCATCTTCGGAGGCACATACCTCTCTTCAGCTCTCCCAGTCTCACTGCCGCTCCTTGCTCCTCAGGTCCAACTAAATATTCAGATACTTTTTTTCCACAAAAAATGGGCAATACCTGGTTTAGTTTACCTGTTCCAGTTTCTCTCCCCACCTTCCTAAATGATCTCTTGATCAGCCCCACTGAACAATGTAAAACTGCTGAACCGGCAGAAAAAAAAACAAGCCTCCAACTCTTTAACAAAAAAAAAAAAAAGACTCTCATTTGCAGCTCTGCTGTTTAACTTATACAAATTGAAGCCATTGCTCTGAACAGCCTCACAGCACTGCCACTGCTAACTCAGATGCTATCTTTCTTAAAAAATGTCTAAAATCTCCTCTCTTAGCTAGTCACCACTAACATAATGCTGCAAACATTGGTGTAATAACACGGTGTCCATGGCAACAATTCTCCTTACTAGCGGAGCCGCTTTATTTTACAAAAAAACACAGACGTATCTTGCCTTCCCCCATAAGCGCCATTATCGCATACTTCCCTATATACCTCACCAATTACAGCTGTATGCCTCCAGAGGTATATAGCTGTAACCACCCAATTAAAGCTCTGAACTATAGCGCTATGGGGGAGAACTCCCTTTCCCAGTCCAGAAGCACTCCCCCCACAAAACACTCAAAATCTTTTTTCTCCCTGCCTTACCACCCCACCCCCATTCCAGCTTTGTTGAACACATTGGTGTCTCTGTCTCTTCTCTCAGGACCTTGAGTTGTGGGACACTCTGCTCATCTGCTGGGAAAAGAGACTGCCTAGAGAAGAAATGCGGACCAGTGCCTGCCTGTACTACCTGTTGCAGTCTCTCCTCTGTTTTTTTATTATTAATTTGTTGTTTTCCTTTGCTAACATGTGCCTTTTACTTAATAATGACAACTAAATGTGTATTTGTATTTATTTTTATGTGTTGATGTCTTGCTGAACTTTTGTCACCTCCAGACATTTCACACTGTCCTCAGCCTTGACTGAAGTTTTCAATCTGTCCCCCCCCCAAAAAAAATGTTGTGCACCAGTGAGCTAGATTCTGTTGTTTGTTTCTGTATAGACATGCCAGAAAGACCATTTCTGGGCACCCCAAAACCATGGTGCCCAGCTTAGTGAGAGGAGCCTTTGGCCTGAATTCTATGTATGAGAATACCAAGATTTTCTTGACTTCTGTAGCTGCAGCTGGAACTCATGCCATGGTCTGCAGTTAGAACAGTGAGCCACAGTTTCCCTGGTGTCTAGTGGTGCACACCTCCCCATGCCATTTCTGTAAATGTGTAATGCCTGGTGTCTAGTGGCACCCCCACCTTCTGATAGACATCCCCACAGTTCATTTATTTTTCCCTAGTGTCTAGTGGAACCCCCAGCCTTCGATCACTGATCCTTTCTTTTCTAAATTTATCTTCCCCTGGTGTCTAATGATTCCCACCATCTGATTGCCATTCTGTTGCTTTTGTGACTTTCCCTGGTGTCTAGTGGCACCCCCTGATTGCTGTCTGTGCCAGAAATAAAGAAAATAGTCACTCTGTGCTTTTTCTTAAACCTGCAAAAAAGGAAATGATTCCTCACCGATCTGACCCCCCACCTCCCATTCAGCACCCATCACCCCACACCCTCAGTACACCCCACATGCCCCAACTCACCTGAAAAGGTTACAGGGCAAAGACCCAATCTCCAATTGAAGACATGTCACTTCTGGAATGGGGTTTTCAATTTTGTTGCATAGCTTGGCCATGTTTGCATATTTTGACACTAAACATTCAACATGGCCTTGTGGGGACCCCACCTCATGCACAATGTTACTGGAATTAGGTAAATCCTGACCAAAAGGTGATTTTGCAGTCACTTGGGGAAATCACTTTTTGGGTGGGATATGAAAATTTTTACTGCCTTTGCTCATGAGGTGGGGTCATGAGAAGGCTATGTTGAATGGCACATTTAGGTGGGGATTTGAAAATGTTCACTAGCTGGTATATAAGGTGGGGTAATAAGAAGGCTATGCTGACAATCTCGTTGATGTTGTCCTATAAGTGGAAATGCAGGGCCCAGAGGGACCTGTGCTTCCACAGCAACATACATATGTACATCACTGAAGTGATGGAAGCACAGGACCCAGAGGGCACTATGATCCCACAGGCAAATAAGGATATGATTACACTATCACAAAAAGTAAAGAAATTCATTGCAAAAAACTGAGTTAATGCATCAGTTATGGTTCAGGATAATATGACAAAAGTAGGAAAATTTGATGTTAGGGTTTCCAACTCAGACACCCCAGCCCCGACCCTGATGCGGATGAGGTATTGAGCCTTCCTTAGGTTTGTCAGCCCTAACACTCACCCCATTCTATGCACTCATGAAACAAACACACACTGTCTATGTCACATCTCAACTTTTCTGTTACTGCATTGGGGTGAGCGTTAGAGTTGACAACCCCATGGAAGACTCCACCCCTCGTTCACTTCAGGGGCAGGGCAGGGGTGTTAATGTTGGAAATCCTAATGTCACATTTCCCTACTTTTATAGAAACATAGAATTTGATGGCAGATAAGGACCGCTTGGCCCACGCAGTCTGCCCATTTCCCTACCTAATGGATAAGCTGCAGATCCTAGTTAACCAGCAGCCTACTTCTTTCTACCCCACCCCCTAGAAATGCTTTATGGCTGTCCCATGCATGCTTGAATTCAACCATTGTTTTTGACTCCACAACCTCCTCTGTAAGGCCTTTCCATGCATCCACAATCCTCTCTGTGAAAAAATACTTCCTTACATTACCTCTGAGCCACCCCCCTCTGTCTTCACATTGTGCCCCCTTGTTCTTGCACACCTCTTTTTTTAAAAGATGCTACCCTCTTGGACTTTGTTGATTCCCTTAAGGTACTTAAAAGTTTCTATCATGTCCCCCCTCTCCCTCCTTTCCTCGAGGCTATACATATTAAGCTCCTTTAGTCTCTCTTCATATGTCTTCCGGTGCAGACCCTGCACCATTTTAGTTGCCCTCTACTGCACAGCTTCCATCTTGTCTATGTCCTTCCGGAGATTGGGTCTCCAGAACTGCACACAGTACTCCAGATGGGATCTCACCAGCTGTCTGTACAGAGGGATAATAACTTCCTGTTTTCTACTGGTGATGCCTCTCCCTATGTATCCCAGTATCCCCCAGCCCTCATTACTGCCCTCTCACATTGCTTGTCCACCTTTAAGTCATGTGATATGACTACCCCCAGGTCTCTTTCCATTTTTGTTGTTGTTAGTATCTCACCCCCCATTGTGTTCTCTTCCCTGAGTTTTTGTTTCCCAGGTGCATTATCTTGCACTTCTTAGCATTAAATCTAAGCTGCCATATATTTGACCATTCCTCTAACCTTGCCAAGTCCCTTCTCATCCTTTCCACCCCACCTTGTGCATCAACTGTGTTGCAGATCTTTGTGTCATCTGCAAAGAGACATACTTTTCCTTCCAGTCCCTCTGCAATGTCGCTTATAAAGACATTGAAGAGGACCAGTCCTAATACTGAACCCTGCGGGACCCCACTAGTAACCCCCCTTTCTTCAGAGTGGACTCCATTTACTATTACCCTCTGTGTCCAATTCTCCAGTCAATTCTTTACCCAGGCTATCATCTTGGGACCCACTCCCAGGCTGGCTAACTTGTATATTAATCTTTTGTGTGGGACCGAGTCAAATGCCTTGCTAAAGTCTAGGTTGGCCATGTCCATAGCCCCTCCCTGATCTTCCACTTTGGTCACCCAGTCAAAGAAATATATTAGATTCATCTGGCATGACCTTCCAGCTGTGAATCCATGCTGCCTTGGGTCCTGTGCCCCTCTGGCCTCTAGGTACTCGACAATTCTTTCCTTCAGATGTGATTCCATCATTTTCCCTGTCACTGAGGTTAAACTAACAGGTCTGTAGTTTCCTGCTTCTGCCCTGCTCCCACTTTTGTGAAGAGGAATTACATCTTCCCTCCTCCAGTCCTCAGGTACCA
Source organism: Neoceratodus forsteri (assembly GCA_016271365.2). Classification (NCBI taxonomy): domain Eukaryota; kingdom Metazoa; phylum Chordata; order Ceratodontiformes; family Ceratodontidae; genus Neoceratodus; species Neoceratodus forsteri. Next base: position 1,549,124,178 of record CM057452.1, on the reverse strand, counting down.
CCCCATCCTTCCATGATTTTTTAAAGAGGGTAGTTAGTGGTGTCACTAGTTCTACCCTTAGTTCTTTTAGAATTCTGGGATGAATCCCATCAGGCCCCATTGCTTTGCCCACCTTCAGTTTTAAGAGTTCTTTCAGAACCCTTTCTTCTGTAAATGGGCTGGTATCAACTTCTGTATCCAGAGTGTTTCTACTGTTTGTTTTAGGTACCTCCCCCTCTTCGTTTGTAAATATAGAGCAAAAATATTTGCTTAGTATCTCTGCCTTTTCACAGTCACCCTCTGCCTACCCTCCCTTCCCTTTATTAAGCCTCACTATCCCTCCCTTAATCTTTCTTCGCTCATTGATGTACCTAAAAAAGGTTTTTTCCCCACTTCTTCACTGAGTTGGCTATCTTTTCCTCAGTTCGGGCCTTTGCCGTTCTGACTGCCTTCCCAGCTTCCTTTTGCTTTAACTGATACAATTCCCAACCTGCTTCTTCTGTGATTCCTTGTATTTTCTGAATGCTTTCTTTTTCTCTTGAACCTTCACTGCCACCTCCTTTGAGAACCATAGTGGTTTCTTACATTGTTTTGTTTTGTTTATTTGCTTCACACAAAGGCGTGTTACCTCCGTGATGGCAGTTTTTATTATTCCCCATTGTTCTTCCACCCCTCCTTCCTACCCATTTGCTAGTGCATTCCTTAGGCCCTCACCCATTTTGGCAAAGTCAGCCTTCCTGAAGTCCAGTTCTTTTGCTTTTGTATGGCTTGACTCTATTGCTGTGTTTATTGTGAACCATACTGTTCGATGGTCACTAGTTCCCAGATAGCTACCCACTTCTACATCTGTGATCCTCTCTCCATCTCCATTTGAGAGGACCAGGTCCAAGATTGCTCCCTTTCGAGTGGGTTCCAATACTAGTTGTCTAAGGCATGCCCCCTGTAGGGCATCTAGAATAACCCCATTCTTAGAAGTGGCCACTGCAACTGCAATCCAGTTAACATCTGGCATATTCAGATCACCCATCAGCAATATCTCCCCTTTACCTGCCATTCTAAGTATACCTTCTATCATTTCCTTGTCCATTTCCTCCCCCTGAGAGGAGGATGTGTATACAACCCCTGTGCGGATTGTGGTGCCATTGCCTGCCTCCAAATTGACCCACAGTGCTTCTTCTCCTCCCTGATTACCCTTTTGTTCTGTTGCTTTGATTCCTTCTCTTATGTAGAGAGTTACTCCTCCTCCTCTTTTACCTTCCCTGTCCCTCCTGTAGATAGTGTATCCTGGTATGTTTATGTCCCAGTCATGGTTCTGTGTATACCATGTTTCTGTGACTGCCATGATATCCAGATGTTCCTCCTCCATCAAGGCCACTAATTCAGGAAGCTTGTTACCTAGACTATGGGCATTGGTACTCATTGCTCTCCATTTTTTGATGGCTTTACCTTTTGTAGCAGCATCCCCCACTGACCTTTCTACCTTGGTCTTTTTCTCATTTAGTACCCTGTTTTGTAGGGGGAGACTGGGATTTTCCTGCTGCTTATCAGTGTCTCCCTCCTTGACTAGTTTAAATGCTTGCCGATGAAGCATTTAAACCGATTGCCCAAAATACTTGTTCCCTTCCTGGACAGATGCAGATCATCCTGCCAGTATAGGCTTGTGTCCCTCCAGGTGGAACTCCAGTCCCCAATGAAGCCAAACCCCTGTGCTCCACACCATTTTTTCAACCATTCATTAAACTGCATGGTGCAAAGTACCCTCGCCTCACCCATGCCACTGACAGGCAGCACCTCTGAGAAGGATACTGTTTGTGCTACTTGTCTTAGGCCCCTCCCCAACTCTACAAAGTCCTTCTGTGCTGCTCTAATCTCATGATGAGCCAAGTCATTTGTCCCTAGGTGGACAATGATGTCCAGCTCAGACTCCCGTGCAACTGTTCTTGTGATCCTAAGGATGCTCTTCCTGTGCCTCCAAGCCATGGCACCAGACAGCCACCTTACTTCAGTTTTCCCTGCCCCCCCAGTTCTGTCCCCCTAATAATTAAGTCCCCCACCAGGAGCTGCTTCCTTTCCCTGTGGTGCCCTCTGCCTCCTTCCTGAGGGTCTCCCTTGTGACAGTTGTCTGCACCCTCCTTAGTCTCCTCTGTGGGTGCATCCATAGGGGAACTATGTTCCCCCAGAATGGTGTATGGATTGTGGAGCAGAACAACTGACTGGGTGTGCCTCTGTTCCACCAGCCTTACCCTCCCTGAGCCCACTGTGGTCCAACTGCTGTGCTTGCTTCACAACCTCTGAGATAATGGTGGTGGCTCTGCTGCTCCCTGGATGGGGAGGTTCCCTTGCTACTGTCCAGTGCAGCCTGCAGATGGGCAACTTCCTCCCTCAGGGCAGATAGTTGTCTGCAAACAGGGCAGCATCTCAGCCTCCAGAAAGACTCCTGGAAGACTGCTGCCCCACAGCCATTACATTGCATTACTCCCCGCATTAACTGTCTACCTTGTTTAGTTTTTTTTGTGTGTGTGTGATTGGTTTGTTATATAGAAATATATGTATTTATATAATGTGTATGCTTATATTGTCAGTGCAGTGTGCTAGTGAGGATATGACAGTGATATGCACCTTGCCTCTTGAGGAAATGAAGTCAGAACCCCAGGTATAAAGGAACTATTTCCAGGGATGGGTGGGGTGAGGGGTGAGAAGGGTTTGGGACTAAAGCGTGCCCTCATGAAACAATCAGCTAAAAGCTCTGACCTACCACTGCGATGAGGGCCTTCCTGTCAGCAAGATGCTCTACACAACAATTTGGCAGAGAAAATACCCTGCTAATCAGAGAAAAATCCAAACATCCAAGTCAGACACAGGTAAACCTCCCCAGCCCCAAAACAGCCTGGTGACTTGTGCTCTGAAAGCAGTCAGCCACAAAACACGTCAGCTGTGCAGAAGGGCAGACACAGAAAACAGTATTCAGCCTCTGTGGGTTTAAACACTTCCTGCACTGAAAATATTAACAATTGTAACAAAAGTTAAGCAAGCTCCACCTTCCTCTGTTGATTGAAAGACTGCCTTTTCTGATAATTCTAAGTTCCTTATTTCACCCTTCAGTTAGAAGTATCCTCCACCTGAAGAATATTAACTTTCCTAAGGAATCTGCTTTAAACCAAAGACAATTGTAAATTGTAAGGTTCACCTCTGTCTGTTGTGAGCACAACTCGCTTTCTTGCAAATCTTAAGTCCAGTGTTGCAGTTTCCAGCCAGAGGAAGCTTCACCTGAAGGCTATTAGGTTATCTGATGAGCCTGCTAAAATTAGTACTGTTATCAAGGTCTGTAAGAATCTTCCACTTTTGCCACTTCATTCTGAACCCTAACTGTTGCATTAACACAATTATTTGAAAGAATATATATATATATATGGCAAAAAACTGTTTTTAATGCATCATTTAGGGTTAGAGCAAAAAAGTTATAAAATGAAACATTAGGGTTGAGCCTCTAACCCCCCCACACACACCCCACAACCCCATCCTTCACAGACTGACAGATGCCAGGGTGTGCCATTGAGGTCATGTGGCCCAACTCTCACTCCAGTCCATGTGTAAGCAGGTTGACATGCTACAGTAAAGGAGAATGGGGTGATATTTCAGCTTCACAACCCCAATGGCACACCCCAGCATTTATCAGTCTGTGGAGGATGGAGGTGTGGGGTGTGTGGGGGGGTTAGGAGCTCAACCCTAATGTATCATTTCCTGACTTTTTTCACTTTAACCCTAAATGAGCCATTAAACACAGTTTTTGGCATGAATTTCCTTACTTTTTGAAAAAGTGTAATATAACAAGTAAAAAACATGTATTGGTGGGAACGTGGGGCCCTTTGGGCCCTGTGCTCCCACCAAGTTCCCCAATTCTTCATAACAATATGCATCTGTGGGAGTGTGGGACCTCCAGGCCTGCACTCCCACTTCTGTATAGCTCCAGAGCCATACATCAGTCCTATAGGGCAAGAAACACTCATAACACTAATTTGCCGATATCTCAGGAACTGTAACAGGTAGAAAAAAAAATTCAAATGTCATTGTAACTATGACAGTGAGTAGATTATGCAACAATCACCAACTGAACCCATATCTTGCATTGCTTCCAAGATATGGGCTCTGAAAAGCACTGGACAAGCACTCTTTGAACCCTTGTGACAGTAATTTCACAATATCTCATGAACCGTGCAACTTATGAAAAAAAATTCCACTGTAGGGGCTTATTCTACGATTTCAAATCTTTTTTCCAGTGGCATAGATCACTGAAAGATGATCTAAGCCACTGGTAACAAAAAGTCTGTATCTCACTTAGTTTCCGAGACAATGGCACCTAAAGTCGTGACACAGACCGCAATGTAATCCTATGGGAAAAATGACAAATATGTCATGGAATATCTCTGCAACCAATTAATTCCCAAACACCTAAATAGCATAATTCACATCTCTAGGACATCTCCTCAACATCCTGCAAATTTCAAGTAAAATGACCAAACCGTTATTGAGATATGGTAGTCCCAGTTTGGGCCATTCAGTCTTCCCTAGGGTCACCTAGTCTTCCCTATGGACATCACAAAATATACATGTAAATTTTCCCATAGGATATAATGGAAACATCAAATGGTAATAACTTTTGAACAGATTAATATTTTTTTTCATCAAATAAACACTGGCATATTCATTGGCCCAAGGTCTTTCTACATTATAGGTTTCAGACCAGTAGACCACATGGTGTCTGTGCAGCACCACAGACAAAAAACACACAAAAGTGGTGAAAAGTGCATTTTATGGTGCTTAGTTATGCAAAAACTGTATGGCCAACCAAAACGCAACTTGGTAAATCATGAGATCTACCATACCAGACCATGCATTAAAAATTTCTTGCAAATCTGTTGAACGCTTGCAAAGTTATTAAATCACAAAATTTGTAGTTTAATATTAAAGTGCCTACTCAACCCTAAATATAGGGGCACGACCGCACCCCTATAATAACTACTAAAAACATGTATTGGTGGTAGAGGGCCCCACGCTCTCACCAACTTGCCCATTTCTGCATAACAATATGCATCTGTTGAAGCGTGGGCCTGGAGCCATACAGCAGCCCTATAGGCCACCGAATGCTTGTAACAGTAATTTGTCCATATCCTGGGAACCGTAACAGGTATAAAAAAAATCAAGTGTCATTGTAACTGTGACAGTGAGTAGATCACACTACAATCATGTTTGAACCTTTATCTCACATCGTTTCTGAGATTTGTGCACTGAAAAGCACTGGACAGGCACTCTTTGAACCCTTGTGACAGTCATTTCACAATATCTCATGAACCATGCAATGTATGAAAAACTTTCCACTGCAGGACTACTCTATGATTTCAGATCCTTTCCTGATGGGTTAGATCACCTAAAGGTGATCTAAGCCATTAGTAGTGAAAAGTCTGTGTCTCGCTTTGTTTCCAAGATAACGGCACTGAAAGTCATGACAAAGACCACAATGTAATCTTATGGGAAAAATGTCAACTATGTCATTACATATCTCTGCAACCAATTAACTGCCCAACACCTAAACAGCATAATTCACATCTCTAGGACGTCCCCTCAACACCCTGCAAATTTCAAGTAAAAAGACCAAACTGTTATTGAGATATGTTCATCCCAATTTGGGTAATCTGGTCTTCCCTAGGGACATCTGGTCTTCCCTATTGACATTGCAAAATATGCATGTAAAGTTTCCCATAGGGTAAAATGGTAACTTCAAATTGTAATAACTTTTGAATGGAGTAATATATTTTCACCAAACAAATGCTGGCATGTTCCTTGGCCCAAGCTCATTCTACATCCCAAGTTTCAGACCAATAGACCACACAGTGTCTGCACAGCACCACAGGCAAAAACTGTGCAAAAGTGTAGAAAAGTGCATTTTTTGATGCTTTGCTGCACAAAAATCATAGATACATACATAGATACATAGACAGTGTCGGCAGATAAGGGCTTATGGCCCACCCAGTCTGCCCATTTGAGCTTGTAAGTTCAGTTTGTTTTCCTAGAAGTCTGTTGCCCCTTACCCCTGACCTCTAGAATTCCTTTATGTCTATCCCATGCATTCTAAATCCGTGATTGTTTCAGCCCCCACCACTTCCTCTGGCAGGGTGTTCCACTTGTCCACCACCCGTTCTGTGAAGAAATTCTTTCTCATGTTTCCTCTGAATCGTCCTCCTCCAACTTCATCCCATGCCCTCTAGTTCTGGAACATCTTTTCACTTAAAATAGTGTTTTCCTACCCTGTTCCTCCCTGTAAGATACTTGTATGGCTCTATCATATCCTCTCTCCTCCTCTCCTCCAGGAAGTACATGTTCGGTTCCTTCAACCTGTCTTCATAGGACTTGTGATGCAATCCATGCACCATCTTTGTTGCCCTCCTCTGAACCTTCTCTACCCTGTCTATGTCCTTATGTAGGTATGGTCTCCAGAACTGTACACTGTACTCCAGGTGGGGCCTCACTAGTGTCTTGTATAGCGGATTATGACCTCCCTTTTCCTGCTGGTGATGCCCTGCCTATACATCCCAGCTTCCTATTTGCTTTACCTGCTGCCTTGTCACACTGTTTCCTACTTTGAGGTCATCAGAGATGACAACCCCAAGATCCCTTTCCTGTTTGGTGCATGCTATATCCTCACCCCCAACTGATATATTGTGCCAGGGTTTTGCCCCATATGCATTATCTTGCACTTCTTTGCATTGAATTTCAACTGCCAAACCCTGACCATTCTTCAAGTTTCTGCAGGTCGATTCTCATTCTGTCTACACCCTCTGGTGTGTCTACTCTGTTACAGAGCTTTGTGTCATCAGCGAACAGTGAAATTCTGCCTTCTAGATCCTCGCAATGTCACTGATGAAGATGTTGAATAGGACTGGTCCCAGCACTGATCCCTGTGGTACCCCACTGGTCACTCTTCCCTCTGTGGAGTGACAGCCATTTACCACCACCCTCTGTGTCCTGCCACCCAGGCAGTTACCTACCCACCACACTACTGTCCTGCCCACACCCATATTCCCCAGTTTGTGTAATAGTCTTCTATGTGGCACAGTGTCAAAGGCCTTGCTGAAGTCCAGATAGGCCATGTCCACTGCCCTCCCTGATCCACCTCCCTAGTCACCCAGTCAAAAAATTCAATGAGGTTGGTCTGACATGACCTCCCCCTGGTGAAACCATGCTGCATTGGGTCCTGTAGTCCATTGATAACCAGATGTTCCACCAATCTCTCCTTCAGTAGTGCTTCCATGATCTTACCCACTACCGAGGTGAGGCTGACAGGTCTGTAGTCTGCTTCCTCTTTGTTCCCACTTTTGTATAAGGGACCATCTGCTGTCCTCAGTCTTTGGGTACCTCCCTGTTTCCAGTGATCGGCTAAACAGGATAGCCAGAGGTTCAGCCACCACCTCTCTTAGTTCTTTAAGGACCCTGGGGTGCACCCCGTCTGGCCCCATTGCTTTATCAACTCTTATTACTTCCAGTTCCTTCAGGACCCTTTCTTGTGTAAAGGGACTTGTGTCCATTTCTGCATCATTCTCACCCCTTGTACTCCCTTCAGACCCATTACCCTCCTCTTCCTCAGTAAAGACTGAGCAGAAATACCTGTTTAATATGTCAGCTTTACTGTTGTCATCCTCCACGTGGCTCCCATCTTCCCCCTTCAGTCTCACTATCCCTCCCTTTGTCTTTCTTTTTTCACTTATGTACCTGTAAAAGGTTTTGTCCCCTCTACCCACTGATTTTGCAATGTGTTCTGTCTGAGCTTTGGCTTCCCTTTCTGACCTCCCTGCCTCCCTTTGCATCTCCTGGTACTTCTCCCTATCCCCTTCTGCCTGTGTCTTTTTGTATTGCTTGAATGCAATCTTTTTGGCTTTCACTTTCTTTGATACCTCTTTGGAAAACCATAATGGTCTCCTCTTCCTTTTCCTCTTGCTAACCTGCTTAATGCATAATTCTGTTGTTCTTGTAATCCTCATTTTAAATACTGCCCACTGTTCCTCAACCCCTGATTCCTGTCCCATTCCCTTAATGCCTCTTTCAAGTATCTCCCATTTTCCCAAAGTCCCCTAAAATCCAGGATCGTGTTTTGTGTGGTTTGGTTCTGCTCCTTCTGTGATTTCAAACCACAATGACTGGTGGTCACTGTTTTCCAGGTGCTCCCCACTGTTACCCCATCACACTGTCCCTGTTTGTGAGCACAAGGTCCAGTATTGCCTTCTGCCGAGTTGGTTCCATGACCAGTTGCTTGAGGAAGGCACCTGAAGGGAGTCAGGATAAATCTGCTCCTAGTTGATGCTGCTGCTGCTGCTGGGATGCTCCAGTCCACGTCTGGAATATTGAAGTCTCCAACCAGTACTACCTCACCCTTGTCTGCCATCCTTTGGATGGCTAGCATCAACTCCTATCTGTTTCTTCCTCCTGGGCTGGTGGTCTATAGACCACACCTGTGCGATGGCTGTCCCCATTTTCCTTTCCAGCTTAACCCACAGTATCTCTCCCTCATTTTGTTCCTCCTGGATCTCTGTGGCCCTTATGTCATTTTCACATACAGTGCCTCCTCCTTCCTGCCTGCTCTGTCTCTTCTGAATATGTTGTAGCCAGGTATGGCCATCTCCCAGTCATGGTTATCATTACACCAGGTTTCAGTGATGGCCACAATGTCCAGGTCTGACTGTACCATGACGGCCTCAGATCTTCCATCTTGTTGCTAAGGCTCCTGGCATTTGCACACATGGCTTCCATGATTTGACCTCCTAGACTGCTTCACTGTTCTACTCCAGCCCCTTTCTTGGTTGTCATTTATCTCTGGTTCTCCTTGCTGTCTGCCCTTCTGCTGAATTTTGCCCTTTTCTGCTTATCCACCTCTTGGGCACTAATCTCCATCTTTTACTGCTTTGCAGAGATAGCCACTCCTCTGGTTCACTGGTTCCACTGCTAGCTGTGGGGGTGAGAAAGTAGGTACCATCCTTGCTGGCCTGCCACCCCTTTGCTAGTTTAAATGCTTGTCAATGTGCATAACTTATCATTGAGTGCTTGATTCCACTCCAGGATGGATGCAGGCCGTCAGGCTTGAACAAACCTCCATCCTCCAGGTGGGTCCCCAGTCACCAATGAATCCAAACCCTTCCTCACAGCACCAGTTCTTCAACCATGAGTTAAAGTTCCTGGTGCATGCACTCTATGCTCTCCTTGCCTCTCACAGGTAGTACTTCTGAGAAAGTGACAGAAGTAGCTACTTGCTTGAGACCCCTCCCCAGTTTTCTAAACTCTTCCTGAACTTCCTTTGGCTCCCCCTTTGCCAGGTCATTAGTACCTAGGTGGATAGTGACATCCAGCTCACCCTCCCGTCTTGCCTTCCCAGTGATCCCCAGGATCTTCCTTCCATTCCTCCGTACCGTGGCACCTGGTAGGCACCTCACCTCCCTGTCCTCCCTCTCCTGTGTTCCTAGCTGGATCCCTCTTATGATGGAGTCCCCCACCAGGATTCACTTCCTGCTCCTCTGGGGCCCACTGCTTTCCCCGCTGAGGTCACCTCCTTGGCTAACCTCCACATCCTTTCCTTCCACTTCTCTGGGTACCTCTATTTGGTTGTCCTCATTTGCCAGTGTGGCATGAGTTCTTGAGTGGAATAGGATCTGGGATGTGCCTCTGCCTGACTGCTCTAACTCTCCTGAGCCCACTGTCATCCAAGTGCTCCTCGTTCGGCAGCCTTTGAGGCAGTTGCACTGGACTGGGTGGTCCCTGGATAGGGGTGATGGTACTCCTGACCCATTTTACTTCCGCTCTGAGTCTGGCTACCTCATCCCACAGTCCAGAGAGATGCATGCAGATAGGGCAGCACCTCAGTGTCCAGAAGGTCTTCCTGAATATGGCTGCCCCACAGCCACTGCATTGCATCACTCCCCACATTATACTGCAATTCCACTACTTGTCTGCTACTGAAGCTCTCCTAGTTTCCTTTTTATTAATTTACTGTACTAAAAATCCTGTCACTGATCCTCAGATAATTAAAAAAAAAAAAAAAACCAATAAATAAATAAATGAATGAGTCAAAACACTTGTCGTGCTGAGGGTGGGCTTCTTCCCCCTTATGCCACTCCTACTTCACACCCCTTACTATACCCTGTGTTTAGCTCCTGTCAATCAGAATTATCAGGGCATATAATTAAGAGTTGGGGGAAGGGGAGGGAGCGGGGCCAAAATTTGCAGCAATTAAAGACAGCACAGAATTACACCACCACTATGTTTTACATTTTCAACAGCCCAAAAACAATTATAAGTAAAGACAACAAAGAAAGTATAGTGTCACTAAAAGCCTACAATCTAAGTTTAAAAGAAAAATAGCAATTACCAGTTACTCTAAAGCACTGAATTGAATATGTTTCCTTCCTTCCCCTTCTGGCTTCTTCTCATATGGCCAACCAAAATGTAACTCGGTAAGTCAAGAGATCTACCATTCCAGAGCATGCAATCCAAATTTTGTGCAAAGCCATTGAACGGTTGCAAAGTTATTAATGTGCAACATTTGAGGTTTAACATTAGCGTGGCTACTCAATCTTAAATATAGGGGCACAGCTGTGCCCCTATAATTTATATATATACAGCATATATATATACACTATCTATATATGTATATATATATATATATATATATATATATATATATATATATATATATATATATATATATATATATATATATACACACAGTATATATGTATATTTGTTGGTGTGTGTATATATATATATATATATATATATATATAATACAACAAATGTTTGAGGATGAATATACAGATAAAAGCTTGTATCTTAGGCAGGCAGTGAAGATATCACTGATATCTCCATGTTCCTATACATCATGGAGATATCTCTATGTTCCTATATGTCATCCTAACAAAAGTGAAACCATTTCACTTTTCATTGTAGTGCAACCTCGGTAAAGCCTAGCACCATTTCCCCCACACACGTGCACACACCCCTAACATCTAGTTGATCCTCTCATTATTTTTTAGATACATGACAATTTCAAAGCATATCTGGTTGATCCTACCACTCTGTGTCCGGTAAATCAAAATAGTTTTTCCACTTTTCCACTTGAAATGTAGCATCACTGAGCATATGAGTGTATTGAAGAAGCTGCCGACAGTACTGAGAGTGAGGAGAGTAAGGAGAGTTGGCAGTTTCAGAACAGCAGAAGGAAACAGAACCGAGCATTCCTATAGTAATTCTTGCTCCTGTTTCCTTCTGCTGTTCTGAAACTGCCAACTCACTCACTCTCCTCACTTTCAGTACTGTCAGTAGCTTCTTCAATAATAATGAAGGGCATTTTAGGGAAAAAACAGTTTGCAGTACTTTTGAAACATGGGCTGCTCTACTTTAAATGTCTGTGAGTTCATTCTCCCGCTTAAGTTTATACGCTTAGTCATGCTACATTTCAAGGATGAAAGTGAAAGTACTATTTTGATTTACTGGACACAGAGTGGCAGGATCAACCAGATATGCTTAAAAATTGTTATTTATTTTAAAAATAATGGCATGACCAACAATATAACAATAAAGATCTATAAAAAAACTTTAAACTGGCAGGATCAACCACATATTTTTTTTTCAAGTAACATTTCATCTGTTGGGTGGGGGCATATATAGGGGACTGTGTTGCATGTGGTCCCAAACATATGTTTGTATAAACAGAACATGACATCACCTGAGTGAAGATATCATGTTTATCTTCACTCTAGGCCACTCGTGAGATATCATTGGCCAATCATGAAGAGGAATATGATATCTTCACTCAGGTCATGTCATATCCCATAGATACAAATATAGATATACTGTAGATATAGATAGATATAGATATAGATATAGATATAGATATAGATATAGATATAGATATTGTAGCTATAGATATAGATACAGATATAGATATTCATTGCCAAAACCTTTGTTAATGCATCAGTTGGGGTTGTTACTAATAAATATTATACAATGGCAAGAAAGAGTCTTGTATATCCTGGATATCATAGCAGTCACGGAAACATGGTACACAGAGAACCATGACTGGGATGTTAACATACCAGGGTACATAACCTACAGGAGAGACAGGCAGGGGAGAAGAGGGGGAGGAGTAGCTCTCTATGTAAAGGAAGGGATAAAAGCAACTGAACAAAAGAGTAAACAGGGAGGAGAGGAGGCACTGTGGGTCACCTTGGAGACTGGAAATGGCACCACAATCTGCACAGGGGTTGTGTACAGACCCCCATGTCAGGGGAAGGAATGGACAAGGATATGATAGAAGGCATTCTTAGAATGGCAGAGAAAGGAGATACTGTTGATGGGAGACCTGAATATGCCAGATGTTAACTGGAGCACATTTGCTGCAGCCACATCCAAGAGCAGGGCCATTCTTGATGCCCTACAGGTGGCAGGCATTAGACAGCTAGTTTCGGAACCCACTCATGAGGGAGCAATCTTAGACCTCATACTCTCAAATGGGGGCAGTGAGAGGATCTCAGACCTAGAAGTGGGTTGCCATCTGGGAACAAGTGACCATCAAACAGTGTGGTTCACGTTAAACTCAGCTACAGAATCAAGCCATACAAAAGTGAAGCTACTGGACTTTAGGAGGGCTGACTTTGGCAAGATGGGAGAGTGCCTTAGAAAAGCACTAGCAAACAGGCTAGAAGGAGGTGTGGAGCAACAATGGGAATTATCAAAACTGCCATCACAGAGGCAACAAGCCTTGTGTGAAGCAAATAAACAAATCAAAATGAAAGAAAAAGCCACTATGGTTCTCAAAAGAGGTGGCTGTGAAAGTCAGGAAGAAAAAGATAGCATTCTGGAAGTATAAGGAAACACAGAAGGAGCAGGACACAGACCTGTACCAGTTAAGGCAGAAGGAAGCAGGGAGGGAAGTCAGAATAGCAAAGGCCCAAACTGAGGAAAAGATAGCCAACTCAGTTAAAAAGGGGGATAAAACCTTTTATAGGTACATCAGCAAGCATAGAAAGACAAAGGGAGGGATAGTGAGGCTGAATAGAATGAATGGTGGGTGGGCAGAGGGGGACAATGAAAAAGCAGGACTACTGAATGAATATTTCTGCTCAGTATTCACAAAAGAGGAGGGAGAAGTGCCTAATCCAATTAACAGAAGCACTCTTGATAGGGGGGTCGATCCCAGTCCTTTCACAGAAGAAAGGGTTCTGCAAGAACTCTTAAAACTGAAGGTGGACAAAGCAATGGGTCCTGATGGAATTCACCCCAGAATTCTAAAAGAATTAAGGGAGGAACTAGTGAAACCACTGGCTACTCTTTTTAATAAATCATGGGAGGATGGTGTGGTACCCGAGGACTGGAGGAAGGCGGATGTGATTCCCCTTCACAAAAGTGGGACCAAGACAGAGGCAGGAAACTACAGACCTGTCAGTCTGACCTCTGTGGTAGGGAAAGTGATGGAGTCACTTCTGAAGGAAAGAATAGTTGAGTACCTAGAGGCCAGTGGCGCACAGGACCCAAGGCAGCATGGGTTCACATTGGGAAGGTCATGTCAGATGAATCTAATAGATTTCTTTGACTGGGTGACCAAAGTAGTAGACCAGGGAGGGGCTGTGGACATGGCCTACCTAGACTTTAGCAAGGCATTTGACACAGTCCCACACAAAAGATTAATAGTCAAATTAACCAGCCTGGGAGTGGGTCCCAGGGTGGTAGCCTGGGTAAAACATTGGCTGCACAACAGGACACAGAAGGTGATTGTAAATGGAGTCCACTCTGAAGAAAGGGGTTACTAGTGGGGTACCGCAGGGTTCAGTATTAGGTCCAGTCCTTTTTAATGTCTTCATCAGTGACATTGCAGAGGGACTGGAAGGAAAAGTATGCCTTTTTGCAGATGACACAAAGATCTGCAACAGGGTTTATACACAAGGAGGCATGGAAAGGATGAAAAGGGACTTGGCAAGGTTGGAGGAATGGTCAAGTATGGCAGCTAGGATTCAATGCAAAAAGTGCAAAATAATGCACCTGAGAAACAAGAACCCAGGGAAGAATACACAATGGGTGGGAGGTATGCAACAACAACAAAAAGGAAAGGGACCTGGGGGTAATCATATCAGATGACCTTAAGGTTAGCAAGCAATGTGAGACAGCAGTAGGGAGGCCGGGGGTATACTGGGATGTATAGGAGAGGCATCAGCAGCAGAAAACAGGAAGTTGTTATCCCTCTGTACAGACAGTTGGTGAGACCCCATCTGAGTACTGTGTCCAGTTCTGGAGACCCCATCTCCACAAGGACATAGACAGGATAGAGGTAGTCCAGAGGAGGGCAACTAAAATAGTGCAGGGTCTGCAAGAGAAGCCGTATGAGGAGAGACTAAAGGAGCTTAATATATACCCTTGAGGAAAGAAGGAGAGGGGCACATGATAGAAACTTTTAAGTACCTCAGTGGAAGCAACAAAGTCCAAGAGGGTAGCATCTTTCAGAAAAGACTTGCAAGAACAAGGGACACAATTTAAAGATAGAAGGAGGGCGGTTCAGGGCAATGTGAGTATTATTTCACAGAGAGTAGTGGATGCATGGAACAGCCTTCCTGAGGAGGCTGTGGGGTCTAAAACTGTGGGAGAATTCAAGAATGCATGGGACAGACATAAGGCAATTCTTGTGGGGGGGTAGGAAGAAATAGGCTGTTGGTTAACTAGGATCTGTGGCCTATCCTGTAATTAGGGAAATGGGCAGACTAGATGGGCCTAGCCATCCTTATCTGCCATCAAAGTCTATGTTTCTATGTTTCTATGAACTGTGATTGGTCAGTTTGGGGCTGGACCCATGGCATTATCCCAGCATAACGACACAGGTCTAGTCTCAGCACTGTGAACCAATTGAGGATTGAGTGGATGACCAGGATTGTTTGGATCTCTTTTTTTGCACCTCCTCTTAAGAAACAACAAATATTTTTCCACACTAATAAAAGCATTCTTTAAAATTATTTTTTTATTTTATATATAACAACAAGCCATTGTATAACAGGAATAATGCACTCCAGGGTGTGTGTTGTGCTGGGATAATGCCATGCCTGGGTCATTGGACGCGTTCGGCCTGTGGCCTCATGCCCAACCCCAGGTATAGCGCCAGCACGACACACTATCATCTGTCATTCCTTTAATATCATATATATTAATTACAAAAGCTTTGCTAATGCATCAGTTGAGGTCATTACTAAAGCGACAAAAGCAGGTAAATGGGGTGTTAGAGTTTACAACCCTAACACCCCACCCCTGCAGACACTGACAGGCATCAGGGTTGTGTCATTAGCCATAATGCTCACACCATTCCATAAGTAAATAAGCTGAGATGGATACAGTATAAAAGAATGAGGTGAGCATAAGGGCTGACGACCCCAAAGCACACCCCGATGCCTGTCAGTGTCTGTGGGGTGGGGGCAGTGTGCTAGGGTTGGAAACCCTAAAACCCCATTTCCCTGCTTTTGTCACTTTAGTAACAACCTTAACTTATCCATTAACAAAGTTTATTGCAGTGAATGTCTTTACTTTTTGAGATAGTATAATCTTATTCTTATCTGTCTGTGGGAGTGCAGGGCCCTCTGGGCCCTGTGCTCCCATCTCATTAGAGATGTGCATATTGTATGTATTTAGCGGTGATAACATTGTCATTTTTTCACATTTTGACCCAAAATTTTCACCCCACCTCGTAAACCCCGTAAGTGAAAATTTCTTAATCTGTGGCAAAATGGCATTCCGTGCCACAGGTGCTGAAACTCTTTTTGGTCAGCTTGTGAAAATGGCAGCTGTATTGCTCATGAGGTGGTGTGAAAAAATGGCTCTGCTGAAAATTTGGAGTGAAAATGTTAAAAATTGGCATAGTGATGCATATGCATAGGAAAATTTCAATGACTACACATAGCTCAGTCATTGTTTGGTATTTTAACTCCAAATTTTCAACATGGACTTTTTTGGACCCTGCCTCATCAACACTGGCACTGCCATGTTGTTACTCAGTGCAGCATCCAGGAAATCACCTAATGGGTCTGATTAATGAAACAACAGTGACAGTGTTCATGAGGAGGGGTCCCAAGAACTCCATGTTGAAAATTTGGTGCAAAAATGCCTTAAAATGGCTGAAATATCAACAGAAGTTGAACACGCTATTGACAGTCATTATTTGGCACTTACGTTGAGTCTTCAATTCACAGTTCAGCTTTGAAGAGTGCACATGTGTCCCGGTCCCCAGAAGATGACACCAGATGACCTCCATTGGTAAGTATAGGGCAAGGAGGGTGGGGTGGTGAGTGCTCAGCAGGAGGGTCAGGATGGGGAATGTTGATGGGGGAGATGACATGGGACCATTCTCTTGTTTACAGGGTTTATAAAAAGATGTCATGGGACTTTTTTCATTTTTTACAGTGATAAATGTTTGGGGACACTGTGGTTGGGCTCCCCAGTGTTCCACAGTGGTGGGAGAGAGTAACATGACTGGGGATATTGGGAGTGAGCTCCCCAGTGTCACGCACTGCTGGGAACAGGGAACCTGACTGGGGACACTGGGAGTGAGGTCCCCAGTATCCCATACCACTGGTTAGGGGGGATCTTGTACTGCCATCATGGGATTGGGCACCCCCATATTGACAAATAAATATAATAGACTGGGGAGGAGGGTTGGGGGCATATGACACCAGGGGTGGGCATCAGATATTCTAACAACAATGAATAGAAATGGGACCGTGGTAAAATGGAACTCTTCAAAAACATGCCATGCTCCCTGTGACACCATGTTACCTGGTCCTGAAAACAAGATGCCTCTCCACAAAAACAAAACTGTTTTTGCAAGTGACATCCATTTTTCCCATCAGAAATAATGGGGACATTAAAAATTGAATAACATTTGAATGAATCAATATTTTTTCACCAGACCTTCAAAGGGCACATC
This sequence comes from Neoceratodus forsteri, assembly GCA_016271365.2. Classification (NCBI taxonomy): domain Eukaryota; kingdom Metazoa; phylum Chordata; order Ceratodontiformes; family Ceratodontidae; genus Neoceratodus; species Neoceratodus forsteri. The sequence goes on along the minus strand of CM057452.1, from coordinate 1,549,107,203 downwards.
TGTGAGACAAAGGCTTTCAACCCCGAAAATTTCAGACCACAACCAAAAGCCATTTCCAAGAAATGGCTGTTGAAAGAAATTGAAACAAATGGAAATGTTTTTTTTTTCACCACTCTGTATCTCCAAAACCATGAAAGGGATTCACACAAAATTTGGCACATCTAGAGACATGCCCATAGGTACAAAGCATGCCAGTCGTCACATGAATACATAGAATGGTTGCAAAGTTTTTAAAGTGCGAAATTTGAGGTTTAACATTAAACTGCCTGGTCAACCCTAACTATACTGGTGCAGATATTTTTATTTCTTTATTTAGTTTTTATTGACCAGGTAAATGCACTAGACAAATTCTGCCTATTTTCAGGCATGATCCGGGGGAAGGGGATACAGATGAATGCCAACTGACCTTGAACCAGCTGTTGGTGGGAGGATTTGCCTGAAATTTTGCATATGTGGTCTGATATCATCGATCTCTGGATCTGGCAAGTTGCGTTATGGTCGGATGTGCAGAAGCAGAGCTGCAGTGTGCCAAAAACAATGCATCTTTTTTTGTGCCCATTTCTTTGCTCAGGGCTACAGCCCAAACAGTTTGTCCATCTGGTCTGACATTCTAAGGGAAGATGCAATCGGGGTCACTGATGTGCCTTTTGAAGATCTGTTGAAAATGTATTAATCCATTCAAAAGTTATTTGAATTTGAATTTTCCCATTACAGTCCATGGGAAAAAATATATGTGCCTCTCGAAAGCTGGCCGCCATTACATTTTACTGTTGCATATGGCCTCTATAGTGTTGTGCAGCCTACATCTTGTTTAACTTAGTGAGGCATAAAAAATGCTGTAATTCTAAACATAGTGCCCCTTGGTAAACACCAACAGTTGTGTTTACCTAATCGCGGGCCAAGGAACACTATCCTGCCATTAGATTTTAAAAATAATGGCCAGAAATATGTTTTTGCACTTCAACTGTTAGAAGTGTTGCAAATTTGCAAAAGTCCATTTGTGAAACATTTTCAAATTTGCAACATTTCTTAAATGTGGCCCCTTTGAAAAGGTCAAAACCTTTTCTGGACATTATTTTTCCAAACTAAGGGCAGGATCGTGCTCCTTGGTTCCATTTAGGTAAACACTTGTTGGTGTTTACCTAAATAAAGGATATTTTTATCATTTCAGTGATTCCAAGGGGGCTGAGGCATATTTGTATTACAAAAAAAACCTCCCGCTCCCTCCCACTGTGTGCAGTCCCACCCTCCACCCTCTGCTGCTGGTGCCCTCATCCCTCATACACATAGAACCCCTTCCACAACATCTTTCTGTGTGATATGCCACCATCTGTTGCCCTTTCCCCCATGCCAGCCACTTGTAATATTTTATTTGCCAACATCAAGGAGTCCAATCCCCATGTTGGCATTGGTAACCCCCCCTCCAGTTGCTGTTTCCCCATGCCAGCCCCTTATAATATTGTATTTGCCAACACTGGGGTGCCCAGTCTCTGTGTCTGCAATTGTAACCCCCCCCCCAGTACTCAGGGACACTGGGTAGCCCACTCCCAGTGTCCCAAAATTGAATTTTTTGTTTAAACATGTGTAAAAAAAGAAAACCATCCGCTGATGTCTTTCTTTTTATATATACCTGAATAGAAGGAAATGGTCCCTTATCGTCTACCCATCTCCCTTCCTCATCCCCACCCTCCCTTTGTGCATCCCCCTTCCCGCACCCCTCTTACCCCATACCTACCTCTGGAGGTCATGTGCTGTCATCTTCTCTGGACTGGGACACATCTGCACTCTTCAAAAGCGAATAGCAAACTCAAGAATCAAGGTAAGATTCGTATAATGGCAGTTTTCAACTTATTTTGATATCTCAGCCATGTTTAGGAATTTTGACCCCAAATCTTCAGCACGGGGTTCTTGGGACCCTACCTCATGAACACTGGCACTGCCATCTCATTAATTGTACCTGAAAAGTGATTTTGCGGTTGCTGCACGGAATCACCTTTCGAGACCAGTTAATGAAATGACAGTGCCAGTGTTCATGAGGTGGGGTCTCAAAAACCCCATTTTGAAAATCTGGTGCACAATTTAAAAAAAAATTACTGTGTTATGAGCATACATTGAGCAGTTTCTCTGCACGCTTGTAACTTTGCCAATTTTTAATATTTGCAGTCCTGATTTTCTACATTGACATTTTTCCACACCTCCTCATGAACAGCACAGTTGTCTTTTCTCACATCCTGCCCAAAATGCATTTTCGAACATGAAGCACAGAATGGAGGGGTTGCTGTGCAAAATCAACTTTCGGGATGGATTAATGAAATCACATTGCCTGTGTTCATGAGGGGAGGTCCCAAAAAGCCCATGTTGAAAATTTGGTAAAAGAATTCTGCAAAATGTCCATGTTACAAACATGAGTTACTTTACCAATTTGGGTGAAAACATTCCTGAAAATGCCGGAGTTATGTACATCCATTACATTTATTCTATGCACACTCATAACTTTGTGGGATCGGCATGCAGCATACTACTGTACTATCTCAAAAAGAAGGCAAATTCATTGCAAAAAACTCCATTAATTCATCAGTTAAGGTTGATAGCACAGCAACAAACACACCAACACGCAGTTGGCATACCATGGGGTTGCCAGGCCTAACTCTCACCCATTCTCCTATGCTGTAGCATGTAAGCTTGTTTACACATGTAATGGGGTGAGAGTTAGGCTCAACAACCCCATGGCATGCAAGATGCATGTTGGTGTCTGGAGGGTTGGTGGGTGGGGGTGGGCACCCTAACATTGAATTTCCAGACTTTTTCACTGTGCTATCAACCCTAATTGATGCATTAACAGAGTTTTTTGCAATGAATATATATAGATAGATAGATAGATAGATAGATAGATAGATAGATAGATAGATAGATAGATAGATAGATAGTGTAGCACCACTACAGTTAGGGTTGAGTGGACAGTAAAATTTTAAACCCCAATTCTGCACTTTAATAACTGCACTACCATTTAACAGATTTTCATGACATTTTGCATATGCAGTCCTGTGTGGTAGATCTGTAGATATGCCAGACTTCATTCTGGTCGGATGTGCAGATTCTGAATTCTGGATCATGCAAAAAGTTAATTTTTGGGTGTGTTTCCCCATTCTTTTTGCTGGGTTTTCTGGTGACACCTGTAACGCCCAGACAGTTTGGGATTTTGTTCTGAAATTTTCAGGTAGGAAGGGTCTGGCCCACAGATGAGCCTTTTTTGGTGAAAAAAATATTGCTTCTTTCCAAAGTTATTTAATTTAGAAATTTTGAAAAATGTGTTCAGAGAATGTTCAGTGAGCACTCTAAGATAGCTGTACAAAGCGAAGAATGAATCTTTTGTTGTATTGATGTCATCCTTTTTTTATGAGTAAAAAATGTTTTTTTCATTTGTTGCCATCTTATTTCCATTTTTTACTAAAAACATTTCCAAAATTCACAAAAGTGGCATCCTGGAGAGAGACTCCAACATCCTGTACCCAGGGCTACCGGGGGTGGATATCCACCACTTGCAGTTAGTGCAGAATGCAGCAGCCAGGCTTTTGACTGGTATGTCAAGGACCAGTCATATAACACCTGTACTCCGCGGACTGCACTGGCTGCCAATACAGTGACAGATTACCTTCAAGGTCAGTCATCTGACCTATAAGGCCCTACATGATCAGGGCCCTAGTTACATGCAAGATCTTTTTCATGCCTACTGTCCTTCTTGTCAGCTCCAATCCACTGATGAGGGATTGCTAGAGATTCCCAGGGTTCATTTAAAGACATCTGGGTCAAGATCATTTAGATTTATGGCCCCAACCCTGTGGAATTCTCTACCTCATCGGGTGAGAGATTGCCTGACCATCCAAAGTTTTAAATTAGCCCTAAAGACATATTTGTTTAGTCTGGCATATTCAGATTTTTAAATATATTTATTGATTGATTTTAGGATGTTGTTTTAATTTTATGTATTGATCTATTGTAAAAGCACCTTGGTTTTGGAAAGGCGCTTTTTAAAAATAAAGTTTTGATCGATTGATTGAGACTAACACATCTACCTGGCTCACTAGGACCCTGTTAAGTGAATTCTGCACTGAAGTGTTTTATTCCCTTCCCATGACTCATTTCCCAATTGATGAAATGAAAAAGGAATCCATTCTCCTTTGGGGCCAATCCTTTTTGGTGAGGGGAAATATGCTATATTTTGTCCCTGGTGTCTAGTGGCACCCCCAGCCACCGATCTCCATCCCCAAATTGTTTAATTATTTCCCTGATGTCAAGTGGTGCCACCCACCCATTGATACGCATCCTCGTATTGTTTAATTATTTCCTGGTGTCTAGTGACACTACTGATTTACCCATGACGGTGCGCCTACAAAAAGAGCGATCATGTGGCAGAACTGTGTTCTACCAGCCCAATAACCCTGATGGAGGGATGCCTTTCCTATCTTTTTTTTTTTCTTCCCTACTGAAATCTGTTGTGCAATAGTATCTTTCTATACTATACTTTACCTTTTTCCACCCCTGGTGTAGATTGGCCACCTATGTCAGTCTCTTCTGTTGCTCACTGAACTTTTTCCCTACTACTTTTATTTCTAATTTCCATATTTCCATCCCTCACCAAGAACTCCCCAAAATAATGCACCAGACTAAGGCCAGCCGGCAGGAATGAAATGAGGTGCATTTATGACATGTAATGCCAAAAGATATAAAGTGCCTTTAAGTATATAATGTGCTGGTTGAATAAAGCACATAGAGTGCATTTTATGCCATATTATGAGTTTAAAGTGCTGCAGTGCTTAATTAAGTTAATGCTTAGGCCATTTTTATGTCTATGCTGCAGGAATGTTTAAAATGGCAGTAAAATATAGAACAACATCCACTATGATAGGTGGAATATGAGTGTAATGGAGTGGCATTATGTCTCTGTTGTTTAAATTATTTTGCTGCTGCTCCATTGTTATGTAGAATATTATGTCAAAGAAATCCTGAATTGAAGCAGGAACTGTTTGAACCGAACAGCAAACTATAACTTTTACTTTTGCTGCTGCTCAGTATCTGTGTAAATAATTACTGATGCTCCTGTATTTATTAGAACTCCTGGCTGGTGGCTTTGTATAAAATATGCTGCAGAACTATACCAGTTAGTGCAGAGAAGTCCATGGCAGGTGAGCAGCCAGTCGAAGCTGTTAGAGAAGCAGGCTTACCAAACCCATACAGAGCCCCAAAGCACAGCAGCTAGACAATGATTGCCTAACAGTCTGTTGCTCTGCTACAACATAGAAAATAAATGATTTAAAGGGACAGGAACATCCCTATGCATGCAGAAATGTTATAAAGTTGAAGTAGCTCTCAGAACAAGGAGGAGCTGCAAGATAAACTAAACGCAAGAAAGAAATTAAACAAATTAAGGAATAAAGAGACACTGCAGGTATCTAAAGAAGCCCCATTATGTATAGAGACCTGAGATATAAATTAAAGGGCTAGTGTCCATATACTATAACAATACAGCACATGTATAAATACAATAAATGTCTGCACTGTTTGCATATATAGAAAATCAAATGATAACCTGTTAGCAAGACCTTAGGAAGGAGATTATCCATAGGGGGACTTTCCATTAGTAAAACCTCATTATGTAATAGAGGAGGAGTTTCCCTATTTAGGGACCATTCTAGAACTAATTGGATGCTGTGGGAGGGACTTTCCCATAAGTGGGAGGGCTATATAAGCCCTCCTTAAACACCAAGAGTCAGATTAGCTGCATAGCCAGTCTCACTTACCTGAAGGAAGATAAGCAGAAGGATCTGTGCCTGAACAGGAATTTATCTCTAACAGCAGGAAAGCTGATGAATTGTTTTGAAATACCCGATGTAAGGTGAAATAGCCTTGCGCTATTGTTCATTTTCTTGTTCTGTTTGAACTGTTTTATTTCTATTTATTTATTTTTTCTACTTTTGTATAAAATAAAATACAATGCAGGTGTGTTGTACCCTATTACTGTGTCCAGTGTTATCTTTATACCCACATACTTGTGACATATGGTGTCAGAAATGGAATATTGGAAGTCCTAGCCACAGTGTGGATTCCAGTAGGTGTCAGACCTGATACCAAGGTAATCCATGACATGGTGGTATGTTTTCATCATCATGATGACCCCTGTACAACCCGCTGTGACCAGAACACAGGCTGAGCTGACAGGTGAGCAGTTGCTCCAGGCTTTGAGTTTGAGAGGAAACCAAGGGCCAAGCCGGAGTGTCAGTCGGCAGACTCCTTTGGAGGAGAAGACAGTGAAGAGGAAGAAGAAGAACTGGAGGAAGTGAGAGTTGAGGAACCACCGGAAGACATGAGCAAGCTATTGAAGTGGCTTGCAGGGAAACAAATGGAGATGGAGCAGCTTCAGGAGAAGGACAGCCAGGTGTGAGAGAGGGAAAGAAGATGGCAACAGGAGCATTGGATGGACACATTGAGGGCCCTATAGATCAATTGGACCAGTAAGTCCAGTGAAGGTGTGCATGCTCTCTAAAGACATCAAACTGACCAAGATGTCAGCTACAGATGACATCAAATCATACCTAACTGCCTTTGAAAGAGTAGCAAAAGTGTGTGTGTGGGTGGCCTCCAGAGCAGTGGGTGGTCAGGTTGGATTCCAATTTAATAGGTCGAGGACAACTGGCCTATAGCCAAATGGACAATCAAAACCCTGAGGTATATGACCTTGTCAAAAAGGAGATTTTGAAGTACTTCGATATTAATACCGAGACTTATTGGCAGCGTTTTTGCTCCCTGAAACACCAAGGAAACGATACTCCCTGAGAGACGTATACACATCTGAACAAACTTTGCAACAAATGACTGCAACCAGAGGGGAAGACACTGTTGGATATAATTGAGGTTGTAGTCATGGAACAGTTTCTTCAGATTCCATCCGCAGAGGTCCAGATCTGGGTGATGGAACACCATCCGGAAATGGTGGAAGTTGCAATCACCCTGGTAGAGGATTTCCTGGCAGCAAGGCAACCAATGAGGAAGGAATACCAGGCAACAAACTGACCATCACCCCCACCCAGCAACTGGTAAGAACAAACACTTTCACCCCATCACGTCCCCCTGGGAGAAATGCAGGTAGACAAGAAGGCAGAGGGGGAATGCCATATAATCCAGGCATTATCTGTAGATACTGTAATAGTAAAGGCCATATAGAATGGTTCTCTTACAAGAAAAAAAGGAAGGCTACCCATCTGGTCCTTCTTAGTTGGGGTAATTTTCAACAACAGTCACCATCAGAGAGAAGAAAATGATGGGTTTAAGTGACACTGGCAGTCATCAGACATTAGTACACCCAGACGTACTAAAAAATGTCCCAGTTTCTGATGTGTATACTGGTGTCATCTGTGTGCATGGGGACACTCATCGATATCCCACAAACCAAGGTGATTTTAAACATTGATGGACAGGAAGCAGAAATGGTGGTTGGAACAGTACCAGAGTTGCCAGTACCTGTGGTTCTTGGGCAAGATTTTCCCCTTTTTTCAGCATTGTTGACCCCTAAAAATGTGACAGCCATTACCACCAGGTCGCAGACCAAGGCAAAAACCCTTGGAGATACATTTCCTTTTGAGAGGGATGTATCTGATACACCAAATGCACACAAAGGATCGAAGGGGGAAAAGAAGAAAGTGCAGAAGATATGGAGAGCTCAAACTGAACTGCCCAATGACACTGTAGATAAACTGTTTGCTAAATGTGAGATTGCCCAGGAACAATGTAAGGATGACACATTAGATGTTTTTTTTTTTCAACAGGTGGACCAGAAGAAACCAACCTGGAGCCCCTGTGTTTAAATGTAACAAACAAATACTGTATTGGATCTATAATAACTCCCATACAGGTGAAACTGTTGCACAGGTAGTAGTCCCGAAACAGTTTAGGAGCCAAATATTGAATTTAGGCCATGACTTACCATGGGCAGGTCATGCAGGTAGGGATAAAACCCTGGCCAGGCTATTACAACATTTTTACAGGCCCAGTATCCATGAGCAAGAGGCATAATACTGCAGAGCCTGTCCAGAGAGTCAGAAGGTAGCCCAGGTAACCCAAAAGGATGTAGTACCCCTGGTACCCTTACCCATAGTTAGCATGCCCTTCAGAAGGATGGCAATGGACATTGTTAGCCCATTACAGAAAAGTGCTAGAGGATACAAATACATATTAATCATCTGTGACTATGCAACAAAGTACCCTGAGTCCATGCCATTGCATGCAGACACTACTCCCCGAATAGCAGAGGAGCTAGTTAAGGTTTTCAACCATCTTGGGATACCTAAGGAGATATTGACTGACCAAGGCAGTACCTTTCAGGCTACATTACTTAAAGAACTGTACCATTTATTGGGGGTAGTGGCAATAAGAACAATGCCCTACCACTCACAAACAGATGAACTGGTTGAACATTTCAACCAAACACTAAAACATATGTTAAAAGATTTGCAGACAATGAGGGAAAGGATTGGGATAGGTACCTCCCCCTCTTGTTGTTTCCTTGCAGAGGTCCCACAAGCAGCTACATGGTACTCCCCTTTTTCCCTACTGTATGGAAGGAATCCCAGAGGGCCACTGGATGTGATAAAAGAGTTTTGGGAAGAGGGAACCAATGTGGGACAAGCCAGCATCACTGATTATATGGCTCAACTTCACAAAGGTTGATAAATTACATAAAAAGGGCACACCAAAATAGAACTGAGTATCAGGAGAAGCAGAAGACCTACTATGGTCAGAATTGTAAGCCCAAAGAGTTGCAGGCAGGAGATAAAGTGTTGTTTTTACTCCCCACCACCCAGCACAATCTACTAATGAAGTGGCAAGGGCCATACACAATCATTAGACAAACAGGACCAGTAACATTTGAAGTGGAAGCACCAGATAAATACTCAGGGAGAAAGATTTACCACACCAATCTTTTAAAGAAATGGGTAGAGAAAAAGGAAGTTACGGGGACTATGTACATACTCCCAGAGAGGGACATGTCTGAGTTGGAGATGGCTTATCAAAGGTTAGAGGAAAAGGACAACCTCTCTAACATAAAAATCAACCCCGAGCAAGACACACAGCAGAAAGAGGGCATACACCAGCTGTTAAAAACCTTTGCACCCATGTTTACAAGTGTTCTGGGAAAGGCAGTTGGGGTACAACATTATATTAGAACTGATTCCAGCCCCATCAGGCAGAAACCCCATAGGCTTCCAGAAAAAGTTAGAGAAGGGTTGAAACAGGAGATAGAGAAGTTGAAGAAACTTGGCATAATGGAACCATCCACTAGTACTTGGTCATCCCCCATAGTGGTGGTCCCTAAAAAGGAGGGTGGCATCAGACTGTGCCTAGATTTCAGGAAAGTCAATAATGTATCACACTTTGAAGGATAGCCTATGCCTAGGGTAGATGATATCATTGACAGCATTGCCAATGGTACATACATTAGCACACTGGATCTAACCAAATGATACTGGAAAATCCCCTTATTCCCTGAGTCTAGGGAGAAAACAGCATTCAGCATGCCACTTGGAGTATACCAATTCACAACCATGCCCTTTGGCCTACACAGAGCCACTGCAACATTCCAGAGACTTATGGATCAGATCCTGACCCCCCACACTGCCTACTGTGCTACCTATCTGGACAACTTTGTCATCTGTAGCTCAGATTGGTCAATGCACATCACACAGTTCATTGCTGTGTTGCATTCCATCCAGAAAGCTGGACTCACTATAAACTCATCAAAATGTGCACTGGCTATGTCAGAAACCAGATATCTTGGATTTCTATTGGGTAATGGGTGTGTGTGGCCAGAAATAGAAAAAGTAGAGGCAGTAGCTAACAGTCCTGTGCCAAAAAACAAAACACATGTCAGGTCATTCCTAGGTCTAGCTGGATATTATCACTGGTTTATAACTAATTTTGCCTCTATAGCCACACCATTAACAGACCTGACAAAGAAAAGGTGTAGTAACCTAGTAAAATTGATTCCTGAGTGTGATGAGGCCTTTAGAGCTATAAAGGCAGCCTTGTGTATCTCACCTGTATTGAAGTGCCCTGATTTTAGTCTCCTTTTCAAAGTGTACACGGACGCTTCTGAGACAGGGATAGGAGCAGTTCTGAGTCAGACCATTCAAGGAGAGAAGCACCCTATCATTTATATCAGCAGGAAACTGCATGATAGGGAGCAAAAGTATGCCACAATCGAAAAAGAATGCCTAGCCATCAAGTGGGCCATTAAAGCTTTGTGCTTTTATTTGTGGGGTATGGAGTTTACTCTCCTTACAGATCACAATCCACTTGTGTGGATAAATCAAATGAAAGATCAAAATGTCTGCATCATGCGGTGGTACCTGTAATTGCAACCTTATCGTTTTGTCGTAAAACATAGGTCAGGAAGTCAACACAAAAATGTTGATATGTGTCATGACATGGGGCAGATATAGTGAAGGAGAATGAAATATGAGTATGCTTGTATATATTGAATTGTTATAATGATGTACTATGATGGTTAATAGTGCAATGTGTTTTAAACCCCAGGGTAATGAAGTAATTACAGTGCGTACAGTAAAGACTGTACTGTAATTTGTTTATTGATTGTTTAAAGGGACCCTGGGGTGGAGCTTCTAACATGTGGGTGGGGGAAAGCTCCAACTCAAAACCACATCAGTACGGAATGTATATACTTTCTGGAGGTTTATTGCTAAAACCAGTTATTGTAAGAGTAACTGTTTTTTTCTTAAAGAGGGAGGAGTGTTGCAGAACAGCTTTCTGCCAGTCTGATAACCCCGGTGGAGGAATGCCTTTCCTATCTTCTTTTCCTACTGAAATCTGTTGTGCAACAGTATCTTCATATACTATACTTTACCTTTTTCTACCCCTGGCACAGGTTGGCCACATATGTCAGTCTTTTCTATCTCTCACTAAACTTTTTCCCTACTACTTTTATTTCTAATTTCCATATTTCCATCCCTGACCAAGAACTCCCCAAAATAAGGCACCAGGCTAAAGCCAGCTGGCAGGAATGAAATAATGTGCATTTATGGCATTTGATGCCAGAAGACATAACGTTTATTGTTTATTATTTTTGATTGAGATCTTGGATTAACACCTTTGAGCAGAAAGCTCTTTCATATGTTCTGTATCAAGCATGACACAAACCAGAATATAGATATGTTCCACAGATACAGATACGGCAAGAAACAATTGAAAACTGTCTCCAGGAATAAATTCTAACAATAGTTACACAATCTAAGCACGTACAGGGTGCAAAGTCAAAACACAGGCTAACGTTTCACTAAGTAACAGTAACATAACATGAGGATGCTTTTTTAAAAAGGAGAATTGTACAACTGACAACATAGACAGATAATTGGATTGTGCCTGAGTCAAAGAAAGAATGAAGGTCTCATACCAGTAGAGGGGGACAGGAGATGGAGGAGGAAAGTGCAGGGAGAGAGAAGGCAAGCAGAGGTGGGGGTAGGATGGGGATAGATAGGAGGGAAAGGGAAGAATAGCTATGCAGTCAAAGTGGAATAAAGGTGGAGGAGGGTGGGGGAAAGGAGGGGTGGAAGAGAGTAGGGAGGAAGTGATGGTGTAGGTAGTGGGGTGATGATGAAGATGTATTAAGGTGGTAGGGAGGAAAGAGGTAAGGAATGATGGAGGAGCAAACAAGGGAAGAGGAGGCGGAGGGAGGTAAGAGGGAAAATAAATAATTTAGGCGGGGTAGAAAGCCCATGAAAGTGTTAACTTGACCAGGAGCCCAAGAAATGGACACGAATTGTAACATTGTACTAATCAATAGAGATCACAGGGATTGCAAATGGTAGGAGCAAAGCAAAGGCAAATTAGCAGTAGCAGTCGCAGGTTGGCAGTGAGATTATATGCTGCTGGAGTGCCTTTAAGTATATAAGGTGCTGGTTAAATAAAGTGCATAGCATGCATTTTGTGCCATATTATGAGTTTAAAGTGCTGCAGTGCTTAATTAAGTTAATGCTTATGACATTTGTATGTATATACTGCTGGAATGTTTGGAAATGTTTAAAATGGCAGTTAAATACAAAATAACTTCCACTCGGCGGAATATGAATATAACGGAGTGGCATTATGTATCCCTTGTTTAAATTGTTTTGCTGCTGCTCATTGTTATGTAGAATGTTATGCCAAAGAAATCCTGCATCGAAACAGGAACTGTTTGAAGCAAGTGGCAAACTTTAACTTTTACTTTTGCTGCCTCTCTGTCTCTGTGTAAATAATTACTGATGCCCTTGTGTTATTAGAACTCCTGGCTGGTGGCTTTGTATAAAATATGCTATAGAACTGTGCCAGCTAGCAGTGGAGGAGTCCATGGCATGTGTGCAGCCAGTCCAGGCTGCTATAGAGGCAGGCTTACCAAATCCATACAAAGCCCCAAAGCAGAGCAGCTAGACAATGATTGTCTAGCAGTCTTTTGCTCTGCTACAACATAGAAAACGAATGATTTAAAGGTACAGGAACATCCCTATGTATATGGAGATGTTATACAGTTGAAGTAGCCCTCAGAATAAGGAGGGGGCTGCAAAATAAACTAAACACAATAAAAAAGCAAATTAAAGAGTAAAGAGACACTGCAGGTCTCTAAAGCAGACCCATTATGTATAGAGCCCTGAGATATAAATTAAAGGGCTAGTGTCCATATACTATAACAATACAGCACATGTATAAATATAATAAATGTTTGCACTGTTGGCATATATAGAAAATAAAGTGCTGACTGATAGCAAGACCTCAGGAAGGGGATTTCCTATAGGGGGACTTCCCATAAGTAAAACCTCTTTATGTAATAGAGGAGGAGTTTCCCTATTTAGGGACCATTCTAGAACTAATCGGATGTTATGAGAGGGACTTTCCCATAAGTGGGAGGGCAATATAAGCCCTCCTTAAACACCAAGAGTCAGATTAGCTACATAGCCAGTCTCACTTATATGAAGGAAGGTAAGCAGAAGGACATGTTCCTTAACAGGAATTTATCTCTAACAGCAGGAAAGGTGATGAATTGTTTTGATACACCTGATGTAAGGTGAAATAGCCTTGAACTATTGTTTAGTTTCGTGTTCTGTTTGAACTATTTTATTTCTACTTATTTATTGTTTTCTACTTTTGTATAAAATAAAACACACTGCGGGTGTGCTGTACCCTATTACTGTGTCCAGTGTTATCTTTATACCCACGTACCTGTGACAGACTGTCACTAGAGTGCAAGCACAACACTGCCACTCAGTATCATGATGAACCATTGTGCCACCCAACCCCAACAGCACACAATAGTATATGCCATTTGTGGAGGGCTGCATCCACTGCACCCCCCCACTTTGTGGGGCTATGCCCCCTGTGCCCCCAAACTTAAGTATAATCACCTCCACATCTGAGATGTTTTGAGTCATGGGGCAATAGCCCTGCACCACTCTAAATCTAGAGTGCTGTAACATCCAGTTTGCCCCATGGCAGGTGAACTGGTTCCCTCGCCCACATTACAGCACCCTAATGACAGTGCCCTAACAATGGTATACAGGCTCCCCCACCCACCAATCACTGTCCTCATATTGTTTAATTATTTCCCTGGTGTCTAGTGGCATCCTCTGCCCACCAATCACTGTCCCCCTATTGTTTATTTCCTTAATGTCTAGTGGCACTCCCCACCCTCTGGTCACCATCACCATATTGTTTTTTCTTTCCCTGGTGTTTAGTGGCACCCTCCAACCTCTGATCACTGTCCTGCCTGTAATAAAGGAAACAGTCCCTCAATGTTTTTATTTTATCTGTAAAAAAGAAAACTGTCCCTAGCCGATCTGACCCCCACCCAGATATCCCACTCAGCACCCCCCACCCCACATCCCCCCCCACACACACACACAACCTCACTCACCTGAATAGGTCCCAGGGTGAAGTTCCAGTCTCTGGTCAAGGATACTTCTTGCTGCTGGTAACGACTGCTATATGAGGACGTGAAGTAAGTGTGGTTCAATGTATTTCAAAGGGGTTTTCAACTTTGCAGCATAACTTTGCCATTTTTGTATATTTTGAGCTCAGATTTTTTACATCACCTTTTTGGGACCCCACCTCAAGAACAATGTTGGTGGAATTACGTTAATTTGTCCCAAAAGGTGATTTAATGTTTGCTTTGCAAAATCACCTTTCAGGCAGGATTTGAGCATTTTTACCACCATTGTTCATAAGGTGGGTCATAAAAAGGCTATCTTGAAAATTTGGGGTCAAAATATGTTAAAATGACAACATTATGAGTAGGGGTGTAAGTTTGTCACAGGACAAACTGACAAATGTCATGAGTTGATCACGGACAGATTTTTAAGAATTCACTTGGTAGTCATGGCCAAATTTACTAAAATCATCATAAACCTATGGACACATTTTTAATGACATACTGTACAACACTATTAAAGTCAGTTAAGTACCCAAAACAAAACATACAACACTGTTTTTGCAAAAAAAATATGTATTTATTGCTTTTAATAGTATTTAACACTTTCAGTTTGGTATTTTTTTATTTTGGTTTCACAAACAAGGAAAGTGTTGAAAGCACTTTGCCTTGACCTTAAGTGTCAATCTACATGTTTTTGGATATTTCTTTTGTGTGTTCTTTTACAGTCCACAATAATTTCATACATTACTTCTGTTCTGTACAGTAAGTAACAAAAGTGCTAAAATGTCTTTTAAGCTGCAAACTGTTACCAACCACAAAAACTTGTGGCCAAACCAATCCCAACCTGGCTGTTGTGTGCCAAAGTGACAGAGTAGGAACATACTTACATACAAGATATATTTGTTTCTTAGATTGCTGGTCAAAGGATAGGTAAACATTAATGCAGTATGGTACGTCAAATGTGGAACAGTGTTCTAAGATGAAAAATAGATGAGGGAACTGTTCATATGTGGAACACTTCAGAATCACAACAGGTATGGAATGGATCTGGTCCACAAAAGTGAAATTCCAGTTTTTCCATCCACACACTAACTTTATGTTAACACATTCAAATACTTTTTTTTTTTCCTGAGAGCAACACTAAAATGTGTGTTAATGCTTAATTTTCTGATTCCAGCATGGAAGACTGAAAGAACACAAAAATATTTGGACCCAGTTGTTATTTTATTTTTGTGCTACCAGCAGGCTAGCCCTAAGAAAAATCTCTGTAGTGTTTTTTAACTCACACAAGAACCTCTGCAAACCATTAAAGCTTGTTTAGTATCAGTCTTGCCCATATTTAACTAGCAGAGGAACCTATCATTTCAAGTTCTAAGTGGGAACAAATTTGCCAGTGTAAAACTATAATCCTAATCTGACCACAAAGAATACACAAGCACAGCAGACAGGCAGGACACAGTGGGGCTGTTGGACATCCAGAGAAGGGAAAGGCAGATCAATTCATAAAAGAAATGTTAAGACCACCTAACTTCCAGCCAGATGTTAGATTCACTGGTGGCCAACCTAGTGTGTAGTCTTAAGGGACAGATTGGGGTGGCCAAAGCTGTGTCTTTCAAGACTGTCCACAGCCCAAGTGCAACAGTATACAAATCACAGTTCAGCAACTTCTTGTAGCAAGGAGTGAGCACATTTTGGAGAACACAGACCGGTATAGTTCTGTCACTGAAAATATGTTTTTATTTTTATTTGTTTATTTATTTCAATAGTTCAGAAAACACCTTTGAGCAAATGCTGTTTTACAAAGGTTCCATGTCTGTACAACAACATACAATCAACAGGAATAGACATAAAATACAGCAAATGCTATACAATTAGTACAAAGACAAATCGCATGACTCCTATAAATATTTCAACAATGCCTGGTGATTACAATATCAAATTAAGTAAAGGTGAAAATACATTCTGCGAGTATAAGAAAAAAAACAAAAAACAACCAGTTACTGCCATCCATCAGGAGATGAGCATTAAGGGAGCACAGTGCAGAAAAAGGTGTAGCAGCCTGAAGGTCAGGCTTAGTCAAAGGCCCTAGAAGGGGGAATGAGGTCATGACCATGCTAATGGAGAGAAGGGCATGGGTGAAGGGAGCTGGTGCTGGGGGGGATGAATGCTTGATGCATGTGGGACCATGAGATAAGGTGAGTGGAAAGGTGCAGGGGAGATGCAGGTAAAGTATTGGAGGCATTAGTCAACAGGAACAACAGTGTAAGAGCAAAGAATGAGTTGGGGTGGGGGGAGGAGGATCGAAATTTCAACTCAGCAAACTTATAGCACTCAAATTACCTGCAAATTACAGGCAGTTGCCTCAGAGAGCTGAATCTTCAGCTCAGCCTTGAAGGATGGTAGGGAGTAATTGTTGCATATATGCACAGGGATTTGATTTAGCTAGAGAGGAGTTCTGTATGCAAAGGAGTGCTGACCTATTGTCGTTTTCATGAATGGGACAGCCAACAAGCACCTTGTCTTTCCTCTGGTCTAGTAGCTAGAGCAAAATTCTGTGAGCATTTCCTTGAGGCTAGGGTTGGATTTTCCTAGTATAGCTTTCTTACCCAAGAGGCACGTTTGATATTTTATTCTATTTCTGAGGCTGAGCCATCCAGTTTGCTCATAAAGTGAATAGAAGTGAGTTAGGTTGTCAGCTCCAAGGGTGAGTCTGCAGGCCTTATTTAGGGCCATCAATACCCGCATGAGTGCAGTGTCAGTTGCCACCCCATACACTACCAAGCCATAGTCAATGACTGATAAGATGGAGGAGGAAATAGAAAATTGCAGGGCAGCAGGCATAAGATATTGTCTGTATCTGTACAGTACACCAAGTTTAGAGTTCACCACTTTTATGACTTGATCAATGTGGGTGTACAAATGAGAGTGTGTCATCAATGGTGTCCCCAAGGTACTTGAAAGACTGTGCCTGTTATAGGGTAACATCCATGTTGTTCATGATGGACAAGACTGGGGATGATTTCTTGTGGTGGGGGCTGGAAATCAGCATTGTTTTAGTCTTCTTATAGTTAAGAAGAAGTTTCTACATACTGAACCAGTTTTCCATGAGGGAGAAAGAGGATTTCAGCTCCTGCTGCAAGTGATCCAGCTGGGCACTGCTGTTCATGATGACCACATCATCTGCATACAGGATAGTTCTAGTTGTGTATGCCTCCGGTAAATTGTTTAAAAACAAACTGAAAAGGAGGGGACCAGGATGGATCCTTGAGGAACCCCAAGTGCAATTTCCCTAGGGGAGGAGGTCATAATTCCAATTTTTACACACTAGGATCTGTGGGAAAGGTAGTCTTTGAACCAGTGGACTGCATCCGAGGAGATCCCCAAGTTCATCAGTTACTGTAGCAGGATGGGGTGTCTGATGGTGTCAAAGTCTTTAGTGAGATCTATGAAGATAGATTCCACTAGTTTGCTACCTTCCAGAGCCTTGTGTACAAAGTTGGAAAATTCCACTAATGTCGTGGTCATACTGTGGCACTTACAAAATCCATGCTGCTGTGGGCACAGGAGGTCGAATTTATGAAGGTAATCAGATATCTAATCAGCCACTGTCCTCTCAAGGGCTTTTGATAGGGGGAAAGAGGATGGATATCGGTCAGTAATTGGCTGTACTGGTCCGATCTCCACTTTTTAGCACATAGGTGACCATTGCAAGCTTCCATTTGGCTGGGAACTTAGCAAGGTAGAGTGATTTGTTAAACAGTTTGGTGATATGTACCAAGAGCTCTTTCAGTGTAATTGCCACCACTTTCATATCCAGGTTATCACTACCAAGCCTTGTCTTACCTAAAACTTTGAGTATGTAGGTTCTGGCTTCCTTAGGTGTGAGGCTTCTAAAGTAGAAATTGGGGTGGTTTTGGCTTACACTAGTGTTTGGCAAGGGTATTTCAGGCTGGCTTCCACTAGCATTCTGCACAGGTGTGCAAGGGTTATGTTAAGGTTGGAGTAAATAAATAACCCTGTTATGCAACTTCACTTTGCACATTGTTTACTTAAAAAAATGTTCTGGTTCAACATATTTTGTTACCAACATTTTGTAAGCAAAATAATTTTATGAAGTTGCATCAGCATCAACTCTGTCTTGTAACATTAAATACTTCCACATTATTCAACAAATTGTGGAAACAATTAGAGAACAGTTATGACATCAAACTTGCTTGTCCATATACTAACTTGACATAAGATAGAGTTGAGAATGCTCTCACATGCAAGTTGACCTTGAGCTCAAGTGCTAACAGATCCATGGAATCATTCTCAAATCTCACTCAGTCATTCAGGAAACATACCTGTCTTGCAGGGCATCACAACAACCACATATTTTTCTGACTGAGATGACAGTCCAGGCAAGAGTAGTATATTTTGTAGACAGCTTCTTACTGCTGATGCTGATGGAGGAGGAACATCTGGATATCATGGCAGTCACAGAAACATGGTACACACAAAACCATGACTGGGACATAAACATACCAGGATACACTATCGACAGGAGGGACAGGGAGGGTAAAAGAGGAGGAGAAGTAGCTCTTTACATAAGGGAAGGAATCAAAGCAACAGAACAAAAGGGAAAACAGGGAGGAGAAGAAGCACTGTGGGTAAATCTGGAGACCGGCAATGGCACCACAATCCACACAGGGGTTGTATATAGACCCCCTTCTCAAGGGGAGGAAATGGACAAGGAAATGATAGAAAGAATACTTAGAATGGCAGAAAAAGGGGAGATATTGCTGATGGGTGATCTGAATATGCCAGATGTTAACTGGAGTGCAGTTGCAGCAGCCACTTCAAAGATGGGGTTATTCTAGATGCCCTACAGGGGCATGCCTTAGACAACTGGTATTGAGCCCACCCAGAGGAGCAATCTAGACCTGGTTCTCTCAAATGGAGATGAAGAGAGGATCACAGATGTAGAAGTGGGTAGCCATCTGGGAACTAGCGACCATCGAACAGTATGGTTCACAATAAACACAGCAACAGAGTCAAGCCATACAAAGGCAAAAGTACTGGACTTTAGGAGGGCTGACTTTGCCAAAATGGGTGAGTGCCTAAGGAATGCACTAGCAAATTGGCAGAAAGAAGGGGTGGAAGAACAATGGGGAATAATAAAAACTGCCATCACAGAGTTAACAAGCCTTTGTGTGAAGCAAATAAACAAAATGAAATGATGTAAGAAACCACTATGGTTCTCAAAGGAAGTGGCAGTGAAGGTTCAAGAGAAAAGAAAGCATTCAGGAAGTACAAGGAATCACAGAAGGAACAGGACAGAGAACTGTATCAGTTAAAGCAAAAGGAAGCTGGGAAGGCAGTCAGAACAGCAAAGGCCCAAACCGAGGAAAAGATAGCCAACCCAGTTAAGAGGGGATAAACCTTTATAGGTACATCAGGGAGCGAAGGAAGACCAAGGGAGGGTTAGTGAGGCTTAATAAAGAGGAGGGAAGGTGGGCAGAGAGTGACTGTGAAAAGGCAGAGATACTAAACAAATATTTTTGCTCAGTATTTACAAAGAAAGTGGGGGAGGTATCTAAAACAAACAGTAGAAACACTCTGGATACAGAAGTTGATACCAGCCCATTTACAGAAGAAAGGGTTCTGAAAGAACTCTTAAAACTGAAGGTGGACAAAGCAATGGGGCCTGATGGGATTCATCACAGAATTCTAAAAGAACTAAGGTGAGAACTAGTGACACCACTGACTACCCTCTTAACAAATCATGGGAGGATGGGTGGTACCCGAGGACTGGAGAAGGGCAGAGGTGATTCCCTTCACAAAAGTGGAGCAAGGCAGAAGCAGAAAACTACAGACCTGTTAGTTTAACCTCAGTGGTAGGAAAATGATGGAATCACTCTGAAGGAAAGAATTGTTGAGTATCTAGAGGCCAGAGGGGCTCAGGACCCAAGGCAGCATGGATTCACAGCAGGAAGGTCATGCCAGACAAATCTGATAGATTTCTTTGACTGGGTGACTAAAGTAGTAGATCAGGGAGGGGCTGTGGACATGGTCTACCTAGACTTTAGCAAGGCATTTGACACAGTCCCACACAAAAGATTAATATACAAGTTAGCCAGCCTGGGAGTGGGTCCCAAGATGACAGTCTGGGTAAATAATTGGCTGGAGAACAGGACACAGAGAGTAATAGTAAATGGAGTCCACTCTGAAGAAAGGGGGGTTACTAGTGGGGTACCGCAGGGTTCAGTATTAGGACCGGTCCTCTTCAATGTCTTTATAAGCGACACTGCAGAGGGACTGGAAGGAAAACTATGTCTCTTTGCAGATGACACAAAGATCCGCAACAAAGTTGATGCACAAGGTGGGGTGGAAAGGATGAGAAGGGACTTGGCAAGGTTAGAGGAATGGTCAAATGTATGGCAGCTTAGATTCAATGCTAAGAAGTGCAAGGTAATGCACCTGGGAAACAAAACCCAGGGAAGAGTACACAATGGGGGTGAGATACTAACAACAACAAATGGAAAGGGACCTGGGGTCGTCATATCAGATGACCTAAAGGTGGGCAAGCAATGTGAGAGGGCTGCAAGGAGGGCTGGGGGATACTGGGATGCATGGAGAGGCATCACCAGTAGAAAACAGAAA
Source organism: Neoceratodus forsteri (assembly GCA_016271365.2). NCBI lineage: Eukaryota > Metazoa > Chordata > Ceratodontiformes > Ceratodontidae > Neoceratodus > Neoceratodus forsteri. The sequence goes on along the minus strand of CM057452.1, from coordinate 1,549,086,595 downwards.
GTTATTATCCCTCTGTACAGACAGTTGGTGAGACCCCATCTGGAGTACTGCATGCAGTTCTAGAGACCCAATCTCCGCAAAGACATAGACAGGATGGAGGCTGTCCAGAGGAGGGCAACTAAAATGGTGCAGGGTCTGCACCGGAAGACATATGAAGAGAGACTTAAGGAGCTGAATATGTATAGCCTCGAGGAAAGGAGGAGGGGGGACATGATAGAAACTTTAAGTACCTCAAGGAATCAACAAAGTCCAAGAGGGTAGCATCTTTCAAAAAAGAGGTGCAAGAACAAGGGGGCACAATTTGAAGATAGAAGGGGGCGGCTCAGAGGTAATTTAAGGAAGTATTTTTCACAGAGAGGTTGTGGATGCATGGAACAGCCTTCCAGAGGAGGTTGTGGAGTCAAAAACAGTGGTGGAATTCAAGCATGCATGGGACAGTCATAAGGCAATTCTATTGGGCGGGGGTAGGAAGAAGTAGGCTGCTGGTTAACTAGGATCTGCAGCTTATCCATTAGGTAGGGAAATGGGCAGACTGGGTGGGCCAAGCAGTCCTTATCTGCCGACAAAATCTATGTATCTATGTATCTACGTACTGTCTTAGCTGATTTTTCTGTCACACTTCCCACCAGCCCACTGTCTCCTAGCGCAACCAGTAGTGTCCCAGAAGATGCAGGTACATGTACCATAACATGTCCCTCCTGGTATATTTGTATTTGCATGGACACTTTAGCTCAAACAAGATATGCTGGGATTGCCTGTGACACTGAAGAAATTGTACCAGCTTCTGTTAAGACAGTACTGTGTCTATGGAAATGAATGACAACCTAATCTGCTTGTGAATGTCATTGAAGGCAGCAAAAGTCCTGAAAATTCTGCCACTGGCAATATGATGCAGCAGCCCAACCACTGTAGGAGGATGTTACTACTGTTATGTTGTGGGGCACATGGCCCTGTAATGCAAGAATATAAGTGAAAGGTGCCTGTCAGTCAGACCAGCAGTTCATAAATAGGGGACAGTGGTGCCCTTCCATGCACATCACTTGGGTGGAGGCTCTGAATTAAGTCATTTATTTTCAGATCTTTGCTGCAGCAGCATATCCAGCAGTTGGGGAACCACTACCAGCTGCTCCGCCTTAGTGCACAAAACAACAGCAACCAAGAGAAACTCACAGCATCACATGCTCTGCCCAAATTTACATCTGCATTGGACAACAGATTGTGTGACAGGCAAAATTTGCATTTCCACCTGTACCACAAACACATTTTCTAGATCTGCAAGTAACATGTCAAAGACTAGAGTACAGCATTAAAGCATCTGCACATCAAAGTTACCTTCAATACCTGAGTTCAAAACAATACCTTGTCATGAAAATGAATGGACAGGAACTAACAAGAGGCAATTTTGCTGTAACCAAAATAAACTAAGCCCCATATGTTGAGAGGACAAAACAGTTACTAGTGACTTGCACTTTAGTCAGAGACATGGAAAGAAGCAATAAAATGGTATCAGCATTTTGAAACAGCATGTTGTATATAGACAAGTTTGAACAACTAATTTGCCTGCGGTCATCCTGGAGTATGTCACTATATGCAGAATATGAGCATTCAGCATCCACACTGTTTACTGGCACTGAAAAACAATGGAGTGCAATCTGAGACAGTACCAGAAATCATTCAGACATACTTTTCCAAAAACCAGTCATGTTGTCACAGTTAACCTCTGTTAAAAAATCTCTATATGCACAAAATTTCTATTCTCGCTTTAGAGTTCTCAAATAATGGCATGCTGTCAAACATGTTTTCTTCAGACAGATTGAGCCACTTTGCTCTGCAAGGTCAAACATATAACAAGCTCTAAACAACTTCTAGCCAGTGCAGATATGGCTGTGATGAGCTGCCAGATGATCACAGTTATACGTGTGCTTAGAAATGTTTGAATGCCCGGGTGTAACTTGGCCATTTTTTGGAGTTGTTTCACCAAATTTTCAACATGGCCTTTGAGGGACCCCACCTCAAGAAGAGTGCCACTGACATTTTGTTCACTTGTCCCAAAAGGTGATTTTGCAAAGCAACCATACCATTCTGTGCCACAGGTGTGAAAACATATTTCAGGCAGGATGTGAAAATGACAGCTATACTGTTAACCCTTAGGCTGCCAACAGAGTTAGAAGATTTAGGAATTCTGGACTGATATATCAGTCTGCAGCCCTGCAAGGGTTAATGAGGTATACAAAAATGGCAATGTTGAAAATCTGGAGTGCAAATATAATAAATTGGCAAAGTTAGAAGTATGCATAGAAGCTGCCCAACGCACGCTTGTGATGCAGTCATTTTTTGGAATCCTTTCACCAAATTTGCAACATGGACTTTTAGGGACCACATCTCATGAACAGTAGCACTGTCACTTCATTACTCGGTCCTAAAAGGTGATTCCATGCAGCAACCGTGCAATCAACTTTTGGGACTAAGTAATGAAATGACAGTGACAGTGTTCATGAGGTGGGGTCCCAAGAACCCCATGTTGAAAATTTTGGGCCAAAATTCCTAAAAATGGCTGATTTATCAGCATAAGTTGAAAGCCCCATTGACTGCCATTACAACATGCTTACCTTTGATTCTTCAGTTTGCAGTTTGGCTTTGAAGAGTGCAGATATGTCCCGTCAAGAGAAGATGACAGCGCCAACCTCCAGAGGTAAGTATGAGGTAAGAGGGGGTGGGGAGGTGGGTGCTCAGTAGGAGGGTGAGGATGGGGGAAGGGGACGGGGTGATAACAAGGGAACGTTTTCTTTTTTACAAGTAAATAAAACAAAAGACATTGGGGGATGGTTTTCTTTAATTACAGGGGAAAAAAGCATAAATTTGGTTATTCTGGGGTAGGCTCCCAGTGTACCACATGAGTTGGGGGGTGCATGATGCTGACATGGAGACTGGGCACCCCGATGTCAGTGCGGCCGAAAAAAAAAAATATATACATTTGGGCATACTGGGGTGGGCCCCCAATGTGCTGCTTGAGTTGGGGGTACATGATGCTGATACAGGGATTGGGAACCCCAATGTCAGTGAGGGGAACTTAAAATCATAAATGTTGGCACACTAGGGTGGGCTGCCAGTGTGCCACATGAGTTGGAGGGTACATAATGCTGACACAGGGATTGGGCACCCCTATGTCAGCATGTGGACTGGGAATGGAGGGAGCAGGGAGGACAGCAGCAGTGGGAGGAAGTGGGAGGGTTTTCTTTGCTGCCAGTGCTGGGAGGGAAGGGGAACATGAGCAAGGGGGGTGCGGGAGGAGTGCCATCAAAAAAATGGCATTGGCAATGCAACTACACATGTGCAGCACTCAAGCATATATAGTTGCAGATGGCAGTGCTAGTGGAACTGTGAATGAGCATGAGTCGTGTATGCACAGTTCTTGCCATGGAGTGCAGAAGTAACAGCCAAAATAGTGTGGCTGTTATCCCATAGCAGATGATTGTGGTGGAGTGATTCAAGCTCCATTGGACTTTCAGAAGGAAACTTCCAAAAGTCCAACAGAAGGTGCCACAATCAGCTCTTTTAAGGAAAGACATGCCAAAACAGCAGTAGACTCCACCCACTGCCATAAAAAATGAAGCCGCTGGCTGACAAATCCAGGAATGCGTCTCTTCTGCAATGTATGACTTTATTTTATTTGCACATTCAGTCAACAGTTTCTTTGCTAGTCTATGTGCACTCTGCTCAGAACTACTCTGAGCCCAGCTGGATAAATCTGTTACATCATCCATTACTTTGTGAGCTAGTGGAACTGCTGCTTCGTAACTGGTTAATGCCTGCATTATTCTAGGAGCATACTGCAGCATAATCTGTAGATCACCTTTCAATTCATCTGACAGTGCTAAGTCTACAACTTCCTGAATGGCAGCACTTCCCGTCTGCATCATCATGAAAGAAATCCACCTGTTCCTGCAGATGTGAGGAATGATACAAAGCAGCATTGAACCAACTATTCCAATGAGTAATGACATAAACCTGTGGAATACAGCCATTTTTACCACTGTCCACCAGAAACTGACAAACTCTAGCTTTACGAGCTGGACATGCTGTGAAACTATGTTCAACAGTCGTATTGAAACTATTTACCACTTTAAAATTATTCCTCCAAATGTCACCAATGAGACTAAGCAAATGGGCTGTACAGGTGACATGCACCCCATTTAAAAATGAGGTCTTCGACCTACTGTTCCATGCTTTGTACATAAACACAGCATTATCTGTCACAAAAGCTGTAACCTTATCAAAAGGAACTTCATACTTCAGAAGCACATCTATGACGGCCTAACAGTTTTATAGTTAGTTCTCTCCAGTGCAACACAGTCAAGTAAAATTGCAGACAACACTATTTCACTTGAATTTGTTGCAGTGGAGCAGGTGTTTTCACCCTCATCACCAGCTTTAACTGTTGGTACAACAAGAACATTAAACACATATCTATCTTCAGCATCTGTGGTTTCATCACATACAATACTAAGTCCACAACACATCTGAAGTTCTTCCTTTACTGCTAATATGAGCCCCTCAAACACTTTCAGTAGATACAATTGTCTTAGCTGAAAGTATTTCCCAATGTATTTCAATGCATTTTCTAAGTAACATTTGAGAGATTTATTGTCAAAAGCATGCAATGGAAAATTGGCAGCAGTAAAAGCTTTGGTTAATTTGCAAAGTTCAGTTTGTCTATGTAACTGTTCCTCAGTTGAATTTCTAAACAGTTCAGACACTGTTTTTTGTCTTTTTACACCTTGCAACTTTGTTTGTTCTAAATTATTGCATTTCCTTTGACGGACTGTACTACTCAAATGTTTGTCACAGCTCGCCTTTCTTGAAAAATTAACAGGCACATCGCATGTGGAACAGAAGCGTTTGCCATCCCTCACAAGAAAAACATTACTGGCATACTGAGCACAGCGCTCCTTTACATTCATTTTAGAAACCTTGGATTTGAGATATTTGGCAGCATTCATTCCCTTAGGATTTCATACAGCTGCCTCCATTTCCATTTATATTTCTACTGCCTGATCCTGATCCTGGCAATTTCAATGTTGAAAATTACAGTACCACTGTACTTTAAATGTTTAAATGCTCAAGACCTTCAGCTGTACTACACATCAGCATCTGAGGATACGCATAATCTAACAAACAGCTAGTCTGCTGCAATTTGACATATATACCACAGTCTCAGAAGACAAATGTGTTTTATCTCTGTGTGTCTCTGTGTCCCAGTACTTTTTTAAAATGTGAAATCTGTCTCAATATTTGGTGGCACTACAGATGTCTGTCTACTGGTAAAGTTATCTGGTTTTCTCTTTGATCTTGATGGAAGTATGAGGGAGTCAGTAATGTAGCTGGGTGGGCACTTCAGGTCAAGACCTCAACTTCTTTTTCAGATCTGCCAGGTGGAAACACCACGTCCTCAGCCATGAACTTCCAGATGGTCCCCAGACAAGGCTTGCTCAGTTGAAAAAAGACAAAGCAGAAGACTATGCTGCTGTGACAAAGCAAAATCAAAATCACATAAAGGGGCAACAATGGACTGGCATGGAGCTTCATGTGTGGCACACAGTCTGCATCCTCCTAGCCCAACAAAACCCACCCTGCCATGCCACCACAATTTGATGTCACAGAAATCTCTCCCTTTTCAGCTGCACTGTCTAGGTAGCATACAACCCCTCCACACCCTGAATATGAATCTGGGTGAGGCAGATTACACTGCTGGATTTGACCTACTCAGGCAGTTCAAACTGAGAAAGAGGAAATAAACCAATAAATAGATTTATCTCAGCTCTATCAATCTCACTGACAGAGCAGCACACCTACCCCTGTGGGGTATCTGGCTGAGCCAGTAGAGTGCACCGTTTTCCCCACAATGCAATTTATAGCCGGTTAACAGGTAAGAAGTGGACAGACTGTACAAATACAGAGGGACTAAATATGTCAAACAATGCTGTTTGGTTTCCTGCTTTAAGTATCCTATTAACTGCACAGTCTCCACCCAGCCCCCGACCCCCAACTTAAAAATAAGTGAACTTCAACATACCATACTTTCACTGTGGATCTTCCCTTCTGTTCACAGTCAGCATCCCTGGAAAGGGTGCCTGTTGCAAATGCATGGCAGGTTTGAGCCAGTACAATGTCCTCTCTCTCTCCATACTTTTCTTCACAGGAAATAATCTAGCTCTGCAGAAGGCTTGGAGGGTTTCACTTGGAATGTCACAAATTTGGTCTTCCCTATAGAGCAGCTAATATTCTTCCTGTCGTTAAACAGCAAGCCTCCCCATAAGCACCCAGCAAAGTCTAGGTTCAGTACTGCACTGTTTCTTGAATACTTTGATTGAAAATTCTGAACAAGAGGACTCATTTTAAAGTGGTTAACAGGTTATTTTCTGATGCCTTTCGGCTTATAATTGGGTAGCCTCTGTGGAAGTCTTTGCCTTCCACCTCTTTTCCAGTGCAGCAGTTCTTTACCTGCTGTTGTCAGTCCATTCCTTAAAATTACTTTACTTTATATTTGTGCCCTCTCTGATGCCTCAGATTCCCTCTCCTTTGCTTTTTTCTGGAAATAAATTACTTAATCCAGAGCATCCAGCCACTCAAGTGATGTGCTTTCTTCATATACTGTTTGTGCAGTTCTCTTCATCCATTTGTTTATGTTGTTTCTGCAGTCCTCTCAAGTAAGATTACTTAACTTATTATTTGAATTATATATGTACATTCTGTATGGTTTCACTCTTCACTTCAGTCCTTTGCTGAGGATATTTTTCACTTTAGTATTTTACAAAGGGCTTCCCTACTGATCAGATCTGTCCAAACACTGCAGTTCCTCCTTTAATGTTGTTTCTGCAGTCCTTTACTTTCAAAAGATCTTCCCATCTACGCCATAAAACATTTTTCAGATTTGGACACTGAGACTTAATTGTGCTTTATACAGGCTGTTACTGCAATCCTTGCTGGAAAAAAAAAGATTTCTTTTTCAATTCCTTTTCACCACAAAGGGCTTCCTCTCCCCAGTCTAAGCAGTCCAGCACTTCAGTTTACCTGCTGCCTGTGGCTGTCACCTCCCCCTCCAGTCCTTAGTTCCTCCCTCAAATGCATCCAGTTCCCAAAGGAATCAATTGTTTCTTTCACCTTCCTTTGTCTTTGCCACTAAAAGCAGAAGCCACAAGTTACTCTCCTCCCTCAAATGTAGCCACTTCCTTCTGGGGATCGATTGATCATTTTTTTCAGTACCTTTGCCACCAATTTAACAGAAGCCACAACTCTCTTCCCGGCCTCCCCAGTCCAAGCACTTTAGTTTACCTGCTGCCTGTGGGTTTACCTCCCCCTCCAATCGTCAATCCACCCTCAAATGTAGCCAGTTCCTACTTGGGATCGATTGTGTTGCACACCTTTGCCACTGATATAAAAGCAGAAGCCACAAGTTAAATCACAAGTAAAATATCTCTTTGCTTCACTAGCAGTATGAGTGAGAAGAAGATGGCGCAAAGGTGATCTCTGCTGTCAGCGCCTGCATAAACTGCTGTTTCAAAACATGCCCAGAAGGCAGAGGAGCATCACACAACTCACACATGCGCATTTACACCCTTTGCCCTTCTCAAAATGGTGGATTTTCCAGGACAGTGTGCTGCTGCACATGGGCGGACTGAGAAACCACTAATACAGTAAAATTCTTCGAGGCACACAAATTTCATGGTTTCTGTGACCTCTGTGACCTCCATAACAAAGTTACACCCATACTTATGAGCATCCATTGAAATTTAGCTATGCACACTCATAACTTTACATATTTTTACCCTTATTTGGTAAAAGGAGATTCTTGCCATATTGGTCCTTGGAAAACAGGATACACTAGAAGGTTTGATACCTTTTATTGGACCAACAAGAGTTTTGTACAAAGATGGAATCTACACAAGCTTTCAGGGCCTCACAGGTCCCTTCTTCAGGTGAATGACAAAACTGAGCAACATAAGCAGTATTTATATATGCTGTGGAGCAATGTATAAAAACAGTAAAAGATAATTACTGGATGGGTAGAATGGTAGGCACTTTAGAGAGGGGAGGCTGGTATGGGAGTTAGAAGGGTGGTCATCTGGGTAATGGATGGTGGTCCTGGAAGAGTTGTTGAGCTGTAGAGAGAGTGGTCAGCTGAGGATCCATGGTCAGAATGGTAGTTTAGCTGCTGGGAGCATGGCTGGTTGGAGGTCAGAGGCTGGACTGGGGACTAGAAGTGCCTGGAAGGTGCAGGGTGGGTGGTTTAATGGTGGAAGTCTGGTCTTGGGGTCAGGTGCCTTTTAAAGATTTTGGAATGTCACAACAGTCTTCATTAGCACAGTAGTTTAAGGCTCTGAGCTGCAAATCTGGTGACATCTAGCAGACCAGACCTGGGTTTGAATCCCACAACTTCCATTTGCATACTGTGTGACCTGGAGCAAGTCACTTAACTTCCCTGTGCTCCCAGGTCACACCTATAAAAAAGCTTTCAGTTTAGTGTGCTACTCCTGGTTAAATAACTAAATAAAAAAAATTAACCTAGTGATTAAATCCAGAATAGCTGGAATGGCCAGACTGTGGATGTTGTGGCAGTCTAGCAGGTCTCTCTAAACTAGGAAATCCAGTTTTTATGGCTGCAGTGGGCATAACCCTGCAAATGTGCTGCAATCACAGTTGAGAAAAGAGAGCTTACCAGATGCTGAATGGATTTTTTAATATTGGAGGTGAACAGCAATCACTGCGCATCCACCACACTATTTTGTCTGCCGGTGGAACACAACACTGGCCACTGGGTCCAAGATGGCCACTGGAGTTCTTTGCATATATGCGATGACTCATGTATGCATACTGAACTCTGGCAGCATGGTGGCACAGTCTGCAGTGTCCAAGATGGCCACTGGAGCCCAGTGCACATCTGTGAGTAAATATACATGTGCAGAGAACTGCAGCAGCCATCATGGACACAGCGAACTCTGCTGACATGCTGCCAGAGTTCAGTGGACATGTGTGAGTCATCTCAAATGAGAACTCCAACAGCCATCTTGGACACAGTGGCCAGTGTTGTGTTCCTCCATGACCTCGGCTGCAGCCATAATGGCACTAACTAGAGTTTGTTACCACTGTGGTCTGGCCCTGGTTTTACCAATACATTTGACACAGAAACAAATAAACAAAAGCATTATTTATCATCACCATGGGAGACAGAAAATGAAACTGTTTTATAAAATACACATACACACACACACACACACACACACACACACACAATTAATTTCAGTTTATTTTATTGATTTTTAATCTAGAGCAAATACCTCCTCCTTTTCACATGCACCAGTAGCAGCATTAACCCATTTATATATTCAATTTTGGTGATCCAGTACACTACCCCCCCAAAATGAGCCATGCTTTCAGGGTATCAGTCTGACTCAGTTGGTAGCACATCCACCTCTGGGCCAGAAGGTCATAGGTTCTAGTCCCACACAGAGATTGGGATCATACCGTAAATGACAGCACCTGAATGCAGTACAAGGGGGATAATGTACTGTTGGGATGTGGTGTCCTTCGAATAAGGCATTAAACTGTGATCCTGTCCTCCATCTCTGGGCTATTCTGGTGGGGGTCCATCTGGGAAGTAAAAGAACCAAAGACATTTTTCACAAAAGTAGGAGCATTTTTTGTTGAACAGTATTATCAATGTTAAACATCACTTAACAGAAAATTGCATACCAAAGCTGTGTACCAAACATTATAAATTGACCATTACCCATCTCATAATACACCACCCATCCTGCTATCCCTCATGTTACAAAAAAATAAAGCTGTTATAGACATACCGTACAACCTTATGCCAATATTTATGAAAAACTGAGTGCAGTAATGTCTTATATTTTCATGCTCTGATATCCTGAGATTCCTATTCTACAAAAATGATTAGCTGTACCAAAGATATATATTTGTTCTGTAAAATAAACTGTCATCTTGATTGCAATATCCACCATTTGAGGCAGGTGCAAACAATGTTCATGGTGCTGTCATGCCAAAAGTTCCAAAGGTTAAATCTATCTCCCAAAATAAGCACTGCATGTCATATATGCAAAGAGTGGAATCTTCCAAAGTTGTGCCAGACTGTTCCAGAAAGAGGCAATGCAACTACATTGAAAAAAAAACAAATGCATCATACTTTCCTCTCGAGAGGTACATTCAGACCTTATGCAGAGTCTTTCCTCCTTCTGTTAATGATTACCATTCCCTTTGACACTGAGCCTGCCATGTGCACATAGCCAAATGATAGCCCACATCTTAGGAGGGATCCTGGTATCTACCAGTTGTTCTCCTATAACCCTTGTCTTTATTCCCTGATTATCAGGAAACACAGGTTCCATAAAAAACAATCCATAACTACTTTTTATATAATAGTTTCCCTGTGTTGATTAAAACTGTAGATTTGTCTAAATGCCACTGCTTAAGTTTCCAGAAGAAATCCTGTAAATAGGTTATGACAGGCTTTCTTTTACTCTTTATGTTCTTAAGTGTAGCAGTTTCCCAACCTGAAAAGAGAGGCTTACATTTCTGTTGGAAAAATAATAATCCTAAAGACTCAGTACCATGCAAAAGTGATCTTAAACTATGGGTAAAAAATATTGCAAGACCTCCATCTTACACTGGTCTGTACAGGTGCCTTCTCTTAACAGGATTAAGACAGCTTCCCCACACTAACTGAAAGAAAATATTACACAATCTGGTTTCTATCGAAACTGGGAGGGGGTATATGTAGCTAGGAAATAAAAATATCAGAATTAAAAAGGTACTTATCACGCACACTCTTTTTTCTTAGACATCTTCCAACTAACCCATTTGGAAACCTTAGTCTCTGCCTTATTTAGTTTCTTTTCTCAATTAAAGGAGACCACTTCAGGTCTGCCAATCCATAAACCCAAGATTTTAATGGGCTCTGAAACTATTGGAATGCCTTCAGTAATAGGTACAGGGGTGACCTGACTACTACTTAACCAAATACCCTTACTCTTGAATTTATTTAGATGAGCCTCAGTTACTGTACTATACTCATAAAAATGTTGTAGTGCACCCAGCCCAATGGTGCTGAGGATTGAGGCACTGGACACCACACTTCATACCATGCTGGTGACCTGAGTTCAGGAGTGAGCTCAGGTTGCCATGTGTCAGCTGGGGGGGGCAAGAAGTTGGATTGAGCTCTCCTCTCCTGGGGAGCAATCTGGAGTCTCTCAGGCACTTGGCTGCCACTGAGTGGAAGTTTGGTGGCAGTGCCAAGCCCAGTGGGAAACTCGGCATTAGGCCAGGTGGAGGGAAGGGGCAGTCACTGGATCCATTGTGTGCATGCTTACCTCCACAAGCATACACAACCATGTTCTGGGGTCCTGAGAACAGGAGGGAGAAAACCAAGAAAATGTTGGTCTCCCCATTGCTGAGGCATGTGGAAGATGGCAATAGGGGCAGAAAAAAGCTCTATGAAAAAATTATGTAGTTCTTTCACTCCTTCTGTTAAGTCTGTAACAAATATGCAGATGTCATCTGCATATGCAGAGGTTTTTCTAGCGATTATGTAAGAGTCTATCCTAATGTTACAGATTGTTACATCCTGTTCTATGTGTCTCAGGACCAGATCATTACAAAAAGCATGCAATATAGGGCTAAGAGGGCATCCTTGCCAAACTCCATTAGTTAACATACATGAGCTTCCAAATTTCCCATTCACCAGTGAAAGTTGCATTCTTATAAAGCATTGTAACAAATTCTACAAATTTCCTAGGTATGCCATATTGTATGAGAACTCGAAATAGAAAATCATGTTGAACTTTATCAAAGGCTTTTTCCTGATCGAGAATAAGGAGTATAACCATTGTTTGTGCTATTCAAATATTTCTCTAAAGTTTTCTCCTATCAATTGTCCAGGAACTGCACAAGTTTGAAATGGAATCAAAAGGTCTGCTGCTGCTAAAGCCAGACTTTTACTCAACAGTTTTGATAACATTTTAATATTAGTATTTAATAGCGTGAGTGCCCATTGTGTAAATTCTGTGTATCTCCAGATTTGTACTGTAAAAAAAAAACAATGCCATTCAGCAAGAGTCCAGACTGATCCATCTGCTGTAATAAAGCATTAACTACTTATACCGGTAAATTATTAAATTCCGCAGGGAACAATTTATACATTTCACAGTGTAATCCATCTTCTTCAGGAGCAACAGAGTTCTGCAAAGATTTAATAGCTGCCCAAACTTTGTCCCTAGTAATATCTTTCAGAAGGCACATTGAAAAATCATCAGAAATAGTACTGATCTGTAAATGGTCAAAAAAGTCTCCATGTTAGATACTGGGGTGGCTGAATACCCAGATTTGTAGGAAACATACTCATCTACCACCCTCAGAATCTGGTCAGTGGTAAAGTGCAAGACACCAGAGGCATCAGCTATAGTAGATATGATTCAATTTTGGACTCTTTCATGACAAGTTTCAAAGAGGTTGACTTTCCCTGACTTCTCTTGAGTGCCAGATTGTTGTTTCTGGAGAAGTGATTCAAATTCTCTTATACTGATATTGACCCATTTATTGTTTTATATTATGGATCTGACTGAAATAGTCAAGTCCTGACCCTTCTGCAAAGCTTAAAAGTTTTTGTAGTAGAAAGTGTAGGTCCAGGCATTTTAAATATGTATGATTTTTCTGTTTTCTAGCCCATTTTTGCAAACTTGCCTTAATATCTTTTTTAAAATCTTCTACCACTCTATTGTAGAATCATATTTATCTATCAGCATAGCCTTATCCATTATAAATTGTCTAAGATGTGCTTGCAAATTCCCATCTTCCAGTAAGAATGCAGTTAATCTCCAAGGCCCTTTCTCAATAATCCTGCTTACAGTGATCCAAAAACCCAGACTGACTAAAGCATGGTCAGAAGTGGTTCCACATCAAGATCGCAAATATGGGAACAGCAAGGTGCAAAACAGCACTACATTACAACACGTTCCATATCGGTGACCCTTCTGTTTGTTGGGGACTTCACCCTTGTGAGGGGCTGTGCCCCCCACACCTGCCCCCTTACTTAACCCTTAGAAGACTGTGGATGTATATATACATCCAGAATCTATATACGTTCACACATATTCAGTTCTCAAAGGGTTAATATAACAGCTCCGGGGGGCAGACCTCGGGGAGGGGGGAACTGTCAGTCACTGATATGGCACCCACTGTAATTTGTGTGTCATTTTGACTCCTCGCCATTCTGTACTTTCTATCTTGACAGGCTACTGTCCGAAGTTTCAACTGGCACAACTGTCACTGATGATGTCTGCAGCCATAGAGAGTAAAGAAAAAATCAATTCTGGTAGTCAAGGCTCCCTTATAAAAGCTACCGGTAGATATATGGTGTCTGGCTTGAACAGCATTGACTAAAGCTCCAGAGGTGACCATATGTGACAGAAAAGAAGAATTGCAGTATACCTTTTTATTGTGAGCCAGTTACAGATTTAAAGTTAAAATCACCCCCAAAAATTATACCCTTTGAGGCATATACATAAGGTTGTCTATTTTAAAAAACCTCAGTCTTGCTGGTGTTTGACTGTGGGTCATATATATTGATCAATCTGAAATACATATTCTGGAATAGAACATCCAAAATTACTATCCTTCCAGGGATCAGATCAATAATGGTTTTGACTGTTACTTTATAGAATGAGAAAATAATACCTAAACAATACAATTCTCATCTTCCATGGAACAAAAAGTAGGTCCCCAGGGTCATAGGATTTTCATATTAGTTATATCCCACAAAATGTGAAGTCTAGTATCCTGTAAAGAAATAATATGGTAATTCTGATCATGAAGGAGAGACAAAGTTGCTAACCGTTTTCTAGTATTAAATATACTGTTCTCATTCAGGGTGGCCACTGAGAAGGCCTGCTCTTGTAAATGACTCATAGTTAGCAGACAAATAAAGAAAAGAAAGCTCAGCCCTAACATGAAAACAAAATAATTTTCCTCTCCCCAGCATCTCTGCAACCCGACAAGTTGATTTTCTCTTCTTTGAAAGCTCGACAGGTTGGTGCTATGTGCTAATATCTAGTTGCAGAGGACTGGTCCATTGAGAGGATGGTATGGAAGAGACTTCTGAATCCTCTTCTGCCTCTCCCCACTCCTTGTGAGTCCTTCAAACCTCGAAAGGATTGTCATACTCAAAGGGTTTTGACCTGGACACTATGCTTTTTGGCTGACTGCATTAGGGTCTTCTAGTAACTCTCGTAAAATTCTCAGTTGTGGACATCAAAGAGGGGGGCATATTGTCGGCTTCAGGGTTCAACAAGTGATCATTGTGTTTCAGGGGGACTGCTGTGTCAATCAGTATCTCCAGTATTACTGAGGGAAAGTGACCAGATGTTGTGGGCTCAGGTGTAGGTGTTGTAGGGCACGTTTTTATGTCCTGCCCAAATTACATAAAAGTTTGGTAGATCCCCCAGGACATCATATCATGGCCGACATATGGAACTTAATGAAACCCCTTTCACAATTTTGTGGGTGCCCATATTTGTAAGCTTGCACAGCATATACCATCTTACCTTAGGGACACAATAGAGGTACTAAACATTTTGGGAGACCTATAGTTGGAACCAGAAGGGTGGCTAGTTACACTAGATGTTGAGGCACTATACACCAATATCCCACAGCTGGCTAATGGCCTTACACCATTAGTTAGAGGATGGGGCTGACTTTGGCCATGGACTTTTTGATTTTTTGTATAAATGAACCTGTTTGGTTTTGCACTCTAACAACTTTTTGTTTGAGGGCAGCTTCTACCTACAGATTAAAGGTATGGCTGTGGGGGCAATGTTTGCTCCCAATTATGCCAACCTGTATCTGGGATACTGGGAAAAAGAAGTGATCTATAGCCCAGAGGTTAACCCTTGCTACCATGGGTTAGACCTCTGGAGGCAATATACAGATGACATATTGCTGATATGGAGGGGCAGTAGGGATGACCTGGATGAGTTTGTAAGGTTTCTAGAAGGCACAAACTTAAACCTGCATTTCACAACTCATGCTAGCCAAGAGGAGTCAAGCTTCCTGGATTTGAATGTGCTGTATAAAAACAACAGGCTGGTATGATCAAAACAGTCCCACCATGCTGCGGCGACATGGAGCACAGCGACCATCAGTATAGCGATGGCACAACATCACCAATTGGTGTTCTGCAATCACTGGAGTAAACTGTGTTTTCTTTGAGGGGCTTTACCCCCCATACCCCCAATGTGGGGGGCTCTGCCCCTGCTCCCCTAGACTTAAAATAACCACCTCTGAGTCAGGGTTGGTTTGGAGAGGGGGTGAACAGGCGAACAGAGTTGGGCACCCAGCAGACCATCACAGCGAACTGTCAGAAATGTTTTGTGATGGTCTTCGCTGTATTCCTGTCACTGTTGCAACATGATACCAATCAAAACTAACCTGTAGACTTCCAGTTCTGCCCCTGAGTAATGGCAGCCTAGAAAGAGAACTGCGTCTACCCTGAGCTAAATAAAATACTCTTCAGCTGTAATTCTGCATATTTCTGAAACAGATTTTGCATTACAAAACCAGAGGAAAGTGTAGAGAATTGGAGAGATTGAATTTAATAATGAAACACAGCACGATGGAGGAGATAGCTGATGGAATCGAATCAGAGGTATCAGATAACTGTGACTCTGCAGATCTTAAACGGGTCTTGTTCAAATCTCAGCAGAAACAACCAAAAAAACAAAGTGAAGAAGGCAAAACTTGACCTAATTTACCAAGAGATACTTATTTTTCATGCAGAAATCAAAGAAATGTACAGTGAGTTATGAAGAGATGTGATACAATTAGAGCAGAGAGTAGATGAACAAGAGAGAACTGCAACAGTAACTAAGAATAGAATAGATGATTTGGAACAAATGGTACAGCAGATGAAAGAGATGCAAGAACAAATAATTGATCACCAAGAAGATTTTGAGAATAGAGCATGCTGCAAAAACATCAAAATTGACTGTTTACCTGAGGATTCTGAGGGAAATAACATTGAGGAATTTGTTGAAGCTTTGCTACACACAGCCTTAGAACTGCCAAAAGATTTCAACCTTCATCTTGAAAGAGTGCATAGGGCATTGGCGCCTAAACCTACCTCTGCAAATATTCCACCTAGGTCAGTAATTCTTTGTTTCAACAGCTATGCAACAAAAGAACATATTCTGCTTACAGCTTGGTGGAGCCAGAAAGTTTTCTATGGCTCAACTTGCATATATCTTGATCATGACTATGCACCAAAAACCACTCATTTGAGATGTGCTTATTTACCGTTCCTTCCAATACTGAAAACAGCAGGGTACACATTTACAATCCCTTATCCAGCACGGCTAATTGTACATCTGTCTACTGGAAAGAGGGAGTTTTCTACGGCTCATGAAGCAAAAGAAGAACTTACAAAAATGGGCCTGCACTTTCCCGAATGAAGTTTGTGTGGCAACAATCCAGAAAAACACCAAGTTGGCTGGCAGTCTAACTTTAACAGAAGACAGGGAAAACAACAAGAACTAGGAACAATCAGGTGTACCCTAGCAGTCTACAGGAGAGAAGCAAAAGGTGACAATACTTGAAACTAATTGAGATGCTCGTACGGCTGAAGTGAGCCGGAGAGAGAGAGAGATAAAAAAAAAAAAGTCATCGATTTCTCGGGCCTGAAGTGTGCTCTCTATAATAATGAGCTGCTCTAAGCCTGAATTAGGGGACTGCACGATGAACAGATTCTACCTTATATAATCCAAGTGCCTTCAAATGGTGGGCTAGAAGTTACAGATATCATTATTTGACTATGCTAATTGCAGTTTTTTTTTCTCTCTTCCATCGATAATCGAAGTAACATAAGGGGGAAAAAATTTTCAGAACACTCGGGGCGCAGGGAAAGGGGGAAGGAGCAGTTTTTGAGCTCTATGCTGCTCTTGGGGGATGTCCATACAGATTTTCTTTGGAGTTTTATACTCCTCTCCTATATTATTTTTGCCTTATTTAAAAGGGAACAGTTTACTGGCTCCTCAAAGGCCCCTAACAACAATGTTAAGGGATTTCCTTCAGTTCTAGGGAGAGTTCAAATGCTCCAGGAGCAGTTTCTACTGGAAATTTGGAGTTTTTTTTTTATTTCTCTTCCCACATTTGGAAGTCCTAAAGCTTTTATAGCACAGAATAAGCAATAGTTATGTGTATATAAGTTTTTGAGTTACTGTCAATCATTGATGCACAGCTATCTTTTCAGATTACTGGATAATTTACATTAGCAGTTTACAATGGCTAATCACAGCTTTATATGTGATAATAAGTTATTTTTGGTTGATAAGGGACAGTAGGAAAACTTTAGTTAGATTAGGTGGCACTGGTCAGAGGACAGGACATTTAAGACAAGATAGGATATTTCTTGTTGGTACATTCTGGAGACTGTGTTCATCCTTGTGGAAATTGGAAGGGGGAGTGGTTGAGGGGAGAAAGTGCAATAATTAGTAATGATTTATCAAATGAAAACAAAATATGGCATTAGAAACAGCTAAGATATTGTCATTAACTATTAATGGCATTTATCATCCCATAAAAAGAGCTAGATTACAACAATATCTGAGGAAGCAGAACGCAGAATGCATTTATTTACAGGAAGCACGTTTGTTGCAATGGGAACATGCTAAGCTTGCTGCAGGTGGCAGATACACTGTCTTTTCTTCATCTAGTAAGTCGGGAAAGAGGCAAGGATTGGCAATTTTGATTCCAGCTACTACTCCATTCACTAAAGGGGAGGTCTACTCGATAATAATGGTCATTTTGTCATAGTACAAGGGAGGTTGTATAAGACTGACGTGGACAATGGCGAGTGTTTATCTGCCACCAGGAGCATCTCCCTCGCTACTGAGACAGTTCTTTAATAGATTGCTTGAAAAGCAAAAGGGGGTAATGCTGATAGGAGGTGACTTCAACCCAATAATGTCTTCGCAGAAAGATTCCACTTTCCCTAAACAACATAGGTTTACTCCCACTCAAAAACTTTTAAAAGCCCAGATACCTAAGATGGGTCTTACAGATATATGGTGGCATTTCTACCCCTCTGTGGAGGGACATACTTTTGTCTCCCCTAGATTTCACACCTCAGCTAGAATAGATTATATTTTTACATCTACAGAGCACCTAGATATGATTCAAGATATATTCCTGGAAGCTCGCCTCCTCTCAGACCATATACCTCTTTTAATTAAGGCCGGGTTAGACAAAACTCATAAAACAACTTTATGGAGACTGAATTTGTCTCTCTTGAAGGATCCAGTGTTTAAGACCAGAATGGCAGACAGTATAACACAAATCTTAGAGGAGAACGCAGATCCTTCTGTTTCAGCTACTATCCTCTGGGATACTCTGAAGGTTGTGATTAGAGGAGAGATTATTTCTTATTCCTCTAGATTAAATAAACAAAGAGAATCCAGATACAAAATATTACAAGGTAAGTTACAAGAACTTCAGCAGAAGAGAGATAGAGGAAAACGAGTTCCACAATTAGAGCTTAGACAAATTCAGTCGGAATTACCGTCCATTTTAGATTATAAGACGCAAATGTCCTTACTATATCTTAAAAGACACTATTATGGGTGAAAAGTTCAATAAAAAAGTTAATGGCAAAAAAAGATACTATTATGGGGGAGGTTCTAAATGTGCCAGAAATTTGGCTAGACGTACTAGAGGATTTATGCAGACTGCTACTATTACAAGGATTAGAGACCCCACAGCAGGCGATATTCTTAGTAAAACCCCTGCAGTTTTGAAAGCATTCCAACAATATTATGCAGATTTGTACTCTGATCCTACACCCCCCCTTCCCGGAGGATATAAAAAATTTCTTGACACCCCTTAACTTCCCTCACTTATCTGAATCCCAGCAGGCTTCACTTTTATGGCCCATTTCCACTATAGAGATCCAGAAAGCAGTTAAAAATTCTAAAACATTAAAAAGCCCAGGTCCAGACAGCTTTGGAGTTGAATGGTATAAGACTTTTCTTTCAAAATTAATTCAGCCGATGCAAAAACTCTTTTTGAGGTGCAGGATGGAGGTGCCCCCCCACCCTCATGGTCATATGAGGCCATCTCAGCTTTACTGAAACCAGGTAAAGATCCATTAAATTTAGAGTCATATAGACCCATTTTGGTTTTAAATAATGACTATAAGATATACATGGCAATATAGGCCCATAGGTTAGAGAATATACTGCCTACACTGATACACCCAGATCAGGCAGGATTCTTACGCATGCGTCAGACTGCAGATAATGTACAAAGAACAATCCACCTGATGGATTATATGGCTAACTCAGCTACCCTCTCAGCTTTAGCCAGTTTAGATGCTTGTAAGGCTTTCGACAGAGTGTCCTAGAGATTTTTATGGGGAACATTAATGTCATTTGGGTTCCCAAAGGAATTTGTGAATTGGTTGGAGCAAATATACTCTGAACCAAGGGCATATATAAAACTTAATGGTGGTATTACACCCTATATCAAGTTACAGCAAGGCACTAGACAGGGATGCCCCCTGTCGCCTTTGTTATTTGCCATCTATATTGAGCCATTGGCTATGATGCTTAGAAAATCAGAAAAAATTGAGTGCATTCAGCTGGGCAATCAATCGTGGAAGTTGGCTTTATATGCAGATGACATTTTATTGTCAGTAGCGGATCCAGAGTCCTCTATTCCAGCAATAAGTGAGATACTTGAGCAATTTGCTCAATTCTCTGGGTATAAAATAAATTCATCTAAGACAGAAGTTCTTCCTTTTCATTTCTCACCCTCACAGACACTGAAGGGCAGTTTGCCTCTGCACTGGAATAGCATCAAGATAAAATATCTAGGCATACAGTTACCAAACCAGTTAATGCATCTCACTATGGTAAACTATGAACCTTTAACACAAAAAATAGAGTCTGATCTACACCAATGGTCCCAACTTCATTTATCACTGTATTCTAAGGTGGATCTTATTAGGATGAATATTCTTCCAAGGCTGCTATATCTTTTTCAGACCATACCGATGATGCCAGATGGAATGTACTTTCCCTCCTGGAATAAGTTTTTGGCAAGATTTGTCTGGGCCAGGAAAAAACCCTGAATCAAGTGGTCCACATTAATGTTACTAAAAAATAAGGGAGGTTTAAATTTGTCTGATCTTCAGATGTATGCAAATGCTACAGTGATAGCTCAAGTTTTCAATTGGAATAACCCAAAATATGACATACCATGGAAGAACTTAGAATTCACCCTTAATGGGGTAATGGAGGGTAGTGAACTTTTACAAATGCAATATGCCCCAGTAAATAAAAGACCGAGACTTATTTATAGTACAGTTTGTACTATGGAGACTTGGAAGAGAATCATCCATCTAAGAGAGCTGGAACCAGTAGGTCCCTATTTGAATTTATTAAATTTTGGAATCCAAACTCTTACTTTGGAACTGGAGGGTACTTTGGCTTAATGGAGACAAAAAGGTTTTAAGTTTATGTTCCAATTGGTGGATGCCAGGGGGGTCCTCTCATTTACTAAACTTCAAGGAATATTGCAGTCTTCCACAACAGGATTTTTCAACTTATGCAAGCTTACTAGAGGGCATTGAAAGTAAAGAACCAGCCTTTAGTAGACTCTCAGATCCACCCCCTTTATTGCTTACTTTAGCCATGACAACAGGAAGAGGACAGTTGTGGCTCCACTTTGTGGGACTAATATATAGGGGTTTTAAGGAATTATCAAAGAATTCAACTCAGGGAATTCTAAATGCCTGGAATAAAGAGCTTCCACTCAAGGTATCAAAGGAAGACTGGGAAAAGTATACTAAATTCTCAATGGGACTTTTGGGAGCCCCCTACTGGCAAGGATTTGCCTGGAAAGTTAGAAATAGATGTTTCTATACTCCAGCAAGACTGGCCAGGTTCTCATCAAGGACATTATGCAATTGCTGGAGAGATTGTGGAGAAATATCTGCAGTTCAGTTCCATGTTTTTTGGGCCTGCCCACAGTTAGCAGGTTACTGGAGAGATATTTTAGAGGCATTAAAAGAATTGGTAGATGTGGAAACAGTATTGACCCCTGAGCTAGTTCTACTCTCAATTCCACCAGAGGGTCTCCCAATACCCAGAGGATCACTGTTAATCACTTGTATGCTGGCAGCTAAAAAAGCAATTACTAGAAACTGGGGGAAGAAGATGTTTCCAAACATACAGAATTGGTGGGGAATAATGGGAGAAATGTATGTATTAAAGAGATTAATAGCTAAAAGCACAGATAAATGGTCTGTATTTGAGCTTAAATGGAGGAAATGGATTCTATATATTTCATCTTTAGATCCTACTTTTGTACCTAGAAACATATCAACTCTGATGATGGTTTACGCAAATGTCTTAGTGCTTATAATATGAATTGCTTTGTAAAATATGTAAGTAGTCCTGAGACCCTTGACTAATGTATTGCTAAGTATCTGACTGATGTAATTATGTAATTATGTACTGTCCTAATTTATACACAGTAAAAACTGTCCTATGATTTTGCAAATGAAAATATAATAATAAATATATAGTATAAAAAAAAACCTAACCTGTACTGCAAGGCCAAGGATAGAAACGCCATCCTACATGCCTCTAGCTGCAACCCCAAGCACATAATATTGAATATCACAAAGTCTTAGTACCTCAGAACTAAATGGAACTGTAGTGATGGAGGTGATCAGGAAGAGCAAAGTAGGTTGATGAGAGGCAGATTCGAGCAAAGCAGTTAATAATAATAATAATGTCTTTATTTGTTTTGTGCCTTTCGAAATTATCAAGGCACAGCACAGTAAATTAAAACAAAAGATAAAACAGCTATTATATAAAATATGCAATAATATCCAATAGTCAACATTAATAATTAGGATATGCTTGGATCCATAAACATGTCTTCAGTGCCCATTTAAAGTCCCCCCACAGTCCCGCACTCCCGAAGCTGACATGGTAGAGAATTCCAAAGGGCTGGGGCCATGTACGTAAATGCACGGGCTCCTGAAGATTTTAAAAATACCCTAGGAATCTCTAGCAACCCTATATCAGCCAACTGGAGCAGTCGCTCAGGGCAGTAAGGGGACAGGTGCTCTTTCAAGTAGTCCCCGACCAAGTCTATGTTGGGCTTTATAAGTCAGTAATCTAACTTTGAAGGTGATTCACCACTGAATCAGTAACCAGTGCAGTCCGCACAGCACTGGTGTAATGTGGCAGGTACAGGAAATCCCCATCAACAACCGGGCCACAGCATTCTGCACCAGCTACAGGCGGCAGATATCAACCCCTAGCAGCCCAAAGTAAAGGGAGTTGCAGTAATCAAGGCATGAGGTCACAAAGGCATGGATCAGTGTAGGCAGGTCACCAGATAGAACAAGGTGCTTGATCCTAGCGATGTTCCTCAGATGGTAAAAGGATGACTTGATGACTGCCGACACCTGCAATAGCAGTGTCAACCCATTGCCAAGCATCACCCCTAGATCCCACACCAGTTCAGAGATAAGGAGCTGGGAGCCCCCCAGAAAAATTCCTGTGGGCTGACCAGCCCCCGAACCCCCTATCCTGTGACCCAGATCCACTATCATCACCTCAGTCTTCCCCGAGTTCAACTTCAACACCACAAGTCCTGGATCAAGCAGAGGCAGAGGTGGAGGAGGTCAGCCAAGACAGCCTGTTGATCACAAAACCTAAGGGTGATACTGGTGAACAACTGTTAAGTTTCATTACTACATATGGTATGCACTCTGCAGTTATCAGGAGTATAGTGGCTAAAGCCTGGAACATAATATGTAGTGACCCTGTGCTATGTAATTCCTGCCCCAATCCACAGAGATTCACTTACAAAAGCACAACGAACTTGGTAGATACATTAACACACACCCTACAGCTTTCAGAGAATACCACAAGTGGGATTTGGTTATCACCACTGCCTCATGGTAATTTCACTTGTGGCAGATGTAAATACCACTCAGTGATAGAAAAAAACAACCATATTACAAGTGTCAATGCAAATAAAAGCTTTGAAATATGACACATTATCAACTGCGACTCTAGTCACATAGTCTACCTTGCCTCCTGTAGCTGTGGGGCATTTTGTATAGGTAAGACCAACCAGTTTTAAACTAAGAGTTGGGGAACACCAAGGAGCCATCCAACATAATGACTCTACCAATGACCTCTCCATACATGTGAATTCCCAGCAGGATCAGAATCAACATAGTTTCAGATACTGTGGAATTGAGAAAGTTTAACTGGGAAGAAAACTGCTTTGGTTCTCAAGGTAGTGGCTGAAAATGTAAGGGCCAAGAGGCTAGCCTTCAGGAAGTATTAGGAGACACAAAAAGACAAGGACAGGGAAATGTACCAGAAATATCTGAGAGAGGCAAGAAAAGCAGTGAGAAGCATTAAAGCACAAACTGAGAAAAGAACAGCACAATCAGTTATAAAGGGAAACAAGACAGTCTTCAGGTACATTAGTGAGAGAAGGAAGGCAAAGGGGTGGTAGCTAGGCTTCGAGGAGCAAGGGGACAGATAGTGGAGGGAGATGGGGAGAAAGCAGTGATCCTAAATGAATATTTCTGTTCAGTCTTCACTGTGGAAGTGCATGGGCAGGGCCCACAGCTAGAATTTAAATGAACAGAGGTAAAGGAGGTAAACACCAGTCCATTCACAGAGGAGAGGGTCCTAGAAGAGCTTACAAAGCTGTACATGGACAAAGCCATGGTTCCAGATGGTATACATCCCAGGATCTTAAGGGAACTGAGAATTGAACTGGCAGCCCATTTCAATGAGTCCCTAGACACCAGAGTGGTCCCAGAGGACTGGAGATAGGCAAATGTCCCTCTTCACAAGAGTGGTAGTAAAGGGATTCAGGGAACTGCATACCAGTTAGACTAACCTTTGTAGTAGGAAAGATAATAGAAACACTCTTCAAGGAAAGAATAGTGGAGCACCTGGAAGTCATGGGATGTTGGATCCCAGGCAACATGGGTTCACTGTAGGACAGTCCTGTCAAACTAACCTAATATATTTCTTTGACTGGGTGACAAAGGCAGTAGACTAAGGGGGGGGGCTGTTGACATTGCCTACCTACATTTCAGCAAAGTCTTTGATACTGTCCCACATAGGAGACTGGTCAACAAGCTAGAAAGCCTGGGAGTTGGACACAAGGTGGTAAACTGGATTGAAAAAAGGTCAAAGGACCAAAAACAGAGGGTAGTGGTAAATGGAACCCAATCAGAGGAAAGGTAGGTGACCAGTGGGGTGCCTCCAGGATCAGTTCTGGGGCCAGTCCTCTTCAATGTCTTCATCAGTGACATTGCAGATGGACTGGAGGGAAAGGTTTGCCTGTTTCCAGATGACACCAAGCTCTACAACAGGATGGATGCCCTGGGGTGTGTGGAAAGGATGAGAAAGGACATGGAACAGTTGAAGAGATGATCAGATGCATGGCAGCTTAGGTTTAATGCAAAGCAATGTAAAATCATGCACATGGGGAGCAGGAACTCTGGAGCAAGCTACAAGTTGGGGGGAGAGCTGTTGGCAGCTAGTAAGGAAGAGAGGGACTTGAGGATCATAATCACAAATGACCTGAAGGCCACTAGGCAGATGGCCAAGGTGGTGGGGAAGGTCACTGGGATGTTGGGTTGTACTGGAAAGGGAATCACAAGCCAAGAAGAGAGGTGATAGTTCCACTGTACAGGACCTTGGTGATGCCTCACCTTGAGTACTGTGTCCAGAGCTCTAGACCACACTTTCATAAGGACATTGACAAAAGAGAGATGGTGCAGAGGAGGGCAACCAAAATGGTGAATGGTCTACATCATAAGCCTTACAAGGAAAGAGTCAGAGACTTCAGTTTGTACATGCTAAAGCAAAGAAGGGAGAGAGGTGACATGACAGAAATATTCAAATACCTCAAGGGCATGAACAAGGTGGAAGGGGACAACATATTCCAGTTTAAAAGTAGTGCCAGAACAAGAGGGCGTGATATGAGACTGATGGGTGGCTGCATAAGAGGTAATATCATGAAGTAATTTTTTAAGGAGAGGGTGGTAGATTCATGGAGTAGCCTGCCCCAGGAAGTGGTGGCCGCATGTATGGTGGCAGGCTTCAAACAGGCATGGGACAGGAATAAAGGAATATTTAGAGATGGGAAGAAAAAGCTAAAGCCAGTGACCAGATAGGGTCACTAGCCACTTCGTCAGGTAGCATAAACAAGCAGACTGGATGGGCCTGTCGGCCCTTATCTGCTGACAGTATCTATGTAAGAAGGGGAAGGGATATAGAGAAGCTTGTCCTGAACTGTGAAGTGATGTGCATGGTACAGGTAGGAGGTAATTACCCCCCTGGGTTGAATGATTGTACAAAAATTATGCCACAACAGTAATTCAGTGAAGATGCATAAGCATGTCTCTACCTCGTACTAATGTTTTTTCTTGGTTTCTTTCCTTCCAGACACCTGTTCCTTTAGGCTACCTTGACTCACGAATCGAGAAAAAGGATTGGCTGGCCATCACATGGGTGGGGTACCATGCCCCATGACTCCTATGGTGCAGTTTGAGCAAGACAGGATATATAGGTTTGACAAAATACAAAAATGAAATATGGTCAAAATATAGAAGCATTACCTGTATAATTGTATGATGTATATGAGAGTAAAACAGCCAATAGGAAGGAAACAAAGATGTCATTTTTATAAATGAGTATAATGAAGTGTCTAGCATTGTAAGTGAATAACATTAAATGGGTACCTACTCCCTCTTTTCATGGGAAGGTAAGTTTCTTTAAGTATTGAAATAATGCACTGTGTTTTTAAATCCCATGTTTTATAATGGGATTCACTTCCTGGCTGTGGGACTCTTGAGGAAGCTTACAGCAAAACTGGTTCTGACACCGGTAGCTAAACACTGGCACTCTCTGTATTGTAATATACTGCCAAGCTGAAGTCACCTGGAAGTTTGTTTTTAACATTTTAATTTGAATAAAGTGTTTATGGGTTTTTGCAGCCTGTAGATCAGTGCTGTTTTTTCTGTGCTTTAATTGTCTGAGCAATCCAGAGACCACCTCCTAGTAAAAGTGTTCCAAGGCACGCATGCACCTCCCCACACACACACTGACTGTAAATAGCAAAAAAGTAAAATCCTGTTTTTTTTTTTAATCAGTGCTGTCTGAAAGATCTAGAGGCGCCTCACCCAACAAAAGTGATCTAGGCTGCACACACACACACTGACAGGAAATGGCATAAGTTATATTCTGCCTTTTAAGCAATACTGCCATAGGAATCCAGAGCCCCCCTACCCCCAAAGCAATCCAGGAGACACACATCTCCCCCTCCCCCCTACATACAGGCTGGAAATAAAACAAAAGTCATTTTTTTGTTTGTTAACTGAATACTGTCAAATTATCTACATCCAGAACACGTGCTTGGACAGATAGATTGACAGGGAACACAGTATAACACAGAAACCAATGTTCACTGACAGCTACAGAAATTATTTAGTAATTAAACACATCTGATTAACCCCAATGTGATCCTTTCTAGAGAGTACTGTTATACCCACAGTTCTATTCTACTGTACATGTAAGGTTTGTATAATTACAGCAAATACTATTTCTAAGTATTTGAATCAAAAAGGACACTCATTTCTGGTAGTAATTTGAGACAACCACATCTGAGATTTTTGCTTCTGGTAGAAAATAAAAATACAGTGACAAAACTTTGATGCTGTATATTCCCTCCCCATCCATTAAACAGAAACACATGCAGTCACAAAATAATTCTCAATGGCCCAGATATTCAAAAGGGTTCCGCATGGAACAACAGTGTTGCGCCATGCACAACCCACTGATGCGCCCCGGCAAGATATTCAAACGGGAATTGTGCCTGGCACAAATCCTGATGCACCGGAGCGCATCAGTAATGTATGCAGGCGCAGGTGGGGGGGCGAGCCCATGCATACTCTGCACAGCCCGATATTCAGCCCGGTGATGTGCAGAGCCATGCATGCGCAACCCCTACCTGCGCTAGCACAGAGTTAAGCAAAAAAAAAAAAAAAAGAGCAACAGTCAGCCAGCCACAGATGAGCTGCAGCATTGCAGGGCGCAACACGGCAGCTGCCACCTGTGGGTGGCCACCCGAGCTCTGGCTGCACCTCCGTGGTGATGCCCCTCCACATGCCTGATTGTGGGCTTCAGTAAAAAAAATATTAATCCTAAATTCCTGGTGGTCCAGTCGACCGCTGCCCACCCAATCACGGGCTTCAGTAAAGAAAGATTAATCCTATATCCCTGGTGGTCCAGTGGACCGCTGCCCACCCGATCGCAGGCTTCAGTAAAGAAAGATTAATCCTATATCCCTGGTGGTCCAGTGGACCGCTGCCCACCTGATCAAGGGCTTCAGCAAAGAAAGATTAATCCTATATTCCTGGTGGTCCAGTAGACCTCTGCCCGCCCGATCGCGGGCTTCAGTAATGAAAGATTAATCCTATATCCCTGGTGGTCCAGTGGACCGAAGTCTGCCCAATTGCGGGCTTAAGTGAACTAGTACTGACCCCCATATTCTTGGTGGTTCAGCGGACCCCTCCCCTCACCCACTGATCCCCACCCTACCCCCGGTCAGTGGCGGTCAGCAACCTACCCTGCACTTCCTGCTGCCGCCCGACTGACTTACCCGTCAATGAGGGCTGTCGCCACTGGTCCTGGCGAGAGCCAATAGGCGTGCAGCCCCTTACCGTACTACATATCCCAGGTATGTATGGATCCATTCCGTATCTGGAATGTAATGGTATGGAAGCTGCGCTCAGACCAGGCACATATTCTACGACGGTGTCAGTTGCGGCCTGAGCAGGTAAGTGCTGCTGCCTACTGACTGGGAAGGCAGTAGTGAGGATCGGTGAACAGAGCAAGGAGGGGGTCTGCTGGACCACCAGAGATGGGGTCAGCTCTACTCGCAAGCCAGCGATCGTAACGAATCACTGGACCACCAAGAGATATGAATATCCTTTATTCATATTTAAGCCAGCGATCTGGTGGGCGGCGGTCCACTGGACCACCCAGGGATATAGGATTAATCTCTTTTACTGAAGCCCACAATCGGGTGGGCAGCGGTCCACTGGACCACCAGGGATATAGGTTTAATCTTTTTTTACTGAAGCTCGCAATCGGGTGGGCAGTGGTTCACTGGACCACCAGAGATATAGGATTCAATTTCTTTTTTTACTGCAGCCCGCGATCGGGCTCTGGGGCACATTGCAACACTGTAGGGGGTGTCAGGCCCTGACGGCTGCTGCCTGGCAGGGCGCTGGGTGCAAGTCGCAGGGATCAGAGAATCTGCATGCAAATGGGGCCATAATGACATACAAATGGCCCCATTTGTGCCTTGGGTACATTATGGCCCCATTTGCATTTCAACTTTTGAATATCGCAGTTTTTGTGCATAGCGCAATGGAGCTTGCGCTAGCACATCCCCATGCTCCACTTTGGCCACTTCGCAATGCGCACTGCAAGGGGCCAGGGTGCGATATTCAATGATGCTGAGCCATGGTGCAGCTCCGTTGAATATCGCCCAGTCCAGCCTTGCGCGTATTTGAGCTGCGCCCAGGCTTGCGCCACAGCCTTGCGCAGTTTGAATATCTGGGCCAATGTGTTTAAATTCAATTTTGCCATGTACTCAATGCACAAAACTCTATATCAGATGAAAACTGCAGAACTTGGCATTTCGGTGAGAAGATAAATCTACAGTAAATTAAACTTTTTATCTAGCAGAGACACATTTAAGGTAAAGGAAAACGTAGAATCCATTCAGTCTTTATTTCATTTTCATTTTTAATTTTTATACTTGTTAGCTAGATGAGCAAATTGCCCATTTTCACAAGTGACAAATTAACATATAAGACAATAACACTGAGGACATACTAAAATAAATATAACATGCATTCATAATGGTGCAAACATGCAACTAGCAATGTTGTGTTAATGATAACAGTTACAATCAGCAAAAGTATTCAGCCAATGAGCAAGCGTGTTCTTAAACATTCAAACTGTCCCAATATATGTGACTGCAGACAGAATGCAGTTAAAAATGTAATTGACCTAAAGATGACTGACCTCTGACCAATTATTTTTTATAAAAAGGGATTCTGAATAAACCTCTGGACTGTGACCTTGTTTCTAAACAGCTTTGTTGGGTAGGAAAAAGATCACGGATAATCTGAGGGAGTAAACCCCACATTCCTTTAAACACAAAGGGCCAGATATTCAAAGCTTTGCCCCTGGGTTAAGTTAATACTGCCTGGCAGGCAAACATAGCCCGGAGCACAAAGCAAGCTATATTCAAAAGGAAAAGCCCGGGACAAACAGCTTCTGAAAATAGCATGGGAATGAGGCTGTGCAAACAGTGCTGGGAGTGCAGGGCAAACATAGCTCTAGAATAAGGCAACACTGAATATAGCAACCAGGAAGTGCAAACCACAACAACAACACAGTGCACAGCGAAGTGAGGGCAGGTAGAGATGAACTATGTGGCCAATGTGCATGCCAGCAGATGCGTGGACCCAGTACAGCAGGAGGCAGCAGCAGATGAAAGAACAGTGATCAAAACTGTATAAACATCCCCGAACCGTTAGCGCCGCGCTAACGCACAGAGCTAAGCTGTTAGCCCTGTGCTAACGTGTTTGCCCAGTGCTAAGATTTGCCATATTCAAAAGTGACATGCAAATGAGCCTACTTAGGTAGTCTCTGGGCAAACAGCCAGATTAGCATCTCATCATTCCCTGATTTGCATGCAGTTTGCCCAGCATTACTGTAGGGTCCCACAACTCCACCTGTAGGTCAGTCTGGAAGTACAGGAGCTGTCCCGGGTCTGGCCGCAGCTCCACCTGTAGGTCAGTCTGACAGTGCATGAAGGTTGCTGCAGGCTACATGTATGCAGTTCAGCAATGCATTGTGTGCCCCAGGGGAGAACACAGCATTGGCACAAGCAGTGGGACACAGCAATGCCTATGGTATGTAGGGCAGTGATGACTACTGCACTGTACAGAGTGACAGGCCCAGCACATGCAGGTGATTATTGATGGTGGACAGTACTGTTTCACTGTTGTGTGCTCCACAGATGCTGCACCTGTGGCATGGGATGCTCACAGTGACATTTGCATGGCTGGCTGTGTGTGCTGCGGCTTCTGTACAGTTGTGCAGTATGTGGCTGGGGGGGCATGTATGCTCTGACACGCACTCAGGTGGTGTGGTATTCCCACTACTGGCCCATGTGCACTGCATGATGTGTCCCAGCCATGTGGCCACACCTGGGCTGTGGTGAGGTCTGGGTACCCATACACCCTCCTCTCAATGGCCGCCTTGCCCACAGTGCTGCATGTGTGTGCTGGCATCTGTTGGTCACCACAGATGTATGGTCTGAAGGTGTGTGCTGTATGGCCACACTACCTAGTTGTCCCCTGTGGGTTGGATCCCCCCTTACTGTCTGTGCCTGGCTGGGACTGGTAGCAGCTGTTGGCATCATGATGGTGCCAGCAGTGAGCAGCATGTGTCCTCTATGTCAGGCATTTTCTAAGTGTCATGCTCTTATGTTACGGCCACGCAAACCGCACTAATCCCACACAAACACCGCGCTATGCACCAATGATGTGCAAAACTGTTTGCCCAGGGATAAGACCAGCTTTTCCTGGGCGGTAATTTGTTCCGAGCTAAGGGTCGCGCTATGTCACACTAAACACCTTAGCGCAGCGCTAGTCACTGAATATCTCATAGCGCCTGTATTCATGCTCACTTTGCCCCTTGCATATAATTATGGTTTGCTCTGCGCTAATGCACTTTGCCTGCGCTATGTGGCCTTTTGAATATGGCAGTCCCATGCTAATCCCGCACTAAACCCGTGCAAACTGTTTGCGGACCGCGCAAAGCTTTGAATAGCCGGCCCCAAAACTCCTAGCTTTATTTGTATCCTTTCAAGAAAGGGGGAGACAGTTGGCTTCACTTATCAATACACAGTGATGAGTTCTCATTGGGAGACCTGTTATAAATCAGAATATGCTATGGTAGGGTGTTTGTAGTTTCTGAAGCATTTTATCATTAGTTCTTGAATAAATCATCACACCATAGTCAAGTGCACTTAACAAAAAATGATGTCCAAGAAGTCTTCGTGATTCAGGGATAAGAAAAGATTTAATCCTGAAAAGCATTTCTATCCTCTGATGTATTTTTTTAATTATTTTA
This sequence comes from Neoceratodus forsteri, assembly GCA_016271365.2. Taxonomy (NCBI): domain Eukaryota; kingdom Metazoa; phylum Chordata; order Ceratodontiformes; family Ceratodontidae; genus Neoceratodus; species Neoceratodus forsteri. The sequence continues at coordinate 1,549,055,261 of CM057452.1, read as the reverse complement.
GTCACTTGAAGATCGAAGGAAAATTGAGAATCCAGGGTAACCCCCAGATAATTGAAACTGTCCGCCAATTCAGTTTGTTTCCCCTTTAAATCAACAATCTGAACATTTATGTCTCTAGCTTTCCTAGGGCCGTAAAAACCATACATTTGGTTTTCCCTGAATTCAGAACAAGGTTACATGATAACAGCCATCTTTGAAATATTTCAAAGTCCTGTTGGACCTTGACTAATGCATGATCAGGTTTAAGGCCATCTGAAAAAATCACCACATCATCTGCGTACATAATTATTGTATTTCAAATTCTATTTGCTGATGTTAATTTATTCTGTATTTTATAGGATATGTGTTGTTTAGTTATTTTTGAGGGAAATTTAGCAGTGAGAGTGCTTGTTTCCATCTTATATTCCGCCTTCTCCGGTTCGGTGAGAGAGTCCCGGAGAGTGGTCTTTAAATTATCCCTTTCATTTATTTATTTATTTTGTTATTAGTTTTGCTTTATTATTTTATTGTCCCCTTGCCGTGAGAGGGCCTGTGGATATAAAATAGTTTAATTGAATTTAATAGTTGTTGTATTAGAATATTGGTTTATTTTTCATTTTTTGTTTTAGTGGTGGATGGCGGTGTTGTTTTATTTATTTTATTTGTTGTTTTAACTTTTGAGCAGCCTGATGTGCTGGCCAGCTCCACCTATTGTTCGTTATTCGGCCTCCGCTCTCCATGCCCTCCGCCTCTTTTTCTTGTCCCCTTGCCAGCCCATGTTTATCATCATTGTCGGGCATTAGGGATTGTTGCGAAGGGAGAGGTGGGGTGTGGGGGTTGTGGACAGCGGGTGAGGTGGTGCTCTCCCATAGGGGTGGTTAGGCCTTGAAGACGCCCTGGGCGAAATGGTCTCTGGAGCGGGTAGTCCTGCTTGGTTCCTATATACCTAAGGGCAACTCCTGTTCCAGAGGGCAAGTGGTTGGGACAACTACGTCAACCTCGTCCCAACCCAGGTGCTGTTGTGCAATGCCAGATCTTTCTGCAGTAAGACTGGTCTTATTGTGGACTTTATCATAAGGAGCAGATCTGGCTCATTACCGAGACCTGGTTGGATGGCAATGTGGCCCCATTTTTAGAGGCCGCTGTTCCTGACGGGTTCTCGGTTATACACCGCCCGAGATTGGATCGCGTGGGGGGTGGCGATCTGTTTTAAGACCGAATTGGGCCTAACTGGTGTTCCAGTTGAGGAGGCCAGATCATTTGAGTGTACTGTGGTAGCTGGTGTGGGGTGCAGGATTTCTCTCATTTACCGTCCACCAGGGGATGAGAAGCTTTTCCTGCAGGAAATAGCAGATTTTGCTGCCGACATGGCCTTGGAATCACCCAGATTGATGGTGCTGGGTGATTTCAATGTGGATCAACGACGAATCTTCGCTTTTTGGTCAACATTTCCTCCAGGTGATGACATCACTGGGCTTCACACAGGTTGTTTCCACAGCTACTCACAAAGGAGGTCACTCTCTTGATCCGGTTTTCCTCCTGGGGATTGAGGCGTCCGATTTGGTGGTGGAACCAGTCGGTTGGTCTGATCATTACTCAGTTGGGTTCAATTTTGAGGCCCCCCTGGGTAGGTCGGCCCCTGTGGAGTTGGTCAAGAGCTGCCTATTGTGGGATGTTGTCCCTGAAGACCTGATGGCAGTTATTGACCTCTTGTTGTTTGACGAATTGTGCTCTGATCCTGAGCAGCTGGTGGTGGCCTATGATGGGGCTATCTCGGCTGCTCTTGATCAGATTGCACCAACGCGTGTTCACCCCCTTCTGCGCTGTCCCATTGCCCCTTGGTTTGATGGGGCGCTGAGAGGGTTGCGGAGGTTGCGGAGTAGGTTGGAGCATCGTTGGAGGAAGACTGCTTCTGAGACCGACCATCTTATTTTGCTAAAGCATTATAAGCTGTACCAAACAGAAGTTTCCCATAAGAAGGCAGAATTCCTGTCCAGGGAAATTTCTGTTGCTCGGAATCAACTGGCTCAGCTCTTCAGAACTGTCGACAGACTGTGCAACCCAGTCTGTCAGCAGATCTGTCAAGGTTTTTATGCAGAATGATTGCGAGGAGATCGCTTGATTCTTTGCGAATAAGGTGAAAGACATTCGGAGGCAGTGTCCCCAACCCCACTTTAAGGTTGTTGCAGTCGATCAATGTTTTGTTGCAGAGCCCGGAGTTTCCTGGAGTTCATTTAATCTACCGGATTTCGTAGACACTATGAGGATTGTCCGTGAGATGCGCCCAACATGCTGTAGTTTGGATCCGGGTCCTACTTCCCTGATTATGGGTTGTAGTGAGTCTATCGGCCCGGTCCTTGCTCGGATTATCCGGTGCTCTTTAGAAACAGGAGTTTTCCCTAGCTCTCTGAAGGAATGGGTGGTGACTCCTCTTCTGAAGAAAGCTTCCTTAGACCCAGATGACCTAGCAAACTACCGCCCAATCTCTAACCTCCCCTTTGTGGGGAAGGTTATTGAAAAAGTTGTGGTGGCTCAATTGGATAACCATTTGACCATCCATAGTTTATACGAACCTCTCCAGTCTCTTTTTCGTAAGAGGCATAGCATCGAGACTGCTCTGGTTCAGATGCTCAATGATCTCCTGATGGCGAGAGATCGGAGACACCATTCTATTTTGGTTCTCCTTGATCTGTCATAAGCTTTTGATACTGTGGATCATGGGGTTTTGCTAGAACGTCTGAGGTCCATTTGCAGACTTTCAGGTGTGGTCCTCAGATGGTTTTCATCTTACCTTGAGGGGAGAACGCTGAGAGTGGTCACGGGATTACATTCATCTGGGTCTTTGTCTCTGCCTTGTGGGGTTCCCTTAGGGTTCGGTGCTTCCCCCATGTTATTCGCAGTATACATGCTACCCCTCGGAGACATTGTAAGACAGTATGAGCTGAGGTTTCACTGCTATGCTGATGATACCCAGCTCTACCTGTCTTTTGCACCTGACCAGGCTAGTGCTAGCTCGGTGCTGAATAACTGCCTCACAGATATCCAGGACTGGATGAATACCAGTGGTTTAAAGTTGAATCCGGGAAATACTGAGGTTATGGTGGTGGACACCGGTCACAGGGTTGAGGGTTTAGGGGTGGGGTCCCCCTCTGGATTAATTCTAGGGGTGGACCAGATCCCTACCTCTGAACAGGTGCGTAACCTGGGTGTGGAGCTTGACACTGGTCTGACCCTTCGTTATCAAGTGTCTGCAGTTGTCAGGACTGCATTTTTTCATCTTAGAAACATCGCCAGGATTAGGCACCTGTTTCCACCTTGTGATTTGCCGGTTTTGGTCCACGCCTTTGTGACATCTCGTCTTGATTACTGTAACTCCCTGTACCTATGGCTTGCTGGGGTTGATATCCACTGCTTGCAGCTAGTGCAGAATGCCACAGCACATTTGTTGACTGGGGCTTCAAGAAGGTCTCATATTACCCCAGTGCTGCGCACTCTGCACTGGCTGCCAATACAGTGGTGGATCACCTTTGAAGTGGGTCTTTTGACCTACAAAGTCCTACAGGGGCTTGGTCCTGACTACTTGAAAGAGCTTCTGGTGCCCTACACCCCTTTGAGACAGCTTCGCTTGGCTGACGAGGGGTTGCTGGAGATTCCAAGGGTAAATTTGAGGTCCTCTGGAGCCCGTGCCTTCGGTTTCATGGCTCCTTCCCTCTGGAATTCTCTGCCCCGTCAGCTCCAAGAGAGTACAATGGTGGACAGTTTTAAAAAGGCTTTAAAGTCCTTTCTATGGGATAAGGCATTCCCTGTTATACCGTAATTGATTATTTTAATCTGTTATATTTTTTGTACTGTTTTATTGTATGCATTGATATGCTGGTGTTTTTATGCTTTATGTACAGCGCCTTGAAAATTTGAAAGGCGCTTAACTAAATAAATTTTATTATTATTATAATTATGTTCGACCCAACACAGGTAGAAGGGGCAGCATTCAAAAAAGGGAAAACCAAAGTGGGCCTAATATTGAGCCTTGTGGCATCCCACAAGCAATCAAGTGGGGAATCAGAACACATTTGATCAATAATAGATCTGTGCTCCCTGTTATTTAAATAGCTGCCCATCCATGAGATAACATCCTTAGAAAAATGAACTTCATTCAAAGCTCCCAACAATGATGTATGATTTATTAAATCAAAGGCCTTGGTGAGGTCCATGATTACTGCAGCAATGGAGCTCCCTAAATCGAGGGAACTCCGTATGATGCTCGTATGCCCCACCAAGGCCATCTCGGTATTATGATTTTTCCTAAAACCATGTTGGCTATTGGTTAATAAATCATATTTTGATAGAAAATCCTGTATCTGGTCAAACACAATTCTTTCAAGGATTCTAGATAATGGTGCTAATAACAAAAAGGTCTAAAATTCGAAACAATATTCGTACTACCTGATTTATGGATGGGTTTAATAAGTGCTAACTTCCATATCTGGGGAAAAACATTCTGAAATAATGAATAATTAGATAATGTTATAAGGGGGGTGGCCAAAGCTTTATTTCCCAATTTCAATAATCTGTAGTCAATCTTATCCTGTCAGATCATTGGTCTGGGATAACATTTAAGGACATAATCAGTGACTATTTCAGGGGTCAAAATATGAAAATGAATGTGTATGAATGTGAAAGTAACTGCTACCACATTCAAAAACACAACAGCAAGGCAGTCTGATTATGCTGGAGTCAGGAAGCACTTGGGAGTAGTAGTTGAGATTATTCTAAAGAGACAGAGCAGATTTGTATTCAGTGTCTAAATCCATACAGAAATTCCAGTAACAGCCACAGGCATGCATGTGACCCACTATAGTAAACTCTTCTCTTCTCTGCAGGCTACTAAAAAGAGATACAAAAAAGTATTTTCTTTCTTTCTTTCTTTCTTTCTTTCTTTCTTTCTTTCTTTCTTTCTTTCTTTCTTTCTTTCTTTCTTTCTCTAGGAAAGGCATACTGAACCAAGAAAAAATGTACTCCAAGAACTGCTGTGTCCTTTAAGAGCTCTAGTCATGTGTGTGCTTATAGTTAAACCAGCTGATCATGCAACCCACTGGATATGTGTGCAGGGGGAAATGACCGGTCTTTGTTTTAGGTAAGAGCAACCACGCTGTGCTTGGATAAGAGAAGGGGCCCAGTGGGCTGGGCTTGGGTACCAACAGGAACCCAACAGGTTGGGCCTGAGAGCAAGGGGAAACACAGTAGGCAGGGATTAGGTGCAGGGGAACCCACCTAGATGGGCTTAGGTACAAAAAAAGGAGCAAGTGGGTTGGGCTTGTTTGTTGGGTATTGACCCAGAGGACTGGGCATAAGTGCAGGAGCAGACACAATAAGCTGGGCTTGTGTGCAAGAGGGAGACCCAGCAGGCTGGGCTTCAGAGTAGAAGGGGGTCCCAGAGAACACGGCTTAGTTGCAGGAGGGGAACCAGAGGGAAGGGTGTGTGTGTGTGTGCAGGAAGGGGCACAGTGGGTTGGGCTTGGGTGCAGAAGGAGACCCAGAGAGTTAGAATTGTAGGGAGGGGCTCCCAAATGGCTGGGCTTGGTTGCAGGAGGGGGACTCAGCTGGCTGGGCTTAAGTATAGGAGGAGACCCAGTGGGCTGGGCTTGAGTACCAACAGGAACCCAACAGGCTGGGCCTGTGAGCAAGGGGAGACACAGTAGGCAGGGATTGGGTGCAGGGGAACCCACTTAGATGGGCTTAGGTACAAAAAAAGGAGCAAGTGGGTTGGTCTTGTTTGTTGGGTATTGACCCAGAGTACTGGGCATAAGAGCAGGAGCAGACACAATAAGCTGGGCTTGTGTGCAAGAGGGGGACCCAGTGGGCTGGGTTTTGGAGAAGAAGGGGGTCCCAGAGAACAGGGCTTAGTTGCAGGAGGGGAACCAGAGGGATGGGTGTGTGTGTGTGCAGGAAGGGGCACAGTGGGTTGGGCTTGGGTGCAGAAGGAGACTCAGAGAGTTAGAATTGTGGGGAGGGGCCCCTAAATGGCTGGGGTTGTTTTCAGGAGGGGAACCCAGCTGGCTGGGCTGAGGTATAGGAGGAGACACAGTGGGCTGGGCTTGGGTGCAGAAGGGGTATCCAGTGAGCTGGGCTTGGGTGCAGAAGGGGGACCCAGTGGACTGGGCTTGTGTGCACTGCAGTTCTAACATGGTACTTGGTTGAGAGTATGACTACAGTACACTGAGGAGTCTCAAACAGAATGAATCACATGTCTGTATTTTGTCAGTTTCAGTCTATACAGGATCAGATATATAAGCCTGTTTAAAAGATTATACATGTTCTGGCAAAGCCTAACCAGATTGATTTGCACAAGGAATTGCATAACAATGATGCCTTGCTCTGGATAAGGGTATACATATTGCATATGGTTATGACAGATGCGCAAAAAGCAAACTACTGTATTGGGATATTTCTTTTCTCCTAGCATACTACAGTACATCCCTTATACTGCTTTCCCTGCAAACTACTCCTCCTGCATGCTGGATAGAAACAGCAAAAAAAAATCTAAGTTAAAATCTCAAGTAATAAATAACTGAGAAATGTTCTCAGTTTTGAATCTCATGTAATTAACAACTGAGATATTTTCTAAGTAAAAAAACAACAACTAACTCATGAGATGGATTATGTTTAAATAGAAAAAATGCAATCAATCCATAACTACATTATTATTTGAAGTCTGATTTCTCAACTAATGTAGAGGTATATAATAATAATAATAATTTCTCAAGTAATGGCTAGATAGCAAGGATTATACATTAGCTGAGTAAAACCCCTCGACCAATGGTCAAGCTTAATGCTCACCTCTTTAGTTAGTTATTCCTACTGAAAAGGGGAATATTGTGTATTTGCTACCTTAAATTTTTAGTATGGGATTAGATCATTTAAGAGACAGTCTAGCAGTTTAGCCACATTTGCATGTTGAAAATAGCAACAACCTGATCTTGGGAAAATTCTGTAAAAAATCCTGCCCAGTGTCTTGTCAGTACCAGTGGCTATAATGAATAGATGATGCAGCAGTCCATAAAGCACAGTGCTTACTTGAAAAGAAAACACTGTCTTAGTTTTTCAAGTATTAAGAATTGTTTTTGAACTGTTACATCACTCTAAATCCAACTGGACATTCATTTGTAGGCTTTGAAGTCATTTGGATGTTAGCAAGTATTCTTCACTCTAAGGGTCATATGAATAATGCTGAAGCTGCCTAATTAGGCAACAGAAGCAGAACTAGTAGCAAAATTAGATGACTACATGTGAGAAGAAGTAAAACAGGACATAACTGCTAAGACAGCAGAGGAGAACGGACATGATTGACCATTGGTCTTATTCTGCCCAAATATTACTAGGATGCCATGTTTCATACATTTTATACATCGATGCAGTACTCCCTATCAAAGCAATTCGTGTATTGAACACACCTTGAGTGCACCATAGGGTATAGCATGTGTAAAAGATGATATATCAAATAAAGTATGTATTGTGTAAATCTTTTGCTATAGCACACAATGAATTATCATGTCTGTTGACCCACTTAGACAAAGGCAACCACATATATTTTAATAACTTGTGAGTATTCCAACCAGACTTAATAAAGTAAAGGGAGCTGAGAAGCACGCTGGTTAATGGACAAGTCATCTTCTTTATGAGATATTGGTTCTAGTCTTGTTTCAGGTTTTTATTTATTTTATTTATTTATTTCAATCTAGGATTAGAATATACCTTTAAGCACAGTGGAGCTCATTTACAAAGGTTCCACGTCAATAATGGGGAAGGGGTTACAAAACAGACAGAGTATAAAGCACAATAACATGTACAGATAGCATCAAATACAGCAAACAGAAGAACAGCACAATACATAGTAAACACAGGTGACATATTTAGTCAGAATGGTTGTCAGGGATATATTGTACTTTAGAAGCACTGGAATTGTAGTACTGAACTGGGAAAGGATTTTTTTTTCACAGTGGCCCTGGTTTGTTAATAAACAGAGGTCCTATAACTATCATTATCTTTTCTCACAAGTGTCAGTAGATTAAATACACTCACAGATCAACACTGGAGAAATCAGTAAATCTACCACTTGGATTATTTGACTTAGCAGTAAGCAAATCAATTTAAACCTGATCAAAAAATATTTACAATGTGCAAAAACAGCCAAGTTATTAAAAGTTCAGCCACACAAAAAAATGTGATATCTAAAAATGGAAAAGAGCCTAGTTAGATGAACTGACATCCATCTAAATATATGATATTTTAAAATGAACATAGAAAGCATTTGTGTTGGGAGATGCTTGAACACACATCTAGACCTGCTCCTTCTGCTAATCCAAAGCCAGTGTCCATTTTTCAGCATGAGTAAGAGAAACTGCTGATTACCGTTCCTTCCATTGCCATAAAATATTAATATTGCAAATAACTGTATGCAGTACTTGTGCCCATTCCTGAAGAAGGACATCAAATTGTTGGAGGGAGTGCAATGTAAGGTGACCTAGATGATCCAAGGATTGGAGGAAAAGTCCTACAGGGATAGATTGGGCAAGCTGAACATGTACTCCTTGGAGGAGAGAAGGGATAGGGGGATAGGACTGAAACCTTTAAATACCTTAAGGGGTGTGTAACCTGGGTGTTATTCTGGATGGTGAACTGACGCTTAAATCACAGGTATCTGCTGTTGTTCAGTCCTCATTTTACCACCTGAAGAATGTCACCCAGGTAAAACACCTTGTTCTGCCTGATGACCTTCTGACTTTGATCCATGCCTTTGTGACCTCCCACCTTGTCTATTGCAATGATCTCCACCTAGGGCTTCTGGAAGTTGATGTCCACCATCTGCAGCTGGTGCAGAATGCAGCAGCCAGGCTGTTCATGGGCTTACCTAGATCAAGCCATGTTAAGCCTTTGCTCCATGAACTGCACTGACTTCCAGTATGGTGGAGGATAATCTTCAAGATCAGTTTGCTGATCTGTAAGGCCCTACATGGACAGGGACTGCATTACTTGCAAGACTTCCTGTGTCCCTACCACCCTCTCTGCCCACTTCATTCCACTGATGAGGGATTGCTAGAGGTTCCCAGGGTTTGTTTGAAGACTTCAGGGGCAATATCCTTTGCATTTTTGGCACTAACCCTGTGGAACTCTCTACCTCATCAGGTTAGAGAGTGCCTGTCCACCAAGACTTTTAAAAGAGCCTTAAAAACTCATTTGTTTACATTGGCCTTTTCAGATGTTCAGTGGGATTTGCTGCCTGTTTTATTTGGTTTTATATATTTATAGTAGTTTTAATATCTATTGTACCTTTGGATTTTATGTACAAGTGCTTTGATACTTGAAAATAACTTTTTGTAAATGAATTGACTTGACTTAAGGGGATAAATAATGTTAATACAGAAGGGATTTTCTAGCTTAGAAGAGGGAGAGCTATGAGAGGGCATCAGCTGAGATTGGGGGGAATATTCAAGAGGGAAATCAGGAGACATTTTTTCCCTGAATGAGTGGTGGACAGGTAGAATGCGCTGCCCGAGGAGGTGGTAACCTGTAGAACGGTGGGCAGTTTTAAGAGGGGTTGAGACAGGATGAGGGGATATTGTGATGAAGAGAGGTGGGGAAGGTGGGGCAGCTGCAAGTTGAGGGGTTAGCTGCATGACTGAGCAGATTCAATAGCCTGTAAGGCCTGCTTCTGCTGTCATTTTCACATGTTCATATGTTTATATAACATTTAATTAGACATGTTAAACAAAACATGACTACAGTACAAGTCACATTAAACTGTTCCTACAATGAGTTGTTTTAGCATTTCTGACTGAGTTGCATAAATGTTGCTAGATCCAGCACAAAGCCCTGCACAAACTGTTTCTTTAGATTTAAAACTCAGTTTTGCATTGAATTGTGACTGGACTGCTCAACACATTCCAATTCAGTGGCAAAAATATTTTACAAACATTGCACTTGAGCTGGTTAAACACTGAAAAACAAAACAGTATGAGCTGCCAATGCATTACCAACTGTAAAAAGCAATGCTAAACCAACTCATTGGTGGAAAAGTTTAATGCGACTTGAACTGTAGTAATTATTTAGCACTCCATCCATTTTTAAACCCACACATTTGGGGTCAAGTAACCACCAGTTATATCTTGTTTAACATAACTAATTAAATTGCCAAAAATCTTTAAAATCAGTGCCTCGTCAGAGGTAGTAAAGGAAGAGAGGGAAGTTACAGCATCAAGAAGCAACTCAGACTTGGCTTACAGTAAGGGGGAGGAGGAGTAGATTCTGCTGATTAATATTGGGAGGAGGGTAGGAAAGCCTATACAGGAGAAATTCATCAGAATAAGGGATGGCAGACATCACGAATGCACATAAGATGTACATAAATGGGCCCACTACCCCTTTGCTTCCTACAGTCTTGTCTATGGACTGCATACCCTGGGATCCAAATTGCCACATCACTGACCTGGGCTGGCAACAAAGACTCAATGACGACAAGCACAGTAGGTTGGAACTGTAGGTTTCACAACCAAAAAAGTTCGGCTCAAGGAGTAGACACCTGACAGTTTTGGTGAAAATGCAAAGCCCCTTGGCAACAGGACAGAGTTTAGCTCCATATCTTCTGACCAAAGAAGCAGAAGGGAGAAGAGGAGCTTTAGAGAGAAAGATTTTCAGTGAAGGAACCTTAGAAGAAAAAAACAAGGGGATTAGGAGCAATAAGAAAAACAGTACACAAGAGGGGTTCTAAATTAAGAGAGTGAGAAAGAAAAAGCCAGGGAGAGGAGGGGAGAGGAAGAGGAACATAGCCTAGCAACCTTTCTTAATTGATAATGTGCTAGAGACTATATCTGCCACTTAGGCTAAGCACCCCTTTGACCTGTTTAAAGCTTAACTCATTCCAGAAAAGGAGTTCAAATGCTGACCAGTATCCTTGACTAGGCTCCCATATAATCCACCAAAAAAGGAGAGGAATTTTGTTTGATATTGGGGTTTTCATGCAAACTATATTTAAAAATACTTTACAATCCAGGAATGGGAGGAGAAAGAATGCTGCTGCTATTTCAGTGCACTGGGAGATTTAAAGCATACACAGATAGACTGGAGAGAAATTCGATTGCGGTTACACACACAGGGAAGGAGTTTCAAAAGGATCCACAAAACAACTGCCTCCAGCAATTTTCAAATGTCAAATCCTTCCAAATGGTTAGACCATCTATTAAATAATCTAATCAGTGTCCGCATTTTACATTTAAAAAGATGTACTGTAAATTGAGGCAAAAAATAAGGCAACCCACATTTGCATCATTTTTTCACTACAAAACAAGACATTTTATCACTGATGGAGACAACTTTTAAAGAGGAATTCTGGGCAACATTTTTAGCATCAATAAATTAAGAACTTGGATCAGAATATCCCCAATCAGCCTTGCGCCAAAAATGAGATCTCTAAGTTACTTTGTTTAAAAGTTACAAGTCATTATGCAATCCTATTCAGAAAAGCCTATTTCAGTAAAGAGTTACTGATGATGTCACAACCAGAAATCACAGTTTAGTCCTTCCTGCAAACTACCTTATAAGACTTATTTCTCCCACATTATATAAAACTGCAATTATAGTAAACATCTGAAAAAAGGAAAGCTGACACTGGGTGGGTCAGGGCATATATTTCCATAATGTGCAGATGCAAGGTACAGTACTTAAGAATGTGATGAGGGGGGTGGAATACAGTGGCAAACGTGGCTTTAGAATGACAAAAATGTGTGCAATTTTTAAAATACTGCAGGGATGAGATTTCAAAATGCCACCAGACTGCAACTGTGGAATGCAGCAATGACACAATCTCAGAAAGTTGTTGGGACACACAATTTTGGAAAGTGGCAAGAATGCTAAAGTTCATAATGTGGCAGTGTCATATAGTTTTAGAATGTGACAGAGATACACAGTTTTGAAATGCGGGAGACACATAGTTGTGGAAGGTGGTAGGGATGTGTAATTTTGTAATGTGTCTTGGATGCATTCATTTGGCATGTGATGATGATGATGCACAATTTCAAAATATGGCTGGTAGGCTTGATTTAAGATTGTGGTGGCAACATTCAGTTTTAGAATGTGGCGTGAATACGGAATCTCAGAATGTGGTGGTGACGCAGTTTCAGAATGTGGTAATCACATGCAATTTCAGAATGATGCTGGGATGCATCATTTTAGAATGTAACTTGGACAAGCAATTTTTGAATGTGGCAGTGACACTCATTTTCAAAATGTGGTGGGGATATACAATTTTGGAATATGGTGGGAATGCACATTTTCAGAATGTGACGATGACAGGCAATATTGGAATGTGGAAGTTTACACACAATTTCAGAATGTGGCAGGCAGTTACAATTTTAGAATGTAGAGGAGACATTCAGTTTTGAAATGTGACAGTGACGTATAATTTCAGAATGTGGTGGTGATGCTCCGTTTCAGAATGTGGAAGTGACATACAACTTCAGAATGTGGCGGTGACACACAGTTTTGGAATGTGGCAGTGACAAGCAATTTCAGAATGTGGCAGTGATGCACAATTTCAGAATGTGGCAGTGGTGTGCAATTTCAGAATGTGGTGGTGATGTGCAACTTTGGAATGTGGTGGTGATGTGCAATTTCAGAATGTGGCAGTGATGCATAACTTTGGAATGTGGCAGTGATGTATAATTGTGGAATGTGGTGGTGATGCACAATTTCAAAATGTGGCAGTGACACACAATTTCTGAATGTGGTGGTGATGTGCAACTTTGGAATGTGGTGGTGATGTGCAATTTCAGAATGTGGCAGTGATGCATAACTTTGGAATGTGGCAGTGATGTATAATTGTGGAATGTGGTGGTGATGCACAATTTCATAATGTGGCAGTGACACGCAATTTTGGAATGTGGCTGTGACATGCAATTTCGGAAAGTGGCCGTGATGCACAATTTCACTTTCGGAAATGTGGCAGTGACGCACAACTTTGGAATGTGGCAGTGATGCACAATATCAGAATATGGTGGTGACATGCAATTTCGGAATGTGGCAGTGATGCACAGTTTTGGAATGTGGTGGTGACGCACAATTTCAGTTTTGGAAATGCGACAGTGACACAATCTCAGAATGTGGCAGTGACACACATCTTTGGAATGTGGTGGTGATGCACAGCTTCAGAATGTGGTGGTAATGCACAACTTTGGAATGTGGTGATGATGCACAGCTTCAGAATGTGGTGGTGACACAATTTCAGAATGTAGCTGTGATGCACAACTTCTGAATGCAGCAATGACACAGTTTTGAAATGTGATGATGACAGTTTCAGAATGTGGCACTGAAACACAACTTTGGAACATGGTGTGGATGTTCAATTTTGAAATGTGGCTGGGATGCACAATTTTGGAATATTGCTAGGACACACAATGCTGGATTGTGGTGGGGATGTGATGCAAAATTTTGACATGTGGTGGGTGCGTACAGTTCTGGAATGTGGCAGGAACAAGAAGTTTCAAAATAAAATGGTGCATCCTGTCACATTCCAACAGTGCACATCCTTACTATATTCCAGAATTGCCAGTCCCTGCTAAATTCCTTGATGTGTGTCCCTGTTGTATTCTGAGATTGAGTGTCATACCACAGTGCAAGATGGTGCATCCCTACTACATGCCGAAACTGCATGTCCCCCATCCCTCCAACATTCAAGCATTTTGCACCATTTAGACATGCTACACCTTGCTTCAGCACTGCATTCCAAAACCACCTCCTGATGTGTTCTAAAACACATTACCATGCATCTGAACATTCTGGAAACACAAGCACTGCAGGCAACCCTGTGTCAGTTTTTGTTTTAATGATTACTACAGTTACTGTTTCTACAACTTCAGAGAAATAGGTCCTATAATGTTGCCAACAGGGAGGACTAGTCCATGAGTTCTGGTTGTGACATCATCTTCACTGAAACTGCCTTTTTTGAACAGGGAGTGAGATCATGGTTACAAAATAGCTCATAACTTTAAAATGAAGTAATGTAGAAACCTAATTTTTGGTATAAGATTTAGTGGGGGTAGGCTGATTCTAATTCTGCAATGTAGTACTTTTGACCAGACGTCTCTTTAAAAATAGCAACAAGGCTGCTCTGACACATTTGAGTACACACCACTTGCATCCACGTCCAGCCCTTTTGAAAAATCCTGCCCCAGGAGTTTAAGTGACTTGTTCAGAGTTAAGCTGTGTGTAAGTGGCAGTTGATGAATTCATCCCAGGTCTCCAAGTTATCGATTCTCTGCTCTGATCACTATACCAAACTACCTCCTTAATCTCCTCAATATCTCTGATGTGCCCACATTCAACCTCAGTCTAATCAGAGCTGTTCAGCAATTGACCTCCTTCAAGCAGTTTAATTGGTCATTCATCAAATAGGCCAGCCAGTATCAGCAACAAACATAATGATATAACTAAGGATGATTGCTACAGCAATAATAATTCTCATTATACCTTGGTCTTAAAAGATCATGTGCAACATTTTTTACATATTGTTAATAAAAGCCTGAAAAAACTTGAATTTAAGTCCCTCTGTAATGATTTGTGTTTCCTGAAAATTTCATGCTGTTTGGTTATGTGGTTTTCTTTAAATCAGTATTTGTTAACTTGCTCTACAGTGGCTGGAAACAGTGGGGTTATTTCTGTCTCTCTCAATCAAGCTAGGAGAGTGATGACATAATCTTGGAGTGTATGCTGTTGCTACAGCAACAATTTTACCATGACTGATGCTACAGCAGCATCAACGACAGGTCACTGTAGTGTCAGCATGGGACCCCAGCACTGCTTTCTGGTGGTCTTGTACCCCCTCCCCAAATCAACTCCAGCTCAGAGTTGATTACTTTAGTTATGGGAGTGTGGGGGCACAGCCACCCTGCATTGATGGTTCAGGGGCAAAGCACCCTGAAGAAAACACAGTCCGAAGTGACCAACTTAATGCCGACTGCAAATGCTGTCGACATAAAGGCATTGCTGTAACATCGGTTGACAACGAATTTGCCGACCGACTGTCATAGATCCATCTTAGAGTAGCTTGCTGCTTCAGATTCCCAATCAGAGCAGTCTGTAGAGTTAATGGTTTTCTCTACAGGTTTCTTTTTTTTCAAATTGAATAAACCTTTCTAAACAAGGAAATGAAGAGGCATAAAACAGAGACAAATATTAACCTGGAGGTACAAAGGAAGGAAAAATAATTCAAAAACCACTCCAGGAGTCAGACATTTTACAGAATAAAATAAACCAAAAATCAACAAACACTACCCCCTCATCCCCCTCTCTGCCACTGGAGGAGATTAATTAGGGACATAGAAAACACAGGTCCAGAGTCCTGACCTGCTATGCACCAGTCTGTGAAAAAGGAGTTATGGGGAACAATTAAATAAACACTCACACCATGAGTAAAACATACAATGGTTCCCAAACAAGCTTATATTTAGACAAATTGCCAGACATACTGGCTATAAGGCACTCAGCTTGCAAGGCAAACAGAATCTCCCTGTATCATTCTAGGGAATGAGGGGTGCACTGATCTAGCCAGTGCCGAAGAACAACCATTTTCACACATGCTGAAATTAAAGCCATATGTGACTTCTGGTTGCCAATCAGGGTGTCAGTATATTCACCCAGAAGGCATATTTCAGGGCAAAATGCCTCAGATAACCCAAACAGAGGGTCTAAGCAGGCTTGAATTAATCTCCAAAAGAGAACTACTGTCTCACATGACCATAAAATGTGAAGAAAGGTACCAGGCTCTTTATCACATCTGGGGCAAGAGTCCATGGATAAACGACCCATCTTATGCAATTCAACTGGGGTATAAGAAAGGTTATGAATGATCCAGAATTGCATAAAGTGGTATCTATCCCACTTTATTAGTGTGTATAAATGCTTCCAGATGAGTTTCTAGGGGGAGTCTTAACTGGAAGAGCCTAGTCCCACCAATAAAACCTTGGACCCTTA
Organism: Neoceratodus forsteri; assembly: GCA_016271365.2. NCBI lineage: Eukaryota > Metazoa > Chordata > Ceratodontiformes > Ceratodontidae > Neoceratodus > Neoceratodus forsteri. Next base: position 1,549,039,262 of record CM057452.1, on the reverse strand, counting down.
TTGGCTACCAGACAATCCTGCAAGGACTGGTAATAATATGAGATGAGATGGGAGGAGGGGGCTGAAAGAAGGAGGGGAAGGACAAAAGTGAAATGGGGACTCTGCCACTGCCCAGTACCAAAAAAATTGCATAAGCATGTGGGACAATTGACAGTATCAGAAACAGGAGGTAGTAGACCAGTGGTACAAGGTACGTGCCTCCTGAAAGGATAGCAATTTCTGGTTGAGAAGAAGGTCCCCAACTGTGTCCATGCCCATATCAGGCCAACACCCCCCTCAAAAGCACCTGCCCAGCAATCCGAAAATTGGGGGTCCCAGACAAGGGTTGTGAGGTATCCCTGTATGGGCAAATCTTAAGTAGAGAACAGAGATGTGAATGAATGTGGAGGGATGCATCCAAAGGTGTGTCCCACAATAGTTGGGGAAGTTTCTTCCATTGGGAGATACTATAAGAGAGTGACCAAATTTCCAATCCATGAGTCGCACATAAGGAATGCTCAATGTCCACCCAGCTCAGAACATATGATACCAAAAGGTCACCACAGAGGACCACAACCAATAAGACAGTCTAATAAGATGCAAGGCTAGGTACTATAAAAAGAAATGAGTGGCTTGTAAACCTCCATCCTGATTAGTGTGCATTAATTTAGTAAAAGTCTGATGGGCAGTCTTACCTTGCCATGAGAAGGAGGTAAGAATCCTGTGCACTTGGGTAAACCAGGACTGAGGGAAGGCTAAATTGTACATCTGGAGGGGGTACAATAACTGGGGTAAAACATTCTTTTTAATAATATTCAGTCGGCCCCACAATGAAACAGGTAACCAAGACTAGTGATCTAAGTCCACTTATATGTGGGACAACATTGACTCAAGGTTAAATTGTTTCATCTTGAGAGGGGAAGTACTAAGGTAAATGCCCAGGTATTTCAACTTATCCTTTCACCATACCAGGCCAAGGTGCTCGATATCTGCCTTAAAGGTGGCACTGTTGAGAGGCATAATCTCAGTCTTCGTAAGATTTAATTTGTAGTTGGAGATGGCAATGAATCGAGAAATAATCTACAAAGCAGCAGGCAGGTACATAGCAGGGGAGGAAACGTGGAGCAAAATATCATCAGTGTACACTGTCAGTTTATATTCAATATAACCAATGGAAATAACATGTGCCTGAGGGGAGCAATTCGGTTTCAAAAAAAGATTAAATAAGTAAGGGGAAAGAGGACAGCCCTGCCTGGTACCTTGGTAGAGAGAAAATGTTGAGGATAAAACCCCATTACAAAGTATACAGGCTGTCAGGTGGGAGTAAAGCACCTTGGCCCACCATATAAACTCCTGGGGAATAGGATATTTAGGAAGTCAGGTAAACAGGTACTACCACAAAACTCTATCAAAGGCGTTTTCAGCATTCAGGGATACCAAAGCTGCAGGAATAGGGGAATCCCTGAACACAGTAAGGAAATAGGATAACTTCCTGAGGTGTTCGGATGAACTTCTACCTCTCACAAAGCCCACCTGTTCCCTACTGATGAGAGAGTCCCATACTTGTCCCAGTCTACAGGCCAATACCTTGGACAGTATTTTGAAATCCACATTGATAAGTGATATTAGCCTGTAATTGTAGACTGACTGGGGATCCCTCCTGGGTTTGGGAAGGACCACAATGATGGCCGTAGTAAGGGAAAGATCAGACAGGCCTTCTTTAAGAATATAATTATAAGTGTTGAAAGGAATGGGGGCCACTTGGTCTTTAAAGACTTTATAAAAGTTAGTAGTAAACCCATCTGGGCCGGGGGATTTATCTGGGGCAAGGGAATCAATAGCATGGTTAACCTTGAGGAGGGACACCAGAGCCTGTAGAATTGCAACTTGGAAATCAGTCAGCTGGGGAAGGGATTAATCCTGAAGAAAATTGAACGGGAGAAAAAGGAAGTGAAGGCAGAGTATACAACTGCTGATAGAAGACCTTAAATGCATCTACAATGTCATAGGGTGAAGTCAAGAGGCGACCAGAATCCATTCAAAGAGATGAAGCAATCCAGTCCATAGCTTGTGAATGCAGATGGAGGGCCAGTAATTTCCCAGCCTTCTCCCCCTGGTCAAAGTATTTCACCCTAGAACTCAAGATGAGCTGCTCCGCCTTCTCTCCCAGTAAGGTATTATACTGGAATCAGAGAGTATCCAACTACTCCCACTCTGACCCAGGCAAAGCCTGAGAAATGTGCCCAGCAGCACAATGAATCAATTCCCCATGAAGGGAACACTTCAAGGCTCCCCTTAAAATGTCAAGTTTAGGCATGGAGGGAGAGTTGAGGTCCATAAAGGTAAAAATAAATTATTGGAAATGCTTAAGGAGAGCATCTGATTTAAGTAGCTGGTTATTTAACATCCACACTTTATTTCTGCTCAGTGAAGGAGCCAAATTAAGCTGGATAAGGGTGGGGTGGTGGTCTGAGACAGCCTTAGTGGAATAATGACAGGACACAACACTGGGAAGATGAGTCCACCCCCAACAGAAAGTAATCAGGTCTCAAAAATGGATTCTGTGGAAGGAAGTGGAAAAAGTGCTCCCTACCATCCAGATTTAATGCCCTCCAAGGGTCGACCAAGCCCATGAACTCTTTTTTTTGGGGAGGGGCTCCTCTGCCAGGTATCCACCCTGGTCACGGCCCCAGTCTTCCACCAACTGTCACCTGGGACCCCCCCGAACACCCCCAGCTAATCCCCCCAGAGGGTGGGGCCCCAGAGCTGGGACCCCCTATTCAGCCCCCTCGGAACCAGTAACTAGTTGGGGGGACCCCAGTGGCAGTGGCTAATTGAAACCCAGGGGAAGGCTTCATAGAGGTGGAGGTGCCCATTTCTCCCCTCTTTAATTCTTCCAAAGAGTCAGACATGCAATGATGTCAACGCACTAACGTGCAGACGTCCACTGACTCTTCTCCCCAATGTAGATGCCCGTGGTCTGCTGAACACCCAGCCTCTGCTGGGTGTCAGTACAGCGTGGCACATGATCCTTGCCCATCCCGAAGGAAGGAGAGCTGTTGCAGGATGCTCAGTCCTCCCTTCCCTCTGCCAACCCCCGGCAACCTGAGTCCATTCCCGAACCTGGGTCGCCGGCATGGCGCAAGGTGTGGCATCCAGTGCCTCAACTCTCAGCGCCACCGGGCTGGTGGACTCCATTAATTCTTGTCCCGGGGACAGGCCTTTTGGAGCAGACCAGTTCTATCTAATTCATTACATGAAACCATATTCCAATTCCCTCCTGGGAGAACTGGAACAGAATTCCAAGGAGCTAAAATGGACATCAGAGTGGCACAAAAATGGGGATAATCAGAGGTGGGGCCATGGATCATGCCCAATATCACCTTCAGGTGCCCAAGCAAAGTGCAAGAATTATGTAGCAACCCTGCGAGTCAGCCACCTCCTGGAGGAGGTGAAAAGGAATTCGGAGGGCTATAAGAATAGCCACCTCCTTCTTTTGGGAGTCAGAACCCACTCCAAATTCCTGCCCTACCCAGGAGCACCTAAGAAGGATTACCTAGGAGGGGGGGCAAGTGAGTTTCCTGCAAGAAGGCCACGTCAACCTGTAATTTGTGCAGGTGAAGTAAAAGTTTAGATATTTTGGTAGGGGACTGAGCACCTTTAACATTCCATGTGCAAAAGTTAAAGACTGCCATGGTAAAATGATAAAAGATGACACAAACCCAGACTACGGTGCAAGTAAACCAACAATTGGAAAATACAGTATTTAGTGACATAAACTTACCCCATCCTTTGGTGGCACCCACTCCCCAACTGAATTCCCCGCTCCTTAGTAGAGCAGAAAAAGCAACAAATAACCAAAGAAGAAACACCCACAAACTATTAATCCCCCACTCAGTCCTCTGAGAAAATCCCCAATAACCCCAACAATTGGAGCCCCCCACCCCTCAAACTGGCTCATGAGGACACAAAAGACCAGCACTATTTCAAACACCCACACCCACCCTCCCACCGACCCAAAATTAAACATCAATACTAGTACAAAGGACAACAGTAATAACATTAACACTGAAATTATTAAGGAGGAAAACCTCAACGACCCCATAGTTCTATATGCCCCAAGGTGGACAGCAAACTGTGTCCAGACCTTAGGAGGAAGAACAGGGCTGGGGTCATAGCTATGTAAGTCCCACCTGAAGGATATGTGTGGGAAAAGCCAGACCCTAAAAACATAGCATCTAAATGTAACAACAAAAGTCAAACAATGATTTAGCCATGAATATAGGAACAAACATTGTCATAGCACTCAAGATAAGAAACCTAATAATATAAAGCCAGTTAATAGCATAGAACTTGGCAGCAAAAGTCAAAAAAACAAATAAGCTCAGAGTTTTTGAGCAGACCAAATGGGGCTACCAACTTAATGTATAAGCAGAAAGGAAACAGGGAATACATCAGTTAAAGTTCACAAACAGTACATATTGGATCATCGCTCAAACTGAAGCAGATATTGTAGCATAGGATGGAAGCACCCCGATGAAAAAACTCCTATCAGGATCTTGATTTGATGGAAGTGTGACAGAAGAAACATCGACTGATGCAGTACCTAGCCCCCAGTCAGGTCGGATCCTCCATGCTGCTCATAAATGAAAAAAGTCCAATCTGATCTTGATACCTGGAGATCCAGCACAGCACAAGTAGATGGCAAGGCAAGGCAGATTTTATTTTTCGGGCGCCCAATCCTGGAGGCTCTAGGTGCCGTACAATAAGAGCACACTATCAGTACAATAATATAAGTTAATATAAAAAAACAGTAAAAATAGCAGCATAAATAGGTATAATTAATAAACATCTCTATTAAAACTGAGACTCAGGAGAGAGAGAGGAGCAGGGTACCCATGGAGGACTAACACATAAGGTCCAGGAAGGCCTGATTAAACAGGAAGGCCTTGAAGTGGACCTTAAAAACCTCCACTGAAGGGCCCTCTTGAATAGATGAAGGAAACAAATTCCACAGGACAGGGCTGGCAGTTTTAAGCCTTGTCCTTGGAATCAACAGGAGGCCCCTAGAGGAGGACTGGAGGAAGTGGACTGAGACAGCAGGTGTAAGAAGGTCCAAAAGATAGCCAGGACCCTGCCTGTATAGGGCCTTAAAGGTGAGCAAGCCTACCTTAAAGAGGATCCTCCACCTCACTGGCAGCCAGTGCAGATCAGGCAAAACCGGGGTAATATGGCAGAAGTTAGGCTGTCCAGTCAGCAGCCTGGGGGCTGCATACTGTGCAAGCTGCAGCCAGCAGAGGTTACCACCCCCCCCGAGACCCCGAGGTAGAGCGCATTACAGTAATAAAATCTGGACACCATGAAGGCATGCACTAAGGTGGGGAGGTCCATAGATGGAACTAGGGGCTTAACCCTGGTGATATTCCTAAGATGACAGAAGCTGGTCCGAACAACAGATGACACCTGGAAATCAAATGACAAGCCACTGTCAAAGGTTGCGCCAAAGTTTTGCACCCTAGAAGAGGCCCTCAATGGCACAGATCCCAGGAATAAACTGGTTTTGTGCCAGAGGGCAACCTGTTCCATCTTCTGTTTGACTCTATCACCAGTTTCTCCATCTTGTGGGGGTTCAGTCACAACCAGCTGGAGGCCATCCAGTCATTTATCTCTACAAGGCAACTGTTTAGTACTTCCACCACACTAGAAGCTCTGTGGGCAAAGGAAAAATACAACTGGGTATCATCAGCATAACAATGAAAACCCAAGCCATATTTCCTAATGAGCTCTCCCAGGAGCAGCAGGTACACAGCAAACAACATAGGTGACGAGACTGATCCCTGAGGTACTCCACAAGACAAGAGGCTGAAGGAGGAGGAGAAATTCCCAATCACTACTTGTTTCCTCCTGTTCGTGAGGAATGACTCAAACCAGCAGATAACAGAGCCGGTGAGTCCACAGAATTCCCTCAGGTGGTCAAGCAACACACAATGGTCCGCCATGTTGAAGGCTGAGGAGAGATTGAGGAGAATTAGAATTGTCCCCTCCCCCTGATCTCTAACTCTGAGGAGGTCATTGTGCACCCAAAGTAATGTGGTTTCTGTACTATGACTCACATGGAAACCAGACTGGAATGACTTATAGAGATTCAAGGCCATGAGGTGCTCTTCAAGTTGCCGCACCACAACCTTCTCAACAACTTTTCCCAGAAATGGGAGGTTGGAGATCAGACGGTAATTCGCCTTGATGTCAGGGTCTAGTGATGTTTTTTTCAGGAGGGGACAAACCAGCACCTCCTTCAAGGCATCCAGAAAGATCCCCTCCATCAAAGAGCACTGGACAATCAGGCGAACACCAGGCCAACAGTGTCAACACATCTCATCAAGAAACGTGTGTGCACTGGGTCCAGTTCACAATATGTGTGTTTCAACCTGGAAACAACCTCAGTGACCTCTGAAGCCTCCACTGGTTTAAACTCCCACCAACTAGGTGGAGCACTCTCCGGGCAGTCCAGATGATCACCGTAAGCCACTATAAGGCTCATTGGTGGAATGCCTTGCTGGATGGTGGACACACTGTCCAAGAAGAATTGAGCAAACTCTTCATACAAGGTGTCAGAAAAAGTCTTTTTCGGCTAGTGACAGGCTGGGTTTAGGAGCCTGTCCGAAGTCCAGAAAAGCACAGTTGGTCAATTCTTCCTGGCGGCAATCTCTCTGAATAGGAACTCTGCCTAATTACAAGTGATTGCTCCCTGATACTCACTATAGTGTGAGCACAGAGCCAGTCTATCTGCCTCCAGGCAAGACTTCTGCCAACAGCTCTCCAGCCTCCAACCCACAATCTTCATTGCCTTGAGCTCCCCAGCAAGCCAAGGTGATCTCAAGTGAGAAGATCTGGGTTGTACACGAGATGGTGCGATGGAGTTGAGCACCACCATCATCACCCTATTATAGGTGGTGACCGCAATGCCCGAACACCTTACACATGCACTGTCCACACTAGATAGATCACCTGCCACCAGAAACCCCTCCGGGTCAAACCCCTCAAAGGGTGGTAGCTGACCATCTCAGCAGGGTGAGGGCTCTCGTGGGATCACTGTACAGTGATCTGACCAAATTACCTGGTCAATCTTGAGGTTACTAAACTCAAGCTCCAGTTAGAAGACCAGACCCAACATGTGGCCATCCTGGTAGGTTGCAGTGAAAACTTCCTGTGATAGGCACAGAGATGACATAGTCTGAAGAAGGTTATAGATTCCTAGATTCCCTGTCATTGGCTTAGGCATTGAAGTTTCTAGGACCAAACACTGGGGGACTCCAATGTCTCACCAGCAACAAGGTTGGCTACCTCCTGCAGGAATTCACCTGCTGCTCCTGGGGGGGGGGCAGTAGATAAGGAGAATCCTACATCCTGCGCCCGGACCTCCTCGTATGGCCCCACATTCAAATGGACCCAGTCTTCCCACTGAATGCATGGAGAAGTCAAGCTCAGATCTAAAACAGATGGCCACTCCCCCCACCCCTGCATTACACTCTGAGGCAGTGCACCACCGTGTACCCAGGTGAGACGGCGGCCTCTAAAACTGGGCCAGCATTATCACCCACCCAAGTCTCGGTAATGCAAGTTAAATCGATCAAGGAAATTGGGTCTGTGATAATGGCGATCTTGTTCCTAATCGATCTGGCGTTGCATAGCACTGCCCTCAGGGGATTGGTGGACAGTGTAGTCCTTTTGACTTCCTGCCCAGTTGACCTGGTGAGAGCCCTGGGAATGGGAATCAAGTACCTTTCACCTCTCACAAGGCCTCGTTGATATTCAGGGAGCCTTCTGCACCCAATAACCCCAATCCTGACCCCTTCTGGAGGTCACGTGATGCAGGGCGCCTGAAAGCAGCACTATGCTGGAGCTCCCACTTATTGACTGCTTATAACCCCTTTTTTTTGCCCTTCATTCGCCAAAGGGCACAAGCTAAGCATCGATTCTAAGCTTTTTTACCATTTGGTATCTTCGTGGCAGAGTTTTGGCTGATTCGCAACAACGTAACCAGCTTTACAGCCGAAATGGAAGCGGAGTTGAAGCAGGCCGGTATCCGACATACCCCACCACCCACACCAGAAAAATCGTCTAAGAAATTGAAACATCAAAGTTCTGGGAACGCTCCCAAGTCTGCTACTTCTGGCACATTACCGATTCCTCTTACTGAGGACCGTTTTCTTCAGAAATTGCTCCCGTTTAAAGAAACTTTAGAGGATATCTCAGCAGAGCTAAAATCTATTCGTGGAGACCTAAGTTCCCTGTCTACAAGAATGGGTGACTCAGAAGCGTGAACCTCTTCGCTGGAGAATTGGAGAGAGAAGTCAGAAGCAGAAATTGTACATCTGAAACAGCAAATTAGCAAACTCCAACTGAAAACCGAAGATTTAGAGGGGAGACGTAGAAGGAATAATTTGATGATCTTGGGTCTGCCTGAACTGGAGGAAGGTTCTGTCACCATAGCCTTCCTACAGAAATTCTTCCTTAAGGTTGTTGGCCCTTCTCCCCTCAACCCACAGTATCACATTGAGCGAGCCCACCATTCCCTGAGGCCAAAACCCCCACCTGGTGCATCCCCAAGGCCTTTAATTGTGAAATTCCTAAGTTTTCTGGAGAAGCAACATGAACTTTCTAAAGCAAAGGAGCTCCAGGCTATTTTGTGGGGCAGCTCCAAGTTGAGGATCACCAAAGATCTCCCTTACGAAACTCGACAAAGAAGATCTGCTCTTCGTCCTATGGTTAACAAGCTAATTGTGGCAGGAATAAGATTTAAGATGCTTTACCCTGCTAAGTTACAAGTGGTAGTTGACAGAGTGTGATATGCATATGATTCCCCAGAGCAAGCGGCCACGGACCTTCCCAACAGACTACCTAACTTGTTTAAAGCAAGGTGAACTTTTCACTGCAGTTGCCTGAGGACAATCGTTCTTTTTTGCTGTGGAGCTGTGTTTTATTTTTTTTACCTTTTGATGTTTTCCTGTCCCCTTTCCTTTGGTTCCTCAGGGAGAGGATGGGTGGGTGGGGAAGGCTGTAGTGAGGTCTAGTGGGCCAGTATCTGGCTCAGCACAGTGTTCGAGCATTATGGTGTAAGGGTGGGTGGGAACTTTGTTTTAGGGGGCATTTTCGTAAGCTGTTATTATGGATGGAGCAGTAGGTCCCACTGGTTTGTTTCCCCCTTATATCCTCACATTGCTCGGTGCTGGGTTCACCTCAAGAGAGTTAAACAGTCCAGCAAGTTTATTGGGAACCCCAGGGTTTTCCATCTCCCAAGTGATGACCTTTTGGGGAAGCCTGGTCCAAAAGCACTAGTGGGAGACATGTGCCTCCTCGGGAGTGGGATAATCTGGTAGGGTTTGCGAGTGAGCAAATTGACAGGCAGTTTTCAGGACTCCCACTATTATTCTGGCATGCCAATGGTAACCCTTTGGAGTACAACAATGTTGGTCAGGGCTCTCGTTGGCCAGTTCTCCAGAGGGTCGATGGGCGGGGAGGCTTTGGGATGGAGGCAACTTTGGGAGCGATGCGTAACGTACCTAGGAAGGGGGCTAAGGGTGCACCACCTGTGGGATGTGGGGTTCAGAGAGTGCCTCAATTTAGTAAGTTTTCTTTTCTGGATCCAGTCCATGGCGCTATAAATCAGATTTGGTTCTTGAATGTAGTGCACCCTTCTCATTGGAGGGCAACCTATTGGGTCTGGTTCTCATTACATGTAACAAAGACTCTGGAATCTTCCCTAGTACACAGGTGGGGACCTTTTGTATATATGTGAGGGGTTTGGGGGGGGTTCATTATTGTCTCGATCTCTGGCTTCGTGGTCTGTGTTCACTATTAGATAGCTAAGATTTCCTACTCTCTCAATGTCTCTAACATTTCATGAATTTCCCTGGAAAGGGAACCTTTTCCTTATTAGAAAATACAAAATCACACATGCCCACACAATGCAAAGCATCATGAGCTGCATATGCAAATCACCACAGAATGTTATGCTGGTCCAACTTTGAGCAGAATTGCATGGTGCCGAAAGGCCTCTCACACAGTTTGCAAAGGGTACTAACAGATGACATAGACACGTGTTTCGTCCTACCAGGACTCATCAGTATGCCTCGTCTGTTTGACACCCCAGTGGAATGGACCAGCTACCCTAAGACAGTGTGTCTTGGATGTGTTGTGGTGAACCCATTAACCCATTTGCATATGCAGCCCATGATGCTTTGCATTGTGTGGGCATGTGTGATTTTGTATTTTCTTGAAACTTGGCTTCCCAGCCAAATGCCCTTTGGGGTAACCCTTGCCTCAGTGTTTGCACACAGAGGTTCTTTGTCTTTTAAATAGTTTTTTATTTTAATGGGTTCACCACAACATATCCAAGACACACTGTCTTAGGGTAGCTGGTCCATTCCACTGGGGTGTCAAACAGACAAGGCATACTGATGAGTCCTGGTAGGATGAAACACGTGTCTATGTCATCTGTTAGTACCCTTTGCAAACTGTGTGAGAAGCCTTTCGGCACCATGCAATTCTGCTCAAAGTTGGACCAGCATAACATTCTGTGGTGATTTGCATATGCAGCCCATGATGCTTTGCATTGTGTGGGCAAGTGTGATTTTGTATTTTCTTGAAACTTGGCTTCCCAGCCACATGCCCTTTGGGGTAACCCTTGCCTCAGTGTTTGCGCACAGAGGTTCTTTGTCTTTTCCTTATTTATTCTTTTCCACAGGGGTTGTGGGGGATGGGGGGTGGGACTGGAGTGTGCCTTTTGGGATTGCCTGGTCTGTTAATGGCGCTTGCTTCCTCTTTCTTCATTAAACTGCTGCATGACCTTGGTGCCAATTAAGATTGCAACGTGGAATGTCAGAGGTATCAGGGAGCTGCCCAAAAGATATCAGGTTCTCAGAAACTGTGCCTTCCTAAATATTGACATCCTTTTGATGCAGGAAACCCACCTCACAGCCTTGGAAACAAACGGGTTATGTCGACAGGGTTTTTCTCAAATTTTCACGTCCTGTGGGTCATCTTCTAGTAGAGGGGTGGCAATTTTGGTTAAAAGACACATATCATTTGTGGCAGAAGAGAGTCTAACAGATCAAGAGGGCAGATTTATTATTGTTAAGGGTACTTTAAACAATGCCAGGGTGGTGTTAGGGGCAATATATGGTCCAGTTGGAGGGGATGCGGACTTTCTTATGAGTCTGGCCAACAAACTGAGCACATTCTTGCCCTCCCTGCTTATTCTAGGGGGCGACTGGAATATTGCCCTATCATAAGACCCAGACAGAACTCATAGGCCATTAAGACCCCTTACCCCTCTGCAAATTGCCTTGAGGGATTTTATGGACTTATTGGGTCTGTGTGACCCATGGCGTCTGTTTAACCCCTCTAGCCATCTTTTCTCCTTTTATTCCCATGTCCACCGGTCGTGGTCCAGAACTGATTATGTCTTAATAAGCACCACTCTTCTGGCTGGTATTCACCAAACAGGTATTGAACCAATTGTTATATCTGATCATTCTGTGGCATGGATTCTAATTTCCCCTGATCCGAACTTTCAAAGGGACACCACATGGAAGTTAAATACAGAACTCCTAAAAGAGGAACGAATAATATCCCACATTAAGTCGCAAATCTCCTCCTTTATAGATTTCAATATGGGTTCCACTTGTAGAGAGGACCTGATCTGGTGTTCCTTTAAATGCTACATCAGGGGAGAATTCATCAAGCTAGCTTCCAAAAGGAAAAAACAGAGGGGCTTAGGTTATTTCGTTGCTGAATCAAATAAGGATGGCTGAAAATAGCCTATCCTCTTCATCTTCCCAGTCTGATCTGGAATCCCTATTGAAACTTAGGGATGAATATGCCGGTTTGCTAAGAGAAAAGACAGAATATGCCATCCTTAAAACCAAAGCTCATTATTTAGACCAAGGTGAGAAGCCAGGTAGAATGTTAGCCCTTCGACTGAGGGAAGTAGAAAGCTCAAGACTGATTCCTGCACTATATTCTCCAGGTGGCTCTATTAAAACCTCCCCTCGAGATATTTTCCAGGTTTTTGAAGCCTTTTATAGGGACCTATACAGTAACGGTATTTCTCCTGCTTCCCATTCTCATATTGAACATTTTCTGAATGGCCTTAATCTTCCTTCCCTACAGACCCAGCAGTGCATGATCCTGGCCTCTCTCATTACTCTGGTTGAAGTAGAGGAAGCAATCAAGGGGCTAGCATCTGACAAATCCCCAGGTCCCGATGGTTTCCCCTCTAACTTTTATAAAGTCTTTTATAAGGAGGTAGCTCCCTTCTCTTGAAACGTTTTGACTATATGTTCACCTCAGATCCCCTAGACCCCACTTTGCTGGAAGCCACGATAGTCCTGATCCTGAAACCAGACAAACCCCAGAATGAGCCGGCCAGTTACCGTCCAATTTCATTATTAAATTATGATATAAAAATCTTAACTGAAATCCTATCTCTTAGAATTAAACAGGTTTGGTCTAATTTGCTGAGTCCTGAACAGGTGGGGTTTGTGCAAGGCAGATCTTCTGCTGACCACTTGAGAACCCTCTCACATATTTTCCAGGTTGCCCAAGACTCCCAGATCCCCATGACTTTAGTCTCATTAGATGCAGAAAAAGCTTTTGACAGGGTAAACTGTGATTTTCTTTGGGCTACTCTCAAAAAAATGGGTTTTCCAGAAACCTTCACTCAATGGATTCGAATGGTGTATACAAGGCGCCCATGGATAGAATTTATTGCAATGGATTTTTTCCTCTCGATTCCCTCTGTTTACAGGCACTAGGCAAGGTTGCCCCCATCTCCTTTTTTGTTTAACTTATATTTGGAACCCCTTTTAATTAGTATTAAGAATTCATCTCAGGACATAGGTTACTCAGTATACCAGCAATCTCTGACCCTCTCAGTCTATGCAGATGATATTCTTTTACATTTGGTCAACCCAGAAACCTCATTAACACATGCATTACAAATTATCGAACAGTTTGGACAAGTAGCTAACTATAAGTTAAACCTTTCCAAATCAGTTATATTTCTATTAAATGTTCTTGCGCACCAAAGTAACTTCTCTCATTTCAGTATGAAATGGTCCTCTTCCTCAATCAAATATCTAGGCATTCATCTCACTAGGGACCCAGAGGTTCTCAGGAGACTCAGTCTGGATGATTTGGTGCTGAATATACAGCAAGACCTCCAAAGATGGGTCAAACTCCCTTTGTCGTTATGGGGTCATATTAGTATTATAAAAATGAATGTTCTACCCCATCTCTTCTACCCTTTAAATTTATTGAATATCTGGCTTCCTTTGTCTTACTTCCAACAGCTCCACCTTGCTCTTTCTAAATTTATCTGGCAGGGTAAACACCCTAGACGGGCCTTCCTTAAACTCAATTTACCAATGGAGAGAGGTGAACTCTGCCTCCCCAATTTTATTTTTTACTATTGGGCGAGTCATCTGTCCAAAATGGGGAGATGGTTTGAGCCCATACCCAGTGAACATTCTCCCATATGGCAACAGTTGGAGAAGAGGCTCCTGGATATGCATAATCTTAATTCACCCAGAGTTTTTTATTACGCTTTTTCGACGTTACCCCCCCTCCATACAAAATTCGACGGTGGGGATCGCTATAAAGGTTTTGACCCAGTGTTGGAACTTCTTTAACATTTCATCCAAAAAGGATACGGCTCAACCCCTCACTTTAAACCCTAACATCAAAATAGGAGGTTCTCCGCTTTCAGCAGGCTGGCTTTCTCAGTTACAAGATATTCTTGTGGAAAGCCTGTTTTCTCAGGATTCCCTGCTCTCCTCAACTGACATAATCGCCAAACTGAATATTCCTCAGAAACATATTTTTAAGGTATTTCAGTTGAGGCATCTTATGGTCTCCCTTTTTGGAACCACATTCAGGTTGTCTCAAGCCAGGCCTTTCTTAGAGCAGATTCAGGAATGTGCAAATAAAGCCCATGGAATTTCCAGGATTTATTCCTTTTTACTGGATATTAAATACCCTAACACCCTCACAGGTTCTAAAATCTGGACTTCTCTTCTGCCAGACTTCTCCTTGATTTGGAGTCAGATTTGGGGGGACAGGCATAGATATCTTACTCAAGATAAGCACAGACTCATACAGTACCATAGCTTAAATAATCTATACTATACACTGGTTAAATTGGCCAAACTAGGCAGATTGCCTCTGGCTAACTGTACACGGTGTGGCACAGCTGAAGGGAACCTGATACACATTTTCTGGCATTGTGATAAGGTGACTCCTTTGTGGAATACAATCCAAACTAATCTAGATCCCCTTCTGGGATTGGGTGACTTGTTTACCAGGGAAATATGTATTCTAGTGGTGTTCTCCAATATTAAAGTTCGAGAGCATAGATTTCATATGGCTCTAATCTCCATAGCAGTCAAAAGACTGGTTCTCAAGCACTGGATGGACCAACTAGCTATATCATATGCTGAATGGTTGAAAGAAATGTCTCTTTGTTATAACACTGAAAGGTTAATAGCAAGCTCCTGGAATTGTATAGCTTCTTTTAAACAGAAATGGGGTAAATTGTATGCTTTATATTTGAAGTAGACTTATGTAACACATGCCTCTGACTGTTTTAACTTGTCTTAGCTTCTTTTTGATAGTTGTCTTTGCTGATTTACTATTTGCCCACTTGTATCAATTGGTCTTGCTGTTTGTAATAAGGCACGCTCCAGGGAGGGGTGGGAGGGTATTGGGAGGAGGGAGGGGGAGGAGGCATTTAAACTTTAATTTATTTTATTGGGTTATATTGGATCCAATGACATTCTGGTGTCATGTCACCTTTAAGCTATTTTGGTAATTATCAATGTGTGGTGCATTTGTCCTGGTTATATTCTCTGTGATAAAACATAATATTAATAAAGATGTTGAATTTCAAAAAAAAAATCCTGACCCCTTCTATAGTGCACGGGGCGCCACGCCATACAGGATCAGTGCACCTCCTCTTTACCCCTATCTCCCGACAACAACGTGCTGTAATGGTGGAAATTGGGAGGTTGGTAAAAAGCCACAGACTGAGCAGCTGGGACACCCCGTACACTATCAGGGCCCACCCCAGGCTCCCCAGTCCTCCCAGACACATAAAGTCCAGCCACAGAGGACCCCTAGCAACTAACTCACCCACTCGCTCAGATTTGTCTTGACAAAGCAACAGTGCGAAGTGAAACGTACATCAACATTTTTTTCCTGTGAGGAGGTGTGACTTTTTTCAAATAAACAGTTTTATCATTCGCTATAGTGTGGCATTTTATGGCCTGTGAAGTGCAACTGAGAGTTTATTTCTTTTTTCAGTGTCCGAGCGACTTGTATTTCGACTCCTTCTGTGCTATCCTGAGCTGTTTTCTCGTGTTGTTTATTGGAGTTGAATGAACAATGTCAACTCCCTGATCACAGTGAGAAGCCCAAAGGGAAAGTCCAGTCAAAGCAGGACACCGGATGAGGAATTAGAAAGAGATATGTCAGATCAACAGTCCGTAGAAAATGCATCAGTAAAGGAGACATAGAGGATCCAGAATCACCCCTGCTGGCCAGAATGATGACTCCAGAATGGCACGCGTGAACCCAGAGTGAAGAAGCTGAGCATAAAGTCCACCTGGTCCAGATCGTAGCCTGTGTGCATGCCGCTGGCCAAGGAGGGATCAATTATGCCTTCAAGCCCCCAAAATTGAAAAGTACTGTGGACAAAAACAAAAAATATATAGATGCCACAACCAGCACAATCAGCCCAAAAATAACTTACACCAGGCAGAATTAATTAGTAGGACACTCTCTTCAGATGGCTTTAAACAGGTCAGGAAGAAGGGATTTCTAGTGAAAGACTAGGTTTGCTGGCAAAGGCACCTAGCTTCACCTGAGCTCTTTTCCGCTAGGTTTGCTTGTAACCACAGAGCAAGGAACCGCATTATCAGAGCAAGGAAAAAGATTAAGGCTTCTTTTTGTAAGGCAGATTTACTGTGTGTTACTATTTTCATTTATGCTCACAAGGTTTAATACTGTTTTTTTGCTTACATTTTACTGCTGTAATCTTCTCTGTTTCAGATTGCTGTTGCAGAGTATACTTTCTGCTGCATTATTACAGGGTACACCTACAGGTTTGTTAATGTTTTGTGCTTACAAATTACTGCTGTAATCTTCTCTGATTCAAACTGTTTTTTGCAAGGTATATCTTTTGTTACTGCATTATTTTTATCTGCAGCAAAGTCAATCGATCAATCTATCAGTCAATCAATATCTTATTTAGCCAGGCAGAAAACCATTGAGCAGGGCTCATTTACAAGATGGACCTGGTAGTTTAAACAACAAGTCACAATACAACAATTTGGAGTAGGTGTAGCAACATTAGCAGCTTATGTACAGTCATTACAAGTGAGAAAGCCGTATCTTGGCACGGTGGTGTACAATAATTTACAAATAGCAACGTAAGGCTTGACACTGCGAACAGAACAAGGCAGCATAATTTACAGGCATAGTACCAAAGGCAGTCAGCATACTGCTATGTACAAGTTCTATGCAAGGCAGGTCTCTGATAGGCAGTAGAATACAATATTATATTGGATGAGGTCTAGGCCAGAAAAGTATTATGTGGTCTAGGAGCAGACTGTAAAGCAAGGGCACTGAGGGCATAGGATGCTCCAAGGATAGTGCAGGGTGGAGAGGTTAGGAGGGGTGGGAGGGGGCAATTGTAATACCTTCAAGATTAACATAGCTGCATTAGTCAGCGTAGTAGGTCTAAAGGTAAGAGGGAGGGTATGGGAGTGAAAAGGTGCCATTAGTAGGGGAAGGTGACTGACAGGTAGGAGGGAGAGTCAGAGATTCAGTGCCAGAAGCAGTTGCAGGACTCCATAAATGATCGCTGGATAAGATTTTTGAAGGCAGCTAATGGTACAGGTGAAACAAGCTGCAGTAAATTTTGAGCAGTATTCCAGAGGACTGGCAAGGTATGACTAATTGCCACCTGACCAAAGTGCATCCTAACTCTGGGTATGTAAAGGGTGATACGAGTCTGTCTTCTCAGCAGATAGCTGCTAGGAATGCAAGAAGGTAGGCAATCCTTAATATATTGAGGCAGCTTGTTAGAGATGGCCCTATAGATCCAGAGCATGGTGTTCTTTTGTCTTCTAAGACTAAGTGAGCCAAAACCTACAATGTTGTAGAGGGTACAGTGGTGTGTTGAATAGGGGGTACTGGTAATGAACCTGAGCACCCGGTGGTACAGAGTGTCTAGTTTGGCAAGGGCTACACTAGAGCTGTGCCCATATAGAAGGTCTGCATAGTCAATGAGAGACAAGAACGTTGTTTGTACCAACCTAGTTCTCCCCTCCTGCATTAATAGACGCCTGATTCTGAAGAAAATCCCAAGCCTCTGTTTAAGCTTTTTGGAGAGTTCCTCGATATGGACTTCGAAGGAAAGATTGGAGTCAATCCACATCCCCAGATATTTGAAGTAATCTACATAGTCCATCGATTCACTGAGCAAGGTGTGAATTTGAGGGGCTATCCCCACTGTGATAGAGTAGGGGGAGTTTACTACAGGGGAGAAGATCATGGCCTTTGTTTTCCCAGCATTTAACAGAAGTTTAGAGTAAAGGAGATTGTTCTGTAAGTGGTTACATTCTATTTGAAGGTCACTACACGCAAGTTCCAGAGTAGGTAAGTATTTTTTGCAGGGTATATCTTCTGTGAAATTGTAACAGGTGGTGCTTACAAGGTTTACAGTTTTATCTATCATTAGGCTAAGCTTTCAGGGCTACTGCATTTGTTGTTGGTTCATTGTTTCTGCTCTTACCTCCTTGTTTCTTTTGTCCATGGTTCTTCCTTTTTGGCAGGGGAAGGGCCCAGCCACCCACCCTCATCCCCAACCACCCCATGCTACACTCCTTTTATACAGTAGTACAGTCGTGACATTTCCTGTAGCAAAGAAGGAAGGGGAGTATCAGAGGGGTATCCACACAGTGGCCTAACTTACAAGTTACGTAAGAATAGAAAGTCAAACTTTTGCTTTCATTTTTCTCCTTCTAATTACTCAGACCAGGTTATAAACTCGATAGCTCAACTGGAATGGATATTATTAACTGCAGACACTGCAGGACACTTTTCAAAAGGGCAGTTATACAGGATTTAGGATGCTGTCCTACATGCTGGACCACTGGAAATCTTAGGGCTCAGCTCCAGGCAGCATGGGGAGAGACTGCATACCTCAAATCTCATATTCAGGAGGAACTATATTATAACAACCACCTACCATTTCCACAACATCCAACTGAAGCACCTCAACCGCAGAGGGTAGTTAGTCTGGGAGGTTGGCAGGTGGTTAGGAGGGGCAAACTAAGTGCCCCATCACTCAATACTCTCCAACGTATCACCTTCACAAATCATATAAAATCTACAAACAGGTATCTGCCTCTGTCTCTAAAATCAAACAAAGGGGTAGAGGACACTGCAGAGCAGTACACTGCTGCACAGGAGCAAGCGCTACAAAACTCACCTAAAACTGGGATCAGAACAAAAAAAAAGCAAAAAGGAAAGCCAAAACACTTCTGATCATAGGAGACTCCATGATTCAGGGAGTTGATATCTACCTCCAGCCAGGGGTAATGGTCAGATGTCTCACAGGTACATCAACATGGAGAGACACTGACTGCATTGCTAAAATCGTTCAGGAAGCGGGAGAAAACATTGATGTCCTGGTACACACAGGGACTAATGATCTCACCAGCCGGTCAGTTATGGAGACCAAGGAACACCTGACCAGGCTGGGAGACAAACTGTCATCCATTTCTTCCAGCATCTCCTTCTCTGAGATCCTGCTGATCTGGGAGAGGGGGGAGCAGAAGGACCTAAGGTCAGAGAAGGGGAGATAGGGGAACTAAACATGTGGCTCAAGGGCTGATACCAGGAAAAGGACACAAATTTGTAGGTAACCGGCAACAGTTTTAGGAGTGAAAGTTCTTTAAATTTGATGAGCTGCATCTGACTAAGGAGGGAGTCAGTGCACTGGGGCAGAAGTTTGACGTCTTTGCAGAATATCTAAACTAGCCAATGGGGAGAGGGGTGTGGCACCTGATACATCAACTGGGAAAAACACCCCTCCCTCCTCAGCTAGTGATTAAATAGGAGTTCAGCATGTTTGTAGTTTATTTGCATCACCAGGTAAGGAAAAAGGTCTGGCTCCCCATAGGACATGCAGGGGAAATGCTGGACCTCACCCAACAACTAATGCACTGAAATCTGGCCAATGGAAAATCATGTACATAAATACCCACAGTCTGGGAACCAAGATCCCAGACCTACAGACAACAGTGATAAACTGAACTAAACTGAACATAGTAGCCATTAGTGAGACATGGTTCACCAGCAACCACACTAGAGAGACTTCAGTACCCGGATATGTACTGTTCAGAAGAGACCAAGGTGCAAAGGGGGGGGGGTGGCCCTTTATGTTAATGAAACCATCAAAGCTACAGAAATTCAGAATACACATAAGGAGCCAGAAGAACTATGGGTCACCATGGAAACAGGAAATGGGACAGCCATACGAACTGAGGTTGTCTACAGGCCTCCAGACCAGCGGGAGGACATAGACACATTACAGTTAGAAGATATACAACATAACAGCTAAAAGGGAGGTTCTGATAATGGCAGACTTCAACATGCCAGATACAGATTGGTCGATATCAGCAGGAACTTCTGCCAGAACTAGACACATAGTGGATTCCCTGCAGGGGAGGGCATCAAACAACTGGTACAACAACCCACAAGAGACAGGGCTATCCTAGATCTAGTACTGACTAACGGGGAAAGGATCACAGACCTCCGAGTAGATGGTCACCTGAGGGTCAGTGAGCATCACATGGCATGGTTCAATTTGGCCACTAGAACTAAATCATCCCATTCCAAGGCAAACACATGGGACTTCAGAGGAGCTGACTTTGATAAGATGGCCAACAGAGTTAAGCTAGCCCTGGCAAGAAGAAATAAAGGTGAGGGCCGGGGGTACAGGCAACGTGGGCAAGCATTAAAGATACAATACTTGAAGCAACATCCCATTGTGTTAGGGAGAAAAGCAAGAGCAAAAGAAGGAGAAAACCACTTTGGTTCTCAGAAACAGTAGCAGAGAAGGTTAGAGCCAAAAGGCTGGCCTTCAGGAAATATAAGGGAACATAGCGGAATAAAGATAGGGAGGCATACCAAACTTCCCTAAGAGAAGCAGAGAAGGCAGTAAGGCAGGCAAAGGCCCAAACCAAGGAAACACTAGCACAAACAGTAAAAGAAAAGGACAAGACTTTCTATAGATGCATTAGTGAAAGGAGAAAGTCCAGAGGGGGTATTGCTAAGATCAAAGGGGATAAGGGGGAGTGTGTAGAGGAGGACCAAGGAAAAGCATCTATACTAAATAGATACTTCTGCTCGGTATTTACTGAGGAGAAGGTAGGGCAGGGCCCACAGATTAGCACCATGAACACAGGGAGGAGGGAGATGTGCACAAGTCCCTTCACAAAAGGGAAAGGGGAAATTGTTTAACCAGGAAAGGTACACTAAGCCAGACCTTGTTTCCAGGTGCAACTCAGGAGTACAAGGAAGTTAAGTGATTTGCTTAGGGTCACACAGTATGCAAGTGGAAGCTGTGGGATTCAAATCCAGGTCTGGTCTGCTGGATGTCACCAGATTTGCAGCTCAGGGCCTTAGACCACTGTGCTATACTGCCTCCTAAGGATGTGTGCTACAAGAGCTCACTAAGCTCAGGGTGGACAAGACAATGGGACTGGATGGCATACATCCCAGGGTACTAAAGGAGCTAAGGGTGGAACTAGCAGAGCCATTATCAAAACTGTTTAGTGAGTCTCTGAGCACAGGAGAGGTCCCAGAAGACTGGAGAAAGGCTTATGTGATCCTGCTCCACAAGAGTGGTAGCAGGGAGGAAGCAGGGAACTACAGACCAGTCAGTTTTACATCAGTGGGTAAGATTATAGAGGCACTCTTTAAGGAAATGATAGTGCAACACATGGAATCCATAGGAGCAGAGGATCCAAGACAGCATGGGTTTACAACAGGAAGGTCCTGTCAAACTAATCTAATAGATTTCTTTGACTGGGTAACCAGAGTGGTGGATCAAGGGGGTGCAGTTGATGTCACCTACCTTGACTTCAGCAAAGCTTTTGATACTGTTCCACATAGAAGATTGATTAATAAGCTGGGTAGGCTCGGGGTGGGTCAGAGGTTGGTCAAATGGGTAGCAAACTGGTTAATGGGCAGAACACAGAGAGTGGTAGTAAATAATATACAGTCAGAACAGATGCAAGTCACAAGTGGGGTACCTCAGGGATCAATCCTGGGGCCAGTCCTCTTTAATATCTTCATCAGTGACATTGCAGATGGACTGGAGGGTAAGGTTTGTCTGTTTGCAGATGACACCAAGATCTGCAACACAGTAGATGATCCAGATGGGGTGGACAGAATGAGAAGAGGTCTGTATAAACTGGCAAAATGGTTAGAAGAGTGGCAACTGGGGTTTAATGCAAAGAAGTGCAAGATCATGCACACAGGGAAGAGAAACCCTGAAGCCACCTATATGTTGGGAAGGGAGTTGTTGGCAATCAGAAGGGAAGAAAGAGACTTGGGCATCATCATCACAGATGACCTAAAATCATCCAAGCAGACCTCTAAAGCAGTAGGTAAGGATAGGGGGATGTTGAGGTGTATTAGTAGGGGTATCACAAGTCGTAAGAGGGAGGTAATAATCCCTCTTTACAAGACACTGGTTAGGCCCCATCTGGACTACTGTGTGCAGTACTGGAAGCCACACCTGCACAAAGACATTAACAAAATGGAGGCAGTCCAGGGAAAGGCAACCAAAATGGTGCAGGGACTGCATCAGAAAACATATGAGGACAGATTAACGGAGCTCAATATGTATACCCTAGAGCAAAGGAAAGAGAGAGGTGATATGATCGAAACATTCAAACATCCTAAGGGCATTAACAAGGTGAAAGATTCTAACATGTTTTGATATAAGAAAAGTAGCAGGACAAGAGGACACAGCATGAGATTAGAGGGAGGCAGATTATGGGGTAATGTGAGAAAGTTATTTTTCACAGAAAGGATGGTGGATGCATGGAATGGCCTACCTCAGAAAGTGGTGGATATGAATACAGTGCAGGGCTTCAAACAGGCATGGGATAGGCATAAGGGAGGAATACAGATGAGTATGAATAGATAGGCCATTGACAGAGTAAAGGCCTATGGCATATTCATAGAGTAAAAAAAAAATGGGCAGACTGGATGGGCCTTGTAGTCCTTATCTGCCGTCAACTTCTATGTTTCTATGTTTCTACTGGAGCTCCTTGGATGCTTGCATCGCATCCTCAAAAGTATGCCAGGCATCCTGCAGATGAACCTGTAACTGGACAGGGTAAAGCATCTGAAATTTAATCCTGACTGAGATGAGCTTAGAGACAGTCGGGTGGAAGGCTGCCCATTTCTGTTGTACAGTATCAGAGAGGTACTGTGTTATACAAAGCTTGTGACCCTCCCAAGTTATGGACTAAATATCCCAGAGCTTCCCCAAAATATGTTGCTTATCTAAGAAATTCAAGAGGCATAAAATAAGGGGATGGGGAGCTGAGCCAGGTGGAGGTCTAGGGCGCAGGGCCCAATGCGCCCATTCTATCACATAGAGCAGACCATTCGGTGATGGTACAGCCAATGTCTCAAGTAATTTTGGGGTAAATAAGACAGGCATAGATCCTCCAGTGTCCTCAGGGAGCCTGAGGAGTACAAGATTGTTCCACCTACTCCTACCCTCAAGATCCTCCAATTTAAGCCCTAACCTGTTCATCCTCTGTCAAAGAGAAGAGACATTGGGCTCCAGGTTATCATGCCATTTTTCAAGAGATAGCGATCTGGCTTCCACATAGCCCACCCTGTGGTTGGTGTCTCCAGCATCTTTCCTGAGAGACGTAAGTTCAGAGGTGAGGGTAAGGAGAGAATCTTTAATGGGCTGAAGTTCAAGTAAAAACTTCTTGGTAAGCGGGGTAGCTTCCTGGCTCTTAGTAGTGGCTTACCCCAATGTAACATTGCGGCCCTTGGATTTCTTTGTGGCTTTGTTTAGGGTCTGGGGTGGAGTATGACGTAGGAATCATTGGCGAACCTCAGCATCCATTTTTAACACAAAATTCTTCAGCAAAAAACTCACAAACTGCCACCAGAAGAGTTGTGGTGTCTGAATAGATGGAACTGAGTCAAAATTAGACAACAGGTGTGGTGAATAATGAAGAAAAAACTCAGGTGAGCAGGAGTAAATGAGAGAAGCTGCTAGCCCGATCTGTGCATCACATGACTCCCCTGCTCTCCAAGTTTGTTACAAACTCAGTCTCTGGTTTGTGTTGAGACAGATTAGCTTAACATCTATCATTCTCTCCTTATAAAATGTTGATCATTTGAGTTTCAGTGTTGAATTGAAGTAGTGAAAATTTTTCTCTGTGAGAAATCAGCTTGTCTGTATCACAGCTGTCAGATCTTGCTCAACAAAACTCAGATTTTTTTCTAACTATATAACACAGGGTTGTTTAATGAATATAAAATAAATCAAAATTTTGTTCAGTCATAGAAATAGTTTGACTTTAATGTAGCCATCATAAATACATTGATGTAAGAATTTTTTTTTCATGTCAGATTGACAAGCAGGTACTTGTCACACTCTCCTATTTCAAGCACATGTACTGTCTGAACTCACAAATTTCAGTTCCTTGGTGGTTTCTGTGTGAAAATATATCATGCATCTGTATAACTAGAAACATTATATGGCATACCGATGCACCGTGTCTCTTCCCCACAACTGAGGCAGCTGCACTCTGCTGCCAGCTGTCCGCTGCCTTCTGCTCCACATTTGAGGCTGCTGCATCCTGCTGTCCACTGTCTTCTCCCACACAATTGGGTATTATGAACCCTACTGCCTCCATCCCTTGCCTAAAGAATCAGGCCTGTTGCACCCTGCTGTCCCCTGCCCAAACAGTTGGGGTTGCTGCACCCTGCTGCCCTCTCTCCCCCCCAACCCCACAGTCAGGGACGCTGCATCTGTTGCCCCTTTTTCCCATCTCTACAGTCAGGGCTGCTGTGCTCTGGTATGCCCTAGAGTCTCAGGTCCCCTGCCTCCACAGTTGGGGCTGCTACACCATGTTGCCCTAAGCCACCAGAAGTGGACTTTCACTGCACACTGCTACCAACTTCCATTGCCCCAAATGGGCAGGACTGCTGCACCACATGCACCCCATCTCATAGTCAGGGCTGCTGTATGCTGATGCCACCCACATCCTGCTGCACAGTCAAGGATTCTGCACCATGCTGTCCTCTGTCCCCTGTCACCACAGCCAGGGCTGCTGCGCCCTGCTCCTGTCTACACAGTTGGGGTTGCTGTGGCCTGCTGTGCCCTAGAGCACCAAGCCTCCACAGTTAGGGCTGCTACACCATGCTGCCACTAGCCACAAGAGTCAGGGCATTTGCTACACTCTGTTGCATGCCTCCACAATTGAGGCAGTTGCACCCTGCTACTCCCCTGCCACCAGAGTCTGATCCTTTGCTACACCCTGTTGCCCACATCCCTTGTCCCAAACAGGCATGGCTGCTGCACCCTGTCCCACAATTTAGGCTGCTGTATCCTGATGCCACCCATATCTCCTGCTTGAACAGTTGGGGCTGCTTGCACCCTGCTGCCCTCTGTCCCCACAGTCATTGCCATGGCACCCTGTTTCCCCCCCCTGTTCTTGTCTCCACAGTTAGGGCTGCTGTGCTCTACTACACTCTAGAGTCCCATGCCCCCAGCCTCCACAGTTGGGACCACTGAACCCTGCTACACACTTCCATTGCTCCAAATGGGGCTGGGCTGCTGCACCATGTGCACCCTGTGCCACGGTCAGAGCTGCTGTACCCTGATGCCCACCTGTGTCCTGCCTTACAGTCAGTGCTTCTGCACCATGCTGTCTTGTGTCTCCTGCCACCACTGTGCTCTGCTGCACCATAGAGTTCCCTGCCTCCACAGTTAGGGTGTTGCACTATGCTGCTCCCTCCTACCAGAGTCAGATACATTGCTATACCTCCCAAACTGCTCAAAATAAAAAATGAAAAAATACTTCCATCTTGTGTTATGGGGTGGGGGAAAGAGGACACAGGATGCAGCAGCCCCGACTGTTTGGGCAGGAGATAGGGAAGGCATCAGGGTACAGCAGCCCAAACTGTGGGACAGGGTGCAGCAGCCATGACTGTTTGGAACAAGGGACATGGACAGAAGGGTGTAGCAAAGGATCTGACTCTGGTTGCAGGGGGCAGCAAAGAGAAACTGCCCCAGCTGTAGAAGCACAGGACGAGGTGCAGCAAAACCCCTAATGCATATGGCAAATGGCAGTATGGTGCAGCAGCCCCAAATGTGGAGGCATAGGGCTCTAGGTCACAGCAAGCCAGAACAGCCTTGACTGTGAAAAAAAGGAGCAAGGTGCAGTGTGCAGTGATGTGAGCGAGTCTTAACGAGCGTCTCAATTTGAGCAACTCAGTAAAACCGTTCGTAGTAAGAGTAACTGGCAGAAAACATGAATGAGTACTTTATAACAAGTGTAGCAGTGAGCTGCACTGGCTGAAACAGGATATGTGGATTTGTTTGGCCAAGCCCTGCCATGCTGGCTCTTTGGTGTAGTGGCTTGAACCACTACCCCTGGAGCTGGTGGACCTGGGTTCAGGTGCTGGAGAGATTTTTTTTTCTTGGGGTTTTCATATTTTCTGTATGTCCGCCCCCCCCCCTCCATAGAGTTGACAATATAAAAGTTGGGGGGGGGCAGGCTCCTTGCATAAAACTTGTTTATTCGCTGAATATGTTTGAGGGAGTAAGTGACCGTCGCTCTTTGCGACAATTGGTGTAAAGTTAATCACCCTTTTTGCGTTGGGTAATTTTTTGTTTGCTCTTTGTGGTTGGCGCATTGAAAGACTTGCCATTATTACATAAAATCCAAGTTGCAGCAGCCTTGGCTGCAGTGGCAGAGACAGAGAACAGCATGGAGCTGCGCCCTGCTGCCTCCTGCACAAACAGTTGAGGTTGCTGCACTCATCATCCCTCTGTACCCCACCCCCACAGTCAGGGCTAATGCACCAAGTTTCCTCCTGTTCTTGTCTCCACAGTCAGAGCAGCTGTGCTGTGCTGCACCCTAGAATCCCAGGTCCCCTGCCTCCACAGTTGGGGCTGCTGTACCATGCTGCTCCATGCCACTAGATGTGGGGCTTTTGATGCACCTACTGCCCATTTCCATTGTCTCAGATCGGCAGAGCTACTGCACCATGCACACCCTGTCTCACAGTCAGGGCTACTGTACCCTGTTGGCTCCCTCTGTCCTACACCACAGTCGAGGCTTCTGCACCATGCTGTCCTCTGACCCCTGTCACCACATCCAGGGCTGTTGCACCCTGCTCCTGACTACACAGTTGGGATTGCTGTGGCCTGCTGCACCCTACAGTCCTATGCTTCTGCAGTTAGGGCTTTTTCTACTGAAGCACCACAATCCCTGTGTTCAGCGTTCTACTCCAAGTGTGGATATGCATGAGTGGGAGGTGGGATGGGATGGGAAACAAATACTGAAATGCCATGCTGGCACAAAGGATGATTATCTTTCAGTCCCCCCATATCACCTGACCTCCTAATGCACCACTAAGGCTGCTCCAGTCAGCATCCCAGGTCATTCAACATTCCTCCAATTGGGCTCTGGGGAGATTCCTGGCAGGGATAAGCTGACCTGGAGGTGTGCTGGAGTTACTGGAGGACAGAATTGTACTTAAGTGGCAGCAAGGGGTGAGTCTGACAGACAGACAGTGGTGACGTGAGGTCTGAAGGAGTGCTTTTATCAATATACTTGATAATTTCTAGTTAATTTATTTACAACACAGCCCTGGTCCTGAGACCCATCTTCATTTAATGTGCTTTGTTAAGAAGTTTCTAGTAGCTTCGCCCCCCCCCCATATTATAATTCACCTTCTGCTCTTTGTCCCTGGCATGCAAGACTTCACAGGACTTCTCTGCAGCAGGTTCCTTCTGCTCAGCAGTCTCTTGTCAGGCAGAATTGCCTCTTGCTGAATGGTCACAAGATTCCCAGGTGTCCCTCAAATCCCCTGTACTGTACTCAGGCCTGAAAGCCAACAGGGTAACTCCCTTGAGCTGTCGGCCCCACAGTTCTTTCTTACTCCATCTTCACCTAGGGCAAGAGTATAGGGTCAACAACCCCAGAACCATGGTGCAAAACATTTTTATTACTGAAACCCTGCCCCAAAATTAGAACCATTGGTAAATCTGCCTAAGCCCTGACTATGCATTTCCTAATAAGGTCTCTCATTAACTAGTTTTTTTCCAACAACATAGGATGTTCAGAATGTTCTGTAACTGGCACAGACATTTTCCGTAACTAGCCAGTGTTCCTGAGAAGATACTTTTGTTCTGGGAAACCTGGTAACACCATAAGTGCAGGTTTTGACTTGCTGCACAAATATATGCCTTGCAGGCTGAAGAATAACACTCTGCCAATATATCCCTTTAGTGGCAGGGGAGCAACAGGCAGTTGGTAACACAAGCCTTCCATGAGCAGAGAAGAGAATGTGTTTCACACATTTATTTTTACCTTGGTTATTTTCTATGAATCTGAAGAAAAATGACTCTAGACCAGCCTCCCCCCAGCTCTAGCCTACATACAGTAGATGTCCTTTTTGGGTGAATTCCATGATTCTCTGGGTAGTTGTAATTGTTTTCTTTCAACTCATATTACCTGACTAATGTTATACTGTATTATTATCAGTACTATATATGAATATAGTCTATGAATTATATGTTTTATTTATATTTCTGTGTTGTACTTATGTGTAATTTATGTGCAACTTGTACTGTTTATGCATATTGGGTCCCCACTGCAAAATGATTGCTCTAGCATCTGCACAGGCAGGCTAGTGGTATCATTATGTATTTAGTTTATTTATTTGTTGATTGATTGATTAAGTATTTGATTGATTGATTTATTTAATTAATGTTTACCAGGTAGGTGCACTAGACCATGCAATGCATATTTTCAAGAATGATACAGTGGAATGCAATCAGGCTCTCAGAAAAGGTACCATAACAGTTATCTATAATGTAACAGTGTCAGTGGCTCAGTAGGTAGCACACTCGCCTCTGAGGCTGGGAGATCAGAGGGCTGTGGGTTCAGTTCCCACATCTGGCACTTGGGTTAATATCCCAGTACTGACACTGTAGTGCAGCATGAGAGGGGTGCTGCACTTCTGAGGTGCTGTCTTTCAGATGAGATGTTAAACCGAGTTCCCATCTGCCTGGATTGGTGGTAATTCAGGTGGATGTTAAAGATCCCATGGCACTTATTGAAAAGAGTAGGGGAATTTTTATTGAAAAGAGGACTCCAGACAAACTACAAACCAATTACAGAAAAACCAAAACATACAAAAATAGAGCAGAGAACATCATAACAGAAAGAACAAATAATAAAACAATCAACTCAACCATTTATCACAATTCACCCATAAAGAAGAACATTTTGCTTGACCATAGAACTTCATATCTGAGTCATGAATTGTCTGCGTAGTAGTAGTTACATTAAAAAAGAGTTCTTCAAATGAAACAATACGCTGTTGAGTAGACCAAAAGCATCTAGATTGCCAAATAAAAAAACGAATAACAAAGAAAATCAATAATAAAGTGTCAACAGGCTACTTGGACCATTCACCCCTATTTGTACCGTACATTAGAGTCTCATAAGAAATTGAAGAAAATAAAGGCTCTCTCCATTTAGTTGCCAACCAAACCCAAAAGGGTCTAATATAAGAACAATCCAAAAAGAGATGTTTCTGTGTTTCCAACATAGAGACACATTTCTCTCGAGTACACCATCTATCACGAAGTTGTTTGTGTTATGTGTATTACCAACAGGTAATCTGCCATAAGAACTTAACCAAACACTCATCCCATATAAAGGCCGGTAAACGTCTATGAGAGAGCAACATTAAAACTCTTTCTTGAGACTGGGGAGGACAATCAGGAAAAAGTAAAGTATCTGAAAAATCTGATAAAATAATAGAACTATACAATTGCTTCCTATTCATTGTTTCCAAATTAAAAACTGTAAGTTTCCATTTCATCAATAGACAAAAAACCTCTTTACCATACTTAGGAAATCTGGGAAGCCTATTAAAATAGGATGATTTACCTTGCTTCCATAACGGTAAACCTAACAAAAACCATAACCTAACATAAGGAAACCAAACCCTCATACCAGGTCGTAAAAGAGGACTAAAATTATAGGAAAGAAAAATACTCAAAGCTACAGGGTGGACCATACCAGCTCCACCCTGTCGTACACTCCTATACGTGAAACCCCTTTTTATGGGATTCAATCTACTCCCCCAAAAGGCCTGAAAAAATATACTATATACAGAAGTAAAAAGAGACATTGGTGGCAGAAACACATAACTAATATACAAAAAAATCGGCGATAGCAATGTTTTAATGAGTAAAACACGTTTCTGTTTGGCTATTTGTTTACCCTTCCACCGTGCAACCATCGACTGAGCTAAACTCAATTTATGGAACCAATTTGTATACATCATGTCACCATCACTAAATTCTATCCCCAAAATGGTTATTGGAGCTTTAGAAATCGGTATACCAGCAAGTGTGCCAGATTCAGGGATTGGAGAGGAACCAAAAGGGAAACCCCTACTTTTCTCATAATTAATCTTAGAACCCGAAGCATTGGAAAACAAATCTAACGCAGTACTAATCGTAGGCTCTTCTGTAATCTCAGATAAACAAACAACTAAGTCATCTGCATATGCAAGAATTTTTATAGGTAAGACATTCTCTGCTAGACGTACACCTGCTAGACCATTGTGAACACTAACCATATGAATAAATACATCAATAAAAAACACATATAATATCGGACTCAATGGACAGCCTTGTCTAACCCCTCTCTGTACTGCCACTGGAGTACCAAGCCAACCATTCACGTTTGGAATAAGATAAGCAGATTGATATAATAACTGTATCCATTCAATAAAACCCTTTGGTAACCCATAAGCATTCAATACAGAAAACAGAAATTTATGAGAAACTCGATCAAATGCTTTTTCTTGATCCAGACTAAGCAAATAACCATTTAAACAACCCAACTGAGATGCTGAAAAAAGTTCCTGTATTAACAATAAATTATCATTTTGGGTTCTACCCGGTATTGAACAGGTTTGATAAGGACTTATCACGGTCTCCACTACCGGAGTTAGTCTACGCAATAAAATTTTACTTAAGATTTTTAGGTCTGTATTCAATAAACTTAATGTTCTCCAATTACGTAAATCAGTTTTCAAACCTTTTTTATAAAGTAATATAACCAAAGCTTGATTCATTGAAGGGGCTAACTGGGCCGAGGACAACATATTATTAAACAATTTAGTCAAAAGCGGAACTAAATCTTCATAAAAAGACCGATAGAATGTAACCCCAAAGCCATCCGTACCAGGTGTAGAATCTACATTTAGTGAAAAAATGGCATCTTTTAATTCCGCTTCAGAAATATCACTCAACATCTGTTGGCTGTCTACTGCATCCAAGCGAGGTATTTTTAAGCCATCAAAGTCCAATATCTCACTCGGAACATTTTCACCTGCCTGATATAAATTGCTCAAATAACGGCCAATGACTTCCAGTAAAGCTGAAGGAGTCTTTACTAAGTCTCCTGAGTCAGTTGTTAATTCCATAATAACACATTTACCTACCCTATCTTTACAATCTTGAAAGGGATCCAACGCACCCTTGTTTAATTTCAAACCAAACCTATGTTCATGATCTAAAGATTTTGCTCTATCATATCTATATTCCAACATACGGTTTTTCACATTACTAATTTGAACACTATAATCTAACCCTTCAGTTTCAGTTAAAGAAATTAATTTTTGCAACTGTGCCCTAAGACTTAAATACTCTAAATATTGTAAATTAATCTTAGATCGAGAATAAGACTGGAAAAAAAATTTCCAATCCTTCTTAGTATCCTCCCACCAAGAAGCAGCATCATCATAAAAGTCAAGAACTGACATTCTTGCACACAATTCTGACTTCCAAGCTAGTTTAATAGATTCATCAGTCAATAAGGAGGAGTTCAGTCTCCACAAATTCTTTTTACATCTAGGAGCACCCTCCCACGACAAGCAGACTGTTAGAGACTTATAATCCGAAAATTCCCAGACTCTTAAATTAACTTGGGTTACATGTAAAGGGACAAAAAGAAAAATGAAATCTATCCTGGTAGATAACGTATTTTTAAAAAACGTCCTACCACCCTCAGAATGGATACTACGATATGCATCCTTAAGTTGAGCAGTATCTAAAATTTGTACCAACTTTTGAGAGTCACAAAACAATTTAGACGTCTTCATACCCCTATCATTAACACTAAGAACACAATTAAAGTCACCAGCCCAGACAATTAAACGAGAAGTATACAAATAGGGATGAATGTCATTTAGAAGTGCAACTCTAAGTGCTTTGGTTTGCGGAGCATATATAGTAATTAAATGAAATCTTTCACCCTCAAAATTAATATCAAGTAGTAACGCACATCCTGGACAAATGTCCACCATCCTAGAAACTCTTAATGCCGAATTCATAAATAAAACCCCAACTCCATCACATGGAGTTTCCCCATTTGACCAAAAAGACATTCCTGAAGTCCAAAGATTACGAGCACGTTGCACTTCACAAATAGTTTTTAACCTCGTATCCTGGAGACAAATGACATCACTACTTAATTGTTGCAAACAGGACCTAGTAGTAACCATCTTTTTGTTTATTTTATTATTTTTTTTATTTATTTTATTTACCAATTATTTTACCAGGTGAGACACACTAAGCTGAAAGCTTGTTTGCAGGTGCAACCTGGGAGCACAAGGAAGTTAAGTGACTTGCTCAGGGTAACACAGTATGCACCTAGGGGGCTGTGGGATTCAAACCCAGGTCTCCAGATTTGCAGCTCAGAGCCTTAATCCACTGCGCCATACTGCCTTGTGACTCTTTATGCTATTAACATTAATTGTGGTAATCGTTAAAGAAGCCATTATAATGTTAAGATAGAGAGAAATAAGTCAAGATTTATTATCCATGTAAATAAAATAATCAAGTAACTTTAGAAACTCGTCTACGCTGAGAGCGTCTAGGAAGACCCTCAACCTGTACTATTTCACCTTCGACACCTTCCGAAAAATTGTCAGTAACCACAGAAGCTTTGGAAGAACGATCTGATTCCTCACCATCAGAATCTTCCTTCGATCCCAAAACAGCAAAGCTATTGCCTAGTTTCCGTAACTCAGAAGTAATACCACTAGTAGAGGCCTTAGGTACCTGCTGAGTTGGAACCGGCTTCCCTGATCTGTGACTTTTTTTGGCGTTACTTTTTTAAAAGGTAGTACTTGGGATAGAGAAGGAGGCATCTCTGGAACATCCGACTTATCATTTAAAGGTAGATCAGGCTTAGTGGGTAAGGAAACATCAGAGGAAACCACCCCCAAGGAAGACTGGGTCTTGGTGACCTGCCTATCCACCGATACAGAATCATCTAGACCTGTGTCTTCAACTGAATGAGATGCTACACTAGGGAATGATGACCGAGGGAGTGAAGAGTCAATAGAAGGGGATTGTTTCGGAACCGAATCAGCATGTTGAGCACCCACAATCAACTCTTCATGTGAGGGACAATCATCCCTATTATGGGATGCCCAAGGACATTTGGCATATCCATGGCCAGTCTGGTCACATAAATTACATTTAAATTAATTTAGACACTTAGCGGCCAAATGTCCAAATTCGAAACAATGAGAACAACGAGGGGTATCGCAGGCTGTATTGAGATGAGTTCTTGAACCGCATTTAAAGCATGACTTTGGCTGTCCAACATAAAACAAGCTTCCCCTATCCCTACCCAAAAAGAAACTATTTGGTAAATGCTGTGGACCATTATTAGAAGCAAACAATTTGACCCTCACTTTCCAACCCCCATTCCAAATTTGTTCACTGTCTAGGATTGGTACTGGGTTGTCTAGAACTTCACACCTTCTACGTAACCAAAAAAGAATGTCTTCTATATGTACCCCCTCATTACGAAACAAAATGGTAACCAAATTAACAGATGGTTTAGTAAGGGGAACCACAAAAAAAGGTATCCAGAGAGGAGAATTCTTGACAACCTGGAATACTGTCCAAAAACATTCCAGACCTGCAGGGGTTTTGAAGCTGATATCATAATTAGCATTACCCAAATGAATCAGAGCATAAATGTCTGTAGACACAAATTTCATGGAGCCTTTTACCAAACTTTTGCAATGTAGAGCCTATCAGGGAGGTCTTCTAATCCACCTTTATAAATTAATCGCACCACATTTCTATGGGGAGCAGGCTCACCCTTATTAGAAAACAAGTCCGAGAGTTTAAATTGGGGGGGATCCCCATCAGTCTGCACAGGATCCAAAACCATTGTCTTAGGCGGTACATTCATAGTGGAGACATGTGCAACAGGTATAGGAACTGGAATAATAGAATCTGTGGAGAGAGCCTGTTTTGTAGATACAGTTCCAGAGGTATTACTCTGTGAGGAACAAGAAGCCTCTGAGGCACTAACAGGTGTATGATAACGCTGCACTGTGGTATCAGTTGGATCTGGCACCCAGTTACCAGATGGATGTTGCAGCCACCCTGCAACAGCAATTGCTTTTTCAGGTGACCAACTTGTGGTATCTGTGTAAGCCATAGAGGGTCTAGTATACTGAGCTGATGGCAAAAGTTCATTTGTATGGGACACATGGGAGACAGGCTTTTCGGTTGATATCTCACTGCATTGCATAACATTTCCCTCCCCCTTATAATCTGACCTTCCCCTCTCAGTTGAATCCAACATGTCAAGTTTCAGTAGAGCACCCTGCAATACCACAGTAGACATACCTAACCGTTTGATGGACCGCGGTGCAGCCGAAGGAACTTGACTCCGGGAATCCGTCTCTCCCTCAGTCCGACTGCTCATTACTGAGTCAGGGTCCAAAAAACAAGCTGGATTTGAAACAGGAGGCTGCAAACATGATTCAGACTGCCTCTGAGGTGTAGACAAACATGGTTATTCTCCAGAATCCACGTCACTAGATCATGACCAGGAAGTACAGGCAGCTGGAGCGGCCAAACTAGGAGAATCGGAACGTAATGCAGCAATTTCCCTCACCAGTATTTCTTTACGTCACGTGCAGCTTTCAGCCTCAGCAAGCAATTCATTGAGCAAGCGATCCTTCTGCGTGAGTACCATAGTCGATTCCAGCGTTGCACGACACTTGTCTGGTTTGTCAGATACCTTATTCAGTAGCACTTCATTCGAGTCAAAAAATTCCATTGGCATGGAGGCGTCCTGCATACCGGTAACCAAACTCAAAGCCTCTGACTCTACTGGTGCAGGGGAGGAGGCCCACTCCCCTATCTCAACCACCTCCATCATCTCTGAAGTCTGAGTAGTAGTGGCCATCTTGTGTCCGTCCACCAAAGGTTCCCCCTCCAAAGAGTAGGGGAATTTCCCCGGTGTCCTGGCCAAATTTCCCTCATTCACTAAAAATACCACCAACAGCTTAATCTGGTTCAAAGTCAGTTGGCA
This sequence comes from Neoceratodus forsteri, assembly GCA_016271365.2. Lineage (NCBI taxonomy): Eukaryota > Metazoa > Chordata > Ceratodontiformes > Ceratodontidae > Neoceratodus > Neoceratodus forsteri. The sequence continues at coordinate 1,549,004,505 of CM057452.1, read as the reverse complement.
TTCATCTGTATCCCCCTTCCCCGGGTCTTGCCTGAAAATAGGCAGGATTTGTCTAGTGCACTTACCCGGTCAACAAAAACTAAATAAATAAAAATAGAATACAGAGCAATAGTCATAATGAGTAAGTAATGTTTTATTTTTTGAGCACCCTATCTCTGAGGCTCTGGACACTTCACAAAAGAAGATGTGTGAAAAACATATAATAGATAAATTAAAAACAAAAATCAAATAAACAATACAGTTTAGAAAGTCAATAAATAATAATAATTAATAAAACCAACTATAGCTGATTATCAAATGCCTCTCTAAAAAGGTGTGCCTTTAGATCTCACTTAAAAGCCCCACCGAAGAGCCTTCCCTCAAAGGTCTTGGAAGTGAGCTCCAGAGGGCCAGGCATGTGACTTCAAATGCATGATCTCTCGAGGCCTTCAGCCTGGCCCTCAGAACCACCAGGAGGCCCTCAGTGGAGGAGCAGACTGAGCACACAGGGTGGGCATGAGTCAGGAGATCAGTCAGGTAGCATGGGCCTGAGCTGTATAGGGCACTGTAGGTGAGTAAGCCCACCTTGAAGGTGATCCTCTATAAAACAGGCAGCCAGTGCAGTTAATGCAGAACCAGAGTTATATGACATGACCTGGGAAGGCCCATCGATGATCTGACCACTGCATTCTGCACTAACTGCAGTCAATGAAGATTACCTCCACTGACCCCAAAGTAAAGAGTGTTACAGTAGTCAAGCCTTGACACATCAAGGGCATGTACCAGTGAGGGCAGGTCACCAGGCAGAATTAAGGGTTTAATCCAGGTGACATTCCTTAAGTGGTAGAAACCACTCCATATGAAAGATGACACCTGAGCTTCAAGTGTAAAACTGCAGTCAAGGATGACACCCAGATTTCTCACCTTAATGGAAGCTACCAATGGGGTGGTACCATGGATCAAGCCTGTTCCTGACCTAGCAGTGACCCCATCATGTCAGTGACCAGGCTTACTTACTAGTACCTCTGTCTTGCCAGGGTTAAGTATCAGTCAGTTAGAGGACATCCAGTCTTGGATCTCTGCTAGACATTTGTTTAGGACCTCCACAGCGCTCTATGTCCCAGGAGCAAAGGACATATACAGCTGGGTTGCACCTGCATAGCAGTGAAATCCCAAACTGTAATGACTAATGATCTCATTCATGGGGAGCATGTACACTGTGAACAACACAGGCAACAAGCCTTGAGAAACTCCACGAGGCAGGAGCTTCCTGCAGGAGGAGAAATTCCCAATCACTACCTGTTGCATCCTGCCCATAAGAAAGGACACAAACCACTTGATGACAGTACCAGTGAGTCCACAGAGCTCTCCTAGGTGATCCAGTAGCACTACATGGTCCACAGTGTCAAATGCTGAGAACAGATCAAGGAGAATGACAACTGATCGGTCTCCTCTATCTCTCACACTAAGGAGATCATTTTGCACCCTAACCAATGCCATTTCAGTGCCATGCCTTGACCTAATTTCGGACTGAAATGGTTCATAGATGTTAAAGGCCTTAAGGCATGCTTCGAGCTGCAAAGCCATCACTTTTTCAACAACCTTCCCCAAGAATGGGAGATTGGAGATGGGTCAATAATTTGCCAAGACATCACAGTCAAGTGATGGTTTCTTCAGAAGGGGCTTCACCAACACCTCTTTCCAGGCATTGGAGAAAAGCCCCTCTGAGAGTGAATACCAGATAATCTTGGAGACCACCGGACCAACAGACTCAACACATCTCACCAAGAGATGAGTTGGGCCCGGGTCCAGTTCACAAAAAGTGGGCCACAGCTTCAAGATTACCTCAATGACCAGTAAAAACTCACCCCAGACAATAAGATTGCTGCTGCCTACAAAAGTCTCTCCACTGTAGGGCTGATCTTGCCCCACTAGAGGAATCCTGGACCGAATGAAGGACACTGTGTCAGAGAAGAACTGAGCGAATTCCTCGCACTGAGTGACTGAATCTGCTCTTTTCGGCTACAGATGCTCCCTGATGAAGGGTCAGTGAGGACCCGAAATGCTGGGGTATTCTGTGGCCAGTGAGCATTTTACCAAACTGGTGAGTCTTATATTTGTGTTATTCCAATAAATTTTTGAAAAGTAAAGCTTGCCAGAAGAGTGGATATTGAAATCTGTGGAGTGCTGTTACTTTTTTGGACAGGCGGGGTGAAGTAGCCTGTCGACAGTCTGAAAGAGCAGAGGCGATCTATTCCTCCCTGCAGCAAACTCCATGGACAGGAACTCTGCCTTCTTTTTAGGTTGATTGTCCAGCCAGGTCTCCATGAAGCAAGCCAGATCAACTGAGGAAATCAAGTTTGCCATAACTGCAGTCTTGTTTTCCATCAATCTGGCATTGCATAGCATTGCATAGCATCACCCAAAGGGGACACGTGGAGACTGCTGGCCCATCGGCTGCCTGCCCACTTGGTCTGGTGGGAGCCCTGGGAATGTGGCTATGTTAAAGACACAGAGACAAGGCAACAAACAGTATTGGTACATTATGCCACTTTAAACAGTTGCACATAACAATAGAATATAAAACAAATATTGTAGATACAAAAAACATTAGGGAAGTGACACAAGGAAAGGTAAGCATAGTCAACATGGATTTACCACATAATTAATATATTTAATATTTTAATTGGATCCTCAGTAAATAATTAAGATAAAAAATCTTTTTACCTGAGTTATTTTTATTTTACATTATTGAAATTAAGTGTATGACCCTGGTTGCTCCCTTATTAAATCACAAATGGCACTGCCATTTTTTTCTTCTTGGGTAACATGTACTGCTCTTTTAAAAACATTCTCTCTTTTCCCTCATGCTTTCATACTTTGCACCATGTTTCTGAAATGTAACATTTTTTTTAAAATGTTATTGACAACATGTTATGTATACAATGCCTTTGATATCAAACCATGGCAGCTACATGTAGAAAGTTTCCAATTAGCTAATAATGATCAATTAGTTTACAACATGTGACACACACTGTACTGTATGTGGAGTGATTACTGATACTGTGGCATCCACCATTATGGAGCACCATTACTGCAGAGCCTTGGGATACCTCACAGTTTGATCAATCCTTGTGGATGCTAGCATTTGTAGATGTGAAATAACATCTGCTGACATAAATAAGCTCATACATACTCATATACACATTAATTGCATTTTTACAGGGATGTGTTTTTAACTAGACTGCTATGTCCATATCCATGACCAATCTGTATAAATGACTGGCATATGGTAGTTCACAAAGCCATGTAATAAACATCTGGCAATGAACAACCACCACAATGCATCCATCGCCTTATGAGTGGTAGCAGTATTACTGCACATTATAAGATGACACTGCTGTTTACTATCATTCAGCCCTCCACTCAGATTGCTTAACTTCGGCAAGCTTATGATTACAGATTTATAGATTTCATGCAGACTATAGTTAACACACACTTCTGCTATTTCCACTATTGTATTTTGCTGCATAGAAAAGAAGAGTCTAAATGTGATTATTATAATTCAGCAGCCGTACATTCAGGCAGATGTCCCAATACATTATAAAATCCTACAGGGCTAAAAGAAAGGGTTGCAGCTGTGAGAGACATCCACAAGCCTACGTGCATGGAATACGTGTGTGACGTGCAATGGGGAGAGTTGCCGAAAGGGTATGTGCTGTTCACCTCCACTGAGAGAAAATGTAAATTTCAGTGATGTTGCTAAATGCTAAAGACTCATAAATGTCACAGAGGAAACACAAATGTGGGTATTTATTAGTACAGGCAAAGAACAAAATACTTTTGTAGCATGATGCTGAGTTATCCTACAGCTCCATCTGCAGTGTACTAGAGAGGTGACATAATTTAAATTCTGCTCAGTTTTTCTCTTATGAGTACATTGTTGCCCTACACCCAGTTCTGGTTATTTTACTGAAAAAATATCTCAAGTAGAGAATGTAAATGTTGATGATGTATGAAAAGTAGAAATGTCAAAGTTTCTAGGGAATTCTGCAGAGCAGAAATGGATTTGACAGTTAGATTCTAAACCATAATTTGGTTCCTAGTAGGGATGGGCAAGACAGCTGGGACCCAGTGCTCAGTCATACTCCACCTGCCCACCCCTGCCTAATCTGTGTGTGATGGCCCTATCGGCCATTTATCATCTTATTACTCTCCCCTGCTGTAACATCTCCTGACCTTATCAGGCCTCTGTATCTGTTCTGCTCATGTTTGAATCCCCCCACTCTTTTAGCAAAGACCACCACACTCAACAGTCTGTTCCAGCTGTCCACCACTCTTTTTGTGAAACCAAAATGTTTTCATTTTTTTTAAATGCATGTTTTTATAGTTACAATTCTGTTACATTTATTTGATAGTTTCCAGCTATCATTAACCTAACACTTTTTAAATATTAGTAGCAAATCAGAATGCTCCATTTCCAACTATTGACAATAGTCTTTCAATGGAAACAATAGCAGCTGCCATTGAAAATAACCCACACAGAAAAGGGTTAAAGTTGGCAGAAACTTACCACAAAAGCATACTGTATGCAGAGGACTACAGTAACTATCATCATTCTCTCAATAGGTAAATTATTGTAAACTATTAGCATTAATTTGGGAGATGTTTCAACTTATAATTTTTGAGAAGATGTTTAAACAGTGGATTTTTCCCATTTCATATTAACAAAATCCATTTGATTTCTTTTTGAATCCAAATTTTAATGAACATTTTCAAAAATTAATACAGCAGTAATGCATCACTTGCATCATTTACATATAGCATCAGTATCCTGGCTGGAGCTACACAGCAAATTTTGCTTCTTGGATATACAGGATCCTCCCTTCACTGTATTCCCCACTACAGGTAGGGTCCCTCTCCTTTCCAGCTGCCAGTCAGTGACAGAGCCTCCTGTTTCCCATTCCTAAGCCCCTGAGCTGTGACAAAATAACACACACTGACAATCACTTTCAAAATTTATAATTTAGGCACTATAGCATGGTTCTGGATATCACTAAGGAGAACACTTCTGTGTAGGCATTAGCAGAACATCAATGTTTTCCTCATAGGTTTGAAGGGAGCCTGGTGAGAGAAGTAGGACCTATATCACCACCCTCCAAGAGGCAAAAATCTCCCCTGGTATGGTGGTACCCAGTAAACCAAGATGCACAGGAGGTAGTTGGTATGTCCAAACTTTATGGGTTAACCAGTAGGGTACTCCTTTCCAAATAAGGACCCCAAATGTCTAGAAACAGAGAACAGTTCTGCACTGCCAGTGAGAGTTTCTTGTAGCTCACCATGTGATGCATATTTTCATCCCAAGCTCTCAGGGTTGGCACATCTGGGGACCTCCACCTCCATAATAGTAATCTGTTCACCTCTGTGGTAACTATCATAATGTTTGGTACCTGAGGAGTCCATGAGTACTTAACTGTTTCTGTATTTCCAAGGACCATAAGGGATGCAAGACTTTTTCCATAACCTCTTGGATCTGCTCCCACCGTGCATTATGCTTCTGACATAACCACAGTATGTGGAGCAGGTTTCTCCCTTTCCCCCAAACATCTCTAACAAGCTGATGTGCTAGTCAAGTTCATGGTTTGGAGCACTGCTGTCATCCTGTACTGCAAATGAAGTGTTTTCAGTTGTATCAGCCTGCTACTTGTGTCCCTGCAAATCCCATATGTGTTGGCCCAACACACTTCCCATTCCTCCCTCATTAGGTCATAACCCAAAAGATTTTCCCACCTTCTCTGTAGCTTATCCACTCCTGGAGAGCACTTGTCCAATAGCACCTTGTAGATTGCTCCCTGTTTGGGAACCACCCTCATGAACTAAACTCCCCCCCCACCCTGCCAAATCATCTAACACCCCCACCCCCTAGCTCGAAGCCAAATCTAGGGTCCCTGACAGGTTGGCAGGAGATGCCTAATCTTTATGTACTTCCAAACTGGAAGTTTCAGAAGCTTAGCCCTTCTTCTCAAAGTCTCTATACCTAACATTACTCTATTTTTACCATTGTACCAGTCTTTCACTCTGTTTAACCCTGTCTGCTCCCACTCCTTCAGTAGAACTCCTCCCCTTTGATTTGAGTTTCAGGTTTTCCACACGGTCCAAAAGCCCACTGGGAGCTCAAAGTTCCCTCCTAATAGTTTCCTGGCCTTCTGCCACACATCACACAAACAGGACTGTACCGGGTGATTTTTTTACTACCCTTTGTTGACTCCACATTAAACTTTCCAGTAGGCACCCTTCCTTAAATGAGCCTCCAGATCCATCCACTTGGCTGCATGCTTCAGTGTACTGTATCTGCTTGAGACCCTTTCCATAGTTGTCGTAGCCCACAAGATACATGGTACCCTTTGAACCATGGAGCATGAACCCCCCCCCTTTGGACTATGGCATTCCTAATCTCATGACTAACAATCATGCCATGCCCCCTTCCACAGGAACTGGCTAAATTCTCCCTCCCCCCCAGCTACTTCCATACAGAACTTGGGAACTGGAGTGAGAGATATCTAAAGAGAAATAATATAAATATTTTATTATAGTGGTGCTGCCACACCACTGTAGTTAGGGTTGAGTAGGGTGTTCAATGATAAACCCTTAAATTTGCACATCAATATCTTTGGCACCTTTTGATAAAATAAGCTGAAATGTTGCATGTGTTGTCTAGGAGGCAAGGTCTTGATCTGTGGACATTTTTGTGGTGGCAGCTTGTGCAGTTTCTGAGATCTGCATATGTCATTTTTCTGTGAGGGCTATTTTTTTTCCTATACTTAACATGGCTTCTTTTTGCTGTCACCTAGAGCATATGTGGAATGGAATATTTTTCCCCAGACTTGCAGGGGGCATGTGTCATGTCTTAAGGTAGATCCTTTGATAGGTCTGGTCAAAAAATATTAAATAGTTCTAGAGCTCTAAGGCTTTATAGTTTTGTGTTTTTCATTCTGAGCATGAGCAGTAGGTTTTTCAAGTAATGTTCTGGTGTGAAATGAAAAATTGGATGCTGCATGACCCCTTTTTTAATTTCTCACCACCTGCTTGGCACAGTATGAAACATTTTTTTGTGCCATGAGGCTTCTGTCTTGTTGCTTTTTTTCACGAACTAACAAAGGATGGAAAATACATAACAATTTTGTCATTTAAAAAAAAAAACGCCAGAACCTAGCTAAATGGTTCTGGTTTAGCTTGATTCTGATGTTTTCCTTTCAAAACAAGGGGCAGACAGAAATACCTTTTCTGTGAACCCAAAATCCAGGTTGCCCAGTTTAGTGAGAGGAGCCCTTCATCTGCTTTTTCTGTATGAGAGCGGTGGGACTTTCTTGACTTCTGCAGCCGCAGCTGAAACTCGTGCTGTGGGCAGCAGTGAGAGCCATGAGCCGCCATTTCCCTGGTGTCAAGTGGCGCCCCCTTGCCATCCCATTATCTATGAAATGTTGCCCTGGTATCTAGTGGCACCCCCACCCTCAGATCACCATCCTCATCGTTATTGTTTCCCTGTTGTCTAGTGGCAACTCTCACCCTCCAAAACATTCCTAAACATAAGAAAGTGTTATTCCTTCTGTCTATTTGCCCCTCCGCTTGAGAACGTCACCTCTCTGCAGAGTCTGTGCACCGTAAGGGTAGTGTTACACTAGCTAGATTCTGCAAGTTAAATCAACAGATGCCCTTCTTGCAGGCTCCAGCATTCTCAGACAAGCTGTCCCAGGGACCATTTAGCTATGGGGAGCTGGTTAGCAGAATGGGATAATCAAATGGCTCTATAAATTCACCCACCTATACCTGCTACCAAGCCTCCAACAGCATTCTTAATTAGTTTGTGTCAACAGTCATTTAGTTGTGGGAAGCCAGACAGCAGGTTGAGCCCATGAGACGGTGCCGTAGTTTCTCCTGCCTGCCCATACACCAAGCCCCCTACCCCCCACAGCACATTCCACAGATTCAACTTTCTAAAATAAGGGGAGATCTATGCAAGAACATGCTCCACATTCAATTATTGAAGGGGAAGAAATTATACAAAATAAACGTTTAATGCATAGCATCCAGAAAAGGAAAATTGAAAAGGACATCAGATGAATGTCTCTTTTTGACAGCACAGTTACACAAGTTCTTGTAGTGTCTTTCTGTCAGTACTTAAAATATCACTGTGATGATCGGGCATGGTCTACCCCAGCCTGAGTCAGTGTGCCTTTCTCCATTGTTCCAGCACTGTCGCTGTCGGTCCTGCCATCGTCCATGGTCCCATATTTGTCGAGCTGAGAACTAATGTCTTTGCAGAGAGGAGTCAATCATGTTTGACAAATAGCATTGGACTGGCTTGTACTCCTCGGGCTATCTCCATGGCAGAGTGTGGGAGATCGTGTTCCAGTCTGTTGTTATCAGGGGTGGGAAACTGAACCCCCGAACTCCTCCAGTGAGGCTGCTACATTTAGGAGGTCAAAGAACATTTAGGTGCCATTTGGGGTTTCCAACCTGAGTCTGACCGAGTAGAGGAGCTAGTTATTTTCATTAGAAGTTGTTCAAGGAGCTCCCACATGGTGTACCGTTTATCCTGTACCATCGCAGCGTAGTCATTGTCTACAGAGATGTGGTGTGATTTGTGCCTAAGGTCTTTGCATCACCAAGCCCCACAAAGTATTTCTTCTTTAGTGGAATAAGAGGTAAGTTTTGTTAGTATTGATCTTGGATGAGCTCCAGTGCTGGTGGGTTTGGGACCCCGCACTCCATGCATATGGTCTATTCTTAAATCAAAGTCTTCCAGGAGGTTCAGGGAGCTTTGTAAAACAGTTTGCAAAAATACAGTAATATTTTCTGCTGACTTACCAGCACCCTCTGGCACACCATAAATTTAAGGATTTTGCTTCCAGCTACATTCCTCTAGGTCATCCAGCTTTAATGTCAGTTACCTTTGTGTGGCAATCAGGTATAAAATAAGATGGACCTGCCTATCAGTTGTGGCTCCATGTTCCAGTTCCCTCTCCTTTACCACTCCAGTCCTGCATTCTGTTTTGATGATGTCGGAAGGCAAGTGTGTGAGGGTCTTGTCTATTTTGCCAGCTGTCCTGGCTATTTGTTTTATTGCACGTATGATGTCTATAGTTTCATCTGGATCATCGGTATTCATGTCCTCGTCTCACCAAGCTGCAGTTAGAGCAGTGTTATATGACATGCATTTCATGTCACAGTGCAAGTGATGTGCTAAAGGGAGCTCACACAGGCTCTATAGAGGTAGCTACTTAATGTGTCCCTCCATTAAAATGAACAAGAAAGGTGAGGTAGGGATCCAGTTGTCAACTCCTCAGAGCCTGTTGAAATTTTGACAGCACGTCACTGTCAAATGGTCAGCAGCACCCTGGAGAGCATAACGTTTATGGGGTATTTCTGGCCCTTTTAGTATTTTTTTTTTTTCTACTGGAAACCAAAATGTCACTTAAAGCAATATTATAATTTTCTAGTAATAATAAGGGGGCAAAAACAAGGTAAAGATAAATTGCAAATTTGTTTAGGAGTTCTCTCACTCCTTTCTGTAAATTAATTCACTCTTCAACAGATTGTGTGCCTTTCCAAACAGGTTTTACCATTCTGATCTATTGTATGTGTAAATACAGCGTGAAATGCCCTATATAGGGGACTAAATACACGTAAGGCCTTTATCTGTTGGCACATTTGTATGTTCCCACATGTGTGTATCTGAAAATTGTGACCTGACTGCTATGCAGTGATGGCATTTGCTCCTAAGCTTCCACAGCTGTGAATAGCTTTTGCTCGTCATCTCTGTGTAGACAACCTGCTTATGGAACTGTGTGTGTGTATGTGTGTGTGTAATGCACAGGTCAGGTCTAGTAGAGCCAGGCTTGGCAGCTGGTCAGGCTCTTCACTGCTACCTTCTTCAGGCTGCGTGGCCAATGTACCTCAGTTATGAATACTGACTGCCTGCACCTTTCACCAACATTGCTGCTAGGCTTTGCCTGCCTGCAGGGAAATGGGAAAAATGTCATGGATCCTGGGATGGGTGGGCTCCCTTGTGTAATGAGGCCTTTGTTTGGTGAGGGACAGAGACAGAGAGAGTGAACAAAGTGAAATAGAAACATAGAAACATAGAAGTTGACGGCAGATAAGGACCACAAGGCCCATCCAGTCTGCCCATTTCTTTTTCTACCTTATAAATGTGCCATCGGCCTTTGCTCTGTCAGTGGCCTATCTATTCATAGTCATTTGTACTGCTCCCTTATGCCTATCCCATACCTGTTTGAAGCCCTGCACTGTATTCATAGCCACCACTTCTTGTGGTAAGCCATTCCATGCATCCACCACCCTTTCTGTGAAAAAGATTTCCACATCCCCTTAATCGCCTCCATCTAATCTCATGCTGTGTCCTCTTGTCCTGCTATTTTTCTTATATTTAAACATGTTAGACTCTTTCACCTTGTTTATGCCCTTAAGGTGTTTAAATGCCTCGATCATATCACTCTCTCTCCTCCTTTGCTCAAGGGTATACATATTGAGTCCGTTAATCTGTCCTCATATGTCTTCTGATGCAGTCCCTGCACCATTTTGGTTCCCTCTCTGGACTGCCTCAATTTGGTTAATGTCCTTGTGAAGGCGTGGCCTCCAATACTGCATGCAGTACTCCAGATGGGGCCTAACCAGTGTCTTGTACAGAGGATTAATACCTCCTCTTACTACTTGTGATACCCCTACTAATACACCCTAACACCCCCTAGCCTTACCTACTGCTTTAGAGGTCTGCTTGGATGATTTTAGGTCATCAGTGATGATGATGCCCAAGTCTCTTTCTTCCTTTGTGACTGCTAGCAACTCCCCTCCCAGCCTATAGGTGGCTTCAGGGTTTCTCTTCCCTATGTGCATGATTTTGCGCTCTTTGCATTAAATCCCAGTTGCCACTCTTCTGACCATTCTGCTAGTTTATCCAGATCTCTTCTCATTCTGCCCACCCCATCTGGATCATCTACTCTGTTGCAGATCTTGGTGTCATCTGCAAACAGACAAGCCTTACCCTCTAGTCCATCTGCAAGGTCACTAATGAAGATGTTGAAGAGGAGTGGCCCCAGGACTGATCCCTGAGGTACCCCACTTGTGACTTGCATCTCTTCTGACTGTATACCATTTACCACCACTCTCAGTTTGCCACCCAGTTGACCAACTTCTGACCCACCCCGAGCCTACCCAGCTTATTTATCAATCTTCTATGTGGAACAGTGTCAAAAGCTTTGCTGAAGTCAAGGTAGGCGACATCAACTGCTCCCCCTTGGTCCACCACTCTGGTTACCCAGTCAAAGAAATCTATGAGATTAGTTTGACAAGACCTTCCTTTTGTAAACCCATGCTGTCTTGGATCCTGCGCCCTATGGATTCCAGGTGTTGCACTATCCTTTCCTTAAGGAGTGCCTCCATAATCTTGCCCACTACTGAGGTAAGACTGACCGGTCTGTAGTTCCCCACCTCCTCCCTGCTACCACTCTTGTGGAGCGGGATCACATGAGCCCTTCTCCAGTCTTCTGGGACCTCTCCTGTGCTCAGAGACTCACTAAACAATTCTGCTAATGGCTCTGCTAGTTCCTCCTTTAGCTCCTTAAGTACCCTGGGATGTATGCCATCAGGTCCCATTGCCTTATCCACCCTGAGCTTAGCAAGCTCTTGTAGGACCCTTTCTTTGTGAAGGAGTAGTGCTCACCCTCCTCCCCTGTGTCCATGATGCTGAGCTGTGGGCCCTGCCCTACCTTCTCTTCAGTAAATACTGAGCAAAAGTATCTATTTAGGATAGATGCCTTTACAGGGTCCTCCTCCTCACATGCTCCCTTTTCTCCATTAAGCTTAGCAATACCCCTCTGGACTTTCTCCTTTCACTAATGTATCTATAGAAAGTCTTGTCACCTTCTTTTACTTGACACCAGAGACATGAAAGAAAGGCCAAAGAGACATGTAAGAAAAAGAAAAATGGTAACTGCATGTAGGAAAAATTTAGATTTGTTTACAGGGATAGTTAATGTTTATTTATTTATTATTTATTTCAAAAGATTTACCAGGAAAGACATGCTGAGCTGAAATAGCTTGTTTCCAGATGAGTCCAGTGGAGGGGGAAATGAGGAGAGTACAGCAGTAAGTTACAATAATTGGCTACCCAAATCAAACAATCAAAAAATTAAGTTAAACAATTAAGTAGCAATAAATTGAACAAGATGAGCTAAGCAGAACATGTGAATAGCGTAAGTAATATAAGTGCAAATAGGAACACAGTATATGAACAAGGCGCTGCTAGATACAGTATTAAAGTGCAGTTGTCAGCAGGTTGAAGGGTGAATAAAGCACTGTTGGTGCCCTGCTCAGCAGCGAGAGGATGGAAGAAGTGAGGGGAGCAGTGGGAATGAATTAGGTAGGAGCAGGACAGTGGAAGAGGGAATTGTGGGGTGGAAAATGCAGCGCAGAATCAGAGACAGCTGCAGGAGTGAGTAGTATATTCATGTGGCAGATATTTGAGCGTGCAGGAGGAAGGAGCAGTATGAATGGTAAGGGGAAGAGGTCACCATAGTTTGGGGAAGCGAAAGAAGTTACATAGTTATGTAGTAGTTGTCGGCAGAAAAGGACCTCCTGGTCCATCTAGTCTGCCCTGTTCCAATTTGCTCCTACTTCCTTAGTATAGGTCCTGCTAGACCGTGTCTGTAGTTCCCCTCTGTCCTATTATCACTAAGCCTCTGTGCCTATCTCAGGCATGTTTGAATGCATTCACAGTGTCTGCACCTACCACTTCTTCTGGTAGCCTGTTACATGGTTCAACTACTCTTTCTGTGAAGAAGTACTTCCTCATGTTGCCTCTAAGCCTCCCCCTTCCAGCCTCATTGCATGACCCCTCATCCTAGTGTTCTTCTTTTTGTGTAGAAAGCTGCTCTCCTCCATTATTAATCCCTATGGCATATTTGAATGTCTCTATCATGTCCCTACTCTCCCTTCTGACCTCCAGTGAGTACATGTTTAGCTCCCTGAGCTTGTCCTCATAGCTCTTCTGATGCATCCCCTGACCATTTTGGTAGACCTTTCTGTGCCGCCTCCACTTGGTCGAATGCAACTTGACTGGCAGAGGATTTTATAGAGGGGAGCACAAGAGAGGGAAGACCAGAGCTGTGAAGGGAGTAGGAGGTAGAAGGGGGAGGGTGCATTTCTGAGTGCTGAGTTGTGTTTTAAGTGGTCCCCCAAAGACAGTTCCCATTTGAGTCTCAGTAACTCAGACTGATCTGATTAAACTCATCACTAGAATGCAAAAAGAAACGTGAAATCTTACGGAGTTTTCATACATCTTTTTAAAACAAGTGCATGTTCTGAGTAAGCATATTGTATCTCTCAACTGTCTCTCATTACGAGGGATGTCCCTCATTTTAACCCCTCAAAATGTCTCTGTCCCTCACCCATCCCTCCTAGAAAAGGTGCTGTCCTCACAGAAAAGATCCTGTGAATTCAGACTTTAATGCAGAAATTCATAATATTCTAACATGTTAAATCAAAAATAAACTTTTACAGGTAAAGAAAATAGATTTCCAGTGCTCTGAGCTTGTGTTCCATATTTAAACATGTTTGTCTCATTATGGTCATCAGTGTCCCTCGTTTTGTGTGTCTGTTTCTCATTTCTATGACAAAAGGTTGAGAGGCATGTGAGTAAGCCATTCCTTTTTGCAAAGTGAGGGTCAGTCAAGGAGTAGGTGTGGAGGTTTATGTTGGCTGTTTAATTGGGGGAGGAGAGTGCATGAATTCTTCACATCTGTCACTGCACCAAAATGCAGGCCCACAATTTGTGGGCCTTGTCACTTCTGTAGGTGGACGGAGTCTTCTATTTGCACAGGGCATCTACATGTGTTCATGCAGGTCCCAGACCTTTGTGAATGAGAATACAGTTCCACTACCTTAAAAAGAAAGGAAGTTCTTTGCAAAATAATGTGTTATTGCACCAGTTAGGGTAACTCAACACCACAAAAGTCAATCAATTTGGCATTAGGGTTTCCAACCCAAACTTCCCACCCCCAGTCCCCCAATCAGCAAAAGGAAAAAACAATAAGGTTTTGGGTCTCCAGAGTCTTGGTGAATCAGAGGTAGGATCTTCCATGGGGGTTGTCAACCCTAATGCTCACCCCTCCCCTCCAATCCATAGTCTCCAATCCGAAGCACAAGATACAGCTCCAAGGCACTGCCTCATGATGATACACTCTTCAAAGGTATAGAAGAATGTCAAGCTGGCAGCATGAATGGAGGAAGGTTCTGTTTACCCAACAGCTTGTCGGTCATACAGTACTGTTGCCTCTTTCATTCAAGCAGTACACTACCTCACCACAGCATTGTTCCTTACCCACAACCACACAGCAGCTTCTCCCCACCAGCATTAGACAAGAGTTCTGCAGTTCAAAAGCATATACTGTAAACAAATGTTGCTCCCTATACACCTGGGTACAGAAAACAATAGAGTCTGGCTGCCCAGAGATATCACTTTATCGCATTTATTTCATAGCAATTATGCTTAATAATACTAAGGTACACACTGGTATTTACTCAAAACAGAAGTTTAGCTGCACAAGATAGAAATGAACCAAGAAATGTGAGGGCAACAATTAGTGTTATCCTTTATTTAGGTGTGGAACCAACTCTCATTCTTATACTTCTGTATTCAAGTACTGCTATATGAGCTTGGTGAGAGGAAGTCAATGTCATTGAAAATGTTGTTGTTCAGCACATGCCATTACAAAATAGAGTAGAATATCATAAATTCATTACATCATTGGAAATATACATTCAAATACTGTACATTAAATATACAGTGTTCCTGCCATGGACATTCTATTACATCTGTATGAGCCTTAAACATAAACAGGGGTGGATATTCAGACTACCAGGCTGGGGCACTAGGTCTGGGCACAGCGCAACTGGGATGCACCAGGGCATGACCTGGGCGATATTCAATGCTGCTGCGCCATGGCTCAGCACCATTGAATATGGCACAGTGCTGTCAGATTAAGCGCATGGTGCAGTGGCACTGCACCAATGCAAGTGGCAAGTGAGGAGCAGGGGGATGCGCCAGCGTTAAGCACGGTTGCACTAGGTGCAGGAACCACGATATTCAGTGGTGGGTATGCAAATGGTGCCATTATGTATGCAAAGGTGCAAACAGGGCCATTTGCATGTCATTATGGCCCCATTGCATGCAGGATGCCGATCCCCAACGACTTGCAATTGGCCCTGCCAGGGCTGCAGCCATCAGGGACCGATGCCCCTACCCCTCAGCGGCAAATGCCTCTAATGCCCGCTCACGGGCTATGTAATAGTATTATCATCCCTGGTGGTCCAGTGGACCAAATCCCGCCCAATTGCAGGCTATGTAATATTATCAACATCCCTGGTGGTCCAGTGGACTGAACCTGCCTGATCGTGGGCTCAAAATAAAGATATATCCCTAGTGGTCCAGTGATTGACTCCTGCCCGATCGTGGCTCAATGAGAATATATCCTGGTGGTCCAGTGACCTACTCCAAGCCCAATTGCACTACGTATGAAAACACCCTGGTGGTCCAGCAGTACCAAATGAGTCCCACCACCTCGCTTCCCCCTGGTCAGCGGCGGTGCAGCGCCTCACCACACAGCTACTCATTACTGCTCGACAGCACAGTACAGCTATACGCCCATTGGTCCACAGTGTGGGACACGGGTTTTAGACATACTGTACTACATAACCTTTATATGTGAATGGATCCATTCACATATTGGGACTGTGTAGTATAGTATGAGCTGCACACTCCATTGGCCCACACTGTGGACTAATGGGCGATAGCTGTACTGTATGCTGTCAGTCGGTGGGGTGGCCGGGCGGCTTGCAGGTGGGGAGCTGCCACCCGACGCTGACCGGGGGGGGGAGCGGGGTGGTGGGGCTCAGGGCAGGTGGGGAGGGGGGTAAAGCTGGACCACCAGGGTGTTTTCATGTACATAGCCCGCGATCGGGCTTGGGAGTGGGTCCACTTGACCACCAGGGATATATTTCTTTATTTTGAGCCTGCGATAGGGCAGGAGTCAGTCCACTGGACCACCAGGGATATATATCTTTATTTTGAACCTGCGCTCGGGCAGGATTCGGTCCACTGAACCACCAGGGATGTTAATAATATTACATAGCCCACGATCGGGCAGGATTCGGTCCACTGGACCACCAGGGATGATAATTATATTACATAGCCCGTGATCGGGCTGGAGAGCAGGTCCACTGGACCATCAGGGATACTGGACCTTTCAAATGTATACCTATGCCCACAATTGGGCATTGGGAGGGCGCCACCATGCAGACGGTGCAGTCGGAGCTCGGGTGGCCACCCACAGCTGGCAGCTGCCGTGATGTGCCCTGCAATGTGGCAGCTCACCTGTGGGTTGCCAGCAGTTGCTCCTTTTTTTTTAGGCTTAACTGTGTGCAGTGCAAGTAGGGGTTGCACCTGCATTTTCTCAGCACATCCCAGGCTGAATATCGGCATGTGCGGAGTATGCATGGGCACACTCCCCCAACTTGCGCTGCATACATTACTGATGCTCCCCAGTGCATCAGAGTTTGTGCTGTGCACTTTCCCTTTGAATATCACGCGGGGTGTATTAGTGAGTGCGATGGCACAACTGTGTTGTGCCATGTGCAACCCTTTGAATATCCTGGCCAATATATATTATATACAGTATTTGAGATACACAGTTTGGAAAATTGTTCCACAAGGAGCGTAAAGCTAAAATTCATTAGTCACATATCCTAAGGAACAGAAAGTCAATATAAACATAAAATGAGTATGGTTATCAATTGCATCACAGAAGCATAAAAATATCTAGAGTGGTACCACCCAAAATCACCACATTAGCAAAATCAGATAACCGTCATGTAAACGGGACTAGCTGGAAAGTCCTTAAATCAAAAAGGGGTCCAATTCATGACTCATACCAAACAATTGCACTTAATATTATGCTGTTCTAACCACCTGTCATTCTCCAAAAGACACAACCTGAGCAAACTGCCTTTAGGCAGGCTTGTAATTTTGATCCAGTACCCCAAAACCAATGCATCAAGTAGTGTTTTACAACTATCCAACCCAGGTTCTGCTCTTACATATGGTGTAGGAGTAGAATTGTTTAATCTGAGTTAAGATGTTATTATTTGAATGGATATTTTTTCTGATTCTAAGACTTTTTAAGGTGCCCAAATTTCAGCACCATAGAGAGCCTGTGCATTAAGTTTAGACAAGAACACCTGAACCAAGGGCATAATATTGTTTCCACCACCGAGTTAAATCATTTAAACTGAAAAAGTGCTTTTTAAACTGTGTCTACTGTGCACATATAATTTGTATTCTTGGAACCATTAGATGCAAAATCTATGCCTAAATAAAAATAACTAGACACTGAAGAAACAGCTTGACTACCTGCCCACCATTTATGAGAAACCTTATGGCTACTGAACAGAGCAGTGTGAGGTTTTTTTGGGATGGTGGGATTAATGGCTAAGTCCAGTTTCTCTGATTCTGTAAGTAGACACCTAAGCTTTTTTTTTTTTTTTGCAAACCTGACTGTGATAATAAAAGAAAAACCAAATCATCAGCATGAGCCAAATAGGCACCTCAATTGTACCTGTCCTAGGTGAATCAGAGACTGCAGCCATATGCGCCCTTAAAATATGCTCAGTATAAATACTGAACAGTGTTGGAGCTAAAATACAACCTTGGCGTACACCTTTATTAATCATAAATTTTTGTGCAACATTATCCCACACACCAAGTCTCGCTCTCGCCCAGGTATGACCATACAAATCAGAAATGATGGAAATAAGAGATGAATCAATGCCCCTCTCTCACATCATTTGTCACAATTTTGACCATGAGACAGAATCAGATGCTGAAGAATAGTATATAGATACCACATACAGTTTCTGTTTACAGATCAATATGTATTTTTCCCCGTAGGTGTCTAAGAATAAAACAATCATCCAACGTAAACACTGTTCCCCGAAACCAAACTGAAAAGATGACAGGTCTCCTGTGTCTAAAATGTGTTCATGCAACCTGGATGAAGTGACTTTACAGAAGATTTTAGAAGAGACATCCAGTAAACTATTTGGCCAGTACATTAGCGGATGCAATTTATATCTTTTTTTTAAAAATACAGACAATCTCCACCCCACACCAGGAATCAGGAAGACATTTCACTAATACATCTATTAAGTTACCAAAAAGAAATCAGACCACAGAAGAGGAGACTGCTAATAGACTTCTACAGGGATTACCTCTGGCCCAGGAGCAGTATTTCTTGGGTTACTTAGTTGCTAGACAGAAGTAGGCTATTTGCCCATCTAGTCCGTCTCCTACTCCTAGTGGGTAAATAGTCAATTTTTTCCTTATCCCATTAATATTTTCAAGTTCATTTTTGTATAACTTGAATGATGGGATGTCAACCAATTTCTGAGGTAATGTATTCGATGTCCTTACTGCTCTTAAAGAATTTGTTTCTTGCATTTTTGTTAGCTTTATTTTTATTCATTTTTATTGACTGGGAAGGAGGACTAGACAATTTTTCACCTATTTTCAGCCTCATCACGGGGGGGGGGATACAGATGGATACCAACTGAAATTGAACCAGATTTTAAGTGGTTGGTGGTATTTTTAGTGAATGGGGGAAATTTGGATCTACTCTTGGGTAGGGGGCGCTGTGTTGCTCTGGATGGAAGGATGGCTGACAGTATGGATTTGGACAAGGTTGAAGGAGGTTCTCAGAGAGAGGAGCTCCCTGCAGTGTCCTGCATAGCACTTCAGTGCTCAATGGACATTCCAGTAACTTCTGCAGAGGATGCAATACCTGATTTAAGGGGGGGGGGAAGGGGAAAGGGGAAATTGTTTAACCAGGAAAGGCACACTAAGCTGGAGCTTATTTCCAGGTGGGACCTGGGAGCACAAGAAAGTTAAGTGACTTGCTCAGGGTCACACAGTATGCAAGTGGAAGCTGTGGGATTCAAACCCAGGTCTGGTCTGCTGGATGTCACCAGATTTGCAGCTCAGAGCCTTAGACCACTGCACTATACTGCTATACTTAATGGAGAATACAGCTAATATGGATATCTCTGGAGAACCCGATGACCTGGCACCCTGGTGTTCTTGAGGAAGGAATAGTTCCAGGATTGGCAGCCACTTCAGAAGGGTGTACCCTGTGGCAAAAGGACACCATTGTTAGTAAGCCCAGTTTGAGTGATTCAAGGAGTCGCGGCGAGCAGCAGGATGTTGGACAGGGAGAAGGCTCACCAAAGAGGGGAAAAATGGATCTTGCACAAGGACCAGGTATGGATGGCTGGTCCCCAGAATGTGCACTTATAGTGGCAGGCTGGACGCTTGAACCTGATGGTAAGAGTTGGCTCCCAGGGGATGCACCAACTGTGGCTCAGATTATGTCACCTCCTCAAGAAGTTTGTGCAGAGAGAGCTTCTCAGAGTGCGACAGACCATGCCTCCACTAGAGCTCAGGAGGGGACAGTGGATTTAGGCAATCCAGATCTAAGGACAAGTCATACCAAAAGGAAGCAAAATATGCCTATTGCAGGACCAGGTACTGTGCCTTTTGTTACTACTAATACTTGTCAGCCAGTTAATGTAAATGAAACTCCTCCACTTAATGGGCCTGCAGGAATTCAGTTACTGGCTAGGCCGGTTGAAGGCAAAATAATGGATGGTACGACTGCTCCTAATGAGGTCTACCACACCCGGCCATAAAGGATGTGCAGATTAGATCAAGGCAATCTTGGGCCAAGGATGTGGATCAGCAGATGGGAGCGGAGACGCTGAGCCTCTCCAGGCCTCCAGAACAAGAGAACAGAGGTACTCCCTCTTCCCCCCTCCCCCCTCGTCCACAGCATAATCCTAGGTGATGGTTGGCAGACTTATTTGCTAACCCAGGAAAACCTAGGGAATGCAGAAATGAGGTGCGGATTAAATACAGAGGTGGGCTAGAACAGTTACTGGACAGGGTGTATGTGGCCCATAGGCTTTTGAAGGAATCCATGCATTTTCAGGCAATTGATGTTTTTGCCCTGATTCATATCTCTGAGGATACTATATTTGATGTCTGCTTTAATACACCAGTAGAACTTGAAATGTTTTGGACAAAGTATGGTTTATTGAAACAATCTCAGTTATGCGATCCGTTTATGGCAATTCTCTCTCTCGCCAGCAGTAAAATTTATTACCATCCTATTTCAAAATGAAATGTACATGTTTCAGACATTTTATACTGGGTTAAACAATGTGCAGATGTATTGTATCGACCTGCACCCATCATTGATAGCGAGCATATATGGACTGGAGGGTGGAAAATCAAAATAAAGTTACGGATGACTGAAGCTGGCCCAGTACACCTTCTCAGCTGTTTATACTTGGGAGTAGATAGAGGCTTTTGCTTCTATCTGGGACAACCCAAAACTTGTCATTGGTGTGGGTCTTTCTCACATTTAAGTAATGCATATGAGGCTTCAATGTGCAATTTCTGCTTACAGATGGGTCATTCCAGTAATCAATTCAGGAACCCACCCAAAAGTAACCTCTGCGAAGAACATGGTCATTCGTTTTTACAATGTCCCTGGGCTGTGCATAATAAAGGCTCCTTTTGGGATCAGGACACTATTATGCACTCTGCACAAGGAAACCAGTCAAGGAAATTACATTGTTCTCAAAATGTACAAAGTGGTGTGGCACAGGTGGATAAGTCCACGCTGTCTCATACAGATGCAGTAGATTGCTCTACTACAGATACAGTACCTACAGACATTAGGCAGGGGCCTGGTGAGGGGGGTCAGGGTATGGTTGTGCCTGCAACAGATCAAGCGGGTGCCTCTGAACCTTCCCTACAGCCTTTGGAAATGCCCCCCCAATGGAGGAAGGATTCACTGATGTGAAAGGGAAAAGACGCTCTACGAGGATTGCTCCAAAGGCCAAAGAGTCCCATACAGTGTCACCCTTTGACAACAACAAATTTGCTGTTCTTACGCCTTCTTCAGAAGAGAAGGTTGAAGATTCAGAAGCCTCCTCCATTGTCTCCTCCCAGAAAGACTCACTGATATGGAAGGAGAGCTAGGGGATAAGATATGGACCTGGAAAAGAACCCAGAAGACAAAGGATGGACCTTGAAATATTTATCCTTTCTTAATTTTCTATTTTTCTATGTCCCTTCCAGCTTCAGACAGTATCACAGTTCCCTAAATGTCAACAGTATTAAACATTTTAGGCATATGGGTATCACATTCCAAGCATTACGAGATACACATGCAGACATCTGTTTGGTACAGAATACTAGGCTCCATTCAGAGGCTGATATTTATTATTATTTATTGATGGAAGAGGGATGCCTGGATATCATAGCAGTCATAGAAACATGGTACACAGAGAACCATGACTGGATGTTAACATACCAGGCAGTACACAACCTACAGGAGAGACAGGGAGGGTGGAAGGGTGGGAGTAGCTCTATGTAAAGGAAGGGATAAAAGCAACTGAACAAAAGCATAAACAGGGAGGAGAGGAGGCACTGTAGGTCACCTTAGAGACTGGAAATGGCACCACAATCCACACAGGGGTTGTATACAGACCCCCATGTCAGGGGGAGGGAATAGATAAGGATATGATAGAAGGCATACTTAGGATGGTAGAGAAAGGGGAGATACTGTTGATGGGGTACCTTAATATGCCAGATGTTAACTGGAGCACCTTTGCTGCAGCCACATCCAAAAGCAGGGCCATTCTTGATGCCCTTCAGGTGGCATGCCCTAGACAGCTAGTTCTGGAACCTACTCATGAGGAAGCAATCTTAGACCTCATACTCTCAAACAGGGACAGTGAGAGGATCTCAGATCTAGAAGTGGGTAGCCATTTGGGGAACAAGTGACCACCAAACCAAGAAGGCAGTATAGTGCAGTGGTCTCAAGGCTCTGAGCTGCAAATTTGGTGACATCCAGCAGACCAGACCTGGGTTTGAATCCCACAGCTTCCACTTTGCATACTGTGTGACCCTGAGCAAGTCACTTAACCTCCTTGTGCTCCCAGGTCGCTCCTGTAAAAAAGCTTTCAGCTTAGTGTGCAACTAAACAACTAAATAAATAAAATAAATAAAAAAAACAGTGTGGTTCACGATAAACTCAGCTACAGAGTCAAGCCATACAAAAGTGAGGGTTCTGGACTTCAGGAGGGCTGACTTTGCAAGATGGGAGAGTGCCTTAGAAAAGCACTAGCAAACAGGCTAGAAGGAGGAATGGAGCAACAATGGGGAAATATCAAAATTGCCATCACAGAGGCAACAAGCCTTTGTGTGAAGCAAATAAACAAATTAAAATGAAAGAAAAAGCCACTATGGTTCTCAAAAGAAGTGGCGGTGAAGGTTAGGGAGAAAAAGATAGCATTTAGAAAGTATAAGGAAACACAGAAGGAGCAGGACAGAGAACTATACCAGTTAAGGCAGAAGGAAGCAGGGAGGGTAGTCAGAATAGCAAAGGCACAAACTGAAGAAAAGATATCCAACTCAGTTAAGAAGGGGGATAAAACCTTTTATAGGTATATCAAGGAGCATAGAAAGACAAAGGGAGGGATAGTGAGGCTGAATAGAATGGATGGTGGGTGGGCAGAGAGGGACAGTGAAAAAGCAGGGATACTGAATGAATACTTCTGTTCAGTATTCCCAAAAGAGGAAGTGGGGGAGGTGCCTAATCCAATTAACAGAAGCACTCTGGAGAGGGGGGGGTCGATCCCAGTCCTTTCATAGAAGAAAGGGTTCTGAAGAACTCATAAAACTGAAGGTGGACAAAGCAATGGGGCTAGATGGAATTCACCCCAGAATTCTAAAAGAATTAAGCAGAGAACTAGTGACACCACTGACTACCCTTTTTAACAAATCATGGGAGGATGGTATGGTACCTGAGGACTGGAAGAAGGCTGATGTGATTCCCCTTCACAAAAGTGGGAGGAAGACAGAGGCAGGAAACTACAGACCTGTCAGTTTGACCTCTGTGGTAGGGAAAGTGATGGAATCACTTCTGAAGGAAAGAATTGTTGAGTACCTAGAGGCCAGTGGGGCACAGGACCCAAGGCAGCATGGGTTCACAGGGAAGGTCATGTCAGATGAATCTAATTGATTTCTTTGACTGGGTGACCAAAGTAGTAGACCAGGGAGGGGCTGTGGACATGGCCTACCTAGACTTTAGCAAGGCATTTGACGCAGTCCCACACAAAAGATTAGAAGTCAAATTAACCAGCCTTGGAGTGGGTCCCAGGGTGGTAGCCTGGGTAAAACATTGGCTGAACAACAGGACACAGAAGGTAATTGTAAATGGAGTCCACTCTGAAGAAAGAGGGGTTACTAGTGGGGTACCGCAGGGTTCAGTACTGGGTCCAGTCCTTTTTAATGTCTTTATAAGTGACATTGCAGAGGGTCTGGAAGGAAAAGTATGCCTCTTTGCAGATGACACAAAGATCTGCAACAGGGTTGATACACAAGAAGGTGTGGAAGGATGAGAAGGGACATGGCAAGGTTGGAGGAATGGTCAGAAGTATAGCAGCTTGGATTCAATGCAAAGAAGTGCAAAGTAATGCACCTGGAAAACAAAAACCCAGGGGAAGATTACACAATGGGGGGGAGGTAGTAATAACAACAAAAATGGAAAGGGACCTGGGGGTAATCATATCAGATGACCTTAAGGTTGGCAAGCAATGTGAGAAGGCG
This sequence comes from Neoceratodus forsteri, assembly GCA_016271365.2. Classification (NCBI taxonomy): domain Eukaryota; kingdom Metazoa; phylum Chordata; order Ceratodontiformes; family Ceratodontidae; genus Neoceratodus; species Neoceratodus forsteri. The sequence continues at coordinate 1,548,980,720 of CM057452.1, read as the reverse complement.
GTAGGAGGGCTGGGGATACTGGGATGTATAGGGAGAGGCATCACCAGCAGAAAATAGGAAGTTGTTATCCCCTGTACAGATAGTTGGTGAGATCCCATCTGAGTACTGTGTGCAGTTCTGGAGACCCCATCTCTGCAAGGACATAGACAGAATGGAGGCAGTTCAGAGGAGGGCAACTAAAATGGTGCAGGGTCTGCAAGAGAAGCTATATGAGGAGAGGCTAAAGGAGCTTAACATGTATAACCTTGAGGAAAGGAGGAAGAGGGGGACATGATAGAAACATTTAATTACCCTCAGTGGAATCAACAAAGTCCAAGAGGGTAGCATCTTTCAGAAAAGAGATGTGCAAGAACAAGGGACACAATTTGAAGATAGACGGGGACCGCCTCAGGGACAATGTGAGGAAGTATTTTTTCCAGAGAGGGTGGTGGATATAGAACAGCCTTCCTGAGGAGGCTGTGGAGTCTAAACTGTGGGAGAATTCAAGAATGCATGGGACAGACATAAGGCAATTTTTGTGGGGGGTAGGAAGAAATAGACTGTTGGTTAAATAGGATCTGCAGCTTATCCTCTAGGTAGGGAAATGGGCAGACTAGGTGGGCCAAGCGGTCCTTATCTGCCGTCAAAGTCTGTGTTTCTATGTTTCTAAGTTAAGCACGAAAGGCCTGGGTCTGGGGCTTCTCGGTTTGGTCCTTGGGGGAGGAGGCCTGCTCTGGGGTGGGTGTTCTGTTCCAGAGCTCAGTACAACCTACCAAAATATATGAGGTGGTCCCTGGGAGGGTTTTATTCCTGGATGTCACTTATCATACACAAGATTTGAGGATAGGTGTAGTATATGCCCCACAGACAAAGCAGGCTAGGGTTCAGCTTTTTCGATCCCTCCAACCATACATTCATACGCATAGAAAGCTTGTTCTGGGGGGTGATTTCAATTGCCCGCTCGACTTACAAGATAAGACTGGTACTACCCCTAAACTGTACTGTGATACTAACCATTTAACATATATTTTACTTACTGCAGACATGAGAGACACATTTCGGACTATACACAGAGAGGGGGGGCATACCCTATTATAGGGTTCCTGTCCTCCAGAATAGACTATATTTTTGGTTCCAAACATTGCACTATTCTGCAGGCTACTATGATTCCTTCAGCTTCATCAGATCATTTTGGGCTTGAAATTCAGTTGGGTCAGTTTTAATCCCACAATATAGGACCAGGGTACTGGCATCTTAATACCTCCCTTTTAACTGATATGGACATACACCATAACATGACACAGCATTTGTTGGCCCAAGCTTCATTAGTAGATTGGTATGACTCAGTAGGGGATTGGTGGATGGACACAAAGTCAATGATTTGCTAAGTATTTAAAAAATGGGGAAAGCAGAAGAGACAATCAGCTTATTTTCAGTACTTGAAACTTCGTAAATGCCTTTATCAGCTCATTACCAGGCAAAATATTGATCAAGTAGATAACGCCTCTCAAATTTTGGCTATAAAACAGAAGATGTCTAATTATTTATATACTATGTCACAGTCCTTATGGATGGAGCAATCCACAGGTACGCAAGGAACAAAAGCCTTAGATATTTTTCAAGATTGTCAATCCAGGGTAGCAAGGAAAGTATATGATGTGGTCAGGGATGTTTAGGGGTGTATACACACAGATTTTGGTGATATTTTACACACCCTCCAAGCTCATTTACAGTCTACTTTTGGAGCTCCCTTGCATATTGCGCCACATTTTTACCATTTTTTCTATCCCCTTAATTATCCAGAGATTGACCCAAGGGTGATTACTGGGATGGAGGGCCTGATTTAAGAGGAGGAAATCTGAATGGCTATAAAAAAATTGAAGGTTAACACTGCTCCAGGCCCTGATGGGTTGGGCACCAATTTTACAAATCATTTCAGGATATACTGATCCCTTTTTTAGTGGAAGTGTTTAATGATATTTTGTTTAATCTGGAACTGCCAGATGTGATGGGAAAAGCCTTTTTAATTTTCTTACATAAAAAGGGGGATCGTTTGGATATTAAGAACTGGAGGCCAATTTCTTTGTTAAATGTGGACTTCAAACTACTGTCTATGATACTGAGCGTCCGACTTAGCACTGTAGCTCAGATAGTTATTTCCCTTCATCATAATTGTGCCATTCCGAGCCATACTATGAAAAACAATTTAATTTGTTTACGGGAAGTTTTTCCACGAGGGATTTTGGGGCAGTTACAAGGCTATGTGATTACATTAGATCAAAAGAAGGCATTTGATCTCATTTCCCATGCTGTTTTGTTTTCCCTTTTGACCTTTTATGGCATCCCACAGCAGTTTATTGCCTGGGTACGTACCCTATATAGTTCTGCACATTTTCATTTACTTGTGAATGGGACCCTGTGTACTCAAATTCTGCTATGGAGGGGGGTGCATCAGGGATGTCCTCTGAGTCCCCTGTTGTATGTCTTTATATTGACATCTTTTTTATCTATCTATTCTTTTTGCCTCACCTCTCTCTCTCTCTCTCTGTCGGCCATCTGCCTGGTCAAAACTCCTCAGCTGTGGCATCCCACATGAGCCATTCTCCGGGACCCCTGGATTACCCCCAGGGCAGAGACGTGGCACCCTCCCCGTAAGGTGCTGCGAAGAACAGGATAGGGTGAGAGTCGGCCTGGGAGCCAATTCAGCATGGAGAGGGCACCATATAGGCAGAGGAGGCAGGCTAGGTTTTTCTCCCTCGGGTGGAACGTAATGACGCCATAGTGTCCGGTCTCCGCCCCTAAGTTACCTTGTTGTCACCGTGATGCTTGTGGCACCTCTGGCTTCCACCACGAGTCCCTCTTGCACTGGGCGTATCCTCAAGACTTTCCCCCGGAGAAAGAGAGCAGTCATGGATGCTCAATCCTTTCTCCTGCCGGGTTGGATCTCCGATGACCCGAACCGCTCAACCTGGGTCACCAGCATCACAAGTGGAAATCCAACTGCTGCACCAGTGGGTCAGCTGCTTTTATATTGACATCTTGATAAAACATTGGAACTTTCTAACTCTATAGTAGGTATGACTCTGCTCCCCCACTTAAGGTTATGGCATACACCGATGATCTTTGTTTATTTGTGACTTCCTGGGAAGATGGAGATCAGGCACATGAGATATTATGGGAGTATTCAGAGGTAACAGGGGCTAAAATTAACTTTCATAAAAGCCAGGCCTTGATGATAGGACACCCTCCACCTTTGAATAGAATTTTCAATGTACCTATGGTCACAGAAGCTACTATATTAAGGTTGCAATTCGGTTGGCAGGACATGGAAGTGTCAAAATTGGAGGCTAAATTACTATTGTGTGATGCTCATCTTCAGGCCTGGCAGGGTCTCCAGATTTCTAAGCTTAAACGGGTTTACCATTCAAAAACATTTATTATCCCTATTTTGTTATTTGTAAGTTCTATATCCCCCCCCCAGATACCCTGGATACTAGACTGTATAGTGCCTTTTTTTGGGTGATTTGGGGGAGTCAATTGAACACTGTAAAATGGAATACCTATATAGATCTATTTCTTTGGGGGGTATAGGAATAGTAAACTCATTGGTATTTTTCCATTCAATTTTTTGGTTTGGAAACATAGTACCGGATTTAGGAATGAGACACAGAATTAGGCAGCATGGGGAAGGGTTTGGTTTGCTCAGAGTATGCCAATTTGGGAAAGGAACAAATGGTCCTTAAGTTTCAGACCTCAACCACACCTGCTTATGTTCGGTATACATTTAAGAAAAGTAGGATTTGGAGAATAGCAATAACTGATTCCAGACCCTTTCTAGACCTTTGTTGTATCAACAACTTATATGGGAACCTTTTACTGACCCTTTTGCTTTTCCTAGAGGGATAGCACAGGACATTGAGATTACTACCCATCAGCTGTTAGATCCTAAACTTCCTAAATTTTAATGGGATACTACCTGGCTGAACTGCCATGATAGATTGAAGGTGCGGGATAATCACAAGCATAAATGTTTGGCTGAATGGTATTGTCTTCGGGATACATGTAATATGATCCTGGAAACTCAGGAGCATCTAATTTTTCACTGTCCATTTGTAATTTCCTTTTGGACTGTGTTAGGCTGTATGGTTCAGGACGTTACTTTTATAACTATGACATATGAGGTTCTGATTTTAGGCATCTATCAGGGGCCTTGGCAAAAATATAGAGATGGCACTCTGACTGATTTGTGGCATCCTCAAGTACCAACTTTGGGAAGCAAGATGCCATTGGGCTTTACATAACCAGCATATTTCCCAGTATGAATTGATTAAGATAATTAAAGGACAGGTTCAGTAAAGGTATGAATTTGATAAAATACATCTCTCAGCCTCGGACAGGATTTCATTGTGGCAACACTGTTTGGGATGGGTGACCTGAAAAAAAAACCATAGTCACAAAAGAAAGGAGAAAAATAATAAACAAATAAAAAATAAAAAAATATGTATAAAAAGGGGGGGGTTAGGTATATCGGTGTGGGCAGAGGTAAGACCAGGATAGACCCTTCCCTTGAAGATTATGTGTTTGAGGTTTTAAGACATACATTATATGATAGTCTAGAAGTCAATGGAGAGGCAGAGACACAGAGTGTAGTTTTCCTAGATGGATCTAGATGCAATTTTTGAGGTACATATATTGATACTGTGAGTCAGGTTTGTCCCCCTATACGTTCTTTTTTTGTTATGACTTTCTAAATATCGTTCCCTAGTATTGTTTGATTTTCACAATACAAAACTTCCACTACTCTTTATTCATCCTGTTTGCAATAATGAGATATTGGATCTGGCAGAGTAGATGCCAATCTTCTACACAACAGCAGCTCATTTCACAAGAACAGCTGTGTAATGTTATAAAAGAGGAGTTTAATAAACATATTAGTTTTGAGTGTAGGAATGCCCCTCTAATTAGACGCTTACAATTATGGAAAGATTTTCCCACTGTGTGACTAATTTTGTTAAGAATTATCGGGTGTTAACACCCCTGATTGATGTTAGAGCAATGTGCAACATGGATTTTGCTGGTATGGAAACAGGATACGAATCCAACAAGTCCTACATTTAGACAACACACTTTTCCATTGAAAATAGTGATTATGAAAATATAAACATACTGTAGACGTTATGTACAGAACTCCATCATATAATTTAATTGTGATGTGTTTCTATGTTTTTTGTACCAGGCTTAAAGGTTTGTTTAAACAATGCTAATTTGGCTTACTAATGGTAAATAGTTCTATGTACTTCTGTATCATTTCTTTCCTTTTCCCGTTTTGCTTTTACACATCAATATGAAGTGAATATTGTTAGTCCTCATTTCATTTCAATATGTACATTGATTTTTCTTTTGTTAGTTTGCTTGAATTTTCTGTCTGTATATATTGAAGTTTGAAAAAAAAATTGCTCTACTCTTTTCGAAAAGTGCCATGGGATCTTTAACATCCACCTGAACTACCACCAGACGAGGCAGATGGGACCGCAGTTTGATGTCTCATCCAAAAGATGGCACCTCAGGAGTGCAGCACCTCCCTTATGCTGTACTACAGTGTCAGTATTAGGATTTTAACCAAAGCACCTGGAGTGGGGATAGAACCCACAGTCTTCTGATCTTCCAGCCTCAGAGGCAAGTGTGCAACCTGCTGCGCCATTAACATTGCTATGTCAGTTATTATTCTATGTCATTATTAATGTTAATCTTTCTGTGTTGGGATCTTACATTAACCTCTCATTAAAACTTACTCCCATTTCAGCCATAAGATCCTTATCACATACAATCTTAAAGGGCTGCAATAGCCCCCCTTGTGCTTTCTGTCCTCTAGTGAATACAGTACATACCCAGTTCATTTAGTCTTTCTCTATAGCTCATATTTTTTTTTAATCTACGTTTTAATTTTGTTGTTTTGTTTTGGATGCTTTCCAGCATCTCAATATCCATTTTAAGATGTGGATTCCAGTATGGCAAGCAATTATCTGAATGGGGTCTCACATATGTTCTGTATATGGGCATGATACAATTTTCAGTTCTAGTTGCAAATGCCATTTTGATACATCCTAGTATTCTATTGGCTGTCTGTTACCTGTTTGCACTGCTTAGTGTTAATTAAGTTCTGACTAACTATAATTCACAAGTCTCCTTCTATATCCACTTTGGGCAGTACTGTATTATTTAACAGATAATTCTTGCAAGAGTTATTATGCCCCAGATGGAGCACCACACATATATCAGTATTAAAAGACACTGGGCAGGATTTTCAAAGCTCAGATGCATGTTGTGACAATGGCAGCTTGCGCAGAGTGCTGGTGTAGCGTTGTGGAAAAAAATTACACTTAGTAAATTATCTATTACAAATACTTAGAAAGGAGACGAACGGAGACGAGACTGAAGGTGGAAGAATTTAATGATTATAACAATAATCACAGTGAGAGATTACAAGTGGTACATCCTTCATTCTTCAAACTAACAGTGTAGGCTGGCTTGCTTATATAGTGGAAAACAGCATCATCATTTTCTATGGTTGTCTATGATTGGTTCATAACAAGTACAAATATCAACTTAAAAGGCAATTCTCTTTTTAGTATATGTATGAGCTCATCTTTTGGTCAGCACAAATGTATAGATAGTGTAAATTATATTACTATATATGGCTAGTAATAGTTGTCACTACCAGTTACCAAGATCTAGGAGGAAGAAATAGATTTGGACTTAAGAATGTGCATACAAGCATTTTGGCCTGTCCTAATAATAATAGTCAGAAGGGTAATTTAAACTCTATCCCTGTATTTCTGCCTTGCAGACACTTAAGACACCTGTTTGTTATTACTCACATGGTCAATACAAATATCAAAAGGCACTTTAACATTGCAACTTGTGGCTCAGTTTAACTTGTAGCTTTACAAGTTTTATATGATCCAGCTTTATAGGTCAATATTTGTTACACAAACACATTATGTTTTAGACCAAAATGAGGTTAGCCTGAAACATGGGGACACACTTCTTTATCCCTTGTTACAAGCCCCCCCTTGGCCCTATGTTTCCTAATTATTATTTGTGCAACAGTGCAGCTCCTCGGAGCATGTACATCTCATTACGTACTTTACGAATAGTAAGTCTTAAGCGACACAGGCCTATAATTACCAAAAACACTAAGACCACTTGCAACACAAGTAAAACTTTAAAAGACAGGACTCCTAAGGGTCCTCCTGCATAGCTATAAATCAAGTGCTCATTATCACTCTCACTGAGCAATTCATTTACAACTACTTGTGCCTTATGAACAGTATTTTGGATTTGTATCAAATGAGTATCTTTTCGATTTAAAAGTGACTGCACGTTAAGAGACAGGACAGGTATCACAGCTCCAAATGATGGTGCATACTTGTTAATATCATATGCTTGGTGTGGGGTATTAAATGTCACATTATAACTCTCATCCTCCAGGTTGGTAATAGGGTGCAACACCTTGTCACCAATATATACGTTATGTTTGGGAATAATACAAAAAGTTTGGGTTGTGAATAGTACACATTTGTCCTTCATAAAATAAGATTGGTGTATTTGTAACAACACAGTATTGGTTAGTACCATTATAGGTTACAACTACTTGTGGGGTATACCATCGTTTTAACTGGATAGGGCACAAGGCAGTATTATTTTCAGTTTGACCATGGGAATTTCCCCACAGATGGTTGCGTTGTGACATGACGTCACACACTGGCATATCCATTGACCATTTATTTCCTCACAGCAATGTAAGTTTGGTGCTACCCAGGACCCATCATTGCTGCGTACTAGGATCTCTGGGGCGAGACTCGATATGCATAATACTGGCCTTGTAAATACCCTACAAGTGTACTTTTACTATTTGGGGTACACTCCTTGTTATATTCAACTTGAGGTAGTCTTACCACGAGGGACACCCTCATGGTGCTACTGAGCGTACTGTTAGGTCTAAACACTTGTGGTTTAACATATACTTTGGTTACCTTACGAATCCACCACATAGGTGGGGCTCGAGCTTTAATACAAAAAGTTATACACTTACTATCATTAACATTAACGCAATCTGGACAATACCACAATTTTAGCTCTGCATCAGAAATTTGATTAGGCAATTGATTATGAGTAATTTCCTGTAACAATTGACTAACGAGTTAAAACATAAGATCCATAAGCACTACACACTATAGCTTTATTTATGGTATTATTAAAAACTTCTTCATTATGTTCAACCACAACTTCATTAATTTTGTGCTCTACCTCTTTAAACAAATGGCCCACCTCATGTATATTGTACACAGATAAACGCTCTTCCATTGCTAAACCTTTCTGGCCTACTGTAAGTGGTAGCAAGACACTCTCTCCTGTGTTAGTATTAAACTGGTCTTGGTACCCCTTAATGGCCTCAAGGTCTGCCCTATTCCATATGCTCATTCCTGATCCAAAAAGTCCAGCCAGGTCTCCCCACAGATTTCGTTTCTTTCTAATATTACTAACCCTTTCTTTACTAATAAGAGGGGCCATCATACTCCCTGTTTTGGCATGGAAGGCACTTAACATGTCAATTAACATGGTGGCATAAAACTTTGACACACCCATGTCAGCACAACTACTGTTAACATTTATATTCCAATCAGAAAAATCTAAGTTTGTATGCGCTCTACTGTACTTTACATTATTTACAAGCATTTGATCAATAGGTGTTGATGTAAGCCCACTCTCTGGCCCTGTTGTCACATTTGGGCATTCAGTTGGTGTTACAGTTAAGTATATGGCATCTGAGACTACAAAACGTAATGAGTTGTTTACACCAGCATAGTTACAAACACTATTATCACCCCAAAGACAGTAGGACAGAGTTAACACATAAACACCATTGTCCTTTGGTATGGCTCTGTTTATAACAAGAGACCCATTTTTCTGTTCCCAGTCCATGTAGCTTTGCGGTGATCCAGTCTTGAGCTCTGATGCACAGCTGGACCAGCTGTTAAAAATGTCCACACACCAGTTTGTAGATATGAAAGTATGGTTGTTTTTAGTCCAGGTGGCTTTCCATGCTCGTGTCGCGTAGGTGTTTGTATCAACAGGGTCCCAGTTCCAACTGATTAACAGTGTAATGGACTGTTCATACTCACATGTGACATTAGTCTGTTCCACATTAATGTTTAGGCTGGGGATTATAGAAAATCTTATGGCTGTCAACAAGCCGATGATAATGATGCTTTGTGTCTTCATGGCTATAAACATCAAGTGTAGTATTTTAATTTTCAACTAGCTTTGTTTGACACTTTTTTACACTGATCAACATGTGCCCAGAATTCTTGTTTCCTTCCTCCAGCCCCTTTCTTGCCACTTACTTTAACCACATATACCGTACTCTCACCTAACCGTTTGCACACTTGGTACAGTCCTAACCAATTAGCATCCTTCCAAGAATTTTTCTGTTCCCAATTTGCACCATCACTACATCTCCTCCTCTATCAGTAACCCCATCCTGCTCCGACTGTCTACATTCTTATTTACTCATGTCCACAGCCATGTTCCTGGCTGCAAAGGTTAAATATTTGTCTAGTTGATACTGTATTGCCTTTAAAACTGCTCATGTTTAACCTTATCTTGGGTAGCTTGAGGCCTGGTGGGGTACATCCTGTAGGTGAACCAACCTCATTTTCTTCTGTCATCAATTCATAAGGGGTTAATCCTGTACTAGCTTGGACTGTCCTCTAATGGCCATCAAAATCCCAGGAGATGTGTAACCCAGTCCTTTCCTTCATCCAACACTGCCTTTTTAAGAGCATTTTTCAAGGTCCGATTCAATCTTTCCACCATCCCTTAGGCCTGAGGCCTATATGGCAAAGTAGTCCCTGTTGAACTCCCATTATCTTACACATTTCCTGCATCACTTGGTTTACAAAATGAGTTCCTCTATCAGATTCTATGATATTAGGAAATCCCCACCTAGCACAAACTTGCATATATAAAATTTGAGCTGTTGTTATAGCATTGGCACTCTTAACTGGAAATGCTTCTACCCATTTTGAGAACATATCTATCACTACCAGCATATACTTATATCCCCTTCATGTGGGCAACGCCCAACATAATCAATTTGTAATGCATCCCATGGTCCTTCTACTAAAGGTAATCGCTGTGAAGTACTTGTCTAGCTTGGGGTTCTGCTGGAGCATATTAAACATGTCTGTAATACTGATCGGACAGTTTTAGATATGTCGGGCCAGTAATATTTACCTTTGATAATTTGGCAGTTTTATCATGTCCTGGGTGTCCCGCCCACCGATGGTTTTCTAGTACAACGTCCTTTTGTAAAGAGTCGGGCACTACCCACTTTGGGATTTTGTTTTCCCTCCTTTGATATAAAACATTATCTATTATTGTGAAGGTCCCATGGACCTTCGGATCCATTTGCACTTGTTTTATTTTCTCTTGTATCCACTGGTCCTGTTTTGGAGCTCCTGTGTTAGGCGGAGTATCCACCCTTTTAACCTCACTAACACTACTTGAGCCTTGCCTGTCCTGTGGTCTGATGCCCTTCCAAGGGTCCCCTTCCTTGGCAGCGATTTTAGCCCACTTATCTGCTTTCTCATTTCCCCATTCCTTGAAGGTTCCGTACTTACTGGTAGTGTGAGCTTTTACTTTAACTAAAGCTATTCTCCCTGGGAGCTTCTCTCCTTCCTTTAAAATTGCCTTTAAAAGCTGTCTGTGTGGCACATGCTCCCCTGTAGCTGTTTTCATATCCCTTCTAGCCCATATGGGCAACCATGTGGTTAGCGAGCCTATAGTAAACTGTGAGTCAGTACAAATTGTGATGCGCCCGTATGGGACTACCTTTATTGCCTCATATATGGCTACCAATTCTGCGTACTGAGACAAATCTCCTGGTGATAATTTAATGAGCAACCGCTGCTGATCTAGGGGCCTCATTTCATCATCATCCCCAGTATTAAAATACACAGCCGCCCCAGTATAGGCTTTTCCTTTTTCCCAGTATTGCGATCCATCAACACACAACATTGTGTGACCTTTATCATCTCCATGTCTTTCTACAAAGGGGGACAAATATTCCTCCTGTTGCATGAGTTCCCCACAATCGTGGGGTTCTCCCTGGTAGTCCAAGTACTGCATCATGTGGGGTTTATTGAGTTTTTGTACTGTAACTTGTTTATCCTGTGGTGCTAGCAGCCACTTAGCCTGCCTGCTATGGCTGACTCCCTTTGCCTTTCCTTCCACTAACAATTTAATGGGCGTGTGAGTTGTTTGGATAATTATAGGGCTAAATCCAACTATTTCTTCACAGGCTTGTACTGTCCACGCTATTGCCAATAATGTTTTTTCACACTGGCTAAAACCTTGTTCCACTTTAGACAACTGTCGATTTAAGTATGTTATTGGGACCAAATTATCCCAATGATTTTGTAATAGTACTGCTATTATGGTGTCATCTGTTGCTACAGCTTGTATTATAAATGGCTTTGCATGACCTGGGATGGCTAAAGCTAGAGTTTGCATTAACGCTTGCTTTAATTTTTTAAAACACTGCAACTCTTCCCCTTCCCATATTAGCTTGTCCTCTTTTTGTGGGTTGTAACAGTGTAACGCATACAACAGCTTAGTGATCTCAGAATACCCTTCAATATAATCTCTGCACAAATTGGTCATTCCTAACAGTTTCCTAAGCCCTGTTACAGTTGTTGGTAAAGGTAACTTTTGTATAAGGGTAGCCTTGGCAGGGTCAACACGCTACCCTTTTCTGACACTATGGTTCCTAAAATGTCACTTCGGCCTAGCAATTTGTACCTTCTCTGGATTAATTTAAGACCTCTTTTAGCTAGAGCTTTTCGGTGGTCTAATAATTGGCGTGCTCCACCATATTTCTGCTTTGCAACAACAAATCATCCACATATTGAATTACCTCATGTTCCAACCCTCCTCTTGGAGTACTTGTTGCACATAGCGATGAAATAACGTTGGGGAGAGTGGAACCCCTGGGACAAACGAGTAAGGTGTTGTTGATTTTAAAAGTAAAAGCAAACTTATACTGGTCTTGTCGGCTGAGGGGCAGGGACCAAAATCCATTTGCCAGGTCGAGGACCTAAAAACTTTACTTGTAGGTTTAAGTTTGTTAAACATTTCAATTGCCGTACTTATAATAGGGCTAACCTGAGGAGTTACTTTATTTAATTTTCTGTAATCTATAGTTAGTCGATACTTTCCATTGGGTTTTTTAACGGGCCATATAGGGATATTTGCTGTTGAGCAGATAGGTAGCAATACCCCTTGGGACAATAAATCATTAATTACTGGTTCTATTTCTGTTACTGCCTCCTGTGGGATTGAGTACTGTTAGTATGTCCAGGGTCGGGGCCTTCCACTGCTATTTCTGTGTCACTGACTGTCCCACAATCAGTGCCAGACACCGCCCAGACACTGGGGTATTTGTCTATTATTTGTTGTAACTCTGTTTGGCTTACCACGGGCCGATTATATGCTTTATTGGATTTAACTGAAACCCAAATATAACTCTCATGTACTGTTGTAATACTATACCCTTTAACTGTTACTTGGCGCAAGCACTTGTTGACTAGATCAATAATTGGCGTTGTTTCTTTAAAAGTCACTTCCTATTATATTTTGCTTGTGAGGCTTCCCTCCATTACTATGAATCTTCCTCCCCAACTACCTTGGTTCCTAAAACAACTATTTGTGGGAGTCAAGTACCCTTGTGCTGTGTGTCCTGTACAGCCCTCTATTTGTAAGGAGGTTTTCTGGATCCAGTGGTATGTGCATAGTAGTAAGTGAGACGGCTGCCCCGGTATCAACTAAAGCCATCACCCGTTTTTTTCCCATTTCAAGTGGCACGGTTGGTCACCCCTGGTTATCAAATGTTAGCACACATACCCATCGTGAGTCATGGGCCCCAGGGCCTCCGCATCCCTATTCTTCAGCCAACTGTTTGATCACTGCCAGCCGCTTGATGATGTCTTCATCATCAAATTCTTGGGGCGGCGCGGTTGTTTTTTTTTCATTCCACTGCATCTAATATTGTTTTTAACCAATCCAACAAATCCTTTGCACTATCACCCCCTCATCCTGGTTTATCTCTTGCATCTTGCCTTTTTTGCCCCCGCCCTTCCCATTGCAGGTCCTTGTCCTTCCTTACCTCCCCCTTTGCCTAATCACTTATTACATGCCTAGGCTTTTACAATTAAAGCATGTTCTAGTTTCTTTTGTGGTCCTTCATTTGTCCATGTCTGCGGCAACTTCCGCCTTTCGTGTTTTTCATTAAGATAAGTCTCTAGGAGGGTGATTCGCTCCTCCTGGGTTGGAGCCAGTTTACAACTGTTCTTAGGGTGGGGTCTAAATCATATGCCCTAATCCATAAGTCTCGGAAGGTAGTATCATCTTCTGGGGCAATCCTGCCTCCGCACCTCTGATAGACCTCAAAAGCCGAGGGATAAAGACCCGTGGTCCTCTCCCAACTATGCTTTATTTGCAGAATTCTGTCCCAGTCAACTTCTTGCTTTGCAGATTCCCTCTTGCTTTTCTGATAGACTCAACTACTTCATTATATTCTGCCCATGAATTTATGTTTTGCATGGCCCTTTGTGTGTCCCTGAACCTCCTCGGGCATAGCTTCTGCTAAGGCGGGGACACTTAAACATAACCAACCTACATACATCTTGGTTGGTTAAGCGGAGGGTGGTTGTTAACTGCTTTAATTTCTGCGCACAATTCAGGTAGGTTGGTTTTGTGATCAATTGGACTAGCATTTGGCCCAAATTGGTCATTTCCTCTATAGTCAGATCCTTGACTATAGGGCTTTTATCTTCTTTTAATGGTTATTGGTGATTATGGGGCTCTCGATCCACCTTTCTTGTCTTTACCACTTTACCTCCCTGCCTTCACTCTTCTCCATCCTGCTCCATTTCCTGCATTTCCTCCTTTCTACCCATTTCTTTCTTAGCTCCTAGTGGGAGGTAGTGGTCCTTCTTCATCACTTTCTCTGCTCATAGCCTGCGTGCCTCATCATCCTCTCAAGTATCTCTTACTTTTGCATACTTTTTATCATAGCTATCTTCTTGCTTTTTATGTCTTTCCGCTTCTTCCTTGTTTCCCATTTTTCACCGTATTCCCTTTTTAATCCATGTTTAGCACACTTGTTTTGTAGCTCCAAAGCATATTGTTCTTGCAGATACCTTGTGGCAGCAGACATAGGTCCGCCGGTGGCCATCATTCCCCGTGTTTGCACAGGTGCCACTTTAACCTTTACCACCCCTTCTCTTATATTACTTAACTCTTGAATCTTCTCCATTGCATCCTGTAGTTCTGTATACAGTTGCCTGGTTTCACTAGCCTGCTCTTGTGACTGTTGGTCTAGCTTAATCTGTAGAAGGGCATGATCCCTATTTAACAGATACAAATCCCTTTGTGCTTTTATTAGCTGTGTCCTAAAATTAATACACTGCTGCTCTAACTCTTGGTGTTGATCTATTGGGGCGCTATCTTTATACATCAATGTTAATTCTTCTAGTTGTTTAGCATTTTGATCCCTTTCATCCTCATCTGAGCTACTTCTTTATTCTGGTGACACACAATAGTCTGATTATACTGCCACAGCCCTTGCAAAGCATTTGCAAAGATTTCATTTTCATTTTTTACTCCCTCATTATGAAGGGACACTTGCTGAGTAAAATATAATTGTGCCTGTTGATCATCAGGCACTGGTTCATATGCTTCCCCCTTTAGGTGTTTTCCTAAAAAACGGCCTATTATTGTTTCCATACTCATTCTTCTTATCTTTTTCTTGCCTGCCTAGCCTTTACAGTCAGGTGCACCCGTGCACTGGTGCCCTGGTCTGTCTAGCTATGTCTTATGGCTCCCTTGTGAGGTCCGGCTTGCAAGTCCCAGCACTTTCACTTACCTACTCTGCCCCATGAGTTCCTACAGAGTTAAGCATTACTTTATATTTAAAACAATTTGAGAAGCATACAAAGCATACATCACCTGATTGTCAAGTGGCTGTGACTGTCTGTGTGTACCCTCTTCTCTCGCTTAAAGCCAGCAGCACCACGTCTCCGAACATCGTCACCTTCTTATTGGGGCTCGCAGACTAACCAACTAGCAGTTAGGCTGCCTCCTCACATGCAGCACCAGCGATCTGAGTCTTTAAGGCACCAATTGTAGCGTTGTGGAAAAAAATTACACTTAGTAAATTATCTATTACAAATACTTAGAAAGGAGATGAATGGAGATGAGACTGAAGGCGGAAGAATTTAATGATTATAACAATAATCACAGTGAGAGATTACAAGTGGTATATCCTTCATTCTTCAAACTAACAGTGTAGGCTGGCTTGCTTATATAGTGGAAAACAGCATCATCATTTTCTATGGTTGTCTATGATTGGTTCATAACAAGTACAAATATCAACTTAAAAGGCAATTCTCTTTTTAGTATATGTATGAGCTCATCTTTTGGTCAGCACAAATGTATAGCTAGTGTAAATTATATTACTATATATGGCTAGTAATAGTTGTCACTACCAGTTACCAAGATCTAGGAGGAAGAAATAGATTTGGACTTAAGAATGTGCATACAAGCATTTTGGCCTGTCCTAATAATAATAGTCAGAAGGGTAATTTAAACTCTATCCCTGTATTTCTGCCTTGCAGACACTTAAGACACCTGTTTGTTATTACTCACATGGTCAATACCAATATCAAAAGGCACTTTAATATTGCAACTTGTGGCTCAGTTTAACTTGTAGCTTTACAAGTTTTATATGATCCAGCTTTATAGGTCAATATTTGTTACACAAACACATTATGTTTTAGACCAAAATGAGGTTAGCCTGAAACATGGGGACACACTTCTTTATCCCTTGTTACAGCTGGTGTGTCTGGGACCCTGCTCCCAATCTTCCAACTGACAAGGTCCCGACATATAAGTCCTGCAGCTTGCCACAAAAGTGGCAGAGTGCCAAACAAATGGCACACCCATGAGATGTGCCACAACAGCTGCGGGGTGGTGGGGTGGCAGCTGCACCCTTGTACAGGAGCATGGCTAGGGGCCTCCAACCCCAATCTGCCAGTAACTGAAGGGGTAAAAATAACACTGGTGATCTAGTGGTCCCCCAATCCATGATATGCCAATAGTGTACAACTTTGTACAGTAACAGTCATTTTCCAGTATGTCGGGGTTGTAAAATGCTAATCCTACACAGTCCTTCCCTGGTGATGGGTCCCTGGCACCAGCCCAATATGCCAGAATACAGCACAGATGTTAACATCCCATCCTGGTGGTCTAGTATTTCCCTTCCCACCCAGCAAGTAGAGCCCACCACCCACTCCTCCATCCGAATCCCGATGGTACTTGGCACAACCCTTTTATACCAATTATCACTTCTGGACACCAAACTGTCAGAGTGCATACTGTATAGTTCACACTCGACAGTTCATTTGGCATCCAGTCATGGTGGTGTGAGGAGGGTTGTGCCGAACACCCGATCAGGGTTCAGGATGGGGGGAGTGGGATGGTGGGCGCTACCTGCTTTGGGGACACTAGACCACCAGGACAGGATGTTAATTACTGTGCCATATTTGGGAATACTGGTATGGGGGCAGGGACCCGTCACCAGGGAAGGACTGTGTAGAACTAATATTTTGCATTCCTGGCATACCAGGGCTTGGGGTGGATAGATCGCCAGGGAATGACTGTTACTGTACAAAGTTGTACACTATTGGCATATCAGAGATTATGGGGGGACCACTAGACCACCAGGGGTATTTGTAACCCTTTGGTTACTGGCAGATCGGGGTTCCAGGGGGGGAACACAGTGGCATCTGGTTGCCAACCCTCCCAGAAGATGTCTAATTACTGTTATTCTTTGTCCCTGGGATCAGGTTTGAAAATACAGCATTGGAGGATATGGCAGCCTGCATCTGCCACAAACCCCCTATCACCATGCTACACCCACTTTTGTGGTGCAAGGCTGGAGTAAGCCCCCTTTTGGGCATGCAGCCTGTGTTTGATGCAGGCTGCATTGCAAAATAGCTCTAAGTGCATCCCTTGATGCAAGGTGCCTGTTGCATCAGTCATGTTTGACCCAAGCACCTTGTGTCTTTCTTAGGACTTTGACAGTCCTGTCAATTTTGTTCTTAGTATCATAATTCTATTTCTTTTAGATTGTTTACTAGTGAAATATATTTTTCCATCTCTGTCTATTTCTCCACCTATCTTGGTGTCATTAACAAATTTTGTGATAATATTTTCAACATTATCGTGTAGGTCCTCAACATATAAACCAAAGAGTGTGGTCCTAAAACTGACCCCTTTGGCACCCTACTACTAACACTGCCCTCCTCAGACAAAATCCACTTTATTCTCACTGTTTGGGATTTATTTGTTAACAATGAATCAACCCACCTAAAAATGTATTTGTCTAGGCCCATGTTCTTAATTTTAATTAGTAATTCTTTATGTGGCACCTTATTGATGGCCTTTTTAAAGTCTAAGAAGATAACATGTACTGGGAGGTTTGTATCTAAACTGATACTCACTTTGTTGTAGAAAGATATCAGATTTGTGGTGCATGATCTACCTGTAACACAGCCAAGCTGTGTTTTATCTTGCACATTCTTGTTCAATATTTCTCTCTCCAGTCTGCCTTTTAAACATTTCTCCATCCCTTTTCCCAAGATCAAGGTAAGGCTGATAGGCCTGTAACTTTCTACTGATTGGTTCTGATGCTTTTTTTTTTTTTGGAAATCATATTTTATTTAACTTTTTCAACAACCACCTACAACAAGACAAGATGTATAAATACAAAACAGAGAAAAACAAAACATATCAATACAGTCCATCATAAAATGTGGTAAATAAGCTAATTACTCTGTTAAGATAAGGAGAGTACATTACAGAATACTGACAGTCTGTAAAACCCCATATGCTGGCTCAAGACAGACCTATTACAATAAAATGAAATGAGTAATTTATATCAATAAGTGCCATAACAACAAAAGATAACATAAAATGATACAAGACAAAACTTAAATAACTTTTAAAATGAACCAACAAGAACATCCTGGGGAGGTCAAGTTATAGCTAAATCAACCATTGCATCAGAATAAGGTCAAAAGAAGGGGGCAAGCAGGGGATGGGACTGGGACCTGGAGGACAGATCTTTTATTGTCAGTAGGGAACCAAAGCTTCTATAAAGGGGAGAACAAAAATGTACCTTATGCCCTTAAAAGGAGCCTGAAAATACCTGGATGTGCTACTGGGTGCAGCTAGGTGCTTAAAGGGGCTCTATGATGCTGGTTCAACAACACTTTTGTTGACCGGCATCATCAACAGTATTTATGGAGACAGTATAGCGCAGTGGTTTAAGGCTCTGAGCTGCAAATCTGGTGATATCCAGCAGACCAGACCTGGGTTTGAACCCCACTGCTCCCACTTGCATACTGTGTGACCCTGAGCAAGTCACTTAACTTCTCTGTGCTCCCAGGTCGCACCTGTAAAAAAGCTTTCAGCTTAGTGTGCTAGTCCTGGTTAAAATAACTAACAACAACAATGTCTACCTCAAGTTGCGGTTGACATAAATCCCATTTGTCTCCCGGTCTGATTTTTTCAATGGGGGGCTTTGCCCCTGAACCCAACATGCAGGGGGCTCTGCCCCCCACACCCCATACTGAGGATTCTTAATTCCAATTGGAGTTGATTTGGGGAGGGATGCAGGACCGGGAGACAATGTGCCCCTGTGTCAGGTGCACCAACACAGTGACCTGTTGGCAACTTGTCAGTTTTGTCAATGGGTTGGTAGGTTGCAGTGTTGGTGTCACTGTTGGGGAGAGCATACTGCTTAAAGGTGGAGCTGGGGTGAGTTAATCGTGCTCTGCCAGTATCTCTAAGATATCTTTATTTTCTTTCTCAGCCATATAATGAAAAAAAGGAAGCCATCAACCTTTAAATTTGTCTTTTTGGAGCCTAAGTTTGGCTGTGAGTCTCTCTATTTCTAAAATGCACAAACAATTTATATACCATTATTCTAATGTGGGTGGTATAGGGGTGAACCACTTTTGAGTGATAGCTTTTGTAGTGGCTGCTACAAAAATATTATATAAATATCATTTGAGCTTAGAGTGTATAGTATTAGTTGGTAACCCTAATATCCAATTATAAGCTTGTGCCAGAGGGGTAGTTTCCAGAATTTTACCCAGCACTTCCCCCACTAGCCTCCAGTAATCTTTCAGCCTAGGGCACTCTCAAAGTATGTGGGTATACGTACCCTTATCGGGACATCCTCTCCAACACATGTTGGATGTGTGACTCTCAAAATGTTTTGTAACTACTGGTGTGCGGACAAACCGAAATATAGTACACCATCTAAAGCAACTATGGCTTTCTTCCAGTCAGCAGGAACTACACCTTCTAAATATGATTTGTTGTATAACATTCTTAAAGGGCCCACACATGCTGATGTTGTCTCATTTGTAAGTCTGGGATGCAACCTGTTTGGGACTAGTGTTTTATTTGTTTGAATTTTACTAATAAAATCTGTTGCTTCTTCCTCTAAAAATTCTTGTTCCCTTACACAGTTATTGTATAAAATCTTGCAATTTTCTTTCTGATTTTATACTGAACAGAAATAAGCATTGATTGAGTAATTGCAATTCTAAGGAGCTTGCAGAAGTGAATCATTTTGCAGTATTGGACCCACTGAATTATTGAGTCTTCTGTTGCTATTTACATAAGAGAGAAAAGCCTTATTGTTCTTTATAGTATGTGCAATTTTATATTCCCATCCCATGCTTTCCGTCTGTGTATTTTAGTTCTTTCTTGTATTTAAATTTGTATTCCTCTGTAAGATTCCATTTAAATTTACTATAAGCCTTCTCTTCTTCTACGCTGCGGCGCATCTTGGCGGCGTACATCTTGTAAGAAACATCTTGGGACAGTACGACATTTTAGAGGTGCGCCATTTTCTGCCCAATGCAGTTGATGGTTTATGGGGCTCATCCCTCAGGCACCAATGAACTTTGAGCTGTCTATGACAGCAGTTTGACTGAAGTGGTCTTCACTTGAAAGAAAAGTGCCGCTCCAACCAGGGATGGTTACGATTTGACACTTTTTGGGGCTCATTTGTATGCAAAGTGGATTTCAGGCCCAGGTTTTTATGTTATACTTATTGTGTCAACCATTAGCACCAAGCAAAATCAAATAAGCAAAGAAATGGATGAACACCACTTTGTTTGAAAAAATGTTTTTCTTTTTTTATTATTTTTCTTCTCACAAAAATCGGGCAACAGTTTCATGGTAACTCCACTTCATCAGGCTCATACTGTGTTGTTCATTCTTAAAACATAAAAATAAAACAGATTTCAGTATCACTGGTATTGATTACCAATTACCTAATAGGTAACCCTCACACTGAATCCAGATACACCCTACAATATCAGCATTTTTCATATAAGATATATAAACATCTAGTCAAACAATCATTAAACTAAAAATCACAAGATCATTGTAAGCATTGAAGTTTGCTCAAGTTTCTCTCCAAATTGAATATTGCATAATACATATTCTTGTCAATAAATCATAGATAGATACCTTTCAATTCTTAAAATTTTTTGCACAGAAAACAGCACATGCTCTCATACCCATGGCTGTAAAAATGCATCCCTGCAATAAGGACAGAAAACTTCCATTAAATATTTAGAATCGTTATTTTACCTAAAATACTAGTTCACTAATGTCTCACTTACTTGTGAGGTTTTGCACAAATTCAGAATGACTCCAATTCTTTCATTAACAAGGTAAAAGAAAAAAAGCCCTGTAAAGGGAACAAAGAACTTAATTTAGCAAACCACATCATTGTTTTCATTTAAAATCTACAGATAGTTTAAACCGCAGCCCACAAAATAATACCAATCATTTCATGTTTTAACAGCCATTCAAACGAGTTATAGGCTTACTTTAAAGTATATAAACAAGCATGCTTTCTCAAAATGACCTTCCCAAATGAGGTTCCATTGTTTTCAGCGTTTCTGCAATTTCAAGATAAATTACTAAAAATTCTGCTTCAGTAATTATTACAAGAGATATTCCTATAATTCATGTATACAGGGTATACTGCTTACTTTAAATATGTAGCGTTCCTGAACATTTATCAAGTATTCTTTCCCGAAGAGGGTTACCAGATTCTCTCAGTTTCTCAGCATCTCAGTGCTCTAAAAAATCAAAAATACCCCACGAGTTAACAACTCGTAACAAGAAGTATTAAAGCCATGATTTAGCAAGAGAAGATTTGTTTGTACTCACTGTTGTGCATCTCATAGCATGCTCATAAAGCCTCACTCCTTTTAAAAAAAAAATTGTGTTTCTTCTCAGCGTTTAAATCTCGCGGATGGTGGGAGGAGACAAGGGCATCATAAATTACGTCAGCTAATCAGTGCCAGTCACTGAGAAGCATCTGGTTTAGATCAACTCTTCCTGCAGTGATAGGGGCTTGGTCTGCTGGTAATTTAACTGGATACCAAGTCCACTGCTCAGGAGGCCAGGGGTTTACCCACCAGAGAGAAAGTTAAAATCTCTCATCAGTCTTGTGTTATATTCTTCTGAAACCTCAATATTGGAGAAATTTGTATAGCAAATTATTGAAAAATATATATGTATACCACATCATAGATGGAAAACCAATATATTATACATACTAGACCCTTATGTACTAAAAATAATTCTTTAATTTTATTATAGATAACTTAATTGAGTATGGTGAGTTCAAATCCCTCTACTTCAAAATCTATAAAGTTTTTGAATTCATTAATGCTAAATACTTTTATTAAATGTGGTTTGTGGTTTGTTCAGGTCCCACCACTCCAAAGTCAAAATCTATGATCTGTATTTGTTATAACTACTCTTGTTATTTTGTAATACCGCAAACAAAGGTATTAATTATATTACCATCATTATACACATCCATCATTCCCCAAAGATATAACTATGTCTCCATCTATGATGGTTACTGAGTCTCACATAATTCATAAATCAAAAAATATATACATCTTAAATTAAGTACTGTGCAAAGTGAACTACAGAGGAGCCAGCTAGAAGGATAACAAGGTGGGTGGGTGGGGGATTCCAAAATAGTAAACAGTTTTCTTCAAAATAAAAGCTCCATTTGCATTCATCATTTAGTCCAATAGCAGGGTTGGTGCTATTAAGAGTATGGATCCAAAAAACTTCTCGTTTCCTTAATTTCAAGTCCCAAAATTGCACACCGTTACTTGATTCATTTACAAGTTCCAGAACCCAAAAATGCAAGGATGCTGCTGTATGTCCCGCTTCAGAGTAATATCTAGCCACTGATGATGTTTCCACTTTAAGTCGTATATCACTCTTGTGTTGACTTATTCTATTTTTTAATTCCTGAATGGTCTTCCCAACATAAAGTTTATCACATGAGCATTGTAGCAAGTAGACAACATGGTGGCTTTTACCCGTAATATGTTTGAGCCAGAATTTCCGATTTGTATAGGGCTCTTCAAAAAACATTTTTTTGCTAGTGTTCCCACATTGGAAACAATGTCCACAGAGTTCATTTCCTGGTGCCAATGGTCCCAAAAACAACTGTTTTTCTCTTTGTGGTGCTTTAAAATGCTGTGTATGAACCAGTCTATCTTTCAGAGTAGGATTTCTTTGTGTTGAAAAAGGAGGTTTCTGTATAAATCTCCTGTTCTGATATGCACCTAGTTGTATCAATTGACAATTATTATTAATAATTGATTTAATCTTATGATTTAAATGACTGTAAGAGGTTGAAAAAACTATTCTCTGATCTGCTGTAGTATTTAGTTTAGGCTTGTTAAAAAATTGTTGTCGTGGAGTAGCTGTAACTTCTTGTTCTACTCTCTTTATTAAATTTGTCTTATACCCTTCTATTTATAAATCTATGTGTCGTACTCTGAGCTGTTTCCATGTATACTCCTTCCTCACTACAATTTCTTCTAGCCCTAACAAACTGTGACTTAGGGATAGAATCTTTAAGCTTCGGGTCATGGTAACTAGTATAATGTAGTAAGGTGTTCTTGGCTATTTCTTTACTATATAGCCTAGTCTCTAATTGATTAGTTCCTTTGTAAATCTTTAAGTCTAAAAACGCTACCTTTTGACTGTCATAGGTTATTGTAAATTGTAAATCTTGTTACATCCATTAAGTTAATTATGAAACTGTTTCAGATCTGTCTCAGTGCCATCCCAGAGCACCAGAACATCATCAATAAAATGTTTCCAAATTGTAATATTATTGAAAAAAGGGTTCATTTGATTATCCATAATGAATGTACTCTCAAAATCCCAAATAAATACATTTGCGTATGAGGTGCCATCGTGCTCCCCATAGCAGTCCCTTTCAATTGGATATAGAAATCTCCCTCAAATTAAAAATATTTCTGTTTAAGCACTTTTTCAGCTAATTGAGTCAAAAACTCACTGGGAAGATGTAAGTCAGTTCTTTGTCTTAGTGATTTCAAAGGAAATTTAACCCTAAATCATGTTCAATATTAGTATATAGATCTTTAATGTCAAATGTCACCAAGGTTATATTTTGCCAGTCTCTAATATTCTGATTCATTTCCATTACCAATTCTATCACATGGCTTGAGTTTTTAAGGTAAGTAGACATTTTAGGAACCTCATCACATATGTGAAAATCCACATATTTAGATAAAGGTTCCAGTAAGAATCAATGCCTGACACTAGGGGACGGCCTGGAGGTTTTATAGGATTTTTATGTATCTTAGGAAGTACATATAAAATTGGTATTCTAGGGTTTTTGTTTACAAGCATGTCACTTTCCTCTATGGAGCACCAACCCATATATACTGCTAGCCCCAATAAATCTTTAATATCTTGTACTATCTCAGTAGTAGAATCTCTATCAATTTTTTTGTACCGTTCTAAGTCTTCTAATTGTCTTTTACATTCCATACTATTGTCAGTCCTATCCCACACTACTATTCCTCCTCCCTTATTAGCAGATTTTATAATAATGTTCTCATCTTGTTCTAAGTTCAGTGGAAGTTCTTGTTCTTTTTTACTTAGGTTATTCCTACGTGGTTGTAAGAACTCATTTTTACATAAATCATGTATTTGTTTATCAATGACTTTTATATAAGTTTCAACTGTGTCAGTACCTCTAGGTGGGTTAAAAGTTGATTGTATACCTAATTTCTGCTTAAGTACTTGTTTTTTAATTATAGGTTCTATTGGTCTCTGAGAGAACCGGTCTGCTAAACACAATTTCCTTTAAAATGTTTGTAAATCTATATTAAGTCTGAAGGGAATTTTTGTCAAATAATAAAACAGAAAAACATTTTTTCAAACAAAGTGGTGTTCATCCATTTCTTTGCTTAGTTGATTTTTCTTGGTGCTAATGGTTGACCCAATAAGTATATCATAAAAACTTGGCATCCTGAAATCCACTTTGCATACAGATTAGTTTATTGATGGTCTGACCAACCTTTGATTTCAGTGGCCAGTCTTTTCACAACTATCTTGGTTGGTTGTTAAGCAGTTTTGAAGATAGGGTTTCCGTCAGATTTAGACCGGCCCTCTGCCCTTTGTCCTTCCCTCTTGCCCACTCTCTTAATGAGTGAATAAAGTGAATTAATTGGGTACTATTTAAGTTAAAAAAAACAGTTTTTTGCCACTAAAATGGAAGATTCAAGTCACACCACACACCCCAAACTGATACAGGTGAAGGGAACTATCTCTTATGTCAGTTCTCTAGTGAGGAACAACAAGTTTTAGATTTGTTACAACAAAGTAGATCATGAACACATACTACAAATGATAGGCATATAGCTAATAAAATCTACCATCTGGAACAGAAAGATATTAGATTGGAATGGCATGCAATTTAATTAGGTGAATACATAAAATATAAACGTATCCCCAGGGGTTTAAGGGTTTTAATTGAACCAAATCTAGGATTCATGACAGTAGCATTGAATGAGAAATGGACTGGAATATGAAATAAATGTTCACTTGATTTCATGCTGTCTCTGATTGAAGCCATTTTTAAAGAAAGCAATAGGCTAGCAGAGGAAATTAATTTAACTAAAGAAGAATACAAGACAAGGGTACAACTACAGGATTATACAGTCAAGCTGGAAAAAATAAAAAAGATCTTAATGACTATGAGGAACTTAAAAAGTTTAATAGAGATATTGTTGATTATAGGGAAAACAGAGTATATTCCTGGTTAGTGCAACCTCACAGACAAGTGAGACAAGGAGGGTTTTACACATCTCAATTAGAATATACCCAAGATTCTGAATGTGGAGATAGTGTTGCTACTAATCAGTATGGATCCAGAAAGAATATAAGGGAGCAAGCTCAACCTTTTTTAGAGGAGGGCAGGGCCCAAGATTTACAGCAGGGATCGGTCAGAGACAACGTGTATCAGGAACAACACAATCAATATGATCTAAGGAGTGGGGGTTGGCAAGACAGATGGGGTGGACCAGTAACTAATCAGAGAGGAGGGATGGTTAGCTGAGATGGATGAGAAGGCAGAGAAAGAGGGGGACTCAGGAGGGGCTATGGAGGAAGGGGGAGGAACAGAGGGAGACACCAGTAGTCTTTAATCTCAGTCATAGAATTCTTACACCACAGGAAGAACAACTTTTGAAGGAAGGTCTTTTTTTCTCACCTACTAATCGATTAGATCCCTTCAGACTTAATATAGATTTACAAAAATGTTATAGAAAATTACATTTAGAAGATTGGTTCTCTCAGAGACAAATAGAACCTATAACTAAAAAACAAGTACTTTAGCAGAAATTAGGTATAAAATCAACTTTTAACCCACCTAGAGGTACTGACACAGTTGAAACTTATATAAAAGGTATTGATAAATAATAATTAATTTTATTTTGCATAAGCACCTTTTGGGCCATCGAGGCGCTTTACAAAAGGATAAAAACAGTCATATTAAAACAATAAATGTAATAATAGAATAAATAACATGCAAATAAAATAAATAACAGGGGATCAGAGTTATATGGAGCCATCATAAGTGAGAATCCATAAAAAGGTTTTCAATGCCTGTTTAAACCCCTTCATGGTCATGCATTCCTGGTAGAGAATTCCAAATGGTTGGAGCCACATTCGTAAATGCACTGGCCCCAGAAAATTTCAGCGACACCCTCAGAATCTCTAGCAACCCCTCGTCAGCTGAACACAACTGTCACACTGTATGGTAAGGCACAAGAAGCTCTTTCAAGTAGTCGGGCCCAGTCTGTGTAGGGCTTTATAAGTCAGTAAACCAACTTTAAAGGTGATCCATCACCTAATTGGCAGCCAGTGCAGATCGCACAGCACAGGAGTAATATGGGATACTCGAGAAGCCCCAGTTAACAATCATGCTGCTGCATTCTGCATTAGCTGCAGGCAGCAGATTTCAACCCCAGAAAGCCTCAAGTACAGGGAGTTACAATAATCAAGGTGCGAGGTAACAAAAGCATGGACCAATGTAGGCAAGTCCCGGACAGAACCAGGTGCCCAATCCTGAAGATATTCCTAAGATGATAAAAGGAAGACTTGACAATGGCCGACACCTGAGATCGTAAAGTCAGCCCGTCGTCAAGCACTACCCCCAGGTTTCACACCCGTTCAAAAGATAGGATCTGAGAGCCCCCGAGAAAATGTCCAGAGGGCTGATCAGCCCTAAACTTCTCTATCCGGTGACCCAGTTCCACTACCATCACCTCTGTCTTTCCAGCGTTCAACTTTAACCAGCTCGAGTTCATCCAGTCCTGGATTTCAGTGAGGCAGGTATTAAGTACTGAGACAGATGTATCCTGGTCAGGGGAAAAAGACAGGTTCATCTGGGTATCATCAGCATAGCACTGAAACCTCAGCCCATACCATCTTACAATGTCTCCGAGGGGCAGCATATACACTACAAACAACATGGGGGACAGCACTAAACACTGAAGAACCCCACATGACAGGGAGAAAGGTTCCAAAGAAAAAATCCCAGATACCACTTTCTGACTCCTGAGGAAAGATATAACCCACCTAAGGACTATACCTGACAGTCCACAGATGGACCTCAGACATCCAAGCAGCACTCCATGGTCTACAGAGTCAAAAGCTGAGGAGAGATCAAGGAGCACCAAGACAGAATGGCTCCTCTGATCCCTCACCATCAGGAGATCATTGAGCACCCGAACCAGCACCATCTCAGTACTATGCCTCTTTTGGAAACCAAACTGGAGAGGTTTGAAGATGTTATGGATGGTCAAGTGGTCATCCAGCTGTACCGCCATTACTTTCTCAATCACCGGTTTGAGATTGGTCTGTAGTTGGCCAGAGAGTCCAGTTCCAAAGAAGCTTTCTTTATGAGAGGGATTACTACCGCCTCCTTTGGGGAGCTTGGAAACTCACCGGATTCAAAGGAGCACCTGACTATCTGAGCCAGGACCAGGCCAATCATATCTCAACAACCCATAATCAAGGAAGTTGGGCCCAGATCCAAACTACAGCATGTAGGGCACATACCCTGGACAATCCGCATGACATCCATGAGCACGGGCAAGGCAAAGGTACTCCAGAAAGCCCAAGGTGAGGTGACCAAGCACTGATCATCAGCAACCCCCATAGAGCGAGTTGAACAAACTTCCGACCTGATGTCGGACACCTTATCCGCAAAGAACCGAGCAAGCTCATCGCACTCTACTTGCAAAAAAGATCTTCTGAGCTGCAGACAGGTTGGGTTGCACAACCTATCAACAGTTCAGAAGAGTTGGGATGGTCGATTCTGAGTGGCAGCAATCTGCTCAGACAGGAATTCTGCCTATTTACAGGAGATTGTTGATTGGTAAATCTTATAGTGTTCCACCACTCTAAGGTGGTAGGCAACCAGGGGGGATTTCCACCAACGCTGCTCTAACCTTCGTCCTACTCACCGCTACTCCCTCAAAGGCCCATCAAACCAAGGGGCCCGAGGGCGAAGGGGAAGAGGATGAACACGGACAGGAGCAATCAAGTCCAGAGCTGCCGAGATGGCCTTAATGTAGGCCACCA
Organism: Neoceratodus forsteri; assembly: GCA_016271365.2. NCBI lineage: Eukaryota > Metazoa > Chordata > Ceratodontiformes > Ceratodontidae > Neoceratodus > Neoceratodus forsteri. Next base: position 1,548,952,583 of record CM057452.1, on the reverse strand, counting down.
CTAAAGTCTCTGGACTCGAGCTGGTCACAGGAAACTCTGAGAGGTCAATCACCTCTGCTAGGCCTTCAGGACTCACTTCACATAAAGGGTGGTAACTGACCATCTCCACAGGGACAGACCTCCACAAGAAGGCACAAAAGTTGAACCTCATGATGTAGTGATCAGACCAACTGACTGGTTCCACCTCCAAGTCAGAGGCCTCGATCCCCAGGAGGAAAACCAGATCAAGAGAGTTACCATATTTATTGGTGGCAGAGGTAACAACCTGTGTAAGGCCCAGAGATATCATAACCTGGAGGAAGTGTTGTCCAATCTGCGAGAGATTGTTGTTGACCCAGGCACTGAAGTCTCCGAGTACCATCAACCTGGGAAACTCCAATGTCATGTCAGTGACAGAGTCCGCTACTTCCTGCAGGAATTGCATCTCATCCCCGGGTGGACAGCAGATGAGAGCTAACCTGCAACCTACACCAGTCACCATGGTACACTCAAATGATTTGGCTTCCTCAACTGGTACATTCATGAGGCCCAACTCGGTCTTAAAACAGACCATTACCCCCCCTTGATCCAATCTCAAGCAGTGTATCACCAAGTACCTGGTTTGAATTGCAGCATCCAAAATGGAGCCAGCATTTTCATCGAACCAGGTCTCAGTGATACAAGCCAGATCAGTTGTTTCAATAAGATCTGCAATAATTGCAGTCTTATTTTTAATAGCTCTGGCATTGCATAACACCGCTCGAATTGGATGGGCTTCAAGGGCCTCCTCGGCTGCTTGTCTGCCACATGAGGCAGTGCCCTTGGGTATGGAGACTAAATAAGGTACACCCTGTTCCAGACTCCATTTCACCCCAGGGCATCTTGTAGGCCTGACCAGACCGATGTGAGAGGTGCATTCATTTGTCCTCCAATGTCCACCCCCAACCCCTCTTATGAATGATACCTAGCACATGACAGTGCTGGTAAGTTGACAACAACAAAGGGGGGAGGGGTGAAGGGCACAGAGAGTGGAGGATGAATAGCGCATGACCGGGGAGGGGGAAACCTACACATTTCACAGTAAGAATTAATACCAGTATACACAGCATTCAGGCACCCAACCTACAAAAAAAAAAAGACCCCCAAAAATAACAATAGAATTAAACAACAATACCCACCCACTAAAAATACACATAAAATACCACCTGCTTCCCACTATTTGGACAATTTCAATCCCAGAAACTATTACAATCCCCTCTCACAGGATGCAAAACACAAATATAAATTTACCCCCCCAAGCACTCTCACAGCCATGGAATAAGGGAGTTCCAGGCACTCTCACTGCCCAGAATAAAATAAATCAATCAAATAGAAATAAAAATAAACATAAACATAACATTCAATAAAATAAATAAATAAAACAAATAAAATGTGGAGGCCCAGGTCCTCTCACCACCACGGAGACCTCAAAACAGTTGAAAGATAGATAAAAACAAAATAATCCAGGAGAGAAATCATCCAAAGGTGTAGGTTAATCCAACAGGTAAATCCAATCCAGGGTAAATCCATCTGATGAAATCAAATACATCCAAATGTACAATGAATCCAACAAATAAATCCAAGCCAGGATGGGTCCAGCCAAGAAGAATCCGACAAACGATTGGCAGCAGCACAGGCCTACCAAACTCCGCACCTAGAAGACCCCAACCAGAAATATTCTGCTGCACCACCACAACACCCAGATCAAGGCCATGCAGTAGCCTGTCCCGGGGGTCTAGGGGCACTGTAGGCTCACCAGCCAACTCCCTGACTAAGGATCCCCTGAGCCCCCATGAAGCAGCAGAATCTAGTCAGCCAGTCTTGTAAAGCACAAACTTCAGGCCCACCAAGACACAGTCTAGGGCCCACCACTCAATTCCTAGACCCAGCACACCAACTGGCACCTTCACAAGCAGTCCGCTTAGCACCCAGAACTCCTTCCTAGAGCGGACTCCCACAAATGATCTATTCAGTTCCCACAGCTCCTCCTCAGAACGGACACCTCCGTAGGGCAGCAGCCCATATCAAAAGTGATGATATTAGAGCTATGACTGATGAGCTTAGGGCAAGTCTGTCTGGCTAAACTTCATCCTTTGAGCTCCACAAAGCAACCCTTCTTAGCATGGCTCCCATAATCTAGTGAAGTTCACTTCAAAGGCAACCTGATGGTCCAGTTTATGTGGCTGCCTCCTGCTCCACTCCAGGCCAGTACTCCAGACTCAAGATGCCAGGCAGGTCACCCCCAATTGCAACTGGTCCACAGCCTTCTCCCTCTCAAATGTGGTTTAACCATCACTCCTGGGGTCAGCCTCAATAGCAGCCAGCTCTATCCACTGGTTCCCAATGTCAGATGGCTGGAAACCTCTTTGGTGCTATATGCAAGCACCACAGTCCACACACCATAAACTGCACCTCTTGCAAATGTTGGTGCAGGTAAGCCCGATCAATAGAGATAATGGGCAAAGATGTTTACTAGCTGTTGGTCGAGTTAAAAATCACCAACAGTAAACATGCCAATAGATGCACTACTGCCACTTCGACACTCACAGTCGCAGCTCTAGAACAACACAAACTCCATGATGTCACTCAATAAAATAAGAAAATAAAACAGCAAATTAAAACAACTTTAAAATTATAACTGCTGGGCTAAAATGATGGCTGGCCCAGCGTGGCTGCCATCTTGAAAATTCATGATTTATGTAACAAAGAGTTCTTACAACCACATAGGAATAATCTAAGTAAAAGAGAACAAGAACTTCTACTGAACTTAGAACAAGGTAAGAACATCATTAAAAACCTGCTGATAAGGGAGGAGGAATAGTAGCGTGGGATTGGAATGACTATAGTATGGAATGTAAAAGACAATTAGAAGACTTAGAATGATACAAAAAAATTGTTAGAAATCCTACTACTGAGATAGTACAAAATATTAAAGACTTATTGGGGCTAGCAGTAAATATGGGTTGGTGCTCTATAGAGGAAAGTGACATGCTTGTAAACAAAAACCCTAAAATACCAGTGTTCTATGTACCTTCTAAGATACATAAAAATCCTATAAAACCTCCAGGCCATCCCATAGTGTCAGGCATTGATTCTATACTGGAACCTTTATCTAAATATTTGGATTTTCACATATGTGATGAGGTTCCTAAAATGTCTACTTACATTAAAGACTCAAACCATGTGCTAGAATTGGTAATGGAAATTAGTCCAAATATTAGAGACTGACATAATACAATCTTGGTGACATTTGATATTAAAGATCTATACATTAATATTGAACATGATTTAGGGTTACATTCCCATTTGAAAGCACTAAGACAAAGAACTGACTTACATCCTCCCAGTGAGTTTTTGACTCAATTAGCTGAAATAGTGCTTAAACAGAACTATTTTCAATTTAAGGAAGATTTCTATATCTAATTGAAAGGGACTGCTATGGGGAGCATGATGCACCCTCATACACAAATCTATTTATGTGGCATTTTGAGAGTACGTTCATTATGGATAATCAAATAAACTCTTTTTTCAATAATATTACAATTTGGAAATGTTTTATTGACAATGTTCTGGTGCTCTGGGATGGCACTGAGACAGATCTGAAAAAGTCTCATAATTATCTCAATGGATGTAACAATATTTATAGTTTACAATAACCTATGACAGTCAGGAGGTAGCATTTTTAGACTTAGAGATTTACAAAGGAACTGATCAATCAGAGACTAGGCTATATAGTAAAGAAATGGCCAAGAACACCTTACTACATTATACTAGTTATCATGATCCAAAGCTTAAAGATTCTATCCCTAAGTCATAGTTTATTAGGGCTAGAAGAAATTGTAGTGAGGAAGGAGTATACATGGAAACAGCTCAGAGTATGACACATAGATTTATAAATAGAGGGCATAAGACGAATTTGATAAAAAGAGTAGAACAAGAAGTTACAGCTACTCCACAACAACAATTTTTTAACAAGACTGAACAAAATACTATAGCAGATCAGATAATAGTTTTTTCAACCTCTTACAGTCATTTAAATCATAAGATTAAATCAATTATTAATAATAATTGGCAATTGATACAACTAGGTACCTGTACATATCAGAACAGGAGATTTATACAGAAACCTCTTTTTTCAACACGAAGAAATCCTACTCTGAAAGATAGATTGGTTCAAGCACAACACTTTAAAGCACCACAAAGAGAAAAACAGTAGCTTTTGGGACCATTGGCACCAGGAAATGTACTCTGTGGACATTGTTTCCAATGTGGGAACACTAAAAAAAAATGTTTTTTTGAAGATTCCTATACAAATCAGAAATTCTGGATCAAACAACATAGTACGTGTAAAAGCCAACATATTGTCTACTTGCTACAATGTCCATGTGATAAACTTTATGTTGGGAAGACCATTCAAGAATTAAGAAATGGAATAAGTCAACACAAGAGTGATATACGACTTAAAGTGGAAACATCATCAGTGGCTAGACATTACTCTGAAACGGGACATACAGCAGCATCCTTGCATTTTTGGGGTCTGGAACTTGTAAATGAACCAAGTAATGGTGTGCAATTTTGGGACTTGAAATTAAGGAAACGAGAAGTTTTTTGGATCCATACTCTTAATAGCACCAACCCTGCTATTGGACTAAATGATGAATGTGAATGAAGCCTATATTTTTGAAGAAAACTGTTTACTATTTTGGAATCCCCCACCTTGTTGCCCTTCTATTTGGCTTCTCTGTAGTTCACTTTGCACAGTACTTAATGTAAGATGTATATATTTTTTGATTTATGAATTATGTAAGACTCAGTAACCACCATAGATGGAGACGTAGTTATATCTTTGGGGAATGATGGTAATATAATTAATACCTTTGTTTGCAGTATTACAAAATAACAAGAGTAGTTATAACAAATACAGATCATAGATTTTGACTTTGGAGTGGTGGGACTCGAACAAACTACATTTAATAAAAGTATTTTAGCATTAATGAATTTGAAAACTTTATAAATTTTGAAGTAGAGGGATTTGAACCCACCATACTCAATTAAGTTATCTATAATAAAACTACAGAATTAGTTTTAGTACGTAAGGGTCTAGTATGTATAATATATTAGTTTTCCATCTATGATGTGGTATACATATATATTTTTCAATAATTTACTATTGCTGATTGAATAATACTTTACAAGTAAGACAATAGGCATTGATAGTTTTTTCACAAATTTCTCCAGGATTAAGGTTACAGAAGAATATAACACAACACTGTTGAGAGATTTTCACTCTCTCTCTGGTGGGGGGGGGGCGAACCTCTGGCCTCCTGAGCAGTGGACTTGGTATCCAGTTAATTTACCAGCAGACCAATCCCCTGTTACTGCAGGAAGAGTCGATCTAAACCAGAGGCTTCTCGGTGACTGGAACAGATTAGCTGACATCATTTATGATGTCCTTGTCTACCCCCACCATCCGCGAGATTTAAACGTGGAAAAGGAAGACAATTTGAAAAAAAATATGGATTGTGGCTTTACGAGCATGCTATGAGATGCGCATCTTCTCGTACTAAATCATGGCATTGATACTTCTTGTTACGTGTTGTTAACTCGTGGGGTATTTTTGATTTTTTAGAGCACTGAGACGCTGGGAAAGTGAGAGAATTGGGTAACCCTCTTAGGGAAAGAATACTTGATAAATGTTCAAGAGCGCTACATATTTAAAGTAAGCAGTATACCCTGTATACATGAATTATAAGAGTATCTCTTATAATAATTGCTGAAGCAGAATTTTTAGTAATATATCTTTACATTGCAGAAACGCTGCAAACAATGGAACCTCATTTGGGAAGGTCATTTTGAGAAAGCAAGCTTGTTTATATACTTTAAAGTAAGCCTATAACTCGTTTGAATGGCTGTTAAAACATGAAATGATTGGTATTATTTTGTGGACTGTGGTTTAAACTATCTGTAGATTTTAAATGAAAACAATGATGTGGTTTGCTAAATTAAGTTCTTTGTTCCCTTTACAGGGCTTTTTTTCTTTTACCTTGTTAATGAAAGAATTGGAGTCTTTCTGAATTTGTGCATAACCTCACAAGTAAGTAAGACATTAATGAACTAGTATTTCAGGTGAAATAACGATTCTAAATATGTAATGGAAGTTTTCTGTCCTTATTGCAGGGATGCATTTTTACAGCCATGGGTGTGAGAGCATGTGCTGTTTTCTGAGCAAAAAAATATTAGAATTGAAAGGTATCTATCTATGATTTATTGACAAGAATATGTATTATGCAATATTCAATTAGAAGAGAAACTTGTGCAAACTTCAATGCTTATAATGATTTTGTGACTTTTAGTTTAATGATTGTTTGACTAGATGTTTATATATATCATATGAAAAATGCTGATATTGTAGGGTGTATCTGGTTTCAGTGTGAGGGTTACCTATTAGGTAATTGGTAATCAATACCAGTGATACTGAAATTTGTTTTATTTATATGTTTTCAGAACAAACTCAGTATGGGCCTAATGAAGTGGAGTTACCACAAAACTGTTGCCCGATATATGTATGAAGAAAAATAATAGAAAAACATTTTTTCAAACAAAGTGGTGTTCATCCATTTCTTTGCTTATTTGAATTTTATGGGGCTCATCCCTCAGGCACCAATGAATTGGTGAGCTGTCTATAACAGCAGTTTGAGAGAGAGGACCGCACTTGAAAGAAATCTGCCACTGCAATGAGGGACAGTTTCCCCATTGCAGCAGGACCATCCCCCTCCCTTGCAACCAGGCACACAGACGTACTGTACTTTCTCTCTGTAGGCAGCAGCTGACAAGACTTCGGCCATGTGCATTACAGTGCACACTAATGCACATGGCTGGAGTTATGGTTCTTGTCATCTCCTGCCACTGAGCACCTTGTTTCTTCGGTGTGCCTTTCCTGGTGAATCATTTCAATAAATAAATAAATGAGCCATGGTGCAGCTTTCCACATTAGTGGCTCCTGCCACCCACCACACACTCCCTGGAAAGTCAACATCAGGGTGCCCAATCCCCATCTCGGCATGTATCCCCCCTTCCTCCCATTAATGTGACACACTTGGAGCCCACCCCAGTGTGCCAAAATATTTTTTTATTTATGTTGCAACACTGGGATGCCCACTCCTGGTGTCAGATGACCCTCCACCTACTCAAATATTTCAAGTGTTGACATCAGGGTGCCCAATCCCCATGTCAACATACTCACACACATACACACACTATTGTGGCACAGGAGCCCACCCAGTGTGCCTAAATATTCAGTAACCTGTGAAATAAAGAAAACTGTCCTGAAGTCTTTTCCCCTGTAAGAAGAGAACAGTCCTCATCGTCTCCCCATTCCCACATCCCCACCCACCCTCCCTCTGGGGACACCTCCCCTACTCCTCCTTACCCCATTCGTACCTCTGGAGGTCTGGAGCAACGGTCTTCTATGGACTGGGACACGTCTGCACTCTTCAAAGCTGACCAGCAAACTGAAGAAATGATGGTAAGCTGTATAATGGGAGTCAATGGGGGATTTCAACTTAGGTTGATATTTCAGCCACTGTTAGGAATTTGGGCCCCAAATTTTCAACATGGGGTTCTTGGGACCCCACTTCATGAACACTGTCACTGTCATTTGGTTACTCCATCCTGAAAGGTGATTTCCCAGTTGGTTCATCGAATCACCTTTCGGGACTGATTAACAAAATGACAGTGCCACTGTTCATGAGGTGGGGTCCCAAAAAACCCATGTTTCAAATTTGGTGAAAAAATTAAAAAAAATGATTGCATCATGAGCGTGCATTGCACAGTTTCTACGCATGCTCATAACTTCACCAATTTCTAATATTTCCACTCTAGATTTTCAACATTGCCATTTTTTCACACCTCCTTATGAACAGTATAGTTGTCATTTTTCACATCCTGCCTGAAATGTTTTCGCACCTGTGGAGTGGAATGGTGCAGTCACTGTGGGAAATCAACTTTTGGGATGGATTAAAAAAATCACAGTGTCACTGTTCATGAGGGGAGGTCCAAAAATGCCCATGTTGAAAATTTGGTGAAAAAATTTCAAAAAATAATTGCATTACAGCGTACATTGTGCAGTTTCTATGCCCGCTCGTAACTTCATCAATTTTTCATATTTTCACTCCAGATTTTAAATGTTGCCATTTTTCCCTCCTCCTCATGAACAGTACAGCTGTCATTTTTTTAAATCCTGCCCAAAATGTGTTTTGTCACCTGTGGTCCCGAATGGTACAATTGCTGTGCGAAATCACCTTTTGGAATTGAGTAATGAAATGATAGTGCCACTGTTCATGAGGTGGGGTCCCAAAAAGCCCATGTTGAAAATTTGGAGCAAAAAATACCAACAATTGCCCAGAGCATTAGGGTTTCCAACCATAACACCCCACCCTGTAGAGCATGACAGGTGTCGGGGGTGTCACTTGGGGTTGTCGACTGTAATGCTCACACAAGTCCTACCCCACCCCCACCCTGCAGCCAGTGACAGGCATTGAGGTGTGCCTTGGGGTCTTCAGCCCTAACATTCACTCCATTCTCCTCTACTGCACCCATCTCTGCTTATTTGCTTATGGAATGGGGTGAAGCGTAAGGGGCGAAGACTCAAGGCACACCGCAATACCTGTTGGTGTCTGCAGGGTGGAGTGAGGAGGAATGGAGTGAACATTATGTCCGATGACCCAAAGGCACACACCCCAAATTCCTGTCAGTCTCTGCAGGATGTGGGTGGGGGCTGGCATTAGTTTAATACTTCACTGTCATTTCTATTATGCATCTCTCTAACTCCTGCACTACCAATGCCAATACCAGCAAGCAAACATTCGGCGTTGACAAATGCTTGTCTTAATTTATTTTCTCACCTTGCTAGTTAGGCAGATTGGTATTTTACCCTTATGATTATACTTTTTATTGGGACAAATTTGGATTCCAATATCAATAACTTATTTTTTATTATATTCCAACATTCTTCCACCTGTTTACCATCCATTTCTTTGCTCCAATCCCATGTTATCATGATGTCATTGATTTTTTTTGTAGTCTGCTTTTCAGTAGTTTCTGATGACACTAATTCTATAGTCTCTGAATGAACCAGATTCAATACTGAATTTCAGTATATTATGATCACTGTTTCTTAGATGTTCTATTACTATTAAGTTTGATATTCCATCCTGTAAGTTGGTAACTACAAGGTCCAAAACGTTATTAACCTTCATAGGTTTTGTCACTTTTTGTTCCAACCATAATAACAGGAGAGTATCAACAAAATCAGTTTCTAATAGGGTATTACCATTCATGTCCCTTCAGATGATACCAGGGAGATTAAAGTCACCTAATAGTACATCACACAAAAGCTGATGCTTTTATTATTACTTCTAACATCATTGTGTTGTATGCTTGGTCACTGTTGGCCTTTAAATGGTGCCCAGTGTTATTTTTTTTTTTTACCTTCCTTGTTGTTACTTGTATCCAGAGGCGTTCTATGTGTTTGTCACTATCTTTAGGTCTATATATTCAATGTTATCTTTTTATATACTGTACATGTATACCCCACCATTATTTTCACCAACTCTGTTTCTCTAATGTATATATTGTAACCCATTATATTACGAGACCATTCACTACTATCGTCCCACCATATTTCTGTCACAGCTGCAAAATCGATATTATCTCTTCTCATGACTAATTCAAATTCTGGGACTCAATATTCAGAAGTTTTCATGGGCACTAGCCAGTGTTTGCCCACACAATCTGGGTTTTGTGCTGCAGCCCAATACTCAAAAGGCTCTGGTTCACAGGCAAACAGGGGTAGTGCCCATGCAAACCAGAAACGGAGAGAATGTAAATGGTGTGGTGTGGATAGGAATATCAAAGCAAGCTGACATTTAGCAGATTTGCATGGCACAAAAGGGGTTTGCATGATCCTTTTAAGCTGCACAAATACTGCTAAAAAAAAACATGCTTTTATTCCAGTATACCATCAAGATCGCATTGGGATTGCAGTGCAGTAAAATTCACACTGACATAATAGCATGACTGAATCAGCTACATGGACAATAACAGCAGGGATATTATTGAGCTGCTGTACATGTAGCTGGTTTCATTCACACTATGTAGTTTAAGTCTGTGAGTGTGTGCTGCCTAACTGTGCTGGCAGTGTGGCATAGCGCTTAGAGTCACAAGCTGTGAATGGACTTGCGACACCCATCAGAGCTGGGTTTAATGCTGATGTCTTCTTTTCTTTCTGTTGCCCACCATTGTGCCCCCAGAGTTACCCCAGTTGAATAGTAAATCTTTCCCCCTCAACTTTCTCCCATACCCTGAGCTGGAATACTTAATCCCCCCATCTCTGCACCCCTCCGAGTTGTGTCCTCCTAGAGTTGGAATACTTAAACTCCCCCTCCCAACTCCCCCACGAGATGCATCCCTCCTGGAGCTGAAATGCTAATCCCCTCCGAGTTGTGTCCCCCAGAGTTCATGCTATGTGTGCCTTGTGGCATTTTCACATAGGCAATTTCCATTAAGCTGATTTCTCTGTGTCGTTTTTGACCGCGCTTTCTTCTATTTAGCAATCTTATGGGTAATCCTTTTATTCCATGCAACTCTAGCAGCTGCCAGAGGTAATGCAGCCAACCAGCCAATTGGCTGCTGGGGGAGCATACACACCACTGTTTTCCACTGCCCCCTCCTCTGATCGCCAGCCCAGTATGAAAAATACACATCTCTGGTGCTAGTGGTCCCCCTTCCCTCTGATCCCCAGCCCTGTACTGGGCGTGCAGTCCTACTGAGCTGTCAGTCGGCGGGCGGTGGAGTGGCAGGCAGGTGGGGTGCCTCTGCCCGCCAGCTAATGGGGGCAGTGGGGCAGTGGGGCTCAGTGGGCGGGTGGGGAGGGGTACACTGAGACCACCAGGGTGGTAGGGGTCTGTTATGTGTTACAGATGCCCACGATCAAGGCGATGGGTCCACTGGACCACCAGGGATGATGGACGTGGGGGACTATACTGATGCCAGCGATCAGGCACATAGAGGTCCACTGGACCACCAGGGATATTGGACGGGGGTGTTTCGCTCCAGGGATGCCGGTAATGGGGCATGGGGGGGTGCCACCAGATGCGGCAGGAACTCGGGTGGCCACCCACAGGTGGCAGCTGCTGTGTTGCACCCTGCAATGCGGCAGCTCACCTGTGGGTGGCCATCACTTGTTCCTTTCTTTTTTAGCTTAACTTTGTGCAGGCGCAGGTAGGGGTTGTGCATGCATGACTCTGCACATCCTGGGCTGAATATCGGGCTGTGCAGGTTATGCATGGGCATGCCCCCCCACCTGTGCCTGCATACATTACTGATGCGCTCCAGCACGTCGGGATTTGTGCGGCGCACTTTTCCCTTTTGAAAATGCGCCGGAGGCACATCAGTGGGTTGCGCATGGCACAACACTGTTGCACCATGCGCAACCCTTTTGAATATCTGGGCCAGTATATACTGTAAAAATAAGTTTATACAACATATGTTTCGGGATATCAACAGAGATAAAAAATACTGAGACAGACAGAAAAGATATCAAATATATCTCCATGTTCCTATATGTCATAGAGATATCTTCCAAGTTCCAATATGTCATACTGATATTTTATGTGTTCCAGTACATCACTGAATTTCACAATAATTTGCAGCTGTCATTTTGCCTGCTTGATCCTGCCATAACTGTGATATGTTTAGGTTATAGACAGTAGTTATCTGGGTGATCCTGTCATAATTTTTAAAGTTATTTAAAAAACATATCTGGTTGATCCTACCATTTTCAGTCTGTCTTAACATACAAATTCTTTCACTTTTCTTGTCCCAATGTAGTGTGACCAAGCACTGTCACTAGCGGTAAATGATGTGCTGGCAGAGATTTAAAGAGCAACTGACACATCTCGGTAGAGACATGCCAGTAGTGCCCTACTCTGCCTACAGTACCTCCCAGTATGGAGAGTACTGCAAATGGAGGTACTGTAAGGCAATATTCTGCAGTATAGATGCAGTGGGGTGCAATTCACACCCCCACCACAGCCTCAGGTCTCCTTCCTGATCCAAGCATGAGGATGACATCAGGTAGGGATGGGGACCTGGCAAAATTCCATTTCACTGGTGAAAATGCTGCAGAATTGGCATTTCACTGCAATTTCACTGGTGAAATGGCACTTTCACATGCAAAATGCCAATTCTGTGGCACGTTCACCTGTGAAATGGAATTTTACCAGGTCCCTATCCCTACCTGACATCATCCTCAGGCTTGGATCAGGAAGGGGACCTGAGGCTGTGGTGGGGGTGAGCATTGGACAAACTGGTTTATGAACAGGTAGTGAATTTGGCCACTAGTTTTCAAAATCAGGTAAACAAATCAATACTTTTGAGTGACCACTACTATTAAGGGCTCAAAAATCACTTCATGGGCAAATAGCCAGTTGGCCAGTAACTGTCAAAATCTGGTAGCCAAACTAATTCTTTTAGTGGCCATTAGCAATCTGACAGCCTGATTTGCCCTCACTGGACAGGGTGGGATGGAGGATAGTGCTGTGGTGAGGGCAGTATACCAGTGTGAGACAGTTTGATATGACTAACTAGCAACAGTATCTTAATAAAGAAGAAGTACAACTTCTCCTGTTCACACCATCAGTTACATTTAAAAATAATCACTTTAGAGCCTTTTAGGACCTTTGGTATTTTGATACATAAATTATAATGCTGTATGAATTACAGGACTCGATTCTGAGTCATAGGGGCCAGTTGATAACCTGACCCATCAAATAAATTTGCAAAAAGTGCTATTTAATATATAGTGGTGTCACAATGGGACACAAGGCTTGCAAGTCCCTGTTTCAACATAATCCAATAGGGTTTCAAAACATCCATGGTCACCAAATTTGAGATAACAAAAGTCCAGGGGAAACATTGTTTTAGCACTTCCCAAGTATTGCAATAGACATCATAGGGGTTGCAAAGAAATCAAAGGGGTCTCAACTGCAACCCCTAGTTACACCTAAATGAAGCCCATGTTGATTTGTTATGTTGCCATTGTAGGGGAAAAATAGAACAAAAATCATGAATGATTTAGAATTAAGACACAGTTCTGTTTTGAAATGGGTTGAAGTCTTTGAGCAACTCCCATAGAACTACTGCATAGATTAGGACACATTTTGGTTTTGGAATAGTGTTGTAAGGATTGGAGTTTTAGTGGTAGAACCACTTTAAAATAATTGGAGAAGTCTGCTGTTCATGTGTGTTGAAATAGCATCCATGTTTGTTCTGGCAACAGTATAGGCACTATCCAGCAGTGTTGAAATGAGACAATAGCACATTCTAAAATGACAAGTGTCAATGATCAGTGAGGAGCAGAGACTATAAAAAGATCACTCTGCACTCAGTGATAATGGATTAATACACCTGAACACAGTATGTGGTACTATATGATTTATTTGCTTCTTTCAAAGCATAAAATTCAAAAATATGCATACCATACTGGCTTGGAGTTCCATATAATAGTTCCATTTTAAAAGGGTGCTTGCTCGTATATGAGAGATTTGCAAACATAGCATATAGATTGCAGCATATCATAAAGCTATCTAATGATAATGACAAGTGTCAATGATTGTCAAGGAGCAGAGACTATAAATACAAACTATATTACCCCGAGACCCCGAGAAACCACCAGTCCGGTCACAGCAGTGCTCTGAGACTGGTGGTTATATTTTGCACACTCGTGCACTTGATGAGGCACTTTATTTGCTAGCCTGGCTAGGGGAGCTCTAAGATATATTGCAGTCTATATGCTATGCTTGCACATCTCTCATGTATGAGATAGCATTCTTTTAAAACCGGATCATTATATGTGACTTCTGGAGCTCCAGGCAGTAGTGTCTACATATGTTTGAATGTTATGCCTTAAGGAATCAAAAAAATTGTATAGTGCCACTTAACATGATCACGTGCATCTATCCATTACCACCAAGTGCAGAAAGATCATTTTGAAGGGGAGAAGTTTGTCCAAATATTAATAGAGATTCACTACACCATTCTCTCTGCACCTCTCTCCTAACATTAAATTAGCAACTGAGCTCACACTTAGATCCATTTGGAGCAGGTATAATATTTACACCCAGTGCTAGAATGAGTGACTATATTATAATTCATTGCAAAAAACTTTGTTAATACACTAGTTAGGGTTAAAGTGACAACAGTAACGAAATGTGGTGTGAGGGTTTCCAACCCTAACACCCCACGCCTAATGTGCAGGTAGCAACAGAAAAAAACATTATGGTTTCACATCTCCTGCATCTTCACAAATCAGGCGTGGGGTGAGCCTTGGGGTTGTGAACAGTATATGAGAATGGAGTGAGCGTTAGGGTTGACAATCACAAGGCACACCACATGCCTGATTTGTGAAGATGCAGGAGAGGTGTAACTGTAATGTTTTCCTGGTGCTGCCTGAAGGGTAGGGGTGGGGTGTTAGGGTTGGGAACCTAACACAACATCCCCCTACTTTTGTCACTTTAACCCTAACTAGTGTATTAACAAAGTTCTTTGCAATAAATGTCCTTACTATTTGAGATAGTATAATCATATCCTCATTTGCCTGTGGGAGCACAGAAACTTCCATCCCTCCATTGATGAATACATCTATGTTGCTGTAGAACTTCCACTTCTGCCCAAACAGCAATTTCTTTCCTTTGTTATATAGCTTGTTAAAGTTCTAATGTCATCATCTGGGAATTTGTATTTTTAATATTTTGTTTGCTTTTTTTATTGCCCCTAAATGTTTAGGGGGGGATATGTGTTATTCTTGTAGTACTCATTAAGACCTTTGCTTTGATACAGTACATCGATTGTCCTTTAAGTCCAAATATTGAGGGAGTTATGGTTTGCTGAAGTTCTAATGTTACCATATGAGAATTTGCATTTTTTTTACTTTTTATGCCTTTTTTAAGTGCCCCTAAATGTTTAGGGAGAATATATGTTAATCACGTAGTACTCATTAAGACTTTTGTTTTGATATATAGATTGTCCCTTAAGTCTATATACTGAGGGAGTTATGGCTTGTTGAAGTTCTAACGTTATCCTATGGGAATTTGCATTTGTTTTTACTTTTTATGCTTTTTTTATAATGTCTGTAAATGTTTATGGGGTAACGTGTGTAGTCATCTAGTACTTACGTGTATGAAGACTGTTGCTTTTCTATATGGATTGTCCCTTAAGACCATATATTGAGGGAGTTATGGCTTGTTGAAGTTCCAGTGCTATCATGGGAATTTGGATTTTTTATGCTTTTTTATATTGCCCTTAAATCTTTAAGGGGGATGTGTATTATTCTTGTAGTACTCGTTATGACCTTTGTTTTGATAAATAGATTGCCCCTACAGTCCAAATATTGAGGGAGTTATGGCTTGCTGAAGTTCCAATGTTATCCTATGTGAATCTGCATTTTTTACTTTTTATGTTTTTTTATATTTCTCCTAAATGTTTAGGGGGGTATGTGTTATTCTTTTAGCGCTCATTAAGACCTTTGTATTTATATATAGATTGTCCCTTAAATCCAGATATTGAGGAAGTTATGGCTTGTTGAAGTTCAAATGTGGGGGGAAAAAAACTATGTCCAAAATCTTTTTTCGTATGAAGACATCCTTTTCATATCAAATGAAAAACCCATATGAAAAAGGATGCCTTCATATGAAAAAAAACATGGGGGAAAAAACAAAGTCCAAATTATTTTTTCGTATGAGGAAATCCTTTTTTGTATGAACAAAAAAACATGCAAAAAATGATTCCTTCATACGAAAAAAGAAACAGGGAAAAAACTACATCCAAAATCTTGTCCATATGAAGCAAGTACCACAGTATCTGCTGCCTGTTGAACTTCAGACACAGAAACACTCATCAATGAATTGTCTACATGTGGACTGTCAACTTTAAATATTAAAAAAACTCCTTTGTGAAAGTTTGTAACTAAAACACATAAAAACTGTTAGAAAAAAAATGATAAAATCACATTTTTAAGATGTAATATATAATATTCCAGTTACACCAGCTCTCCAATGCCAGCAGCATGAGAGAGAAGAATGACAGGCTTGCTCACTAAGTTCAGCTACTGCAGCTGCTTTGAGTAATTTTGCTTCAAACCCAAAACAGTACCACTCCACAAGTGCAAGTCGAGGGCTGAAATCTGGGCAAATCACATGATGGTTCTCTGCTAGGGATCCAATGGGGAATAGTTCCCTATGCATCCCATTTCAGAAAATCAGCAAACAAAATAGTCACACTGACAACAATATGCTCCAAACTTTGGTACAATATAGTATACTATAATATAATAATAGTGTTTAATATTTGATAAATATTGAGATATGTGCTGCTTGGGCAGAGGTTTGATGTCTACATAGCTGAACATTTAAACTGGGTGAGGGCGCTAAGTCTGGGGGAACCACAGAGGACAAAGAGCAAAAGAGGAACCTAGCTAGGACTCCACCAGAAATGGGAACTAGGAACAGTGTGGATGAAAGCAGAAAAGCAGGGGTCAATAATAAGTTAAGTAAGGGTGCCAGGGGAGGGGGCCCATAAAGCTAGCAGAGAGCAAGAAAAACAAGGATGTTAAAGAGGGAGGGAGGGAGAGGACAAAGGGAAAGGAACTCACAACAGCAGGAGTCTGAAGGACCACAGTGCAAAGGAGATCAGGAGAGTCAGAAAAACCACAGTGCAAAGGATATCAGGAGAGTGAGCCAGGGAGACTCCACCAGAAGAGGCAGCCAGCAGCCAGGAACTCTGCCCACTGCATCACAGATAAAACTGTTTAAAAAAAGTTAACTGCATTGTTTGTTGAGTGTGCTACAACTAGGTCCTAGCTGTACCTATCTGGGTGAGCACTGCTGATTAATGGAGTATCCTACTTCTATTACAGTTGTACTTATTTATTTATTTAAGAGTTTTACCAGGTAGGCATGCTGAGTGGAGTACCACTCGATTCCAGATGTGGTCTGGGGGAGTGGGGAGAGAAGAAAATATACAGTAGAAAGTACAGTGGATATACAATTATTGCGTTTCCCTTCTACTTGTAGTACCAGTGCAGGAATTCTGGGCGAGGGTATGTCATCTAAGCTGCAGAGTTGTGGAGTGAGCTCTGACAGCAAGGTGTATGTTTAATTTTGAAAAGGTATGCCACCGTTCCCTTATCCTTAGCGTGGGCTGAATAAGATTTATTACCTTGTTCATATATTGCTGCACTGCTAAGTTGGTTTTTTTGACACCTGCACGCAGACTTTCCAGACCATCTTGTGGCACAGTTTGTGTCTCTTTCTCTCTTAGTGTGCTCTGCTTTCTCCCTATTCGAGAAAGGGAGTTTGTGGTGGCAGAAGCCCCACCTTGGGCGGAGGTGGTTAGCCCTGTGGAGGGTGATTTGCACAAAGGAGAAGAGACGCTTTGCGAGCTGTCTTTTGCTCCCCAAGAGAATTCCTATTTGATTTTGTGCTTTTTATTATTATTATTATTATTATTATTTAAATTTTCAGTGGAAACCATGTTTTTTTGGGGGGTTACCGATTTTATATGTAATTCAGTTTTGTAGGCTTGGTGATTTGGAAGCAGTGAGGCTTAAAGGAGTTACCAGACTTTTTACTTATCGACGGATCTCTTGATCTACTTTGCCAATTTCTTCTGTGAAAAGTTATAACACTGGAAGGCTTTTCTTCTATAAAAGTTGAGGGCTTAGCACATAGAAACCTGGTCCCATTTATGTGCCCTATGTAGTACAAATTTTAAGTAAATCTTATCCGTCTGAGCATATTTTAAACACATTATGTTTTCTTAAAAAGTTAAGTGTGTACCCTTAAAGTGTTTTACGTCTCTTTTGCTCACTGAATAACTACTGAATATTTAGATTATCCTTTGCTTCATTTTATAGATAGGTAGATATCTATTTTATTTAGCACAAATTTGGGAATAATATGGAGCAACTTGCTGAGTGAGCAGTATAGCAGATGAAGCAATATGAAGTAACATAGCAGATGAATGGTTAACTGGTCAAATTGATTTGCTCCAAAATTACTTTGTTAAATACCAGCTTGCCATTGTCAACTGTGATTAACTTTGGAAAGTTAAGAGCAAGTTAAGTGCACAAGGTGAGCCCTAATGAGCAGGTTTTGTTCGTTGATGTAACAGGACGATATTTGATTGGGACTCATCTCTGTGGACTCTGTCTGAATTATTTATGACCAGCTGTGGGATTCAATTAGCCAGAAACATAGCAGCAGCAATTTGGTATATTAATCAAGCGGCTTTAATGGAACTTGGTTATGTGCTTATGTAATTGTTTTTCAGATGTTTTTAATCCTTCAATTAACTAATTGACTAATTAATTAATTCTAATTTACTAGGATTAAAAATTTTAGAACACATGTATATGAGCAGGTACTGAATTTGTTTATTCACTGCTTTGTTCTGCTCGTGTTCGTGTTCCTGCCAGTAAAGCACACTGCCGGCTGTTCAAGTCTCATATTTCTGGCTTAGTGACTAACCTTTTGATTCTTATTGATGGCCTGTAACTCTAAAATAGAGTGCGTAGCTATATTTATTTGTATTCGCTTTTTTGAGCACTATACTGCTTTTATTATCCTTTATTTACATACTCCAACATCACCCAAACCACAAAAAAGTACAAAAAGTATAACGGTCCTGAAGCTGCTGTATTTGCTGACTGGTGTTTTGTCTCTGATAGCTGCTCAGGAAATTGTGCATATCTGAAGCTTACAAAAGTAAGTATAATGGCTTTCAATACTTAATTGTAAAATGAAAAACATCCCTTTAAGCGTACTTTTTTGCTACTGGGTTTTGTGATCTGTGAGCCTAGGCCAGAGGGGGAGTTTTACTTTTCATATTTCATTGTTCTTTTCTTCTCTTTTGTATATCGTTAGTGGTTACTTTGGATACCAACATTCTGAAAATGTAAAAGTCTGCAATTTGTTTGTGTCTAGTTCTTTCTGGCAAAAGAACTATTTGTCTGCTTGTATGCTGGTCCCTATTCCTTGCTTAATCGGCTCGACCTCTTTGGTGTAAGGAGGAGAAGAAAAGAAACATTGGGACTATTGGGACTCTCTAATTTGCTGTTTCTCAAGTTGATTTGAACAGTTTTGAATGGACAAACGTGGAACTTAAAGGTGACAATTTTCACTGAATGACTATTTCTGCAACCACAACTGCAATGCATTTTTTAACTCTCCGAACTTATGATATTCTGTCTGTTCAGCTGCTTGTTTGGAACTTTTGGAACTGATGTCCCCTTACAGGGGCATTATTGCTGATCTTTTTTCTCCCGTGGATGTTTTTTTTTTATCATAACCACTGTATATTTAATTGTAAAATGAAAACCAGAAGTAGTAGGATGGGTCAGGAAGTTAACAACAAGGTTAACTCACAGGAAGATCGCTCAAATTGTTTGAATACCAATAAACAAACATTAAACAATAATAAAAAGAAAGGGTATAGACAGGGAAAAGGACCAATAAAAGTGCTATGGAGGGGAATGAAATAAAGGAAAAAGAAAAGCAGCTGCCATTAAATAAAAAATGTAAGGAAAAAAAAGGAAATGAAGTCCAGAGGGACAGATAAAAATCTAATTGGTCAAACCTTGATTACAACTCACATAGGGAAGAGACTTAGAGATACTTCTACCCCTATATTGTCTAATGATTCTCATGGTGATAATGGCTGTTGGAATCAAGATCATAGTAATGGTTCTAACAATGACTACACACAGAAGGGAGATGGTTGTACAGGTAACAATGATTTTAGTAGTGACCTCAGCAGGCAGAGATCCCTTGAGAAAACTCCAAGATTAGATTTTTTGTACTCTAATCAGATGGAAAGTGCATGTTGGTTACATGAGGGTTCTCCATATGGACACACTGGGTTAGAGAACTCCATGGTGATCATTCAACCTGGTGACAGTCAGCAAAACTCACAGGTGGAAATATCACTTTATGATAATAGCTTTCAGTTGCTCCCTGATCCTAGTCTGAAAATGAATGATAATACCACTTTATCTAAAGAGAACACAGGAAGAGATTATGAACGTAAACAAATTAGACAGGACTTACAAGGTACTATTCTGGGAATGAAAGAAATGTTAAAATCTGAGATGAGTAACATCAGTCAAAATGATGGGATTAATAGGGAATATCAGTCTGAGTGTCCCCAGCAACACTCCTATTGTCCTTTCCTTGAAATTGATCTTATACAAGTTTTAAAGGATTCCCATATTGCTGACATTGCCATAATGGAGCAAACTATCCTAATGAAAAATGAGCTTTTACAATTTAGAGGAGAATTAGCAGTTAACAAATCTATTATTGGAGCTCAAACAGCACTGATTAATGAACTAAAAAAGGGATGTAACCAAAATAAGAAAGAACATATTTTAGAGAAAGAGAGTACCAATAAAGGGAAGAGATCATTACAAGAACAAAATAGTAGGGCCACACAGGCCAAAAAGTCCAAAAAGGGAAAAGTGGGATATTACATACTATTAGGGAAGTTAGTGACAAGACTGAAATGGTGTCAATTATTCAATTAACCTCACACTCGGCAGAAAAACAACTAGTAAGTGGTGTCAATACAAATAACAAACAAAGCAAGATTTTCTAAAATGGATTCCAAATTGAGACTAGGTGATGGTGATTGTAAGAAGGCTAATGAAAATAGTACCTTAAGAAAATAAATGAATACTGGTAAGACTTTGAAACCTATAACTTTGGGGGGTAGAACAGAACAATTGGATGAAAAGCAGGTGGTTGTGATTTTAAGGGGGATAAATAGGGAAAAGGATGAGAATTAACAAATCCTGAGTATTTTGATTTACTTTCTCTTAAATGAATGATTACAACTGATATTCATAAAGAGGATATCACTAAAGTACTCAGGGCTTGTGATTGTCTAGGAAATGAGTTGTTGTTATTGTTCTTTGAACATGAAAGAGTAGCAAATTATGTATGATGGAACTCAGATCAGCTAAGAAATTATAACCTGACACTGGATTGTCCAATTTCTGTATCAAAACTAGTAGATAGGGGTGTCTGGAATGTACAGGAACTGCTGAACAAATTGGCTACTGTTTCTTCTCTTCAGGACATATTTATGAATGATTGCTTTCAGTATGAGACCACAGATGTAACTCTGTCTATATTTGGGATTAAAAGACAGGGATATGAATCTTAGCCTTGGTTAAAACAACTTAGATCCCATTTGTTTGCAAATATTATGCGAATAGAGTTCTATAGTGATGATATAATCAATGTAGTCAATTTGTTCAGCAGAGTACATGAGAATTGGGAGACAGGGGATCAATTGGATGTGGTCCTTAATAATGCTGTGTTGATAGACAAAATCTTGGAAAAAAGTTCTTCCTTGGATACTTTGGGGGTACACATTGTGAACCTCCTTACTCTACAATATGTTAGTATCAATACCGAAAGCGAGGTGTGCTATAATGATGTTGAGAATAGGTATAGTTTACTGACTGACATTAATGATTGACAAATACAAGCAAACAGTAGCAGTGTTGGCAGTGATCAAGTTTCTGGCCCTGGTGTAGAGTTTCAATCTAATGTTTCTACTGTTGAAGTATATAATTTTAGTGAACATATATCTATAATTTCATGGAATATCACTGGGTTAAATTCCAAATATGTGGATCCTGAATTTGAAGAATTCCTTACACAAAATTATATTTTAATGTTATGAGGGACATGGCATAGCCTAGAAACTTTGGAAAAAACTAAACTTAATGTTATGTACAGATCCACTGCCCTGGATCAAAGGTTAAGAAAAAGGGCCATCATATGGGTGGCTTAATAACTTTTATAAAGATAGTTGACTATATACAAATAGTAGAAACAGTTATAAGATCCAATTATGTGCTTATTATTGTTAAGTTTTGGGACCAATTACTACTGCTGGGCAATCTATATTTACCTCCGAAGAATACAACCCTCTTTGACAGGGAACTGACTTCTAAAATAATAAAGGATATAAAAAAATTACAATTAATAGACAGAGTATAGAAATGTTAATCATGGGTGATTTTAATCTTATGTATGTGAATAATAATGGTTCTTCTGCATTACAAGAAATCATGGTAGATCTGGGAATCCCACATAGGCAAACCTTAGATAAAAAATATACAGATAAACATCAACAAATGACAAACTTGATTGATGCGTTACAATTAGCAATATTAAATGGTCATCTACCATCTGATTTAGTAGGGAAAACAACATATACTAACTCTAGGGGCACTTCAACCGCTGATTATGCACTATGTTCTTTGTATGATTATGAAAATTATTTGAATTTCAAGGTTTTACAAAGAATAGAAAGTGATCACCTTCCAATTGTTCTATTCTATACTGAGGCAGTATAGCGCAGTGGTTTAAGGCTCTGAGCTGCAAATCTGGTAACATTCAGCAGACCAGACCTGGGTTTGAATCCCACAACTTCCACTTGCATACTGTGTGACCCAGAGCAAATCACTTAACTTCCCTGTACTCCCAGGTCACTCCTGTAAAAAAGCTTTCAGCTTAGTGTGCTACTCCTGGTTAAACAACTAAAAAAAAATTGTTCTATTCAGAAAATCAGATTGTAAGATAATAAGAAAGCCTGATGAACATCTTGATATCAGAAATAAGAGACTACATTGGGACAAAATAGCTGAGCCTATGGTTATAAATATTGTAGAACAATACAGTCAGGAAGTAGAACATCCGTTGGGAGATGAAATTGAGCCAGAGAAGATATATGATATTATTACTCAAGTTTATTATAAATACATAACCGATATATAGTAACAAAAAGATAATAAATGGAAATTTGGATATGAAAATTGGTTCCACAACTACTGTAGAAATGAGAAGAAAAATGAAATAAACAACTCAGAATTACAAAAAAAAATCTTACCAGAGAGAATATATCTGCCCTTAGACAAATTACACAAAGATATAGAGTGTATGTTAAACAGAAAAAATCTGAACATCAAACATCACTGTGGGAAATAATGTATAATGCTGTTGTAACCAAGGATGATAAAACATTCTGGTCCCTTGTTGCCTCTGGCACCACTTCCGGTGGAATCAGATTGCAATTGTATATAACCTCAGATAAATGGGCTGGCTACTTCTCATAACTGTATTGGAACTCTAACATGAGAGCACATGAAATTGATTTTGAGATCAATAGTGACTTCAAATGGTTTACAGCAGATGAAGTTGCTAGGGCTAGTGAAAGTTTCAAAAGCAATAAGTCCCCGGGGCCTGACAAATTATCCATAGATTTTTGTAAATTTAATGTTGATTGGTGGGCTAATATTTTGACAGATTTATTCAACAAGATTGTCATGCATACCTATTTACCTCCAACTTGGCATGGAAGCTATATCATACCTATTTACAAGAAGGGTTCAGTTCTTGAGCCTAGCAATTATAGGCCAATTAGCCTTATAGATAATCTAGCTAAAGTATTTGCAAAAATACTATTGAACAGAATAATTATATGGTTGGAACATACAAAGGTATTATCTCAACTGCAGGCAGGATTCACTAAAAATAATAATACAGTAACTCAAATTTTTATTCTAACTCACATAGTGGAAAAGTATTGTAGGCTTAGAGGACAACCAATATTTGTAGCATATGTGGATTCTCTGAATAGACAAGTGCTCTGGGACAGTATGACTAGAATGGGTATTGATACTAATTTAATTAATATCATTAAAAGGTTATACTCAGACACTTGGGTCCAAATTAAATATTCAAAGCAAGAGGATCTAACAAATAAGATTAAAACAAATCTGGGTGTACATCAGGGCTGTGTATTAGCCCCTACCCTTTTCAGTATTTATATTAATGATATTATTACAGCTATGGGTAAGGAGAATCATCATCCTCCAAAGATTGAGAAAATGAAAATTCCTATATTAGCCTATGCGGACGATCTGGCTATAATTTCCACTAGCAGGTTGGGATTACAAAATGCAATCAAAGATCTGGAACAACTTTGTTATGGGAAAAATCTAAAGTCCAATTTACAAAAGACACAAGTGATGATATTTGGAATCAACAAATCATATAGGAGTATTTTTCTAAAAAATGAAAGATTAAAGTATGTTCAAGAATATCAAGAGTTAGGGGTTTGGTTTTCTAATAATCTAAAATGGAACAAGCATATTTGTTATGTTCATAAAAAGATTAAAAATACACTTCTCACATTGAGTAGGTTTGATTATATATATGGTGGACATTCAATTATTCCATTTTTAAAGACCCTGAATGCCAAGATTGTTGCTCAAATTCTATATGCAGTAGAAGTCTGGGGAGTTTCCTCCCTTGTGAAATTGGAATCAACCCTTAATAATGCATATAAAAAATATTTAAAGTTACCCAAGTGTTCATCAAGTGCCTTAATTAGAACTCAAATTGGACAGCCAAAATTGGAACATATGGTTCAAGCCAGACTAATTGGATTCCGGAGTAAAACTAAAACAGACTTACAGGATGACCTGATCCAGTTATGTATGAGAGAGAAAGAAAGATTATTGCAGTATAGTAAACAAACATGGTTAAAGAGAACCTTAGGGTTACTGGAAACATATGGGTTAGTTTATTTAAAAGATTTGGTTAGTCAAAATATTAGTCTGAATTCTAGATACATGGCTTTTGCTACTGAGAAGATCTATGATTACTCTAGACAACAGGACTTACAGAAAATTAAAATACTGAAATCTACTCAGTGGTTGGTAAACAATACAAAAGAACTCAATATTAAACAGTATCTTATTTTGGTTAAAACAAAAGCGTAGGCAAATTTGTGACGAGTTTAGATTTGAAAATGTTGCTAGTAATGTACTCCTTGCTAGATATAATAAAGCACAAAATATTTCTGTGAACTGTGATTGTGCCTTACAAGGAACAGAAGATCTAAGACACGCAGTGTTGAGGTGTCCCTGGTATGATATTCCCAGGAAAAAATTACTGGGTAAATATCTAACACTATGGGGTATTCTGGACAGATTCTTGCTTGACCTCTTATTCAATTCTGAGGATGAGAAAATTCTCACTGATCTTGCACTTTATTTAACAACAATAGGTAGGATAAGAGAGTGGAAGAACATATTGGTGAGTGGGCCTTTTGTTGACCAATTTTTGTGATAGAAGTTTGTCAGGTTACAGCCATTATAACAAAAAACTTCAACCTGTTCTTGAGTATTAGGTTTTATGAGACAATGTATAGCTGACAAAACTTTCTAGGATTCTCCAATCCTGAATTTTGTAAGTTATAACAAAACTTAGATTTGTGCTGCCTAACATTTATTTTACACTGATTTCTTAGCTTCCTATAATCATTACAATCTGTATTATTCATAGTACTTTTAAAATGTTTCCATAATAAGTCCCTAAGTTTCGTTAAGTGAAGTAGGGTTGATGTAATCCATTTATTTACTATTCCACTAACTCTTTTTGTTATCTTTGGAAAATGTTTATTTTGTAAGTCCAGAAGAGTAGTTGTAAAAAAATCTACTGCAATATTCACATCAGGAATGGCATTTAAATAAGTCCAGGCCACCTGTTGCAAATCAAATTCTAAGAGAACATTAACCAAAAAGAACAGCTTTAAGAGACTTTCATGGTTCTGGGCAAGAGTCAGGGAAGCAGTGAGGGCCAAGAAAAAGGCCTTCTACAAGTATAAAGAAAAGCAAGGGTAGAAAGAATGGGGGGGAGATATTTACTAAAAAATAACAAGGTAAAGAGAACTGCTTGGGAGGCAAAGGCATATTCAGATCTGTGCATTGCAGAGGGGGTTAAAAGTGGAGAAAAACAGTTCTTCCAATATATTACAGAAAAAAGGAAGCAAGGAGGAGGCCTTGTAAGGCTAGATGGGGGGTTAGGGTGATAGAGAAGGATGGGCAAAAGGCTGCTGTCTTTAATGATTACTTCTGCTCAGTTTTCACTTGGAAGAATGGTGGGCCCTTGCCAGAAAGTGGCATCAATGCAACCACTAAGGGAGTCCTGGAGATGAGATAGCCAATATTTACAAGCTAAAGGGTCCAGAAGGGGCTGGCAGGCCTAAAGATAGATAAGGTCCCATGACCAGATGGGTTTCATCTGAGTTACTCAGGGATCTGGCAATGGTACTGGCTGAACCCCTGCTAGGTCTAATCAACAATTCACTGAGGATGGGAGTTGTTCTAAAGGATAGGAGGGTGGCAGATGTAGTTCTGTTCCATGGCGAGGGGCAAGAAACACATGGGCTACTACAGACCTGTCAGTCTTACCTCGATTATAGGGAAACTGGTGGAGTCACTGGTCAAAGAGAACCTCATGGACTTCTTCACAAGCAATGGTCTCCAGGATAGTAAACAGCATAGATTCATGGCAGGGAGGACATGTCAGACTAACCTGCTAGTTTTCTTTGACTGGGTGGCAAGGGAACTGGATAGGGGCCACTCTGTGGATTTGATTTGCTTTACACTGACTTCAGAAAGACATTTGACTCAGTGCCTCAGAGATTATCACTAAAGAAGATGGAGGTTCTGGGTGCAACCAATGTCATAGTAAAGTGGGTAGGTAACTGGCTAAAGGGGAGGCATCAGAGGATTGTGGTCAATGTGATCAAATCAAAACAGAGGGGATCACAAGTGTGGCACCACAGGAGTCTGTCCTGGCTCCAGTCCTCTTCAATATGTTCATCAGCAACATTGGCAAAGAAATTTGGGACAGGCTGTGTATCTTCGCTGATGACACTAAGCTCTGTCTGAGGGTGGGTAGTAACAAGAGACTCAGGGAAATGCAGAGTGACTTACAAAAACTAGAGGGGTGGTCTAAGGTTTGGCAGTTAAAATTCAACACCAGAAAGTACAAGTTAATGCACCTAGGGAAAAAGAACCTCAAGACAGAGCACTGGATAAATGGGGTAAG
Organism: Neoceratodus forsteri; assembly: GCA_016271365.2. Lineage (NCBI taxonomy): Eukaryota > Metazoa > Chordata > Ceratodontiformes > Ceratodontidae > Neoceratodus > Neoceratodus forsteri. The sequence goes on along the minus strand of CM057452.1, from coordinate 1,548,925,536 downwards.
ACAAAGCACTATGGCTGAGGAACAGGACCTTGGAGTTCTCATCAGTGACTCCCTTAAACAGTTGAGTCAGTGCAAGAATGTATATTGCAAAGAGTATGATGGTGGATTGTATCAGAAGGGTACTGATAGCAGAAAGGAAAAGAAATGCTTCCCCTAAATAGATCCTTAGTAAGGCCACACCTGAAGTACTGTGCCCAGTTATGGAGTCCTCTCCTCAGAAAGGATAGGGATAAGGTGGTGATGGTGCAGCACAGAGTAATAAAAGTGATTCAGTGCCTACAGGGCTGGTCCTATGAGGAGTGCCTCAAGGCACTGAACAGGTACTCACTGGAGACCAGAAGGGAGAGGAGAGATATGATAGAGGTTTTCAAGTTCCTAAAAGGACTTAAGGTGAACTGTGTGGAACTATTTAGCTTGATTACTAGTTCGCAGTCGCATGGACATTAGTGTAAACTGACAGGAGGAAGGTTCAGGAGGAACATGAGGAAGTATTATTTTATAAAAAGGGTGGAACCATGGAACAGTCTACCAGCAAAAGTGGATTGTGCTGCTTCCATTGGTGGTTTTAAGTATGGTTGGGACAGAATGAAGGACATAGAGGTTGCTCAAGGTGGCAGAAACTGGGAAGAGAATGGGGGAGAAGGATGGGGAGTGCTAGAACCTTGGAAGGACAGTAGGTCCCAAGGCTAAATAAAGAACTCAGAGAGTTCGGATGGACCATTGATCTTTTTCTGCCATAACTCTATGTTTCTATGGAATAGTATAAGCACAAGCTGGAAGGCAGTCTGCCTAAATACAAGGTCAGAAGGACAGTTAGTGTGACCACACCTAGGAGCCTGATGGTGCCTGGCAAAATTAAAACAGTAAAAGTACCTTGCAGTGCTGGCACCCACCATTGGCCTAGAGAATTTATCTTCCAGATTGAACTTATATCCTTTGGAGCCAAGTGTCACAAGGACATCCTTTAACAGTGAAAAGGCAGCTGTGCTGTTGTGTGAAACGTCAGCAGTTTAGCTCTCTGACTGAGAAGCTGTTTGTTACTTGGAGTTTGTGAGCACCTTCATCCTGATTTTGGAGATGTTTTATACACATGTTGATTAATAAAGCTGCGTTTTTACTGTTTAAGAATGTCCTTGTGATACTTGGCTCCAAAGGATATAAGTTCAATCTGGAAGATAAATTCTCCAGGCCTATGGTGAGTGCCAGCACTAAATGTAAGGTGCCTAGGAAACAAAATTAGTAAGCCCCTGGTGATGATGATGGATACAGGCTTAGACTTTGTAGCCATTACAGCAACATGGGCTATGAGGAATAATAACTGGGACCTGACAATACTGAGGTATACTATGTATAAGAGAGATAGGGTAATGGAAAAGGACATGATGTAGTCTTCTATGTCAAGGAAGGCACAAAGGTGGTAAAGGATGAGTCCATCAGGGGAGGGAATGAGAGACGGAATCAATGTTGGTTCAGCTCATGACAGTACTGAAAAGAAGCTGCACATGGGGGTGCTCCATAAATCAGTGAGACAGAGAGACAGGTGGATGGGGAACTAGGGACAGAAACTGAGAAGCAGGACACAAAGGGGGAGTTAGTGGTGGTGGGGGATCTCAATCTACCAGTCATAGATTGGAACATTTTAGCAGCTAAGAGCACCAGAAATCAACCCTGCTAGATATGCTTAAGGACTGTCTGCTGGTGCAGATGGTCAAGAAACCTACAAGATAGACTGCTATTCTCAACATGGTACTCCCACACTTGGAAATAGTACTGTAGGTGGAGTAAGGGTTGGGACACCACTGGGGTCCAGTGACCATAACACGATATGGTTTGAAATTGTCCTTGGAGTCATTATATCCAAGTCAAAAGCTGTGGTTCTGGATTTCAAATGAGCAGATTTTGATCAAATAGGGGACTTGGTCACGAGTAAGTTAGTTGGAGTGGGTGAAATCAGGGGAGGGAGGAGTGGTGAGGAGAAATTAAAGTGGCCAGTCTGAAAGAAATCAAACAATGCTTGAGAACAGTTACCAAGGGTAATAGGCACAAGAGATCAATCTGGTTCTCTAAGATGGTCAAGGAGGCAGTGAGGTAGTTGATGCTTGTGATCTGTCAGATATATATACACATTGTCATACAAACATTCCCTAAAGGTATATTACCAATGGTAGAAGTTATTTGCTGCTATAGGTTAGGTTTTTAGTGAAATCCATTGTTCGAGAGTTTACTAGTGTTGAGTACCTTTTAGAATTGCTGAGTGACCATTTATGTATATGCTGCTATGATATTTGTTTTAGTGGGACTTACTAATTGAATTTTACTGTTCATGCTGAATGTGGGAAAGTACTATCTGTAAACAAGAATCTACTGTTCTCTACTACTGTGAAAAAAAAACAAAATTAGCTACTGTAGTTTGATATGAGGTATCCAGCTATGGCAGGCAGAGGATGGTGAAACAGCACTAAGGAGAGTGTTTGCCTTTGCAAATAGATAAGAGGAACAAAAGCACTAGCTATGAAATACTGTATAAATACAGGATCAGTTTGGGGTCTTGTTTGAAGTCAAAGCCCATCCTGGGGATAGTATGTATAATTTTCCTGTCATTTGGCATAGCCTCTAATAAATATTTTATGCCGTAACTGTGTTTCTCTGTGACATCATTACCCACTGAGAATAAATCCATGATAAGGGTTTGGTAGAGAAATCATACAAATTTACATTGGCACCCCAGTATGGAGACGTCATTTAGAGACCACAGAAAACTTCGATTAGTCAAGAATCCTAACCTAACTACTCCTGATATGGTACATTGGTGGACAGAGGCATGGGAGTCCCACCACTGACCAATGGCACATAGTGTGCCCAGCTATTGCTTATAAGTGCAGCCTGACCATAAGTTCACAGGGAGGGTGCAGGGACCTAGCTGCTGACTGAAGGCACATACTGTGTTGTGGTCCAAACCATAAGTTGACAGACAGGATGTGGAGACCTAGCCATTGCCTGAAGGTGCATAGCAAAACACAGTTCAATTTTTCTTTAAATGCACTTTTATTTGTGATCAGAATGGAGGATTATATCTCCAAGTTCATGACCAGCCACAAAGTGTGGGTCAAGCAACAGTTTGGAGGGCTAGACCAGGAAAATAAACTAAAGCAAAAACCAAAGGTTATTGCATACAAGGTTTGTACATAGCATATCTAGCAGAGGATAATAAAATAAGATATACTGTATGAAAGACAATCTGACTAAAAAGAAACATACCTTGTCAGACAAATTCTAGAATGCTAATTTAACAGCATTCCCCAAAGCATTAACTTGCAGTGTTATCACATCAAAATAGCAACTCAAATTGAGCAACTCGGTTTTGAGTGACTCAGTTTGAACACTTGTGATCTGAGCTACCCTGAAAGGTAGCGAACATGGTTATAGCTATGAGGTGGGGGGGAAGCGTGAACTAGTAACAGGGTGAAAGACAGGAAGTGGAGGGTCCAGGAAGCAGAGGTATGTGGCCTGTGGTTTGGCAGTGTGGAGCTGAGCTGGTGTTCTGGTGTGGTGGTGAGGGTGGCAGCCTGAAGTGAGGGAGGTCCAGGGTTCAGGGTTGAGTAGGGAAGGTATTTTATTTTTTGTTCATTGTGCGGGACTTAATTTTTTTTGCATTCCCAGTTTTCCCCCCTCCCCAACATGCACATCCCTGGAGTTGAGAATTTTAATTTAGGGAGTGTGGGGGGCAAAGTAACATTTTGTTCTGTGGTCACTGTTGTTGGGTTCACCAGAGAGTGTACATTGCAATTTTGTTTTTGGTGATGTACACTTGCTGTAACAGTGGTCGTTGTTTTACGATTGCTGTTATGACATGAAACCACTTGCAACATAGATGACAAACAAAAAAGAGGATTATATATGCAACAACTTTATATGAAATCTCACATTTTAAATTACAAAGGTTAGCGATACAAAGGAAAACATCAGCATGCCAGATAACATCTAATTTGTTTGTTCTGTTGGCTGCAGCCCTCATTTCTTCTATGCTATCTTCTATCTTATCTATCTTGGCTTGGTCAACCAGGACAGACACCGTCTAATACTCTTTCTAACTTCCCTTTCTCTCTATTTACACACACACACACACACACACACACACACACACGCACACACACCTGAACATTAAGTAGAGTAGGCTGCTTCGGCAGTGCAGGGCACAACTTTAGCTTTTAGTACTGTGTGATAGAAGTTACATAGACAAATGTTATGAATTTTATGTTATGTCATTCTGTGCCTTACAAATGCTTAGATATTATCATGCCACTGAATGTTGTATGAATTTGCACTGAAAGGTTATTTTTCTTCTCTGAGCAGCAAGAAGATGATCAAGGCTAGCTTCAAGTGCTACACAATGTTTTGGTAACGTTATCTTGGTTAGTAAAGACAGAGAGTTACTGAGAGAGACAGAGAGAGAAATGTTTATAGCCATTCCCTGTATGTGTTTTATAGTAACAATAAGCTTGAGATGACATTGATTATTTTGATAATGGAGCTGATTTTCAAAACCAGACCCTATGACCAGAAGTTATGCACTGCTGGCCATATTCTTTTTTTTTATACTTTATTTTTTATAGAAAGAATATAAGAATAAGTTAAAATATACATAATGTTCACATCTCGAAAAAGAAAATTAACTTTTTAAGCATATAGTAAATATAAAATATATTTCTGGGGGAGTAAGAAGAATAATAAAGTGCAACCTTTCTGCTTCCTGCTCCAACCTTTAAACTTCCCAACATAGTGAACCATTTAGTGTCAAGATTATTTCTATTGGAGCAGACAGTGGGAAACAACTAAAGCATTTTGTTTTTCCTTTAAGAGGATTTTATAAACTGAAAAAGAAAACACAAGCTTTAATGTTCAATCATTAGTTCATGTAGCATTGGGAATATATTTTGCGTTTTTCTGCTGAATCCTCATTCTCTTCTTCTTCCTCATCGGGACCCAAGTCTATGGGTAGGGCAACATTTTTTTTTCAAAAATAGAATGAGCAGCATCCACATCAGTAAAGAAATAAACTTTGCCTTGAAATACAATTTGAATTTAGCAGGCAATTGTAAAACAGCAGTCATACCCAGGTTCAGAAACTCTGATTTAATAGGTAAAGAGCAACATCTTGGTGGGCCAAGTGGTCCTTGTCTTCCATCAAAGTCTATGTTTCTATGTTTCTAGCTCTGTCTCTCTGTCATAAGGCAAAAATCAGGATATAAATGCAATTTAGTCCCTTCGAACACAAAGTCTCTTTTATTTCTAGCAGCTTGCAGGGTTTTAATACTTTGAGCTACTGAAAAGAAAGTACGTATTATATATCTCGCTTACTTGGCTTTTCGAAGGGTCTTTCTTTAACAGAGGTCAGAATACCAATTCCAGAGTTACAGGTTCATCAGGGGAAAGAGCCAGTGTTAAGATCTTCTCCACCTCTGACTTCAACTCAGAGTTCAGAATCTGAGCAGGTAAACCAATTAGCCTCAAATTTTTCAGCAAAAGTGTATTCTCTACTTTTTCCAGTTTAGCCAGCATGTTCAATTGTACATGCAAGCCATTGATAGCTCCTTCTACAGTGAGGATCCTTTGCAATAGTTTTTTGGCGTTCTGCATGGCAACATGCATCCTCTCTTCTATTTTGTCCATTTTTCGCTCATATTCTGGTTTGAACCTGAGACCAATTTGTCCTTTGAATCACACTAATCCCAAAAGAAAACTGCCCCCCACACTCAAGTATTTTCAGACAATCTGGCAAGCAAATATATTATGTTAGACTGGATGAAACAGATGGCAGAACTGCATGGTCCTTGTTTGTGAATGAGGGTTTGTGTAAGCGAAAGAAGGTGTGTGAAAAGAGTTTAAGAAAGCAGAATTCAAAGAGAATGTTTTGTTCAACTCTTTGGGTACATGCGCATGGGACTGGAATCTGGCTGGTATGTGTTTTTTTTTTTAAACAATAAAAGGAGGTGTTTTCTGAAGTGATAGCTTTATGGCTAAAGTATGGCGTGGTATGGGCTACTGTGATTAAACCATTACCCTATACACCAGAGTGGTTCAGGATACTGAAAGCACCCCTTAAAGAGGCACAGAGTCCAGACAGCTAACACAGCCTTCACTTGTTTGTACCTAGTGAAGGGGGCATAATACATAACTATGAAAATAAAAAAGGTTTTCCTACTGCTTTTATTTATTTTTGCTTATTTAAAGTTATTTGTAGCTTTTCCATTGCATTGGTACAGTCGTGCCATCTCAGTTGCAAGGAGATCCCAACTTATGGCATACCCCTATTGTATTAACTACATGTTTTTCTCCTGTTGCTTGTTGAGCAAAGCAGACTCAGAAATGTTTTTTTTTTTTCTTTCTTCTCCTTCTCTAAGGGGGGGGGAGACACATTTCCAAAAGCAGTGCCTCAAACTAAAACTGACAAAGGAAGGGTCAATTTAATAACATTGATTTCTCAGAGCTGCTCAAATGGAGCAGCTGACTGAAATCCCATCCACAGATAACAAAGATATTTATTGTACAAATTGCAAATATCCCTTTTCTCTGCAAGAGCCTTGATTAAACAGTTTATATTCTGAAACTATTTAATGTCAACATTTTAAGACTTTAACATTTCATCATAGACAGCACTCCCAATGTGTTATTATACATAAATGGTCCATGGTACTGTGTATGGGGAAGGGCACTGCCTTTTGGTAAGGCTATTAGTCAGTGTCTAATTTGTTGCTGACTCCCCTGCCCTTCAAACTCATCTCCTAACACCACCATTTCAGTTTCCACATGGGTTCTCTACTCCTTAATGGAGTTTCTTTACTTGTCTGGCAGCATAATGGTTTCATTGCCTGGGATGGCACGTCCAAAGCCTATGCTGCATTACTACAGTTCATTGTTTTTCTAGTAACTTTGGCAATTTGTCAGTATTATGTTAAATGGATTAAATGGTCAAAGTCCATTCCAAAACAGCTCCCTTTAGCAATGCATTGCCCAAGCTGATCTCCTTGTGAATCAAGGTGCTTGAGAGGGGGAGTTATGGACCCTCTCCATTCCCCCACCCTACAACCTGTGGCACGCTTCAGAGGAAAACAGATCAAGCCATGGACCCGAACAGTCTACAGAAACAAGATAAGGAAATGAGTCAGGTAATAAATGATTCCTGTAGACTCTCTGTTGAAAAAGCACAAAAGAAATTGCAGTTGTCATTCAGAAACTGAATTTCTGCTGTATGGAAGTCCTGGGAGACAAACAGCAGACAGGAATTTATTTCCGCTATTCATTATGTGCCCACAGGATGCCATCAGGGGCAGAAAAGACCATTCAGAGTAGCCCTTCAGTGTACAAGGTTGGAGTAGCCACTGACTAGAGGATTCTGGGAGAAACAGTAACTGCACACTACATTGCTGTGGAGAAGCACTGGAAGCAGGGCTCTGCTAAAGCATTTTTGTTTTTCAACAGGCATGCTACCATTGTCTGTGAACCTTATTACTCTTTCAGTGTGTTTTTGGTACTGGAGAAACTGTTGCAGAGCCTCTCTGGACTGACTTGGGCTGTTGGAATAGCATGGTTCCTGACCAGCAACTATACCAGCCCTGCCAGAGGAGTCCATGGTGGCCATAGCAGGGTGGGTGGCTTCTTTTGTTGGTAAACTCTGCATAGGGTAAAGGCAGGGTCTCAGCTACCATGCAGATACTAGGGTGTCTGGTGTCTGGTACCCTGATTTTTTTGGAGTCTCATCCATTTTGTCTCCCTCATTTCTCCTCCTGGAAGTAACGCTTTCTGTGGCATTCTATTGGACCTCAGAATATTTATTTTTGTTTTAGAATTAGAGGAATATCTTTTAAAATATATTCTTATTTGCTTTATTTGTTTTATCTATTTGTTCCTGTTTGACAGCTTTCAAGGAACAACCATGGAGAGTTTGTCTCCACCAAATAAATAAATGAAGTGAATGTAAGTAAATTTAGAAATAAATAACCCCATAAATAGTTAAAATGATTAAGGAGAGGAATAAATAGGGTGTAAAAAATAATACCATTCATTTTATCTATAGTGCATAAGGTGTCTAAAGTGCTTTTTAAACATGTCTCTTTAAGAGAGATTGCTCTAAATTTAAATCTACACTAGTTTAATATATTCTTTCTCCATGGGCTAATCATATGACCTGGCTTTATAAGTAACGTACAAAGTGGGTATGTGTCAGTGTTCTGTGGAGCCCAGAACTATTTTTAAAAGTCTTTAGATTTGCTGACAGGCTTCAGTTGCAAACTGCACCGAAAACCCAACTAAAAAGCTGTCTTTAAAAATCTCAGCAAGATATGGAAATTACAGCTAAATGAGCAAACCTTCTTTTGGTGCACAAAGGTATGTGAAAGATCAGATGATTTCACCAATAGTAGCATCAATTGGAAATGTTTTACTGTTTTACTGTTTATTAAAAGCAATGACTTAAACAATTTCTTGTTGTTTTTCATTGCTTTAGAAACCTGCTGCATTGTTGCTGCGGTATCCAACTGGGAGTTACAGTGCAGCTGAATGTTCCAGTGTGTGGCCGATAGGAACAGTGATACCTGGGCTGTGTTTTTAGTAAACACCTTCAGATTTTTATAAAGAATTCCACCAAAAAGGACTTGTGAACATTTTTAAGTCATTTGTCTTAAAAGGTTAAAAAAGCCTTGCTCTTAATGCATATTAAAGCCGGGATTTACAGACGGTATTTGCATTGTTTAAAAAATCCAAGACTCTATAAAAAAATGCATAAGATTAATTTGGGAATAACTTAATTTAATTTGATTTCTAAAGAATAGCATATACTCTTAACACCTATAAGAAGGGGGAAGATAATTTAAAACCTTAAACAATTAAAGATACATTTTGGGTGTTGTTCCATCTGTGGATTTCTTGATTGATTTTGTTTTTTGTCCCTATAAATAGAAAACTCATGGGGACTACAAGACTGGGTTTCAGTTTTTAAGAGAAAAGCCAGAAGAACTTCAAAATCTAGAGCCCCCTTAAGGGATACTGATAAAAGATGGTTGGTACAAGACCATTGTAATTGATCTGAAATTGTGAACTTAAACAGCTGAACAAAGACTGGCTCCTGGAACTCACTGTGCTGAAAATTAAAATCTGAATCTGTACAGTATTTGCATCCAATATTTTTCAACTATAATGAACCTTTTATTGTTCTGTGTTGGTGGATATTGTGGATATTGTTTTCAGAATGTTTTTATCTTAACAGGATAACTCCTTTGAAACAACATTTTTATAATGTTATATAGTGCTAGAAAGATTCATTATGGTTAGTACTGGATATGGGAAAAATAGTTCAATGATTTCCCTTCCTTTGAAAAATAAAGGTGAAAATGGTAACAAGGAGAAAAAATAAGCAAATGACCCATTTCCTATCTAAGGATAAAACCACCAATGTTGAGATCTCTAACCAACTTAAAATAATAGATTTTTGGAGGAATACTAACCCTGGGGAGGTAGCTCTGTCTACACCAATTATGAACCCACAGAATTCTTCCTCCAGTTTCAGACTAACATCTGTTAATTTTCATTCCCCTGTTTTAGATGACACTGAAGTAGAAGCCCTGTCTTTGTTACCTTATGATGGCACTTTACTGGACTGTGAATCCTCTGGGGAAACTGGATAACAAATCTGATTTAATTACTTTTTCACCTCATGACATTTCTTCTGGGTTAACCTCCTCCCCAATGTTATATAAACAGGGGGTGGAGAGAGAGTCAGCACCTGTGCGATTAATACATCAACCTGATAATTTATCAGCTGTGATTCAAGATTTAAATCATACTATTGAAAGACTAAAAAAAATAGTAACAATTGATTGACTCTATAAGAAGCAGAGTTGATGATATTAAGGGCAGAAACTCTCGACACCAACTTCTACCTCCTTGGTGGATAATACTGCCTCTCCTTCCCCAGTTAGATTTCATAATAAAGAACATTTTAATTATGAGGGTAACTTTGTGTCCTCCTCTTCATTGTCTAAACAAATACTGGGAATTATTAAGAATCTATATTATGCAAATGTGGCAATTTTGGAGAATTTATGGGCTCTAAAGGAGGAGGTTGCAAACCTCAGAGCAGATGTCTTCTATACTCAGGCAGTTCTTAAACAACTTAGAGAATACCCACCCCAGGAAAGGGATAGTATTAATGAAGTTCACAAAGTCTTTGAAAATAGGGTGATTCAGGTAAATTTACCACCACCTTTTCTTAAGGAAAGTTGACAGGAAGGGGATGAAATAACAACTTCAAACTCAGGACAGACTGCAAGAGGGAACTATAAACCTAAAATAAAGAAATCTCACAGGAAAAATAAATCCCAAGGGCAAAGTGATACTATCACTAAGGAAAAATCTTCAGGTGCCCCAAAACAAAATGAAATAAATGGGTTAGAAATAAATCATAGGATTGGTATGGAGGGCCTTACTGGTCTGGAAAACATTAATGTCTCTCAAGTTTTACCTGAGTCAGGGACAAAGGCTTTTTCCTTTTTGATGTCTGGAGGGAGACTAAGGAGCAAGAACATTTGGTTAATTTGGCCCCTCAAGCCAATACATCCTTGGACTGTTTGCATCACTCAGGATTGCCTTTTGAATGCTTAAATGAAATTTGTAGGATACCTAGATTGGAGATGGAAAACCCTGAAAACTTAAGTAAGTGGGTAGCCCACTTATTACCGATAACAGAACAGCCTGCTGTTTATATTACCCGCCCTCAAAGCCACCTCATCCTTGCTTGTGTCCTGCTGTATTGTAAATCTTCTAGTACAGCGGGGACAATATGAGAAAGGGAGGGGACATTTAAACTACATGATATCAATATTACAGCACCTAAAAAGATTCCAGCCCCAGTGGGAGGTACGGACTCTCAACAACTAAATGATAGTAGAGAAGAAGACCTTAAAAGGAGACAGAGAGTATCAGAAGTGATTCACAACTATGTTGGTTCACTTTCTCAGTCCTGGGAAAAAAGAACGGTATCCTTGTTTGGATGGCAAATTTCAAAAGATTAAATTATTGGCTCTATCAAGAAAGAAATTGCTGACATTTTATCACTTACTCTTCATTTAGATTTACAGTGCAGTGCATTAAAATGGATTACAGTCCACCTTGGAGTCTCAGACTCCCCTCTAATAGATATAACCTTTAAAAATGTTAAGTTGGTGGTCCATTGATGTGGTAAGGGAAGTGCTTGTTTTGGTTCCCAGAAGGCTTTGCACACTGTTTCACTCTGGAGGAGTGCTGCAGTAGGACTGCTAGAATGCACTACTCTGTCCTATATAAGGTATGCCACCATTGCCTACAATTATGTATCACCAAAGTTAAGTGTGATGGAGGTCTAGCAGTCTTTCCAAACAATCTTGTTTTGGCTGTGCTTTGTTGCTTCCTTTTCCCTGCTGCCGCTTTCTCATTCACAGGAGCTGGAATCCTGAGGTGGCCATAGGAGCCTGCCTGGTGGGTGGGAAGTGCAGAAACTCTGTGGAGAGCTTTTGGAAGGAAAACTCAAGCAGTCACAGAGAAAGATGAGAAGAATGAGAGAGAATGAGAAAATAGTGAGAGTGTTTTTTTTTTTTTTGTTAATCCTTTTTCTCCCTGGTCCCAATCTGCCTTACCTTGTTCTCATCCTGGCATCACCTTTGGTCTTCCAGACACCATCCTGAGGACCCCTCCACTCCTATTCTTGCCCCATGGCTTCTACCCCCGTGGCTTGCCCCCCATGGCAGGGTGGTGAAGAGCCCTTCCCCATTCCCTCCACCCAAACAGGATCCAGTACGCACCATGTACCCTCAGAGCCGGTGCCCCCTCCCAGAGATGGCCATCATGCCACCACGACCGATGCCTTTTCCCTGTTCTAGTTCCCCTTGATGTGTGTGGCATGCAATGACACCAAGGGACAAGAGCGTGCACTCTCCCGCATGCACTCCTTCCCAGCCTCTGCCCCAGCACGTCCCCTCAGACTGCTAGTGCCACTGCATCACCCCCAGCCAATGCTAGAGGCCATCAGTGCACCAACGGCAGAACACCCCCACCCTGGAGAAGGAGAGTAGTCCAATGAATGCTCAATCCTTCTCCTCCCCTGCTGACACCCGACAACCCGGGCTTGTTCCCGAACCTGGGTCACTGGTGAATAGTGAGAGTGTTTTATGCTCCGAGCTCTGAACCCTCACAGACTTCAAAAGGACTGTATTTATTTCTGGGAACCTACATTTACATGGGGAGTCCTTTTTACACTTCTTATACTTCCTCAAGTATGTTTAAGGTTTCACTTTGCTATTAGATTGGGCTTGTTTTGCCATAAAAGCTGTTAAATTACTCCGATTCTTGGCGTTGATAGCTATAACTGGCACGAATCGTTATAACCCCTGATGAATGAAATTATAACTTTAAACTCTTAGGGCAGGATATTCAGACTGCACCACAAGAAGCGCAATAGCAGGGAGCAGCACAGGGTGCAGTGTGCCCCTCGCAACTTGTCTGTAGCGATATTCAAACACAAGCGCAGACCAAATTAAACGTACCTTACAGCTGAATGTCGTGCCAACTGCGCCATGGTGCAACCAGAGATGTGCAGTGGGGCAGGGCCAATGCACAGTAGCACAACCAGGGATGCGCAGTGGACCAGGGCCGATGCGCAGTAGCACAACCAGGGACAGGATGCAGGGGTGCACCACCCATGGAAGCCATGGGTGGAGGAGCATGCAGCAGGCCAGACAGCGGCCCCCAGCACCCCATGAACTGCACAACCAGTGGTGAGCTGGATGGACCACCAGCCCATGAACACCAGCACCGAATCCACAGCCAGGGCGTGGTACCCCAGCACCCCCCGGCAAGCAGTGACCACAACACAAGGAGGGCCCGCCACCCAGTGCCACCCCATCCCACCAATGCAGAGCACAACCTGTACAGTGATCCCCAGACACCTGTCTCAGGAGAAGCACCCAACAGTACATGGCACTGAATGTATGCCACCACCCCCACCATGACAATGCAACCCTGTGCACCATGGAGACATGCATGGCAGCCCCATTGTGAGCACCCCACAGTGGGCGGCATCAGCCACTGACGCAACAACTGCAGACACAATGCCACCCTGCACAGCCCCCCCATGGCACAGCAGAGAGGTCGACCCTGCGTCAGTACCTGAGGGACCCCGCATGGGACAAGGCCTGCCCTGGACCCCATCACCAGCAGGACAGCACCCCACACACTCACCCATGCACACACCCTGTCCCAGCACTGGCCCCAACAGACAGCACAGCCACCCACTGTGGTGCATGGAGGCATGTGCCACACAGGATGTGACACAGGGCATGGACAAACACCCACCCTGACCCAAGGGCACCCTGAAACAGGGCCACAATAGTGGGGCAACAAATGCGGCAGGTTTGCGTCCACTGATGCTGTGTACCCACGGCCTGCACCCAACCATGACACAGGTGAACCAGCCATCCTGCGCATGCACCATGAAGCCATATGCAGCCGGAGCACAAGTGACAGACATTAGAACACAGACACCACAACAGACACCAGCGACAGCATGAAGGGGAACAACAACAGCATAGCCCACAGTGTCACCTGTGGCAGACGTGCAACAAATCAGTGACAGGAGGCAAGCCACCATTGTGCCATGCCCAGAGGGTGGCTGGCATGGACAGCCACCAATGACATGCCAGCAGACCATGCATACCACAGACATGCAAGGGGGCCAGCTGCATGGGCCATGGACATACTGACAGGGGCACCAGGGACACAGTGCATGCATCAGGGACCACTGCACACAGGCATCCAGTGCACAAGGAACAACACACATACCACAGACAGGGACTGAGTCCTCCACCCACACCACAAGCAGGTCCCCGCTGGACACACACGCCCAGGCCTGCACCACTCCCAATGCCATGCACACCACTGCAGCCAAGCACCATATGCCTGCTGCAAATCAGAGACCACCACAGTTGTCATATCAAACAAGTATGTATTAAAGGGGTAAACTGTACAAACAACACAACAAATCAAAACTATGTACAAAGTTGGGGGGAAGGGCCACAAACCAGGTGGGGGTGGGCATGGGGCAAGGATGTACATCAGGGAGTGGGATGAAGGGGTGTGAGGGTAAGTCCAGAGGGGGAATGCACAACACATGCGATGTAGGGCCTAATGGCGACCCCTCTCCCCACTCCGGTCCCTGTGGCACCTCCTGTACCTCCTTTGGTCACCTTGATCTATCCTCTGGAGCAGCTCCAGAGTAGCCAGGACAGCTACAGTAGCTCCTGTATGTTCCTCTCAAGGGCAGTCCAGCATTGTCCACCTAGGACAAGGGAGCAGAGTCAATACATGTGACTGGCCAGACCCCTGCAGCCCACCCAATGTGCACGGCATACAGCCATGGGCCACACCCCTGTGATGGCATGCGACCACCCACAGTATCCATGCCCACAAGACCCGCCTACCCAGGCACCCATAGCCATGCGGAACACTGCACACACCCACTGCCCATGTTCTGCACAGCACCAACATAGCCATACAGTGACATGGCTTTGCGGTGCAAAGGCAGTGGCACAGCCATGGACTCAGTGCAGCACAGCCCACCTGCGACACCCACCCACACATGCAGTGCCACAGGACAGTGCTGAGTGCACCATGTGGTGTACACGGCAGTGGGGCCAAATGCAGGTGGCCACGCCCGCCACCACCCCTGCAACCCAGCATGCACAGATGTGGGGAAACACGGCACTCACCTGCATCCTCACCAGCAGGGCACTGCTGGCTCATGGTCCCATCAATGTGGCCCGGCTGCATGTCCACTTCTCTCCCTGCTCCCGGGCTAAACATGCCCTACGGCACTCCTCCGGGCCTAAGGTGCAAACATGGAGAGGGAAGCATCAGTACAGGTCAGTAACAAAGACCCCCCGGTGTGTGCATGCCCACACAGCCCAGCCATGATGGCCCCACACCACCCCTACTAGATGGCCCCCACCCCCCTGCGGCCTGGCCTTATGCACACCACGATACCTGAACAGATGGACACTACCAGTGATGGGATGAAGCACCTACCAGTTCGGTGCCCAGCTGCCGCAGACACCGCACAGTGTCATGTCCACCCCCTGTTCCCAGCACTGTGCGACATCTGCTATGTCAACACCAGGTTTGGCTGTGGGCATACCGAGCATGCCTGACGCAGGCATGTTCAGTGGGCTGCAGACCTCTGCATGAACACAGTCACATTCACACAGCATCACCCCTGGGGGCCCATCGGTACCACCCCAAGAGGCCACTGGTCAGCCTGGCACAGCTGGCAAGTCTCGGTGGGGCCGCCCATGCATCCATGGCAGCTGTGGTACTGTGCCACATGACTGACCTGTCTCCCACCATGGCCACTGTCTGCCGCTGCCCTGTGTGCACTGTGGTGTGCATTGTGTGATGCATGGGTGGGGTACCTGGACCTGCACACACACGGTCCCTGTGCACACCCTCCCGGCTGCTGGCCACTGTGGTGTGTGCATGATGATGCCTGTGTTGCACTCTCTGCCAGTGTGCAATGGTGCCCAGTGTCTGAGGCACACACAGTGATGGCCACTGGGCATGGTCATGTGTGGTCCTGTGTGGGGGAAGGGGTGGCTGTTGGGGTTGGTGTGCCGTTTTCCCTTTGTGCATGTGTTGTGGTGTGTGTGAGTGTGTGTGCATATGTCATGTTCAGCACTGCCCATCCCTGCCACCGTGTGCGATGCCCCACTCAGACCCAGTCCCTTACCGCCATCCGCCCCTGGTGTCCTGCTCTGCCTGTCTGTGGGCTGTGCCCTTGCTCTTGGTTGTTGTTCATGGCCCCATGACCTACATGTGTTGTCCGAAGTGCTCCTCTGTAACGGTGTCCCGGTGCTGCTGTGCCATCTGGATCAGCCAGGGGTCTCATTGCCCAGGGGGTGGCTGCCCTTCACCAGCTGGACCGCTGTCCTCATTGTCCTCACCGCTGTCCCCCTCTTTGACCTCTACAGCTATCCCACTGTCGGTGGCCATGTTGTGCAGGATACAGCAGGCCAGGAATAGCCCGCAGACCTTCGAGGGGCTGTACTGTAGGGCACCGCCTGATGTGTCCAGGCACTGGAACCGTGCCTTCAGCAGCCCGAACACCCACTCGATGACATTCCGTGTTGTGGCATGTGACTCATTGTACCGTAGCTGCAATAGGGTCGTGGGGCGCTGCTATGGTGTGAACAGCCAGGGCCCTAGCGGGTAACCACTGTCACCTGTGTGTAGAGGGGGAGACATTAGAGTGATGGTCTGTGTCACTATGCCGTGGGCCAACATGACTGGTACCCATGGCACCTCTGACTATGCACCCCCCCACGTCTGCTCACGTCATCCTGCGTGATATGCATATTCACCTACTAGATGGCCGGTGGGAACGTCCCCACTCTCAAACCTGTGGCACAGTGCAGACTGGTGCCAGATGAAGGCACTGTGTGCTCCCAGGGTGCTTGGCACAGACATTGGTTATGTGCCTCCTGGCATCGCACACCACCTGGCAGTTTATGCTCATGTATCCCTTGCTGTTTATGTATACCACCCTCCAGGCCAGGTGGCATGCAGATGCCTACATGGGTGCAGTCAATGGCCCTGAGCATGCCAGGCAACCATGCTACCCTGTGGAACTCCTGTATGTGTGCTGTGCACTCCACCTGTGTGCTGGGGAAATGGATGTACTTCACAGCATGTGGCAGCAGTGCGCTGAGGAATTGTGTGAGTAGGCATGATGCGGCCAACTGGCTTATGCCTGTCATGTCCCCTGTTGGTCTCTGGAAGGTACCCGTGGTAAGCAGGCACATGATGGCTGTCACTTTTGTCTCCACTGACAGAGCATGGCTCCATCATGTGGGTGCCTGCATCTCATCACTGCACAGCTCACAGAGCTGCCTTAGTATCTCCCGGTTCAGGCGGTACCGGCCCACAATCTCTGTGTCAGAGTACTGTTCAAAGCTGGTGCGGGCTCGGTACTGCCTGTTCTGGGCGTACCGCTGATGGGCCCTTCCATGGCCGTGTCTCCCTGCTGCCTGCCTTCTCACACCCCTCATTACTGCCTCCATCTGGAAGGTGGCACTGGCCATGTCCTTGGCTGGTGCCCCCCTTGATGGCTGTTGTCCTGTTCCCCCCGCTGTCTGTTCCTGGTGCTTCCCCTGCCCTGGGTTCACCTCCAGCTGTTTGCCTGTGGCTGTCCTGCCTCTTGCCACTGCCCTCAGTCCACTGTGGAACTCTCAAGCCCTTTTCTGTACACTGGCATGGGCACACCCACTCCTACCCTCACTCTGGCACAGTTCTGGTGGGCCCTGTCCTAATCCTGCCCAGACCTGCGCCCTGCTTCCTGTTTTTCCTCCCTGGCTCTCTGTCTCCACGCTCCCACCTGTGGCTTCCCTGTGGCGCGTTCTTCCTCCCCTCTCTTGCTCCCTTTTATTTTGGCTCATTTCTGCTGTCGCACAACTTCCGCTTGCTCCACTATTGCGCACGTCGCATGCTGTTGAATATCGCACTGCGCATGTTATTCATGGTTCTGCCCCCTACAGTTCTCATGCATTCATTGCTGTTGTGCTCTGGCGCCTTGGTTGCGGCACTGCGCAGCTGCCTCCCACTGAATATTGCACAATGGCACATTTCTGTACTTGCGCTGGTGTATCCCTGTTGCGTATGGCGCATCCACTCTGAATATCCCGCCCTTAATCTTTTTTCTTTTATATTTTGTATGGATTTACTATCATTTTTAGATGGTAATAGTCAAAATCCCATTCTGGATTTAATTTATTTCAAATCCCTACCTGGATGAATCAGGTGTACACTCTACCCCTAGATGAATGACATGTGATGCTGACAGCGGTGCCCTGATTTAACTGCACATGTGTTGGTGTCTTACCAGCCACTGTAACTGAGTTCTAGACACTTACTAGCTAAAGCTGAATGCGTTTTCTGTGATCCATTTTCCTTTCACTTTTACATTTCTATTTTCTTAGAGCTGCTCCATTACTAACATATGCCTAACCTGCATTCTAGATGATGTTTTTTTGGTCAAGGATCTCGGGCCCAGTATGGCCAGCAGGAATTAGTTGGTAGCACTGTATACACTTGTTTTTAAACTAAGAACCCCCTAGGTGCCATTTAGTGTGACGGCAGTCTACAGACCTCTCCAAGGGCAAGTTACTTGATTGTTAACTTGGATTGCTTTTGGTAATATTTTACTGAAAATTTAAACTGAGGCAGCCATTGTAACCGATTATAGTTTACCGAATTTTAAAAGATGTGAGTATCGGTACCTGGAATTATTATTTCTCCATTGGTTTTTATCACTGTTTACTGTGTACATATTACAACCCAGACTTAATTTCTGCACTGATTTAATACAGTACAGTCCCATTTAACCAAACTTCAGGTAACCGGAACTCCCTTTTATCAAAATGGTGATCTTATCACTCATTATTGTGCGTCCATTCATCAGTTCTGTACTTCATGGGCAGCAATGCTTTGAATTCAGCAACAAGCGAGAACCAAAACACTCAGAATGCAGCATCGCTGATGACCAAAAGCAGCCAACAACACTGCTGGGTCTAAATACTATTCTACTTCTGCTCAACTTATTTCTGCCACATGGTGGCACTCAAGTCCCTTAGTGACTAGCAGGCTGCAGTGGTAAGACATCCCTGAGGAGAGAACCATGCAGTCGGTGGCTTATTTAAATATGGACAGTGCCTGATATTGCAACTCTCCACCTGAGTAGTCAGTTGTTTTTTTTGGCAAAGTGGTGTTGCTTGTATAAAATTACAGGTACAGTTTTGTACTTCATGTAGTGGGAGATGGTAGTGACAAATTAAATTTATTAATTAATTTTTGATCACCAGAATTTTTTGGTCCCATGTGGTCCACGCTGTCCTAAAGTGTTTCCAAGTTTTGGGTTGCAGTTCATAGTTTGTGCTGCCCCTGCCCTTTTCTGCTCAATATGAGGATTTTGGGGACAGGAGGACAAGGAAAGGTTAATGAGCAAGTCTAGGGGTGACTGTGAGCAGAGCAGGAGTGGAACAGATAGATTGGAGGGATCAGAGGTATCGGAGACAGCATATGCTTTGTTTGCATGGTTTGCAGTTTACAGAAACACCAAAATGAAAAATATTTGTGAGTCCATATATGATTTGATTTTATGCAATAAAATGCAATAAATGCTGGATGTACAGACTGTGTGAAGACTCAGATCTCTTTCACGTGAGCCAGTATAGTACAGTAATTTACAGCGCATTCAGTATTCAGTTCAGTTAAATGGAACCCTGATCATCCTGACTCCCGATTATCCAAACTAATTTTATGTCTCCTGAGTACTTCAGATAATCAGGGTTGTACTGTACCTGGGAACAGCTCTTCATAAATACTAAGATTAAAATGAGCACCTGATTCTGATGCTAGATACTAGACTTTTAATTACAGATTTGGTTCTCTTTTACTTGGCCCTGGCATTTCCTTTGTATTTTATTAAGGGTGGGACACACCATCTTATGGAGTGTATCAGTACCTGGAACTATTATTTCTCCATTGGATTTTATCACTGTCATTGTTTACTGTGTACAGATTACAAGCTAGATTTATTTTCTGCACTGACTCTGATACTAGGCTTTTAATTACAGATTTGGTTCTCTTTTATGTGGCTCTGTATTGACAGCATTTTCTTTGTATTGTATTAAGGGTGGGACACGCCATCTCATGGAGTGACATTTCTGGCCTGAAACAAATACAATGGAAATTAACGGTGAAGGGATTGAAAGAAGGATGAAAAGAACTGAACACATTCAAAAAGAGACTGGTAACCCCAATACATAGTCCATACAGCACTGCAGATGTAAGCTATACTAATTTAATTGAAGTGGATAAACTCTTGAACCAGATAAAGTTCTTGAACTGTTTGAATACTTTCTTGCCCCTGTTGGATCTGCCATATCCTACTCTGGTGTTACTTTGACTTTTCAACTTGGTGATAATGATAATGAGAAGGCAGAACATTGTTACCTGGATGCAGATCTCTGAAATCAGAATCTATAGTAGCCCTATACTTAGGGGCTCTATTTAGGACCCGTGGATCCATGGAGGTCCATATACTGTATTGGTTAACTTTTGGATGTTATGTCAACATCCTGTTCCAGTACCAGTTTGACCAATCAGAGTTCAGGAAATTTCCTTGCCATTGTATAATAGTACAATATTTACTATGTTCTCAAATGCTAACCAATCAGTTTTGCTTTATGAGTTTTTATACAATGGCAAGGAAATTTCCTGAACTCTGATTGGTCAAACTGGTACTGGAGCCGGGATGTTATCCCAGCATAACATCCCGACTGTAGTCCCAGTACAAATGGGACCGCAAAAATAATTTAAAAAGAAACGCTCCGCAACCTTGTCTACGAACAGCTTCAGCAACCCATGTGCTGCTCGAAATCGGCTGTCCCTGCCCAGCTCACCAGTGACACACAAATCAATACTTCTGGGCAAACAAGTATAAATAGCGCACTCCACCACACACAAACAAAATATTCTTAAAAATAAACGATAACATAATCTATTTACAAAGCGCAGCGAAATGAACGAGTTTAACCTTATTCAAAGTCCCACCATTGCTTCGCTCTCACACGCCGCATTTAAACGAATTACCTTGGAAAATATTTTATTTCAAATAAAATCTGCTCCCTACCAACAACGTTCATTTCACTCACCACATCCTCCTGGCACCAGTCGAACAGCGGAAACAACGCAAACCGGAAGCAATATGAAAAAAATGAAAAACGAGGACGTTACTGTGGGGAAAAAATAACAAACCAGGACGTTATTGTGGAGAAGTACAAAACTAGCAGCTTAGTCTGAATGAACGACATTAACAGCAGCTCCACCCACTGGTCACAACAGTAAAACAGCACCTCCACCCACTGGTCACAACAGTAAAACAGCACTATTTTTTTAATAAGTACACCTACACATGAAATAAACAGCAAAAAATCCACTTTTTAAAACATATTTTTTATCTTTTCATTTTTTACAGTAGCGAAATATAGAGTATAGAATATAATGTGTTAGGTAGTGTTAATATCCTCGCCTTTAGATTGGCTCGGCCTAACTGACCTGGTTGTGTGGGATGTTATCCCAGCATAACACCTCACCCTGTCGGGCATTATTCCTTTTATTAGAAAATGGATTTAACATTTCCCACCTCTGATTGGCTGAACCTCATGTCAAGGGATACATTTATGTGCTGATAGAGACCGGGAAATAAGTCCCAGTGCGACTTGACTGCTTACCTAACAAAATCAAGCAGCAGTTGGCATTTTTAAAAATCAAAACCTGCCGTCTTTTCTCACACTCAATGAGCGAGAGACCCTCCAACTCTGTTCACTAAATCACACTTCCTGAGAACTAGTCAGTAAGTCCCAAGAATCAGTCATCCCCACAACCCCAGCTTCATAAAAGTAAAGAAAAAGTACCTCTTTTTTTTGTTTTTCAGACCCTGGACCCAGCTCCAGTTTTGCTATCTGATCATGCTCAACTTCAAACAGATGTTGCGTCATTCCTGTTATGGCGCTCAGCAGACCACACTTCTGTATAGCAGTCCGAGTGTGAATTTGAGGAGCTCCATAAAAAATGAAACCTTTGTTAAATTTAAAAGGCTCTGAGCTGCAAATTTGGTGACATCCAGCAGACCAGACCTGGGTTTGAATCCCACAGCTTCCACTTGCATACTGTGTGACCCTGAGCAAGTCACTTAACCTCCTTGTACTCCCAGGTCGCTCCTGTAAAAAAGCTTTCAGCTTAGTGTGCTATACCTGGTTAAACAACTAAATAAAAAAAATAAATAAAAAAACCTTAGTTCTGCTTGGTGCTGCAACTGGACAGTTAGTGAGAAGTAGGAAGTGGGGAGAGAACAAACCACTTACAAGCTGTAAATGAGTATCGTACAGAACAACACCCTCTACTGCCAGGTCCAGCAGTAAAAGGACTACTTTTCACCAAGTGTTTTTTTTTTACAGATTTTTATATATTTTTTCACATTATATATACAGTATATATTTCTAAATATTTTAAACATTTTCTAAAAAAAAATTCTCTAGGTACAATAATACCCTCCAGTGTAGGCAGTATGGGCTATACCAGATTGTCCAGGAGCTATAAGACCCTCTGCCTGTGGCACTGAGCATTATTCTGCCCCTAGGGTGATCTTCTATAGCCCAATGCCACTTACCCTATTGCGTGTTATTGCTAGCATACGTGATTCCGGGAACCATCAGCTATAAACCAGCAGCTATAAAGCAATCTCCCTGTTAGGTAGTGGCGTGTGTGTGTGTGTGTGTGTGTGTGTGTGTGTGTGTGTGCATGTTTGCTTTCTGAGTAATCAAAAACAGTTATTGTGTTCTTTAGTGTTTATAATGTACCCCAGGGGTTTAATATGCACTCACTGCAGTTGCCTCAGAAACCTATTACTATCAGCTTGCCTTGCTGTGCACCCTGTAACAGAACAAGTCACTTGATCTACCAGCTTGAAGACAACATGGTATTTTTTCCTTGTTATATACAATTACCTTTTGATTTTCTGTCGGGATAGTGTAGGAATCAAGCAGCTCAAAATGGATTTTGCCTTTGCTAGCCTAAGCGCAATCTCCTAACTTGTATAGCATACAAAGATTGGAGGTAAATGTCCCATTAAATTACTTCTGTTTGAAAGAGGATTCTAACTTGCTGTTCCCCATCACACAGAATTATCAGGCCCAGTGTTTAAGCTTCATTTGTGAACACACAAAACCCGAACGATCATTTATGGACCTCAGTGTATGATTATGAACTGAAGCAGCATCTGCTTCCTGTTTTTGTTCATAAAAGAAAAGGATAAATGCCATCATTGAAAAACAGCGTTAAATCTGCTGGTTTGGAATCTGATTTACAAAGGAATATTCTTTTCCTGCTACTAGAAATTGAATCATGAAATATATTTGCAAACACCACTAGTGCCACCTTGAGGATATTGCACTACAACTGTTCTATTAACAGAGGCATAATAAGTATAGTAGCTGTTTTATTGTGTCCCAGTCATATAAAATACTCAACAAGAGTGCCCCTTTCAATCTGCTCCATTTCCTCTCTCTCTCTCTCTCTCTCTCTCTGTCTCTCTCTCTTCCCTAAAAACCTTACTCCATGCCCACACCTCCCATGTCTGCTTGTGCACCTAATCTTTGCACATGTAATGTGAACCCCAGCAGCCCACGTGTTTAGTATTGTTGATTTTTTTGTTCTTATTCTGTACTTGACTTCTTCTGCCCATGTTTGCAGTTTTCAGGAAGCCCCTATCTGTGATGATTACAGTGCCAGTTGCATTCTCCTGTTTTCCCTGGGCTGCTGTTTTATGCCTGTTTTGCACCTTATTGTATTAGATTCCTACTGTATTGTAGGCATGCTATTTATTATATGCCTTAAGCTTCTTATGTGTATGTTTTTGTCTTAGTGTTTGCTTTTAGCAATCATCTTCCTCCTTGGCCCCCCCCCCCCATGCTTCTGGAAATTACCTGTTTCACAGTTCAGTGGGCCTTTGCTGATAAAACATTTCAATAGATAGATAGACAGACAGACAGACAGACATAGATAGATAGGTAGATAGGTAGACAGACAGACAGACAGATAGAAAGTTATAATGTAATTGCTATTCAAGAACATGTGCAGTATTGTGATGGTCAGGACATATGGACAGAAACAGGGCATTCCTACTATAGTTCTTTCAGGAGAGACTGTTTTGTTTGTTAGTTGTAGCAGAAAACTATGAACCAGAGATTCTAGGTTAGAATCCCATCAGAACTTCTGGATCAATACAAGATCTTGAGCAAGTCACTAGACTCCACTGTCCTTCAGTCTTTCCAGAAGTAAAAGTGGGCAGAAGCAGGAACCCACTGAAAATGAGATATTGTATCACAGCTACACTATCCTGGGTAAAGTAGAGAAAAATGCTGTGGTTCTCCTTGATGAAATACCAGTGTCTTTTACTGTAATGGCCAGTATTATATCAATCATTCTCCACCTCCATTTAACAGTTTGATGCCTGATTTGATGTGCAATGATGCATGGAATTTGTACTGACGTGACACAGACTTTGCCAAGTCAACTTTGCTCCAAACTTTCATTTATAAAAAGAGGTTTCTATATCTTGCCAAATCTGCTGATGCCACCATCTCCGTCCTAAATGACAACCTCACCACCCTAATTAACAAGCATGCTCCTCTTATTAAAATGAGGGTGCAGAAAATCTCGCATCAGTGGTTCACCCAAGAGCTCAAATCTGCACTTACCAATAGAGGCAAGCTATGGGCTAGGGCCAGGCACACAAAGGACCTGGCAGACTGGCAGGCATTTGGAACTGCCAGAAATGCCTGTGTTAAAGGTGTATGTGCTACTAAAGCAAACTTCTACATCTCCATTCTGGAGCAGGCCAAAGGGAACTCCCAAAAAATCTGGAAGACACTGAGATCCATTGAAGGCCATCCTGCTGCTTCTTCCCTTCCCACCAAGATTCTGGCCAAGGACGGGATGGTTAAAAATAAACTGCGAATCCTCGAAGAACTTAACCTTCACTTTACCACTGCTGGGTTGGCATTCGACTCCTCCCCATATGCTAGCCAAGTGAATAGCAATACTAGCCAGATACTACACATGCTACTCCACCTCATCCCTTCCAGTTGTGCCTGTTTCGCTACAAAGAAGTTGAAGACATAGTCCTTAGCCTTGACACCAAGAAAAGTGTAGGGAACGATGGCCTTGAATCATTTTTCTTGCGGTTAGGCTATACCCAGCTCACAGACCCCATCCTTCACATCTTCAACCTCTCTATTGCCACAGCCACTGTTCCATCCTGCTGGAAATCTGCCCATATTCTTCCTCTCTTCAAATCAGGAGATCCTTGTGACTGAAACAACTAACGTCCTATCTCTATCTTGCCTATTCTCTCCAAAGTGCTGGAAAAACTTATATACAACCAACTAAAAAATCACCTCAAAGTGCACTCACTCCTAAACCCAGCCCAATCTGGCTTCAGGTCGAAGCACAGTACCATCTCAGCCTTGGCTAAAGTCTCTAATGACTGGATCCATGCTATGGACACCAAGAAGGTTACTGGTGCAGTCTTTCTAGACCTCAGTAAGGCCTTCGACACTGTAGACCATCACCTCCTAATCACCTGTCTTGCCTACATAGGTGCCACTCCACTTACCTTACAGTGGTTTAACAGTTATCTCACAGAAAGGATACAAAAAAGTCAAAGCTGATGGCCTACTATCTGCCCCCCTTCCAATTGCCAGAGGAGTCCCTCAAGGCTCTATCCTAGGACTGATCCTTTTTTCCCTGTACATCAACAACCTTGACTCCCACATAAAGAACTCTAGCATACATTTCTGCGGACGATATGGTTTTGTACGCATCAGGCTCGTCCTTAACTGAAGTCAGGGAAGCACTCCAAGCTGACTTTATCCAGTTAGAAAGCAACCTTATCAATGCCAAGCTTCTCTTAAATGCCAAAAAACCAAGACAATGATTTTCTCGAGACTTGCCTTGTCTGGTGCCCTACCTACCCCACCTAAAAACTTCATAGTTACCTCCCTAGGTGAACCCTTGGAAGTCGTACCTAAATTTAAATATCTAGGTATGTGGATAGACAACAAGCTTTCCTTCAATGACCACATCGAGGATCTATCAAAGAGGCTTAAAGCACGCTTGGGTTTCTTCTTTAGAAATAGGACCCTCTTTTCTCTCGCGACCCACAAAAGACTTGTCCAAGCAGCATTCCTTCCCTTGCTTGACTATGGAGACATTATCTTTATCTCCTCCCCAACCTTGAGTCTATCTAAACTGGACATACTCTATCACCATGCTCTTCGCTTCATTACTAACTCTGCATACAGGACCCACCACTGTGATCTTTATGCAGCAGTTGAGTGGACCTCTTTTGCCACCAGATGCCTCCTGCATGCTGGCATTTGGACCCTCAAATTACTACTCCACAAACTGCCTGTCTATTTAATGTCTCTCATACACATCTCGCATAGCGCCTACTCCCTAAGGAAATCCAACCTTATCCTACTAGATGATCCCAGGACACGTACCACAGCTGGCCAAAGAGCTGTCTCATACGCCCTCCCAAACATTTGGAACCAACTACAAGCCATGCTGAAGCTAACCAGCATTGTATCTATTAACTCCTACAAAACACTAGCTATCTCTAAATTAAAAGACATATGTAGGTGCTACTAGGCCCCCAATGCCAAGTCAACTTCCTAGGTACCAACTGGCCCTCTACTTATTAAGCTGAAATGTGTTGAATAATTTAGGGCAAGGTTAAAGCTGGAATGTACTGCATATATAGCATAAGGACTTCTATTGTGTTTACCTCTTGTATTATATATTTTTTTTCTTTGTAGTTCTACATTTTATATCTCCTGTCTATGTAATTGCGAACTGTATGTGTATGTGACTTAGGACCTTCTTGTGAATGAGCTTGCTCAACAGAGTCTTTCCTGCAATAAACTTGAAACTTGAAACTAGCCCAAACTGTTCAAAAGGTAGCCCTTTTCAAATTAGAATGGGCTACTTTTGGAACTTGTAGGGATAGGATCCTAATGTCTTTTAATCATGGGTTCATTGTTCAGGACCCGGAAGTACACCAGCTGTCACCCAGACAGCACTGGGGTTTTATCCCCTGTTTATGTCCTACCTACACCCAGGGCACTGGCATAGCATCTGCTGGCCTCACATAACTGTAATGTTTACCAAGCTGATTTCATCCCTCACAGAGGAGCAAACTCCCTGGTCCACCAAACGTGGCTGCTGTGGTACTTTAGCCAGGTTCCTCCCTCCTTCCCTGTGCTTGCTCATACTACACTTGGGAGCATCTCCCATCCCTGTATCACACACAGTATTAACACTAAGGCCTGCTGCAGAACATGGGTTTCTGCAATGCAAGCACAATGTGCTTCCTTGCAGCCAGTGGGTGGCTCTGGCCCTCACCTTTTTAGCAGTATATATTGTATCATTAGCTGCTAGCATGTACTGTATAGTTGCAAATATATTGGCCTCTAAAGTTACACAGATGTAAACCAATTTATCAATGTATTATGTACACTGATGTGCAGTAATTAGTACATTGATGTACCAGTTCAGTACTGTACACAGTGTATACATTAACATCAAGGTACAGTACTCAGTACACTGATGTACCAATACAATACACTGTTGTAAACATGACATCAATGTACAGCACTAGGGATGCAACAAAATTTAATGTCACTGGCAAAATTCTGGCAAAATTGCTAATTTCGCTGTACAAAACATTTCGCAAAATTGGGCCCTTAAGGTGAAATTTCACCAGTAAATTTCGCTTTGGCTGGTACATTTCGCCTTATGTTAGTATCAGGTGAAATTGGGAAAAGAAATGCGTGTCACATGACTTACTCTCTCTGGCAGACTGCTGGTCACATGGGTGACCGTACTTAGGCAGGCAGCCAGACTAAATCTACTTCCTTTAGAGTTTTTGCAGCTGAGTAGGAGAGAGACAAAGTGACCAGGAGAGCTTGTTTTCCAAAAAACATAGTGTTTGTGTGTGTTTGTCTGTAATCTCTCCCCCACTTTATTTTTAAAAGTAAATTTTTTCTGTTGGGGCTTTTTCTTTAGTGTTATATATTTTATCTTGTGTGTGTGTGTGTGTGTGTGTGTGTGTTTGACTCCTTCCCTGGATCTTTCTTTCTTTTTCATTTATTTTCTTTAGTTTTCCATTAAGAAAACTTTTATTTTATGATGGAAAAAGGGACTGGAACTGAGAGCAGTACAGCAAGGGGGAGAATGGCAGGATCGCCACCAAGAGGATCTACTGTTCACCTTAACAGGTGGGCATTTTCCAAGCAGCCCCCCCAAGGGGAGCATGTGCCTGTTGCCCTCCCAGCAGCAGCAGGACCCCCCCCCCACCAGGAGCAGGACCACCTTGCACACCCAGCAGCATGTGTCCCCCTGCCCAGAAAGAGCAGCAGGAGCCCATTATCCCACCCCAGGAGCATGTGCACCATTACCCCCCAGCAAGAGCAGTAGCTGAAGCAGCAAGTCTCGTATGAAGCAGCCACTGCCAGGACATCAGATGAAGAGGCCCCCCCCCAAGATCTCTTTAGTGTGGTCCTTTTTTTCCACAAAGGTTTCAAATGACACTGTTGCCATCTGCAACCTTTGTGGAAAAGAAATAAGGAGGGGGAAAAGGGTCCCACTTTGGGACGGGTGGACAAAGGAGCAATCTGCTGCACTTCCACGCTGTAAAGTGGCTCTCCAAGCAGCAAGAAGCTGCAGCAGGAGGCAGCGATGGGGCCAACCAGGAGAAAGGAATTCAGCAGCCTAGGGGTTGCCACAGTTGTTGCAGTAGGAGACAGCAGTTGGAGACCAGGAGGAGTGATACACCCCCCTCCCATCAGTGGTGGCGCCAACGTGCTGCACCTGATTCTGCAGTAGCATCCTCACAGCCTGCGGCAACTCCCCAAGCAGGTCAGGCTGTCAGCATGGAGGACCTGGAGGCCATGCGCCAAGAGGTAGTGGCAGTGCACATGGAGGTGCAAGACTCCGGCAGCAGTTGGACGAGCTCTGCCAGAACATGAGGGGGAACCTTGATAAAATAAAGGAGGACCAAAATAAGGTCTTGGACCTCCTGGCGGATCTGCGTATTGGGGGGGGGGGGTGGAGGCTGTGGAAAATTTGGTGGAAGTGAGTAGTGCACCTAATTTATTTTCTTTCATTTGCCTTCTCCAAGTCTCAGTCTTCTTCCTCTGCATCCCCCCAAAATAAAAACACCAAAAAAAAAAAAAGAGTAAAAAAAAATATATATTTTTTGTCCTCTTTCTCTTCTATATCCTTTGTTCTTTTTCTTATCTTGTTCAGTGGATTTCTATCTAATTTTTTATGTTTCATGTAATGTTTATGCTCCCTCCCTTTCTACTCTGTCTCATATGAATACCCTTACCTTGACTGAGTTTGACCCTGTATGTCCCCCTTGCCCCAACTTGTAGTACTCTGCCCGTAAACTGTGTACCTTTCTGCTTCTTTTATGTTACTCCTTATTTATATGTTTCCTCCTGTCTGCAAATGTCAAGTAGAGTAATTTGTTCGTATGAATGTTGTCAAGGCACAGGTCAGGAAGCACAGGAAAACCAGGAGCAATTATAGATTTCACCAAAAATTATTTATTTACAGTATCAGTAACATAATAAATAAACTTGTTCAGAATAACTATGTACAGAGGAGAAATGAATTATTTTTTCCTTTCAGTCTCTGTGTCCTTTTTCTTCTCCGAATATCATAATATCTCTTGCAGTTGCAGCTTAGCTCTTTTATGTCTTTTTGACCCCGGCCCCCCCAATTCTTAGCAAACATCCTGTCCTTGTAAATATTCTGTTCTTGTAAGTTTCAGGAGCTGCTAGAACACAGTGTGCTTCTTGAGGCCCCTACAGCTTTTGCAAAAGGCTGGAAGATTTGCACTCAAGTAACCTTTTCAATAGCCTTTTTCAGTCATGTCAAACTACAATGATATACATCTCCAGAGTAACACTATATATTTTCTAAACAAAAGGGATCCCAATATCAGTTTAATTTCCATACAATGATTTGCATATATTTTTATATTAGCAGATATGCAAGGGAGGAAAACAGACAGCAAGAAAAAACCAAGAGACAGTGAGAGCCAAATAATTGCAAGATAGTTCGGGTTGATCAAGTCCGAGGTCTCACAGGAAAACTGGATTGCGCAACCAGACAGAGAAGAGACAGAAAAGGACAGATCCTTGCATTTAAACATATTTTCCTAAACAACTGGGACAGGGTCCTATTCTATCCTGTCACAATGAACAAACATTTTTTCCCAAAGCTATGTGATGTTGTCTGTTGTGTGTGGTAAGAGATGGTGGCAGTTGCTTTTGCTGTGTGCAGCATCAGTCCAAATACGTATGTAACCCCCCTGCAAATGGGGGTTCCCAACAGACTTCCAGGAGCTTGCTTGAATGCTCCAAGCCTGAATGGTGTTTGGCATTTAAGCCATTTATCAGTGAGTGTTTTTAGAACCTCTGGTACTGTCTCTTTAAGAGCTGTCTGCTTGCAGACATAATTAGTTTGTATGGGGGACTGTGTGTTTCTTTGATTGAGTACCACTCAAGCTGCTGCCAATTCACTTCATTTTGCAGTCACTAGGAGTGCAAAGGAACCTATCTGAAAGATGTAACTGTTTGCCAGAAATTATTTAGAGTAATAATGAAATTACAGTTTGTCTAACCTGCTTTCTTTGCAGTCAGAACTGTGTCTGCTAGTTCCCCATTCTAGTTTTGAACTGCTGAACTGGACCAATCAGTGTGGGGTAAGCTAGCTCTAAAATGGTGCCTTGGATGAATCAGAACTTGGACTCATAATCTGAGCCAGCCACAAGAGGATTGTATGGGCAGTGACTCTGGGAGATGTAGTTTAGACTTCAGTGCCTTTTGGACCAACAGCAGCAGTCTATTGTGTGACAGCCAATCCAGTCAAGAACTGGGAGGAACTCAAAGGAAGTGCCGGTTTGTCAGTTGGAGTGTCAGTTGAGCTTTGGCAGTGAAGAAGGAAGGAGCCCTGTGCTTTTTCAGTGTGCAGTTTTAGTCAAAAACGTGTGTAAGGCCCAGAGTTCCGGTCTGCAGCTTGTTGGACTGAATCCGTCCTGTGAAAAGAATCAAAGGATCTCTGAAGAGTAGAAAACAGGCTCACCCTGTGAAGACTGGAAGAATTGCTGAAAATTGCACTCGGTCTGTCAGGAACTGAATCTGCTGTGTGTTCTCCCGGGTATTGTGCAGTAATTGCGATCGGGACAGATGCAGCCTGCCTGGTAGTGTTCTTTTATATGGATGTGTGAAGAGGTTTGTGTACCTCAAGTGAGCCCTGCTGACATTGAAGGACCCTATCTTATTTGGAGGTGTGAGTACTAATTCAGGGTCGCTCCCTGTTGAATTGCCACATTAAATCCAAATGGAATTACTGTACTGCTGACTGTTTAATTCTCCTTTCTCTGTGTGAAAGGGCCCCTACCAGCTGCCACGGTTTGGACTAGCCACTAGGGCTTGGGTACCAGGGACAGTAACTGATAGGGATAGGCCTGTGCACAGAGCCATAGGTAGAATTATTAGAGTGATAAGCTAATTAACCTGATTTCCCCTGTCCTTGTTATATCCCCTAAATAAATCAGAGCTGCTTGTTTCAGCAAAGTTATACTGCCTGAGGTATTTGTCTATGTTAAAGTACTACTGTGATTGTTGCACTGTATCTCATTTCACAGGAGGTCCCAGTGCCGGAACCAGACCTGGGGGTAAGTGTATACTGTGAAGGTAATTCTGATATATTGTGTGGGCCACTAGTGGGAAGAAAGGGGGGTTGCAGTGTCCCAGAGGGCTGTGACCAAGTTAGTTTAACTATTGCAAACCCTGACCTCTGGGTGGAGGCACCCGCCATTGGATCCAGGCCCCTCAACCTGTTAGTGGCAAATCAGGCAGGGGTAGTAGCCCCTGGGATAGCACCATCTAGGGGTTACACGTACACAACGGTCATCGAAACAGTTACAGAACACTTTTATTATGAAGTTAAACATGAATATGTTTTCTTCAGCTTAACAACACATGTCCCCCTGACCTTGCCACCTCCACAAGTGTTAACTTTGTGTCCCTCCCTTCCAATCATGATAATGTTTTATTAGTGCCACACCACCACCGCCAGCTGGGTGACCCGGTCCAAAATGTGCACTTTGGCTACAGTTTAACGCAGCCTCTTACCACCATACTGTGCAGAGCAGGCATGCTAAGATGAGAAATGTTACAGGAAAAATGGTACATAAAGTTGAGACAGAAATATGGTCTGAGTCATGATGTGATGTGGTGCCCTCCCTCCTCACCACCACCACTGAGACATTAAATTGCTGTTTTGGGCCTTGTTTACCAATGATTTCAGCCTGAATCTCAGTGCTGCTGATGCCAAACAGGGCCTACAAGTCCAGAAATGTTTCCAAAAAAATATTACAGTAATTTCAGACAGAAATCAGGTCTCAACCATGTTGTTATATGGCACCCAAGCCACCACCCAAACCAAAAATATGGTCTTTGGTCCACTGTTTACATTGATTTCATGCTGAATCTTGTTTCTGCAAGCGCAGAACAGGCTGTACGTGTTCAGAAATGTTACAGGAAAAATGGTACATAAAGTCAAGACAGAAATATGGTCTGAGTTATGATGTGATATGATGTGGTGCCCCCCCCCCAGACATTAAATTGCTGTTTTGGGCCCTGTTTACCAATGATTTCAGCCTGAATCTTGGTGCTGCTGGTGCCAAACAGGGACTACAAGTCCAGAAGTGTTTCCAAAAAAATGTTACAGTAAATTCAGGCAGCAATCAGGTCTCAGCCATGTTGTTCTATGGCACCCAAGCCACCACCCGAACTAAAACATGGTCTTTGGTCCAATGTTTACATTGATTTCATGCTGAGTCTTGTTTCTGCAAGTGCAAAACAGGCTGTACGTGTTCAGAAATGTTACAGGAAAAATGGTACATAAAGTCGAGACAGAAATGTGATCTGAGTCATGATGTGATGTGGTGCCCCCACCCACCACCCAGACATTAAATTGTTGTTTTGGACCCCATTTACCAATGATTTCTGCCTGAATCCTGGTGTGGCTAACTGATGTGGTGTGCAGAAGTCAGAACATGCATTATGCATTAACTCCAGAAAAAAACGCATGGCAAAATTGTGAGAGGAGGGAGATACAGTTATGGCGGGAATTATTAAATAGCCAAAAGGGGTGCCATGATGAGCAAATGAATTCCTCCAGCAAAATACTGCTGCTGCAACTTGTTATTGTTTTCTCCTGCTGTGGCTTTTTCAATTGATTGAGAAATGCAGAATTATCATTTCCCTATGCTGCTGTCCTGATTGGCTGTGTTGACTGACTCTGTGATTGTAACTTGCCTGGCGGTGGGGAGTAAATGACATTTTGGGGTACTGTAGCTTGCTGCCTGCTGCTGTCTCTGACTACTACTTGCCAAGGTGCCACAAGCAGTATTGTTTTAGATGGTTGATGGTGGATCATCTTCACACAGTCCATACTGCTGCTGCTACACATGTAAGTATCTTTTTTTTTTTTCCTGTGCAAGATAAGGATGTTGGTGGGTTGGTATTGTGGCGTCTTGAGTTTTAATATGTTTGTACTGCTTTTGTATTATTTTTCAGTGTGCTGTGGATGACATCATCATGCCAGGCCAGGATTAGGACCTAGGGTTGTTGGAACACACCACATATCCCAACGTAGACAGTAAGTATTTAATTTTTCATTACTAGTGGGATACGTCTGTTACTGCTATCTGGGTGTCTGAGTTTGATAGTAATTGTGTTCTTTTTCGCTTTTGTCAACATCAAGAATTCTGGCGAAGTTAACTCTCATTCCTACTGCCGCTGCGGCTGCTCAACCAGATCGGGGAATTTATTTAATTGTGCAATGGTTCCACTTTCACAGTCCCTGAGGTAAGTATTTCTTCATTTTTATGGTCTTCTGTGGGGGGGGCTGTTGGTGGAGGGGGCGGGGGCTGGAATGTTTTACAATTCTGAAAATGTGTTCTTCTTTTTATCTTATTTCCAGGTACGCAGTACTGTTAGGGGAAGGGGAATGCCTGCTATTGTGCTTCATCATGGTCTGAAATCATGTGCCCTGCCCAGCATGTTCCTTCTGGGGGCAGTTTCCGCAGTTTAATGACATCACGGGGAATGGTAAGTATACATTTTTTTCTCTGCTTGCTGTAATTTGCTTGCTAAAACCAGGTATGCAGATTGACAAGTATTCATCAGTTTTTCTTATCTTTGGTCTTGCTTAGGTCATTTTCCTCTGTTGAGGTTTCATCCTATCTCTGTGTGATGACTACATCCATCCAGGCCCTGCAGGAGCTGTGTTGCCTGGAAGACTGGGGTTGTTGCTTGAACTGCAATGCTGACCACTGATGTCCATACCATTAACGAGTAAACATCTTCCACATCCACATCCACAGCCACGGAGGAGTTATATGTGGAAACGGATGGTTGAGATGGTGTTTAGTAATTAATTAGGTGGAGGGGGGATAATATCTTGTCTAATCATCTGAGGTGGCATAGCTGCAGTAATCATGAAAATCTGAATCCAAACTGAGGACAGCGAGCACCTCCCCTGCCCTGACCCCCAGGAACCATCACAGTTTCGGTCACAAGAACTTTAACCTGGTAGTATAGCATAAGCAATCTTTTTGGGGGAATTGGATGTTGTAAGTTGTTAAGCCTTTTCATGATTACTTTTGTAATTAATGACTCACATCATTAAAGATGGCCACCATTCACCATTTCTCAAAATGTGTTCAACTTGTGGTGTTAACAGTTGAATGAGCATGTTACATTCATTCTCTACTTCTACTAGGGGCCGGAGTTCTTCAACATGTCACCGACGGTAAGTGACAGAAAATATTTTTTTGGTCGCGAGGAGTGCATGGGTGTGTCAGGTGGTGGGAGGGGGCGGGGCCGGTGTGGCATGTGCCAGCATGGGCATTTTTAAGGACATCAAGACAACATATCTTGCTGTAAGATGGGGTTGATAGTCGACATGAAAAGTAAAATGTGTATCTTGATATTTTTGGCAGGAAAACATTATAACTGTAATCATGCAAAATCTTTATGGCTATGGTAATTTCATTGCTGCTGCTTTATATAGACTGGGGGGACTGGAGGGGATCAAACAATGGGTTACGGCAAAGGGTGATCAAATGAAACTGATTCACACTGCAGCTGATAACATATTACCATAACCAATGCAATGGTACATAACTAAAAATAAGTTATAACACTATACTGAGCTGAAAGTGATTGGGGGGGGTGGTCTTCGAGTAAACTCAGCCTTTTTCCACTCCCACATTATCCAAGAAGCACCCCTCACAGTCTTCAGGACTGGAGTTCTCACCAGGTGGGAATTCTCTCACCATTGCTGCTTCATCCACCTCGCTGCTGGCAGATGCCTTAGTCAAGGGATTGTCATCATCCTCATCAATGAGACACAGTTCCTGTGGCAGCACCACTGACATCACTGTGTTGAGTGGAATGTGCCTTTCATTCATTTTGATGAATGTTAGTATGGGCACATTCTTTGGTGACAAATTGGTCCTACGGTCACTCACAATGGCCCCAGCTGCACTAAACACTCATTCCACACTGCCACTGGATGGTGGGCAGCTCAGGTATTTCACAGCAACCGACTTTAGTGCTGGCCAGTCAGTCATTTTGCTACTCTAGTATAGCAGTGGCTCATCAGTAATGGCAAAGTGCCTTGAGTCCCCCATGTAGGCCTCTACCATTCATTCATTCTGCTACCCTGATTCCAGTTGCCTCATTTGTCTCCTTCTTTTTTTTCTCCATATCTTCCACTCCCACCTGAAAGAGAACATCCCAAATGGGATTGCTTGCTGTTTTCTGCTGTGCCTTGCACATTTTCTCAGATTGGGTTGCCTGTGAGCCGCTGATGGTTGTAGCAACACCCATTTTCACCACAGTGCATGCCTTTTTCATGTGTGCAGCATGTAACATTCTAATGAGGTTCTCTGTCAACTTTTGTACTCGCTAATGACCTCCTTCAATTATAGAAGGCAGGCCACATTTGTAGCGTGGATCCAGCATGGTGGTGATTGCAAAGTCAGATGACTGTAAAATGCCAGATACCTGGGTATTTGTGTCCAGCACATGGAGCATGTGATCCATTAGATCACAACTGCCATGATCCCCACTTGCCTCCATTTGGTGTCGCACATTAACTAGTGTCTTGCCTCCGCACACATATGAGGGGTACGGATTGACTTAACAAGCAGTATCTCCACTCCCTGCCTGTGTAGCATGCTTGAATGGACAGAGACTGCATATTAGTCAATCCATTTGGTGCCACTGCTCTGTTGTTAGAGCGATTGACACTCCAGCACTGTCACGGGTCGTGTGCACCAGCAGGTATTCTGACACAGCCTTATACTGTTCATGCAGCCAGTCAAGGATGTACAGGGTGGAGTTTCACCTGGTGACAACATCAAGCTTCATTCTGTGCTGAGGCAGATGGTTATTGTGCTGCAGCTCATGTAGATGGTCATGGGCCTTTGCAGAATGAGTGAAGTGGACACAGATGTGACAGGCGACAGTAACTGTTTCCTTAATGTCCGCACGGTTGAGAAATTGCTGAACAACAAGATTAAGGCAGTGTGCCTGGCAGGGCACCCTGAAAAAACTACTATCACTAATGCACTTCGCTACATTGGAGCCATTATCACTTGCGATGAATCCTGCTATGAGTGACTGTGTGTGTAGCCACCCATCAATCTCTGGCAGCAGAACATTAAGCATTTTCTCAGCTGTGTGAGAACCAGTAACACTTGTCATATTCAGGGTCACATGTTGCCAAATACCAGGTGTGTTGCTACCACCACAATTTTGCTTTATGCAGGTTTTGCCAGGCCCAAAATCAAGTACCACCCCAGGCAACTTAGAAACATAGAAACATAGAATTTGACGGCAGATAAGGACCGCTTGGCCCACCCAGTCTGCCCATTTCCCTACCTACTGGATAAGCTGCAGATCCTAGTTAACCAGCAGCCTACTTCTTCCTACCCCCACCCCCTAGAATGGCCTTATGACTGTCCCATGCATTCTTGAATTCCACCACTGACTTTGACTCCACAACCTCCTCCGGAAGGCCATTCCATGCATCCACAACCCTCTCTGTGAAAAAATACTTCCTTAAATTACCTCTGAGCCGCCCCCCCTCTATCTTCAAATTGTGCCCTCTTGTTCTTGCACACCTCTTTTTTTGAAAGATGCTACCCTCTTGGACTTTGTTGATTCCCTTGAGGTACTTGAACGTTTCTATCATGTCCCCATCTCCCTCCTTTCCTCGAGGCTATACATATTAAGCTCCTTTCATCTCTCTTCATCTGTCTTCCGGTGCAGACCCTGCACCATTTTAGTTGCCCTCCTCTGGACAGCTTCCATCCTGTCTATGTCTTTGCGGAGATTGGGTCTCCAGAACTGCACACAGTACTCCAGATGGGGTCTCACCAGCTGTCTGTACAGAGGATAACAACTTCCTGTTTTCTACTGATGATGCCTCTCCTATGCATCCCAGTATCCCCCAGCCCTCCTTGCTGCCCTCTCACATTGCTTGCCCACCTTTAGGTCATCTGATATGACTACCCCCAGGTCCCTTTCCATTTTTGTTGTTGTTAGTATCTCACCCCCATTGTGTACTCTTCCCTGGGTTTTGTTTCCCAGGTGCATTACCTTGCACTTCTTAGCATTGAATCTAAGCTGCCATACATTTGACCATTCCTCTAACCTTGCCAAGTCCCTTCTCATCCTTTCCACCCACCCTGTGCATCAACTCTGTTGCAGATCTTTGTGTCATCTGCAAAGAGACATACTTTCCTTCCAGTCCCTCTGCAATGTCGCTATAAAGACATTGAAGAGGACCGGTCTAATACTGAACCCTGCGGTACCCCACTAGTAACCCTCCTTTTTCTGAGTGGACTCCATTTACTATTACTCTCTGTGTCCTATTCTCCAGCCAATTCTTTACCCAGGCTGTCATCTTGGGACCCACTCCCAAGCTGGCTAACTTGTATATTAATCTTTTGTGTGGGACTGTGTCAAATGCCTTGCTAAAGTCTAGGTAGGCCATGTCCACAGTCCCTCTCTGATCTACTACTTTGGTCACCCAGTCAAAGAAATCTATCAGATTCATCTGGCATGACCTTCCTGCTGTGAATCCATGCTGCCTAGGGTCCTGTGCCCCTCTGGCCTCTAGATACTCGACAATTCTTTCCTTCAGAACTGATTCCATCATTTTCCCTATCACTGAGGTTAAACTAACAGGTCTGTAGTTTCCTGCTTCTGCCTTGTGCCCACTTTTGTGGAGGGGAATCACATCTGCCCTCCTCCAGTCCTCGGGTACCACCCCATCTTCCCATGATTTGTTAAAAAGGGTAGTCAGTGGTGTCACTAGTTCTACCCTTAGTTCTTTTAGAATTCTGGGATGAATCCCATCAGGCCTCATTGCTTTGTCCACCTTCAGTTTTAAGAGTTCTTTCAGAACCCTTTCTTCTGTAAATGGGCTGGTAACAACTTCTATATCCAGAGTGTTTCTACTGTTTGTTTTAGGTACCTCCCCCTCTTCATTTGTAAATACTGAGCAAAAATATTTGTTTAGTATCTCTGCCTTTTCACAGTCTCCTCTGCTCACCCTCCCTCCCTTTATTAAGCCTCACTATCCCTCCCTTGGTCTTCCTTCGCTCCCTGATGTACCTATAAAGGTTTTATCCCCTTCTTAACTGAGTTGGCTATCTTTTCCTCAGTTTGGGCCTTTGCTCTTTGACTGCCTTCCCAGCCTCCTTTGCTTTAACTGATACAGTTCTCTGTCCTGCTCCTTCATGCATTCCTTGTACTTCCTGAATGCTTTCTTTTTCTCTTGAACCTTCACTGCCACTTCCTTTGAGAATCATAGTGGTTTCTTACATCGTTTTGTTTTGTTTATTTGCTTCACACAAAGGCTCGTTACCTCTGAGATGGCAGTTTTTATTATTCCCCATTGTTCTTCCACCCCTCCTTCCTGCCCGTTTGCTAGTGCATTCCTTAGGCACTCACCCATTTTGACAAAGTCAGCCCTCCTAAAGTCCAGTACTTTTGCCTTTGTAGGGCTTGACTCTATTGCTGTGTTTATTGTGAACCATACTGTTTGATGGTCGCTAGTTCCCAGATGGCTACCCACTTCTACATCTGTGATCCTCTCCATCTCCATTTGAGAGAACCAGGTCTAAGATTGCTCCCTCTCGAGTGGGCTCCAATACTAGTTGTCTAAGGCATGTCCCCTGTAGGGCATCTAGAATAACTGCACTCTTCGAAGTGGCTGCTGCAACTGCACTCCAGTTAACATCTGGCATATTCAGATCACCCATCTGCAATATCTCCCCTTTTTCTGCCATTCTAAGTATACTTTCTATCATTTCCTTGTCCATTTCCTCCCCCTGAGAAGGGGTCTGTATACAACCCCTGTGCAGATTGTGGTGCCATTGCCTGTTTCCAAATTTACCCACAGTGCTTCTTCTCTTCACTGTGCCCAGTGTGCTGGTATGCGTAGATATGAGCTTGCTGCTGTTTGTCCACTGGTCGACATATCCATGCTAAGATGGATATATTGTGATGCACTATGCTTCAATGCATGTCTAATGGAATCAGCCACTCTACTGTTCAGCTCTGGCATGGCACGCTTAGTAAAATAGGTTCACAATGGAACCTGCCATTTGGGACAGGCACTGGCCATCAACCTGTGGAAATAATCATTCTCCATGAATGAGAATGGCAACAGATCAATGGCCAGCATTTCAGCAGTGACAGCATTTAAGTCTCGTGCAGCAGCATGATTGGGGGGTTCTTTGTCTGCTGCTCAAGAATGGCCTTCAGAGTGGGCTGCATCTTTGGGACTGTTTGGCAGAATGCTGTAATTGTGACAGCAATTATGCTTTTATAGGGATAACACTTGACCCTTGCGGCTGTGTGGACCACATAAAACCAGTTATTTTGGTTGCTTGTGGGTGTGGTGGTGTACTTTTCTGACTCAAGGGACTGGGACTGGGACTGGCATCTCCTCTGCTATGCCCACTACTCAAGAGAGCAAAGGATTGCCCACCGTCCTCCTCCACCAACACCGACCCACTCTGCCCCTCCCCCGCTCTTCTTGCTCTACTACATTTAACTTGCTGGGGAGATACCATCAACAGCTCTGGCGTCCTTCTGGTGTTGCTGCCATCTCAGTGGGTGCTTGTTTTCAGGTGGGCATGTTGGCCACTGGTGCCTATGTGACTTCCCTTTTTCCCCATGACTAACACATGCTTGACAAAGTTGGCATATCACTATGGTCTCATCAGCAGGATCTAGCACATTAAAGTCCCAAACTAGGGACTTTTGACTTCTGGACTTCAGATGCTTCTGGGACTGGAACAGTTCAGAACCAAGTGTGGAAGAATATGTTTTTTAGGCTGCTCTCATCACTTCCATAAGAGTACTTTTGGGAGGGGGGGTGACTTGACTACTTGGAGGTTTGCTATTAGGCTTGTTGAGAGACTGACCAATGGGCTGTGCATGTAAATGGCTTACATCACCCTTGACCTTTTTTAACTCAGTCTCCCATGTGGGATCATCCCAGTCATCATCATCACCACCAATAGCGATGATGTCCTTGTCCTCCTCCTCCTCCTCCTCCCTATCACTGTCTTATTGCAGCACAGCACCTTTTTCTTTCTCTACAACCATCTCAGAGGGCTGACTATCCCTATCTCTAGGATTATCAGACTCTGGTTGAATACTGCCATCACCAGCTCCAGCAGGAACAGGGACAGTCACACCAACAGACATCACCCTCTTCCTGGACCACTGTTCCTGTGCTGCTGCCAGTGCCTCCCTTCTTCTCACTGTCATCACCCCCCACTAGCATGGATGCAACAGTTTGAGCCTTAAAAAAGTAAGACACAGGTATGCCAGTACTGCCAACAACTCCTTTGCTGGTACCTGCCGCACCACCAGAGCCCACAGCAGAAGACACTGATGCAGATATACATGTGTTTTCACTGCTGTGGGGAACTGGAACTGAAGTTACACTCTTTTCAGCAGACTTCTTAGCTCGCTCATCCCCCTTGCCATGTTTCCCCCCTGTACTGGGCCATCTCTTAGCAGGCATTTTTGCTGGCTGCTGCTTCAAAGCTTTGCCTTTCTCTGGGAGTATATCAAGAAAGGATCTATTACTAACTGTGTGAATAACACCTCACATGTCATTCCTACAGTACTGGCTTCCTTACAAGTCCAAACACTATCAGGACAGATAGCAGCACTTAGAGTACAACTAATACTGTATATGGTAGGCAGCCTATTCTAATAGAAACAAAAAGGTAACTTTTTTCTTTCCCCAAACAGGAATTAAAGCAGCACACACAGGTACAAAAGGGCACAAGTGACTGACCTTAAATACAGATCACCTGTGTCTGGACAACTAAAGTACTGTAATGTGTTATTACTTAGTTAATACCACAATTTTTTTATTATATAAGGGCAGAGACAACCATAAAACATCAACAAAGGTGAGTACCACAATATGGAAGTGGTCTGGATGGGAGGGATCAGCAAGCAATCTCTTGAAAACTACTACATTAATATATATTATACAATGGCAAGGAAATTTCCTGAACTCTGATTGGTCAAACTGGTCCTGGAGCCGGGATGTTATCCCAGCATAACATCCCGACTGTAGTCCCAGTACAAACGGGACCGCATAAATAATTTAAAAAGAAACGCTCCGCAACCTTGTCTACGAGCAGCTTCAGCAACCCGTGTGCTGCTAAAATCGGCTGTCGGCCCAGCTCACCAGTGACACACAAATCAATACTTCTGGGCAAAACAAGTATAAATAGTGCACCCCACCACACACAAACAAAATATTCTTAAAAAGCGATAAACATATAGCAATGACAGTGCGTAGCGAGTGAGCAAGTCTAACCCTATTCAAAGTCCC
Source organism: Neoceratodus forsteri (assembly GCA_016271365.2). Taxonomy (NCBI): domain Eukaryota; kingdom Metazoa; phylum Chordata; order Ceratodontiformes; family Ceratodontidae; genus Neoceratodus; species Neoceratodus forsteri. The sequence goes on along the minus strand of CM057452.1, from coordinate 1,548,883,812 downwards.
TGCGGCTCCTAGCTCCACCGCTCGCCTTAAACGAATTACCTGAAAATATTTTATTTCAAATAAAATCTGCTCCCTACCAACGACGTTCATTTCACTCACCACATCCTCCTGGCACCAGTCGGACAGCGGAAACAGCGCAAACCGGAAGCAATATGAAAAAAATGAAAACGAGGACATTACTGTGGGGAAAAAATAACAAACCAGGACGTTACTGTGGAGAAGTACAAAACCAGCAGCTTAGTCTGAATGAAAGACATTAACAGCAGCTCCACCCACTGGTCACAACAGTAAAACAGCACCTCCACCCACTGGTCACAACAGTAAAACAGCACTATTTTTTTAATAAGTACACCTACACATGAAATAAACAGCAAAAAATCCACTTTTTAAATTTTATTTTTTTATCTTTTCATTTTTTTACAGTAGCGAGCCATTGTATAATAGGAATAATGCCCTCCAGGGTGGGTGTTATGCTGGGATAACATCCCGCCTTGGGTGTTGGACGCCCTCGGCCATTGGCCTCAGGCCCAACCACCCAAGGTGGGATGTTATCCCAGCATAACACCCACCCTGTCGCGCATTATTCCTTTAGTTTTTTATACTCCATGCATCAGGTGTTAAACAAACAATGCTGTGACAGAGAAAAGGTAAGGTAAGTTAACTAAAAGAGGAACACCGTGCAATGTGCAGAGGCAAGCTCCAGCGATAAAATACAGGGAAGCAATTCAACAGAGCAGTGAAACTGTAAATGGACAAGTACAAGTGACCAAGTAAAAGTACTTACATTTCCATACAAAAAAATATAGAGCTGTTGATTTTCACAGTTTAAGTAACACAAGTTAACACTCCAGCAAACAGAACTAACCACAAACAAACAGAAAAATAACGGATCACCTCAATGTGTTTAAAACTTTAGAATTCACAATCACAACTAAAAGTGGAAGAATGGTATATATAACAGAGGCTAACAATGGCTGGAACTCTCAGACAAGACAGAGTAACTTTTCAGAGAAAAAAAATTGTCACGCTATAACAAAATTAATAAGAAATAACAGTAAAAAATAACTCACAATTTGTGAGTAATCTCTTTGTAAAAGGCTAGAAATAATCTGCACTGGTTTACACTCCTATTCTACCCCACTCAACTCCTTCAAAGATACACACAACAGTAAACTATTATGCAGAAATCCACAAAATTAGAAGATGTTCACTAGCAGCACTAGGAAAAAAACTGTATATTTTGGAGCAGTTAGCTCTCAAAAACAAGTTTTAAAGAGGTTGTAAAAGGCTTTATTGACTCTGATGCACCACAACAGACTGCTCTCCAACTCAATACACAGCAGAATGAGCTGTAAACAAGCTGCACTTGATATTTGACCGAATTACCCACAATGCATTGCACATTTCACTTTTGGAGCAAAGTTTCACCTGTGAAATCAAAAGTTACTCAGACAAAAATTGTGCCACAAGGTGAAATTTTAATCATTAATGGGAAAAATTGGCCGACCAAAGCATTTTATGTGACATTTCGCTATTGCGCGAAATCGGAAAACTAGGCGAAATTTTGTTTCGTCTAGGTAAAAAATTTTGCATAATTGCAGATTTATGTGAAATATTTCAATTTTGCACAACACTATACAGCACTCAGTATATCACTGTACCAAAACATCACATAGCAATCCACTTCACACTTTGTGCACCTGTAGAGTGTAAAATTCACACTTCACATAGTAATTTACCAAAAAGTGGCAAAATTCACAAAAGTAGCTTCACAAATTGAAAAGTAGCATGCAATGGACCCTATGCTGGCACTACACAAAGCACAAAGTGGACCACTTCATGCTAACTTCAGTGGCAAAGTTTAAACTTTGCGAGTGCCAAGTAAGTGCATCGATGTGTCAATACAGTATACAATTTATACATTACATTAATGTACAGTACTCAGTACATCAATGTACCAATGCAGTACACCAATGTATACATTTAGGGCTGGGTGAAATGTATCTTCTGCCAGCAAAATTCTGGTGAAATGCTGATTCTGTTTCTGCAAAATTTTGCAAAATGTCCACATTGTGTGAAATGTTGTCAAAATTGTGAGTTCATTTATTTCCATCTAATTTCAAAATCTTTAGTCCCAATTGCACCACATTTGACATGTGGAATTTCACGACGCATACAATTTTTTTCCCCAAGTTTCAGATCTCTATCTTAAAAGGTGACTAAGTTATAAGCCTCCAAACATTCAGAAATTTTAAAATGACATGTCTAATTATGTAAATTGCAGACTTTCTAAAGCATTAGTCCAAATTACCCCACATTTATTAGGATGAAACCCCATACATGTGTGTACCAAGTTTCAGATCTCTAGCTTGAAAGGTGGCTGAGTTATAAGCCTCCAAACATTCAGAAATGTTAACATTACATGTCATAATTATGTAAATTTCAGACTTTCTAAAGTTTTAGTCAAAATTACACCACATTTATTACACTGAATTTAACAGGGTCCATACATATGTGTACCAAGTTTCAGGTCTATATCTTTAAAGGTGACAGAGTTATAAGCCTCCAAACTTTCAGACATGTTAGAATTGTTTTGCAGTTATGTAAACTGTAGAAATGTAAGCCATTTTAAGCAATTTTAAACTAGAGGACAGTATATCACCAATGTTCATAGGTTAATTAACCCTAAATATTAGGTTTTCAGGCCACCCCAAGGCCCAGCAGCAGAGTGTCATGCCATCATGCTGACAACCCAGGTTCAGAAGCGAGCCCAAGAAGTCACATTGGGAGGCAGGCCATGGCTGAGACAACTGCTGCTTGGCAGTGTATCTCAGTTGGGGAGGGTTGGTAGTAGGTTCTACTAACACAGCAAACACATTGACCCCTGTGGCTGGGTCAGGGAGTTTTCTCCTGTCACAGGGAAAGCTGTGGTTGTGCGAGGCTGACAGAGGCAAGGGAGATGGGAGGGGGGAAAAAAGTGTTGGGGAAAAACCTGGTAGCCAACTGATTGATGGCTTTATTTAGCCTGATCATGGTATATCCCTGTGAACAAGGTATATCCCTGAGAGACAAGCTGCTGGCTGGGAGAAAAAACAATATAGAAAAAACAGTGTCTGTAGGCTTGATTTTCAAAGCCTGAGGAATGACGCAAGGTGCCTGCATCAAACATAAATGATACAAGTGGCATCTTGCATCAAAAGACGCAGCAATACCAATTTTTAAACATGATCCGCATTTAAAAAGGGGAGCCACTGTGCTAAAGTTGCACTGCACCAGCCTTATGCCATGAAGTGGGGTGTGCCAGGTTGCAAAGGGGCTTGCAACATGGTGGGGCTGCAACATACCATTTTTTGTGATTTTGCCAGGCCTGCTGTGGACACAACAGGGGGCATATCCTCAGAGCCAATGGGATGGGACCACCAAGGTGGCAGGTGCCAGGGACAGAAAGTGACATGGCACCAGATGGGCATCTAGCGGGCACCATGTCCAACCTGATGCCATGTCACTTTCTGTCACTGGAACCCCCACCTTGGTGATCCCATCCCATTGGCTCTGAAGACACACATACGGCACCCACAATTGTATGTTTATTGTTGATGATTGTTATGGTCTCTATAGCATAACAGTTTTGAGGTCTGCTGTGTTACGTGTAAATATGATACAGTTGTTATTGGGACATATCATTTGCCCCTCCTTGGCTGTATTGGACCTGATCAGGTTATATTTTGAGTATGCACCCAAAGGAGTTGGGCCACCCAGTTTACCAAAAATAAAACCTATACATTAGGTCAAGTTAAAACATGATTTTATTAAGCAGTATAAAAGTTAATACAGCACACAGTACACTCCCCACTGCACCAACGTTTTGCATGTAATGACGTAATGCTTTCTTGTGGCATGGCAAGGTAGTTAGAATACACCTATTAAATATCACGTATTTTTTTTTTGTTATTCCTTTTGATCCTTGGGTCCCGGTCAGCTTTTTGCATCCCAGTCATCTCCCCCAACACCATACCCTAATGAGAGTCTGGCTTCTCCTTCTTTCCCCATGGCTTCCCCTAAATGGCAGAGCAGCGAGGAGCTCCCAACTCAACTCACCAATGCAGGAGCCAGATTCCAGGGACGTGTCTCCTCAGTGTCTGGGCCTGTGAGGGACAGCCGCTCATGCCGTACAATCTAGGATCCATTTTTTGTTTATCCTCCCTTTCAGGGGCAGAGCATGCAAGGATGCAAGTGATGGTGCCACACATGCTCCTGTGCACGCACCCTATCAGGTGTCTGCCCCGCCTGTGACTCAACGTCTTATAGCATTGATGTGCCAGCCCCCAACCACTGCTATGGGCCAGGCATGTACCAGCAGCTGGTCTCCCCCCTCCCCAGAGAAGGAGAGCTGTCCCTGGGACACGCGACCCTTCTCCTCCCTTGCTGACCCCCGGCAGCCCACACTTGCTAAGTAATATAGGTCACCAGCGTGGCACGAGGTGTGGCATCCAGCACCTCAACCCTTAGTACCACCAGGCCATATCACCTATTTAAAGGGATAGCAACAAATCAGTGTTTCATGCTCCATGCTCATCTATTACTAACCCACCCACATATAAAAATACAAATATTCTAAAAATTATCTAACAGTGTACAAAAGCAGAACACACAAACCCTTATACTGTATGTTATCAATATGAATCTAATTTAAACTGGCTACTTTTTAAGAAATGGAACCAGGCTAAATGTCTCATTCAGTCCATTAGCTACATGTGCCTTTTCACTGTTTATATTTTGAGTATAATGCAGTGTTACAGAACTTTGTAAGACCCCATCATGTGCAAAAAGCACTCCCTCCCATGTCCAGCTGTCTTCCCGCCCCTCCCATGCCACCTCCCATGCCATTCATCCCCCAGCCCCCTCCTGTCCAGCTGATTCACCCCCCAACCATCCCGGCTACTCTAATGTTGTGCTGGGTGGTGGGGCAGATCCCTACGGCAATTCCTGCAGGTGCACCATAGGTTTGGTGCTAGCCTGTGGCTGCAGCAACTCTTGGGTTTTTGGTGCATGGACCCCCCTTTTATAAAATTGGGTGCAGGGTCCCTGATGGACCTGGAGTTCACTGCAGCCCTAGAGTGAATCACTTGCATCACTCTAAGGGTTCTCTGAAAATCAAGCCCTGTATCTCAACTCTCGAATCTCTTACTTAAAGGCTGGCCAAGTTATAAGCAGTCAAATATTCCCAAACTAACACCAGTAATTAAAGTTGAATTTCATGAGTATTTTGTGAAATTGCAGAATGTTATGATACTTTTGTCAAAGCCATGTCCGTACATTTTGACCAGTATAACACTTGAGTTGCCATTGTAAATGAAGGTAAAGGCTGGGTAAAGTGGCAATAAGGTAGCATTTATAGGAGGCACCATAGTAAAAGTATAGTGGTGCCACGAGTTAGGTTACTATCTTGAGTGACAAGCTATGAAGAATAGTCATGGTCATCACAGTACACTACTCTGAATTCTTGCAACATGCATGCCACATAACCACCAGAGCTCACTGACTTAATGACTTGTAGAACCAAATGCATGTGCAGCATTGTTTCTGTACAAAGCCACCTGTTGACTCTTTAACAACCCTGTTGATAATAATGTATATTTTTTTTTTAACATGGTGGCACCAAGTGATGCCAAGCTTTACAACTAGTTGTGACTTAGGCCATTGTGACACAAGTATCTGAATATCAGGCCATGATCCTACTGCAGGGAAGTTGATTCACTGGTGATAAGTGATTTGTGAAAGTTAAATTCCACAAGTGGAATTCCGTGGCATTACCTATTATGCCTCCATGAATTTTTGAGCAAATGTTGTCAATTAGTAATTTCTAAAGTATCAATAATATATGTTAACCTACTAAACCACATTTATCCAGCTTAATTAGATTCAAGGACATATTTACTTTGGCATGCATGCCAAATCATGGTGTATACCAGTAATAGCAATGAAGCTATAAACATTCAAATATTTTGAAAATGGTCACACAATTTAACAAATTGTGAAATTTTGAGTGCCTATAACTTATAATCTACATAACCAATTGCCTTTCTATTTAGCAATTTCTATGATTCTTCCAAGAAGTATGAATATCCATTTTCAATTATCTAGCTCCAAAGGTGGCTAAGCTGTAAGCATAAAAATATTTTCTGAAATTTCCATATGAATAATTTGAACCCCTATAACGTCCTCTTCCCTCACTCAAATGCCATGAAATTTAGCTCCCTTTTAGGGCATTCCCAAAACAATATGTGTACCACATTTCATATTTCTAGCTATAATACTAATTGAGTTATGACTGATTACATAATTTCAGAAAATTTCAAAAAAACTTTATGAAATTGAAATTTGATACTTTTACCCAGCCCTATATACTTTACTTCAATGTAGAGTATTCAGCACTTCAGTGTACTATCACAATACATCAATGTACTGTATACAATACTAAAGGAATAATGCATGACAGGGTGTGTGTCGTGCTGGGATAACGCCATGCCTGGGGGGGTTGGGCATGAGGCCACAGGCTGAGTCCATCCAATGCCCCAGGTGTGGCATTATCCCAAACAACACACACCCTGGAGTGCATTATTCCTATTATACAATGGCTTGTTGTTGTATATAAAATAAAAGAATAACTTTAAAGAATGTTTTTATTAGTGAGGAAAAATATTTTTGTTTCTTAATAGGAGATGCAAAAAAATAGGTGCTCTATATTGGTTCACAGTGCTGAGACTGGACCTGTGGCGTCATGCTGGGATAACGCCATGGGTCCAGCCCCAAACTGATTAATCACAGTTCAAGATTCTTTCTTTCCATTGTATAAATAACATTGAAGCACAGTACTTGGCACATCAATGTACCAATGTGCAGTATTATTCAGCACTTCAGTGTACTATCACAATACATCAGTGTACTGTATACAATACATAACATTGAAGCACAGTACTTGGCACATCAATGTACCAATGTGCAGTATTATTCAGCACTTCAGTGTACTATCACAATACATCAGTGTACTGTATACAATACATAACATTGAAGCACAGTACTTGGCTCATCAATGTACCAATGTGCAGTATTATTCAGCACTTCAGTGTACTATCACAATACATCAATGTACTGTATACAATACATATCGTTGAAGCACAGTACTTGGCACATCAATGTACCAATGTGCAGTATTATTCAGTATAGCAATGTACCAGTACAATACATTGATGTGTTCATGACATCAATGTCCAGTACTCAGCACATTGCTATATCAATACAATACTGTACATCAATGTATAATATACATTGATATACAGTATGTATTGATACAGTGATACTCAGTCCTGACCGGCTCTGGAGCCACATGGGCAGTCAGTGTGTGCCAAGGAGCCACAACATACACATTATACTTAATTTTGGCAGACACACTTCAAACGCACTGCAGTGTAAAACAAAAGAGTACTTAATTTAAATAAATTAATTTAAATAATTAATTTAATAAACATTTATTCATTAACTAAAAACAATTGCAAGTCTCACAGTGGAAAATACTTTAAGTAAGCCTCTGGCTCTATTATTATGCAATGACAAGAAAGAATGATGGGCTCTGCTAGATCCCTGGGGCTAAACCCCTGATGTTATCCCACTGAGCATGACATGCCAAAGTAGACCACATCTGACATGACCCATCTCAAATTTGCCAAGTATTGAATCCTCAGAATAATCCTTAAATCCTTTTTCTTTCATTTACTTCCCCCCCACACACCCACATACAAAAAAAGAGAGAAGTGAAAAGCCGTCTTTGCGATCGGCTTCACAGCACTCCTTGCAGTACTAGCAGTGTGAGACATAAACCACTTGTTTTGCAGTAATGGCTGGGAGCAGAGTCCAGTTCAGGTTTTCCAGCTGCTCCACAGGAAAGCAAACCAGAAGCTCCATGGCCGTCAGCAGTCGGCTCTGTCCTTCAACTCCAAGACACTGTGGCTGCAAGTTACTGGCTGCTGATTAATAAATGTGGTAAACTCCCAACATAAACAGTTTGCAACTGAAAATAAAAAAATGTAACAGCTGGTTTAGCATGCAGTCATTGTCCCTGACCTAACCTGGTTTTGCAACCCAGTTCCTCCTTCAAACATTGCAGGAGTGGGAAACAAAGTCACACTTACAGGAGCCACAGTTTACAGGATGTTCCCGAAGTGTTAAAGAACTGCAGGTGTTACCTGGAAGAGCCGCAAGCGGCTTGCGAGCCGCGGAGTGAGTATCCCTGATATAAATATTGCATCACTGTACAGCACTCAGTAAATGTACCAATATAGCACATCATGGTATACAATACGTTGAGGCACAGTACACATTATATTACTGTACCAATATAATACATTGATGTATTCATCATGCCATCAATGTACTGTACTAGTACATCACTGTACCAGTACATCAGTGTATACATTGATGTACAGTACTCTACTTCATTCTACCAACATAATACATCAATATATATATATATATATATAAAATACATCAACATACAGTACTCGGTACAGCAATGTACCAATACAGTGCATCAATGTACATGTTACATTGATACACAGTGCTCAGTACATCAGTGTATCATTATAATACATTGATGTATTGTATTCATTCAATACATCAGTGTATACATTGTATTGACATACAGTACTCAATATATCGATGTAGAAATACAATATAACAATGCATACATTACATTGATGTACAGTACTCTGTTCTTCGTGTGTGTAAAGTGAAAAAAACTTTGCACTTCACGAAGCTGGCCATGAAATGTGCAACTTAACATAGCAATCCACTTCACACTTAGTGCACCTTGGGAGTATGAAGTTCAATGTACAGTACTCAGTGTGGCAAGGAACCAGTGCAGTACACTAATGTATATGCTACATCAATGTAAAGTATTTAGCTATTGATGTATCATTACAATACATCAATGCACGGTATATATTACATTGATGTATAGTACACGTCATATTGATGTACCAAAACAGTGCAACAATGTATACATCATATCAATTTACAATACTCAGTACATCGATATACCAATGAAATGCGGACTTCCGGCATGATGGCTGCCTGAGTAGGCTCCCTCGCCATCAGCTCCGCTACCCACCCCGCTCAAATCAGGCTTTTCGGTAGTTCTTAACATCTCCGGTGCTCTAAGAGAAATTGGAAAGAAGGGAGATCTGTAACTCCATCGGGAAACCAGAGAAAAATTGAAACCTAAGGGAGAATGGATGTGGAAATAAAAAAGGCGGCCCTTAAACATACACCTCCATCTACCCACAGCAAGGAGAAGTTGCCTAAGTGACCTAAGGGGCAGACAGAAGATTCGAGTCTGCATATCCAGCAATCGGAAGCGCTTAGCGAGAGAAGATTTCTCGAGGAATTAACACCTATGAAGGACACACTATTGGTGTTAGCTTCCGAATTAAAAGGTGTAAGGGCAGCACTGGATCAGCTCACTATATGGACCTCGGATAACGAGGCCCGCATATCCTCGTTAGATGACTGGCGGCAGTGTCTGGAGCCTGAGCTAGGGCTTATGAGGCAAAGACTCAAGCAAGCCAAGGAAAAAATGGAGGACCTGGAAGGGAGATCGCGAAGGAACAACTTGGTAGTGCTGGGATTGCCTGAGGGGGAAGAAGGTTCAGCACCCATGGTGTTTGCCCAGAAAGTTTGTGAGAAATTAGTGAGGCCCTCCCCCAATGGTCCCAGTTATATAGTTGAGCAGGCACATTGCTCTCTAAGACCCATACCGCCTGCAGGTTTTCCTCCCAGACCCTTCCTGTTTAAATTGCTTAATTTTCTGGACAAGCAGCATATTGTTACCAAATTGAAGGACTTACAGAAGATTAAATGGGAGGGTAGAAAGATCAGAGTGGCACAGGATTTACCATTCTCGGTGTGACAGAAGAGGTCTGCCCTCCATACTATGGTCTCCAAGCTCATCTCAGCGAGCATAAAATTTAGAGTTTGATATCTGGCAACTCTACAGATACTACATGAGGCACCTGGCATTTGTTTGAAACCTTAGAGTAAGCATCTGAGTTCTGCAAGCTCAAGTTTCCAGACTTGTTTAAATGAGACTGTAGCGGCATCTAGTGGCTGCTGGATGGAATTAGAAGTGCATAATTTGAGATGGGTGTTTTACAGAAAGGCTTTCTAATTTTTATAAAGCAAAATATTCTGTGTTAACCAAATTTACTTAAAAGGTAAAAAAGAATAGAAATGGCCTGCGATAACACAAATATGAAGGAGAGTAAATGGGCTGCATATAAGCTTTTAAAAGAAAGGGAAAACACCTCCAATATAACCCAAGGTGTTAATGGGTTGGAACCCCCTAGTACCAGGAGGTTGTTATATTGAGTTAAAAGAGGGGTTCTACCCGATTTTTTTTTTCTGTATGTAGCCAATAGGCTAAAATAACTGCCTGGTTTTATCCATTTAGGTTCGTTAGATTTGGTGAAAATTTTAAATCCTGTTCGAAACTTGCGATTTTGGAAAGTTGGGAAGCCATTGTCCATGCTGATAAGTTGTTGGGGAAGTCTCTTAGTAGCTATCGGGCGGCAGAATTATGGACCCTTAGGTAGAGGTAGTTATTTTTTATGGGAGAACAACACGAGTCCTGGCAAGTACAGCGGAGAAAGGCATGTATGGGATTGGGGGGGATGGGCATCAGTAGCGAGTGAACTCTTCAGGTGGCATGGTCGTCATCATGCCAGATAAGGTGGTAGGAGTGCAGTCATTTGGACTGGGAGATAAATGAGGAGAATTAGCCGATTGGGTAGATTATAAAGGGTTAGTTAAGGATAAAGGGTTGGGGGAGGGAGGCAAGGTTGGAAATGAAGGTTGGTGGGAGGAGACTGGGGGTGGGTAGGTGGTGTGTGGGATGGGGGTGGAAGGGTAGGAAAGGGGAGGGACCAGAGCCAATTTTACTATAATTTCTACAGGTGCCAATAGTATAAACTACTATCCTAATGGATCTCCCAAATTACTCATCTTAGTATGAAAATTATATCGTGGAATGTCAAAAGTGCTAGATCTAGGGTAAAGCGGCTTCAAATAATCAAGCACCTAGCAGTGTTGGACAGTTGTGTCACTTTTTTGCAGGAAACGCATATGTTGGAGGCAGAGAATAACCTACTAAGAAGAGGTAATGTTGGAATGGTGTATTCGGCAGGGGCATCCTCAACCCAGTGTGGTGTGGCAATACTAGTTACCAAGGGCACTCAGTTTCTTGAAATAGAAAAAGTGGTTGACCCCCAGGGCAGGTTTATTTTCCTGTGGGGGATTTTAGAAAATAGGGAAGTACTTATAGGAACAATCTATGGACCGAATAAAGATTCCCCAGAATTTTTTGCCACTTTATCACTAACCCTGGCTCCTTTTGCCGGTTTACCCATAATTTTAGCGGGAGATTGGAATGTGGTTATGGACTCTGCCCTGGATAGATCCTCCTCATTAGGATTTACTCTCTCCCCAGCCCAAAGATCTTTGCGAGAGCTTATAGAAGCTTATGGTTTAGTAGACCCCTGGCAGGCTTTGAATCCGGGCATGAAAGCGTATACCTTCTATTCCCCTGTGCATAAATCCTTTTCTCAGATAGATTTCTTTTTGGTCAATCAGAGAGTAACTACGGGCCTGAGGGGCAGTGGGATAGCCCCCAGGGTATTATCTGACTGTTCCCCAATCTGGCTGGAAGTCAATTTAACCCCATGTAGTCAAAAAGATACTACATGGAAATTAAACTCTCAGCTTCTTAATCAAGAAGATGTAGTAAATCGGAATAAAGATTTTATAAAACAATTTATGGGTCAAAATGAAGGATCTATCCCTGATTTTGACAAAATATGGTGTACCCTAAAATGTGCTCTTTGGGGGGAATTTATTAGAATTTCGGCTACCAAAAAGCGAAAGCAGGATGCAAGAACCAAAACTCTCTTAGAGGAGATTACGACTTTAGAAATGTCATTATAAAATCCTCCACTTGAGGAAGAGATGATGCATTTAGTAGTGTTGCGGAATGAGTATGCGGAAATTTTGAGGGAAAGAGCTGAATATGCTCTCTTTAAAACCCAAGCCAAATACATTGAACAAGGGGATAAAGCCAGCCATCTTTTGGCGATGAGGCTTAGAAAACAAGAGGAATCCCGTTTGGTTCCTTTTGTGTTTTCCCTAGTGGATAATACGGTCTTAACTCAACTTCAGGCAAATTGCTAAAGAATTTGAGCAATATTATATGCAATTGTATAGCCCTCCTGAACCCAATCCTCCACCTAATGAAATTCAGGATTATCTGTTAGCCTCATCACTCCCTTCGCTGGAGGTAACCCAGCAGGAATTTCTGGTACGTCCTATTTCTCAGCAAGAAATTAGGGAGGCTTTTAGGTCTCTAATTAAAGACAAAGTCCTGGGTCCGGATGGGTTCCCATCCAATTTTTATAAAGTTTTTGAGGTAGGTTTGTGCCCTATTCTTCTGCAATTGTTTAACTTCATATGTGAGAAGGGGATTACAGATATGACACTCTAGGAGGCCATTATTGTGGTACTGCCGAAACCAGGCAAGGAAAAGAATAGGGTTACAAACTTTCACCCCATTTCATTAATGAATTATGATATAAAAATTTTTGCCAAAATATTGGCAGCAATGGTGTCTAAAGTCTGGATAGAGCTATTGAGCCCTGAGCAAATTGGGTTTGTGTGGGGCAGAGTTGCATCAGACCACATTCGTAAGTTAGCACATATCTTCTCCGCATCCAGAGAGGCAGATAAACCAATGGCTTTGGTTTCCCTGGAGGTGGAGAAGGCATTTTACAGGGTCAATTGGGCATATTTGTTTGATGCCCTGGCGGTAATGGGTTTTCCAGCCCCTTTCATATCCTGGATCAAAGCTTTATACTCAGATCCTAGAGCAAAAGTTTACTGCAATGGAGTTTTTTCCTCAGTTTTCCCTTTAAAATCAGGTACTAGGCAAGGTTGCCCACTTTCCCCATTATTATTTAACCTATATCTGGAGCTGTTGATACGACAGTTAAAAGATTCCCCAAATTTGCAGTGTATTAGGATAGGGAAGTTTCACTTGAAACTATCAGTTTATGCAGATGATATTCTTCTGCATGTTACTAATCCCTGCGAATCTATTCAAACTGCCCTCCAGATAATTCACAGGTTCAGTAAGGTTTCAAATTATAAACTTAATATTAGTAAGTCAGAAGTGATGCCCTTGAATCCCTTGCTTTTTAAGGAGGACATTACCCCGTTAGCAATGGCGTGGACTACCTGTCTTAAATACTTAGGAATAACGTTATCTACATCAGGGTCCCTGACAAAAAGGCTGAATTTGGATAAAATAGTGAAAGAAATCCAATTGGATCTAAATAGGTGGAATTCTATGCACTTGTCCTTCCAAGCAAGGATTAGTGCGATTAAAATGAATGTTTTGCCAAGAGTTTATTATCCACTTAACATGTTAAATGTTTATCTTCCCATAAATTGGTTTCATAGGTTCCATAGCATAATTTCTCAATTTATATGGAGGGGCAAGTGCCCCCAGAGAGCATATAATTGTTTAAGTGCTCCAAAGCACCTGGGGGGGTCTAAAACTTCCTAACTTATACCACTATTACTTAGCTAGTCACATGGCTAAATACATGAGGTGGAAGGATACTCCTTTGGACATAGATAATGTTGCCGAATCTCCCATATGGTTGCAGTTGGAACAGCACTTATTAGCGGGATTGTCCCTGGAAAGCCTCTTATTCATAGCCCCGGGTAAATTACCTAGCAATCTACGAGGCTTGGTATTATATGTCTCACTAAAGGTCCACTCACAGTTTTGTAGGTAAGTGAAATACAATAACCAAATGGACCTGTCTCAACCAGTGTTTAATAATCTTAATTTTAATGTAGGTGATAAGTTAATTGTTGCCCCCAAAGGATGTCCTGGCCCCCAAATTAAAGTTAGTGACTTAGTTGTTGATGGTAAATTAGGGGGAACGTTGGAAATACTAAATGTCCTTCAGCTTCCCAATAAATATTCCTTCTTTGTGCTCCAAATCAGGCATATGCTGATAAAATGGTTCGGCTCAGGAATATGGAATACGCAAAAGGTGCCCCCTTTCAAGAGCTCCTTAAATGTGTTAAGCAGGCGCATGCGGTATCCAAGTTAGTCTCATTGTTATACGGGAAACTTAATCCGGAGGTATCAGGTCACTCTATTTACTGGGTGCGTAATTTTCCACATGATAATTTTTCATGGGAAAAAATTTGGGATGGAGTCCGCTTATATATTATCAATGATCACTTAAGATTAACACAGTTTTATATACAGTTCAACCTCATTTATCCAACCTGCTTGGGGGACATCCAATATGGTCGGAAAACTGGGGGGTCGGATAAATGGGATTCTGGTATAGACAATCAAAATACAGTACTGTAGTCATTAATCAACTTTTGTTTCAGAGCATCATGCTGCTTCCTAGCTGCGCGCTGCTTTAGACTCCAGAGTAGCATGATTTTTCCAGGTGCTGCACTGCTTCGGTGATGGAGTTGGCAGACTCTGAGATGATGTAAAAAGGAGCCCATTGCTGCAGGGGGAATAGCCCCCCCACCAGGAAAACTGATTGCAAATCAGATCTAGACTGAAATCCCAAAATAAGGTAAGGGGGGAAGGGGAAGGAGAGATCAGCATTAACCTTGTGTAGCGCCAGACACTGAGAACAAATGTGAGATGCTTCTGTCTCCGATTCATTATCGTTGGATTCCTTGCCTGGTTCTTATTGTGATCAGCACTTCTTCTGCATAGGGAGGATCAGGGAAGTCAGCAGCAAGGATTTAAATTTCTGCTGAGGAGACATCTGTGTTTGCCAGGTCGAGGAGGTCAGCTTACATGTCAATTACTGCAATTCAGAAGCAAAGTTGAACTGACAGGCGAAACATGACAGGGAAACTGTAATATTGGGGGACACAGGTCGGGTTCGCTAGATAGGGAGGTTCGGTATTTCGGGGGTCAGATAAACAGGGTTTGACTGTATTGCATAATATCTATTATACTCCAACTAGAATGCATGGAATGGGGAAGATACAGAACTCAAGGTGTTTTAGATGCGAACAGGAAACTGGGACGTTACTACACATACTATGGGACTGTCCCAAGGTAGCCTGTCTCTGGAAAGTTATTCGGGAAAGGGCCGACCCTTTATTGGGGTTGCAGGAATATTTTTCACCACAGGTATGTATAGTGGGGGACTATACTACTATCCCTTTCAAGGAGAAGAGATACCATATGGCCATTACATCTTTGTCAGTCAAAAGGCTTGTCCTTCACTATTGGAAAGACCAGCATGCAATCTCCTACCTTGAATGGGTAAAAGAACTCCTACACAACTTAAAAATGGAAAAGGCAATTGTGAGCCTAAGAAGTAAATGCCCCCTGTATAAATCCAGGTGAGAAAAGCTTTTTACACTTTGGTCCCTCCCTTTGGTATGTTAGGAAACCAAATTAGCAGAGAAGAATCGAGGGTGAACACTAATACCCTATAGGGATACCTTATAAGGATCCACAAGAGGCCCTTTTCAGAGGGATTCACATGGATGATATCCTTACTCCACATTTTACAGATAGTAGGGGTTGTGGTGTTATCTAGCAAAAGAATGGCACCATTAGGAAGGCGAACATGGCTCTGGGGGTGGGCTGGGGAGGGGTGGGGGAGGTCTGGGGAGCATTTAACCGCCGGTTAGAAGGCATGAGTAGGTTAGTTTGTTTTTCATACGCTCAATATATGGCAAAACTGTTGAAAAGCTTTTTTAGGTACTGTATTATGCCTTGTTCAGGACTCATGCCATTGCACTAAAATAAATTTTACTGGAGAGTTGTACGCCTGTTAGAAACTGTTGATATGGTATAAATCAATAAAGTTTATTTAATTTCAAAAAAATACCAATGAAATGCATCAATCTATACATACATTAATGTACAGTATTCAGCACATTGAGGTACCAGTGAAATGTATCAATGTATGCATTACATCAGTATACAGTACTCAGCATGTCAGTATATCCTTAGACTACATCAATGTACTGTGTACATTACCTTGATGTATGATACTCAGCACATCAATATAGCAATACAATGCATCATTGTATACATTGCATCGATGTTCAGTATTTAGTACATCGATGTACCACTACAATATGTCAATGTACGGTGAAAACCAGCAGGATAAAATCCAATTCTGCAGCAGAGTTACTGTAGGAAACAAGGCAATTTCAATGGAAGTTAATCCCATTTGTCATGCAGTAACCTGAGAAACTACATTGGCTTCACTGTATACATTAAATTGATGTACAGTACTCATTACCTTGATGTACCAATACAATGCATCAATGTATACATTACATCAATGTAGAGTACTCAGTACATCAATCTACCACTAGAATGCATCAATGAATGTATTACATTGATGTGCAGTACTCAGTGCATCAGTATACCAATGCAGTATATCTATGCACTGTATACATTACATTGATGTACAGTACTCAGCATATCAATGTGCCAATACAGTACATCAGTGTATATATTTCATTGATGTACAGTACTCAGTACATCAATGCATCAATAACATGCATCAATTTATACATTATATAGAGAATAATATATGGGGTGGTGTGTTTAATGAGATTTTACACACACCTGAGTTGTGGGATGCTACATAAACCCCGAGGGCGAAGCCGGAGGGGTTTATAAAAAGCATCCTACAACGACGGTGTGCAAAATCGAGTTTTACACACACCAGTCCATATTTTATTTTTTATAATTGCTGGAGTGTGCTTTTTTGCGTGAGCAATTATAAAAAATAAAATAAGCTAACAGATTAGTGTTCGGGACGCTGTGGACCACTCTGGATTCTGCTGCGGTCCATGATCTTCCTAGTTATACTGCTGCACTTGTTGGAAGAAAAGGAAGAGGATATTTTAATTAAAAATGTGTAGAAATATTGATTTTTGTTTCAATATTAACTTACCACCAAGCGGCGGTTGCAGCGTCCTTCCGGGTTTGAGAGGCAGGGGCAATGTGGCATGGACCGGGATGCAATGTCATGCTGACGGAGAAACACGGCGCAGGTTTTTCTTTTATTTTGCTTCTGTTTTCAAGTGGCTTAGTTAAGACAAAGAGTTCTTTTTTTTTTTAAATAAAAAAGAAAATTACCGCCGAATATGAGGGACCATGAAGTGTGCTGCGCCATGGGGTTGCTTCATGGAACGTCAGAGAACAGCGACTGAGAGATGGCTGTTTCAAGGGAAACCTGGTGCGTGTTTGCCATTATAACCAGCCAAGCTGGTTATAACGGCAAATTATAACCGGGTTTCCCTATGGGAAAAAGTGCTAGCCAGTAATTATATCAATGTACAGTACTCAGCACATTGGTGTACCATTACACTACATCAATGTATTGGATACATTTCATCGATCTACAGTACTCAGCGCATCAATGTACTGTAGCAATGCAACACATCAATGTATACACTACATCTCTGTACAGTACTCAGTACATTAATTTACCCAGCACTCTAGATAACTTTTATGACCAAAAAAGTAAAAAAATTCCAAATTTTCAAAGTTGGTAAGTTTGGGGTGTGTCAGGCAATATTTTGCGAAGTGGTCACTGTTCCATTGGCCATTTGAATTTGTATATTTGAAAAGTACCAATAGAACCCATAATGCTGGTCAATGGAAAAGAAAATATACACGCATAGGTATATGTTTAATATCAAAGTTGATGATTGCTTTTATTTTTACTTGTATCAAACAGCAGTTGTTAGACATTAAATTGCATTTGTTTTGGTTTTTTCTAGGTCAGACAAAGTTACAGGGATACTGAGATAGACAATCATTATATACAACTTTACAGCTGATGGTCAGGCAGTCAGTGATACTCATCATCATCATCATTTATGCTGAATTATGGATTGTTACTTTTAATTTATTTCATTAAAATTTATTTACATGAACTTGGAAGAACATTAATTGCAAGCAAACAACAGAGAAATCAGATAAACATTAAATATGCTTCACTTTTTATCAGTTTTCACTAGTCTGTTGTAACAAGATTTAAATAATACTGTAGTATTTGTATTTTTTCTTGTGTAAATAAGATAATACAGCTTAGTTACTGGTAAAGAAAATTGTTTGCTGAAATTATGCAGTAGACAGTAGTCAATAATTATTAATCACCAGATACTAGGCTAGGCTGTCAAGTAACAGTGGCAACATGCTAGATGGATAATAGGAGAATTTGTAGTGGTGGAAATACACTCCACCCCTCATCGACACTCTTTCAAGAACAATTTTCCTTACTGTCATACTTGACAAGATACCTCATTCATGTATTTGAGCGAAAGGGAAAAAGGAAATATACATTACATACACTAATTGGACAAGTACATACACTAATTGGAAGTAATAAGAGTTGATAAAGCAATGGGGCCAGATGGGGTGCACCCCAGGGTCCTTAAAGAACTAAGAGAGGTGGTGGCTGAATATCTGGCTATCCTGTTTAGCTGATCACTGGAAACAGGGGAGGTACCCAAAGACTGGAGGATAGCAGATGTAGTTCCCTTATATAAAAGTGGGAACAAAGAGGAAGCGGGGAACTACAGACCAGTCAGCCTCACCTCGGTAGTGGGGAAGGTCATGGAAGCACTACTGAAGGAGAGATTGATGGAACATCTGGTTGTGAATGGACTACAGGACCCAAGGCAGCATGGTTTCACCAGGGGGAGGTCATGTCAGACCAACCTCATTTAATTTTTTGACTGAGTGACTAGGGAGGTGGATCAGGGGGGCAGTGGACATGGCCTATCTGGACTTCAGCAAGGCCTTTGACACTGTGCCACATAGAAGACTATTGCACAAACTGGGGAATATGGGTGTGGGCAGGACAGTAGTGTGGTGGGTAGGTAACTGGCTGGGTGGCAGGACACAGAGGGTGGTGGTAAATGGCTGTCACTCCATAGAGGAAAGAGTGACCAGTGGGGTACCACAGGAATCAGTGCTGGGACCGGTCCTATTCAATATCTTCATCAGTGACATTGCGCAGGACCTAGAAGGCAGAATTTCACTGTTTGCTGATGACACAAAGCTCTGTAACAGACTAGACACACCAGAGGGTGTAGACAGAATGAGAAGGGACCTGCAGAAACTTGAAGAATGGTCAGGGGTTTGGCAGTTGAAATTCAATGCAAGGAAGTGCAAGATATGCATATGGGTACAAAAATCCTGGCACAATATATCAGTTGGGGTGAGGATATAGCATGCACCAAGCAAGAAAGGGACCTTGGGGTTATCATCTCTGATGACCTCAAGGCAGGGAAACAGTGTGACAAGGCAGCAGGTAAAACAAATAGGATGCTGGGATGCATAGGCAGGGGCATCACCAGCAGGAAAAGGGAGGTCATAATTCCACCATACAAGACACTAGGGAGGCCCACCTGGAGTACACTGTACAGTTCTGGAGACCTTACTCTACGAAGGACATAGACAGGGTAGAGAAGGTTCAGAGGAGGGCAACAAAGATGGTGCATGGATTGCATCACAAGTCCTATGAGGACAGGTTGAAGGAACTGAACATGTACTCCCTGGAGGAGAGGAGGGAGAGAGGGGATATGATAGAGACATACAAGTATCTTACAGGAAGGAACAGGGTGCAGGAATACACTATTTTTAAGCGAAAAAGATGTTCCAGGACTAGAGGGCATGGGATGAAGTTGGAGGGAGGAAGATTCAGAGGAACCATGAGGAAGAATTTCTTCACAGAACGGGTGGTGGACAAGTGGAACACCCTGCCAGAGGAAGTGATGGGGGCTGAAACAATCATGGGATTTAAGAATGCATGGGATAGACATAAACGAATTCTGGAGGTCGGGGATAAGGGGCAACAGACTTCTTGGAAACATAAACTGAACTTACAAGCTCAAATGGGCAGACTGGGTGGGCCATAGGTCCTTATCTGCCGACACTGTCTATGTATCTATGTATCTAAGTAAAATATACCAATACAGCCACTGTTACACTGGCTATTGGACTGGAGATTAGTATGACAAATGCTTTGATTACAATATATCAAGTGATTAATTGTATATTTGCAATAATCACAAATACATTCATCAGTGTGCCGTCTTCATGAACAATTTTATATTTTGGTTCAACAATCTTCCACATTTCATTTCTTTCAATTACATGAGGTGTCCACTGTGGCTGGTCAGAGAGAAAAGTGCTGAGGGTCAGAAGCTTAGAGAGCAAGAAGTATAAGAAACGTGTGTGGAATTGTGGACAGTGTGTACCACTGGACTTCAGCAACCTGAAGTCAAGTAGTCCACAACATGTGCAATCCCACCCACAAAGTCTTCAGAGTTCGATTGAGGTACAGCCAGAAGGCCTTCTGCAGTATGACTACAGGGGGTGCCCACCTGAAAAATCTATATGGGTGTGCCCAATGTGAATGGCACATGGTATACCATTAGAACAGTGACTGAATTTTGTCACCACAATAAAGGTGACGATGACGGGGTGATCTTGATTTTAGATCACCTCTCAGTCATGCCACCCTTTGTGCTCACACAATTTCTGCCCCCTCTGGGGCATGCCCAGCTTGGAGGAGGTTATATTTAGCTGTGGGTGTGTGGGGGAACAAAGCCCCTGCAAAACATAAGTATTTCCCAGGACAGGGCTTCGGCGCTCTCCGGCCCAGGAGCCACAATGCCTGGCGCAGAAATGTCAGGTGGCATACTGCCTGCACCCATATCAGTGTCAACAAAATGACTGTTGCACCAATATGGGGAACCATGACACATACATTTAAAATTTAGTACACTTCAATTTGATACATCACTAGTTCTGTGTTTCAAGGCATTCTGGATCGTGAACATGGGGGCAACTAAGTTTCCTGGGCTAAGTACAGGTTTTGATCTCAATCCCTTTTTAAAAAAATGTTAAGTTTATAATTATATTGTTGTATCTATGTTTTCCCCTCAATCTTGTCCATCCCCCCCCGTCTTCATGTAACAGTGAAGTGTTTATTTTTTTGAGCCACTGTGTCTATGTATCTTTGCATATTTGCACTTAAAGCTTTCCGCTGTTTGTATCATGGTCCAGTTCATAATCTTACTTTATACTGTATGTGGATTTTTAAATAAGTTATTGTTTAAATATCCAATTTTAAATGTCCTTTTGTGCCTAAAGGTTAACATGAATTCCATGTGGTTTGTTTTAACCAATGAATTTAATTTATTTATTTATTTCAAAAGTTTCACCAGGAGAGACATACCGAGCCATGAACAACTAATTTCCAGAGATGTCCTGGGGGAGAGGGAGAAATACATATCCATACAGCATAAAAATATTTACAGAGAATGTGCACTCATATTAAGGCACATTTTTATACAATATAACATAAATTAACATCAAGTAATATACATTGAATGTACAAAAGCATATACGTAGAGATTATTCTACAGAGAACGCAGCAACAGTATTAAGTAACATTTGCCTACAAGAATAGGGGATGAACCAGGTTAGTGCAAGTGGCTAAGGGTAGTCTAGCTAAGGGCGGAGAGTAGAGAGCAGGAGAAAAGAGAAGGTAGATCATAGGAAAGAGACAAGGGAGATCCAGAATTAGGGTGGGTAGGTGGAGGAGGTAAATGAATGGGAAGGGAGGAGGTGGAGGGTGAGGTATGTAGTACGAAAGTCAGAGGGTTGGGGGGAGAGAAGGGGGGGTGGAGATCCAGGAAGAGGAAGGTATGGGGGCAATAACACGGGGTGAAGTCAGGGGCAGTTACAGGAGGGAGCGGAGTAATCGTGTATAAGACTGGAGAAGCAGCGGATGGAGGTAGCAGAATTAATAGGGCCAGGGAGGGAGTTCCAGAGTTTAGGAAAGTGGAAAGAGAAAGCAGCTTGCCCAGCTGAGGTCCGCCTGGATGGGAGAATTAGAGAGCGGAGGTTAGAGCTACGGAGAAAGTAGGAGGGGTTTGAAGGGGAGGAGAGAAGAGACACAAGGTAGGATGAGAGGGAGTCCAGCCAATACTAAGCAATAAGGGAGGAGCAATGAACAAGCCGTCTGGCTTCAAAGGAGGGAAAGGAGAAAGAGGTGTAGAGGTGGCAGTGGTGGATAGGGGGGGCAATCCAGAGCAAGCCTACAGAAGGAGTGGAAGACTGGATCCAGTCTGGCCAGGGTACACTTGGGAGCACTAGCAAAGATAGTGTCACTGTACTCAAAGAGGGGAAGAATCATTCTCTGCACAATGGCTCTGCGGGTTAGCAGAGGGATGCACCCTCAGTTCCCATACGGTGCATCAAGTTTAGGGTGAAGTTTTTGTGTAAGTAGTCCACATGAGCAGAGAAGTCTAGTTAACTGTTGAGCCAAACTCCTAGGTACTTGAAAGTTGTGATGTTTTCAAGGCTAGTCCCATCCAGAGTGTGGAAGGAGGGCAGGGCTGGCAGTTTAGAGGGTTTTTGTCTAGTACCAAAAATCATAGATACAGTTTTTTTTGCGTTTAAGGAAAGCTGATTTGACTGGAACCAGTGCTGGATATTGGTGAAAGACAGTTGAAATCTGCTTGTCAGGTCTAATACGGAGGAGCCTGAGGCAAATATGACAGTGTCATCAGCATACATGTGTGTGGATGCAGATGTACATGCAAAGGGAAGGGAATTTAGAAAGATGGTAAAGAGGATGGGTCCGAGCACTGAGCCTTGTGGGACGCCAGTGTGGATGGGGGGGGGAAGACAGGGAGTTGCCAATTTTAACAGCTTGAGTTCTGCCCATGAGGTAGGAACGGAACCAATCTGTGGCTCGAGTAGACAGCCCAGCAGCAGAAAGCTGGGTTAGGAGGAGAGTGTGGGCTACAGTGTTGAAGGCTTTGGCCAGATTGACGAAGACAGCAGAGGTAACCAGTTCCTAGTCCATACCTTTAAAATTGGCGTCAGTGAGCCCGAGGAGGGATGTAGATGTGGAGTGAGATTTATGGAAACCAGACTGGAAAGGGGTAAGGAAGGAAAAGGAGTCGAGAAATGTGAATAGAGAGTACCACATGCTCTTGGAGTTTAGCAAGGATAGGGAGAAGAGAAATAGGGCAGTAGTTGCCCAGAACTGAGGGGTCACCACCCTTAGGAAGGGGAATGACAGTGGCTGATTTCCAGGAAGAGGGAACTGAAGCCAGAGAGAAAGAGAGGTTGAGGAGTAGAGCAATAGGGTGGCAAACAGCAGAAGCATAGAGGTGCAAGAGCTTTGGGTCCAAATCATCTGGACTAATACCCTTTGTAGTGTTTAGAGCAAGTAGGGCTTTAGGAAATTTAAAGAATTAATTCTGACGTCATTTTAAACGTCACACACTTGTATGTATTTATTGTGTCTATGTATGTCTCTGCACTAGTCTTTGATAAAGGACATTATTATCTGAAATGTGTTAGGCATGCAGTACACTGTTATACATTTGTACCTTTTAAATGAAGGACCCTGGATTTTTTATTTTTGGTGCCAAGTATTCACTTTCAAATTAGAGGTGATGTGTGTCCAACTGTTGTGTTTGGTATTATAAAAATGTGCCAGCTGCTCTTTAATGTACTCAGGGGGAAAAAACATAAACCTGGAAAAAATTATCAGAATATGATTTTGCTTCTACAACCGAATCTGATCATTCTTATGGGCCTCTGGCTGTCTTGTTCTCTTAATACCTTAGTATGAATTCATCATCATCATCTCACCATCCTGTATAACACAGTGAAGAATGGAGAAACAAAGACATTCTTCCTTTTCCTACACCTTGTCCTTGTTCAGATCTTCCTCACTTTAATCCCTTGGCAATATGTCAGAAGAGTACTTTACAAGGGATTTCTAATGGATTGATTCAACATGAGTGCTTACATGTGCCTAGATATGTTGTTTATAGGTAGAATTGTACAAAATGTGACAAGTTAGACTTTACCTGTTTTGCATTGTTTTCATCTTTGAACCTTGAACTATCCAAAATCTGCTTAAGTATTCCCTTTTAGGCTGTTAGGCTGTTGTAGACAATTTACAAAAAACCCTGATGTTAATAAGGCCAAGAAGACTTTTTCTAAAAAATTAAAACAAAACGTTTAGATGTATGGGGCAACAGCCATAGGAAGGGGGCAAACTGCTGTAGTTTGTGCTATATAGTTTAGTTTGGTGGTTCCCACCCAGCCCACCAGACCACTAAACTACCTGCTTTGCACAGAAGCCTGCTTGGCCAGGTTCCTACAGCTACAAGGGAAGGGAAGGTGATCCCTTGCTGATGTCAGTGATGACATTACCACTCCCTCTGAAATACAGTATTTAAGCTGATCATGTCCGCTGGTCCAGCCGCTCCTATGCACTGTGGGAGATGGCTGGGCGATGAATTCCCTCACATTACAGTGTAAGTGACTTAAGAAAGTTTTACTTTGCTAAGCACAGGTTTCATATTTCAAAGAGAAACAAAATCCTTAGAAGCCTGATTCCCCTTGCAGGAAAAAGAGAGTCAAGTCAGACTCAAAGACACTAACCAATTACTGTAAAAGTGATAAGGGACAGTACCCTCCAGCTGGGCAAAGTGCCCAAACTTTTAAGGCATGAAACAAAGAAACACAGATATTTCCAATTAATTTATTTCCTAATGAATGTTTCTGAGTTTTACTTATTGTTGTAAAACATTATTTAGAAAAAGGAGATAGAACTGAACTACTATAGAACTATAGCTGAACTATAATAAAAGGTATGAGAGTATCACCTTCATATAAGAACATTTTTTTTATTTATTAGAGACTTTATTAATGCAAAAAAGCAGCTGCACAGAGGGATACTGTGTAAAGTTTTCTGTCTATATAAGTGGAATATTTTGAATTCATCAGAGAATCATTTCAATGTGAAAATCAAGTTCACAGAGTAGCGTTATATGAAGTTTTATGTCTGGCAGGGATGCCATAAAATGTTTAGATTTCCTGAAGAGAAAGTTTTATAACAGGGTCATAATTAATAGCCAAAAAGTTTAAATGCTAGCAAGATACTGTAAAAAGGTTTATAGCCATGTTATATAATTGTGATTAAGGGATCACATTGATTTAAGAGGGTGAGTTAAAGGGGCACTGTCAGCTTTTCCCCTACGTTTTTGACTACTTTTAATCTGTAAGCTTGTAGGCACACACTTATTAAACATTTACAGGAGAATGCCCCCATAGATGTAAAAATAATCAACTGTACCTGTTTTTATTAAATTCAAATCAAAATCCCTTTTCACTCGGGCCACCAATAACTGACCCGCCACCGGAAGCACATAGTGGTTGTGGACGCGCGCCATGAACACGCGCTGTCCCGAAGTGCGATTTCATAGTATGATTACTCCAAAAAGATATTCCCTCTCTAAAATCTGGTAAACCCTATAGCTCCTGATGCTTAAAACCACAAACTGAGCACTCTAAATATCGGAAGTTACATTTTCAGACTGCAGCCAAAATCCCTCACATGCGCTAAGGCGGCATGTTCTTGCTCATACGAGAGATCTTCGCCCATGTCTCTTTTGCGCATGTGCAGGATTTCGGCTGCAGTCTGAAAATGTAACTTGCAATATTTAGAGTGCTCAGTTTGCAGTTTTAAGCATCAGGAGCTATAGGGTTTACCAGACTTTAGAGAGGGAATATCTTTTTGGAGTAGTCATGCTATGAGATTGCATTTCGGGACAGCGCGTATTCATGGCGCGTGTTCACAACCACTATATGCTTCCGGTGACGGGTCAGTTATCGGCGGCCCGAGTGAAAAGGGATTTTGATTTGAATTTAATAAAAACAGGTACAATAGATTATTTTTACATCTATGGGGGCATTCTACTGTAAATGTTTAATAAGTGTGTGCCTACAAGCTTACAGATTAAAAGCAGTCAAAAATGTAGGGGAAAAGCTGACAGTGCCCCTTTAAGGCATGGTTATGGAGACGCCTTTAAAAACATAGACTGCATAGCTTTTTAAGGTGCTAGTAATACTGTGGTGTGGTTTAAGTAAGTAAGTAATTTGGCAGGTTTAGAACAAAGCAGGCTGATGAAGTGATGTCAGTCATGAAACATCCCCAGCATTTTGTAGACGTAAGGAGAACAAATCTTTGAAAATGGATTTCCGATATGTGGTGTTCATTAATTTTTTTTTTAAAGTATTGATTTAAGACACCTTTGGATGACCCAAGACCAAACTGATATTTCTTCTTTACAGAGGAAGGGTAACCTGGACTCCTTGCACAGACAATATGTCAGAAGAAGGCATACAATACATTAATCATACTAACCCTGCTTCCCCGGCCTGTGTCCTGCTTGTTTCCCAGTAGCAGTATGGATGGGAGTGAAGCACACACTGTTGAAGACATTGAAATAATCTCTAAGACTGCCCCTTCATCTTCACAGCAACTGTGCCAGTTCACGACTGTGGGTGGCCAGCCCAGACTATAATTTTCAAAACTGGCACCCTCCTAGTTATCCAGACTGGTCTGTCTCCCTCTTGAGGCTGACTCCCTATCATCTTGATAATGCCCCCCCACAAACACTCATGCACACATGACCATATACTATGCAGCAGAGGCGATCTCCAACTGTCTTTGCAAGGTGGCCCAGGTCATCATTATCCATATTAATTTATTTTATTTATTGAAAACTTTGGAGATGACCTTTTAACACAAGTGCTCATTTACAAATGTTCCACATCAAATACATAGTCACAAAAACATTACAAGTGCAATAAGCAGTTCCAGACGAAATGTAGTCAAGTCAGGCTCAAAGTATTCATGGCAGAACAACTACATACAGTTTTAAAAAAAAATCATACTGTTTGTTGTATAATAAGTCACAGGTTATGTACGGAGAGAAATCAAATAAAACTGTTTAACTGTTTTATCCTTGTGGGAGGTCAATAAAAGATGCAACTGTAATAAAGCTTTTGGTAAACTACGACAGAGGCTGCTTTGAGTAACTCCTCTGAATGTTTATTAAAGTGTTTTGTCTGAATAGCCATCTTTAATCCACTTCACTTCACACAGCGGCATTTATGACTGGGCCAGAAAAATTAGTAACCACTTTTGCTGCTTATTCCAGATGTGTGTGTGTGGTGGTGGGTTGGGGGGGGTATCAGGCAGAGTATGCCTCAAGAGGGAATATGAACAGGTTAGTCAGGAGAGGGTTCGACTATTGCATTGAGATTGTTGTCTCGGTGTCACTGATCAATTTTGGAGCAGGACACCAAATGGGAACAACAGCTGTTTATCGAGTAGAAGCATATAAAACAGCTTCAGCAGCTAAACCCTCAGATCTGTCTTCCAGACAAGTAACATGAGCATTTATCAACTTGGGCTCCAATAACTGTAGGAAGGATTATTACACTTTATGTCATCTGCAGCTCTATAGATAGGGAAAGAATGAAAGGGAGGTAGGATGAACAAGGGTTGAGGCCGAGGATGGGAATGTTCTTTGTTTTCCATTGTTTACTGGTTTTGTCAGGGTGGTGGATGGATGTTTAACTAAGCTTCTTGAGCCTAATTGTAAAATAAGTCTCTGCTCCAGATTTTCATGCCTTAAGTGACATTGGCTCAGAACAGGAATCGATTTCACAATGCTCAAGAGTATGCCAACATAACAGTCTGCTAATCCATATAAACTCAAATTTCTATTACTGTTGTAATTCTACTCCTCCTCCAGCAACAAAGAGGTATGGTAGTAGCAGGGATGGTGCTGGTGGCAGCAACAACACTGAGGGAGGCTGAAAGTTGCGCGGCACCGCCTAGTTTTGTCAAGCCGAAACATTCCACCCTGGTGACGTCTCTTCTCTACTTTCCAGACAGCAATAGTTTTGTGTAATAAGACCTCACAGTCCTGCATGTTTGGCACATCCCACAAAATGCTCATCAAATTGTAAAGGGTTTCAGTTTTTAAGGGACATCTGTGTTTTAAGTCTATTTTGCAGACTAAACCCACACTCACACTCCATATTAGTAATGCATAAGTAAAGTGCAATCTCAGTAAGTATCACAAAGTTTGGTAAAAACCTTTTCATCTATATTTATAACAATCCTTTGACATAGTTGTTGACCATTCCTGTAACTGCCAAGCATGATTGTCTTAAGCATTGGCCATTCTTGTTTCAACGCTGTTCCATTTAGTGGGGGCAGTTGTTACAGTTCTTTCCTGTTCGTCATGGTCTGACATAAAGTCATTATATTGTTCCTCATGCTCTACCTCAATAATGTCTGGGGCATCATTATATATGCCTGCTACCACCAGTGCCACCCTTACTTGATGACCAGTGCCAGATCCTGTGTTCGATTCTGCATCTACTGTTTCTGCCTGTCCAGATCAAGAATCTAAGTCATCAAGGGCAGTATTTACATCATTGGAATTTGCATATTTAAGTACGTTTGACTCCAACAAAAACGCTAACATTTTTAGGTGTGCTGAAAGGCTAAGGAGGAGGCTTGCACTTGGAAGGAGGTGCATTTGCAAAAGGCAGTCACTGGAGAAAGTGCAGGAATGTTCTTACATTTCACCCACCTCAATGTGGGCTTCATCAGAGAATACAGTGGTTCAAACAAGCACATTATTTATACACTTTGAGGTAATCCATCAACCATTCACAATTCAGTATTTCAAATATAGTAACCAATCAGTTCATATCACTAATCAGTGTACATATGAAGCACCCATTGAGGTGGGTGAAACGTAAGAACATTCCTGCACTGCAGCCTGCAGCCGGCATGTGCTGCTATTAAATCAGTTGAACTGAAGCAGCAGTCTGCGAGTCTTTTGTGGTGGTAGTGAGTGCGTTACCTCTTGTACTTTCTCTAGTGACTGCCTTTTGTAAATGCACCACCTTCCAAGTGCAAGCCCCCTCCTTAGCCTTTTTCATACACTTTTTTTGGGCTTTGCACAGGTTTCAGGAAAACCACCATGAGACAGAAGCACTCCCACCCAGAACTCCAGCCGGAGCGGCATGATGAGCGGACCATCCATACCAGTGGACACGAGCAGTGAACAAGGAGGACCAGCAGAGATCATTTGCAGCTCTGTCTTTTCCAAGGAGAATTCTTTGACAGAACTATTAAATATTGCAGCAGAGAGTGGAGAGTGGAATGATTTCCAGAGACACACCAGACATGCCTGGGGCAGGTAACACTATTAAGGATGCCTTTTTTTGTCTGGAAAAATTAGCAACCAGGGCTAGGTGCCTGCATTGGCAGACACAAACAATGACTGCATATGATACTGTGAATAGGGTCCCCAAGGGTTTGAGAATATTAAAACACCCCACTTTTGGTCAGGACAAACCTAACTTTATTAAAGAATGGGAGGATATTTTAGAGGAAGCATCCATCAAGCTAATTAAATTGATAATTAAGGATGGCCTTGAAACACAGGATGAACTAAAGAAGGGACTGGGCATGCAAAAGGTAGCTGTGGCAGCTTACAAAGAGCATGTGGATTAAAAAACATGCCAGGAGAAGTTTAAAGAATATCTGAAGTCCTATGACCTAAGAATACAAGCCCCCCAAAAAAATTATTGAGGGACTATAATGATTACCAAAGGGGCCAGGTGTTTAACTGGAAGAAAAAGTCAACTACACCTCCAAGTGAACCATCGTCAGCTTCTACACCCACCCAGTCCAGGAATACTGACACCACAGATGGGGATAATCAGGAAAGCACACCATGGTCTATCCTTGGAAGCACTGAGAGACTTGATTACAGTACAGCAGAGAGTGCCGCTGAACCTGAGGACAATTTTAATACTGGGCCTTTTTTAGGGGTTCCTCCTCCTGGGGTTCTTCCCAAGAGGAGCAAAAGGCACACCAAGTTCCAAATACCAGCAGAGGGCCAAGACTCCCAAAAAGGAAGAGGAGGAGGATGCACAGGGGCAGAGGAAGAACAAGAGATCCAGGCAGGGGCAACTGGCAGACCAAGGGAGGGACCAAACATTAATGACTGTAATTAACATTTCTAGTAAAACTGTATCTGATATTGAAGTTGATGTTTCATCAAAAGGTTTGTCATTTGTCCCCACCCACAGGATTAATGAATTCCAGGCCTTTGTGGATATTAACAAGTTTGCCAGAAAACGTAACCTTAAGATTTTCTTTTCACAGGACAAAAACAAAGGTGTTAGCGCAAACAGGGACAGGCAGGAGGGGGAGAATGAACAGGAACAGGAGGATGAGGAAATGGGTGAAGAAACTGTAAATATACCCAGGTTTAAACCACAGTGGACTTTCTGCCACCCACACACCCCAGTGTCAACACTTTCCTTGACTGTTGTATTAGTGACCTTTGAAATATATTCGGTACTGCACCTGATTTATCACACTCCAGCCTCATTAGAGAAGAAAGGGAAGCATTACACTCTCTAGCCCAAGACCCCGACATAGTCATTAAACCAGCTGACAAAGGGGGAAGCATTGTAATACAGGATAGATCTCAGTACATTCAGGAGATAGAAAGGCAGCTTGCTGACGGAGAATATTTCCAGCCTTTAAATTTTGACCCCACCACTCAGATAAAAAAACAACATTGAGGCATACCTCCTGGAAGCATTCCACTCTGGACTAATTGGTACTGATGAACTGCACTTTCTCTCAGTCGAACCCCCCCAGAAAACCTACAATATACACCTTTCCCAAGATGCACAAAGATGCCACTACATCAACAGACCATCCTATTACCTCGGGGATAGGTTGGCTCACAAAGCCACTGCAAAATACGTTGATAGTTTTATCTGCCCAATAGTGCCACAACTGAGAAGCCATATAAGAGACAGGGCATTTCTTATTCATGATAAGGGAGATGCAAGTGAAACAGGAATGGATAATGGTTAGAGATGGGCGAAGTGGCCCCAATTCGCTCTGCGAAGTGATTCGTGGAGTGAAGGCGAATTCACGGAGTGCTCCGCAACGCGAAGTAGAGTACTTTGCGTTATAATGGGTAGCGTGAAATCCATTGAAAACAATGACTTCGCATTACTCTGCCTTCCCAAACCACTACTCCACCAATTACTTCACCTCACTTCACTTTATTTTTAAGTTCCAAAAGTGAATTTTGCAGTGATTCATAGGATTTCAGGTCACATGGGCTCTAGATTGTTCTGCACAGCCTCAGTTTGGGGTAGTGCATACCTCTCAACTGTCCCTGATTTTCAGAGACTCCCTGATTTTACCTCAGAAGTTTACTCTGTCCCTCCTAATAATTGTGTTTCCATGACCAAACAGTGGGGGGTTGTAAGCAAAAATAATGTCACACATTAATGTTACAGACATGTTCTTCCTTAGAATATGCATTTTACACTACACCACTTATTCTATCAGCTTCCTGAGTGGATATCACCTATTTTTAAGATGTGTCCCTGATTTTAAACCTTTGTCCCTGATGTTTTTAAGCCTTGTCCCTGATTTATCAGGCAGGGGGTTGAGAGGTATGGGGTAGTGTGTGTAGGAAGCTGTAGGAGACAATCTGCTCTGAGAGCTCTCTGTGATTCAAACCTTCTAAAAGCTGTTAAAAAAGCCTTTTTGAGTCATTTTTTTTTGCTGAAACTTTAGTTCATCAATTATAGGAAACCCTCCTGTGCTCATATCATCGAGTATTTATTGTTTGTGTGTGGATTTTGAATGTTAATGTACAACATTCAGTCTGTGTACTGAGAGAGAGAGTGGAAGTGTGCTTTGGGGGAGGGGTGTATCTGTGGTGTAGGTAGATTAACTTGGAGAAAAAGACAGTGCTTTCTGTTTTGGTGATATTTTTCTTGTATAACTGTGTTAATGTGCACACAGTAATATTTTCAATAATTCTTGCTATTTTTTTGATGATTGTTATGGTGCAGCAGTGCATAATTTTAGTTTGTTTAAAATGTGTGGTTATATTACTGAAGTTTTCAATTTGCTACGCATTACTTAGTGTGTGTGTGTGAGTATCAAATCAGACACCTTTTATTGTGCCACATAATAATTTCAGCAATGTGAACTTGTTATCCACTGCAGCTGTGTGATGTTTGTACTTCTTTGTGATATCTTTACTGGTACTGGTACTAGTACTAGTGGCTGTTACTGCAGCAGTGCAGTACACTGCCCCCCCCCCACCCCCGCAGTCCGCCTCAACCGGCAAAGGTATTCTTTTCCAGATTTGAATTTCTGATGGTGAGCACTGGTTAGGTGCTGTACCTTTGCGTTGGCATCTATTCAGTGTGCAGTGCAATCTTAATCTGTGTGTGCATTTGTATCTCTTTAGGGCCCAATCTCCATCTGTAACTTAAGTCACAGTTGTTTCTTTGGCTTCCCTTCAGAGTACTGGACAGGTGTAGTGTATAATTCTGCATGAATATTGTACACATTAATATGCGTTTTTAAGTCAGGACCATCATCACGAGTCACTAATGATACAGATCACGTTCTTCATCATCACGGTCACAAATGCAGTCACAAATCACGATTCACGATCACATCACAAATCACAACATTCATTTTTTTACTAGTTACTTGGATGTATCGTAAGCCTGTTTTGTAGTATCTCTCCAGGCTTCACCATCCTGCCATTGTACTCATTAATGAGTGTTTTTAAGTTGGGGAGTTTCTGCTACAGCTCATCAGGGAAGTACAGCCATAGACATTTGCGTTCCCAATACAGTACCATATTGGTTATCTCACACCGTTTACACTGAATCATGTTCTTCATCATCACGGTCACAAATGCAGTCACAAATCATGATTCATGATCACGTCACGAATCACAACATAAATTGTTTTACTAGTTACTTGGTTGTATTGTAAGCATGTTTTGTAGTATCTCTCCAGGCTTCACCACTCCACCATTGTACTCATTAATAAGCGTTTTTAAGTTGGGGAGTTTTGTGCAACAGCTCATAGGGAAAGTACAGCCATTGTCATTCGGGTTCCTTCCCATACAGCATGTGAGTTACAGTACTGTAAGTAGTGGTGGTCGAAGTGGCCCCAATTTGCTCCATGAAGTGATTCACTGAGTAACGCGGAATCCTCAGAGAACTCCACAATGTGAAGTGGAGTACTTTGCTTATAATGAGGAACGCGAAGTCCAACAAAACCAATGACTTTGCGTTATTCAGCCTTCCCCAAACCACTTCTCCACCAATTTTAAGGTGAAGTACATTGAAATCAATGTAATTCTCCTCACGTCACCCTGTAATTGAGCTCCAAATGAAATTCTGCAATTATTCATGGGATTGCAGGTCACATGGGCTCTAGATTGTTCAGCACAGCCTCAGTTGTGGCCTGGGTAGTGCGTGTGTGCAGTGGTAGCTGGAGACAGTTTGGTCTCAGAACTCTGCGATTCAAAACCTCTAAAAGCTATTTAAAATGCCTTTTTGAGTAATATTTTTTGCTCAAAATTTAGTACATCGATCATAGGAAACCCTTCTGTGCTCGTATGATCAAGTGTTTACTGCTGTGTGTGGATTTCGAATGTTAATTTAGAACAGTCAATCTGTGTATTGTGAAGTGTGCTTTGGGGGTGCAGCGTATTTGTGGTGTAGGTAGATTAACTGGGAGAAAAAGGCAGTCTTTCTGTTTTCTTAATATTTTTCTTGTATAACTGTGTTAATGTACACACAGTAATATTTTCAGTAATTCTTTAAATTTTTTCGCTGATTGTTGTGGTGCAGCAGTGTGCAATTTGTCTGTTTAAAACATTTGGTTATATTACTAAAGGTTTTCAATTTGCTACGCATCACTTGAATGTGCGTGTGAGTGTGTGTGATACGTGCCATTAAATCAGACACCTTTTATTGTATTACAGAGTAACTGCAGCAGTATGAAGCTGCTATCCACCGCACCTGCATGAATTTTTTATACTGCTTTGTGGTATCTTTACTGGTAGTGGATTGTTACTGCCATGCACTAATCCCCCAAATGGCAAAATGTATTCTTTTCCAGATTTGGATTTGTGACTTGTGAGCACTGGTTAGGTGTTGTTGTGCCTTTTTGTATGCATCCCTTGAGCGTGCAGTGCAATCTTAATCTGTCTGTGCATTTACATGGCTCCATTAATTCTGGGAGACTACATTTCTTGTTACACTCTCATTTCAATTTGTCAGTACTGGGGGGAATTTTCTGGTAACAAGACAGTAGCATTTTGGAGATGCATATTAATTCTGGTGACTCTGTGTGTGACCTGACCACTGCGCGCATGATTGAGTGCGCCATTAATTCTGGGAGACTTTGCATTTCTTGTTACACTCTGATTTCACTTCATCAGCACTTGGGAGTTTTCTGGACACAAGACAGTAGCACTTTGGGGATGCACATTCATTCTGGTGACTGTGTGGGTGGAATGCTGCCAATATTGTTGTCACTCCACCTTACTTCACGTTTAAGGCGGAATGACAATGCAAAGTAATAATAACAAGGCGAAGTGAGCCTTTCCTATGGGGCACTCCAAGTAGCGAAGTGCCAACGCGAAGTGGCCACTTCACATTCACTTTGCCGGCTGATTTTAAATTAGTTGCATCTCTAATAATGGTGACTTTGGATGTAGACGCCCTATATACTAACATCCCATGAGGGGGGGCCTAGAAGCTATGGAACAGTACCTGCTATCACACACAAACACTACCCAGAATAAGACTCATTTTCTGATGGATCTAACAGATGTTCTTAAAAATAATATTTTTTGTTTGAAAATAGGAACTACAGGCAGATGAAAAGGACTGCTATGGGGGCAACACTTGCCCCCAGCTATGCAAATCTGTATCTGGCAGCATGGGAGGAGAAATATGTCTATGACAGTCAATTTAACCCTTACAGAGATCACACAGACCTGTATAGATGCTTTATTGACAACATTTTTCTCATTTGGAAAGGTTCAATGGAGGAGTTATCTGATTTTGCGTCTTTTTTGGAAGGGTCTAATCCTAATTTGAGGTTCAAAATGAAAGCAGCACAGGATAAGACTGATTTTTCTGGACATCACCATATATGCAAAACTGGTGATGGTTCCCTTTTGACAGATCTGTTCAAGAAATCCAGTGACAGGAGCAGCCTGCTGCATGCCCGCAGCTGCCATCCTGGTCACGTGATTAGGAACCTTCCAAAGGGGCAATTTGTCAGAGTGAGAAGAAATTGTGAAAGTGATGACCTGTACTTAGCTAGGGCAGATAAACTCTCTAACAGACTCACACAGAGAGAATACAGGGAAGAGGATATTGGTATGGCAAGATCTCTTACTGATATGACCCCTCAGGAATCTTTACTACTGCCCAAGAATAAAAAGAAAAAGGAAGATGATGTTATGACTTTTGTAACAACTTTCAGTAGAGGTACTAAGAAAGTTGCTGACATCATCAGAAATAATCTCCAGATTTTCCGAGGCACTCCACAGCTTCAGTCTTTGCTTACCAAGCCCAACAGGGTCTCTTACAAAAGGGGGTCCTAATCTAAGGGACCAACTGGTGCATAGTTACTTGCCCCCCTGAAAAACCTTGGGTATCAAGGTCCAAGCTCCTAATACCACTGGAGCCCAGAGCTTTGCTGCTTGACCCTGATTGGTGCAGTGCTGCTGCTAGTGGCCTGAGATTGGTCCTGACGGCCTTAGGCTGCACGGCTGTTGGAGCGCCTTTCTTCCGCCAGCATCTACCTCTCCTAGCTAGTTTCTTGTACTCGGTATTTTAGTCCCACCCCCTTCCCCCTCCTAGGCCACCTTTAAATACACACTCACCCCTCCCACACTGGGAATCCTTCTCCCATTGGATCAGTCCTTGCAGCCTAACCACACCTTCTCCTCACTAGCAGCTCACATTTCTGCTGCTAGTATTGCCCATATCAGTGTCTACCCTCACACAGGAATTGATCATGTCCTGCCTAAACTGGCATATTAAGTCGTTTGTAGTAGTGGTGGTAATTGTACTGCACTGCCCTGTTTTCCCTGTGATCAGTTTGTATCAATCTCTCCTACAGCAAGCACCTCCTTATGTCATGCACTACACACGAGGAATGACTACGGGTTCACATAATGTCAATACCTCGGCCCACTGCACCCCAATATGGTACATTGATACCTTCTTAAAGTTAATGTGGCCAGACCCCTGGTGTACCTTCAGCAAATGCTAGTAACCTACAACCTAACTGGTCATCCACAGTCCCCTGGCATCAGGAGGCACAGAAGAATAACAAACAAGATGATATGCAATATGCTCAAAACCTATCTCCTGAGAATTATCCTTATGCTGCTCCTGCTCTCTGGTAATGTTCACCCCAATCCAGGATGGAATGGCCTGATGGCGCATCCCCCCAAACAGAAGGGAAGGGTCTCTCACCCTCGCTTCCATCAACGCCTGTAGCCTCCTCAACAAGCTGGATAACCTCCATACATGGATACAACAACACAAGCCTGATATCCTCTCCATTGTTGAAACTTGTCTAAACCCTAGGATCCCAGACACTGCAGTTTCAATTCCTGGCTATTCCATATTTAGACAGGACAGGACTGCAAAACGAGGCGGGGGCTGTGCCATCTACCTAAGGGATACCTACATGGGACACATCATTCCGTCCCCTATCCAAGGCTCCCCATCTCTGATCCTCACCATTAAAGTTCTACTTGGGGCCCACAACAATGAACTTACTGTAGTCTCTCTTTACCTACCCCCTAAGGACCAAGCCGGTGGCTTCAATAGCATCATGGAATATCTAAGAAGCCTGCACCACAACTCGGAGATAATTATTTTGGACGATTTCTACATAAAGTGGCTTTTGCCTGAGGCCTGTGTTTATAAGGATGCTATCTCAGCACAGCACCTCACACAGCTTGTTTCTGCCACCACCAGGTGCAACTATAGGACTGGGATGTTCACCCTTCTTGACTGGATTCTGTCAAACCGCCCCAAATGAATCTCTCAGGTTTCAGTACTCCCTGACTCAATAAGTGACCACTCACCTGTCATCTGCTCCTGGGCTAACAAACTCAACAAACCCCCCCCAAAGCTAATACACACCGGGGTGCTTAAACAGGGGCATCTCCAGCTGCTAAAATCCCATCTATGCAACCTGGACTGGACACCAATTGAAACAATCAATGATACTAACAAAGTGTTGGATTTGTTCATCAACCGCTTCACTGCAGCCTGTGATATCTATGAGCCCCTGAAAAAGATTAAGGTCAAAGGTAGAGCTAACCCATGGAGAACTGCTGAGATTGTGGCACGGTTGAAACACAGGGACCACCTCTGGTACTGTGCTCGAGCAACACCTACACAAGGGAATGTACAAAAATATAAAGTTGCCTGAAACTACTGTTTTTTTTTTCCAATTGCTTAACCAGGTGAGACACACTAAGCTGAAAGCTTGTTTACAGGTGCAAACTGGGAGCACAGGGAAGTTAAGTGACTTGCTCAGGGGCACACAGTATGCAAGTGAGGGCTGTGGGATTCAAACCCAGGTCTCCAGATGTGCAGCTCAGAGCCTTAAACCACTGCACTATACTGCCTCCCACAACTGTACTCAAGTGATACAGAATGCTAAAAGCAAATATTTCAAGAAGTCACTAACCAACTCTTGGGGTAACGGTAAAAACTTCTGGAATAACCTGAAAGAACTCACAGGCAAGGATCCAAAGGCACCACTCACTATGCTCAACATTGTTGGAATACCAACGCTTGACCTGGCACTATTTCCAACACTTTCAACAATGCATTCTCCAACCTGGGCAGTGTCGTTCCACCAAACTTCTTTGATGCCCCTTCATCCACTACACCCCATGACACCGCCCTGGAGTTTCGCACAACTCCGCAGTTCTTCTTTAAAGAGATACCAACACATGTAGCCAGAACCTATATCAGCAAGGCCATCCAAAATACTGGGTACAGTGGTGACTCTCTGGACCTGAAGCTGATCTCTCTTGTTCCAGAAGAAATCCGTGAACCCCCGACAACGATCTTCAACCTCTCCCTAAGACTTGGGCAATTCTCTTCACTTTGGAAACTGGCCACTATCACACCTGTACATAGAAGTGGAGATAGGGCCCTACACACCAACTACAGGCCCATCTCACTCCTCCCTCCATCTAAAGTCCTGGAACGAATTGTCTCAGACCAATTTGTCTAATTCCTAGATAAGTATGAAGCTCAATGCCCAGAGCAGCATGGCTTCAGAAAAGGGCATAGTACCACCTCGGCTCTGCTGGAATTTACAAGTTTCATCCATGCCCCGCTTGACCAAGGTAACTATGTGGGGGCAGTATTTATTGTCCTAATGAAGGCATTTGACACTGTAAATCATCCACTCCTATTCAGGCAACTGTCTGCTATCGGGCTCTCCATTGATGCACTGCAATGGTTTGCTAGCTACCTTGGGAGCAGGGTCCAACATGTTATGATTGCCGGTGTCACCTCAGATGAAAAGCCAGTCCTCTCTGGAATTCTGCAGGGGTCAATACTGGGACCCCCCTACTCTTTTCCCTTTTTCTGAACAGCCTCCCTAGTATCTGCCAACAAAAAATACTACTCTATGCGGATGATGCAGTCCGTTCACAAGCCACCATGATGCCAAACTCCTGGAATCCCAGCTGCAGCTAGATTTTAAGCAAGTTGAAGATTGGCTGAGTACACATAAACTCATCCTGAACCACAGCAAAACTAAAGTCATGACATTCTGTCATGCATGCAGCAATTTTAAATCACTGCCCCTTTCCATCAAGAACCACTAGGGGACTTCACTCGAACATGTCTCTGAGTTCAAGTACCTTGGCATCACTCTGGATAGCACCCTCTGCTATGCTCAGCACATAGACAATGTAGCTAAAGCTGCAAACATATGAATTGGTATGCTCCACAAGCACAAGCACTGTATGACTACAGATGCCCTTGGATTGGCTATCTATAGCTCTGTCACTTCTGTCATTGACTACTGTCTTGACATCTATGGGTCTGCCTCTACAACTGCCCTCCACAGGATATCAGTGTCACTCAACAAAGCCTGCAGGCTACTAATGGGTGATGCCCACCCTAACACACACCTGTGACCTGTATGCCCAGGTGGGTTGGCTTCCTCTACACAGTCGAATACAATACCCGACATGCCTGCTAACAAAAAAGGTACTCCTCTGGCTCATGCCTCCAGGGGTTGAAAAGCTCCTTACTACCCATAATAGATCCAGCATACACGGAGTTCCCAGCATCTAACCTTCCAGGTTCCCAGGTGCAGGACTACAACGGGCCAGCGGGCATTTATGTACAGGGCTCCTCAGTGGTACAACACACTCAACAAAGAAGCACTTTCTTCCACTTTGCTTGGACCCTTCAAAAGGAATCTCTGACTCTACCTCACCATAACCACGCAATGTGATTGCTTCTCCTAAGGGACTAGCTCTCCATCCACCTGGTCGTTTCTGACCTACGACCTGTAACCATTAACAGCTAATCACCTCTTGGCACCAACTTTCCTGCTCTACCCATGCCCTCCCCCCACCACATCACTCCTGCCCTTTCCCCATCTTTCACACCACCTCCCTCCTCTACTACACCTTTCGGACATCTGCCACTTCTTCCCTAACTCTGCTTACACTACTTTTAACCACCCATCCTCTGGCAGAGGCCCCTCAGCTTGCCTACCTCTTCCATTTCCCCTCCTACCCTGCTCACCCCAACTGTCCTTCCTGTTTCATTTTTTTTGTTGTGTTACTCTGAGACTTCTTTTAAGCTGCCCTCTGAATTCTCGCTACGCTTATGACTGTAACTGTAAAATGTGTTAAGACTATAAATCATTGTCTGCCTTTGTATGTATGTTACCCTCATCCTCTGATGTGGAACCTTTGTAAATGAGCAGTTCTTGCTCAAAGGTATTTGTAATCCTAGAGTTTAATAAAATAAAAAATAAATAAATAAAATAAACACAAGTGGGGAACCAAAACATGCGGCAGTTGTAAAACATGCAGTTTGATAGAAACTGAATCAGAGTTCAAAAATCCTAAAACTGGGAACATGGAGAAGGTCAAGGGTCACATTAATTGCAACACTGAAGCTGTGATTTACCTCCTCACCTGTACATGTGGCAGGTACTACATAGGGAGAACAAAGAGGAAATTCAGGTTCAGAATTAATGAACATCTATTAGCTGTTAGAAATAATAATGAGAAATATGCCATGGCCATGCATATTAACTCACAGCCTAATAGATCAGAACATAAGTTCAAAGCTATGGGTATCGAAGCCATATCAAAGAATGTCAGAGGAGGTGACATGGAGAGTGTTCTGAACAAAAAAGATCAGGAGTGGATATATAGACTAGGTGGACTCAGACACCCAGGTCTGAATGGCAAATTAAAAATCTCTCCATTTCTGAAAAAGTAGAGCACTCCAAGGTTGATGTAACTGTATTGAAATAGTTAGGAAATGTTATTCCCATAACTTCAGCCTCCCCCTCTGTCTCTCTTCCCTTTCTCTCCTTCCCCCACCTTCCCCCCCTCCCCATCCACATTATAAGTATTTGACGTGGCACTCACAATAATGTTTGGAGAGTTTATTTTTTTAAAAGCAGTAATAATTAAGTGCAAGATGCCATTTTTTACAGCTGTGGGCAGAGTCTACTGCTGTTTTGGGATCACAGCCTTAAAACGGCCAATCATGGCACCTTCTGTTGGACTTTTGGAAGTATCCTTCTGAAAGTCCAATGGAGCTTGAAACACTCCGTCAAGATTGGCTGCTATGGAGTAACAGCCACATTATTTCAGCTGTTACTTCTGCATTCCAGGGCAAGAACTGTGCACGTGCAACTCACATACAGATGCAGTTCCATTGGCACTGCCATCTTGTGAATGGCAGAATGCCATTCTCTGCAACTATGCATGCACTAGTGCCGTGCATGTGCAGTTCCATCACCGTCACCATCTTTTAGATAGCACTCCTTCTGCACCCTCCCACTACTCCTGTCCTCCATGCTCCTTCCCGGCACTGGCAGCAAAGAATACCATCCCGATCCCTCCCACTGCTGCTGTCCTCCCCACTCCCTCCATTCCCCATCCCTGCACCAACATTGGGGGGCCCAATCCTCATGTCGGCATTATGTACCCCAAACTCATATGGCACACTGGGAGTCCACCCCAGTGTGCTCAAATTTATGTTCTCCTTGCCAACATCAGGGTGCCCAATCCCCGTGTCAGCATCATGTACGCCCGCACTTATGTGGCACACTAGGAGCCCATCCCAGTGTGCCCAAATGTATGTTTTATTTCATTTTTGTTCCCCCTCACCAACATCAGGGTGCCCAATCCCCGTGTCAGCATCATGTACGCCCCCACTTATGTGACACACTAGGAGCCCACCCCAGTGTGCCCAAATGTATGTTTTATTTCATTTTTGTTCCCCCTCACCAACATCAGGGTGCCCAATCCCCGTGACAGCATCATGTACGCCCCCACTTATGTGGCACACTAGGAGCCCACCCCAGTGTGCCCAAATGTATGTTTTATTTCATTTTTGTTCCCCCTCACCAACATCAGGGTGCCCAATCCCCGTGTCAGCATCATGTACGCCCCCACTTATGTGGCACACTAGGAGCCCACCCCAGTGTGCCCAAATGTATGTTTTATTTCATTTTTGTTCCCCCTCACCAACATCAGGGTGCCCAACTCGCTGTCAGCATCATGTACCTCACTTATGTGGCACACTAGAGCCCATCCCAGTGTGCCCAAATGTATGTTTTATTTCATTTTTGTCTCCTCACCAACATCAGGTGCCCAACTCGTGGTCAGCATCATGTACGCCCCCACTTATGTGGCACACTAGGAGCCCACCCCAGTGTGCCCAAATGTATGTTTTATTTCATTTTTGTTCCCCCTCACCAACATCAGGGTGCCCAATCCCCGTGTCAGCATCATGTACGCCCCCACTTATGTGGCACACTAGGAGCCCATCCCAGTGTGCCCAAATGTATGTTTTATTTCATTTTTGTTCCCCCTCACCAACATCAGGGTGCCCAATCCCTGTGCCAGCATCATGTACCCCCCAACTCATATGGCACACACAAACCCAGTGTGCCCAAATTTATATTTTTCCTGTGAATAAAAACACCACCCCGATGTGTTTGTTTGTTTGTTTTACCTGTAAAAGAAACAGACCTCAACATCGCCTCAGTCCCCTCTCCCATCCCCACCTCCCACTGAGATCACACCTCCCGTATGCCCTCTTACCCTATACTTCCCTCCAGAGGTTGACGCTGTCATCTTCTCTGGACCAGGACACGTCTGCACTTTTCAAAGTTGAACTACAAACTGAAGAATCAAAGGTAAGCATGCTATAATGGCAGTCAATGGGGTTTTCAGCTTATGTTGATAAATCAGCCATTTTTTTATTTTGGCCCAAAATTTTCAACATGGGGTTCTTGGGGCCCCAAATCATGAACACTGTCACTGTCATTTTGTTACTGAGTCCTGAAAGGTGATGTCACAGTAACTGTGCGGAATCACCTTTCAGGACCAATTAACAAAATGACGGTGCCACTGTTCATGAGGTGGGGTCCGAAAAAGCCCATGTTGCAAATTTGGTGAAAAAATTGCAAAAAATGACTGTTACAAGTGTGTGTTGAGCAGTTTTTACGCACTTCACCAGTTTTTAATATTTTCACTCCAGATTTTCAACATTGCCATTTTTGCACGCCTCATTATAAACAGTACAGCTGCCATTTTTCACATCCTGCCTAAAATGTGTTTACACACCTGTGGCACAGAATGGCATGGTTGCACTGCTAAATCGTCTTTTGGGACAAGTGAATGAAATAACAGTGGCACTCTTCATGAGGTGGGGTCCCAAAAAGGCCATGTTGAAAATTTGGTGCGACAACTCCAGAAAATGGCCAGGTTATACCCGGGCATTCATATTTTCTATGCACATATGTAACTTTGATCATTTGGCAGCTCATCACAGCCATATTAACTCTGGCTAGAATTTGTTTAAAAATGCAGACACTCATCCTTTTTTCTTGGTTCTTGTCCTAGCTCCTCCTGGCCCCTCGGATTTTTGAAGGGAGCTATGCAAACCCCAGGCAGATTGCTGAAGGATCTCTTAAAGAAAGAAACATAGAAACATAGACTTTGATGGCAGATAAGGACTGATTGGTCCACCTAGTCTGCCCATTTCCCTACCTAGGGGATAAGCTGCAGATTCTATTTAACCAACAGCCTATTTCTTCCTACCCCCCCCCACAAAAATTGTCTTATGTCTGTCCCATGCATTCTTGAATTCTCCCACAGTTTTAGACTCCACAACCTCCTCAGGAGGGCTGTTCCATGCATCCACCACCCTCTCTGGGGAAAAATACTTCCTCACGTTGCCCCTGAGCTGTCCCCCCATTATCTTCAAATTGTGTTCCCTTGTTCTTGCACATCTCTTTTTCTGAAAGATGCTACCCTCTTGAACTTTGTTGATTCCACTGAGGTACTTAAACTTTTCTGTCATGTACCCCCACTCCCTCCTTTCCTCAAGGGTATACATATTAAGCTCTTTTAGTCTCTCCTCTCATGGCTTCTCTTGCAGACCCTGCACCATTTTAGTTTCCCTCCTCTGAACTGCCTCCATCCTGTCTATGTCCTTGCGGAGATGGGGTCTCCAGAACTGGATGCAGTACTCCAGATGGGGTCTCACCAACTGTCTGTACAGGGGGATAACAACTTCCTGTTTTCTGCTGGTGATGCCTCTCCTTATACATCCTAGTATCCCCCAGCCCTCCTTACTGCCTTCTCACATTTCTGCCAACCTTAAGGTCATCTGATATGATTATCCCCAGGTCCCTTTCCATTTTTGTTGATGTTGTTTGTTACTACATCCCCCCCCATTGTGTAATCTTCCCTAGGTTTTTGTTTCCCAGGTACATTATTTTGCACTTATTTGCATTGAATCCAAGCTGCCATACTCTGACCATTCCTACAGCCTTGCTAAGTCCCTTCTCATCTTTTCCATGCCTCCTTGTGTACCAACCCTGTTGCAGTTCTTTGTGTCATCTGCAAAGAGGCATAATTTTCCTTCCAGTCCCTCTGCAATGTTTCTTATAAAGACATTAAAAAGGACTGGACCCAGTACTGAATCCTGCGGTACCCCACTAGTAACCCCTATTTCTTCAGAGTAGACTCCATTTACAATTACTTTCTGTGTTCTGTTGTCCAGCTAATGTTTTACCTAGGCTACCACCCTGGGACCCACTCCCAGGCTGGTTAATTTGACTATTAATCTTTTGTGTGGGACTGTGTCAAATATCTTGCTAAAGTCTAGGTAGGCCATGTCCATAGCCCCTCCCTGGTCTACTATTTTGGTCATCCAGTCAAAGAAATCAATTAGATTCATCTGACATGACCTTCCCGCTGTGAACCCATGTTAGCTTGGGTTCTGTGCCCCACTGGCCTCTAGGTACTCAATAATTCTTTCCATCAGAAGTGATTCCATTACTTTCCCTACCACAGAGGTCAAACTGACAGGTCTGTAGTTTCCTGCCTCTGTCTTGGTCCCACTTTTGTGAAGGGGAATCACATCTGCCTTCCTCCAGTCCTCAGGTACCACACCATCCTCCCACGATTTGTTAAAAAGGGTAGTCAGTGGTATCACTAGTTCTCTGCTTAATTCTTTTAGAATTCTGGGGTGAGTTCCATCTGGCCCCATTGCTTTG
This sequence comes from Neoceratodus forsteri, assembly GCA_016271365.2. Taxonomy (NCBI): domain Eukaryota; kingdom Metazoa; phylum Chordata; order Ceratodontiformes; family Ceratodontidae; genus Neoceratodus; species Neoceratodus forsteri. The sequence goes on along the minus strand of CM057452.1, from coordinate 1,548,839,080 downwards.
TCCACCTTCAGTTTTAGGAGTTCTTTCAGAACCCTTTCTTCTGTGAAAGGACTGGGATTGACCTCCCTGTCCAGAGTGCTTCTGTTAATTGGATTAGGCACCTCCCCCATCTCCTTTTTTGTGAATACTGAACAGAAGTATTCATTCAGTACCCCTACTTTTTCACTGTCCCTCTCTGCCCACCCACCGTCCATTCTATTCAACCTCACTATCCCTCCCTTTGTCTTTCTATGCTCCCTGATATACCTATAAAAGTTTTTATCCCCCTTCTTAACTGAGTTGGCTATCTTTTCCTCAGTTTGAGCCTTTGGTATTCTGACTACCCTCCCTGCCTCCTTCTGCCTTAACTGGTACAGTTCTCTGTCCTGCTCCTTCTGTGTTTCCTTATACTTCCTAAATGCTATCTTTTTCTCCCTAACCTTCACCGCCACCTCTTTTGAGATCATTGTTGACTAAGAAATTGATCACCAAATAGTAGGATCACTTTATTTCACTTAACTGTTTTGATTTGTTTCACTAAGGGTTTGTTGTAATTGATTTATGCAGCCATTAATGTACACTGATTAGCAATGCAAACTGATTGGTTACTATATTTGAAATATTGAATTGTGAATGGTTGATGGATTACCTCAAAGTGTATAAATAATGTTCTTGTTTGAACCTCTGTATTCTCTGATGAAGCCCACATTGAGGTGAGTGAAATGTAAGAACATTCCTGCATTGCAGCCTGCAGTCGGCATATGTTGCTATTAAATCAGTTTAACTGAAGCAGCAGTCTGCGAGTCTTCTGTGGTGGTGGTGAGTGCATTACCTCTTGTACCTTCTCCATTTTGAAGTGTGCTTTTAACATTGTAGCAGTGTTGCAGAGAACAGAGACTTTTGGGAGAACCCTCAAGGAAAAAAAAATCTCCAGGCAAAGTTCAATGAAACAAAACGTTGCTTTGCTTCAGCTTCAAACAAGAGTTCAAAGTAGCTTACTTTTACAGAGCAAATACAAAACAAACATTTTTAGCTTGCTTAAGCTCTTCAGTTCACAGCAGCCCTGATCTCTCTCCCTCTCTCCAGACCCCAAATCCTCCTTCTTGTTTTTTCTGGTTTCCTCCTACTGTCTCCCAGGTGAGGCTCATTTGTGCCCCTCCCCTCCACAGATTTCCAAGCTTCCAGGCAGCCAGTGCATATTGCCTTTAAAGGTATACCATCAAGATTACAACAGAATAGACGTGCAATCAAAAACCACACAGTAAAAACAGCGTGAACGGTTTGGAGTTTATTTAATCTGGTGCGATTTTTAACTGTGCATTTTTGGGGTGCCCATGCAGTGCTGTTTTTTACTGCCCAGGTTTCTACAGGGTGATTAATATACAGAACCCCTTTAAAGGGCCAGGCCAGAAAGCAGAAGGGATGGGTCTCAATCCACCCTGTCCACCTGCTAGTACCTTAGTGGAAAGGGGGTCCCAGGTGAAGGATGCATAGACCCCTCCATATGCACTCCCCCTTAGAGCTATACCCATGGCATGCTCAGCACTGGCAACCATTGACCTGCCCTCCATGGAGAAAAACTCAAAATAATTACACAGACAACTCCCCCTTAGAGCTATACCCATGGCATGCTCAGCACTGGCAACCATTGACCTGCTCTCCATGGAGAAAAACTCACAATAATTACACAGAGAACCCATCATGTGATGCACCTGGAATGAAGTTAACTACAGAGCCAGGTACCACTGGATGACTCTAGAATTAGTGTCCTGTATTGCATGCAACCACTTGAGTGGTGCATTGTCAGTGACCAAGGTGAAACATCTTCCCAACACATAGTAGCGCAGGGCTACTATAGTCTACTTCGGCTGCCAGACACTCTTTCTCTAGCATGGCATACCATTGTTCCCTGAGAAACAATTTTCTGGACAAATAAAGAATGTGGTGAATCTCATCATCATATTCTAGTGATAAGACAGCTCAACCCTGCTTCTGAGGCATCCATGTACAAAATAAATGGATGGTTGAAATCAGGACTTTGTATGACAGATCCCTCACACACCACACTTTTGATAGTTTGGAAGGCCTTCTGACACTTTACCCTATATGGGGGCAGCCATTTTAGTCAAATCAGACAGTGGGGCAGCAAGTGTGGAAAACTCCTGAATGAACTGGTGATAATATCCTGTTAAGCCATAGATGCACCTAATTTGCACTTTGGTAGTTGGTACAGCGCAGTCAGCAATGGCTTTTACATTATTAACAACTGGCTGTACATGCCCATTCCCAACCATGTATCCCAGGTATTTCCTTTCATCCTAGGGCACATTTCCCAGCACTGGCCATGAGACCTGCCTCCCTGAGTGACTGAAGTACCAGAGCCACATCCCACAGAAGAGTGTCCTAATCAGAGCTAAATATGACAACATTGTCCATGTATGCTGCTGCATATAACCCATGGGATGGAGGTTTCGATCTATCATTCCATGAAATGTTGCTGGGGCACTATACAACCCATAGTGGAGCACAATAAACTAATACCAATCAAATGGGATGACAAAGGCCATTTTCTCCTGGGAGTCAGGAGTTAGTAGGATTTGCCAATACCCTTTCAGGTCTAGGGTAGTAATGTACTGAGTCTTACCCAGTCAGTCCTGAAGTTTATCCACATTAGGCATAGGATATGCATCAAACTTGGAGGTGCATTGGCTTTCTGGAAGTCAATAGAAAACCAAATGGACCCATCTGGTGTTGGGACTAATACAAAAAGGTTAGACCAGTCACTCTGCGATTCCTCAAAGACTCAGTTCCACCATAGAGTGGCTCTCTTCCTGTACCATCTCTCTGACTTTTTCCAGAAGCATATATGGCAGTTGGTGGATACAGACACCTGGGTCTGTGTTTATGTGATTGTGGATCACATGAGTTCATCCCTGTTTGGGGGAAAACACATTCCCAAATGTTCTTACCAGTTGCTGGGCTTCATTTTCTGGTCAGGTTGAGTTGTTCATCAAATGGGACAGGGCTTGATTCTTTAAAAATGTAGGATCTAAGTCAAGGATTCCATCTTTAGTGTCCTCATCCATCACCTGATTAGGGTCATGTAAACATAGAAACATAGAATTTGGTGGCAGATAGGACCGCTTGGCCCACCTAGTCTGCCCATTTTCCTACCTAACAGATAAGCTGCAGATCCTAGTTAACCAACAGCTTACTTCCTCCCTCCTACCCCCCCACTAGGACTGCCTTATGTCTGTCCCATGCATTCATGAATTTTCCCACTGTTCTTGACTCAACAACCTCCTCAGGAAGCCTGTTCCATGCATCCACAACCCTCTCCGTGAAAAAATACTTCTTCACATTACCTCTGAGCCGTCCCCCCTCTATCTTCACATTGTGCCCCCTTGTTCTTGCACATCTCTTTTTCTGAAAGATGCTACTCTCATGGACTTTGTTGATTCCCTTGAGGTACTTGAAAGTTTCTATCATGTCCCCTCTCTTCCTTCTTTCCTCAAGGGTATACATATTAAGCACCTTTAGTCTTTCTTTGTATGTATATGTATATATGTATGTGTAGTATGTATATGTATGTATGTGTAGTAGGGTCCTCTTTAGGTTTCTATGGGTCAGCTAGCAAAATCTCCAGCCCTTTCAAGAGTTTTAACAAATTAACATGATAAAATAGTTTTTTCCTTTTTTCAATCAGATTGTAATAACTTATAATCAACTAGCCCCACTTTTGCTCAGGACCTCATAAGGTCCTTGCCATTTATCAATGAGTTTACTTTCTTTGCTAGGGAGCAGAAGTACTCCGTCGCCAGGTCTGGACTCCCATAGCCTAGCGCCATGGTTATAGTGTCCTGGCTGGGTTTTCTGTGTTTTGGCAAATCTGCCAATCATGTCCAGTCTTTCTCTCATTTGCAATATATATTAGAGCACATTGGGAAGACTATGTGCCTGTTCTTCTGATATCTCTTTTACGAGATCCAGAATCCCTTGAAGTTGTCGCCCATACAAAAATTCAAAGGGAGAGAAACCCATGAACGATTGTGACACCTCCTGTACTGCAAACATTAGATAGGGTAACAGTTTGTCCCAGTTCTTGACCTCAGCTGTAACATATTTAGACAGCATAACTTTTAAGGGTTTGTTAGACATTTCAACTAAGCCATTGGTCTGAGGGTGGTACATCGATGTCTGGATGGGCTTAACCTTCAATAAACACACACTTGCCTCATAAGCTTTGATAACAGTTTGGTGCCCTGATCAATTAAGATCTCCTTTGGCAGCCTAACTCAGGAAATTCCTTTAACAGTTATTTGGCTACTGATAGGACTATAGTGGCGCACATGGGAATAGCCTAGGGGAATTGATGGCATAATACATTATCATCATAATATACTGATACCCTGCTGAACATTTTACCAGGTGTCCCACAATATCAACCCCAAATATTTCAAATGGAATATCTGTTACAGGCATAGGGATCAATGGGACTTGCTTTATACTTCCGGCAGCAACCAACTGGCACTCCAGGGAGGAAGCACAAAAATCTGCCACTTCCTTCCATATGTTGTACCTGGCCAGAAAAAAAACAGGCAAGTATATGCTTCTCAGTTTTCTCGCCCATGACCCGCAATAAGTATGGTATGAGAAAGAATTTAATACTTCCTGTCTTGCAGACTGAGAGCCCAAACGGTGATAGTATAGAATTCCCATTTGTTTTCCCTATTCCACCCACTACAAAATGTCATTTTTCAGTTCAAACCTTGGAAACATTTGTGCTTTTTGTTTATCAGACACATTACCATTTACCACAGCTGGGTTCTGATAAACACTTTTAAGAACCTTAAATTACCGCATTTTGAAACATGTCTGGCCTGACCTCCTGAAGTGCCTCATGACCTCCTGTTGATGTGAATGCCAGTTCCTCATCAGAGTCATTTCTGATCTTACTTGAACCCAGTTCCTTGCAGTCCCCAACCATTACAATCTTGAACAGAGGGGTTCCCTTATTTTTCTCCCTCCATTTCTGTTTCTGGGACTTCTTGGTCTTCGCTTCTGGGCCAAATAGTTTAGCATCACTGAAGGGGAATATTTGTTTTAATACTGCCAGGTTTTCCTCCTCCTCCTGTGAGCATAAACTTTCAGAATTATTTTGTGTGAAGGCATGAAAACCTTCCCAATTTTAGCCCAGGACTACTGGCCAAGGTAGGATTTTTTAAATTTCCACCTTTATTATTCCTACCTGGTTGTCCATGTTTAGCCACACTGGAGATTTAGGATACGTATGGGTATCCCCAAGTACACAGGCAATTTTTATAGATTCTTCCCAGTGGCTTAAATTGGATTCTACCACAGATTCTTTAACCAATGTCTGCCCACAACTTGGATCCACCAGAACCATAACTGTTTGGTCACTCACCTGCACCAGGACCATATATGGATAACTGGAATGGGGTCCACTCTTGTGGTCCATAGCTACACATTCCACAAAGTCACAGTCCATACTGTCACAAAATTTTACAGATATGCCCACATTGCCACAGTGAAATCATAATGGCACTATTAGGTCATTTACCTGTAAACCTGCCATCCCCCCCCCCCCCTCATTTGGGTGACTGGGGGCTGGGATCTTATGACTGGAGGAATTACACTAGATTCTGTGGTGATATGTTTTGGGCATGAAGGGTTAACCATTATTTCAGACCTTGACCACTTACCCATGCCAGTACATTTATTCCCATTCCCCTATTGTCCTTCTTCCCTTCTTCCCCTCTTCTGCAGGAATCTTCCCACTGATTCACCACCCAAGGTTCATTACAGGTTCCACTCTTCTTGGTGTCCTCTAGTCTCTCTACTTCCAAATAATCCTCTGTGATCTTGACGGCAGCGGCAAGGTTGATTTGCTCATAACGTTTCACCCAGTCACGTACTTTTTTGACAAAATGTTTGGGTACTGCTCCAACACAATTAAATCCAAAATGTCTTTTTTAGAACATACCTCTGGTTTTAACTTGGGATTGGATGAATTGTACGTTTTAGTATTCAGCCAAATATTGAATAGTTGATAACAGTATTCATCAAATAACAAATCGAATATGAATACGTATATGAACAGTGATTGAAGACAAAAGGCTTGTAGTCTTTATTATTTTCATTTTTAGCTTTATTTCATTTTATTTATGACATGTTAAGCTATAATATAAAATCAAAGTGAAATAGTAATGGTGAGGTAGTGACAGTCACTGTACAAAATTGCATTTGGCATTTCATATTTCATAGCTTCAACTTGTGCAAAATTATCAACTAGCAGCTTTTTGAGGGCAAGGATATATTAGGGGCCAGATATAGGTGGTGGGAAGCTTGTTCCAAATACAAAAATGACTATTTGGTGTTCAGACTGGTTTCAATTAGGTATTCAACCGAATATGAATAGTTGGGGTAGGCCACTATTCGGATACGAAGTGAATATTCATCCCATCCCTAGATTTAACCACTGGGTAGCCAAGTCTTTTAATTTTTGAGCCACAACACTGGGTCAGGTTCTAGCTGTAAAACAAAATGTGTGAAAGTTCCATCAATAACATTCTTCAGTTATCCCAATCCAGTCGAGGATAGCCACCTTTACTTGGTCATAGTATCTGATAGTGGCATCATCAAGGCTTTGATAAGCAGCTTGTGAATCTCTAGTCAGCTATGGAGCAGTGTGAGCAGCCCAACTTTCTCATGGCCAGGCAACTATCTCAAAAGTCATAAGGCTGGCTTCAGGGTCATCCTCAGTACCCAGTTTTGTTAGCATAGGGTGAGGTCCTACATCAACTAGACTCCCTGTGACCTGGTGCTGGGGCACAGTTCCTGTCAACGTTTGCAGCACCTGCTTTGTAAACTCCTGCTGTTGCTCTCTCTGTGCCTGCCATTGTGATTGCTGCTTATCTCTCTCAGTCTGCTGATGTGCTTGTTAAGCCAGCCAGTCTGTTTTGATCTGGGCCTGTGGTGCTTGCTATTCTGTCATTATCTGGGCCTGTTGTGCTTGCTGTTGTGTCATTATCTGGGCCTGTGGTGCTTGCTGTTGTGTCATTATCTGGGCTTGTTGCACTTGCTATTCTGCCAGCCATTTCAGTACTTTGTCTGAGTCCATCTTACCCCTATTTAGACAAGTGATAGTTCAATCACACTGCTACCACCACATGTGGCAGTGTTGTAGAGAGTAGAAACTTTGGGGGAACAATTCAGAAAAAAAACTCCATGCAAAGTTCAATAAAACAAAATGTTGCTTTACTTAAGCTCCAAGCAAGGGTTCACTTCAAAATAGCTTACTTTTGCAAAGCAACTACATAACAAAACTTTTTAGATTAATTCAACTCTCCAGTTCACAGCAGCCCTGCTCTCTCCCTTTCTCTGTCTCCAGACCCCAAATCCTCCTTCTTGCTTTCCCTGGTTTCCACCTAATGCCTCCCAGATGAGGCTTTTATGTGTCCCTCCCCTGCAGGGATTTCCAAGCGTCCATGCAGCTATGGCATATTGCCTTTAAAGGACCAGGCCAGAAATTAGCAGAGCTGAGTCTGAATTCACCTTGTTCTCTTGCTAGTGGAAAGGGGGTCCTGGGTGAAGGGTGCATAGACTCCTTCACAAACATTTATATCAGCTACAATTCTACTTAATATAGCATTTTCCAATTTTGTGTGGTAATTACTTAATATAACATTTTCCAATTTTGTGAGGTAAATATTTCTTACTTTTTTAATTTGGAGATAACCTGTTACACATGGCTTCAAAGTTTGACCATTCTATCTCTGAATACAGCAATGTTTTCAACATCATCTTAGTCAACACTAGGTAGGAATTTTTACAAGCGCTCCCCATCATTTTCCTGCAGAATTGTTAAACCAGTAATATAACATTCCACCAAAGGTATGATCTCATTGAATGCCAATGACTCTTTCTGGAGTTGAGTACATAGCATACCATGACATCATGGGCATTCAGCAATAATGGTGTAACCATGGCAGTCTTAAAAGTATGAAAAATATTTAACAATGAGCATGCAGTACGGCTCCTACTGTCCATGCTTATAGTAGCAGTGACAATGGCGTCAAAATGGATGGCTAACATTTAATTTCAACGGTGACCATATTCCCTAAAATGAGCCACCAAATAGTGGTAGGTTCTTTCAGTTTAATTACTGAGTCACCAAGTAAATTTTGAATACTTTGTAGCATGCTGTAATGAATATCAGAAGCTGAAAACTGGAATTAGATGAAAGGGAACTTCTAAACTGTCTCATGTAAGGTAATTCCTTTGTTGGATCACTGCATGCCAATACCAATTTATGTGCAAGGCAATGAAAATGAATTAGAAATAGGATTTTGCTTTTTAGCTTCACCTCAACACCATGCCTGACACCGGTCATTGCAGACGCCCTATCTGAACCCAGGCTCGCAAGTTTACTACATGGAATACCAACACGCTTTACTGTCTCCAGTAATATATGAGTAACAGTTTCTGCTCACCCATCCGATATCCTAAGGTTGCACAGATACCAGACCTTTAGAGGTGAAGCCACATTCTGTCTTCCTTGCATCATCCTCATCAATGTCACAGTCTGTAAATTTCATTTTGCTAAAGCTACGCTCTGCGGGTTTGTGTTGACAGTAAAATATTCACACAAAATAAATAAAAATAATGCCATGAGGTGGAGCACAAACCAGACAGCCATAACGTCCTGTTTAATGTACAAATGTTTATGAATAGCTTATTGTTTGTTTTCAAGTTATAATTAGGAATGAGTGATGAGGGGGTTAAACCACTTTACAGGCTGTACCTGATAAATCATGCTGACCTACTATATATGCTAGTTCTTTTTTGCTTATGTTTCTTTTAACCCCCGTTTGCCAAAGTTGCTCACCTATGCTAATGGGACACACAGGGGTAGGCAGTGCACTCCATCACTAAAGCACCAACATTTGTACTGTGCCTTCACGGTGCCACCTGTGGTCATAATCACAAAGCTGTAGCACTGCAGTATTTTCTAGTTTGACTGAGCCACTGAGCGCACACTAGCCGGCTGAAGCCCACTCCTTATATCTGAATTATGATGACACAAAATAGGGAAAAGGATGCAATTTTATTAATAATTACATTTATTTATTTAGATTTTGTTTACCGGGTAAGCCCACTGAGACCGATGGTCCCTTTTTCAGGAGCGACCCGGAGTTAGTTACAGAAAAGGACATATTGAAAAACAATTAAATACAGTATACAGTAGTTACATTAGTTACAATTGTTACACAGTATTACATTTGCTATATTTATACAGGGGTAGTAATCTGGTTCACAAGCAGACTCACATATTACATACAGTGCGCATGCATTCACATTATGTACAAAATGTACAATATTTACATCAGTGAACATTGGAAGCAGTGTATAGGAAGTAACCAGTTTATGTATGATTGTCCATATTAGAATTCCATGACAAATTGAAGGATTGTTCAAAGCAGTGCAGCAGTCAAACGAAAATGGCATGGGGTGCTAGTGATTACAGCCACAGAGACTAAGGTTGAGAAGATATAGTTTGAGTCCATTTTTGAACTGGGTAAGGGTGGTTGAGTTCGTCAAGCTAGGTGGTAGGGAGTTCCATAGGTGGGGGGGGCAAATTTGAAAGAACGATTGCCGTAGTTGGAGCACATCCTAGGGATGTCGAGGAGGTGGATTGCAGTTGATCTAAGGGTTCGGGTATGTCTTTTGGGAGAGAGTAGTCCTCGAAGGTGGGGAGGGGGACCATGATTAGTGAGCTTGAAAGTTAGGCAAGCAACAGGATAGGCTAGTTTGTGCCGGAGAGTGGGCCAGTTAAGTTCCTTTAGGGCCTATACATATTGTGATTAGGGAAGTACAGGCATTTGTTTATATCAATTCATTTGTAGTCAACTGTTCATGTTCAGGAGATAGTAATACACTGTAGTTCAGCACCCCATTAACATGTAATACAATTGTCTACCAAATACAACATACATGTACAGTATAAAGGAATGCTATCAGATTACTTATTTATTTTATTTAGTAAAATTTCAGAATTAACACCTATGAGCTATTAGCTCTTTTACATAGGTTCCACGTCAGTAAGTAGGCAGATACAGATACGAACAGTAATTGAATACAGTAGGTAGACAGTTGACATAAAGTTCAAATGGTTGTACAAACAAGGATTTAAAGAAAACAGAGGACTGATGGGCATTGTACAATGCATGCCACACAGTAGTTCCTGACAGCAATACACCAAGCAACAGAAAGCTGTACAATTGGAGAAATATCAGCCCAGGTGAACCTTGTCCACAGCAAAAATCTGCAAAGGGATTAACTGAGAGGCATAGTACAGTGTATGCCAGACAGATACTGTAGGCACTACCCAAAAACTTCATATTTGTTGTACAAAATAGAGTAAAAGCCTAGGAGGGCCTTGTCCAGGGTAGAAAATTGAGAAAAGAGACAGTGGGGAATGGGACAGGAGTAGAGGTGTGAGAAATGGGGAGGGAGAAATGTGGGGTGGTGAAAGAAGGAGGTAGGGGAAGAAGGAGTGAGAAAAGAGAGCATGTGGAGGAGAGCAGTAGGGGTGAGAAGAGGAAGGGAGGGTGGAAGGAGAACAGGGTGGATTAAAAGTGTATGGGAGAACATAAAGAATCGAGAGGACACATTAGTACCACTGTAGCCCATTCCCTATCTTGCATCATAACACGTATTATTGGACAGGGATTCAACACACTGTAGGCAGCCCAGACAAACTCTGAAGTGTCATGGGCCAGTTTGTAAGTTAAATAACTAACTGCAGCTTAGGGCTCTCAGTAAGATGTTTGATTTAAGGGTCCTGGAATCTCTGGAAAAAAATATGGGCATTTTAAGTAAAAGTCTGACAGTTCCCCAGAATTTTGGAAAAGTCCCCAAAGAAGTGCAGCATCATTGTTGCACCCACCCCCATTTCAACTGCCAAATGACACAAAGTACTGTAACCTAAGCAAGAAATAGCTTGCAAAATGCAAGCTATTTCTTGCATTGTATTTACAAGTGCCAGTCTGTCATTCCCCTTCTTTTAATATGTGCTAAATCTATCCTTCCACCCAGTCCTTTAGTAAGCAACCCACACATCCCCATCTAAGTCACAGCACCCCCTCCTTTAGTAGCACCCTAACATCTCAGCCCCACCATCCCCCCATATTAAGAAAAAGCTTGAGTAATACCATCCTCCCTGCTCAGCCCTTACCTATTGATTTTAGTGCATATTATCGCATTTTCAGTGCATATGTTAATGCCCCACACAGTGCCCCAATCCTCATCTTGCTTTTCTCACCACCAGACCTGAAATCTGATAATCTCGCCCCCCTCACACAAAACATGATGGGGCGAGAAGAAAGCTGAGAATTGGCACACAGTGTTGGCATTAAACTATGTATTACAATTAAGTGAGGGGTCTTAAAATTAATAATTAAGGTCTGGGTGGAGACAGTGGTGATGAAGGAGTCCTGGACAGTGAAGAATGCTTTACAGGGATCAATGGAAAACATATGAGGTCGCACCACGATGGGGTGCTCTGGTTAAACAATCAGCATGAACATGACAAAACCAGACATCTCACCTCCACAAAACATACTGAACAATGCAGACTTTACTTAGGCTTAACAGGCATGTTTTTACAATAAAGTAAAGACTTTCTTTGTTTATCTGCAGTGTTCAGTATGCTTCCTGGAGGTGAGATGCCTGGTTTTGTCGTGTTCATACTTTTACAGGGATGCATATTGGGTGCAAACACACATCCTGAACCACTCATTGGGTGTAAAGGACATGGGTACCCATTTACCTGAGAGCCATAGCAGCTGCTACATTACTTACCGCCCTCTCCAGGATGACCACTATCAAAAAGTTGGTAACTGCCATACAAGCCTAGCAATAATAGAATACCATGATTATGTTACTGTTCTGTCAAGCACAATGTGGGGTGCCATGGGGCTCTAGGTTGGGGGGAGCATAGCCAAATGCCACGTGCCAATAGGGAATCAATGACTGACCAGTAACACAAGCATTACTAGCAACACATTACTGTTGTTTAAAACAAAAAATTGATTATTTTACAGTTTGTTTGTATCCAATTTATGATTTCATTAACCTCTATGAGTATGTTTACCTAGCATTATATACACCACCATTATGTCACAACAGAATCTAAAAATTGCAATCAAAAAGCAACATTTTGACAACCAATATTTACAATTGTATTAAAAAGTAACCAGTTGCATATTATTTAAGATAGTTAACCTCCCCTCAAACATAATATATCCCTAAGGGGAACAAACATGGTGGATTGCCGCACAACGTAGTACTGTATATATAGTGTTTTATACTGTAGCTCCTATTTGTCATTACCAGATTCCAGTGCCATACCTAGAATATATATGGATTATGCAGCATATTCTTTATGTTGTTATGGATCAAGTAATAATGAACTAAAACTATTAATTGCTCCTACTACAACTAACTCCTTACATATGCTCTCAGAGACCGGTCACTTGCTCAGATGTCAGCCACAGTTTCCAGGAAGCAACCATTCATGCCCTGGTGACCAGTGAAAGGGTGGCAGAAGCAACCAGACAAAGATGATATTATAAAAAAACAACAGGCACAATATGTAAAATTCCACTTTTTGGGTGCAAAATCTAGTCAGGGACTTCCCCACAATGCTATGTTAAGCAGTCCTTCACCAACATTTCTCTTCAAGTTAACAAGATGCTGACATGCCACATGCTCAATGCTGGCAAAACATGTCAAGGAGTTGAGTTGCCTGTCATAGCTAGCAGCTAATTTAGACATACATTAAAGGCTTGTGAGCAGCATAAAAAGATACAGTAACTTTTATGCACAGAATGAGCTAAGCAGCTGCAGAGTGCTGCCCCTAAAATAAGATTAATTGGGACGGCTGCAAATTAGGGATTGGCGTGGCAGGTGCTCTATTTATTTATTTATTCATTCATTCATTCTTTGGTAACCAGGTAAAATAATAAGATGGGGGTGGCTGTCTATATGTAATCACAGTGACTCCATCCAAGCAACTGCCAGCAAAGTTACTGTGAGTACATCTAGACAACCCACTCATTAATATCTACCTATAGTGCATGCAGCACCATTCCTACTTTGTGTCATCATTAAGCTTATTTTAATGGTGTGGCTGCAGAGATAGGTGGCCATTCTGCTTGTACACAAAGTTACGGAGTGAGCATTATGGGCTAAATATTTCTTTTGATACAGCACTCTGGCTTAATTATCTCCTAATGCAGCAACTTTCTTTGTATGAGTTCTATACTAGGTTTGTGGGCAGGAGAAGGCATTAGTCCATCGGGCCTGTCTCCCCTGTAAGTCACTTTAGTCCTTAAGATCAAATAGATACCTGTCCAACCTATTTTTGAAAATATCAAATGATTCTGCATAAATCACCTCTTTTGGCAGTGTATTCCAGAATTTATGTACCACGTATGAAAAGAACCCTCTTCTGCTATTTCTTGTGATATGTTTCAATTGGATTTTTTTATCGTGACATCTTAAGTTAATTTCCCTAGTGTTAAATTTCAAGTTAAAACTATCTATTAATTCCCTGTCTTTACAGAATTTATACAGTTGAAGTATGCCACCCCTCTACCTCCTCCTCTCCAGTGTATATAGTCCTAACTCACCTAGTGGGCGACTTTCTTGAAATACAGTAGTTCAGTCCTTTAAATAGCTGGTCTCGACCTTGAAATCCCACCTCACCTTTGACACTCATTTTTCCTCAATGGTCAAGATCTTCCATCAGAAACTTGGAATGCTGTATCACCTCAAGCCCTATTTTATGCCTGCCTTCCACCTTGTCATTGCCTCCTTCTCCTCCTTACTTCCAGTTACCTCTTACAGTGTCCCAGTCCTCCACTCTGCTCAGGTCTACCCCCTTAACATGCTAAAACAGTCTTACCACAGAACAGCTTGATTTGCCCTTGGCACTAATGCCAGAGATTGTGATTGGTTGGGCATCCATGGCACTCCAGACATTACCTCATGGGTTTTAGCCCATCTGATAGGCTAGTGATGCACATGACCCTAGATCAAGTTTCTAATCGTGCATCTGATCAGGCAACAAGCACACCAGGAATCCCTGTCTGCTCCATACAAAGGTAGGCCTTGAACTTATAAGAAGATATAATTTAATCTGAGGCTTACTAGAGAAAAGAAATGCAAGCGATGTGTTTTGTTTTTTTGTACTGCCCAATATGGGGCTATATAGAGAAAAAATGTGAAGAAGGGATTTGGTATAAGAACAACTATCTAGTCTGCCTGTCTCTGTTTGGTTGTTTTAAACTCTGCAGAATCAGAGGCAAGATTTAGCCTGGAAGGCTTACTGCAGCTTATACCATTTGCTCAGTGCCCTAAGCTTCATTTTTGTTGTTGCAATGCTTAGTTAGATGTCTAAGGATATCGCAAACGCTGCGATAGCGCGTTGTTGTAAAGATAGACAAAGAGTGTTTCATCCCCAATTTAAAGGTTGTCTTCACCCACTAAGGGTTGTATCTCTGGTTAATTTCCTTTTTGCCACTTGGTTTAGCGAGGAGAATGTCCGTGGTTTGGCCTTGGACCTCTGACCTTCGCTCGGTCCTCGCCCAACGTGGTCTCCCGTTTCTCTCCCGGCCCTTATCCCTACCGTGACTCGCCTGTTGGTGTTTGTTGCTGCCCCCGCTCATCCCAGAGGCTCCTCCTGACTCCCTCACTCCTCCTGAACTGCGAGGACTGCTGGGGCTCATGTTCCCAGCACGATCCACAGCTACATAACCACGTGCCTGCATCGCGCATGGTAGGCGTCTGGCCTACCGACTCCACGTGGCTCCCTGCCCCTCCCCCGGGCCTCCTGCGGTAGACACATGCTGCCTTCTTCCTAGGCAGTCACTCTTGAGGACTCCTTCCAGGGAGAGGAGGAAAAGCAAAGAGGGGGGGGAGTCTGGCACCTTGAGAACAGCGAGAGAGCGACTGCGGAGAGTGTTTCTTCCTCGGGGCCCCAGTGCCTGCAGCCAGCGTTCCTCCCTCTCCAGGGGGGGAGGCCCTATCAGTAGCCAGTCACCTATCCTTAGGGGGAACTGCTTCGTCTAGGGCTCAGTTCGGCTCCAAGGACCCTCTTAGCAAGGCAGCCCACATGCCTCCCCTCTCTTGCGGTCTGGATTCGGGGGACGGCTCAGGCCTCACAGCCCCTCATCTCTATCTCTCTCTTTCTCTCCCCATCTAGAACCCAGCCAAATGGAGAGTTGCAGCTGGGGCAGTATGCGCGACCACACCTGAGGGGTCCCTCCCAGAGTGACCCCCCCCGGTTTACGACTCACCAAGGCACACAGGTGCCTGTCTCTTCCTCCTCCTGGATCCCTCTCACAGCAACGCGGGTGTTAGGAGATGGCACTCCCTGGACCACCTACACTGCTATGCCATGGGTCCCTCCCCATAGTGACCCATGTACGCCTGTTTCTGCAGCAGAACCACCCGGTAGAGTTGGCCATCCCATCCCACGTCTGCGGGGTCTCTTCCACAGTGCCACCCACACTCTGGCTAGCCTCCCAAGGAATCTATACAGACGCCAGGCAATTGCCTGCCATTCTATGCTGAATCACAGGGGACAAAAAGGACCCCCGAAGGGCATTACACAGCTCTAATCTAAGGCCTTTCTTCTCTCTCACCAGATGGTCAAAGCCAAGAAGTGTTCTGCTTGCAACGCTACCCTCCTACCCCAAACCCCAGAGCCCCTCTGTGCCACCTGTCTACTCGACGATGATGATTCATCCATGGAACAAATGCCCCCCATGGGGCCCAGCAACCCGGGGCCCAGCTGCCTCACATGGATGGACCCTAGCTCCCTCCTGATCCAGAATCAGCAGGCCGCGGTCGCCATGATGGAAAGCCAGCAGAACTTCATGCTGAAAATAATGGAAAAGCTCAAATCCCCCACCCAATACAGAGTCATTCCAGTGATCCCGGAACTGGGCAAGGCAGGGGGGCAACCGGAGGAGCTTCCAGACCGCAAGGACACCTTACTGGAGAATCCTTGCGAGGACACCGAGGAGGACAAGGACATCCCAGAGGAGGAGGATGGGGTAGAATCAGACGAAGATGAAGTGGAACTCCCGACCATGCCGTCTCTCACTTCAAAGTTGTGTTCCTTTGACACAGTGCCAGGGCTCATGAAGATTATCAAAACCACTATGGGGTTCGACATCGAAGAGAGTAAGCCCGAGTCGAAACTTGACCCCATGATACAACTGAAGGTGTTGAACCCAGAGACTTTTCCAGTATGCCCAGCTATTGAGGATGTCTTCAATAAAGAATGGCAATCCACGGAACCAGGCAGAATGCCGAACAAGAAGAACCTGGACAGAATGTATCCGGTTCAAGAGGAAAAGTCTGGTGCCTGGTGTAAAGCCCCCACCATCGATCCTCAGGTAGCGGCCCTCAGCAAAAGGACAGTGCTACCATGTGGATCAATAGCCCTCAAAGATCCTACAGACAAGAAAGTGGAGGACATGCTAAAGAAGGCATTTGAAATTGAGGGCACCGCAGCAAAAGCGGCCACTACTGCCATCTACACAGCCTGAGCACAGATCCATTGGCTCGAAGAACTTCAGGAACAAGCCAACCCAAAATCCAGGGAGGCAGAACTCTTAGAATGCACCTTAGATGCTGCAAAGTACCTTGCCGACATGGCGGTAGACATCCTGTGCCTACACGCCAGGGCCACAGCTATCACCAATCGTGCCCAGAGAGCATTATGGCTAAAATTGTGGGACACTGACAATGAATCTAAGACTTTATTGCAGAATTTGCCTCTGGAGGGGAAGTATGTGTTTGGGGAGGGGCTACAGGATTACCTAAAACAAAAGGAGGAGGGTAGAGACCTCCTTAAGAGTAAAGCTAGATACAACTACCTTCCCTCATCGAGGCGGAGATTTCGGAGTGGAAATAGGCTATACCAACCCCGCAGGGACTCGGCACAGCACAATGGTTCCTTTCGAGGCAGAGGGGCATCCCACAGTCCCCGTAACCCCTACCCACAGGCCTATCATCCGTCCTCCTTCAAAGCCCGCAGTCAAAAACTCGGGGGGATGAGGTAGAAGTTACAGGGAGAAGCAACAGTGACTACGCCCCTCCAACCGTTCACAGTCAGGGACCCTACCCACCAGTAGGGCAAAGACTCTAGTTATTCTAACACCTTTGGTTCAACACAACCTCGGACAGGTGGGTCCGGGAAGTGGTCGCACGGGGGTACTCCATAGAGCTGTCCCACCCCCAAATCCCCCACAGATTTGTATCCTCCCCAATAGCCAAAAGAAAGGTCACCCCTCACCAGGTCCAACGCATCTTGTTGGAACTAGTCCGGAACAGGGCCATCCAGCCCGTTCCCGGGCACGAACAAAACCTAGGGGTCTACTCAATATTCTTCCTTGTACCCAAGAAGTCAGGAGAACTCAGACCTATTCTAGACCTAAAACATCTCAACCAGCATGTGGTGTGCCACAGATTCAAAATGGAGACAATACGATCAACTCTACGCGGTCTCCAGGTAGGCGACTACCTGACATCCATAGATCTAAAAGACGCTTATCTTCACATCCCTATCATTCAAAAACACAGGCAGTTCCTCCGTTTCCACATCTTGGGCCACCATTTTCATTACCAGGCCTTACCATTCAGCCTCACTTCAGCCCCGAGAGTGTACACCAAGGTCTCCATAGTCCTGGTGGCCAGACTCAGAGAGCAGGGACTGGATATCATACCATACTTGGATGACTGGCTCATTCGAGCACGTTCCAAGGAACAGGCCCTACAGGACACAGCGACCGCCTTACAGGCACTTGAGGAGCACGGTTGGGTGGTCAATCGGGAAAAGAGCCATCTTATTCCCACACAGCAGACTGAGCATCTGGGAGCGCTGATCAACTCGGCCCATGGATGGGCAAAACCGTCCCCCTCGAGGGTCATCAACCTGATGACCCTGGCCCGTCAAATGAAGGGCCACCACCAGACAACCATGGGTCGCATAGCCCAGTTGTTAGGATGCATGGCATCATGCATAGATCTCATACCCTGGGCCAGGTGGCATATGCGCCCGCTCCAGACATACGTCCTCACTCGGGGAGCACCGAACGAACACAACCTGCATGTCACTGTCCTGCTACCACCATCAGTGAGACTCTCACTAGCATGGTGGACAGTGGAGTCGAACCTCACCAGGGGAGTTCCCCTCGAGGCCTCCTACATGGCCACAATAGAGACAGATGCGAGCCTGTCCAGTTGGGGGGCATGCCTGGGAGATTCAATGGCCCAGGGTCTATGGTCGCCAGTGGAATCCAAGCTGTCCATCAACATCCTGGAGATGAGGGCAGTATACCATGCGCTCAAGGTTTTCAAACCCCTCGTATGCGGCCAGTCGGTCCTGATACGTTCCGACAATCGGGTCACAGTGGCCTACATCGAAAAGCAGGGCGGTACCAGGAGCACAGCCATGCTGAGGGAGGCAACATCAGTCCTCAATTGGGCTCAATCCAACCTCAGCCATCTAGGCTCAGTACACCTCGCAGGAAAACTCAACATGCACGCGGATTGGCTCAGCAGACAACAGGTGCACCCAGGAGAATGGCGGTTGCACCCCGATCTATTTCAGATGATCCAAAGTACATGGGGACCCATAACCATAGATCTCATGGCAACATGGGAGAACTCACAGGTCAAGGATTATTACTCGCGTTTTAGGGAGAGTCACTCCCAGGGAACCGATGCCCTATCCCAACCTTGGGGTCAGGATCATGCATATGTGTTCCGAACTCTCCCCCTAATTCCCCAGGTACTAGCCAAAATACAGGCATCACGTCACACCATCATTCTAGTGGCCCCATACTGGCCATGAAGGACATGGTTTGCCTCCGTTCACGAGATGTCCTTAGCCAGCCTCGGACTTCCTCACCGAGCAGACATGCTCTCCCAGGGCCCAGTAGTCCACCCGGCCCTGCGGACACTGAAGCTCATGGCCTGGCTCCTGAGAGGAGGGGACTAATGGAGGCAGGCTACCATGACTCTGTCGTCAGTACCATATTACAGTCCAGACGGACCTCCACCACCTCCACCTAATGTAGACTATGGTCTATATTCTCGAGGTGGTGTCAAGAAAGAGGTAAGGTACCCGAGCAGACGGACATGGCTACCATCTTGCTATTCCTACAGCAAGGAGTGGACAAGGGCCTAGCCCACTCTTCCCTCAGGGTACAACTTTCAGCTATAGGGGCGGCTACGTGGCCCATTGGGGGTACAGCTCGGGAGCACATCCTGACGCCCTGCACTTCCTGAAAACGGTGGAGATACTCCGACCAAAGACGCAACCAACTATCGCACCTTGGGATCTCCCACTGGTACTCGACTCCCTCAGCTCGGCGCCCTACGAGCCGCTCCAGGAGGCGGACCTATTCTGGGTTGACCTCAAGACATGTTTCCTAGTGGCCATCTGCTCAGTCAGATGGATCGGAGAGTCAGGGGCTCTATCGTGCACAGAACCCTACACTGTTTTCACCCATCAAGGAGTCCGTCTACAAACGGTACCAGCTTTCCAGCCCAAGGTGTCCACTGCATTCCACAGGGAACAGCCCATTGAACTACCCACCTTCCCTGCAGACACACAGCAGGGCACTCGGTCGGTCCCGCATCACCTGGATGTCGGATCCACCCTCTCCATCTACATAGCCAGAACGTGGCCCCTCCATAAGATGGAAAGATTATTTGTCGTCGCAAAGGGCCAAAGGCAAGGCAGGGCAGCCTCCAAGTCCACGATCGCTGGTTGGCTAAGGAGAACCATTCAGAATGCTTACCTAGCAAAGAAAATGATACCCTCTCAGGGTATCAAGCCCCATTCCACCAGGGCAGTTGCCACATCCTGGGCAGAAAGGGCCAACATGTCCTCCGAAGACATATGCACGGCAGCTACTTGGAGTTCCCTGCACACGTTCTCTAGACACTACAGACTCGAACAACTGCATGTTAGGAGGGCGGTTCAGGGGCAATGTGAGGAAGTATTATTTCACAGAGAGGGTAGTGGATGCATGGAACAGCCTTCCTGAGGAGGTTGTGGGGTCTAAAACTGTGGGAGAATTCAAGAATGCATGGGACAGACATAAGGCAATTCTTGTGGGGGGTAGGAAGAAATAGGCTGTTGATTAACTAGGATCTGCGGCCTATCCTGTAGGTAGGGAAATGGGCAGACTAGATGGGCCAAGCGGTCCTTATCTGCCGACAAAGTCTATGTTTCTATGCCATCCAGCCCACTTTCACCACACAGATCCTCCTAGCAGCAACTTCTTCCCCTCACTCATAGACCACTCTGCTCCCTCCCTTGGGAACTACACTGCTTCTTATCTACCCATGAGGTAATGTCTGGAGTGCCATGGATGCCCAACCAATCACAATGGGCGTTTACTCACCTGGTAAAGGTGATTGTGTTGGTTGGCATCCATGGTACTCCAAGGCCCTCCCTTCAGAGTGCTCAGAGTGACCGGGACTGAAAGTTCTTTAACCATTGCCAGGCTTGGGGGGACAGCTGCAGTGAGAGTCTACAGTCAGTCCCTACGGGATCGAGATTAGATTGTAAATAATAGGTATAATAAATTCGGCCTACTGGCCTCTGAGACTGCGTCATAGCTAGCATCTTTCTTTCATGCTATCATTTTTGGTCTTCCTTGCATTGTTGTTTTTTTCTCTTGCATTTTTACTAACCTTGATTTCAGCTATGGAAGATTCGAACTGGAGAGCAGGGGTTTCTGGGACCTGGATATACTAGAAATTTGATCTAGGGTCATGTGCATCACTAGCTTATATGGTGGGCTAAAACCCATGAGGTAATGTCTGGAGTGCCATGGATGCCAACCAACACAATCATCTTTACCAGGTGAGTAAACACCCATTACCACTGCACTGTCCTTGGCTCACTGGGCTGGCCTTTTCAAGCTGGGTTGCAATTCCCCACCCTCTGCCTGACTTTCAAACGTGTGCATACTTACATTCCTTCTTGCCTCCTGCCCATCATTCAATGTAAACCTGTAACTAGACCTTTACAGTCTACTGGCTTACTTTTGTTCTCTATCCACTAAACCTAAGCCTCAAGTATTACTGTTGTAAATCATGCATTTTACTTAGAGCTGGTAAGATTCCTATTTAACAGTGTTTTAAGTCTACTGCTATAATTCTGTTTCTCTACTTCCCTGCCTTTCCGAATTTAGGAACATGCAATAATTCCCTTTTGTTAGTGAAGTTTATTTAATTTTTACTTGCTCTGAATTTGCTACTCTCTTGTTTAAGTTTCCTGATGTAATCCTAGTTTCACTATCCTTTCTGCAGTTCCTAATTAGATGCCTGCAAGTATTCCTTTCTGACTAGCTGAGTTCGCTTAATTTTAACTAGCACTGACTCTGCTACTCATTTCCTTCAACCCCTTAAAGCTGCAACTCCATTCTGAGGGTACATCAGCTCCTGCTTTACTTTGTAGCCCCTCTGAATTCGGAGTCCATTTTCTTCTCTTTCCCCCCAGCCATGCTCCCATTTCTGTGAGCAGTAAGGCTTCTCCTTTCTTTGTTCTGGCAGTGAATCCTTGGTGCCAGAGCCCACCAGCCCATTAGCAGTCTCCCTGTAACTCCCCCTCACCCTCCTATTTTTCTCACTCCCTCCCTGTTCTTTTGTTTAAACCCTTTGCACACCCCTGATTACACCATAGCTCAGCTGAGCAATTACTCTGAATTCTACCCTAAGTTCTGATCACCACTCACTTTCTCTCCCTTTAGGTTCCTGCCCCTGACCAGGGCATCTTGTTGCTTAGCAGCCCCAGCGCTCCTCTGATCCAGCCACTTGCTGAAAACAGCCCACCCGCCTGACACACAGGTACGGAAAGCTACAGACCCGGGGAAGACAGGCTATGAAGCAGCCTTACTGATTGGGGGTTGCCAAAAGACTCTGGCACCTCACTCACTGGCTATTCTTCTTGCTCTGGCCCTATTGGACTGCAGCCTATTCTTTAAATTTTGGAGCACTGGCACTTTTGCTATAGCTGCTATTTTCAGAACTTAATCTTTACCAGGACAGAGTATTTTGTCCCACCCACCTTCCCTGGCCCCGACCTCTATCAAATACACGTCCTCCCCCACAGGTCAACACCCACTAGCCCTGCTCTCTCAATTGGTGCACACCACCGTCACTTCTCAATTAAAGAGACTATTCCTAAATTTGCATTACTTCCCTATGTACAACTGGCTGTACTGCTTCCCACTCTGTAATATTTCCATAGTTTAGCCTTTCAAACCAGTCCAAAATCTTGCTCTCCATCATCCTTTCTATCAGATCCATACTGCGATACTGCAAACTCCATAACCACTTTCCCCCCATCACTGACCACTTCTCTATTTGGTTAAGATGAATTACTTCAGTCTTACCCCTCTGCTATTAGCTCTCATCCTTATTTCTACTGGCAGCACCAGTGCCACTACTACATTGCTGCCCGACTACACAGCACTGTCTTGGGTTATACCCCTTACTCTGTGCTCTAGTATATCACATACTGATATTGTCCACACTCAGATAGTCACCCTTATGCCTCATGAGGCCATACTTGCTGCTTGCCCACAAATACTTTACCCACATCTTATACTGTTCCTCATCCCTGTAAGTAACACCTCCCAAATTATGCCTTACCAGTCGTGTCCAAAATGTACTTCCTCCCAGAGGAGTGCTAGTTTTAGTGTTGTGCCCTTATCTAGTAATCCTCAGTTTGCAAAGGGACAAAAAAGTACCCTTCCCCCCACCAATTACCAACTTAGTCTTCACCTGTACTAAAGTAAAACCATGTATATCCACAACTAGAAACTGTGCAAAGGCTATGATACACATAAAATGGCAAGCAATAAGGCTGGCCTGCCTCCTACTACTCCTGTCGGGTTATGTCCACCCTAACCCCGAACCTATGTCATACTCACAGGGCCCTCCAAAACATCTCCCCGGCTTAACTATAGCCTCTATCAATATCTGTAGTCTGCAGGCAAAATTTGACTCAATCCAAGTGTGGGTCACCCAACACCAACCTGACATCCTATCTGTAGTGGAGACTTGGCTAACCCCTAGAGTCCCTGACACCACCATACAACTACCTGGGTACAACATGTTCAAGTATGGCAGGCTTGGTAAACATGGTGGTGGATGTGTAATATACTTGAAGGAACACCTCCGGCGTAAATGCTGTCACACATTACAACCAAGTGCAATGCCCAACTGTTGCCTGTAAAGATACTGCTTGGCAAAATGGGAAAACATGTACGGTTGTATCTGCCTACATCCCACCTAAGGCACAAGTCAGTGGTTTTAAAGCTACTACCAACTACCTTACTGGGTGCATTCCTGGCACCAAATTTATTATGTTGTGGGATTTCAACATAAACTGGATCTCTTCAGAAATTGGTTCTTATAAAGATATGCTAGCCTCAATACATGCTACTCAATTAGTGAGCACTCCCACTCAAACAAACTACCAGACTGGCACAAGAACCCTCATCAACTGGCTGACCACCAACCACCCTGAAATAATTAGTCACCTTACAGTGCTCCCTGATTCCCTTAGTGATCACTTCCTTATCCTCTTTACCTGGTCTAATAAGACCCTCAAGGTCTCAGCCAAAATCACTATCACTAGACTACCAAAAACAGGGAAGCTGGACAAGCTAAAAGTGCACCTAAGTAGCCATGACTGGAATTTCTTAAACACCAATGCTGATGTTGAAGATGCCCTAGAACACTTTATTCGCAAATTTAATGAATCCTGTGATATACAGCATATGATCCACTCACTAAGCGTAAGATTAGGTACCCTCAAAACATGTGGATCTCCCCGCAACTACTTGACGTCATGAAACACTGGGATAACCTATGGTTCAAATCAAGAAGTTCTGGCTCAGCTGTTGACATCCAGAAGTATAAGGAGTCCTGTAATAGCTATACATGGGCAATCCGGAAGGCCAAAAGCTATCACATTAAAAGTGAGCTGGAAAACTCATGGGGGGGAGACAGTAGATGTTTCTGGGAAAATATCAAAACCCTATCTGGTAAACCCAATAAGACACCTCCTTCTTTAATAAATGTAGATGGTATTCCCACCCAGGACCAAAGGACTAACACTAAAACTTTTAATAAGGCAGTCACTGACCTGAGTGGTGTCCTACCTCCAGATTTCCCTCTCCCTCTGAGAAATAGTAATCTTACAAACACCTCTTCCCAGCTAGGTTCCCAACCCCCTTTTACCATAAAACAGTCACCCCATCTGTGGCCAAAAGTATAGCACAAAGGTACTTGGTAAGTCAAGGTCTAGTAATGATGGGCTTGATCTCAAGCTACTAGAACTTACACTTGATGTTATCCTTACTCCTCTCACCAAAATTATAAATGTATCCCTTGTTACTGGGAAGTTCCCATGAATCTGGAAGGCAGCGATAGTCACAACTGTACACAGGAGTGGTGACAGAACTAATCACACAAACTATCACCCTATATCTATACTCCCCCCAACCATTGAAGGTGCTGGAACGTATTGTTTCAGACCAACTAGTCGAATAGCTAGACAAATACCAACTGCAAGGCTGTCAACAGCAAGGTTTCTGGAAACAGCATAGTCCTTCTACCGCACTTGTGGAATTCACTGGTTACATCCATAGTGCTCTTGACTGGGGGCTCTTGGTGGAGGCTATGTATATAGACCTCACCAAGGCATTCAACACAGTTAATCATGAGCTGCTCCTCTGCCAATTATCTACTACATGTCTCTCCCCTGAATTGGTGACCTGGTTCCATAGCTACCTCCAAAGGAGAATACAAAAAGTCAAAATTGGTGACATCTGTTCTGATAACCACTGTGTCTCCATGGATGTGCCCCAGGGTTCCATCCTTGGACCCTTGCTTTTTAGTCATTTTATTAACTGGCTCCCCTTAGCCATCAGTGACCAAGTGCTGCTCTACACAGATGATGCTGTGCTTTATTCATGCCACTCAGACCCTGCCGAGCTGGAATACCAGATGCAGACTAACTTCTCCAAGGTTGAAAATGCTTCTTGGACTCAAAGCTACTCCTAAACTATAAAAATACGAAAAACATGTGTTTTGCTTCCAACCACAATAAACATAGGAACTACCAATTACATGTTGTCAACAACCAAAATTCCCCCCTAGAGATGGTAAACCACTTCAAATATCTGGGAGTAACACTAGATAGCACCCTGTCCTACTCCAGTCATATCGACCAAGTTGCAAAAATGGCAAACGTGAAGCTGGGTCTACGCTATAGAAACAAGTGCTGCCTTATGAGCGATGCCCTAAAAATAGCAGTGTCTAGCTCTGTGCTGTCTGTCATTGTCTACGGCCTGGTGATATATGGTGCTGCAACTCCCCCGGCTCTTAAGAGACTTAAAACAACCCTCAACATAGCCTGCAGTCTTGTGTTGGGTGTGCACAGTTTAACCCACACTTGCGAGCTATGCAACCAAAGTAGATGGCTTAACCTAGATTGCTGCATTTGGTATCAGACGTACCTGCTCACTAACAAATCAGTACTCTGCCTTACCCCAACTGGAGTAAGGAACTTCCTCAAACAATCTAACATGTCCAGGTGCACTAGGGTCTGTAATGGCCAAACCCTGAAAGTTCCTTTCTGTAGAACCTCTCAAGGTCAAAAGTCCTTTGAATATCATGCACCAATCTGGTTTGACTCTTTCAGTGAAGAACTACTTGTGGAAACCAAACTTGATCTATTTAAAACAAAGATCTGCTCCACGCTAACCCTGGCCAGTGCCTGTGACTGTGACTCCTAGCTCCCTCCCTCCTTCTCTCTATTGCCTTGACTTTCACCTTTCTATCTCTCCTTATCCCCTTCCCTCCTCCTTCTCATCTCATCTTCCTTTAAGTTCATCTCCACTCTCCCTCTAATTACGACACTCCCTGTTGCCAATACCTCTCTGGACTCATTTTAACCGATGAGTAAACTGGCCCTGTTGCCCTTAGTTTCCAGTACTTACTCCATTCTTCTATATTTTTCCACTTTACCATTATGGTTTCCTCCCCCTCCCTCCCATCACACTCATCTCTCTTCCTTTTTCCCTTATCCCTACCCCTCTCCCTAACCACCTCCTGCCTTACCTTCCTCCAACTTTAGCCTGTAGGACCATATGTTCCTCCTGCAATCCATACCCTGTAATAAATTGTACCAAATTTAGCACTTCATATATCTTGGCTACACTCCCTGAGGACAGACTTGTGTTTGCACTTTGACAATAGGCCTGTTCTTCTTTGAGCAGACCTAGCTACTTTGATATTTTTTGCAGCAAGTTTGTACAAGCCTGCTTGCTTATCTTAATTAGTTCATGTGATTGACTTAGTCTGTTCTTTCATTGCTACTTTAACTGTATGTAAAATTGTTTTACTGTTTTCTTACTTGTCATGACATGGAGCCTCTGTAAATGAGTCTATGACGCAAAGGTTTATTCCAACATTAAATTAAATAAATAAATCCCATCTAGCAGTGGGTCAGCATGCCTTTGCCTTCTCAGGTTCCTCTCTTTGGAACTCTCTTCCCTCCACTGTCATGACCTGCACCTCTATTCACCTGTTCAAGCATTCTCTCGAATCTCACCTTGTCTTCACTCAGCTGTGTACCTGCTCATGTTGACCGCTCCCCTTATCTCTCTTCACTCTCCCCTCTCTTGCCCTCTTTCTGGGTTCCTTACCTGAGCCTGCTTATCCTCCCTTTATATTCTATGCTGTGTTCTGGTGCTATGCAAGTCGTACTTTGATTGTCTGGTTGGTCTCAGTTGTAAAAATTTCTCATTGTGCCTGTATACTCTGTATTCAGTTATACCTAATTGTAAATATGCTTTGCTTAGTTATCTTAAGTACACAATTCCTATATCTTGATATGAATGCACTTCTAATGCATCACAATATTATATTGTTTATTTTAATAAAATTATTACAGTGTCCTCCGAAACTAAGATCCTTGGTTATCAGTATCCCCTGGTCATTCTCAGAATCTACTTTCTTTAGCATTTTCCCAGTAGACTATAATTCTTGTTGTTGTTATCATGGCCAAGGTGCATTACAATGCACTTATCTAGATTAAAGTTTGTACCATTATTTTGTGTCCATTTTTCTATAATTACCAGATTTTTTTCTCAACTAGTTATCTGTTCTTGAGTTTTCACCACTGCCCCCAGTTTGTATCATCAGCGAACTTTGTTGTCCAATCACTGGTTTCTCTATTCAGCTCAGAAATAAACAAGCTAAACAAGACTGAGTCCAACACAGACCCCTGAGGGACACCACTCGTCACCCCAGTTCAGATAAGTTTCCCCTGACATGTACCACTTGAGTTCTATTCTGGAGCTATCCAGAGATCCAATTTATTATTTTCTTATCCAAGCCCATAC
This sequence comes from Neoceratodus forsteri, assembly GCA_016271365.2. Taxonomy (NCBI): domain Eukaryota; kingdom Metazoa; phylum Chordata; order Ceratodontiformes; family Ceratodontidae; genus Neoceratodus; species Neoceratodus forsteri. The sequence continues at coordinate 1,548,811,565 of CM057452.1, read as the reverse complement.
TAGATAATTTTATAATCAGTAGGTTGTGTGAGACTTTGTCAAATGCTATTTGAAAAACTAGTTAAATAATGTCAACAGGTTAATTTAAATTAAGAGTTTGTCTGACCTTTTCATGAAAGACTAGTAAACTGGTTACACATGATCTGTTTTTTTTAAACCGCATTGAGTAACATCAAATAAATTCTTTCTGTTCATGTGTATCTCAAGCTTTTCCTTGATTAATGTTTCCATTATTTTTCCCCAAGATTGATGTTAAGCTTATTGGTCAACAATCTGAAGGGTAGGATTTGACTCCTTTTTTTTTTTTTGAGTTGCACACTGCTCCTCCCATTTTCTGCCTAAACTCCTGACCCCCATCTCACTCCTCTGGACTTACCGTCCCTTAGTTGATACCCCTTGGCTTAACCCCCAGGGCGGGGCTATGGTGCAGGGCAAACCCTCGATGGGAGAAGTTCTCAGCAGGGAGTACCCACTGACATTGCCTCCCTGGCTTTCCCACTGTAACTGGTCAGTGGGGAAGAGCTGGAGGAAGTGACCAAAGCCAGGAGCGGGCATCATTTGTGGTGGCTGCAATTGTTGTATGTTGTTTTTCTGCTGGAGATGGGGATGAGCAATGATGTCCTGCATCTACCCCACTCCCCACAAGTGATGACACTGATACAGAGGTACCCCCAGCATCTGCCAGGGGTCCATATTGTGCTGGACACTCAACCCCCTCCCCCCAGGGAAGGAGAGCAGTCCCTAGGAAGCTCAATACTTCATCACCAGCTGGCCCTCTGACATCCTGAGTCTGTTCCAGAACCCGGGTGATCAGCATCCCAGATGGGTGCCCTGCACTAGTGGGCCAGCTAAGGATTTGACTCCTTTTTTAAAGATGGGTACTACAGTTGCTTTTCTCCTGTTGTCTAGGATATCTGCTGTCTTGATGGACATACAGTATTAAACAGTATCATCAGTGGTGCTGCTATCCATTCTCCTATCTCCCTTAACAATCTAGGGTGGAGTTCATCTGGTCCTGCAGATTTTGTGATATTAATTTTGTTTAATTGTTTTTTTACCTCTGTTACATTGATATTGATATTTACCAAATTGATGGCTCCTTCAGTTATACCATTGTCTGACCCTGTATTGTCAGCCTGAACTTTATCTGTCTGATTATATGCCGAGAAAAAGAACCTATTACAGTATAAGCCACTTAATCGGGATGCATTTAAAGGGGACGTTCGCTTTAATGGGATGATTCTCTGGGCATCAATTGAGTGGCTTTACTTTATAAAGCATTGGTACACTTTTAAAGGAGACTAAAAATCCCTTTAATGGGGACAATTATGTCCAAGCGTGATCTGTCTTCCCCCTATTAGTGGTTCATCCAAAACAATTAACACCTGTTAGCACTAACCTTAAATGGTGGCAGTTACTGCTAACTTCATGCTGTGTCTCTTGCTCTTGCTCACACCTGTCAGGATGGATGGTAAATATGTTGATCTACCTCTAGCAGATAAAATCAAGGTTATTGATGCCTTACAAGAACCAGGAGCTTCTATGGCGAAAGCAGCAAAGCTCTTTAACATCTCAAACAGCCAAGTTGGCTGAATTAGCCTTAAAAAAAGAGAGAACTTGTGCATGAGTGGCAATCCAACCAAAGCCCAAATCACAAAAGGAAGCATGAGAGTAAGGACACACAAACAGAGGATGCCCTACAAATATGATTCTCCAATGCGGTCAGTAAAGGTGCCCACATTTCTGGACCTGTCTTAAAAAGAAGCAACTGAGATAGCCACCCATCTACAACATAATGATTTTGTGGCTACTGATGGGTGGCTATCACGCTGGAAGGGTCACAGGAACATAGTTTGCAAAAAAGAACAAAGTGAGTGAACCGACTCCCACGACCAATCAGCGTCAGAATGGACAACCACTGTTTTGCCCTCTCTCATAGCAAATTATGCCCCAATCGACATTTTCAATGCCAACAAGACAGAAGTTTTTTACCATGGTTACCCTGACAGGGCCATAGTCAGTATGATTTAGACTTGGTTGGGGGAAAGAAGGCCAAAGACAGGGTGTTACTAATGTGTTGTGCCAACATGATTGGCACTGAAAAACTTCCATTGCTGCTCACTGGAAAGAGCAAGTGACTATGATGTTTAACAAAAGATCTGTCCACCCTACCAGTGCAGTATGTTAGCTCAGCAATGCCTGGATGACCGCTGCCATATTTTCAGACTGGTAAGAGACATGGAATAGCAAACTAAGGCAGTGAAGAAGAAAGTTCATCCTATTTGTCAAAAAATTGCAGTGCCCACCCTGCCCACCTTGTAGGTCGATTTAGCAACATAGCCTTGCACTTCCTCCCACCCAGCACAACAAGTTTAGTTCAACCCCTGGACATGGGTGTTATCCGGAACTTGAAGGGGCACTGACACTCTCTTTTTTCAGAGAGAATTGTGGGCATCATTGACAGCGGCACCACTGCCTTAGCATCACAGACTGCCAGATGAGTTAACCTACTTGATGCAATCTATATGCTGCATAAGGCGTGGACCGCGCTCAAGCCCACCACAATTGCAAATAGTTTTAGAAAACCTGGCTTCATTTTGAAATCCCCAGACCCCTTAGAAGATGTACAGTCACCAAAGAATCTAACAGAGGAGGAGGAGTTAGTATGTTTTGTGGACATTGACATCGACGAAGCAACGGAAGAGGATTTATCAGTGGGGACACTCTGCAATGCTGTGAATCCTATGTAGAACTCTAAAGATGAGGAGGAAACAAGAGACTGCGATCTCGCACCCAACACCATTTTACACAAAGAGGCACAGCTACATATTGGTCCACTCAGAGATTGGTATCTTCAACACGGCCGAATTATGGAATGGGAGCAGCTCTTCGACCTTGAGGGACAGATAATAAAGGAAATGGTGTCAGAGGCTAAGCAGATAAAGATCACTGACTTCTTCAGTGGACAGCAAGATCCAACACAGTGAGACCCTGAAATCCTGAGACCCGAAGAGAGATAGGTGTGATGCTGGTTTTAAATTAATTTTCTGCCTAAATAAATAAAGTTGCAGTTTTAACTAGAGACACAGCACTAACTCACAAAGGAGCTGTAATCACTAAGTGTTTTTGTCTGTTTTATGTTGTTTTATATTGTCATATATTGTTGGCTTGTTTTTGATGTCGGCTGTATTCCATTAATGTTCTCTTCTCTTAAAGGAGACGACCACTTAAAGGGGTTAAAATGCCCTCCACAGAGCCATCTCCTTTAAGCAGTTTCAACTGTAATTGTATCTGCCATTGGTTTTGGTTCGGTTACTTCTTGGTAACCATCCATTAAAGGTCCCATGGATCTGTCTATAGTTTTGATATTCGCATAAGCAAAGAACAACTTTCCATTGTCCTTTGTATGGGTGATTTTAAGTTATAGTTTCCGTCTTACAATTTTAATTAGTTTCTTTCTGGTAGTCAACTATTTTTTGTACTGCTGTGTATTGTTAACTATTATTATCCTGTTTCATGGCATTATAAGTTGATCTTTTCTTACCTAGAAACATAGAAACATAGAAGTTGATGGCAGATAAGGACCTCAAGGCCCATCCAGTCTGCCCATTTCTTTTTTCTACCTTATAAATGTGCCATCAGCCTTTGCTCTGTCAGTGGCCTATCTATTCATAGTCATTTGTATTGCTCCCTTATGCCTATCCCATGCCTGTTTGAAGCCCTGTACTGTGTTCATAGCCACCACTTCTTGTGGTAAGCCATTCCATGCATCCACCACCTTTCTGTGAAAAGAATTTCTCACATTCCCCTTAATCGCCACCTCTAATCTCATGCTGTGTCCTTGTCCTGCTATTTTCTTATATTTAAACATGTTAGACTCTTTCATCTTGTTAATGCCCTTAAGGTGTTTGAATGCCTCGATCATATCACTTCTCTCCCTCCTTTGCTCAAGGGTATACATATTGAGCTCTGTTAATTTGTCCTCATATGTCTTCTGATGCAGTCCCTGCACCATTTTGGTTGCCCTTCTCTGAACTGCCTCAATTTGGTTAATGTCCTTGTGAAGGTGTGGCCTCCAATACTGCATGCAGTACTCCAGATGGGGCCTAACCAGTATCTTGTAAAGAGGGATTATTACCTCCCTCCTATGACTTGTGATACCCCTACTAATACACCCTAACACCCCTAGCCTTACCTACTGCTTTAGGGTCTGCTTGGATGATTTCAGGTCATCAGTGATGATGATGCCCAAGTCTCTTTCTTCCTTTGTGACTGCTAGCAACTCCTCCCAGCCTATAGGTGGCTCCAGGGTTTCTCTTCCCTGTGCATGATCTTGCACTTCTTTGCATTAAATCCCAGTTGCCACTCTTCTGACCATTTTGCTAGTTTATCCAGATCTCTTCTCATTCTGCCCCCACCCATCTGGATCATCTACTCTGTTGCAGATCTTGGTGTCATCTGCAAACAGACAAGCCTTACCTCTAGTCCATCTGCAAGGTCACTAATGAAGATGTTGAAGAGGACTGGCCCCAGGACTGATCCCTGAGGCCCCCACTTGACTTGCATCTCTTCTGACTGTATACCATTTACCACCACTCTCTGTTTTCTGCCCGCCAACCAGTTTGCCACCCAGTTGACCAACTTCTGACCCACCCGAGCCTACCCAGCTTATTTATCAATCTTCTATGTGGAACAGTGTCAAAGCTTTGCTGAAGTCAAGGTGGCGACATCAACTGCTCCCCTTGGTCCACCGCTCTGGTTACCCAGTCAAAGAAATCTATGAGATTAGTTTGACAGGACCTTCCTTTGTAAACCCATGCTGTCTTGGATCCTGTACCCCTATGGATTCCAGGTGTTGCACTATCCTTTCCTTAAGGAATTGCCTCCATAATCTGCCACTACTGAGTAAGACCCCAGCTGGTCTGTAGTTCCTCGCCTCCTCCCTGCTGCCACTCTTGTGAAGCGGGATCACATGAGCCCTTCTCCAGTCTTCTGGGACCTCTCCTGTGCTCAGAGACTCACTAAACAGTTCTGCTAATGGCTCTGCTAGTTCCACCTTTAGCTCCTTAAGTACCCTGGGATGTATGCCTTCAGGTCCCATTGCCTTATCCACCCTGATCTTAGCAAGCTCTTGTAGGACCCTTTCTTTTGTGAAGGGAGTAGTGCTCACCTCCCTCCCCCTGTGTCCATGATGCTGAGCTGTGGGCCCTGCCTACCTTCTCTTTAGTAAATACTGAGCAAAAGTATCTATTTAGGATAGATGCCTTTACAGGGTCCTCCTCCTCACATTCTCCCTTTCTCCATTAAGCTTAGCAATACCCCTCTGGACTTTCTCCTTTCACTAATGTATCTGTAGAAAGTCTTGTCACTTTCTTTTACTGTTCGTGCTAGTTTTTCCTCAGTTTGGGATTTTGCCTGCCTTACTGCTCTCCTGCTTCCCTTAGGCAGTTTGGTATGCCTCCCTATCTTCATCCCGTTGTGTTCCTCATATTTCCTGAAGGCCAGCCTTTTGGCTCTGACCTTTTCTGCTACTGTATTTGAGAACCAAAGTGGTTTCCTTCTTCTTTGCACTTTCTTTCTGTCTAACACAATGGGATGTTGCTTCAAGTATTGCATCCTTAATGCTTGCCCACTTTGCCTGTACCCCCTCACCTGTGTTTCTTTTGCCAGGACTAGCTTAACTCTGTTGGCCATCTTATCAAAGTCAGCTCCTCTGAAGTCCCATATTTTTGCCTTGGAATGGGATGATTTAGATGTAGTAGCCAAATTGAACCATACCATGTGATGGTCACTGGCCCCAGTGACCTTCTACCTGGAGATCTGTGATCCCTTCCTTGTTAGTCAGTACTAGATCTAGGATAGCCTCTGTCTCTCGTGGGTTGCTGTACCAGTTGTTTGAGGCCCTCCCCTGCAGGAATCCACTATGTGTCTAGTTCTGGCAGATGTTCCTGCTGGTATTGACCAATCTGTATCCGGCATGTTGAAGTCTCCCATTATCAGAACCTCCCCTTTAGCTGTCATGTTTTGTATATCTTCTAACAGTAATGTGTCTATGTCCTCCCCTGGTCTGGGGCCTGTAGACAACCCAGTTCTTATGGCTGTCCATTTCCTGTTTCCAGGGTGACCCACAGTTCTTCTGGCTCCTTATGTGTATTCTGAATTTCTGTGCTTTGATATTTTCATTGACATACAGGCCACCCTCCCCCTTTTGCACCTCGGTCTCTTCTGAACAATACATAGCCAGGTACTGAAGTCTCCCAAGTGTGGTTACTGCAAACCACGTCTCACTAATTGCTACTATGTCCAGTTTAGCCTCTGACATTATTGCCTGCAGGTCTGGGATCTTGTTTCCCAGGCTGTGAGCATTGTTACATGATTTTCCATTGGCTGAATTTTGGTGTATTAGTTGTTGGGTGAGGTCTGGCATTACCCTGTGCATTGTATGGGAGACAAACCTTTTTCTTACCTGGTGATGCAAATGAACTGCAAACATGCTGAATCCCTGTTTGACCATTAGCTGAGGGGAGGGGTGTTCTTCCCATTCGACGATGGGGTGCTGCACCCTCCCCATTTGCTAGTTTAAATATTCTGCAAAGACATCAATTCTGCCCCAATGCACTGACTCCTCCTTAGTAAGATGCAGTCCATCAAATTTAAGAACTTTGCTCCCAGAACTGTTGCCAGTTCCCTACAAATCTGTGTCCTTTTTCCTGGCACAAGCCCTTGAGCCACGTGTTTAGCTCCCTATCTCCCTTCTCTGACCTTCCATCCATCTGCTCCCTCTCCCAGACTGGCAGGATCTCAGAGAAGAAGATGCGACGAAATAGATGATAGTTTGTCACCCAGCCTGGTCAGGTGTTCCTGGTCTCCACAACTGACTGGCTGGCGAGATCATTAGTCCCTGTGTGTACTAGGACATCAATGTTTTCTCCTGCTTTGTGAACAATTTTAGCAATGCGGTTAGTGTCTCTCCATGCTGATGTACCTGGGAGACATCTGACCATTACCCCTGGCTGGAGATGGGCATCAACTCCCTGAATCATGGAGTCTTCTATGAGCAGAAGTTTTTTGGATTTCCTTTTTGCTTTTTCATGTGAGAGCCATTGGGGTACTTTTCCTCTCTTGTTATAAATCATTTTGATTGGAATGTATGTTTGCTCGAGGGTCAGTACTTTACCCTTTATATCTACGCAGAATGAATTTACATCATTCGTATTGCATGTTGTTTTCCAATCCCACTCTTTTAGTGACTCATTAATGGTTCAAAAGTCTGCCCTGGAATGGTGTTTGATGGAAGTACAACCTTTAATAACTTAGATACAACTTGTTAGGGTGAAAATAATTGTGTCATGGTTGCTGTTGCCTAAAGGTTATACAACATGTACATCCTTAATATAATTTGTCTTACTTGTTATGACCAGATCAGGTATATTTTTCATTCTGGTGGGTTCAGTAACCACCTGATGTAATCTGTTTTCTGTCATCATATTCATAAACATTTTTTCATTATTATTCATCACAGATATATTTTCACAGTTGATTCCTGGGAGATTGAAATCCCATATGAGTAGGATGTCTCTCTTTTGAGTCATGGAAGTGATATTATTCAGTAGGTTCAAGTATTCATGTCCATTGTAATTGGGAGGTCTATAACAAACTCTTATGTTTATTTTTTTTCTAATTTTTCTAAATAATTCTACCTATGAATTTCTAAGTGATTATCATTTGGAGCATTGTTCATTATTTCTTTGCAAATGATGTTATCCCTAATATAAATTGCAACTCCTCCACCCCTTCTATAGCGTCTGTCCTAATGCAGTAGTTTATAAGCATTGATGTCTCTATTCCAAGTATTATGGTTATTCAACTATGTTTCGGTAATGGCAGTGAGGTCAATCTTTTTTTGATCAAGCAGTAGTTCTAATTCTGTTTTTTTGGTGATGTTCAAGCTCCTGTCATTAGTCAGAATGACAGTCAACCCTGTTTTATGCCTTACAGTAGGTTTTTTCTGATGTCTTAATGTGCTAGCAGTTTCTTCTCCCTGTCTTCCCTGACTTCTTAGTTTAAAGAGTAGTGCTTTACAGTATTGTATCATGGAAAGTATTTCCTAATAGTTTAGATCCTTTTCTACTGAGATGGAGACTTTCATGACAAATCACCCCTGACATGAAAGGTGTCCCATGTCTTGATACATTTAATTTATTTTTCGAGACACCATCTCCTGAGACAGCTGTTTATTCTTTTTATTTTACTATTTCTCCCCACACTGGCTCTGGGTACTGGGAGTATCTCTGAGGAAAATACCTTGCAATTGTGCTTCTCTAGTTTGTTATTAAGGGTTTTAAACTTCCTTATTATTTCTTCTTCTTCTTGCTGTGTCCCTATATTATCGGTTCCCAATTGTATTATTGCAAGTGGTTTTGTTTTTGTGGCTCTAACTACTGTATATCCTCTAACATATTCAGGACATCCAGTATTTTTGCTTCAGAAAATCTACTGGAAGCAACATTCTCTTTGTTTCCCCTTGTACTGTAGCAGTCAGTATATTTGATCATGGAGTCTCCCATTATATAGCTTTGCCTTGGTTCTTTCTCTTCATTTACATTAGTTATGTTTTCCTGCAGCTGAGTATTATTTTCAGTTTGCTCTTTATTTGCATCAGTTATGTTTTCCTGTGGCTGAGTATTGTTTTCATTTTCATTAGTACAGTATGTGTGTCCTCATTGCCATTTGCTATTTCTAGTAATTCTTGTGATTGTTCTTCAGTTTGTGTAATTAAGTCCATTAAAGGACTAAACTGAGTTGCCTGTATATAGCCTGCAGTCAAGTCAGTCACTTGCTCTTTTATACATAACTACATACATCTGGTGGTGGTAGGTACAGTTTTACCATTTGACTCCCTAGATTAAAAAACAAAACAAAAAAAACTGCAAAAGTTGGTGTTTACTAAGGGGGCATAACTTGACAGCTGGTAAGATGGAAGCCTAAATCTTGAGCGCTGTGAAACTCCTGAAGAAATTCATCAGAATCTGTGGTAGCCCTGGCTGTACTGGCTTATCTAATTACCCCATCTTTTTAAGTACTTACCTCAGTATCCATCTGGATTGCTCCTGGTCCATTTCAGTCCGGTAACGCTTCACCGAATGTGTGGCTGGTTTTCACCTCAGCACCTCTCTGAAACGAGGGCATTTTTCTTGCTGAAGTGTATTCCTGGCCAACTCCTGACTCTAATCTAAAAGAAATGAAAGGCATGTTTGAAATTATGATGGTACAGATGGAAAGATTTGAGGCTGCATCGCAATGTACCACTGCAAATACTATTGATTTATCCAAACACCTCAATGTTTCTGAACAAAGGATCACATGGACCACATTATGAACTATATAGGGGAACAGAACAGGAACCTCCACCTTCTATGGGATTGTATAGAGGACTTAGAGAATAGAAAGGAACAATATTCACTTTGTCAGCTTCCCGGAGGGCTGCCAGGGTCGAAATACTATCGTTCCTTTAGTCTGTGCACCCAGTCCTCTTAGGCTGAAAGTGGCCCAGTCTGATACAAATCAATCAGGACCACCGATCCCTCATACCCAAACCTTCAGCAGGGAGTCATCCCCATCTGATTTTGGCCCTATTCCTCCACTTCACTGTCCAAGACAATATAACACAAGTGGCTAGGGAAAATGAGAATTGGTCTGGCAGGGCCACAAAATCCAAGTCTTCAACGATTTCTCCCAAGCCATGTTGGAGAGAAGGAGGGCCTACATGTCTGCCCAGACAGTATGTGTGGACCTGGGCCTGCAATATTCACTGATTTATCCAGCAACATTACAGATCATCAACAATGCAGCCTCATGGAATTTTGATACCCCTGAAGCAGTGGAAGCTTTTCTGTCGAAGCAGTCCCCTCAACTAAACTGGAAAAAATATTGGCCAAAAGCACAGCAAGATGGTTGCCACAACCCAGAGCATGAGATGGACACCTCAACTACTCCAGGAGACTAAACTTACTTTTAGGTTCAGCAAGGCCCTCCAATACCTCCATTCCCCACTGATGAGGATTCGTGGCTTCCATCACCTAAACAGGAAGAAGTCAGGTGGAGGGAAAAACAGAGATCAATCTTCTTGGCTATGCTCCCACAGTTGAAGTCACAGCAAGGACTCCTACCTTCATCTGGTTCTGTGAGAGCGGCCCTAGGACAATAACTGTTTTGCACCATTAGCCCTAGCACTGGAGAATGCACCTGTCTTGCCCAGCTTGCCTGCATCTGCCCCCAGAGATAACTCAGTTTCTGTCCCTCCCAGCAAGTCTTGGGCCGAAATAACTTCCCAGACTAAACTCCCATCAAGTGGTACTGCCAATGCAGAACAGCCCTCTGCTACACACCCAGTGGGCTAGGCAACAAAGACCAACCATCGGTCTTCATCACAGACGGACTTCCATCTGTCAAAGTAGGCTGTAATTCCTCCTCACAAGTTGCAAGGCAGCATGTATTTATAAACTGCTAGGTACATCCGCCCTTCTCCTAGGAAACTGGAGTGGGCCTTCATGGCCTGAAGGATCAGTGCTCAATCAGAACATGTGTGTAATTTAGCATGTCCCACCTTCTTCAAGTGGTACTGCTGGACTTGAAGCACTGCATGCTTCCTCTGCTACATATGTTCCATTTCCGATTTAAATTTAACTTTAACCTGGTCCTCATGCACACTGAAGCTCTGTTTTCCATTCTTTTATCTTCACAGTATGACAAGGGCCCTTAAGGTAGATTGTTGCATATTTCATGGGTCATACTGCATGCTCTCCCTTCATAAGTGTTTGTGCCCTGAATGCAGCAAAACGAAAGGTGAGTTTGTTGCCAAAACACAAGCTATGTATTTATTTTAATTTCAACTTCCTCCATTGTAATAACAGTAGGCCCCTTGGGTAATTTATTACCTCCACCACTGTTTATGGGATGTGCTTTCTCTAAACACATTTATAGCTTCTGGATATAGTAAACATTGTCTGTAGGTGTTATCATAAGGTCTGCTGTTATCTATAAACAGTCTTCCAAAATACATTTTCAGAGCTGTGGTGGGTGGAGAATGGGGTACCTTATATTAATGTTTGAAACAGGTGCTGTCTAAATAATTATAGATGGTGTTGCCAGTCAAAAGTTTTCATATTTTAGCTGTGCGGTCTCTTAGCATATCTAAGTATTTTTGTGGTAGTGGTGTAGCCCACATCCATCTTAACCATGCCTGCAGCTCACCCACAGATGTACCTATCAGAGACATCTCTGCTCAATATGCTACCTCTTCATTGGGCATTTACAAGTGGTTACACCCTGAGTGTGTGGGGGTACGCCTACCTCTCCCCTATGACTGGCAGGGGGTGGGTGATATAAGGATAATGGCAAATGGGTTCCAGTAATACATCCCTCCCTCATGAAATGCTTTCCTTGTGTGTAGGGGGATATTCAGCATATCTGGGTGTAACCTCCCCACACTATCCCCGTCATGGATTCTTGAGGGGTTTGTTGGGTAGAGTAGTGGGCATCCAAACATCAGGATACTTCTGAGACATAACGGTTGACTGCTGTGGGGGCCACATCTCTTCTTTATATGACTAAGGTGCCCCCCTGGACCTGTAAGGTGCTGAATAGGCTCTATGGTAAAATAATGGTCTGTGCCAGTACCCACCGCATGTTCGTTTTTTTTTTTTTTGTGGACTTATATCCCTGATATATGCCTTCACTGGCCAGAGCTGCTTCCACTTTGTAGTATAATGTCACCTTATTTCTTATTTGGCTTATAGGAGTGAATCACAGTTAAATGGTTACGTTTTTATGCTGTGCTCAGCTGTGGCTGTGCTTTACCTGAAACTATTTGCTGTGATGAATTATACAACCAGCTAATTGACATGAAAGTAGGGATGGGGGGATATGTTTGTTGTTTATTGAAGTTGTTCTCTTTTTAAATGCAAGGTACGGCATTGATATTCAGCATATACTGTATATATCATACTGAAATGCTGCTACCGTTGCGTAGGATAAAACAAAACATGTTGTCTTCAGATGTCCGAATACAACTGTATATCATGATAGCAGAAATATGGAGTTAACCTGTATAAGTTGGAATGTATAGGGGCTGAATTTGTCAGTCAAGAGGAAAAAGACCTGGTCACACCTTAAGCGCTTTAATCCCACATAGTATATCTGCCAGAAACCAAACTCACCATAGAAGAGGCTCAGAAGCTCAGAAAAGAGTGGGTCGGGGTTGCTACTCATAGCATGGCACCCTCTAAGAAAATTGGGGTCTGTATATTAATTCATGAATCCCTAGGATGGGACCTTAACCTTACTGAAGCTGATAAGGAAGGGAGATGGATGTGTGGAGTGGCAGTCACTCCTCAGGGCCACCTATTACTTGCGATTGTATAGGCTCCTAATCCTGCAATGACCACATATATTTTTCCACTTATTGACATATTGTGAGAACCCATAAATTTCATTTTGAATGGATATGTGGGCATTTCAAGCCTTAAATATATATTTGTGTCAGCTCAGCATAACTTCACATGTAATGCATGTAATGGAATATGAACATAGTAGACGGAGGAAAGTACAAACTCAAAAGTAATTGGCGGGGAATGAAAACGTTTTTTTTCTACCATAATTTTTTTGTGTTTCTGTGTAACTCTGGTGAGGATATCTCAGACACAACTCTGTTGCTGCTGACACCAAGACTCTTGCAATTAAGAAAAGACGCTATTCCTAGCTGTTTGGTCATTTTCACTACCAAAAACCTATAATGTCCTCTCTCACATTAGACACATTTCTATCTTTAGCATTGTTCATTCTACACTTTACTCTGACCCCCAGATTCTGTCATCTGACTCTGACCCTCAACACTTTCCTCTGACCCTCGACACTTTCCTCGGGCACTCAACACTTTCCTCCAATCTTCAGACATTTTTCTGTGAACCTCAGACACTTTCCTTGGACCCTCAGACACCTTTTTCTGATCCTTAGATACCTTCCTTGGACCCTCAGACACCTTCAGACCCTCAGACACTTTCCTCAGACTCTTGACACTTTCCTCAGACTCTTCTGAGACCTTTAGACACTTTCTTCAGACCATCAGCACATTCCTTTGACCCACAGACTCCTGTGATCCACAATACTTTCTTCTGACCCTTGATACTTTCTTCTGACACTCAGATACTTTTCTTTGACCCTCAACACTTTTCTTTGACCACCAGACACTTTCCTCCAACACTTGGCTCTGTTCTCTGACCCTCAGAGAGTCAGACACCTTCCTCTGACCCACTCTGAAACAGCATTCAGTCTTACAGAAACACTCATCAGCATTGCTATTTATATATTTAACCCTTTTTCAATTTTTATGTTTGCTTGCCTGCATGTGCAAGAAACATTATGTGGCAGCTTAGGAGAGAAGCTAGTTGTGGAGGCGTGGCACTATGGCAGCCAACGAAGGCACTGTATTTGGGGGCTTGGCACTGGTGGACCAATGGAGGCAAAGTGTGCTAATGACACTGGCTTCCAAAAATGCCACCAAGTTGTAACATTTTCATCGCAGCAATCAGGGGCTGCCTCATCATTGCAGCATCAGCCATTCCACTGCAAAGAGGGAGCAACCCGTCATTGCAGGGCAGAACGCTGCATACTGTAATATTGTTTATGAATGCAGTGGCAAGCCACCGCCATGTTCACAAACAATGTTACAGAGCCCCCACTGCCGAGGGGGTGCCCAAACCCCCTTGGCATCATTCGCCTCCCCAAAACAGTGTTTGTTTGCCAACAGGGGGCCTAATCCCTGTCAGCTTCAGTCCCCCCCTTCCCAGTTTAATTTGACAATAGTGGAGCCCACTCCTCATTGGCATAATGCCCCCCAAAACAAATGTTGGTTTGTGCCGAGGGAGGTGCCCAATCCCCCTTGGCTCTTGCCCCTCTCTGTATGTGCCGACGGGGGTGCCCAATCCCCTGTCGGCTACCCCCCAAAAAACACTCGGGTGGCACTGAGGCCCACCCAGCATCTAGGCACCCTGTTAAATAAAAAGGTCCCCAATGTTTTTCCCTGTAAATCAGAAAACTGTCCCTAGTCGAGTCCGGGTGGCCTCGCCCCCAACCCATGCCTACCCTTTGTGCACCCTGCCTCCCTACACAACCCCCACTCACCCCATACTTACCTCTAGAGCCCAGCGCAATGATCTTCGGTGAACTGGGAACACGACTGCACTCTTCAAAGCCGACCTCGAACTGAAGAAATGTCGGTAAGCTGTATAATGGCATAAATACATTTTTTTTCAACTTTGGTGCATATCTCATGCATTTTTGGGAATGTTGGCAACAAATTTTCAACATGGGGTTATTGGGACCCCTCCTCATGATTTCAGCCACTGTCACTGCCTTATTCTTTCCCAAAAGATGATTTTGTGGTCACTGCACAGAATCACCTTTTGGGACTGATTAATGACATGACAGTGCCAGTGTTCATGAGGTAGGTTCTCAAAAAGTCTATGTTGCAAATTTGGTGGAAAAGAGCCAAGAAATGACTGTTTTATGAACATGCATTGCGTAGTTGCTACGCACGCTCGTAACTTCACAAATTTGCAATATTTTCACTCCAGAGTTTCAACATTGCCATTTTTATGCACCTCCTTATGAACAGTACTGCTGTAATTTTTCGCATCCTGGCTGAAATGTGTTTTCGCACTTCTGGCACAGAACAGCATGGTTGCTGTGGGAAATCAGTGTTCGGGACACATTAAGAAAATCACAGTGACACTGTTCATAAGCAGAGGTCCTAAAATGCCTATGTTGAAAATGTTGTGACAAAAGTCCATAAAATGACTGTGTTATGAGCGTGCATTGCATAGTTTGCACACACGCTCGTAACGTTGCAAATTTGTAATATTTTCACTCCAGATTTTCAACATTGCCATTTTTCTGCACCTCCTTTGAACAGTATAGCTGTCATTTTTCACATCCTGGCTGAAATGTGTTTTCGCACTTCTAGCGCAGAATAGCACAGTCGCTGTGGGAAATCAGTGTTCGGGGCACATTGAGAAAATCACAGTGACACTGTTCATGAGCAGACATCCTAAAATGCGTATGTTGAAACTTTGGTGATGAACATCTATAAAATGACTGTGTTATGTGCATGCGTTACACAGTTTCCACGTATGCTTGGAAGTGCGAGCATTTTTAATATTCCCACTACAGATTTTCAACATTGCCATCACTTTATACCTCCCTATGGATGGTACAGCTGTCATTCTTCACATCCTGCCTGATCTGTTTTTGTACATGTGGCGCAGAATGGCATGGTCGCTGTTGGAACTCAAAGTTCGGGACACATTGACAAAATCACACTGCCACTCTTCATGAGAAGAGGTCCCAAATGCTTTCATGAGGTGGGTCACAAAAGGCCATGTTGAAAATTTGTAATGCAAATACCAAAAATGCCGGGGCATTAGGTTTCTAACCATAATGTCCCACCTGTACTGATCTCAAAGCATTGGGGTGTGCCTTTTCGATTGCTGACTGTACTGCTCATGCCATCCCAGCCCCACCCCCCAGCCACTGACAGGCATCGACATGTACCTTGGACTCTTCAGCCCCAGACTTCACCCCATTCTCCTATGCTGCACCCATTTCAGTGTATGTCCTTATGGAATGGGGTGACTAAAGCCAAACACCCCAAGGCACAACTCAGCATGTGTCAGTGTCTGCAGAATAGGGTGAGGTGACATGGCATGACTGTCATGGGTGACGACCCAAACACTTACCCAATGCCTGTCCATCTCTATAGGATGGAGGTGGGGTTGGCGTGAAGTTCAGTACTTCACTGCCATTCCCATTCTGCATCTATCTCACTCCTGTGTTTCCAATGCTAATACCAGCAAGTAAACATTCGGCATTGACAAATACTTGTTTTTTTGTTTTTGTTAGAAGAAACAATTGACTTTACAGAAATATTTTCTCTGCTACTGAGAATAGATTACTAGTTATAAACTAACAGATTCCAGAACAGTAAATGCTGCTGTCTATTATGGGACCACATCACACTTTAATTCCCCTCTCGAATGTTTTTTTTCTGTATGTTTTTAATGATTATCCAAGTTTCCTAGATGAGCTGCACACAGACTACCACAAAAATTCAATTAATCACTGAAAACAACTGAACACTATAAATTTCTTGCCTGCACTTCTCAGCCAATCAACCTGTCTTGAGATCCTCATCGAAAAGAGAGAATGATGTCTGCAGCCTATTGATCTGTGTGTGGGACAAACCAACAGAGTGGTTTAAAAGGTTATAGAAAATACAAACTGGCAAATAAATAATATTGATGACTGCCCGTTTCTATGCTATGATACAGTCATTTTCCAATTCGTATTGTGACTCAAATCAAACAACAGCCCAAACAATATTTTTAAAATGAATTGCTGCTTCTGCTTTCCTTGTAGAACCCCCTTTCCCAGCACTCCCACTTCATGAGGTTCTCTGCTCAGCACAGATTGTAGCCAAGATAGTGGACATGCTCAAATCTACCCAGAAACAAGCTCAGTGCCCACAAATTAAGCCAGTCACTGGTGCAGCATGATTGTTGTGTGGTTCACGTCCGACTAGCACAGATCACAAGCCCCCGATTGCACTTCCGGAAAACAGCTGGAAAATGCAAGTGAGATGCTATTGCCTCATGAGAGTCCTTTAAATCATGAACTTGCACATGCATGGTAGTGGACTTGAATCACCCTATTGCCCATATGCAAGTATGTCTACCATTACGCTATTGCGCATGTACAATTTTCTGCCATATGCAGTCAAGAGCAAACTTCCAGGAATACAGTCCTGAACATAAACAAGCAAAATGGGCATAAAATATGCCAATGTGCCTCTTAGCTGGCCCACTGAATGCACCACTACAATACATCAATGTACTGTATACATAGCATTGGTGTACAGTACTCAACACATTGATGTGTCTGCACAGTATATCAGTGTATAAATTACAATGTACAGTACTCTGTACATTGGTGTGTCAGTACAATAGATCAATGTTTACATTACATCACTGTACAGTACACAGTACATTGACATACCAATACAATGCATCAGGGTATTAATTATATACATACCTCTCAACTGCTATGAATTTGGCATAGCGCTATGATTTTCTGGTGGTTCTTGTGGAGATATAATATTCACTAGGGCCTCATGTACACAACTTAATAAACTTGGTACTTTGTACTGTACAATAAATTAGCCAGATTTATAATAAATGTTCCCAAGAGAACACATAGACAAGAAATGTACAATAACCGAGACTGGTTATTTCTGGATGATAGACATACCCTTCATGTCTTACTCTATATGGTTAAATGTATTAATGGTAAGGTCCCAGAATACATTACAGATAAACTGCAATGTAGAGTACTCCAAAAAGGCTTAAGATCATCTGAAGGTCTGGAGTTCTTACATCCAAATTGTAGAGCTGAATGAGGTACAAATCATTTCTTTTATAAAGGCTCGTTTAACTAGAATAGGGTGTCAATTCAACTTAGGCCTACTAATAATAAAATACAAGAAGGAGTGATAAAAACCTGTTACACATTAGAGATATTAAAGGAGTATAAATATAAAACTACCAATTCATGATAGAAGGGTGATTGTACAGTGTCGATGCTTGTACATTGTGTACTGTTTCTGGAGAAGTGGGGTATATGGTGAAAAATGTATGGATTGTTTTTAGTTTATCTTTTGTGTTATGTTTATATTTGTTCGTTGAGATTTTTATGATTTTAGTAATGTAATAGCCTTAGCATGACCCTGTAGGGTCTTCTTTTATATATTAATCTATGTATTTATACTATTTGATAATACAAATATATGTTGGAATAACTGGAATTCTATCCAGACCTCACTGGCAATGAGCTTGTCTCAGTTGAGTCATCCGATTCATTTATCTGAAAATGAATAAAAGGTTTTACTACTACTACAACTTATTAATCTGAAGGCAGACAAACCAATGGGGCCAGATGGGGTACATACAATGCTATTAAGGGAGCTCAGGGAGGTACTGGTTGCACCTCTGACAGTCCTGTTTAACAGCTCATTGGAAACAGGAGTGGTTCCGGAGGACTGGAGGAAGGTGGATGTAGTCCCACTACACAAAAATGGTAGCAGGGAGGAGGCTGGCAATCATAGGCCAGTCAACCTGACGTTGGTGGTGGGAAAGTTAATAGAATCACTGCTGAAGGAAAGGATTGTGGAATATCTTGAATCCAGTGGGTTACAAGACTACAAGACCCGAGGCAGCATGGTTTCACGAGGAGAAGTCATGTCAAAAGAATCTCATAGATTTCTTTGACTGAGTGGCAAAGGATTTAGAGCAGGGTGGAGTGGTGGATATAGCCATCCTAGATTTCAATAAGGATTTCATCATCATTCCACTTAACAGACTAGTAAACAAGGTGGGTAGCTTAGGAGCGGGTCCAAAGGTAGTAAACTAGATAAGAAATTGGTTAGGGAATAAGAGACAGAGGGTGGTGGTAAATGGAGATTGCTTCGAGAAAGGGAGGGTAACCAGCAGGGTGCCTCAGGGATCAGTGATTGGACTGGTCCTTTTTAATGTCTTTATAAGTAACATTGCAGAGGAGCTTGAAGGGAAGGTCTGTCTCTTTGTGGATCATAGTATCATAGTGTGTTCCAAGCTCAGGAGGTATTACCTTTGTATGAGCTCGCCACCCGAAGGTGAAATTATGTTTATACATACTCAGATTTTGCATTACCCATATGTTGGTCCAACTGATATTTAAATGTATCTATAGTATTGCTTTCTATAATTGATCCTGGCAACATATTGCATTTATTAACTATACGTTGTGTGTACCAGTGACTTCTCTTTTTTGTTTTGCAGTGGGCCCTTCTTAATTTAAAGTTATGAGATCTAGTCTGAGTATTATTTGTATTTTTTTCTAAACCAATTGTTTCAAAGAGTACAGGATCTTTAACAGCTTTATGTGTAAAGCAAAGATCTCCTCTAAGTTGATGGTAGTTCATAGAGTGTAAATCTAGTTCCAATAGTCTTTCCCCATAGGTCTTAATCGACATATCTACAATTCTTTTGGTCATTTTTCTTTGAACTCCTTCAATCAATTTCTTATCCCTAATTGTATAGGGAGTACAAAAAGAAGAGCAGTAGACCAAGTTTGATCTAACTAGGCTTGTATATAGAGGCATTATAACTTTAGGTTGTCTGCTCTTTATGTGCTTAAATATACATCCCAAAGTACGGTGAGCTTTTTTCACCTGGATGACAACAAATTCAGCAATAGGGTGGACACTCGAGGAAGGGTGTGTGGAAAGGATGAGCAGAGAACTGAGAAAACAAGAGGAGTGGTTGAGGGTATTGCAGCTGGGTTTCAATGTAAAAAAGTGCAAATAATTCACTAAGGGCACAAAAACCCAGGGAAGGAGTACAAAATGGGTGGAATGGTACTGACAACCACCATGCAGGAAGACACCTGAGGGTAATCATATTAGATGACCTAAAGGTGGCCAGGCAGTATAACAAGGTAGTAGGGAGAGCAAGTGGGATGTTGGGGTGCATATGGAGGGGTATCACCAACAGAAAGCAGGAGGTGGTGTTGCCTCTATAGATCACTGGTAAGACCCCATATAGAGCACCGTGTCCAGTTCTAGTGATGACATCTCTGGAAGGACATAGACAGAGTTGAGGAGGGCAACTAAAGTGGTGCAGGGTCTGCATCAAAAGCCCTACAAGGAGAGACTAAAGGACCTCAGTATGTACACCCTGGAACAGAGGAAGGAGAGGGGGATATGACAGAGACCTTTAAATACTTCACTGCGTAAATAAGGTACAGGAGGGAAGTATTTTGTAAAAGAAAAGGTGCTCAAGAACAAGGGGAACTGCTATGAACATACGAACATACTTATGAATATACAAATTTGCCAGCAGATAAAAGCCTTATGGTCTATAAAGTCTGCTCGAGTGTGCAACTAGCAACCCTTATACTGCAGCTGCCCCTCCCTCCCCTCCCCTACCCCTCCCTCTTACCCTAGCCCATCCCCTTTTGAAGCAGTCCACTGTTCTACAGGATACCACTTCCGTAGGCAACACGTTCCACCCAAACACCACTCTTTCCATAAAAAATTGTCTTCACATTTCCCTCCCGAACCTCCCCCCATCTGAGTTCCTGACCTCGAGTTTCACTACCTCCCTTTAACTTGAATAGTCCCTCCATGCCTGTCTTGTTTATTCCCTTCATGTACTTGAAGGTTTCAATCATATTCCTCCTGTCTCTCCTCCAGTGAGTACATGTTCAACTCCCTCAGCCTGCTCATGTAGGGTATGTTCCCTTGTCCCTGGATCATCTCTGTTGCCCTGTGCTGCACCCCCTCCAGTAACTTAATGTCCCTCTTCAGGTATGGGTGCCAGTACTGCACACAGTACTCCAGGTGTGGCCTAACCAGTGACCTATACAATGGCAGGATCACCACCCCTCTCCTTGAAGATATACCCCTGGCAATACAACCCAGCATTTGTTGGCCTTTGCAGCAGCCTTCTTGCATTGTGCTAAGTTGTTCATTGAGACCATTATAATCACCCCCAGATCCTTCTCCTCCTCTGTCAGGGATAGCTGAACCTTCCCCCCTCCCCAGCTGGTAGCTCCTTCTTGAAGCTTGAGGAAAGATGTGAGGAATTACTTCTTCACAGAGTGGTGCATTCCTGGAACAGCCTTCCAGCAGAGGTGGGGGGGAAAAAACAGTGGTGGGCTTCAAGAATGCATAGGATAAGCACATGATAATCATAGTGAAAAAGAAGTGTGAGGGAGAAAGAGCTGTAGACTGGGCAAGGTATGTGGTAATAGTATAGGTAGGGAGAAATAGACAGGCTGGATGGGCCAAGCAGTCCTTATCTACTGTCAAATTATATGTTTCTATGCAGGTCATAGTAGAGGGTGGAAAGGCAAGAGGGGTGGTTGGGAAGGTGAAGGGAGAAACAGTCAGTCAGGGAGAGAGGAGTGGGGGAAGGATTGGAGATTAAGCCTGGGTGGGTCAGATAGTCGGGAGGAGCTCAAGGGGATGGAAGGAGTGGTGGGAGGGACAGGAAGGGGAAGGTGGAGGTAGGGTTATAATCCTGGGGGACTCAATAGTAAAGGGTACATGCTCAGGGAGAAGGGGAGTCCCTGCACAGGAAGGAAGATGGTATGCATGCTTGAGATGATGGCTAAGTGACTGTGTCCAAGAATTGCTCAGTTGGTGAAGGGGATTAGAGGGAAACCCATGCAATTATCTGTCTAGAAGCAAATGACCTAGTTGGAGAGGAGGTGGGGTGTTGCAGGAAAGGTTCAGGGAAGTGAACAGGATCTGTAGAGGGTGGCTAGATTGGTAGCCTTCTCAGAGGTGTTGCAAGTATCTAGAGCCATCACACTTAGGAAGAAAAGGATAGAGGAGTTTAATGCCTGGCTGCTTGAAAGGTGCAAACAGGGAGGTTACAGCTGCATTGGTGGCAGGGGAAGATACGGTATGACAAATCCCTATATGCACCAGACAGGCTGAAGCTCATCAGGGGGGGCTCAGAGTTCCTTAGGGATAGATTGGGAAGGTACATAACTGAGTACCTTAATTTAAACTGGTTGGGGGTACAGAATGGGTCTTCGGACCCAGAGTCTCCAGGAGGAGAAGGCTATCAGGTCTCTCCCCAATACAGGCAAGTAGAATTGGGAGTAGGGTCTGGTTAAAGGACGAGTAAAGGGTGGGAGGGGAGCAGACAAAGGAGAGCAAAAGAGAAGATAGTCAGGCCAGTGGGGGAAAGAGGCTCAGATTCATGGTGGACGGCGGTGTTCCTAAGCCCAAGAAGCATCAGAAACAAGATGGATGACCTGCAGGTGCTGATGGCAGAGAGGACGGTGGACATTGTAGTGGTCACTGAAATGTGGGCTACTCCTAATCAGAACTGGGACCTCTCAGTCCCTAAGTATAAACTGTACAGGAAGGACAGGAGAGTAGGGAAATGGGATAGATAGATAGATAGATAGATAGATAGATAGATAGATAGATAGACAGACAGACAGACAGACAGACAGACAGATAGATAGATAAGGTATACACCCCAACATCAAGACTTCGACATTAACCGACACTACAGCTACTACAGCACCAGGTTACTGTAGTGTCGGCGCTGGACCCTGGACTGTATTCGAGGGGGGTCTTGACCTCCTAATCAGCTCTGACTCCAAGGTTGATTATATTTAGTGGGGATGCGGGGGCTCAGCCCCCCATGTGGAGGGTTCAGAGGGAGCTGTGTTAGGGAGTTAGAAACTGTATGCCAACCTCAAAAAGTGATCAACATAACAGTTTTGCTGTCCAGTCGTTCAACAAAATTTTTGTCAATGACCAGTCATACATCCGATAGATAGATAGATAGATAGATAGATAGATAGATAGATAGATAGATAGCTAGATAGATAGATAGATAGATACAGTGCAGCCTGCCAGGATGAAGTGCAGTGTCACAGGTTTACTGCATGACAAAAGGGATTAACACATTGAAATTGCATTTTTGCTGCAGTAGCTCTACTGCAGAATTCTGCAGTGCTGCACTTCATCCTGATGGGCTTCACTGTAGATAGATAGATAGATAGATAGATAGAT
Source organism: Neoceratodus forsteri (assembly GCA_016271365.2). NCBI lineage: Eukaryota > Metazoa > Chordata > Ceratodontiformes > Ceratodontidae > Neoceratodus > Neoceratodus forsteri. The sequence goes on along the minus strand of CM057452.1, from coordinate 1,548,788,878 downwards.
AGATAGATAGATAGATAGATAGATAGATAGACAGACAGACAGACAGACAGACAGACAGATACAGATAGATACAGATATAGATAAGAGAAGGGATACTGTGCACTAGGGAGGAGTCAGAAGATGTGAAGGCAGAAATGTTGTGGGTGCAGTTGCAAATAACTAGGAGGAAGAAGATGTTATATCCACACCCCTATAGCTAGTGTGCTGAGTAGGATATTTAATGTTAAACCCCTAACTTTGCACTTTAACAGCTTTGCTCCTGTTCAAAGGAATTGCATGAAATTTTGCATGTGTGGTCTTTGGTCAAGATCTCTTGATTTGACAAGTTTCATTCTGGTCGGATGTGTGGCTTCTGAGATCTGGATAATGCAAAAAGAGGAAAAATCTTTTTCATCTGTTTCTTTTTTATGTTGCTCTCACCTACAACACTGATGACTGAAATTTTGTTCTGAAATTTTCAGGGTAGAAAGGGCTTGCCGCAGAATGGCACCTTTTGCTGGTTTGGTGAAAAAAAATATTAACTGTTCCAGAGTCATTAGGATTTGAAATTTCAGTTCTGAGCATGCTCAGTAGGGTCTTTCAGATAGCTGTTTGATAGGAAAGAAGGATTTCCTGCTTACAAAAGAAGAATCTTCTTCTGTGAGCTGAAATCTTTCCTGATGAAAAAAAATCTTTCATATGGCAGCTATCTTGTTTCTGTTTTTTTTTTTTTAAAAAAAAACAATGAAAAGTCATTGAAATGATGCCCTAGGGAAAATCAAACACATGAATCTAGCCAACGGGACAAGTTTCACTCAAATGTGGAGTTTGTTTTTAGCAGAATGACCTCGAAATATGTACATAAGTAAGCAAAACTTCATTTATATGGCACCCAATCCCAGGGGCTCTGGGTGCCTTACAAGAGGTAGAAGAAGTATAAAAACAAGGCAGAAATACACAGTTATCAATTATAATGCAATAAATATACAAACATAAAATTAAATAACAAAATAACATTAAAATCAGCTGTAGTTAGTCTGGAAAAGCTTCTTTAAAAAGATAGGCTTTCAGACCCCTTTTAAAAGCCTCCACTGAAGGGGCCTCCCTTAGAGATCTAGGCAGCGAGTTCCACAGGGCTGGCCCAGCCATCTCAAAAGCACGATCCCCTGAGGTTTTCAGCCTAGACCTCATACTGCTAGGAGACCCTCATTGGAGAAGCAGAGGGTGTGCACTAGATGGGTAGGAGTAAGGAGGTCACTCAGATAGCCAGAACCCAGTCCATATCAGGCCTTAGAGGTGAGCAAGCCCACCTTGAAGAGGATCCTCCATCTGTCAGCCAGCCAATGCAGATTTTGGAGTACTGGGGTCACTTGACAGCACCTAGGCAGGCTTGTCAGCAACCTAGCCACTGTGTTCTGCACCAGTTCCAGTTAACGGAGGTTCCCCCACTGAACCCGAAGTATAGGGCATTACAGTAGTCCAGCCATGACATTAGAAAGGCATGTACTAATGCAGGCAGGTCCTCAGGCAGAATTAGGGGTTTAACCCGTATGACATTCCTTATGTGGTAAAACCACTTTGGACGATGGACGACACCTACACATCAAGCGTCAGTCCATCGTCCAGGATGATGCCCATATTTCTCACCCTAGTAGACACCATCAACGGGGTAGATCCCAGGCACAACCCTATTACTGCCCCGGCGGCATCCACATCACACCTGCAACCAGGCTCAATCGTCTGTACCTCTGTCTTGTCTGGGTTCAGTCTCAGCCAGCTAGAGGACATCCAATCTTGGATCTCAGACAGGCAATTATTTAGCACTTCTACAGCTTTATTCATCCTGGGGCAAAAGGCATATTCAAATATGGTTTGGGGACATCCCCAAGATCCTTACGGAGGCTTGTTTCATGAGCTAAGAATCTTCTTTCATGAGTTCTTTCATGATTCATGAAAGAAGAAGGTTGGGTCATGAAAGAAGGGGGTGCAGGGTTTTTTTCACAGTTCTTTGGTGAGGTCAAATGAAAGAACTATTGTTCTTTCATGTCATCTCATGAAAGAACTGTCCATGATTGGGACCTTCTTTCTATCTGTCTGTCTGTCTGTCTGATAATCTGTCTGTCTGTCTATCTATCTATCTATCTATCTATCTATCTATCTATCTATCTATCTATCTCTGTCTATGTTTTCAATTTTCTTTTAAGTGGACTGGAGTGCATTCCCCAGGTACAGCTTCTTCCCCCCCCCCCCTCCTCCAGAGCGCCTGCCCCTTCCCTTGTTTCATATCGGTATTTTTTTCCCCACATTGATAAGTAAATCATGAAAATAAGCACTCGTAGTAGGTTTTTTTTTTAACCACTCACATTTGCTGGTTAACTGACAAATCCTTATAACTGTGAAACTGTATAACATTTTTTCACCAAACCTTCTAAAGGCACACCCTTGATACAGGCCCTTTCAACCCTGAAAGTTTCATGAAAAGATTCTACACCATCTAGGCTGTAGGTGAGAGCAAAACATACTGTATGCAATGTTAAGGCTAGGGTTTTTTCCCTGTTTTTAGGTGCTCCATATCTTGAAAACTGAACAAGATGCTGTCACAAAACTTTCCACATCTTGAGACCCTGACAACTTGACCACGCATGCCAAATTTTGTGCAATTTCATCAAACTATGCCAGAGTTGTTTAGGTGCAACAGTTGGGGTTTAACATTAAACAGCCTACTCAACCCTAACGATAAGGGTGCTACCAATCCCCTATTTTATATATATATATATATATATATATATATATATATATATATATATATAACAAATAACAACTTTAAATAAACTAATTATTTAGAACTAAACTAGATAGTATAGGCATTTTGATGTGCAGGATCTTGACAGCTCACTCTGTGTATTGCAAGGTTTGTGGAATGTATGCATTCATGACTATGACCATAAACAACTTATTCTGTGACTTCTGCAAGCTGATTAGGGCACTCAGGGCCAAAGTTGGCATGCTTGTGGGGCAACTGGCAGTGCTCCAGGATGCTGGAATCAGTGAGACATGGGCTGGGGGGAGCTACTTCATCGAAAATAAGCCCAGGATACTAGAAAAGATGCTTTTGATGAACTGAGGAAGATGGTGTGGTGACATCTATAAATGCACTACTGAGCAGGAGTGCTTAAATGGTAAGTGGGGAAACTGAAGCAACACATAATGGAGGCAGTAACTGGATGCAATTCCCATGGCAAAAAGGGCATGAGAACTAGACAAAAGCTTTCATGGTTGTCCAAGGAAATCCAGGAAGGATAAGTAAGAAAAGGAAAAAAAATTGTAAGAGGATGAATTCTGAGGAACGTATTAGGGAAGTAGAGTATAGGGCACAGCAGAAGAAATGCAGGGCAAGTATTATGTACTGTACGCAAAGGCTGGTCTGGAAGACTAGATTGTGCAGAGGATCAAGAGCAATAATAAACCCTTTCTTCAATATACTGTATAGAGAATATAATAAGCACCAGGGATAAGGTGGGGGGCCCTGATCAAGGAAGGGGGACTAGCAGAGGCACTGAATAACTAACTTTATTTTGGTACTTAGCCAACAGGTCAGGGGGCAGCCATCTGGGGTAGAAGCTAACGGAAGGATGTAGTTGAAATGGGGCAGTGCTTATCATGCTGAATAACTAGGCAAGTGTATGAACTCTTTGAATCTAGGAAAATTTCAGGGTTCAGATGGTATCCATCCATGGGTCAGAATAAACAGGTTCTGACTGGGCCACTCACTGATATCTCTCAGGACTCCTTCCAGACAGGGATAGTGCAAGAGGACTGCAAAGCAACCAGTGTCACCCCATTATTCAAGAACATGGTGAGGTCAGACAAAAGTAAAGACAGACTTGTGAGTGCTATCAAAGTGTCTGAGTTAAAAGATGTGGTGACTCAGCACATGGATGCAAATGTGTTGTTTTCCAAAGTACCGGGTCATAATGTCATACGCTTAATAGCGTACGCTATTATGGAGAATCCCGGAACAGTGCACTCTCCAAGTTGCCCCCCTGGAGTTAGAATCTTTAGTGGAGGGTTCAGGGGGGTGCAGCCCTCATAATGGGGGGTGTGGGGGTAGAGCCCCTAACAGAAAAAAAGATAGCCGGGAATCGTGCAACGCGATTCTGATGCATGGAATTTTGCCGTGTGACATATTGACCCCATGCCGTTTCCTAACACACACCATGGTTGCACAAAAGTTGGAGTCTGCCAAGCCAACATGATTACCTTCTTTGAGGAGACATCTCTTTTATTTGTAATTTATTGTACTTTTTGTTGCAGACCGCCATAAGCAGCTCAGCCCCCACTGATACCCAGTCGCCCATTGCCCTCTGGACTTACCTCCCTTCTAGATGATACCCCCTGGATTGCTCCCCAGGGCAGGGCCACCTCTCTGGCATGAATCTACACAATGATGAGATAAGGATGCCAACAGGGGTCCCAACTGGCATTGCCTCCTAGGCTTGCACCACCAGGACAGAGTGCAGAATCAGCAGGATACAGCAGAAGACAGAATAGGTTGTCCATCTAGGAGTGTCATGGCTGATGTTCGGGGGAAAGCAGAGCATCATAGATGGTGGCCACTAATTTTGTGTTAGGTCTTCCCTGAAGGAGGTGCAATATGCAATGATTCCAGCATCTGCATGCCTCCAAAGGAATGTAGGCGCACGTCACTGCATGACTCCCAGCCTCTGTTAGGGCTTCAACATGCACCAGACACACAGAGCCCCCCTCCCCCCCAGAGAAGGAGAACCATCCCTAGGATGCTCAATCCTCCCCCGCCGGCCAGCCTTCTGACTTCCCAGGCCCATTCCTGAACCCTGGATGTCAGTGTCGTAGACGGACACCATGCTGCTGCACTGGTGGGCTGGACCCTTCTTTGAGAAGACATCTAAAGAGGCAGATAGGTGCCAAGCAGTGGATGTAGTCTATCTGGATTTCAGCAAGGTCCGTTACACTGTACAGAACAAAAAGATCATAGAGAAAGCAGAACAATATAGAGTCCACAGTGTGTAAAGGGGATGGATAGCCAATTGGCTGACAGGCAAGAAGCAGCAGTGATGGATGATCATCATTCACAGTAGGGGGGAATGTTCTGAGTGGAGTACAGTACTCGGGGATACGTCTGGGTCCTTTGCTCATTATCGTATTTATTAAACAGCTAATAGTGCCAAAAAAATAGCAGGAAGAACATTTTAATAATTTTTAAAAGTAGTCCCTATTACTTTTTATTTCTGAAGATTTTTCTCTATGTGCTCATTAGGTGGTTTTCAACCTAATAGTATTGGGTTTGATGTGAAAAGCAGTGCTTTTCCTGGAAACAAACATGCAGTATCTACTTCTTTTCCACCCACTTCATCAGCTTGTGACCTCACTCATTGTTACATCACAAGCACTGCTGCCTGACTGGTAACATGGGTCACAAGTTACCAATCAGGCAGTAAGAGACTGGCTCTTCTTGGTTACTAGGGATGTCGCAGTCAGTGAGGCCACAGTGCTGATGATGTATAGGGTAGAACAGAACTGACAATGTCAGCCTTCAAGTAGAATACTGTTCCACACATCACACCAAGTACTGTCAGGTGGAAAAATCTTCTAATTAGCAAAACAGAGAGGAAAAAAAAATACTTCAGATATAAGAAGTTATGGATGACTACATCTGAAAGTTACTATTAATTCTCAGCAGTATACTAGCTCTTTCATGGGCACTCACAATAGATACCATGCTGCACCAAGTGGCTAGTGCTGCTGAATGGCCTTGGCGTGAAAACAAACTAGTGAACACAAAATGTTGACACAAACCTAAAACACACACAGAGACTTAATTAATTTTTGATGATGTGCTCATTTAACGAATTAAAAGCTGGCCACTGACTATGATGCCATGAGGTTTGTCATTTCATTACACCTCACACTCATATTGATTAATGACCTAGAGAAGGGGATCAGCAGCAGACAGCAGATGTTTGCTGGTGATACCACATTGGCTAGAACAGTAGACACAGCAAATGAGATTCTCTACAGGGTGACCTGCATATATTAAGAGCGTAGGCTGATAAATGGGAGCTTTGATTTAATGTGGGGAAGTGCAAGGTTCTTCACCTGGGGGTAAAGAATCTGGGTGACACATACACTCTGTGTGGTGCAAGAGTGGATCACACAACCAAGGAAAAGGACCCGAGGACTTGTGGACAGCATACTGAAGATAGGCAGGCAGTGCAGCACTCAAGAGAGAAAACACAGTGTTGGAATGTGTCAAGATGAGGTAAGCAGCAGATCAAGAGAGATTATACTCATCCTGTACAATGCCTTGGACAGACCATAGCTGGAGTATGGTGTGTGGTTCTGGTTACTGCAGTGCAGAGATGATATAAAAGAGATCAAAAGAGTCCAGCATAGGATCACCAAGCTGATTAGAGGCTGACAGGACAAAAGTTACAAGGAGAGACTGGACATACTCATATTATTAAAGCCAAAGAAGAGAAAGATGAGAGAGGACATGACCATAGTATTCTAAATTGTAATGGAAACAGGTAAGAGGGAGTATACACAGAAGTTTCAGCTGGTAAGTGCAGGCAGAACATGAGCACTTGTACTCAAAATGGGAAGGGAGAGGATAGGAAAACATTCAAAACCATTCTTACACAGAGGTTGGTTAACATATGGAATTGATTACCTGGTAGTGGTACCTTATGGAAGCCAGCAATGTTTGGGCTTTCAAAGCAGGACTAGACACTTTCCTTATTTATGTTTCTGCCCTCCTTGACTAGTAGACTTCTCTCTCTCTCCTTCAGCACGTGGCAGCCACATTGACATGAAATCCCCTGAGCATGCTGCTCACAGTAAAAGGAATCTTTGAGAGCTTTTAAGCCCTGGTTTTCATTAGCAGTGAAGGCTCCCAGACAGCCGATGAATAAGAATGAGAACATATATAAAGCACATGGGATAAGTACAAAGAAGAAAATCTGTACTAAACAGAATGGTCCCTTGAGAAAGCCTTACATAGATGAAATATCAGGACAGATGAAATATAAGACCAAATTACTTCAAAAGTTGAAAAGCATGTTGAGGTTTATTTTTTCCCCAGAGAGGCCAGCCACACTGGTGCACCAATACACAATGCAAGCAGCCAGCTCACAAAACTATACTACATACTATTTGATGCTTTGCAGCAGAAACTCAGGACTAAGAACACATTTTGTTACAGCAAAGCAATAGAAAGAAAATATAGAGGACTGAAATAAAAAGTGTATAAAAATATACCAATTCACTAAATCAGGCTAAACAGATAAACCAGTATGGGAATAATTATAATTAGCAAAGATTATAAAATGTTACATTCCTTTTTATTATACCAAGAATGATATATTTATCTTATTAACTTCCTTCAGAAATCCTGTAACTATTTATGTTATTAGATGGAGTACTATAAGTTGGACTAGGGAATGCTGAATATTTTTAGTCAACCACTTTTGCCTTGCTTTCCCATAGAACCGACTTATCAGAATAATATGCTGCGTGTCTCCTTCAGATCATATTCTGCAACTGCAATTTATTTGAAACCAGTATGTTTTGCATTTATTTACTACTTAACAGAAACTAGAAAAAATGTGTGTAAGATCTTGTTTGAAAAGGATGTCCATGTAAGGTTCAAACCTTGGAGCTGATTGGCTTACAGAAGCAAATTACTAAGAATAGTGTTTAGCGAACTCTAAATCTTCAAAGTTAGCACATTGTGTCATTCAGTTGTTATCTGAATTTTTGTAGGTACTATTTAACTTAATATTTTTGAAAGGAGACCTCAAAGGTGTTTTAGATTTACTTCCTTCTGTATTCCATGGAGAACCAGTAATTATACTATAGACTAGTACTAATATACTTTACGCTTATCACATACTGTAAATAGAATAGTTATTTAATTACTGCTCCTTTGTTTTCTATGAGGAGAGAAGGGACCAGGGGGATATGATTGAGACCTTTAAGTACATAAAGGGGATAAACAAGGCAGGCATTGAAGGGATACTCAGGCTGAAGAGGGGGAGGGACATGAGAGGGCACAGCCTTCGATCGGAGGGGGAAGATTTAGGATGGAAATGAGAAGACACTTTTTTGGATCGTGGCAGAATGCAATGTTCTATCAGAGGAGGTGGTAGCCTGTAAGACAGTGGGTAGTTTCAAAAGGGGATGGGACAAGGTGAGAAGGGGGGTAATTGGGAAGGGAAGGGGGTGGGGCAGCTGCAAGGTGAGGTATGCTAGCTGCACACTCGAGCAGACTTGATAGACCAGGTGGCCTATTTCTACTGGCAAATTTTATGTTTGTATGTCTATATAACCAGACTTTTAAATCATGTTACAACCACCTGGTTGATATTTTGCATTACAACTGGGAGGCTGCAATCACTGCTTGTCAATCAAAATAGTGGTTTGGAAACCTAATTGTTCATTACACTGTCTGTGGGTAGGTCGAACATCTCAGCTAACATGGTGGCTCTGTTTTCCTGATACCAAGCACAACACTCATCATTTTCCTCACACTCATAAGAAATACACATTGTAATATTTTTATATACATATCTGGTTGATGCTGCCTTTGAAAGCACCCCCCACACACACCTTCTTGAACTGTTGTTGTAGCGAGAAGCAGTAGGAGTCACCAGTAAAAAGCGGAGGAGGGGGTCTTACAGAGAGAGAGAGACAGAGCAAAACTGGAGGAAAGCAGCATTAAGAGCAACAGGGTAAGCCACACAGTGGCTGTCTGCACTACCGAAATTGGCAGTGTTAAAAAAAAAAAACAAGGACCAGTAATTAAATAAAATAATATATGGGTGTGTGTAAAACCAGAATTTTACACACACCCTCAGTGTGGGATGCTTTTATAAACCCCTCAGGCTTTACCCTCGGGGTTTATGTAGCATTCCACACCTCGGGTGTCTGTAAAATTCTGGTTACACACACCCACCCATATATTATGCTATATTTTATGGACCACTGCAAATTTGCACATACAGTAGTCATGATTTTATATGTTTTTATTGGCATTGCTGTTATTTCATTAGATTTTATATTTATGGTATTTTGTCATATGGCCCTCTGAACCCCAGGGAATGAGCGCTTAATAAATTTTACTACTATTACTAAATGTAGTGATGAAAGACTTAATGTGAATAAGGGTGTTGTTCCTCATTAAATACTGATAATTAAAAACTCAAAGACAATTCATATTGTGATAGGCTTGTTTTTATTTAATAAAGGTGCAGACTTCAGCAGCTCACAAGATGCAAAGTAAAGGAGTGACTCATCAGACCTCAAATTGCGATGTTCTCCACTGGCATTAGATGCATGCACACCACGGTGGGAAACATTGAGGCAAGCCACGGATATGTATATCACCATGATAAAAATAAAAAAATGGTCCATTTTTAACTAACAAATTGATGCAAAATAAAGGCAGGAATATACAGACAAAAAATTTCTGGTGTGGTTACTGTGGTAAGAGAACACTAAAAAAGGACTATTTTTGTATCCTTTAAGAATGGATGTTTGTCAGTACTCAAACTGGGATATGGTCACTGAAGTACAATAGGAGTGGCAAGCAAGATGAACCCTAAGTCTTTTCCACTGTCATATTACTGAGTTAATGTGTTCTTCCCATAGTGTGTGTGCCTAACTCTTGTTCACCAACTCCCCCCCCCCCCCATTTCTATGGCTGATATTCCTTTGATTGATTTTTCATCCACTCATGATACAACTTCTACTTTTGAAGTTGCATCTTCTTTGTCTGTTCCCAATAGTGTAGATATAAATACTAGGCAAACTTTTGTACTGGGTGACTCCATAGTTAAACATTTGGATAGGGCTATTTGCGAACCTGACAAGCACAATAGAACATGTTCTAGTTTCAGTGGTGCAAAAATTGTAGACCTGCACGTATGGTTGATAATATCATTGCTTCTCAGGACATCAACCCACTTTGTATTATTCATGTTGGAGCAAATAACATTTACAAAGACTCTGTTCAGAACATTAAATTAGCTTATATCTCTATGACTAATAAAATGATTGAACTTGGTTGTGATATAATTCTTTCAGAGATTTTATCCATACCATGTTACTCTTTGTTTCTTAATCATAAAATTAAAACTATTAATAACTGGCTTCAGCAATGGTGTTTGCGACAGAATATTCATTGTATCACTCATTGGGAGGAGTTTTCAGATAGACCAGAGCTTTATTGTTCTGACAGGTTGCATCTTAGCAGACGTGGGGATGCTCTGCTGAGCCAACAATTTCTGTCTATAATTAATAAGAATTTAAACTAAATAATGGGGGGGAGTCGAAGGCTCAATCCTCTTCTCTTGATTCACACAAACTTTCTAGTAAATATTTACAGTTTCTTAGTTTTAATGCTAGGAGTTTGAAAAAGAAATTTGATGAACTACAAATTATAGCTTCAAATAAGGATTTAGATATTATCTTTGTGAAACATGGGGAGACGATAAATCCCTTTGGGACAAGCATCTGCCTGGTTATATTTCTTACTTTCTAAATCGTATTGAAAGGAAGGGCGGAGGAGTCACTTTATTTATTAATGACACTTATATCCCCTCTAAAATTAAGAATTCAAATGGTAAACAGATTCCTAGATGAATGAATAAAAACATAAAACGGTTAATCAATTATAAAAATAACAAATGTCTTAACTATCTTAAAAATAAGACCTCATCTAATTGGGAGTCTTATTTGAAATCTAATAAGAAATGTAAATCAGTTATCTGAAAGGCTAAATCTAGATGGGAACTGAATTTGGCTAAGACAGCTAGTAAGTCAAACTTTAAATATTTCTATTCTTATATTAATTCCCTTAGGAAAACCCCTTGCATAGTGGGGCCTCTTACTTTAGATAATATTCTTATTCATGAGGCTAAGACCATGGCTGATGCATTTAACACTGAATTTTGTAAAAGTTTCCCTGTATTGGAAGTCCAAATACCTCAGCCTATTATTACACCATCGGATCCTCCTATTATATTTTCAGTGGAGTTTATTCTTAAATAATTACACACACTTAAAGGTAAATTCTGTCCAGGCCCATATAACATTGCAGGCCATTTACTATATCTGACCAAGCTGCCTTTCCACTTCAACTTTTGTTTGATCTTTTCTTAAAGAATAACTATATTCCTACTGACTGGAAAGAGGCTTTTGTAGTTCCTATTCATAAGAAGGGATCTAAACATCTTTGGGAAAACTATTGGCTTATCAGTTTAACCTCTTCTATATGCAAAGTGTTGGAAAGTCTTCTTAAGGATATTATTGCTCCTGTAATTGATGCATCTGATCTACAACAACACGGTTTCAAGAACGGTAGAAGCTGCTTAACTAATCTGCTTTGTTTTTACAAACACTTTAGTTCCTATTTGGATAACCGGATACCTTATGACATTGTCATCATTGACTTCAGTAAGGCATTTGATACTATGCCTCATTGGGCTTTAATTCAAAAACTCAGGGGACTTAACATTAATAGTTATATAATTGCCTGGATTATTAATTGGCTTTGTAACAGAACACAGAGGGTGACCATTAATGGTGTTATTTCTAACTCTGGCAATGTTTTATGCGGTGTTCCACAGGGTTCAGTTCTTGGCCCCTGTCTTGTCCAGGCCTTTATAGCTGACTTAACCAATTCCTGTCTCTCTTTTACAATAAAATATGCAGACGATGTGAAGATTGGGGGACCATGCTCTAACTTAGATCAGATATCTTGCATCCAGCATGATCTCGACATCGTTTCCATTTGGATTGAAAATTGGGGTATGAAATTGAACACTAAAAAGTGTAAAGTTATGCATTTGGGTTCCAATAACTAAAATTTCCAATATGTTTTGGATGGTTCTTACAGATGAGAGGGACTTGGGAATCACTATTTCGGATTATTTAACATACTCCAAACGTTTGCATTCAGTGATTAGTACAGCTAACAAAGTTGTTTGGTCTATTCTCCGTAATATTAGATCCCAAGACCAGGAGGTGTTGTTGTTATCCCTGTTTAGGTCCTATGTCCGCCCTCATCTTGAGTATGCATCACAGTTGTGGTGTCCATTTAAAAAATTGGATAGAAATACTCTTGAAAAAGTACAGAGAAAGTACACTAAAAAATATCTGGTCTTGACTCCACTTCCTATGAATCCAGGTTAGACACATTAAAACTTATGCCTCTTACCACTAGATGCCTTAGAGGTGACCTTCTTTTCCTATACAACGTTGTTCATGACCCATATGTCATGACTGAGTTAGGACTTTCTTTTAGGTCATCAATACATGATACTAGAGGTCACCCCCTCCAGTTAATTGGCAAATCTTTTAAACACAATAATCAGAAGTTTTTCTTTACTGTGAGATCTAGTGGACCTTTGAACAGACTTCCATCTGCTGTGGTTGCTAGTAATACTAAAGAGATTTTTAAACATCTCCTCGATATGTTAATTATGTCTGGGTATGACTTACCATATTATTCTTTGGCCTAGTGTAAGAGCATTATGGGCTTCTGCCTACTAGCTCTTTTTCTGAACCTTAGTATGAACCTTAGTATGAACTCTGTACACACCCGGGTGGCTGTTACTAGAAAGTGTTTGTTCTGTTGTATTTGGAATCCCTCATCAATGGTGTTCCACTGGTCAAACCAGAGTATAGAGATCATGTGGTTCAAGTATGTAATTATAAATACTTAACTAAGATCTGCAGGCAGGTGGTGGTTAATGTCATCTCAGCAAAATGTTTTCCTGGGATTAGGGTGAGTACAAGATGTTCTCTATTGTTGTAATAAGTATTATAGAGTGAGGGAGGGCTTCTGACCAATCAAAGCTTTGAAGAGCATCTCATGTGCAAATGCCCTGAAAACAAGTAAGTTCCGGGAAAAGTTTTTTTAAAAAATATATTATTAATCACTCTCGATCAATAAGATAGTAATACATCCCCCACCGCCACTCGTTCCTGTATTAGAGTGGTTTCACTTGCCTTCAGCTTGAGCAAGAATGGCTCCGCTTTGCTTCGCTGTTCTCACTCTAGCTGAAGGCGCATGAAACCACTCTTATACAGCAATAAGCAGCTCTGGGGGACATAGTAACATATTAACAAGCGGTCCCAGGCAGGAGATGGGTTGCTATGGCCTATAAAAGGTTGTTATGGATCAGAGGAGTTATAAATAGAAGCTTGGGAAATTTGTTTTTTGTTGTTGTTTGTTTTTTCGTTTTTGTTTTTTGCAGAGAGGCAAAGAAAGGGGTGAAATTCACTCTCATAGTGCATGCTGTGACTGGCCAGGGAGCCTTGCTAGTCCCTAGCACTATGGGCCCCAAATCTGGAACATTGCACTGGTTTCCCATCAAGTCCAGTCCCCAGTAGTCCTCAGCTGTAGGGAAAGAGAAACTGTGGTAGATGTGAGCCTGTAATAGGGGTACCCCCTCAAGAAGTTCACCTGGATGGCCCACTAACAACAACATTCAATACTCCACACTATAGCAGTTGCCTGGTCGGCAACCAGGAGTGAGTCTCAGCCTGTTGCAAACAGCAGTACTCTAACTGGGGGTGTGAACTGCAGAGCACTTCCAGCACAGGCTGTAGGGGACTGTAAGCTTATTTTAAAGTCAGCCTTTATTCAAGGGGGACCTGATCATGATTTTCATGTAGTTCAGTGAGATGTCAGAGATAGAAACCCATGGGGCTAATGCAAGAGGGTGGGCCTACAGATTCTCTTCTGAACAATTTGAACAATTCCCTGCCTGGTGAGAAATTGGACATGAAGTGGGTTTTGAAGTGGTGCTGGCAACTGGTAAATCAGGAAGTGTAGCCCTTGGGGGCAATGACCCATGCACCTTGGCAAGTGTGACCTGAACGGCAGCTGTATATACTGAGGGTTCTGGTACATCAGTCCAAGGAAGGACACAATTCAAGGAGATGTCTGATTGTATCTAGGAGTGAGAGTTCCAAAGCGAAAATTTGATGTGACAACTCCTGTGGTCATGCTTGTAATTTTAAAGTTATCCTCTACCAGATGAATTTAATGCTAGGGGAGTGGGTATCAGATGCTAGACTAGACTTGTCATGAGGCCAAAATCTGGATCCAGGGTGAATGAAACAGCCATGGGGTATATCCCCTGTTGTCAAGGTAGCCATGTGGCAGGTATGGATGCTGAGGGTATGTCATTTGTCAATTGAACAAATTCCCACTATGTAACACCCACTCCTTTCAGGAGAGATATTTTGTTTGTTGGGTGAAGTTTCAACATAATTTTCTGAGAGTAAGCTCTTGTCCACCCAGCAGCTGTTTGTCTGTCCACTAAACATATTGAAATTAGGTCACTGGATTTGTGAGCTGAGTACCTTTATGGCACATTTGTGTGTGAATCCAGCACTCTGTGAACAGCCGCCCCACAGCTGGATGTGCTCCAGGAACACACACTACATAAATTTCAGAATCCAGCACTACCCACCACCAAACAAGGCCAATGACACAAAGTATATGTCTAGAAAAATGTAGTTTAATAATATAGCAGCCAAAACAAATGGTGCAAACCTCACAAATGCTTATAGCACAGGCTGAGAGGGCAAGGCAGAGCCCCATTGACTTCTACCGGTTTCACAGTAGCATCTTCAGAAAGTGTCCCACAAGTGAAATAGTAATCAATTTAAAGCACAATTGTAAAGGGGCAATGCAAAATTCTAATGGGCCAAAAACTTCCAATACATAAGTGTAGTAGTGTTAAAACATACAGGAAACAACTATATATATTTACTACACACGCCCCACATATTCTGCAACATTAAATCACTGTTGCACTTTAAGAGTTCTTATGGAATCAACTTCAAAAGTTCCTTAAACTTTCTAACCTTGCCAGCTTCATTAACTTCAAAACTCTCTTCAGACAGGTCACTCAGGACCCCTGCAATTGCTACGCCTACATCCTAGCTCCCCCTGCTCTGGCACCTACCATCACCACTTTTCTCTCTTAGCCTCTGCTTTACCCATACTTTGCCCTCTTTCTGCTCAGTGCAATCCACTCAGCTCTATACTCTTACTGCCCTCTTGATACCCCTACCTCCTACATCCCTAACCCACCTCTTTACCTGTTTATCTGACCTACTTGGGGTTAGCACCCAGCATATATTCCTCACTCCTGTGTAAATACCCAGTTTATATCCCTGCTAGCCTTGTCTAAGCTGGGGCTATCACTCTTCAGGCATCCCCTGTATTACCTAATCCACTTACTGTTAATAATGTCACCTACATTGTCATTATTGTTGTAATTTTGCATGCATCTACATATTTTTGTATGATTTCATTATTTCATGTACCTTATGCATCAATGTAGTTTGTAGGTTCGCATTTTATTCTGCATATGTATGTTCTTGTAAAGCTGCCCAGGTCCATCTTGTAAATCAGTTCTGCTCAATGGTGTTTCACCTGGTTAAATAAAGAATGACTGATTTATTGATTATAAACCAAAAATTGATTCCTCTATGAAATATTAAAATAAAAATAAAAATAATGTGGTAACGCATGATTGTTAATATTATATTGAAAACAATATTAATATTAATAATGATACTTGGGACTTACAGCCCTCAAAGAGTCCAGACTCTAGAGAATCTAAAATGAAAAACCAGGTAATATATATGAAATGTATAGAACCATACAGTCTAAATACTTGATGGAAAAATAAAGTTTTATGCTCAGAAAAAGGTTTTTGGTACCAAATTAATTCTGACCAAATCAATTGACATGAATTATAAATTATAGTATATACTTCTTTTAGATAAAAAACTTAACAGATGTGCAGTGCCAGTAATATGTATGTAGTCCAATCAAATATCAAGATGGACAATACTCAGCAATAAATGCATAAAGAAGCACTCTAAATATGGGAAAAACTCATGTATACAGTGCTAAATTAAAAATATTCAAAACCAAAAAAATACCAATAACAGAAATATACTAGCAGATTTAACAAATGTTACCCCTCTCCAGAGCTCAAATAGGGTCATAAGCTTCATATAATAATTTATAATCCATTCAGGTCTAAATAAAATTGTGCATATCAAAATCTGCACATATATTCCTGCACACACCATATTTAAATCTAGTTATATAACTACTCTTAAAGTAGAACAACCATAATATTGAGCAGTCTATAGTTGTCACAAAACCACTTAAATCAATCTGGCAATGTAATAATGACATATGTAGTCTTATGTGTGCAAATGCACAGTAAGGTCAATGCCGTCATTCAAACCTGGTGTCCTAAGTGTGCCTAAGGTATATATATCCAAAAGGATTCTTTCTCTGACAAAATGGTTTTCACATTGCCCCCCCCCCCAACCTGGTCCCACAAATGCATAATCAATTCCTGTGAAGGAAACTTCATGATGCTGGTTACTCTCCACCCTTGTAAGTGTAAACTAAGGGCACTCTTATCATCTTTAAGTCTGATTGAGCTAAGATGTTTACAAATTCTTGTTTTTAGGGGGTGGCTGGTCATCACAACATAAAATACCCCACATCAGCAGGTTGCTAGGTAGATGACACTGTTGGTACTACAATTAATAAAGTGTCTAATGTCAAAGGTCTGGGGATTGTTGACAGAAGAAAAGGTTTTAGTTTTAAGTACCACTTTACGTTGTACACACCGGCCGCATTGATAACATCACTTGGGTGCTTTAGGAATCCAGCCCATAGAATTGGGTCTTCTATAGGGTAAAAAGTTGTGGACTAAAGAGTCCCTCAGATTTTTATGTTTGCTTGCACACATGTGCAAGAAACATAGTGCCACCATACGAGTTTTTGTAGGTGTACCACCCCTGCTCCTTTTTGCAGGCACGGCTCCACTGCATCAATAAATGTCTGAACTGTCTATGACAGCAGTTCAGATGCAGTGGCATACAGTTCAAAGTAAAAGAACCGCTACAATCAGTGGTGGTAATGTGTAGGCAATTTTCATACTGCTGTTGGCAGGCAATTTGTTTACTGCCGTCTGCAGTATGCAAACTGCCTACACGTCAGCACTGCATCTGAACTGCTGCCACAGACAGCTCCATTTTTTTCTTGTGATCCCGGTCGGCTCCAGTGCCCCTCAACAAATACCCAAATAGCACACTGGGAGACCTCCTCAGCATGCTGATGTGCTCCCCCCACCCCCTCACACTGTATTTCTGATAGGGGGTGCCCAATCCCCTGTAGGATCCACTGCCCCCCCAAACAGACTTCCAGATACCACACTGGGAGTCCACCCCAGCATGACAAAAGTCCATATGGCCAATGGGGTGCCTGATTCCCCATCGGCTCCACTGCCCCCCCAAAACAGACTTCCAGGTACCATGCTGGGAGCCCACCCCAGCATGGCAAAAGTCCTGTATCGTCTTTGTAAAAAAAAAAAAAAAACCTATAAGAAAAAACAGTCTCTCATTGACTGTCTTGCCCCCCTCCACAACCCGCCCCAACCCTCTGCGAACCCCACCTCCCCACACCCCTGCCTCAGCCCATACTTACCTCTGGAGGCTGGCGCGACAATCTTTGGTGGACCGGGAACACATCTGCAATCTTCAAAGCCAACCGCAAACTGAAGAAATGCTGGTAAGTTGTATAATTGCATAAATGGGGGTTTCAACTTTGGTGCATATCTCTGCCATTTTTTGGAATTTTGTACCAAATTTTCAACATGGGGTTCTTGGGACCTCACCTCATGAACTCAGTTACTGTCATTTTGTTATTCGGTCCCAAAAGGTGATTTCACGGTCACTGCGTGGAACCACCTTTTGGGACTGATTAATGAAATGACAGTGTCACAGTTCATAAGGTAGGCCCCCAAAAACCCTATGCTGAAAATTTGGTAAAAAAAATTCCCAAGAATGACTGACTGTTTTATGAGTGTGTGTTGTGCAGTTCCTATGCACGCTCGTAACTTTGAGAATTTTTGATATTTTCACTCCAGATTTTCAACATTGCCATTTTACCACACCTCCTCATAAACAGTATAGCTGTCATTTTTCACATTCTGCCCAAAATGTGTTTATGCACAGGTAGCATACAATGGCGTGGTCGGTGTGAGAAATCAATGTTCAGGACAGAGTAAGAAAATCAGTGACACTGTTCATGAGTAGAGATGTAAAAATGGCTATGTTGAAAATTTGGTGACAAAAATCCATAGAATGACTGTGTTACGAGTGTACATTGTGCAATTTCCATGCACCTTCGTAAGTTCACGAATTTGTAATATTTTCAGTCTAGATTTTCAACATTGACATTTTTCCACACCTCCTTATGAACAGTAGAAGCTGTAATTTTTCACACCCTGGCCGAAATGTGTTTTCGCACTTCTGGTGCAGAATAACACTTTCACTGTGGGAAATCAGTGTTCAGGACAAACTAAGAAAATCACAGTGATGCTGTTCATGAGCAGAGGTCCCCAAATGCCTGTGTTGAAATTCTGCTTTAAAAAATCCCCAAACTAGTTACATTATGAGTGTACGTTGCGCAGTTTCTACGCACGCTCGTGACTTCACCAGTTTTTGTTTATAATTTCACTCCAGATTTTCAACAATGCCATTTTTTACACCTTCTCAGGAACAGTACAGCTGTCATTTTTCACATCCTGTTCAAAATGTGTTTTCGCACCTGTGGCGCCAAATGGCGCAGTCACTGTGCAAAATCAACTTTTGCCTAATGAACTGATAGTGTCACTGTTCATGTGGTGGGGTCACAAAAAGCCCATGTTGAAAACTTGGAATAAAAATACCAAGAAACTCCCAGGGAATTAGGGTTTTCAACCATAACACCCTACCCTGTAGGGACTGACAGGCATCAGGGGTATGACTTGGGATTGTCGACAGTAATGTTCATGGCATTCCACCCCCACCCCCACCCTGCAGCCAGTGACAGGCATTGAGGTGCACTTTGTACCCTTTGGCTCCAGAGTCCACCCTATTCTCCTATACTGCACCAATTTCAGCATATTTCCTTATGAAATGAGGTGAATGTAAAGCCCAAACACCCCAAGGCACACCTCAACACTTGTTAGTGTCTGAAGGGTAGGGTGAGGTGAAATGTCATGACCATCATGGGCGACAACCCAAAGTCACACCGCAATACCTGTCCATCTCTGTAGGGTGAGGGTGGAGTTGGCGTCAGTTCAATACTTCAATGCCATTCCTATTCTGCATCTGTCTAAGTCCTGCACTTCCATTGCTATTGCCAGCAAGCAAACATTCAGCATAGACAAATGCTTGTTCCCTTTCCTATATACCATATGTAGCTGTTCATCCACCACTTCTTTTAAGGCTGGTTCAGTTGCTAAAATGTGCCAGTATTTTGCTGGACCTTTCTGTCATCCTCACTGTCTGTGCCATATTTAGTGATAAACAGTACCTTGTTTTGTACAGTGTCCTGCCTTTCCCTATATTGCAACAATTCCTGCCTTGGTACCTGGTCTACCTGTCATTGAACTCTATCCTAATGTGCTACACTATATCCCCTATCAA
Source organism: Neoceratodus forsteri (assembly GCA_016271365.2). NCBI lineage: Eukaryota > Metazoa > Chordata > Ceratodontiformes > Ceratodontidae > Neoceratodus > Neoceratodus forsteri. The sequence continues at coordinate 1,548,769,336 of CM057452.1, read as the reverse complement.
TCAATCTCTGGCTCAACACTGTACACCTCACAGCACATGTGTCTAAGTCAGAACAATTTATTTTGCCCTATAAAACTGTGATTTAGGGATGTTGTTGATGGTGTGGTGGGGGTGACAACTGCGGGACATCAGGAGACTATTTCAATCAGTTTGTTTGTGATATAGATCTGTAATTATCTCCCCATTGGGGCCCTTCTGTATGTCCAGATCTAAGAACTGTATCCTTTCGTTGGACTGATGTACAGTGAACCTAAGGTTCTGATTGGATTGTTCCAAGTATTTTACAAAATTCTTTAGTTGTTCCAAGCACTCCCACCACACCACCAACACATCATCAATAAAACGTCACCAAAGATCAATCTGGTCATAGAATGGATTCAGTGTCTGATTGTAGATAGTGCCCTGTTCCCACAGGCCCAAACACAAATTTGCATATGTGGGGGCATAAGTTGCCCCCATCGCAGTGCCCGTTGTTTGTAGAAAGTATTGGCCCTAGAACTGGAAACTATTTTTGGTAAGTATAAATTCCGACAAATCCTCCAATAAATCACAGAATGCCAGGTCATATGTGGTGCCATTCTCAAGCTAAAATCTCAAAGCGTTGAGGCCCCCATCATGACATATGTTTGAGTATAAGGACGCCAAGTCCAAAGTAACCAGCAACCATGATGGTTCCAATTCTAAATCCCCCAAGATGCCCAAAATCTGGGTGGCGTCCCTAATATAGGACCTCAATGTTGGTACTAAATGCTTGATATGCCCATCCACAAATTTAGACAACGGTTCTTTCAGGAATCCTATCTTAGATATGATTGGGCATCCTGGGGGATCAATAAGGGACTTGTACACTTTGGGCAAAACATAAATGGTTTGCCTAACTGGGAAATCCACCTTCAAATAATTCATGGCCTGTTCTGTAATTACGCCCAGTTCATAAGCCCCTTCCAAATATTTGTCAATCTCTGCATTAAATCCCACAGTAGGGTCGCTTTTAAGACCTACTTAAAAAGAAATGTTAAGACTACTGTTTGAAATCTTCATTCTTATATTTATCGATGTCCATAAGGGCAATAGAATCCCCCTTGTCCGCAGGTTTTATGACTAAATGTAGGCTGTGCTGCAGTTCTTGTAATGCATCTCTTTCAGCCCTCGAGAAATTAATGAACCCAGTGTGGTCTTCGTCATTAGGGATGTGTTCCAAGTCATTAAGAACTGCTCTTTCAAAGTCAATACTGCAGGGGAATAAGCAGGTTTAAAGCTAGAGGGCTTTTTGAACTCAGACATGCAATTATTCGTGCCTAAGTGTTCAAATGCAATACTGTTAACTGACTGGTCACAATCCAACCCCATTTCATTTCAGCTCTGCCTTGCCCTCCCAGCCTGTGCTATCAGCATTTGTGAGGTTTGCAACATTTGTTTTGACTGCTATATTATTAAACTGCATTTTTTTCTAGACATATACTTTGTGTCTTTGGCCTAGTTTGGTGGTGGGTAGTGCTGGATTCTGAGATTTACTTTTGTGTGTAAACCATGGATGGCCTGGAAATACTGGGTTTCCCTACTCATATATACAATAGTTCTCCATCTGTTGATGGTGTCATACTTCCGTTACCTGTGTTGGTGTGCAATTGATAATATTCATAAGGAAAGGCCTTTTTGCTAAACTACCTCAGACCCGTGGGTTACACATACATTGTCCCAGTCTCAGGTAGGAAGATAGAACATCTCTAAAAGCACAACTGCATGTGAGGAAGCAAAAAAAAAAAAAACACCAGATTGCATTTTTGAGTCACACTATGGACCCTTGCCTTTGTTTGCAAAGCCGAACCCCTGCTGCCAAACTGGGTGGGGCTTTATTTTAGCCAAACCTAACAATGCTTGATAAGTCATGACTGTCAACAAGCTTATTCAGAAAACCTGGGACTGTGTGAGTTTCTTTTGTTGTATCTTGTATTTATCCATTTTTCCTGTTCTCCCACCAGACCTTCCCACCCCAGCAGCTCTTACCTTCCACACTTTGAGAGCCTGGCAAGGGCATGAAGGCGATCCATCCACTGGCGCTTTTTTGCATTTGTGAATCTCCAGAGTAACTAGCTCCCCAACTGACTGCATTACTACTGCATTGAATTATGGTCGGTCCTTCCTTTCAGCGGAACTTCCAGGGGTTATGTTGACTGGTGATGGACCAGGGAGGAGGAATGCTCTGCCTGGTCAAGGAAAGGCAGCCATAGCTACTATTAAGTACACACCCAGTGCATCACAATTTAGTTAGTTAGTTAGTTCAATAGTTTTACCAGGAAAGATATACTGAGCTGATAATAGTTCGTTTCCAGATACGTCGGGGGGGTAAGAGTAAGTAGGATTGTTCAAAAGTAGAAAAAAAGACATAGAATTAACAGCATTACAAAAATAGAAGTCATGTACAGCAATACAGTATATCAAAAGGAGCATAATCATACCCTTAAAAAAAAAACTCTGTTTATGGTTCTCATGTCAGACAGGGATGTACCCCATATTAATCACAAGACCCCATGCTCTGCACCCGATCCAGCAGCCCCCCCCCCCATATTATTCCAGCAGGATTCCTGTGACTTACCTCTCACAGTGGGTCTCCCCAGGAGGGGAAGGGACTGAGCTCCACCTTGGTCCCCTCCAAGACTTATGCCAACATCTTGTCAGTATGAGTGGTGGAGTGGTGCCCGGGAACATCATGCCGCATTGAATCGAGGGTGTTTTTCCTGCTTACTGACTGCCGAGGACCTGGATGTGTAATGGTGTATAAGGCATGTCACGTACACTCCCATGTGGGAATATGCTGACACCCACCAAGTTCCAGACTAGCATGTGCATGTGGGGTCAGGCTCACTGACTCCTAGCCATGCAAGGAGTCAGAGTGTTGCTGACTGCCTCAATCCACCCTGGTGGAGGACAGTAGTCTTTGGACATTCATCCTTGTCCCCCCCAGCTAACCCCCTGATTCTCCGGGCTCATTCTCAGACCCAGGTCGTCAATGCTGCAAGTGGTAGCGCTATTGCCTGTGCCAGCAAGCTGGTCCACAATAATCATAACATTGCAAGGCAAATCAGTACAACAGGTATATGTAGTAGATAAAAAATAGTTATAACTATAAAGGCTGCCAATGTGGGGGCAGGGCCTGGTGTTGGTGCTGCCACACTCTCCTTTGAATGGAATCCCTGCTGAATCCAACAGTAGGATGGAGGCAGTGAAACTAAGTGCTTTTCCATGCAGAATGGTCCCCTATTCCCCTGGGTCAGCACAGGACAGTCATTCTATAAGGAATGTAGGGAAACCCACCTGGTGAAGAGAGAGATTGTCCAAGAGGCTACTTCTCCAACTCCTACCACTGCTGATTGAGACCATGGACTTAGAACAGAACTCATGGTCCCCTGACTGGACATTGACATCAAGCCATTGGAACAAGCTGTGAATTAACATTGTAACTCATGCTTGAAACACTTGTGCACTAAGATTACCAATGGGTTTTCTCTAACTGCTAGCTTAGCTTCCTTGTTTGAATGCACTAGTGCATCTTGTTATTTTTCATAAATGTAACCCCTTAACCTATCAAAAAATGTCATAAATTATTTATATAACTTGCTGCACAAATGCTGCTGCTGGTCTCTGCTTTAACACCAACTCAGTACCCTATTAAACCATAGGTACTGCACCTGAAAGAATCTATTCTGGTGCAGAAACAGCAAAATAGACAGTGTTTGTAAGTGGGTACGGGTCAGTTATGGAATTAGTAGCTATGACTGCAGTACTGACAATTTCAATCTAGCCCAAAAATATTCAGTATGCTCCCATTATAATGTCACTGCATGTGCTACATGATTTGCAGCTGGGCCTGTCAGTGCTGCCACCTTTTGGAGTTCCCTTCCCTTTACCACTAAATCCAAGCCCAGTATTTTCAGCTATCCTGAATGTCAGGGCCACAGCTTCATCAGATCCCTTATCCCATCCCACAATGACCATACACTGTAGAAGGCATGGTGGAGACACCCTGTGCTGACAACTGACCTGGCATGCCCAGCTAAGTATCCCAGCTAAATAAGATGCTGACACGCCCCCGGCCCCCCATCAAGTACATACACCAAGGAAGGCTGTCAGTTTACAGCATTAGGAAGAAAGTCTGCATGCTGTGGATTAGTGAAAAGGACCACTAACTAGCAGTGATTCTGCTTGCTTACTGTGGCATTATCGCAGATTGGGATCAGGGTTGCATAGCTGAATGATATGACCCTTTGTGGTTGGGGCAATAGTTTTGCTAGGGTAGGAGATGGCTATGAAAGGATGCTACCAGAGGGCTGGTATGGTGCCAGAAGGGATTTAGTATTTAGAATGCCATGATCGTGTCTCCTCTAATCCTTCTTTTCTAGGCTGAATAACTTGAGTACTGTATGTCCAGCCACAACTAATAGCTCTTGCCTTCTAAGCAACAAACTAGTTTTGTGGCCCTGTGCCAGGCCATCTTGATCACTTCAATTGCCTTTCTTTACTGCAGTGGCTAGAACTAGAGGCATTAGCCCAGGGGTGGTCTGGCCAAGGCCCTGTACAGGGGGAGGATCACCTCCCATTACCTGCTTCTAACCCTCTCCTAATGCATCATAATATTGCACTTACTCTTTTGACTGCAGTAGCACACTGCCCTTCTGGCTTTGATGTACTATCCTCAGTTACATCAACATACACTGTATATTTCCTCAGTTCTGAGATCAAGGGAGAAATAAGGGAGTTAAATATTTAAACACCTTTTAAAAAAAGAAACAAACATGTCAACATACATTGGGCTGATTGTTAACACAAAACAACAGCCAGCAGCCTAATTTTCCAGTGAGTTGCACTGACTTTTTAAGATGTGCCAGTGGCACAGTAGGTAGCATGCTGACCTTTGGAGCCAGAAAATCAGAAAGTTGTGGGTTCTAGCCTCATACCAGGTGCTTGGAGTAGTAATATCCCAAAATGACACTGTAGTGCAATATGAGGGAGGTGCTGCACTACTGAGTTGCCATGCTTCAGATGAGATGTTAAGTCAAGGTCCTTCCGCCAGTCCCTGGTCACTGACTAGGTGGAAGTAAACAGTCCCATGGCACATACTGAAGAAGTGGAGGGGAGTTTCCTTAGCAGCATAACCAACAATCCCCTGTTAATAAAACAGATCCAAGAAAGAAAGAAAGAAAGAAAATTAAGTGGATCACTCCTGAAAAAATGGACACAAGTCTCAGTGAGCCTACCCCATCAACAAAATCCACCAAATGAAAAATGAATACACCATTAGGCCATGGAAACTATGTCTGCCATAATTAAGCAGTACTGCACAGAAGGAGGTACTATAGGTTCCTTTGAGGTAATCATAAAGCTTCGAGCACTTACAGCAGTAGCACCACCTTTACTCTTTAAGGCTAATGAAACTTGGCTCCCAGTGAAATGATGACACATTGCTTCCACCTTTAGCGTGTAATAATTCTTACAGAAACATACACAGGACCGGGCTTTTACAGGTAGTATTACAATTATCTTTATGCTGTCAGTGTGCTGAATTCATCAGACTTCACTCGATCACTGTGCACATGAATTGTGGCATTGCTGCTTAGGTCAGGGTTCTAACATCACAACTCTAGCATGTTTCTGAGTTATGAAATGTCAAACGGAAGGATAACACTTGTTGGGATGGGGCAGTGAGAAGGGGGTGGAGTGTAATGCTGTTAAACTGGTATTGGTGGGGTAGTCCTGTTTTTTTTTGTTTGTTTGTTTTACAATTTATTTGCCCAGGACAGCCCAGCTGAGATGCAGCACCTCACTTTCAGTGGAGTCCTGCTTCTATCCATTTCCGCTGCTGGGTGGACTGGAATGCTGGGAGGTCAGGTGACTTTTCCAAGGTCATAGAATGAGTTTTTGGTTCCAGCAGGGTTTGAACCTCCTACTTTGTGGAAGTTGACTGCAGTATTGTAGTCCACTACTACTAATGAGAATTGCAGTGAGTCATGGAATAACAATGAATGTGGGAATAAGGGTAGACAAAGAAGGGACAGACTGCGATAACAAAATGTTCAGTGGCCTGCTGTGGGAAAAATGGACTTTTAAAAATGCAGACCATGAAAATGTCTGGTTCTCAGGCAGAAAGTGCCAGAAAATAGGTCAGTCAGTATGCTTTCTTTTCCTTGTGCATCTGCCTATGTCATTTCAGTTACACAAGTGCAGCAGATACAGCTGGTTTCACATAAGGACTAAGTGGCAGGTTGTTTAAAGCTCCCAGCTTAATGCACTCAGCCTTTCAGAAATGTGACAGTAAGATCTGCAGCCCAAGAAGTTATGTCAGGCCTGAGCAAGGCCTGCAACTTAAACCAATATATTACATCCCACCATAACCTGCCTGTTCAGACCGAGGACTCTTCCCTTTAAAAAGTCATTTTCACACTGAGAAACAAAATTTAAATAAAACACAAGAGGAAACGAAGTTTAAAAATAGTATGGGGTGATTTATTTTCTGTCATTAAATTCCTCTGGAAAGGTGCATTATTTGTATAATTTCTGGCAGCTTTACTATTTATGAATTACTTCAGTACAAAGTCAGATAGCTAACTACTGATCTGCAGTATTTGGAACCCTGCTACTTCCACATCTCTAATCAGAGTGTCCCCTTATAATGAGGGGCATTTAAGATATGCGGTTGCTAAGGTAATGAGTGTCTGCAAAGTAAGTGAACTGGCAGCACAAAATATCCTGGAGATGAAGGTCAAACAAACAAAGGTAGCAGTGATATCTCCCGAACACAGATTAAAGAGGGGAGAGATGAAAAATGCTTTACAGCTAATTGACAGACAGATAATATGCTGTAGGTTCCTGAGGTATTATATAGAGATTATTAATTCTGACAGCTCATAATTCTCAGTTAAAGGACAATCAGTATTCTATGCTGCAACACTGTGTCAGCGCACTAATTAGTAAGGAGGGGGTGAATGCCTTAAGCAGTTTTTTGTTGTTTTTCTTCAAAGAAAAAAAGAAGGGTTCCTATCTTCTTTTCCTCACGGCAGTAGTCAAGCAGGATTTCAATTGCCAAGGCAACCAGAACAGTTCTTTGCTTTGTTTGCCAATCAGCTGTGGGAATTTTTTTTATGCAGTATGTGTTTTTAATAAGTTGGGTTAGATTTGTTTAAAGGGTAGTGCAGCGTGGCTGGTCTCTAAAGAGAGACATGGGCTTCACTCTATTGGTTTCCTGGTTAGTAATGAGCACATTAGCCCAACACCATTGTACACTCTTTAGATCATATTATACATATTTCCACTGGCAGAATATTTTTTTTATAAAAATCAATTCAAATGATAATGTGAACACAAAAGATTCACATGCCTAACAGAGATCAAAAACAGCTACTATACAGAGACGTACTGGCTGCAGATGCTGTAGCTGGAATGCAGCATGAGTGAACTGCAAGCATCGCATGAAGTTTCCTTCACTGATTGTTCAATTAATGTAGTGCATAAGAATTAACATACAAGATGAAGCAGCCTTGACCAATACTCATCAGGAGGGCAATTCAACACTGATATACTGCTGCAGCCTGCAAGATAAAATATCTGGTATTTGTCAGAAAGAGTAGCCATCCAATAAATGTTCCAGAAGACAAGGCTGAGCATCATGTTAGTAAAGAAAAATCTTATCATCTCATAACCAAATGTAAATACATTTATGCTAATTCAGCCAGCCTGGTGGCACTGAGGGTTGAGGCGCTGGACAACACACCTCACACCATGTCGGCGACCTTGGTTTGGGGAATGGACTCAGGTCACTCTGGGACTGGCAGGAGTGAGGAAGGATCTAGCTTCTGTAGACAACTCTCCTTCCTTGGGGGGGGGGGAACAGTGCAATGCACTGTTTGACTTAGACCCAGTGGCGGCTGGGTGTCAGTGCATATGTGCTGCTATAATGGTGAGGGCCCCATGCCCAGGGCATAAGGCTGCCTCCATGGAGATGGAGCCCAGCTGCTTTGTCCATTGCACATTCATGGGGCCCGGGGAGAAAAATATGAAAAATGGAGCTGGCTTGCTCCATGATGGCCTGGGCGCCCAGGACCAAAGAATGAGCCCTCATAGAAGGGCCAGCTATGGAAAAAAATGTTAAATTAAAAAAACATTTATGCCAATTTCAGTTAACATCCATGTACAAAAAACAGGTGGGACACTTTATGGCACTGGATGCTGTAAGTTGCAGACAACAGAAAATGTTGTTAGCTTTTTTGTCGATTTCTTGGGAAACAATTTGTTATGCCACCCTCGGGCAGCAAACTCCCATTCCAGATATGTCCACCCCAGAAAAATGGCAGCAGCTTTTTGTTGCTCATGTTATTTATTTTGCATGGCTCAACGGATGCAATATTTATATACACTGATTTTCAAGTCAGTTTACATGTGTTACTCTTTCGTTTCAGAAGAATAGAAAATTAAAAAATATCTACCCTTGCCCTGTTCCTTCTGTCTTATTTGAACTCTTTTTTTATACCAGGATTCTTCAATTTTTTCAGATCTCCTTAAAACTATTTTGTATTTTACAGTATCTCCTTAAAGCACAAGTGTTCACCTTGATAACATTATAATATAGTTATTACAATTTACTAGTGCATACTTTTTTTTAGTCCTCAGTTTTCATTTCTAGGCTTTATAACACATCTTGGTAGCCTATCCAAAAAGTCTGAATAAAAAGCATTTGACAGGCTCCAGCTGACCTCTTAGTGCCTTCATTTACAGTATGACTTCCTAATGCTTACCACGACAACAGACCGTGATGTGACTAACAGAGCAGTTGTACAGTCATTGTTGGTACAATTGCTTGTTTAAAGATATGAAATGTCTGGGGGCTGTAGTGCAGCATCTGAAAAGCAACTCAGTACCAGCTGCACAAGGAGCTACAAGCCAACTACTGTGATGGACACCACAAGTCCACACTGTGGTGGTGGGAGTGAATTGTATTAGGGAAGGCGTAGAGAAAAGAGAGACTGGCATAGGTGGGTCCACAGGATAACAGGATAACCCAGAACTGTTCCCCCATACTGCCAGAACCTGTTCAGTAGGAGTTCACTAACAAGCTAACAGCAACCGATACCCCAGAGTAGATGACTTTGGCCAGCAAAGACAGCCAACAGAGGAAAAGTTTCAGGCAGAATTAGTAGAAAAAGGATTCATATCTTTGTAACAGGGAATTCCTTATAGGGACTGGGAGGTTGGTGCACAGCTCTAACAGAGCCAATACATCTGGTCTGTGTTGCCCTGGGGCAACTGCAGACAGGGAACTCCTATGTTGACAACATCAGAGGGTAGGAAGGTTAAGGGCTGATTCAGGAAATTAGGTAGCAAGTTGAGGATGGTTACAGATGTGATAGCCCTCTCTGTGGTGCTGCTGGTACCTCATGAGGGTATGAGTATGCAGCAACTGAATTTCAGCACAGTGGTTCCTGATTTTAGGACCACTTACTTTGATCAAGTGGTAGTACCGGGTTAATCCAAGACCGGATGAAAAAACATAAATGTGATATAGGAGTCAGGTAAAATGGGTGGAAATTAAAGGGGGCAGTATTAGAGCCAGCCCAGGAGTGCATTAAGTGTGTTAGTAAAGCACACAAGCACAAGAAATGAATATATATAGACAGACAAGCAAGGGAAGAAATAAGAGAAAAAAGACTAGCGTTTAGGGTCAACAAAAGAGAGCAGAATCAGACCAACATGGATTTGTACAGGGAAAAACTAGATAAATGCAATCAGCTAATTAGGGAAAAGCAAACACATAGCTCAGAATAGCAGAAGCGGTAAAGGAAAATGGTAAGTCTTTTTTTCAGGTACATTAGAGAAAAAGGCAAAGGACTGCATAGATAGGATAGCAAGGCAATTTTTATTTATAGGTCGCCCACTCCCGGAGGCTCTGGGCACCTAACGAAACTTAAAAAAAATAAAATAGAACAAACAATTAAAATGCAATAAAGAAAGAATTTTCAAAAATAATAAAATACAATTTAAAACTCAGCATCTTGAAAGGATGCACAAAGGGTGAGTGAGGAGAGAGATGTGAGGATAGTGAGCAGACTGAATGAGTGCTTGAGCTCTGTGTTTTCCCATGGAGGCTACAGGGCAAATACTGCAGAATAAATTAGAATTTGAGGGCACTGATAGGAACAAGTTAGTAACAGGATGAATAACTGAGGAAAGAGCACTGAAGGGTGTATAGGACATAAAGGTACACAAGTCTACAAGTGACAGAGGAGATGCCCCCAAGGGTGCTGAGGGAGACAAGGCTGGTCCTGGCTGCACCCTTGGCAGACCTAGTCAGTGAATTACTAGCAACAGGTGTAGTGCCAAAGGAATGGTCGTTGGTCCACATGGAGCTTGTATTCATCGAGTAGTGTTCATGCCTTGAGGTTTCTCTCCTCTGGGTAAGGCTTGCCATCCCTTCGCATTCTTTTCTCCTTTTATTTATTTATTTTTCTCCCCCTCCCTCCCTCACCTCTTATATCCCTAATACCACGGTCATATCCTGTACCCAGACTCAACCACTTCTTGTGTGCTAGTCAGGAGTTTCCTTCTTCTCTACCTCATTGCCCCCTTTCCCCTGCCACCCCCCCATGGGGGTTGCATCCTGGGGGGGAATGTAGGCTCACCAGGCTATCCTCCCTTCTCCCATTCCACTTTTCTGATGAAATTCCTCACTTTTCCCCCAATGTTGTCATTAGCAAAATTTCCCTATCTAGATCTGTGGGTAAATCTATGATTGGGTAACTGAGCACAAATGCATGCATGTGTAAATGGAAATGTAAAATAAAAGCAATATTAGCACGGTGTGTGTATATATATATATATATATATATGTACATTGTTATTTATGTGTGCAAGTTCTACCTGACTCTCCCACAAAACGTTTCATGTTGCCTAAATGTTATTCTTGTACAGACGTGTATGTTTATTGTATCTGTTTCTATGTTCAAATTAATGTTGTACCCCCTCTTCCCTGTCCCCCAGTACACATCTGGAAATGAGCTATTGTAGCGTATTGTACCTTTGCTGGTGAAACTTTTCAAAATAAATAAATGCAAGAATGAGGGCAGGGAGAATCAGAGTAATTACAGCCCAGTGAGCCTAACATCTATAACAGGTGAGGTACTGGGGACAATTAAAGAAGACAGATTCACTAAGGTATACAGGATCATGGCAGGGAATAAACATAGATTTACAAGGAGCAGATCATGTCAAATGAATTAGATTGAATTTTTTTCAGTTTCAGTGTTTTGAATGGTTTATAGAGGCAAGGCAGTTGATATGATCTATCTAGACTCCACAAGGCCTTTAATTCAGTGCTGTACTGGAGGGTAATAAGACATTAGGTGACCTAAGAATTGCGGATGTTTTACCTAATTGAATGGGGAATTGGGTGACTAGTAGGACTGAGAGAGTGGTCCTGAATGAAGCATTCCCTGATGTCAAGGAGGTGACTAGTAATGTGCATCAGAGGTCTGTCCTGGGCTCATTACTATTTCACATGTATACAAGTGACACTGGGGTGGGTATACAGGGGAAAGTGATTTTGTCTGCATGCAACACAATGCAGCGTGGGTTGGAGGATAGTGAGGAGGAAATTGATAGTTTGAAAAAAAGAATGTAGAGAGACTGGAAAAGTGGCACAGTATTTAGTAACAAATTCAATGCCAAAACATGTAAAGTAATACACATTGGCTGCAAAAATTTGTAAACGAAATGTTGCATTAATTGGATAAAGGTGGAGCACTCAAAGGAAGAAAGGGACCTGGGACTTGATAATAAGCAATAGTCTAAAACCTCTCCAAATGCAATAAAGCACACAGGACAGCTATCAAGATGCTGGAGAGCACCATACTGGGTTCACCAGTCACAGGAATGAGGTAATACCGCCACTGTACAGGTTATTGGTTTGATCTCATCTGCAAGAACTGTAAATAGTTCTGGAGCCCTCATCTGAGGATAGACGGGAATAGGTTGGAAACTGCACAGCAAAGAGCAACAAAAATGATCAAGGGGTAGCAGGAAAGTCCCTGAGTGGAGACTGAAAAGTGTTAATACATATCTCTAGAGGATAGGAGAAAGAGGGGGATATGAAGGAAACACACAAATATATATTGGGGCTGCCACATGGTGAAGTCCTCAGAACTGTTTAAGCTGAGGAACAGTACATCCACCAGAGGGCACAACATCAAACTAGAATGGATGAAAATCAAAAAATGGAAGTATGTCTTCATGGAGCAGCTGGTGGGCAACACATTTAATGACGGGACTATGTCAGTGTTAAAAACATAGTGGGTCATCTTCAGAGGGGTTATCAGAAGAAAGAGGAAGAGCAGAGGTGAGGAAAGGATAAGTCAGAGTAATACACAGTAGGACAACAGGAAAGACTAGATGGAGTTTTACTTTTTCTGGCCTTATTTTTCTGTTTCTGTAAGAACTATATGCATTACTTGAATTATTTAGTTAACCAGTAACAGGAGAATGTAAAAACACTAAAGTTAAACATAATGGTTATAACTACACACAGTGAGCCTGATTTTCAAAACAGTTAGAATAATGCAAGGGACTTGCGTTAAAAAATTTTGCTCAAGGGGTGACTTGCATCACAACTTGAGTCATTCACGACCTTCTATCACTGCCTGCATCAAATACTGACACAGCTCCTCCAAAGCCCCCTTGCACCAGGGTTGTTTCAAAAACCCAGTGTGCCAGATCATAACGAGGCTTGCACTATGCCAGGGATGCAACATCCCCTTTTTTGAGATTTTGCAAGCCCTGCTGTGGATGTAGCAAGGGGCACCACATAGCCAGCCAGGAGGTGGTCTAAGTGGCTTGACATGGGGAAGTAGGGGGGACAGCTGGGACTGAGAGGTAGTGATGTGGCACCCAGAGTGGTGCATTTACTTTTGTATTCATTTTATAAATGTCCAGCAATTAATAGTAGTGTACTACAATGTACAGTAACTGTTACTGATACTGTACATACAGAAACAACTCTAATCCAACACATCGAAGGAGGGAGAAGTGATAATTCTACATAACATGGCATCATATTCAACCGTAAAACAGCAGACCTCACAACTGTACAGTTATACAGACCAATATGGTCTGGGAAGTTCAAGAACTTCAATGGGAAGCTAAGAGGATCTATATTTTCCTAGATATTAGCCTGCAAGTAAGGGACAAGTGAGCTGCTTACAAGGAACTTTGTTTTTTTCTCTTTTAGATATTTCCTGAAGAAGACCTAAGGTTGAAACGTAGATTTTTAACTCTATTTTCTGTTTTCAGCTTGCATTTAATATAACCATTTTGTTTTGCATTTAGACCATGTGCTGACCCAGCTCCTTGTTTTTTTCATTTTGTATGCTTACATGGGAGTTACATCCTAGCTTTTGTGTGGCACACGTCAAATTTTGACTCCCCTATCAGGCTAAACTGGTATTGATAACAGTCTTCAGGCAGAAACAATTTGTTTCAGCTGAGCAAGCCTTCCATGAGCTGCCATAACTCTTCCTGATCTTTTTTCAGCCCCCGTAAAGGAACAGGGAAAATGGTGCGAGCTGGGAAGGCCTATAAATCCTGCTTCCACAGGTATTAGAGCTTGGAGTATCTAAGACTGAAATAGAGTTTTAATTTACAGTTCAAGATTTTCCACCACCTTTGTTGGACTGGGGACAGTATGTTACAATCATTCGGATTCAGATACATTCATTTAAGGTATGAGCTTAGTCAGCCCGGAGACAATATAGCTGAGCAATTAAAATGGCACCGACCGCTCCAGGATTTCGCACCACGCTGGTTTACATAACTGGGGGCAGAGTTCATTAGCAGTCTTGTCTATCGATAGGTGAGGGCAGCTAAATGTCCAGTTGACTGTTGATTGTGACTGCATGCCAGCAGAATTGGATTCCTTTTGGATTGATGGCGCTCCCTTGTTTCTTCTACCCCTTGTTAGAACTTAGTTCTGGGGCTGTCCATAGAAAATCACTGGACACAAAAGCGCCATGTGAGTATTTCCACAGGTGGGGTGAGAAGAAATAAGAACTTATATTTTTCACTAACGTACTTTCTACTTACTACATGTTTGTTTATTGCTCTTGTGGGATTTTGCTTTTGTGCCTTTGCGGGGTGGGCAACAGCATAATTTGGATTCTCTGTGAAAATGTTGTTTTGTTTCTTAGACTGTCCACCTTCTGGCATATTACTCACAAGGTTAGTATCATAGTTTGTGTGGAGCGGGCTATGGTTTATATTTCTAATGATTTTCTGGGCAATTTATATTTTTCTTAGGGTGGGGAGGTGTTGTTACACATGTTTTGCTGCAGTTGGGGTGTAACCACAGACTGACACACTCCTTGTTTTATTGTATGGGGTTATTGTAGGGTATGTACCTCAAGTTCCCAGGACTCCAGTTTGGGGCTATAGCTGCTGTGCGGTTTCCAATCCAGATGGTTCACTAATATAATAACCAGGGGGTTAATATGTTCAAAATGTGTTTCCAGCGGCCAGTACAGGAGTCATCTGGCTGATTGCGCCAATTGTAGGTGGAGCCTGTTTCATGACCTACTAATGACTGTTCACAGGCTGGACAGGAAGGAGTAGGTCACCTAGGCCTGGATTGTAGGTGAGGTAACTGTGGATCATTTACTCGTGTTGTAGTTCATGTGTTTGTTTTATTGGGGTTCTGGGGTTGTTATGGGTGGGGGGTTAGCAGTGGCCCATTGTTCATAGCTCTGAGGTATGAACGGACAGTATGTAGGGACTTTTACTATATACTACCAGGGTGATGTGAGTAGTGCTTACTATTTTCTTACATGGAACGCAAAAGGGGGGCAGGGAAAAGAGAAGCAATATTGCATCCTATGGCATCTTAAGAAGTTGGATATTTAAATCACCTTCTTGCAGAAAACTCACCTGCCGAGAGAACAAGTAAACACTTTTAGGTGGGAATGGGTGGGCCATGTTTATGGGGTGGATAACAGCACCAGACAGTGGGGAGTAGTGATACTATTAGCTCAGTCTGTTCTGTTTCATCTCATAAAGGAGATATGGGATGGGGAAGGGAGATATAGCTTGCTCCATGCAAGACTGGGTCAAATGGAAGTATTATTTGGCTCTGCCTATGGCCCAAATACAGATTGCCTAGCCTTTTTTACTAGATTGGCTACTAAGCTGGTACCGTTTGCCAGTTTACCAGTAATTTTGGTGGGTGACTGGAACTTAGTCCAGAAAATAGATCTAGAATGTACCTTTTGAAGGCATTGTGGCCTGTCCCCTGGTCAGAGAGCTCTCCAGGAATTAATGGATCAGATGGGTCTGATAGACCCCTGTAGGACATTATAACCCTCCACCAGGGATTAGACCTTTCACTCATTATCTCATGACTCCTTCTCCTGCTTAGACTATTTTTATTGAGCATGAAATGGATTCCCTATCTCAAAACCTGTGGGAATGAGGTGCTGATTTTGTTGGATCATGCATCAGTCTAGTTACAGCTTGATCTCTCCAGGGGTTCTGACGTTGACAGGAGCTGGAAGCTCAATTTGCAGCTACTCAGAGATGCCAAGATTGTGGAAAAGTTACAGCAATTTATTAAGACATCCATAAAAGAGAATGTGGGCTCTTCGGATCACATATACTCTATTTGGGGTGTGTTAAAATGTATATGGAGGGGTGAAATTATTTGGATGGCCTCTAATCATAAAAGAGATAGGAGACTGCAAGTCTGCCCAGCTGCTGGAGGAGATCAGGCAGACTGAACACTAGATTAAGCCCTCCACTCCCACTGATCTGTGGGAAAAATTACACATCTTGAGGATTCGGTATGCTGACCTCCTTTAGGAATAGGCAGAACAGGCTGTCTTTCATTCCAAGGTTTCCTGCGTAGGCTGGGGGAGAAGGCATGTTGCTTACTTGCCCTCTGGCTCAGGCACCAGAAAGCCAAGCAAATGATCAAAGGCATTAAATTCTTGGATGACAATGAATTAAAAACAAAACCTAGGGAGATAGTGGAGATATTTTGCAAATTTTACCACAAGCTCTATATTAAGGAGCTGAAGGGGGTTGACATAAGTATGGAACTGTTAGACTTTGTAAGTGACATACCATTGCCCCAGCTATCTGATACACATCAGCAACTATTGGACGGCCTCATTTGGGAAGAAGTTTATACTGCAGTAGAATCACTGACCCCGATAAAGCTCCAAGGTCAGATGGTTTCCCCTTCCAATTTTTACAGACAGTTCAATAAAGTTCTGGTTCCCACCCTTACCCAAAGGAATAATTATTTATATAAACATGAGCTCAGTGACACTTCCTTAACTGAAGTAAGAATATCTTTAATCTTAAAGCTAGTAAGGAAGAAACTCAGCCTGGCAGTTCTTTGATTAATGTAAACCAAGCAGACATTAGGATTTTGGCTAAGGTGTTAGCTACCAGGTTGAAGAAAGTTTGGGGAACCCTAATAGAACTAGAACAAATGGGTGTTATGGAAGGGAGAACTTCTAGTGACCATCTTAGGAAACTTCATCACTTAGTTTCTGCTTCCAGGAGGACTGACCACGAAATGGTGTTGGTCTTCGTGGATGCAGAAAAAATATTTGATTGGGTGGTGTGGAAGTATTTATTCTTTCTCTTGGAAAGATACAAGATATCCCACTCATTTATTCATTGGGTCTAGGTGCTCTATCAGACCCCTACTGTAAAGCTCTTTTGTAATGGTGTCCTTTCACAGGAAATTGTTCTCCCTAGAGAGACTGGTAAGGGACGTCCAATGTACCTAATGCTTTTTAATTTGTATTCGGAACCTTTAATCCTCAAAATTATGCAATGCCCAAATATAAAGGGGATCTCCATCGGCAACCATGAGATGATGGTATCCGCTTATGCAGATGACATTATGCCGCATGTTGCAGTGCCACAAACCTTCGTACCAGATGGTTTACAGGTAATTGCAGCATTTGGTAGATTTTTGGCCTATAAGCTGACCTTCATGAAACCTGTGTTTTTCCCCTCACCAAACATGTAAAAAAACAACACTTTTTAGAGATGGGGCTTCAGTGGGAGAGCCGGTCTCTAACGTAACTTGGTGTCAAGGTGGCCTCCTCTCATTCAACACTTAAAACTCAAAATTTGGACCCCCTAATTAAATTAATAGAGCAGGACCTTCATAGGTGAGGGGCTTTGTCTTTAACTATGTGGGGGTGGGTTAGCATTATCAAAATGAATGTTCTCCTGTGGCTTTTATATCCCCTACAGTGAAGCCCTCTATGATCAAGTGCAGTGTCACAGTTTTCCTTCATGACAAAAGGGATTAACTCCCATTGAAATTACATTGTTCCCTGCGGTAACTCTACTGTAGAACTCTACAGAGTTAGGCTTGATCCTGGTGAACTTCACTGTAGGTATGCTGAATATAGTTTTACCAGTGTCTTGGTTCCATAAACTCTCTTTGGCATGGTAGGTGTGCTCATGGGACCCCCAAAAAGCTCTCCAGCCCCAGGGAAGTTGAAGGCCTCTACCTCCCTCATTTCTTGTGCCATTATTTTGCCCTCCATGGGTCTATATATTTGAGATGGGGAAAATTGATTGCCTGACATGAGGAGGACACTTATACCCCTCAGTAGTTACAAGTTGAGGAAAGCCTGGTGCAGCTTCGGGCCTTAGTGTTTATTCCTTCTTCAGTGCTCTCAATGCCACTCAAATATACTGTATAGCAGGTTGAATTCGCATCTCGCAGATTTAGCGTAACCCAACCTGCTTTTTATATTAGCATCAGGTAGAAATCGTGCTGTAGCGATACTGGAATGGCTGTAATTGACAGCACTATTTAGCTAGTGCTGAGGAACTTTCAGAGATCTCCAGTGTGGAGCTTCATTTTGCGGCATTAGTGGTAAGAGAACTACAGTATCTGACAGTGCTGAGCTGAACATGGATCTAAAGCAGCTTGCTTAGCTAAGACTAGGCATTTCTTTTTCTTTTAGAAAGAGCAGCCACATAAGGACATTTAAAGTGTGGTGACTGGTTTACAATGCTCGATGACTGCTACTTGCTTAGAAACCGGGGGGGCTGTGAATGAGCTAATGATCATAGACCATAGAGAATGAACTGTGAATGGCATAGCAATTGAATGTGGCAAATCTGTGAATGGCAATTAAAAGGGTGCCCCGGAGGTGTGACAAAGTCTTGAAATGTCTCTGTAATGTGTGATTGCCACTCCCACCCTTCTCACATCACAACTCACTGACCATCTCAGCACAGCTTCAGCACAGGATTGCATTCAGGATATTATCGCGTCCCCTTAGATTTTGCATTTACTTTCCAGATAGTGAATATAGCAAAATATATCGGGACGCAAAATATACCTGCTATACAGTACCTCCATTGGCTGGTCCATTAGAACACATATCCAACTTTGTAGTTTTCTAAAAAAAACAGCTGACTCAAGATATGGTACAACTGCTTTATAGTAATCCAAGCATTAAGATAACCCATAAACCAGTAGGACCAAGATTCTTGGATGGAATTCCTATCAAACAATTAGAGGATTTTCTGCAGGATCAGATGATTGTACCATTCCAACCATTATAACAGCAATTTAATTTGCTAAATAGAGCAAACTTTAAAGATGCACAAATTACACATTGCATCTCTCAACTATTGGTTCCCCATCCTTGGTCTAAGTGAGGTGGCCTAATTTTAGAGGATCCAATTTTACTAGCTTCTCAGCCCCATGCAATATCATGACTTTACTCTACCCTAGGAAAATTAGATCCAGAGATACTTATTGCTTTATGCCCCTATTGGTCGGACGTGTTAGGTTTAGAGCTGTCTGATTCACACTGGCAAAGGGTTTGGAGGGACTTGTACAAATATCTTAAATAAGATAGGTTACATTTACAGCAATATAAGATCATTTATGCTTTACTTCCTGTAGATGATATAAGACGAGTCCAAGAAATGTTGTAGTCTGTACATGGTTTGAGTCATTAGATGTCACCTTTACCACATGCTCTGGCAATGTACTTGGGTACGTGGTCAGCACTGGAATTACAGGGGGAGGCTTGCCAGGGCTCAGCCACCCTACAGTAGCTCTGAAGTGAACCCTGGTAACTCATGCATCACTGTCATTGACTTACAATGGGAAGGGGAGCTCAGTTTAAAGATGTGACCTTTATGGGCCACTCCAGCTTCCAAAGCTTATAAAATTTAATTCCAACACTGGTACGCTCATTCAGGGATGTCATAAGAAATAGCCTAGACCCTATGCTAGGTCTTCAGGAGGATTTCAACAGGGAGCTCTCTATTATCAGGCTATATGAGGATTAGCTGGTTGGCCCCAGAAAAGGATACATTGCACTAATAGCTGCAGTAGCGAAATTCATTAAGATATTGGTAAGATACTACAGTGCCCTCCAGAACAGAGTGACTCAAAGAAATACTAGTGGCTCTGAAAAATCCATTACACAACTTACAGACTCAAGTCCTTTCAGATTCAATGTACACCACTAGAAATGTTGCTGATGGCCACGTAATATGCTTAGAGCTTGACATATAGGGAGTGTCCTGTATTACTATAGCAGTCTGGATTTGCTGTGGGGCTATATACTGTAGCTTGCACTTTTATGTAATGTATGCTCATTTTTTTGGTATACCTTGTCCTCTACGGAGCACACAATCATACTGTACCTACTATGTCAATTCTTCTCTCCTTGGATTTCAGGATGGCTCACTGGAGGGGGAGGAGGCAGGTGGAGGGATAATGTGTTTATTGTTTGTTGTTAGTTTAATTTTGCATTTCGATGTTTTGTGATATTTTAGTGCTGATTTGTGTATTGTACTTCTGTAATGAAAATTTGCAGTAAAGTACATTAAATTAAAAGAAATTACTTAAGGGAAAAATCTTTAGAAACCCATTAACAGGCTGAAAATTGATATATAGCTTATACTGTATTGGGGAAAAAATCTAAATAGAAGGAGACGCATTTTCAGAAAATAGGCAAGCACAGAGCAAATGTTTACACTGCACTTGCCCCTGCACTCCCCCCAGCTGCAGCGATATTCAGAAAGATAGCAAGTGGTGCTATCTGACTGAATATTGGTCCATTTCAGCACAGCGCTAAGTGAATCTGCACTGCCCTGACATGTAACAGGGCTGTATATAGCCCACGGAGAATAGTGCTGCTCAAAACAGGATAGCGCCAATACCCCTATGGGTTATTTTTAGCCTGAACATGCAGATGAGCCCATTGAGCATGCAGAATATGCTATCTGCAGAACCATAATGGGATTGTTTGCATGGGGCACAGCAGCCCCTTAGTGCCACTGACAACCCTGAAATGAGAGCCCTGGTGGTCCAGTGTGCCCCCGCAAACTCCCATTCCCATCTGTTGCAGTAATCTCTGGTGGTCCAGTGTGCCCCTGCAAACTCCCATTCCCATCTGTTGCAGTAATCTCTGGTGGACCAGTGTGCCCCCGCAAACTCCATTCCATCTGTTGCAGTAATCTCTGGTGGACCAGTGTGCCCCCTCAAACTCCCATTCCCATCTGTTGCAGTAATCTCTGGTGGTCCAGTGTGCCCCCTCAAACTCCCATTCCCATCTGTTGCAGTAATCTCTGGTGGACCAGTGTGCCCCCGCAAACTCCCATTCCCATCTGTTGCAGTAATCTCTGGTGGACCAGTGTGCCCCTGCAAACTCCCATTCCCATCTGTTGCAGTAATCTCTGGTGGACCAGTGTGCCCCATAAACTCCATTCCATCTGTTGCAGTAATCTCTGGTGGACCAGTGTGCCCCAGCAAACTCCCATTCCCATCTGTTGCAGTAATCTCTGGTGGTCCAGTGTGCCCCCGCAAACTCCCATTCCCATCTGTTGCAGTAATCTCTGGTGGACCAGTGTGTCTCCTCACCCTTGATCTCCCATTCCTGTCCGTTGTAGTAATCTCTGGTGGTCCAGTGTGTCCTCACACCCCTTCTAATTGCCCGTTCCCTATTTTATTATCACTCCCTGGTGGTCCAGTGGTTTCCTCTACTGCTGCTCCCTCAGTATACAATAAAATAGCACTACCTGGTAAGGACAGTTATGTGTATTCAGTTATGTACATTCATGAAAAACACAATCAAACCAAAGGATTTTATCTACTTAGTTCACTGATTGAAATACAGATCATTTTCATTGATACTGTCCTGTTTTTAAAGCCTTCATACACTAAAGTTTCTGACTGTAGTCCATGTAAGAAGCAGCAAACCTAAGCCAGAAGGTTGCATTATAGGTATGCAGAGGCACAAAATAAATGGCAGAGAATGAGAACTAGACAAAATGGATTGTTACTGAGTGATGGAGTTGGAATAGAAATGGTAGGCGGGGCATTGCAACTGATACCTAATAGTATAATATTATATTTACCTGCTCCCCCACTATACTGTGCATTAATACAATTACTGTAATTAATCCTCGCTTTACCTGCTTGTCACCTTTTCACACCCACCTCTCTTGGCCTTGTATCTTTAACCTCTGCCTCTACACTTTTCATCCTTCCCCTACTCCCATTCCCCTTCCCCCTCCCTCTCCCACCCCCTTTTTCTTCAGTAGGCACTTTGGACATCTGTTCCTCCTACCTAGCACTGCTCTTACTCAACCCCACCCTCCTGACAATGGCCCCTCCACCTGTCCACTCCCTCCTGACCCCCTCCTACCATCTTCTTCCCCTTTGTTCTCTAAAACGGTCTTAGCCCTGTTACCTCTGCCTCTCACCATATATTACTGTATTGTGGGTTTTTTTTTGAGATTCTGTAATATTGTCTGCCTTTGTCTGTATGTTATCCTTCCATCATTTGACATGGAACCTGTAAATGAAGCAATGCCTGCTCAAAGGTATTTGTAATCCTAGAGTTCAATAACTAAATAAATAATATAGCACTTCCAGGTGGCTCAGTGGCCCCCCAAACAGTCTACAACAGACAACAATGGGCAATTGGGGGGTGAGGACACACTGGACCACCGGGGATTACTACAGCAGATGGAAATGGAAGATCAAGGCATGGGATGACACACTGGACCACCAAGGATTACTACAATAGATGGAAATGGGTGACTGGAGAGTGCAGGGATGCACTGGATCACCAGGGATTACTACAATAGATGGGAATGGGTGACTGGAGAGTGCAGGGATGCACTGGATCACCAGGGATTACTACAATAGATGGGAATGGGTGACTGGAGAGTGCAGGGATACACTGGATCACCAGGGATTACTACAATAGATGGGAATGGGTGACTGGAGAGTGCAGGGCTGCACTGGATCACCAGGGATTACTACAATAGATGGGAATGGGTGACTGGGGGAGGGAGTGAGGACACACTGGACCACCAGGGATTACTACAATAGATGGAAATGGGTGACTGGAGAGTGCAGGGATGCACTGGATCACCAGGGATTACTACAATAGATGGGAATGGGTGACTGGAGAGTGCAGGGATGCACTGGATCACCAGGGATTACTACAATAGATGGGAATGGGTGACTGGGGGAGGGAGTGAGGACACACTGGACCACCAGGGATTGCTACAACAGATGGAAATGGAAGATCAAGGCATGAGATGACACACTGGACCACCGGGGATTACTACAACAGATGGAAATGGAAGATCAAGGCATGGGATGACACACTGGACCACCAGGGACTACTACAACAAATGGGAATGGGCAACTGGGGGATGGAGTGAGGACACACTGGACCACCAGGGATTACTACAATAGATGGGAATGGGTGACTGGAGATTGCAGGGATGCTCTGGATCACCAAGGATGACTACAATAGATGGGAATGGGTGACTGGGGAAGGGAGTGAGGACACACTGAACAACCAGGGATTACTACAATAGATGGAAATGGGTGACTGGAGAGTGCAGGGATGCACTGGATCACCAGGGATTACTACAATAGATGGGAATGGGTGACTGGAGAGTGCAGGGATGCACTGGATCACCAGGGATTACTACAATAGATGGGAATGGGTGACTGGAGAGTGCAGGGATGCACTGGATCACCAGGGATTACTACAATAGATGGGAATGGGTGACTGGAGAGTGCAGGGATGCTCTGGATCACCAAGGATGACTACAATAGATGGGAATGGGTGACTGGGGAAGGGAGTGAGGACACACTGAACCACCAGGGATTACTACAATAGATGGAAATGGGTGACTGGGGAGCGCAGAGATGCACTGGACCACCAGGGATAACTACAACAGATAGGAATTGGAGATTGGGTGGTGGGGGGACACACTGGACCACCATGAATTACTACAACAAATGGGAATGGGCAACTGGGGAGGAAGTGAGGACACACTGGACCACCAGGGATACCAATGGACATCACAGCAACATGATTGCCCTGACAGCCCCATACGGCCAGCCAACATCCCAACACACCACAAAGGTGACACAAACTGAGACTTGCCTGCTTCTGTTGGAAGCTGAAAAACTTGCTATACTGTAGAGAACAAACTAGAACACATTTGAGGAACTGGAAACCTGGTAAAACATCATTTTGTTGGGGACTAGACTTTCTACAGAACATTTCATTATTTTCTTATTGGCATTAAGAATTAAAGGATTCCATTAAAGTGTAGTAATTTTATAACCAGAGGGGGTGAAATACAACTGAAATTGCTTGATTTCTGTGCTAGACACATAGGATTTGGAAGGATATTTGTGCAATATTTTAGAAGTATCCAGCTAGCTGAGCAGTGAGTTTATCCCTGGTTTTAGATAAAGGGTTTGTGTGTGTATTAGAAGCAGACATAGCAAATTGTCTTCACTGAAAGGCCTGCTTACATCACAGGTGTCACTAGTCAATCAATTGATTCTGGGTGGGGCTTTTATCACTGAGCTGACTTAGGCAAACTACACAGGGAGAATCCAGTCAGTAAAGACTTGCCTGCTTCTGTTGGAAGTTGAAAAACTTGCTACACTGCAGAGAACAAACTAGAATGCATTTGAGGAACTGGGAACCTGGTAAAATATAATTTTGTTGGGGACTAGATAGGAAGGTAAGCTACACTTTCTACAGAAAGTTTTATTATTTTCTTATTGGCATTAAGAATTGCAGGGTTCCATTAAAGTGTAGTCATTTTATAACCAGAGGGGTGAAATACAACTGAAATTGTTTGATTTCTGTGATAGACACATAGGATTTGGAAGGATATTTTTGCAATATTTTAGAAGTGTCCAGCTGGCTCAGCAGTGAGTTCATTTTTATCCCTGGACTCAGTAGAGTGGTTTGTGTAGGAGCAGTGGTCTAGTAAATTGTGGTGTTGGCTGACTTACTATAAAGGGCAATACTCACCAGGGTGGGGGAGCAGAGGTGTATTTGATTGTTTCTAACAGTCACCAGTGCTTGTGGCCTACCCACCCACCCTTCCCTCACCCCCACCCCTGGCGTGGCATTTCCTTTATAGCCAAGGTTCTGACATCACTTCCTCAACAGGTCTTGGAGCAGAACTGTCATATTCTTAATTACCCAGCACAGTGCATAAAGGGTAAGTACACACACACAAAAAAAAAATTATATATTACTCATTGTATTTTATAAGGAAGAGAGACATGTGGGGAGTGGTGCAATGCACTGGCTGTGGGGTAGCAATTTTCCGGGAGACATTCTGGAACCTGCTTTGCTGCCCTATTTTCAGGCAACTGTCAGCTCTGAGGGAGGAGGTTGCCCACCTCCAGGCTGAACTGGCATGGACTAAGGAGGCCTCCCCCACCCAAAGAGCAGCAGTTCCACAACCACTGCCTCAGAGGTTGCCATGTGTGAAGAGCAGATGGACCACAGTAGGTTCTGAGAGGGTGAGGGTGGTGAAACAGAGGCGTAGCCCCCAAGGTGTACCTCTATGCAAATCATATGTCAGTCTGGCAAATCAAGATCCCTCTATGATGACACCCTCATTGGAGACCAAGAAGAATGCTGGGGACATCCACAAGGGAGACCCAAAAAAGAGTGGCACGGGACACCACAGGGGAAAGAAACAGCTTCTGATAGGGGACTCAAATCTTAGAGGTGTAGACCTGGGGAAGGGAGAGGAGAGGGAAGTAAGGTGCCTGCCTGGTGCCATGGCTTGGAGGGACAGGAAGCAAATCCTCAGGATTGCAGAAGCAGCATCACAAGAGAGGAAACTAAATATCATTGTCCACTTTGGGACAAATGACCTAGCTAGGCATGAGATCAGTGCAGTGCAGGATGAATTTGTGAAGTTGGGGAGGGGTCTCAGACAGGTAGCAAGCACAGTAACCTTCTCAAAGGTGCTGCCAGTCTATGGCAGGGGTGAGGCTAGGGTACTGCACACCATGCAGTTTAATGAATGGTTGCAAAACTGGTGCAGAGCACAGGGCTTTGGCTTCACTGGGGACTGGGGGTCCACCTGGAGAGATGAAGGTCTATACTGGCATGATGGTCTGCATCTGTCCAGGAAGGGAAACATGCTCCTAGGTGACAGGTTTAAAGGCTTCCTTGGCAAGCTTTTAAACTAGCCAAGGGTGGAGGTGCTGATAGGAAACAGGAAAGTTCAAGCCTCCCCCCACTAAACATGGCAGGTAGTAGGGTAAACACTGAGGTACAGAGCTTGACAGAGGGCAGGACAGGGGTAAATGGAAAAATGGACAAGGGAAATAAGAGCAGGGATGGGGTAAAAAGGATAAAGCCAACATTAAATGGAGAGCAATGAGTACCAATGCCCGTAGTCTGGGAAACAAACTTCCAGAGCTAGTAGCCCTGATAGAAGAGGAACACTTGGATATTGTGGCAGTCACAGAAACATGGTACACAGAGAACCATGACTGGGATGTCAACATACCAGGGTACCAATCTACAGAAGGGACAGGGAGGGTGAAAGAGGAGGTGGAGTAGCTCTCTACATAAGGGAAGGGAACAAAGATGCAGAACTAAAAAGTAAAGGGGGAGGACAAGAGGAACTCTGGGTCACCTTGGAGACAGTGAATGGCACCACAATCTGCACAGGGGTTGTATACAGACCCCCATCTCAAGGGGAGGAAATGGACAAGAAAATGATAGACGGCATTCTCAAAATGGCTGAAAAAGGGGAGCTACTGTTGATGGGGGATCTGAATATGCCAGATGTTAACTGGGCTACAAGGACTGCAGCCACATCCAAGAGCAGGGTCATTCTCGATGCCCTACAGGGGGCATGCCTTAGACAGCTAGTGGTGGAACCCACTCAGGAGGGAGCAATATTAGACCTGGTACTCTCAAATGGAGAGAGGATCACAAATTTAGAAGTCAGTAGCCCTCTGGGAACAAGCAACCACTGCACAGTGTGCTTCACAATAAACACAACCATGGAGACAAGCCATACAAAGACAAGGATACTGGCCTTTAGAAGGGCTGACTTTGGCATAATGGTTGAATACCTGAGGAATGAATTAGCAAATGGCCAGAAAGGAGTGGTGGAAGAACAATAGAGAAAAAACAAAACTGCCATCACGGAGGCAACAAGCCTTTATGTGAAACAAATAAAGAAAACAAAGCGGAATAAAAAAACACTATGGTTCTCAAAAGAGGTGTCAGGGACAGTTAAGGAGAAAAAGGCTGCATTCAAAAAGTAAAAGGAATCACAGACGGAGCATGACAGGGAACTGTGTCAATTAAAGCAGAAAGAAGTGGGGAAGGCAGTCAGAAAAGCAAAGGCCCAGACTGAGGAAAAGATAGCCAACTCAGTTAAGAAGGGGGATAAAACCTTTTATAGGTACATTAGGGAGCATAGAAAGGTTAAGGAAGGGATAGTGAAGATTAATAAAGGAGAGGGGAGGTGGGCAGAGGGAGACAGTGAAAAGGCAGAGATACTGAATGAATACTTTTGCTCAGCATTCGCAAAAGAAGAAAAGGAGGAGTTACCTAAACCAAACAGTAGAAGCACTCTGGGTAGGGGGGGTTGACGCCAGTCCATTTACAGAAGAAAGAGTCCTGAAAGAACTCCTAAAACTTAAGGTAGACAAAGCCTGGGCCTGACGGAATTCACCCTAGAATCCTAAAAGAGCTAAGGGAAGACCTAGTGACACCACTCACCACACTTTTTAACAAATCATGGGAAGATGGGGTGGTACCTGAGGACTGGAGGAGAGCAGATGTGATTCCCCTTCACAAAAGTGGGAGCAAGGCAGAAGCAGGAAACTACAGACCTGTTATTTTGACCTCAGTGGTGGGGAAAATGATGGAATCACTTCTGAAAGAAAGAATTGTTCAGTACCTAGAGGCCAGTGGGGCACAGGACCCAAAGCAGCATGGATTCACAGCAGGAAGGTCATGTCAGATGAATCTAATCAATTTCTTTGACTGGGTGACCAAAGTAATAGACCAGGGAGGGGCTGTGGATATGGCCTACGTAGACTTTAGCAAGGCATTTGACACAGTTCCCCACAAAAGATTAATAATCAAGTTAGCCAGCCTGGGAGTGGGTCCCAGGGTGGTAACCTGGGTAGAAAACTGGCTGCACAACAGGACACAGAAGGTAATAGTGAATGGAACACATTCTGAAGAAAGGGGGATTACTAGTGGAGTACCTCAGGGCTCAGTACTGGGTCCAGTCCTCTTTAACGAGAAGGGTCTTGGCAAGGTTGGAGGAATGGTCAGACATATGGCAACTTAGATTCAATGCAAAGAAGTGCAAAGTAATGCACCTGGGAAATAAAATTCCCCTCCCACCTTTTAATCTAAACATACCCTCATTGTTAACTCTGTTCATGCCCTTTAGGTACTTGATGGTCTCAATCATAACCGCTCTCTCCCTTCTACCCTCCTGGGAATACATATTCAGCTCCCTCAGTCTCTCCCCCAAGACTGAGGGAGGTTTATCCCCCAATCCAAGGATAATTTTTCAATGCCCTATGCTGTACCCACTCCAGTAGCTTGATGTCATTTTTCAAGTAGGGGTGCCAGTACTGCACACAGTACTCCAAATGTGGCCTCACCAGGGACCTGTACAGGGACAGGATGACTTCCTCTCTCCTGGACATGATTCCCCTTGCAATGCACCCCAGCATTCTATTTGCCTTTTCCGGTGCCCTCCTGCACTGTGCTGAGTGTTTCATTTCCCCTGTTACTAGTACTCCAAAATCCTTCTCCTCCATTGAAGTGGATAACTGCACTCTCCCCACCAGTAACTATTCCTGGAATTTCTGGCCCCCAAGTGCATGACTTTACACTTCTTGGCATTGAACCCTACTTGACATGCGTTCAGCCAGCCCTCAAGTCTTGCTAAATCCTCTTGGAGTGCTTTACCACCTTCCCTCCCATCCATTTCCACACAGATCTTTGTGTCATCTGTGAAGAGGCTGATCTTACTTTTTATCCTGTCTAATGTCAGCAAAAAAATGTTAAACAGTACCGGTCCTAGCACCGAGCCCTAAGGGATCCCACTTGTTACAGCTCTGGTCTCTGATAGCTCACGTCCCATGACTACCTTCCACTGCCTGTCCTGTAACCAACTCCTAACCCACCTAACAAGTTTCCTCCCTGCCCCCAGGTTACACAACTTGCTTCTTAGCCTTCCATGAGGCACTGAGTCAAAGTCCAGGTAGACAACACTGACCACATGGCCTTTATCCAGTGCTCTCATCACCCAATCTGAAAAGTCAGCCAAGTTTGTCTGACAGGATCTGCCTAAGACAAACCCATGCTGCCTGCCGTCCTGGAGACTATTCACCTCCAGAAATTTCACAAGCCTCTCCTTGAGGATAGTCTACATTAGCTTTCCTACAATCCCTACAGTTTTATAAAATTCATAATTAACAATATCTAATAAGGTTTGGGTTTGATTTATTGATTAATTGATTGATTGATTTATGTATGTAGACATTTTGCCCAGGAAAGGCATGCATGGGAGGAAAAATGCATGTTACAAAGAAAGAAATTCACATAATACTTATTTACAAGACCATAGAAAGTAATACAATAAGCAAAAAGAGCCAAAGAGCACAAAGTCATCAGAGCAGTACAGTATGTCAATGTATTTGTTTATTTAGTTATTTATTTCAGATTGGGATTAATACCTTTGAGTCAAGGACTCATTTTCAAAGGTTCCAAGTCAGAGGTAAACAAAACATAACAGTCAATACAGGAATTATTCAATAACACAGGATTCCTTACACAGGCAAACATTAATTTAAGGTAACATACAGATTATAAGCAGTAATACAAAATAGTTACAATAGTAGAAGGAGGGGAGTGCATAGGGGTTTCCAAAATGTGGGAACAGCAGTAACCATAAAGGTTAATAAACCCCAAAGTACATACGAACATACGAAATTTGCCAGCAGATAAAGGCCTAGAGGTCTATCAAGTCTGCTCGAATGTGCGGCTAGCACCCCTTATTCTGCAGCTGCCCCTCCCTTCCACCCTTCCCCTTCATTAACCCTCCCCCTTGTCCTGTCCCATCCTTGTTTGAAGCAGTCCACTGTTCTACTGCATACCGCTTCAGCAGGTAACGCATTCCACCCAGCCACCACCCTCTCTGTAAAAAAGTGTCTCCTCATCTCCCTCCTGAACCTTCCTCGCTCCAGTCTCATATCATGGCCCCTGGTGGCCCTCCCCTCCCTTACTTTGAACAGCCCCTCTGTACCCATCTTGTTTATTCCTTTCATGTATTTAAAGGTTTCAATCATGTCACCCCTGTCTCTCCTCTCCTCCAGTGAGTACATGTTCAACTCCTTCAACCTTCTCTCGTATGGTAAGTCCCCCAGCCCCTTGATCATCTTTGTCGCTCTGCGCTGCACTCCCTCCAGTAACTTAATGTCCCTCTTCAGATACGGATGCCAGTACTGCACGCAGTACTCCAGGTGTGGTCTAACTAATGACCTATACAGTGGCAGAATCACCTCCTCCCTCCTCGAGGATATATCGCTTGCAATACAACCCAGCATTTTGTTGGCCTTTGCAGCTGCCTTCCTACATTGTGCCGAGTTGTTCATTGACCCTGTAATGAGCACACCCAGATCCTTCTCCTCCTCTGTCTGGGCTAGCTGCACTCCCCTAGCTGGTAACTCCTCCTCCTTGGGTTCTTCATCCCAAAATGCAGCACTTTGCACTTTTGGCATTAAAGCCCAGTTGCCAGGTGTCTGACCAGGTTTCAAGCTTTGCCAGATCATCCTACAACCCCTGCCATCCCCCTAGGTCATCCACCACCGCGCCTACCTTGGTATCATCAGCAAACAGACTGATCCTGCTCTTGATGTCCCATGATATGTCTGCAATGAATATCCCAAACAACACTGGTCCCAACACCGAGCCCTGTGGAACACCACTCGTCACTGCCTTTGGGTGTGAGAACTCCCCACCAGCCACCACCCTCTGTTGCCTTCCCTGCAGCCAGTTTCCTACCCATCTCACAGCTTTGCACCCGCCCCTGTGCCTACTAACTTTCTTCCCAGCCTTCCATGTGGCACTGAGTCGAATGCCTTACTGAAGTCCAGATACAGGACATCCACTGCATGGCCCCTGTCCATAAGTAAGCAGAAGAAACCATGGATCAGCAGAGATCCACCCAGTAGGACCCGAATAAGTGGTCTAAAGACTTAGTGGTAGGAATCCTTTGAGTTGGACAAACAGAGGATTAAGGAGGGGGTGTCAGCCGTATGTGGGCGTCATCAGGGGGGAGGGACAGAATGAGGACAGAATGAGAGAATAGGTGAAGTATGGCAAAGTTGGAGAGAGGAGGGGTGAGGAAGAAGGGAGACAAGGGTTTGTAGTGAGAGGGGTGGAGTTTGGGGGGCCGAGTAGGTTGAGGCTGATTAGGAAGTTGGGGTATAAGCACTTAGAAAAGGCAGGTACAGGTCTTAGTAGTCTCAAGATAGGATCTGAGCCCTAATTTGAATGTACTAATCTTGACATTATCGGTGAGGACAGCTGGTAGCTCATTGTATCATTTTGGTCCTTGGTAAAAAATGAAATTCTGAACAAGTTTTGTGCATCTGAAGGGAATCAGCAATCTTTCAGTAGCCACACTTCTGGTAAATTTTGTAGGTACTGATGGCTGGAAAAGGCTGCCCAAGAAGGGAGGCATCAGCCCAAGAAGCTTTTTTTTATAAGTAGGCAGATCTGGTACTGTGCTCTAATATGGAGTGGGAGCCATCTGGTCTCAGTGTAGAGTGTACAGATGTGGGTGGAGGGTGCAACCCCCAATGTTAAATGGCAGGCCTTATTAAGGAGTGTGCTAATCTGGCCAAGGGCAGTTTTGGTTCCAGACCTATAGATTGGCAGACCGTAGTCAATGGATAACAGTATTGAGCTGCTGGTGGTAAGTTTGAGGGCCTCAGGTGTCATGGAGTGCCTATGTCGGTAAAGAACCCCCAGCTTTATATTAGCCAATTTGACCACAAAGTTAATGTGGCTTGAGAAGGTGAGTGTATCATCAAGGATAATGCCAAGGTATTTAAATGTGGCCACTTGGTCTAGTGTATCCCTCTTGTGGTTTTGTATGAGCGGGGGAGCGGATTATTTTTTTTTGGGTGGTAGTGGAGAGCAAAGTCTTAGTTTTTTTGTGGTTAAGTAGGAGTTTGTTTTAGGTAAACCAAGTTTCAAGTTTGTGGAAGCTATCTTGAAGCACCATAGTGATGGAGGAATGGTCCTTTCCAGCAACTGATATTATGGCATCATCAGAGTAAAGAACGGTGCATGTTGAGCATACATCTGGGGTGGGGTTGATAAAAAGGCTGAAGAGGAAAGGGTCGAGTATGGAACCCTGAGAAACCCCAAGGAGCACATCCTTAGGCTCAGAAAGGGTCTCTCCAACTTTAACACGTTGTGACCTATGGGTCAGGTAGCAACCAAACCATAATACCGAGTAGGGGGAAAAGTCCTGTTGACAGTAGGCAACTAAGGAGGAGGTTGTGATTAACTGAGCTGAAGGCCTTCGTAATGTCAATGAATACAGATCCCACCACCAATCCACTGCCTCAGGCATCGTATAGCTGGAATGAGTAATCAACAAGGACGGTGAGAGTAGAGTGTTTTTTATGGAAACCATGCTGATGAGGGCAGAGTAAATTATAGTTTTCAAGATACTCCATAAGCTGCTCAGAGACCATCCTTTCAAGTACTTTATAAAGGGGAGGTGGGATGGAGATTGGTCTGTAATTGGAAGTTAGTGTTTTGTCCCCTGCTTTGAAAACTGGTGTGACAATAGCAGACTTCCAAACATTTGGAAACACTCCTGATCATAGAGAGGAATTAAACACCATGGTTAGTGGTCTGGCAAATTCATCCAGTAAGAGTCCAACAAGCTTCATGTCAATGTGATTGGCCCCCATCCTGGTCTTGCCAAGAGCCCCTATAATGTGCTTAATAGCTTCTGATTTGGTGACTTGTCTAAAGTAGAAAGGTGGTAAGTGACCCCTGAGAGGAGTGGGTGGGGCAGTGTGGGGATGTTGACCACCAGTTTCATTGAGGCAGTCACTAGGAAGAACCCCTAATATGTCTGTGAAGGAGTTATTGAACTCACTGGTGATATCAATGGTATCCTGTAGTGACCCAGCTGCTGTAACTAACAGGTCAGGAGGTGCCTTGGAGGACTTGCCCATCAGGGATTTCAGTGAGCTCCAGAAATCTTTTCCTGAACTCCAGGTTTTGTTAAGGAGATCCTTGTAGTAGGAGGCTTTTGCCTGTCAGATAAGTCTGATACAGAGGTTTCTGGCCACCCTATAGATGTTTAGAGCTACAGGAGTCCTGGATGCTTTCGCTTTGTGCCACAGGTTATCTCTGTTCCTCATGAGCTCAGTGAGGGAGTTGGAGAGCCCCTGATTGGTAGTACCTTTAACTTTTTTTGTTTTGTAGGGTGATAAAATGTCACAAGCATGGGTGAAGGTCTTTACAAAAAAGTCCAGGGCCATGTTGCTATCTATGTCCCCACCCAGTGGAGACCAGTCAAGCTGTGTCACGTACAGCTTGCAGTGGTCAAGTAGCCCTGGCCTCAAACAATGTTTTTTGGACATCCTTGGTGGGCTCTTGGTGAATTTGTTAGACCAGGTACACTTCACTGGAGAATGGTCACTAAGGCTGTCTGGTAGAACAGTGACATCAGAGACATGCTCAGGATGTGAAGACAGGAGCCAGTCAATTAAAGTGCTAGTCTCAGTTTTATAATTCTGCCTGGTGTTAACAGTGACCATCTGGATGAGGTATAGCCCAGAAATAAGATCCCTGGCTTTTGTTTCCTTTTGGGAGTGCCAGTTAATGTTAAAGTCACAAACAATGACCTTCTCCCTCTGATTTCCTAACTGTTGTTGGTTTACTATGACATGACTGAGACTGGCAGTTTGATGACCAGGGGGTAAGTAAACTGTGGAAAGCAGCAGGACTTTATTCTGCTTTCCTATGCATAACTTGAGGTTTAGAATTTGGGCTTCTTTTGTGTGAAGACTTCAATCCAGAGTCTGCACCTTAATGCCAGATCTGACATAGACTAAACACCCTTTCCCATTTTGGTGATCCTATCTTGACAGAAGGAGTTGTAACCATCGAGGGAGATACAGGCATCCATATTCTTAAGGGAGAGCCAAGTTTTAGTGACAGCTATAATGCCTGGGTTAATCACCTCCACCCACGCATGGAATTGAGAGAATTTAGGAAGGAGACAGTTGATATTTAGGGAGGCGATATTAAGCTGACCTTTTAATCTAGTATTTCCTGTGGGAGGGGGACCAGGATTGGGGTGTACATTCCCAGATAACAGTAGAAGCAGTAGGACAAGTGTGTGGAGTAGGTGACATAGAAAAGTCCAGTTGATACGTTTGTATTTTTTCCAAGAGTGTGAGACTCTGTTGGTGGTGACTACTAGTGGGTGGAAGCTAAACAATGCAACTAAAGGGCTACGGTAGGTGCTCAGCTCAGCTCCTCAAGTTCTTGTGGGGGGACCAAGTGGTGGAGAGGGCAGATTAGATCTGTGTTCATTCCCCTCCTTCCACACATTTCTTGCCAGTGCACTACCTGAGGGACAAAGGAATCTGTTGCAGTGCAGGACACTCACAGTACAAGCTGACCTAGGGGATGGCTAGCAGAGATACGGCAAACAGAAATCTATGGAACCCACCCATATTGGATGCTAACAGGAGCAGAATGAGCTAGGGATTTAGGGCTAGAGAAGACCTGGGATAACTAGGCAGTGCTTGTTAAAGAGTCCTATGTATTAGCACAAGAAGGGCAAATACACTTGTTCAGAATGGGCAGGAGTAGAGCCTTCTTGAGTTGCTGGGAGTTATATACAGTGGGCAGGCATCAAGGAGTACAGCGGGGACAAGCTGAATCAAAGGGGAAGTTGCAGTTTCCAAAGTCAAAAAGGGCAGTCAGATAAGAGGAGGGAGTGTGGAGCAGGGGCCAACCAGTGAGAAATAATGTACTTGGAGGGCAGAGTCCTACTGTATTTAATAGAGGCTGGAGTCGGGGAGTTGGGGGTGGGACACAAATACAGACCAGGGAGCTTAACTTATAACACGGAAAGAAGCTGTGAGCTAGGTTCCCGAGACAGCTTGTGGAACCAACCATTGGGGAGCCAGGCTGTATCAAGCAGTCCAATCAGCTATGAGACACCAAAATTCAAGTGCTCCAGAGGAGCTAAAGCAGGTCTGGCATACCTGGGTTGCTGAGGCGGGTCCCGGAGAGTTGGCCGGTGGCTTTTCCAGCACTGCTGGCCCTGGGTTTTGGGGGCAGAAGCACCCAGTCGAGCTTCATGGCTGCAAGGGAAGGAAATGAGATAGAATTCAAGTTAAATAGAACAAAAGGGTGGATGTGGAGCAGACGGGGCAGTGGAACAATGGGAGATAATGGCGCTATACTTAATTGGTGGGAGAACCCAAGAAAGCCAAAGCTGTGGGGAGGGTGCAGATGATAATAGAGACAGAGGAGGGAGGTGAGAGAGAAAATATGGGGGAGTGAGAACTGGGAAAATAGAAAGGTTTGTCAGGGACAGAGAGAAAATTAGGAGAAAGGAAAGAGGGTTAGCAGGGTCAGTGAGCACTAAGCCTACAGAGACGGTGAAGCAAGTGGCAAGCAGTACAGGTTAAGCAAGAATAAATAAAAACACAGCCGAAGACTGTTCAGCAAAAAAAGCTCATAAAGGGGCTGTAATCACTGACTAGCACTAACACAGTTGCGGTCACTAGGCTAGCTACTTAGGAAATAGCAGTTTCAGGTAGTATAGTAATAAATTAATTTAGGCTAGTAGGTTAAAAAATACAGCCAAAGAATGTTCAACAGAAAAGCACTTAAAATGGTAGTAATCTTTGCATACCACTAACACTGTTCAGTCACTAGGCTAAACTACTTGGGAAAACAGTGCAGGCAGTACATTAAACATTAGAAGCATGGCTACAAATATAGAGCAGGGAGTTTAAATTACAACACAGAGAGAAGCTGCTGAGCTAGGTTCCCGAGGCTGCTTGTGGAACCAACCAATGGGGAGCCATGGTGTCAGAGGCAGAGGAGCATTCTAATATCAATAAAACAGTAGATGCACAATTCTCACTGAACATTAACAAGGCATTAGATACCCTTCAAAGTGCAATTGCAGTGCTGTGCACAATACAGAAACCCCACTGAATACAAGAGGAAAGGTCATTGTTTGAAAGGTAGTTACTTATCCGATTCACCCTCTTTCTCTCTAGTACCTTACAGGTAAAAGTCAGTTGTGCAGTAGGCCAGTACTTCACAACAGTGTCAGTGTTTAAGGTGAGGTTCTTCAAAATGGACATAATGACAGCAGACTTAAAAGATGACAGAAAGACACCATACATAAGAGAAGAATTATTTAGGCTATTAACAAAGGAGGCAAAAGATGAACTTATTGCTTTAAAAATCATTTTAGGGGTACATCTAGAACATATATTTTGATCCAGGATTGTTATGCATAATGAGTATCTTTACTTCAGCAAGAATGAGGAAAGATGATGGGCAGCAGGGCTGCTGTCATCAGTCCATGTTGAATTACTCGTTCCCTAAGACAATGCTGTATATTCTGCACAAAGATGTCAATTGTAGCATTTATGATCGTTGTATATTTATCTGATTGCCTTTATTAGTGCATTTGTAACTTTGCTTCTTATGGGGTATCGATCAGAAATAAAATTCGCTTAATGGATTTCTTCCAGCAAAACAATAAATAATAATAATGACAGATTTACTGCTGGAGGCCATGGGAGATGAGATCTAGTCACTCACCCTAGACTCAACAAACTCTGGCCAGAGCCGATGGGGCTGCAGGAGAGGAATCTGGGTTAAAAACATTCAAAATTATTTTATTGTAAATATTTTTACACCTAATTTTCAACACAGCCTTGTGATGAACCTGCTTCATAAAGAAGGACAGAGAAAATGTTCAACTCCTGGCCTAAAGGTGATGTCATGCAGGGACTGCAAAATCAACTTTTGGGCTGCAAACACACATTTTGGGCAGGAGTTGAAAAATGACAGCTATCACACTAATGAGTCGCTATACCAAAATGGCTATATTGAAATGTTGTGGTAAAATACTGAATATTACCAAAGTTATGAGTCTGCATTCGTAAAATTCAACATAGCCTCATAATTTAAAGCAGCATTGCAACGATCGGGTGAAAATTTTGACCTATACATTTTTATGCTATTTTAGATTGCCACTTACCCCCTGACTTGTATGATACCCTTCTTTCCACAATTTGAGACTGCATGAGTACTTTTTTTCATGTCTGAAATAATGAAAGGCGCAATCCAAGTATGAAATCCTTTTAATATGGCTTGGACCAGGTTTTCATTAGTATTTGTAGCTGTTTTTTGAACAACTATTGTTCTTTAAGGTCAGAGAGCACCGCCTGCTGCATAATAGTTAATTTTAGTCATAACAGAAGTGATATATAAACAACAGATGGACAGAAACAGCTGAAAATACTGATAAAGCCCTGGTCCACGCTGTATTTACCCTTTGGCTGCTGAAAGAATTAGAACATATAGGAATATTAGAGTGATATATCAGTCTGTGGCACAGCAAGGGTTAAAAGAAGTGTTCCTGTTATTATTTCAGACATGAAAAAAGTACTAAAGCAGACTAAAACTGGAAAGAAGGGTATCATACAAGTCAGAAGGTAAGTGGCAATCTAAAATGGCATAAAATAGCATAGGTCAAAAAAGTTTCACCAGATTGTTGCACTGGTGTTTTAATAGATGAACGTACTAGAATCATAGAACAAAAGACTGTGCAAGGTATAATACCACCCCATATTAAATGTATTCAAAGCCAATAAATGTATTTCTAGTCTTTTTTTTGGCATTGAAAATGTTTAACTTGGTCCACAGGGAGGACATTTGTATACAACTTTACTTAAGCCCTAAATATCATGACATCAGGGCAGAAAGGGGGTTAGGGTGCATTTAGATGGAAGTGAGGATAAGGTGAAGAAAATTTGTTTTGGTACTATGCTGTATAAACATCCTACTGAAAGAATGCAACACATATGCCCTAAAGATGCATGCTATGTATGAAACCGCTTGAGGTGTGTCCAATCTGTGGGGCAACTGCTTGCTTTGAATTTGAGCACAGGAGTACTTTTTGAAAAAGATTAAAGGATTTCTTGCACAGTGATTACGTGGTGCCAAGATTTTGTTTGCGAACACATACTGTATGTCAAGCTGAGAAACACCAGCTTGGCATAGATGCTGAATTCTTTAGTGCAGTCTTATAGTGCAGCAATTGTGTCCATATTCATTTTTGAGTGGGAGATTGTGAAAAATGTCAGATGGTTGTCAATTCCAACCCACCTTTCTTCTTCTTTGATGACAAAACTGCTGCTATAAGAAAATGAGCTATGTAAACCATTATGATCCATCATATTTTCAATAATCCCAACTTCTTACATCCTGTGGGTCACTGTTCCACATAAGAAAACTGACCTTCTCACTCTTGAGTGTAAACCAAGCCCCCTTTTTGCATTGATAAATCCCCCCACCATCTGCCTCTTGCTTAGTTGCAGTGAAGTTATGTAGCATTTAGTTCTGTGTATTTATACAGTTGCATAAAATGCCAACTGACAGCCTTTGTAAGCTTCCCTCTGTCAGTTTCTTCATATTTCCTCCAGTATTTACATTTACTGTGGCAGTAAAGAGAATGTGTTTAGTAAATCTCATAGACATCACGGCACTCACCACTCACTCAAATAAAAGTACAAAGGTGTACTGTGTATAAAGAAATGCTTTACTGAAACACTAGCAGCAGACTCAGCATACAAAGACACAGGTAAACTCTTCATGTTTCACCCAATCATGGGCTTTATCTTTGAGTGGTGAGTGCCGTGACTTCAGTGAGATTTGTTCAGTTCTAGTCACAGAGCATCCAGCATCTCAGTGCAGCTCGATCTGGCTAAAAGAATGTGTTTAGTACTAAAAATTAAAATAAATTTGCTGGTGAGCTTTCTGTTTAGATAACACTATTAAGGGGAAGCTGCATTTTCAAAACAGGAATACCTGGAAGTATATAACAGATAATATCCACATTTATGTTTACTAGTAGTTGTTGTGACGCTTGGCCAGCTGGTTGATTGTTCTCTGATATTTGTAATATAACAATGTAGTGTGTGATTTGTCTCTATAGGCAGCTGTGCCATGGGTCAGGTTTTAGTGAGAATACAGGATGTATTAACCTGAAACCAGGAGGTAAATAAAAAGACTAGAGAGCCTTAATTTAGGCTCTCCTGTTTATCTGACTTAATTCGAGCTGACCAGCTGACCAGATATAGAGATTGTAAACTTGTATGATGTCTTAGAGGAAAAACATGTTCCCATCATGGTGCTAAAGTTATATGAAATCCTTTGATCCTTGGGGAAAAGAGGATCTGCTTGAGATCAAAGATGGGGATGTTAATTAAGGAGTCATATTGGGAAATAAGTTTTTGCTGATGTCACCTTATTTAATATACCTCCTGGTAGGACATCCTGTTTGTATATTTTTACATTTAATAAGGAGGAGCTAGGTGACATCATGGAAGGGGTGTGTTTGAGAGACAGTTTAAGTTATTCTGTGTCTGATCTTTACACACTTTTCTTTGTGGGCTTTAAGAAACAAGAACTAACTATAAGCACTGAAAGAAGGTAATACATTACATAGGAAAGTCTAATTGTACTGTGGTAGGAGTTTATGCTTGTACTTTAACCTTGTTCTTTTTAGTGATTGTATGCTTTGTGATATATGGTTCTGTGTTTACATTTTACATATTTTTATCCATTTTTAAGTAAATATATATTTAAAAAGACTGCCTCGGTGTATGTTCGATGTTCTTTCTTTTGCATGTGATGTATGGAAGGTTAAGATTGACAAAATTGTTCATAAGCTTAATGGTGTTACCAAACTGGGAAAAGGTAAGAATATACCTAAGGTCTTTTATAGAATTTTAGGGGTTCATTTTGGATACCTGGTTAGGTGCCCTTAGGCGAAAGATATCTGGCATCCCTCAAAGAGCAGATTATCTGAGCCTGTACATTTGGGTATGCTAGCATAAAGTACACAGTTTGAATACCCCCAGAACTTGAGACCAAAGGGGATTCAGACCCACAAGCAGACAGGAGGGTTACCCCGTTCTGTTACCTGTTCACAACACTGCGCTCGTAGGTTGGCACTGTGGGAGCAGAGGGCCTGACCTGCTAAGTGGGTTTGTGACAGTTGTTACCATCTTCTCCCTGTGGAACAAAGCAAAATGGATTTGGAGTGGCGGGACAAGTAATATGTTGCTCAGCAATGAAAAAAATGAAACAGACAAAAGGATGAGGAGCACCCACATATGCAGAAAGCACCAGGACTGCAAAAATGTTATTCAAAGCCTTTTATTTAACTAAAGTGCATAGTGCACCCACACATAGTTAGCATATAAAAGTGATGGCTGAGAGACTCTGAAAGTTATGCTTCTCCTGACCCCTGCCAAGCATCATCAGAGTGAATCACTCTGATGACACCTGACAGGGATCAGGAAAAATGTTAGTTGCAGAAAGGCTCAGTCACCACTTTTTTATGTTCACCATGTGTGGGTACACTAAGCACTGTAGTTAAATAAAGAACTTTGAATAATATTTTTGCGGTCCTGGTGCTTTCTGCATATGTGGGTGCTCCTCATCTTTTTGCTTGTCCCTGTGGAACAGCAGGCTGAGATGGGATATGAGTTCAGTCTTCCCATTCTCAGAGGTATTGATAAAATTGAACATAGGTTCATAGGTTGAATATGAGTCTTTAAGGTCACTGGACCCATTAACAACTCACCACTTATCAGTGGTAGTGCCTCCATTTGTAATCTCCCATATATCTACTGAGTGCGCCTTTAAAAGAGATCAGTGAGTCACTATTCACTACCCAATGAGGTAAGCTGTTCCAGTGTGATATCACTCTCTGATTAAACCATTTAGATCTTTGGACAGTAATAGGTATATCCCCCCTCCTCCCATATCTGCAGATTATATGCTCTTGTTCCTTTTCTTATTAATCTCCTACTTATTCCTATACTTTTGCACATCAAGCAATCTTTCATTGCCCTGTATACCAGGCAGAGATCCCCCTTATGCGTCTTTAATCCAAGGAATACAAATGAATACCTGTCAGTTTTATATCCTCATTGCTTCACTCCAACATCCACAAAATGGATTTCTAAATGGTTTATATTTTCTGATATTATTTTCTGATATTATAGTTTATATGTAAAGCTTTTTTTTATAATTACATGCACTAACCAACTGTGAAAATATACAATTTGGGTGGTTTAAATCAGGTTTGATATAGTTTTCATTACCTTAATTGTCGATTGTAATTTTATAAGTGCCTCCTCATATCCTGAGGATGCATCATAGTCATTGTTTCAAATTTCTTATTTGTGTAACCCCCCTGCAAATGAGGGTTCCCAGAAGTCTTCCAGGAGCTTGCTTGAATGCTCCAAGCCTGAATAGTTTTTGGCGTTTAAGCCGTTTATCTGTGAGTGTTTTTAGAGCCTCTGGTACTGTCTCTTTAAGAGCTGTCTGCCTGCAGACATAATTAATTTGGATGGGGGTCTGTGTGTTTCTCTGCTTGAGTCCCGCTTGAGCTACTGCCAAATCACTCCATTTCTACCATCGCTAAGTGGGCAGAAGGAGCACTCTTCAAAGATGTAATTTGTTTGCTTGTAACCTGTTAGAGTAACAATGAAAATGCAATTTGATTTAATCTGCTTTCTTGTAGCAAGGACAGTGCAGAGTAGCTCCCTCATGTTGGTTCTGAACTGCTGAATTGGACCAATCATGGTGGGGATCCTTTAAAATGGAGCCTACTCTGGGCGACTCAGAACTTGGAGTCTCCTCTGGAGCCTGATGTAAGGGGATTGTAAGGGCAGTGACTCTGGGAATTGTAGTTTTGACCTTGGGTCTTTTTCCACCAACAGGGGGAGTTTACTGTGAGTGACAGCTGGACCAGCCAACAGAATTGTGTGGAGCTAAATGAAATGCACTGCTCTGGGACTGGAGAAGTTAGATCAGTTTTGGCAGTGAAGAGACAAGGAGCTCTGTGCGTCTTCGGTGTATAGTTTTAGCGCAGGAAGCACGTGTAAGGCCCTGAGTTTTCGGTCTATAGCCTGTGCAAGCATCCGTTCAGACTGAATCTGACCTGTAGGGGAAGAAAGGAGATCTGAAGAGTAGAAACCAGGCTCACCCTGTAGAAGACTGGAGAAATTGCCGAATCGCGCTTGGTATGTCAGGAACTGAAGCTGCTGTGTGTTCTCCCGGGTATCGTGCAGTAATTGCGGTTGGGATTGAGAAGCAGCCTGCCTGGTATATACTTTCCTTTTACATATAAATGTGTGTAGTGCTTGTGGGGAATCGTGTTTCCAATCCCCTGTACAGTAAATAGAGTACATGAAGCTGGAAGTAAACCCCAGCTTAATCCAGACTACATCTATCTGCTCTAAACTGCAGTGGGGTCCAGTCACAAGGACATTGTCCACATGAACTGCTCCTCCTGGCAATCCAGGACAATCTGCCTTCCATCCAGTTCCCAGCACTGAGTTTGTGAGTACAAAGCAGGGTAGCTCCCTGCCTTCAATTTATCGAATTACAAGTGTGGCATCTAATTGTTGTGTTTTTTTTTTTCATTTCTTCACGAACTGAGCCAACCGGCTCCGGATTACAATTTGGGTATTGTGCCAGTGCTTTTTCCATCACAGGGCCCCAACCAGCTGCAACCGATCCTGGCTAGCCCCCCCATCCTGGGTACCCAGTGAAAGTGGCAATTTGGGACTCTGAATATGCACACAGTACTGTGATCATTAATGTGTTTAACTTAATTAACTTGATTTCCCACTTCCTTGTTACAGCTCCTTAAATAAATCAGATCTGTTGGTTTCAGCAAAGTTACGCTGCTGAGGTATTCATTTATGTTAAAGTATTGTACTGTGGTTTTTGCACTGTATCATCTTGTTTTACAGGGGGTCCCCAGAGTCCAGTTGACAGAGCCAGTCCTGGGGCTAAGTGTACATTGTGAAGATATTCCTAATGCATTGTGTGGGTCACTAGTGGGAAGAAAGGGAAGTTACAGTGTCCCAGAGGGCTGTGACCAAGTTAGTTTAACTATTGCAAACCCTGACCTCTGGGTGGAGGCACCCGCCATTGGACCTAGGCCCCTCAACCTGTTAGTAGTTAAGCAGTCAGGGGTAGTAGCCCTTGGGATAGTGCCATGTAGGGGTTACATTTGTACACATCACTGGTGGTGGATAATATAATAACCGGTTACAATAGTGCTACAAATATAGCAAAAAGAAATCAGCAATGTCCGAATGGCGTACCACAGACAGAGACAGGGATTAAACAGTGCTGTGCAGTAAGCACTACCCAGGTCACTGTCTGTAGTACTAGGAAGAAGACAAGGGCTGGGAAATTGAAAATGGGGGATGAGCTGCTCCCATGGCAGAGAGGACTGAGACATTGAGCTGCTTGGCCACAATGGTGGTAGAGATCAGGGTTCTAATCCTGGCATTCAATTTTTTTTCTCTCATAATCCAACTATAACTCAAAATTGATTATTTTAGTTAAGGGGTGTAGGGGGGCAGAGCCCCCACTAAAATAAGTGTTTGGACTGGTAGCAGTCATCAGTGTGCTTTGTGACCACTACCAGTGGCAATGTCTTTACTTGCTGCATTTGTTCCTGCCACTGGTTTGCATAGTGC
Organism: Neoceratodus forsteri; assembly: GCA_016271365.2. NCBI lineage: Eukaryota > Metazoa > Chordata > Ceratodontiformes > Ceratodontidae > Neoceratodus > Neoceratodus forsteri. Next base: position 1,548,726,099 of record CM057452.1, on the reverse strand, counting down.
TGTATGGAAGGTGCTGTTATTGACAGTGCTGTTCATACATGTACTATTTGGACCTAGTGCCAGATAATATAAGGGCATTACTGCATTAAGTTACTAACTCTGAAAAAACTGTGCTTCTGGGGTGAAACATTAGTTGTTTTTACACCAATATGGCATAGCAATACTCCCTGATATTCATTGCACTACAGCACTTTTATTGTTTTTAGTATTCAACCTATGAATTCCCATATGCTTTTCTATTAAGCAGGTTGAAGTTTTACTGCTGATGATGGAATAACTGTTTTTTATTTGATGTACAAGTGGCAAGTACACAAATGTGCAATAGTACAATGAATAGCAGGGAGCAATGTTTCAATAGATTAATTGTCTGCTTACTTTTTTTATTGAGTGTTGGACGGGGGGGGCTGGGCACCTAATGTTAGAACGGAGGGTTGGCAGCACCGAGGTTTGGCTGTCATTGTTTGCTTACTTTTTTCATTTACTGTTTGACTCTAGGTTTAGGCACTTCATGTCAGAATTGGGGAAGTCTGGTGGCAACAAGTTCATTTTAGTTTACCACCCTATCCCATAATTGGGCACCCAATGTTGGGAGTGAGTGGCACTGCCATATGGCTCCTGGTGACTGCCTAGCTGTCTGTATCAGGAGTCACCCAGCCAATCATGCCCACCAAAGCAGAACTGCATTGCTATTGCTTGCAAGTTGCAGGACGGAAGGCCCCACCCAACCCAGCAGTATAGCTAAACTTAAAAGAGCTGTACTATGCTGTGCTTTTTTCATAAAATACTGCAGCACAGTCTGGTTGGTAATGAGAGAGAGCAGCACCAGCTAGCCACCCTGCTCAGTCAGTAGCTGCAGCACAGAGTCAGACCCTCAAGTAAAAGTTCTGCCAGCAGCAAAAAACAGCCAAGAAAGAAACTGCCTGCAGAACTAGAGTGACTGGGTTCTGACTGCTTGTGCCTTTTTATTAAGGTAAGTGGATGGATTTTTTTGAAAATGTCTCAGTACTGTGGGCAGAGGAGGGGAGAGACTCAAAAGAGAGAATGCATGGCCCTAGATCTCATGGCCTGCCACTGCGGGTGGCCAATCCATAGAGGACCATTTTGGTAGGTGGATACCTGCTGTAAAGGGTTGGGATGGCCATTTTGTTTTGTTCAGGTGAAGGGGAAGGCTTTAATTCTCCTGCCTCAGGGGGAATAGCTTTGCTTTTCCTGATGGGGGGCTGATTTTCCCGTCTTTGGGGTGATGAGGATAGTCCTGCTTCTTTTGGCTTGGGGGAAGGGTATCTCCTTGTTTCTCCTGGCTTGGGCGTGGCCCTGCTTTTCTTGGCTTGGGGTAGCCCTATCTTCTGGGTCATGTGACCCAGCTTCTCCTGCCAGAGAAAGCAGGGGGCAGGGCCATTCCCCTCCCTCCCCTAGCCAGGAGAAGCAGAGACATCCATCCCAAGCCAAGAGAAGTCAGGCCATCTGTACCCCCCACTCACAAGACAGGAGAAGCAGGGCTATCCCCTGTAAAAAAAAAATGGAATTTGCATATTTATTTTTAGAAACTTAATGTTCATCATTAGTTCAAATACTCCAAGACGCAAGCATGAATATGCACATATGCTTTCCATTCCAGTTTCAATAGGTGACCTGGCTTCCGACTGTAGTGCCTAGCCAGTGCCCTGGTAACCAACGGAAGCTGGAGCTACCACTGTTGCTAGCCTTACATGCTGTGAAACTTGATCAAATAGAAATAAAAAATGGTCTGGCAGAGGTAGTTTGAACTTCTGCTGCTGAGCTAGGAGGTAAGGATTTAGTTGCTGGTAAACCTTTAAACTCCTTTTGAGTCTGTTACCTTTAGAGCAGTAGGGCTTCACTAGCTGCAAAGTTTAGTGCATAGTGGGGGAAGGGTGCTTATGGTCCCACCAGGGGGCCTCAGTTACCTGATTGTTTCTGGAAGGCACCGGCTAGTCCCACCACCCCTTCCCCTCACCCCACCCCCCAGTCCATGATTTCCTTTATACCAGGAGTAATGACATCACTTCTCCAGAAGGGCAAAAGATATGCACCTGTCATTGCAGAAGCAGATATCTAGAAAAAGTACAGCAGCGAATGAAGAGATGAATGATATCTCAGTGGAAGGGAAGTAACTACAAAACAAGGCGCTTTCATTCTTACCTGTTTGCATTGTTATTTGCATTGTGGAAAGGAGGGGTAGGAGTTTGAAAAAAGCTGTGCAATAGTTGCTTAAAGTCTCTTTTTGGGTGTGGACAGGAGGGATAGGAATATAAAAGCAGTTGCTCAATCAATCTAGAAGTGTACGACAAAGGGGGTAAGGGAAATTCAGAAAAGGAGAAGAATGTTTTGCACTGACTGGGGGAGAGGGGAGACTTGGGGGAGTGTTTGGTATCCTTCATCTGTAAGGGTGGGGGTGCTGGTGGGCACAAGAGCAATGGGTGGTGGTGGTGGCCAAACAACTGTGGTGCGCCAATCTTTCTAAAAATTGCCTGGCGGGTGGGGGAATGTTTAGTGTACAACCACATAGGGAAACTTAAAAAGGAGATTGAGGGTCAACAGGAGGAACTAAGACAGTCAAGGCAGACTGGAGGAGGTTACAGCCCAATACTGGAGGGAGGGAGGAAGGAGGGAAGATGAGAGAGGGCAATTTGAGCCAACAGTGGTGAGGAGAGGGTCAGAAGAAGGGAAGCAGAGACAGAGGGGCCCAGGCCAAGAAGAACGGGGTCCAGGGAAACCAGGTCAGGGGACAAAAGACAAATGGAAGGAGGAGATAGTGACTTGTGAGGGGAGGAGAAGTGGCAACAGTCATGGAGTGGAAAGGAGGGAACAGGTTACTATGAGGAAAGAAAAAGTGGTCAGTGGTGAAGAGTCTTCAGAAAATTGTTCTGCAGTACTTGAGGGAAAGGAGGAGGAGGAGGGAGGTGATGAAATTGGAGGAGTAACTGGGAAATGGCCGGACCAAACTGGAGCGGGGGGAAGTTCTGCTGGGGGAATTACAATAGGGGCAGAGAGAGGAAATATTGTGCAGGAGGAAGGAGAGGAGCCAGGACTGAGAGATGGAGAGGAATGGAAGCAAACAGGAAGTAAGATGGGTGGAACCTTAGTGCTGGGGAACTCAATACTAAGAGAAGTCAGGTGGGGTAGCAAAGGAGAGATGCATAGTCACATTTGGGTAGAGGCCATGCCAGGAATGACAGCAGAAAGGGTGGGACAATCTGTTCTTAAATATGCTAGAAGGGGTAGGGACAAGCTTCATTTGATTATACATCTGGGGACAAATGACCCGGCTGACAAGACAGTAGATGTAGTCCAGAGGAGGTTTGAGGAACTTGGACAACTATGTGAGGGGGCAGGAAGATCAGTAACATTTTCAGAGATACTCCCAGTGCCCAAAGCAAGCACAACAAGAATGCTGAGAATAGAGGAATTTAACAGACGGCTAAGAACCTGGTGTCATGCTAAAGGGTATGAGCTGGCGGGGGGGAGGGACCTGGGAGGACAGTAGTCTCTATGCCAAAGACAGACTACACTTGAGCAAGGAGAGAAAGTAGGTGTTGAAAGAGAGGATAGCAGAGTACATAGAGGAAGTTGGGGATTTAAACTAGAAGTGGGGGGTGGCAAGTGAACAAGAGACATACAGAGACCACAAGTTGGGAAGCCACATGAGCTTATCCACCATAACAGTGACAAAGGGCAAGTACTGTTGGTGATGCTGGTAAAGGAGGGCAGGACGGGGGAGGTAAGTGGTGGAAGGTGGTCACCCTTAATGCTAGGAGCCTTGGTAGGAAAACTGCAGACCTACAGGTGCTCATGGCAGAGAGGGAGAGGTGGACATTGCAGCCATCACAGAAACATGGGCCACCCAGTACAATGACTGAGACCTGTCTGTACCAGGGTACAGGTTATTTCATAGGGATAGGTTGATTGGGAAAGGAGGGAGGGGTGGCATTATATGTGAGGAAAGGACTGAAGTGTGTAAGGGAGGAAGGGGAGGAGGGTAACAGAGTCACTTTGGAAGCAATTTCAGGATTCCAAGAATAGGACTCTCAGAATGGGAGTGGTGTACAGACCACCATCTCAGACACAGGAGTTAGACTGGGAACTAGCAGTACAGATCAAGAGGACCTGCATGAGGGGTAGTGTGGTGATTGTGGGGCACTTCAACATGCCAGGAGTGGACTGGAGTACCCCAACTACCAGCAATAGAAGGGAGCAGGTACTGCTGGATGCCTTCCAGGACAGCTTCCTGATGCAACTGGTCAGTGCACCAACTAGGTTAGGGAATACCCTTGACCTTGTGCTGGCAAATGGGAAGCTTGTGAGGGAATTTAGGGTGGAAGAACCACTGTCAGGGAGTGACCACCGCTCAGTATGGCTCACATTGGATATGGGCAAAGGAGGAGGAGTGGAATTGGCACAAGAGTGCTGGGCTTCAGGAGGGCCGTATTTGGGAGGATGGGGGAAGTGGTAAAAGGGTACCTGGCCAAAATTCAACCTAGCATGGACACTAACCATAGGTGGAAGCTCATAAAGCTGGGGATAGCAGAGGCAACCAGAACCTACAACAAGGCCCAGAGCAAGAAGGCTAGGGCTAAGAAACTGAGCTGAGTGAGCAAGGAGGTTACAGAAAAGGTAAGGAGGAAGAGAGCTGCCCAGGGAGAGGGGAGGACAGGGAGGAGTACCTGAAAGAATCTAAGGAGGTGACACAGGCAGTAAGGGGAGCCAAGGCATCTACGAAGCTCAGGCTGGCATAAGGCAGAAGCACTAAATGATTACTTCTGCTTGGTATTTACTAAGGAGAAAAGGGGGTGATACCCAAGGGGGGGAGGAATGGCAGAAACAGGGTGGGAGGGGGTGACACATGGGGAAATCATGAAGGGCAGAGATCTGGAGGGTTTGAGGGCACTGAGGGTGGACAAGGCACCATGCCCAGATGGTGTCCACCCCAGGGTACTGAAGGAGCTGGTAGAGGTCATTGCAGGACCTTTAGTAGATCTATGTAATGCCTCACTACACTCAGGGTGTGTACCTCAGGATTGGAGGATGGCTTATGTGATGCCCCTCCACAAGAGTGGCCCCAAGGATGAACCAGGTAACTACAGACCAGTGAGCCTAACATCCATCGTGGGTCAGCTGATGGAGACTATCCTGAAGGAGAGGCTGGTGACCCTCCTGGAGGCCAAAGGAATACAGGATAGCAGATAGCATGGCTTTATATGTGGCAGATCCTGCCAAACCAATCTGGTGAGTTCTATGACTAGGTAACTAGGCAACTGGACAAGGCCATGCAGTGGATGCCCTGTATCTGGACTTCAGTAAGGCATTCGACTCAGTGCCACATGGGAGGCTGGGAAGTAAGTTAGAAGGCACAAGGGTGGGTGCAAAGCTGGTGAGATGGGTAGGGAGCTGACTTCAGGGAATGCAACAGAGGATGGTGGTGGGCGGGGCTCTCTCATCCCCAAGGGTAGTGACGAGTGTTGTTCCACAGGGCTCAGTGTTGGGACCAGTATTGTTTGGGATATTCATTGCAGACATATCATTGGACATGAAGAGCAAGATCAGTCTGTTTGCTGATGACACCAAGATGGGAGCGGTGGTGGATGACCTAGAGGGATGGCAGGGGTTGCAGGATGATCTGGAAAAGCTGTAAACCTGGTCAGACACCTGCAACTAGGGTTTAATGCCAAAAAGGTCAAGGTGCTGCATTTTGGGGTGAAGAACCCTAGGAGGAGTTACCAGCTGGGAGGAGTGCAGCTATCCAAGACAGAGAGGGAGAAGGATCTGGGGGTGCTCATTATGGTGTCAATGAACAACTCAGCACAATGTAGAAAGGCAGCTGCAAAGGCCAACAAAATGCTGGCCTGCATTGCAAGGGCTATCTCCTCGAGGAGGGGGGCAGTGATTCTGCCACTGTATAGGGCATTAGTTAGACCACATCTGGAGTACTGTGTGCAGTACTAGTGCCCATATCTGAAGAGGGTCATTAAGTTACTGGAGGGGGTGCAGCACAGGGTGACAAGGATGATCAAGGGGCTGGGGGACTTGCCATGTGAGATGGAGCTCAGGGAGCTGAACATGTACTCGCTGGAGGAGAGAAGGGGCAGGGGGGACATGACTGAAACCTTTAAGTACATGAAAGGAATAAACAAGACAGGTACAAAGGGGCTATTCAAAGTAAGGAAGGGGAGGGACACCCAGGGCCATGATAGGAGGCTGGAGGGAGGAGGTTCAGGAGGGAGATGAGGAGACACTTTTTTACAGAGAGGGTGGTAGATGGGTGGAAACTGTTACCGGCAAAAGGGGTGTCCAGTAGAACAGTGGACTGCTTCAAAAGGGGCTGGGACAGGGCAAGGGGGAGGGTCGATGGAGGGGAAGGGTGGGAGGAGGGGCAGCTGCAAAACAAGGGGTGCTAGCTGCACATTTGAGCAGACTTAATAGACCTCTAGGCCTTTATCTGCTGGCAAATTTCATATGTTCATATGTTTGTAAATGTGGAGGTGGACATTGGACAGAAAAATTAAATCAAAGAGGCAAAGAATTTGCAAAAAACTGCAAAAACACAATGCCTTTATGGTACTGAGAAAGAAAATAAAATGTCAACCTTTATGTAGTAGTAGTAAAATGTTTTATTTCTGACATCAGAAACAGGATAACCCAATTTAGCCATAGCTAATTTACAATGGGGTCCTAGATTGCAAACAATATCAGTTAGATAATAAAAAATAAAATAACGTACACATAAATAGAATCATACAGAACAGGTAGCATACAAAAAAGACACAATATAAATGTATTGCTTATGCACAACAGCTTTTTGGAAAAACTGCAGCATTTACAAGCCATGTTTTCAAAACATTCTAGGACACTCTATTATCACACGGCTTCAAGTGTTCCGGCAAGGAATTCCATAATATTGGCTCTCATATATATAACAATGTTGGCCCCTCGCTGTTCTCATACAGGGTATCCTAAATTTTACTTCTCCTGCAGAGCGCAACCCTTCCTTAACTTTCTACTCATCCAACATTTGCACATGCATGTTACGTTGGTCCATCAAAGATGTGCAATTTAGAGCTTTGTAAAGAATGCAATGATGCGTATTCCATGGTGCATCTAAACCAAAATGTGCATATCTATTAAAGATTACATCTAATCTTCCCCAAACTGCGTCAGCAGCTCTCTTATACACCACATCGCCATAGTCTATTTATGGTAATATCATAGAAGCTACAATTTTTAATCTGATATCAGATGAAAGACAGCTTCTATATTTATATAACACCCCCAATTTCTTGCTTAATTTTTTAATGAGGTTATCCACATGGACACCCCATTTACAATGGGAGTCCATCCAGACTCTTAAATATTTATAGTGTTCCACAGGAACCAGACTACATCCATTCAGTGTTTTTATATCTAATTTCAATATTATATTTTTATTAGAATGTAACATTACCTGTGACTTCAAGGGGTTCAAAACCAAACCATGATCCCAAAAATAGGTTTGTAATATATTAAAGTCTTTTTGCAACTTTTCCTGAATTTGCTCAACAGATTTACCTTCAAAATAAAGTATTGTATAATCAGCATACAAATGGTGTCAGACATCACTTTATGTATATAAAAGCACACAAGAAGGCTGAAGATTAATCACCAGCATAACCAAAGATTAAGACTCAAATATATTGCAAGGAAATCTGAGAACGGGGGAGTTGAAATCATTAAAATACCAGAAAAGGCACACAACTTCATTAACTATCTAATTATTATAAATGTCTTTGTTTTAAAGACACATTTTGCAGGAAATCAACACATACTACAGAATCAGGTAAATATGCTAGAGCGCAGGAAAATAAATGCCATTGAAAAGAAATATTCTTTTCATTGTTTATGGAAGTTAGCTGTTCCATAGCTATTTATCTTACATGCCCTTGAACAGATGAATATGTTTCAATAGAAATTATAGCCATTACTGCATTAAGCTCTTTTAAGAGGCACAATTATTTAAGGGGCTCTAGAAATGGTGCTATATACTGCATGCAGGGTAGAAGGATACACTGAAAACTCTCAAATTGTGTGCCATAGTTCTCCATTTTTCCAGCTATAGACAGCAAGATGGCTGTATGCAGCCCTCTTTCATTAGATCTAAAAATGCTGTTTACCAAGTTGGATTCAAAAGAAAACATGTGTTTCTTGTACTCACTGAAGCACTACAAGGTTGGGGAGGAGAAGTGATTCTCCAGAGTGTTTGTTTCTTAATCCCTTGGCTGCAGAAAGATCTAGAATTAATCTATTTGATTGAGCTCTGGATGGATGTTTAGTCTGCAGCACTGCAAGGGTTAAATTGAAGGACTGTAAAGAGGTGAAAGGATCATTTAAAAACTCCAAAGGAAGTATTACATGGTCTGAATCCTGTAGCTCATTTTTACAGCTGATGCAATAGGGCTGCAGGCTCTGCCTACCTGCAGCCCTAAAAATGGTGCGTATTGTATGTCTGAGGCAATAACTGTGGAAGTGCTTTTTGAGTTTGGTAAGAGAACTGATACCTTGTAAAAGTTCTTGGGCTAGTTTTGTGATTATCAATCAAGGTTTCATAATGTTTTAGTTGGGCCTCCATTTATTACATTGTATAATGTTCCAACTGCTCTTGGTACATTTCCTTGTAGACAGCTAGAATGGACCACATTATAATCACTTGAGTTACAACTGCCTACACTTCTTTTCCATCAGAAGGTGGGGAGTAATCCAAGGATTAGGGCAATGAGATGGAGACTTTTTATCTGTTACCTAGAACTCATTATAGAGCAGAATTATAACAATCTGCAGAGTCTCAGGACTCCTACAGTTAGGGGACAGGGCCACAACAGTGGTTAGCACCTACAAAATGTATCTCATTTTGTGAGCAATCTAGACAAGGTGAATGGCTTCCTTTTGAGCTGGGAAGTTATTTCAATGTGCAACAAACAATCCAAAAGGACCCAGTCAAAATAGATAACAAGTGATTCAGAGGTCATGTGATCTTTAGAGCGTTGCATGAAGTTTTAAAAGATCCATGAATCTCGCAGTATTAGTGTGTCATGTGTGCTGTTACTGCAGTATGTCACATGTGCTGCTGACACCACAGTATGCCATATGCATGATTGACACTGCAGTGTGTCATGCACACTGATGCCATTGCATTGTGCCACATGCACAGTTGACACTGCAGTGACACTGTGTGCACTACAGATATCATAGTGTGCCACGTGGTCTGCCATTACAGCACTGTACCGTGTAGTTTGCTGGCACTGCACTGTACCACATGCACTGCCAGAACTGCGCTGTACCATGTGCACTGCTGTCACTGCGCTGTACCGTATGCACTGTCACTGTCTTGTGCCATGTGTATGACTGTTGCTGCACTGTTTCAGGTGCATGGCTGTCACTTCACTATGCCACATGTATTGACAACCCAGCACTATGCCTTGTGCACCACCATCATTGTTGTGCCATGTGCACTGCCATCACTGGGCTATGTCATGTGCATTGTTGGCACCACAACATGCCATGTGTGCTGCTACTACTGCTACCCAACAGACAGCATATTCGCATGAGATGAAGTAAGGCAGGCGGATGTCCCAGGACATCTGAGATACTGAGGTTCATACTGAGGAAGACTTGGAGTTAGTAGGCGGTTGCCCATATGTGCTCCTTATATACACATCTAATAATATTTAGGAATATTCCCATTCAACAGATACTGATCCAAACTTGATTTGAATATAGATTTTTTATTACTAATAATTGTATTTTCCAGCAAATTGTTCCAAGGATTAACAACTCTCGTTTAAAAATATTTTCTCTTGTTAGTCCTGAACTTTTGACCTTGTATCTGTAATGGGTGTCCTCTAGTGTTACGTCCATCTTGTTTAAATGCAAACCCAAGGTCACTCAGCAATCTATAATCCTGCATGATATTGTGCACAAAGAGAAGATTCACTCTTATCCTTCTAGTTTCTATGGACATTAAATTTAGCTTTTGTAGTCTTTCTTGATAATCTAATCCACCCATTCCTACAATGCATTTAGTAAACTTCCTCTGTATTTGTTCTAGTTTTTGTCTGTCTTGTTTTCTTACTGGAAACCAAATTTGTGATGCGTATTCCAATTGTGGGTGCACATATGCTCGAAATAAGGGCATCATAATGTTATCTTCCCTACTATTTATATTTCTTTCGATTGCCCAAATAACGTTGTTACATTTTTTAATTGCTTGTTGAGTATGTTTGAAACTATTTAGATTTTCTGATATGTAGTAACCCAAGTCCCTCTCAGATGAGAAACAATGCAGGCTGTGTCCACATAGTGTGTAGATTGTTCTTCCGTTATGCTTACCCAAGTGCATAACTTTACACTTTTTCATGTTAAAGGACATACCACATCTAGTGAACCAGTCAGAGACACTATCCAAATCCTGTTGAATGTAATTAACCAATTCCTGAGTACCACAAGGCCCACCTATTTTAGTGTCATCCACATATGTTGTTGCCCAATCATTTAATCTACCTGTTAAATCAGAAATAAATATCTGGAACAGTGCAGGTCCCAACACAGAACCCTGTGGAACTCCACTTGTCACCAAACCAACATCAGATCGATATCCATTTATCTGAACCATCTGCTTTCTTTCCATCAACCGCTCTTCTATTAGGTATACTAAACAGGGATTAGTCTTTAATAATTTGAATTGATCTATGTCCCTCTTCAAGTGTGGTCTCCAGTACTGTACACTCATTATTTGTAACATATTGACTGAAATCCTATCTGGGCCTGGGTATGTATTTGGTTTCAGCTTCTGAATATGCTGCTTTATTTCCAATAGTTCAAACTGTATTGGATCCACTGGTAAAAGTGCAACTGCCTGGGTACTATAAGATTTTGTACCATAAATTTGACAACCCTAAACACAGGTACACCCTGGGAAGGGAGGCGCTGGAGGCCTCAACAGGGGAAAAAGACCAAGGGGTCATGGTAGATGAATGTATGAATAACTCTGGGCAGTGCAGGAGAGCAGCTAGCAAGGCAAACAGGATGTTGGGATGCATCATAAGGGGGATCACCTCTAAGATCAGGGAAGTGATTCTGCTGCTGTACAATGGACTGGTTAGGCCACACCTTGAGTACTGTGTACAGTACTGGAGACCACACTTGAAGAGGGACATACAGCTCCTGGAGAGGGTACAGAGGAGGGCAACTAAGATGATACGAGGACTAGGGGATTTGACGTATGAGGACAGACTTGAGGAGCTCTGCCTGTTTTCATTGGAGGAGAGGAGAGATGGGAGGGGGACATGATTGAGGTCTTCAAGTACCTCAAGACAATAAATAGGGTAAACATGGAGGGGGATCTTTAGACTAAAGCAGGGATCCACTTTGAGACCTGGTACAGGCATCTGATTGGATGCCTACCTGGGTCCACAACTCTGCTCCCAACTGCCCACATGACCCTGTGTGCTGAGGGAGCGTGGCCACAGACAGGCTAGTGGTCATGCATACCATGTACCCTGCACCTGTCCGGGGACGCATAGGTACATGGATGGGATATGCATCTCAGGTACATATTATCCCCTTTAGTGCATACAGCCCAATAAGAGAGGCTGTAGAGAGTAACCTGGGACCAAAACAAAGAAGTTAGACTTGAGTCTGAGCATTGTGCATGATAATGCAAGAAGTGTAGCAAAAAAAAACTGGATACATTAAGAATTTGGGCTAAGCATTGATCTGACGATGTAATAGGGCTTTCAGAAACTTGGCTATCCCCAAATATAGAGGATAAGGAAGTTGTGGTTGAGGGTTATCAACTGGTGAAACAGAATAGGCAGAAGGGGAGGACAATGCTGTATGTGAGGCAGGAACTGGAAAATCTTGAAATACAGTGCACCGTCTTTTACGTGCCAGCTTTGGTGCACCAACATTTTGATGGATAATAGATGGTGGCAGACAATAGAGGTGTGTTATGTTGCATTAGTAAAATATGGGAAAATTAGCACAGGACTACATTTAGGTATTATTCAGTTTCTTTATTCTTATAGTTTGGTAATAAAAAAATACTTAAAAAACACAGTATGACTATTAAACTTTAGTTTAGTTCATTTCCCATTTATCAGCAATCAACTCTAAAGTGATCAGTGATGGATATATGTTTGGTTTTATCTGTCATGGTTAATTTCATTTTAGCTTCCAAGTCCTCTTCTATCATCAGCCAGCAGTGATGTTGAGGGAAAGTAAAGAGCTGGGAGATTGGGAAGGGAGAGGGAGTAACTGTGGGAGGCTGGAATAAAAGCCACCACCTGCATGGCAAAAAATGTTAGACAATGATACTCAAAATGTAGAGGAGAAAAAGACACTAGCCTTAATAATGTGGGGCAGATCAACACACACACAGACACAAACTCAAAACACTGCAAGCTAGTGATTTAACAGCATTCAACCCCTGATAACAGCTTGGACACTAGTTGAAAACTCTAACAATAAAGTGACAATGGCTCACATTGAGTCTTTTGTGGGGTCCCCATCTTACACTGGCAGGTAACTGCATCTCTTAAAGAGCTATTAATCACACCTGGCCATCTGAAACAATGAGAGAGATTAGCATGAGGATGAGAGCCTGCTAAACTGTGAATTTTTTTAATTTCATTGACAGCCATGGAAGACCTACACTTGTCAATATGGACAAGTAAAGGGTTAGACTCACTAGTCGAGGTCAGCTTGCACTATTCCACAGAAAATTAAAACAATGGTAAAATCTACCCCTGCTTCTAATATGAAATCTTTCATTTCTTCCCCCCTGACATGACAATAATCTCTTCATCAATGATGTTGTTAAAAACCTTACAGTCATTCTCAAAGGTAACATAGTCAACAGTAGTCCACTGTAATATAATTTTGTTGTTAAATAACCTCACAGCAATTTTCAAAGGTAACATAGTCCTCAGCAGTCCACTGTAAAATATTTCTTATTAAAACATCTACAACAACCAAATAAATGGGGCCATAATGCACTGCATCAGTGCTAGTGATGTGGTGGATGACAGAGAGAAAATAACATGAGAAAGATAAGCTCTGTACACCAGAAAGTGCTGGCAGATAGCAGATAGAGAGGGTGGCAAATAATTGAAGGAATTTCCATAGAGAAAGAACTGTAAAGAAGGTCAGGTCAGTGGATAAGGAAGGTGGCAGATTAAAAAAAAGGACATATAATAGAGGGTGCACTTTAATTCTATTTAAAAGTTTGAGGGGATTGACAGTCTGATAGTAAGATTGGCCAGTTTAAACATTTTAGTGAATGTTGTGTATACCCTGCTGAAAATAATGGTGAAAAGTTGTGATTCTGTTTCATATGAGATTCAAAAAATGTGTCAGTGATATTGATTTATTTATTTTGTCTATATCCAGTCCATTACTGGTTTTAAATGGTGTAATAAATAAACTTTGACTTTGAGATTCAAAAAAATATGTTAATGATAAAGACCATATTTTGGTACAGCATATGAATATTGACTGGGGTCAAAAGGGAGAATAAAACTACAGGATAACTTGGGAACCCTAGATCTGAATCAGTAAATAAATATCCCTACTGTACTAGATGTTGAAAAATATTAGTAGTAGCACTATTTTAGATTTTTCTTTATATCTTCTGGACTGGTGGTGACAGAAATTGTGCTCTTGATACCAAAGTTGAGGGACCACAGTCCAATTAGTGTAGTGGCAAAGTTGCCTTTTGCCCAAAAAAGGGAAAGCAGTAGATTTTAGGAGAGATCTAATCGTTTTTTAAAGATGAAGAGTTCAGAGATAGCATGGGGAAGAGCAATTGGGAAAGTTGCTATTTGATTCCAGACATAATGGGCTGGATATTCAAACTGCTCTATTTTGTGGCACAAGCCCTTGTGCTGCACAAAATAGTTGTGCAGGGGTGTGGCCGGGGTGATATTCAAAGGAATTGCACTATTGAGCAACTCCTTTGAATATCACCCCCCAGCCACAGCCACTGTGCATGGCGCAGTGGAACTTGCGCCACTGCAAGTGGTCAGAGTGGAGCATTCAAGTTGCGGTGGCACAAGTACCATTGCGCCATGCACAAATTTCTGATATTCAAAAGGTGACATGAAAATGGGGCCATAATTCATGCAAGGTGCAGGGGGGCGCCATTTGCATCAGTTTATGGCCCCAGTTGCATGCCATTAGCATGCAGGTGCACCGATGCCCAAGGACTTGTGCCTGGCATCCTACCAGGCAGCAGCCATCGGGGAGTGATGCCCTGCAGCCCAATCATGGGCAAATGTAAAAATCCCCCACCCCCCGAACTGGCCGATCGCGGGCAAATGCTAAACATCCCCTCCCCGACTGGCGCGATCACGGGCAAAAGCTTAAATAACCCCCACCAGCCCAACCGCGGGCAGCAAAGTGTCCTCCCCAACATATCCCTGGTGGTCCAGTGGACCACTAAGCCGATCATGGGCTGTAAAGCTTAAACACCCCGAACATATCCCTGGTGGTCCAGTGGCCGCTAAGCCTGATCGCAGGCTGCAAATGCTGAAACAACCCCAAGACCATATCCCTGGTGATCTAGTGTCCCCCACCCCACCCACCCCCACGAACTCACCACCCTGCCTCTCCGCAGCCGGGTGGGCGGCAGCATCCCACCCACCTGCCGCTTGAGCCGCTACGACTGACTGCCCAGGCTGCATGCCATTGATGAGAGCAAGAGCCACGGCGCAGCCTTACATACAGCAGGCAGTCCAGATATGAATGAATTCATTCACATATCTGGACTGCCTTGATGGTATGGGCTGCACGCCCATTGGCTCTTGCTCTGCACCAATGGCATGCAGCCCTACCGGCAGTCAGCCGGTGGGGTGGCGGGGCAGGTGGGTGGAATGCTGCCGCCCGCCGCCGCCGGGGAGCGGGGTGGGGCTTCATGGGTGGGTGGGTGGGGACACTAGATCACCATGGATATGGTCTTGGGGGGTGTTTACATTTACAGCCCGCAATCGGGCTTAGCAGTCCACTGACCACCAGGGATACATTCAGGGGTGTTTGAACATTTACAGCCTGCGATCAGGCTTAGCGTCCACTGGACCACCAGGGATATGTTCTGGGGACACTTTGCTGCCCACTATCGGGCTGGTGGAGGGGTTATTTAAGCTTTGCCTACCATCAGGCCATTCGGGGTGGGAGGATTTTTACACTTTGCCCACGATCGGGCTGCAGGGGGGGCACAGGGAGTAGGTTGAGGGCCAGCCACAGGTGGCAGCTGCTGTGTTGAGCTCTGCAATGCGCAGCTCACCTGTGGGTGGCCTCGATCTACCTTTTTTTGGTTCAAGTTGTGCAGGCGCAGGTTGGGGTTACGCCTGCACAACTCTGCACAGCCGGCTGAATGTCGGGCTGTGCAGTTTATGCATGGTTCCTCCCCCTCCAGTTCAGCATGCATTCATTAGCATTGTGCTGTTGCTCAGCATGTTTTCAGTGGCACAACTGCCTCCTGCTGAATATTGCAGAATGGCGCAATTTCGGACTTGCACAGGTGCAACCCTATTGCACATGGCGCAACCCTTTTGAATATCCCACCCAATGTTGTCTATAGAATATTTTACTTCTGTGTTTAGTGAAGTGTGTAATCTCCATGCTCTGTGAAAACAAGCTGAAATAAAAATGAAACATTTGCCATGGTTTTCAGTAAAAATTCAGAAAATTATCAGATTAAAAAAATACTGAAAGAAGATTAAGCAATGACTTAAAGAGGAGGACAGAATACAATGTAAATATTTACATGCCCAGTGCAACAATTGATTGCTTCCAGTAAGGCACAGTTTTACAATTCAAAAATTACACATACTGTACAGAAAACCCAAGAGACTGCTGAACATTAATAAATCAGATTGGAATTCCCATCAAACAAAACATTTGAAACACATTGAAAAAAAGGGGATCAGGTGTTAAAAATCCAAATAACTTGACTCAGTTGGTAAATATTTTGTGAACCTCCACAATGTAAACAAAATGTTGCTTGAAGACCTTGACCATTTTCTGTTTGATAATAATAATAATAGAAAAGTTGTTAAGCGAGGAAAGGCTCTAAGTGATTCAGTTGGAGGGTGATGGCATTGGTAGTGTTGAAGATACTAATAGTTGATTTAGACTTAGAAAGGTTAATGTTAGAAAGGTTTGTAAAATATTAAAAAGAATAAAGGGTGGGAAAGCCTATATACTGGATCATCTAGAATCAATGTTTTTGAAACTGAGGGCTGTTGAAATTGCTCTAGTGGTCACATTCTGTACCTCTTCGATTGGAGTTTATGTGAAGACATTTTTCTCTCAGTGTGGAAAACAAGCAGTTATTTCAGTTTTCAAAGGAGGAAATTGACAGGAAACCCTCAAACTGTCATCCAATATTGCTGCTGTCAACTTTCTCAAATATGTTGAAGAAACTGGTGCATGGCTGGCTGTATAAGTTTATTGAATAAAACAACTTATTTACCAAATATCAACATGGTTTTCCCTCTGGTCACTCCACAGACACTACCTGGAGGATTTTAAGAATCTGATTGCTAAATCACATGATCGGAGGAGAGAAACCAGGGCAGTGTTCATGGATCTGACCAAAGCTTCTGACTTGGTGGGCCACTCCCTAGTGTTGAACAGGTTATTACAATTGGAGTGCATCCTGAAGCCTTAGGGTGGTTCAGGACATATTTAATGGGGAAGAAACAAAAGTTTAATGGATAAATTATCCAGTGGCTTGGATCTGTATCGGGGGTAGCTTAGGGTTCCATCCCCAGCCTCCTTTTTTTTTCTATTTTGCTAATGACCTCCCCAATGTCCTTAGTCACTTGAGGATCAGGATGTATGCTGATGACACAATCCTGGTGGCCACTGAGGAAACTAAAAAAACTCCTGGATTTGAAATTCGAGCAGGATTTCAAGGCTGTTTAGAAGTACTATATCAGGTCATGGCTTGTTATGAGCTTAAAGAAGACCCAGTGTGTGAGATTTGATGTGAAAAAGAATGCATCTGAGACTGATAGTGAGGGACTAGATATCAGAGATGTGATTGGATTCGATATGGATTGTGTAAAGAAATGCAGATATTTAGGTGCCTATTTTGACTGTGGCCTGTAGTTTACTAAACGTATTGTGGACATCAGTCAGAAAGAAAATGCAGATATTGGGAACAATCAAAAGAGTTTCTTATTGTCTAACCCAGAAAACTAGACTGAAGATTTTAAAGCATTGATTTCACCCCTGCTAGAGTATGGATGTTGTGTGTATATGAATGTAGACAAATGGGACCTAAATAAATTAGATAGATCATATAACAAATTGACATGTTTGTTACTAGAGTAAATGTAAACTGAGAACCCACAATCAATGTTGATCTTTATTCCCAGCTAACATGATTCCCCTTAGAGGTTAGGAGAAAATTGAAATAGTTAATGATTTACAAAATTATTACATCTGATGGAAGTCACCCTCTACATCAAATCCTTTCTCAAAATCAAAGATTGGCAGTAAACAACTGTATAATATAGAAGTTATTAAAGATCCTAGATGTAATGTTCCTATAAACAAAGCAACTTGTGGTGATATGTGCATTTTTATAAGACTACCACTTCATAGAATAAGTTGAGAGCTGCTAACAAAGATAACATAAAATCGCACATACCCCCATAATGCAAAGCACCAAGGGCTGTATATGCAAATCACCACAAAATATTATGCTGGTTCAACTTTAAGCAGAAATGCATGGTGCCAAAAGGCATCTCATACAGACTGCAAAGGGTGCCAACAAAAGACACAGACATGTGTTTCGTTTTACCAGAATTCATCAGTGTGTCTCATCTGTATGACACCCCAGTGGAATGAACCAGCTACCATACGTTGGTCTATCTGGGTTGGGTTGTGGTGAACCCAATAAAAACAAAAAACATGCTAAAAAATGAAGAACCTTAGTGTGCAAGCACTGAGGCAAGGGTCACCCCAAAGGGCACTGGCCGGGAAGCTAAGTTTCAAAGAAATACAAAATCACACATACCCCCATAATGCAAAGCATTATGGGCTGTATATGCAAATCACCACAAAATATTATTCTGGTTCAACTTTAAGCAGAAATGCATGGTGCCAAAAGGCCTCTCACACAGACTGCAAAGGGTGCCAACAGAAGACACAGACAAATATTTCACCCTACCATGACTCATCAGTGTGCCTCATCTGTATGACATTCCAGTGGAATGAACCAGCTACCCTAAGTTGGTCTATCTGATAATGTCACACTAAACCTCTTCCAAAAAGCTGTTATAAAAGAACTGGAACAAGTCTATGACTTCTTAAAACATTTTTATATTTATATGTATTTTGTGTTTATATATTATGTGTAGTAGATTATTTATTTTTTTCAAAAGCTTCACCAGGAAAGACATACTGAAGTGGTAGCCGTTCATTTCCACATGTGTTCTGGGGGAAGGGGAGGTGGTGAAAAGTAAAAGTTAAACAATGTGCAGCGAAATATAGCAAATATGCAGAGAGAGATACAGCTGGTAGATGAGTCCGATGAAAATATGGAAGCATACTTTAGCACTGACCTGATGTACAGATTAATTAAATTATATAATTGGTATAGACCATTTGCAAATCCCCCCCCCCCCGCCACCCCAAAAAACCCAGATTTTTTTTATTTTATTTTTAGTCTTTGGTAACCGGGTAAGGCCCACTAGGCACAAGTGCCTGTTTTGGGGGGTGATTTGGAGCACTGGACGGTTAAGTGACTTGCTTAGAGTCACACAGTATGCAAGTGGAGGTTGTAAGAATCAAACTCAGGTCTGGTCTGCTGGATGTGCCTGTAGAGAGCTTAAAGAGAGTGAGGATGGCAGGTCTCAGTTAACTCAAGGCCAATTACAGGAGTGAATAGTGAAGCCAGGAACAAGGGATTTGAGGGAAAAGAGGAGGCAGAGCAGGCAGCAGGAGGAACAGAAGGCCAGAGCTAAGGGAATCAGAAGAAGAAAGCAGCTTGGTCAGTAGAAGATTTTATGTATGGAAAGGTGAGGGATCTAGGGTCAAAATTATGGAGGGATAAGTAGGAGCAGATGGGGAACAAGAATGATAAGGTAGGACAAGGGAGCCAAACAAGACTTTGGAAATAAAGGAAGCACAGTGACAGAGATGCCCAGCTTCCAGGGAATGAAGGGAAAGGGAGTTATGTAGGGAACAGTGGTGGGTACAAAGGGGACTGTCAAGATCAAAACATCAAAAAGAGTGAATGAGGGGATTAAGTGTGGTTAGAATGGATTTAGGGGTAGCCCTTTAAACAAGTCACCATAGTTTATAATTGAGAGGATCATTTTCAAAAGGATTCCTATAGAGAGCTTTTAAGTTTGGAGCTTCAGGTGGATGGCATCCACATGTACAGAGAAGTCAAGGTGATGGTCCAACCAAACCCCAAGGTATTTGAAGGAGGAAACACTCTGAGTCAATACATAATCAATGGGCGCGTGAATGTAACTCTTACTATGTGACAGGGATACACTTGAAAATAGGCATTACTGCTCAAATGTGTGTTTGCTGTGCAAAAAAATAAATGTTATGACATACACAGATACATACATACATACTACATACATATATACATACATACACTATCTTGTCACCTTTTGTAAATATGCCTCTTCAACCAAACACCAGAAAATGTGATAATTTACGTACAAAACTTGCTGCTGCTCCCAAGGACAATCTTGGAACTTAGATCCTACACCTAAATGAGACTCTCCTGTTGCAGAGTTAGGATGCCATTATTTTTTGTGGATGTACTCAAATTGGTCAGGCCATTTCCTGTTTCTCCAGATTATTAGTGACTGTAATTAAATTTGTGGTGGGTTCTCCTCCTAAAGTGGTTCTGTTGGTTCAGTTTTGGTCTTGTTATATTTGGTTTTTATGTCCTCCACCCCCATAGTTTGGCTTCCCTTGGGTGGGTGTAATATGCAAAGAAGCATCTTTATTGGTTACTCGAAATTAGTCATTTGCAGTGTGGGACTTCCTACAGCTAGAATACTCTGTCTCAGAGGAGAGCTATCTGAAACATTACACCTTCCAGATTATGTCTGCCTGTTGGGAACCCTCTACCTCAGCCTTCTAAAGTACATTTGTAATGTTTAAGGAATGGTGCCTGTGTCATATATTGGAACCTATCACTTCTGTTTTCCCTTATAGAAACATAAATAGCTATGGTAGAAAAAGACCTGAGCTCCATTCAGTGTGCCCAGAATATTTACCTGTTACCCTTACTGCTCACTGCCAAGCAGGGTCTCTGGATCTGATTGACTTACTGATCCCCCTAGTTGACCCCCATCCCCTAGTACCACCGTCTTGTTCTACCCTTTGATATCACCAAGCCTTGTGCCTGTCCCACCTGACTTTGAACATATTGACAGTCCCCTCCCCCACCACCACCTCTTTGGGCAGCCTATTTGGCTGGTCCACAACCCTCTACCATGCAATCCAGTAGAAAACAGTCCAGATAATTATACATTCATGGAAATCTAAGTCTTTTCTCGCTCTCTCACTCTCTTTCTCAAAATTTTATCGTATAACTATTCAATCTGCATTACAGTCTGTGCTGAGTACCCAGAACCCTTAAATGCCACCCGCTGCTAAGTAAGAATCTTTCTAGCCATGGCTTTTGAATTGCGTTGTACAGCAGACAGGATTGGAAAACCTCAGCCTACCACTCAGAGTTCTTATAGGTTGGGGCACTGTACCTTTAGCACCTTGATGTGGTTTTGTGTTCAGCAATCAGTTCCTTAGTAATCCTTAAAAATCATGAGTCCTAAAATAATGTTTGTGCCTAGTTAGGTAAGTGTGACTCTGCAATTAATTTTAATCTGTATTCTTACTAGCAGTGCATACAGCTGGTAGGTTTAATTATCTCATCCCTGCCATAACTAGTCACTGCATTTGTGGTAGTAATGAATGAAGACATCAGTTTATTGAGGTTTGAAAGGGTTAATCATCCGTTTGAAATAAATCTTTTATGTGCAAATGCATTTTTCAAACACAAAACTAAGTACAGTTTTAAGGAATATAGGTAAAAGCAACTTAATGGCATCAATTTGCTTGTGGGTGGAAGGTGGAAGATTTCATGCCCGTCAGTACTATACAGTGCATTTGTCATCTTCTACCAAACAGCCCCATGAAATGTACACCCACACATACATTATTACTTTAATGAAGCATAAAGAATATTAACAATATTGCTTACTTCCCACGCACCCTCTTCCACCCACACCTTATACACTGATGCTGCAAACTGTTGCATAATCCCATTTGATTTAACTTAAAAATAGTCAGTCCTTATAACAAGAAAAGCATGCAATTCAACAAAAATACCAAAATGTCGGGATAAACTGTTTTAGATAAAATATTAAAGAGATTACATTTGAGGGTTAATAAGGGAACAATATACATATGCACTGTATGTTAAACTTTTGAGGACAGAACAATTACTGAAATTTGTCATGGAGGTGAATGCATTCTCAGTCTACTAATTCATTAGGCATGCAGCTGGACAAATGTTATGGGCATTAAATTGCAAAAGGAGTTTTAAATAATTCAAGTCAGAAAGGAATTATTACATAAAGTATTGTCTGGATACCAGAAGTGTGCAATTGTACACATTCACCCCTACTAGCGATTAATCACATGCAAAGTGAAGCTAAGATATTTGCAAGATTTTCTGCTGGTACAGGACTAGGATGTCTCTCTGACATTCAAATAGAAAGTGTTGATGACATCACAGTCTCCTGGAGAACTGCAGGGTTTCCTCTTTGAGTACTGAAAATGGCTGAGCTTTTGTGCATTAACAGATATAATCAATGCTGCTGCTGTACTTCATTATGGTTTACTAGAATCATTCATGCAAAATTTTAATTAAGTATATGGTATATATGGTACTTACTGTACTTTTGAAGCCCCCTCTCCAGTCAGTAACCCACATCCTTATAATAGCAAACTCTGATCTCAAACTCTGCTGACATCACCTCATCCTTTAAGTAATTTTCCTGCTACTGGACCCTTATTCTGTTCCCTCACCCCATCCTTCTTTCTCCTGCATCTACTGATCTCCTCTTCCTCCTGACAGTATTAGGTGTGATGTAATGAGCAATACTTAACCAGGAGACTGGCAGATCTAGTTCTAGTCTTCTTCATACCTCATCTGTATCGTGATCTCACTTATTGCAACATCACAAGTGACCAATCTGGCAGCAGGTGATTGAGTTTTCTTGGTCAGTTACGATGTCAGTCAGTAAGGTCACAATGCTGATGAGATACCATAGGAAGAGGAATATAACTGGCTACAGTAGCCTGCAGAAAGAGTACTGTTCTACACATCACACAATAGTATGTATTGTCAGGCAGAAGATCTGCAAAGAGGTGAAGGAGCTTAGTGTTAAAGAGCGACTGTTAAATTGGTAACAGAAACTATGACCTGTGATTGGTAAGATGTGATCACATGATTGTGCATTATTCCAGCACAACAGCAAAGCTCAGAAATACTTTGAGAACCTCATTTTTCAGTTTTAAAATAAAAATCATAGGAACCATTTTATAATTGCAATAAGACACTCCATGGTGCACACAGTTGTGGTACAATGGCACTTCTTGGGTGCATAAGACACTTGACATTGCATGGTGTTTCTTCTCCCGAAGTGTGCCATTATGTGTGCTTTAACCCACCACATTTTACTAATCACAGGTCTTAGTTTATGTTACCCATTTAACAATAGCTCTTTAACACTAAGCTCCTTCACCTCTTTGCTCCTGCTATCACAGTCTGCATCTTGTTCTTCCTTAACCTCTCATTTTGCCTTGGTATGGTTCTCAGTGCTTGAAAGTGTGCTTAAGTCCTCTCCCTCCACAAAGGAGAGATGCTTCTATCCTAGGAAATCATTGACCTATATCTCATCTACCTCTGCCCTGGCATAAATCCCAAAATAACTCATGGTATCTAAACTCTCCTTTCTTCATTCTTCTTCCTTTTTCTGTCCTTTCCAGTATAACTTGCAAATCATACTCCGCTGTCTCCTTACTACTACTGTTAATGGAACCCATCCTGAATGGAATGGATCATGGCATGTATACTTCTGCCATCTTTGTCAACCATGCAAAAGTTTTCAGCACACTTACACACCCTATCTTACTTGATGAACTTGCAGGGCCTAGTCTATCTGACCTCTCTAATAGATGTTTCTACTCATTCAGTACCTGTCTGACTGGTGCAAATTTGTCCTTGAAGATGACTCCCTATCCCCCCATCTAATCAATTCAAGGGTACCCGAGGGCTCAGTCCTGGGCCCCATCCAGTTTTTATTTTCCTCAGTAAATTCTCCTCTGTCTGTGTCTCCTCACACATTCACTTGTGTAGTAGACAGATGACATTATATTTTTTTGCCTCCGATACCTTGGCCCCTGCGCTGGAAGCTGGAAGTAGTACATCAGTAGGATTTTGACAACATCCAGCAGTGATTCTACTCTTACCAGCTTTCTTACAATGTAAAACAAATAGACTCCATGACCTTTAGCAGCAAGCAGAGACTTCCCAGGCTCCAAAATATCTCCACCAATCTCTACTTCCTCTAGAACAGCCTCCCTCCTGTTTCAGCAACAGTCTCCTCCTTCAAATCCCCTCCCCAAAAATTCTTGGCTTACAGTACATCTGCAATTATCCATTACCCCTCTTTTCCCACTCCTACTTTATCTTTAAATTAAAATGTATATTTACTCAGCCACTGGTTATTTTTTTACCTGACTGTTCCTATCTATTAGAGTCATTGTTATGTTTGATGTGCGCGCCTGCTCACCAAACATTTTGTCAAGAGTAACTAGGGATTCAGAGGTGTGGCACTGCTGATCCCATTGCAGTTCACAAAAGCATGGGCTCAGCAGTCTACTCCAATGACCATGTACTGTGGTCCTGTCATCACTCTTAGCCTGGTGGGCTGAAATTTTGTGTACTTCAAAGGACTGAGCTGCTCTAATCACAGATGGCTTTGGTCCATTGATTTACATGAAGCTGGTCAGCAAACAGCTGAGCGGCTTTTCACTGCAGGATGCTGTCAGCTGGTACAGAAGGCCACCATGTATCGATGTCTGTTGCAGCTGCCCTTCCCCAGCCCAACCCATGTTATTAAATCAGTGCAGGGGTGCCCAATCCCCCATGCCAGCTGACATTCTCCACCCTGCCTGTTTTAGTAACACAGCACCAGGGAGCCCACTCCTGGTGCTACCAAATATGACAGTGACACTGGGGGGTGCCCAGTCCCCCAGTGTCCATTCCTTGTCCTTTCTTTCTTTTTTTTATTACATTAAACCTGTAAAAAAGAAAACTGCCAATTGATGCCTGTTGCAGCCCCTGCCATAACTCCCTCCCAAGCCCAATCCATGTTTTTATTAAGGCACAAGGGTGCCCAATCACCCATGTCAGCTGCCACTCCCCACCCTGCCCCTTTCAGTAATGCAGCACCAGGGAGCCCACCCCTGGTGCTGCCACATATAACAGTGACACTGGGGTGGGGGGTGCCCAATCACCCAGTGTCACTACCTGTAAAAGAGAAACCGTCCTTTGTCATTTTTTTAGGTTCTATTATTTTTTTTATTTTTGTAAACCTGTAAAAAACACAAAACCATCCATCGATGTCTGTTGTGCTGTTATTAACCCCAAACCCTCCCACTTAGCACCCACAGCCCCCAAAGCCCTTACTTACCCACTGGGAGTCAAACACCATAATCCTTTCTGGATCACAGGCACATCTTCATTCTTCAATGTGGGACCATGAACTGAGGAAATCAGGTATGCGGTTCAATGTATTTCAGTGGGGTTTTGAACTTACTAGCATACTGTAACTTGGCCATTTTTCAATAGTTTTGCCCCAAATTTTCAACGTACATTTTTTTTGGACACCACCTCATGAGCAATGCAAGTGATGTTAGGTTACTCTGTCCCAAAAGGTGATTTTGCCATTGCTGCTCAAAATCACCTTTTGAGCAGGAGCTGAAAATTTCCTCTACTATTGTTCATGAGATGGGGTCATAAGAAGGTTATGTTGAAAATTTGGGACAAAAATATTGAAAAACAATACAGTTATGAGCCTATGTTAGAATTTATGAATGCAGGTTTGTAACTTTGGTAATTTTCAATATTTTGAACCCAAATTTTCAACATAGCCATTTCTTCACAGCATCTCATGAATGTGATAGCTGTCATTTTTCAAATCCTGGCCAAAATGTGTTTACGCATCACAAAAAGGTGATTTTGCAGTCGCTGCACGAAATCACTTTTTGGGCAGGAGTTGAAAATTTTCCCCACTATTGTTCATGAGGTGGGGTCATAAGAAGGCTATGTTGTATGTTGAAAATTTGGCATACAGATAATAAAAAACCAAAAACAAAGTTATGAGCCAATGTTAAAGTTTGTGAACGCAGGCTCATAACTGTGGTAATGTTCAATATTTTGAACCCAAATTTTCAACATAGCCATTTCTTCATAGCACCTCATGAATGTGATAGCTTTCATTTTTCAAATCCTGGCCAAAATGTGTTTTCACATCTCATTAGGTGATTTCACAGTTGCTGCACAAAATCACCTTTCAGGCAGGAGTTGAAAATTGTCTCTGCACTTGTTCATGAGGTGAGGTCATAAGAAGGCTATGTTGAAAATTTAGGACAAAAATGTTGAAAAAAACAATAAAGTTATGAGCTTATGTTGAAGTTTATGAACGTAGGCTCATAACTTTGGTCATTTTCAATATTTTGACCCCAAACTTTCAACATAGCAATTTTAGCATATCACCTCATAAACATGTGTGTCATTTTTAAAATCCTGCATGAGGTGTGTTTTCACACCTCTGGTAAGAAATGACATTTTGGCCAACATACTATAAATGGTACATGTCATACCTATAAGGTGAATCCTAAAACAAGTCTCTTCAACAGCAAGAAGAAGGAGGTGATGTTAGAACTATACAACTCTACTGGACTAAAGAACAAGAACTCTGTTACTGGGAACCTCAATATAAGGTAAAAACAAACAAAAAAAGTGTATTTGCCTGAGTTGGGTGAAGGAATTGTTATCTGTGCAGCTAGCTAGGTGAAGAAACAAACTATTAATTGGGGAAGTGGCCTAGAGAGAAGGAAGCTGGGTGTTTGCATTTAAAAACTGACCTAGATAGCATGTGGCAGAGAATAGCAAGAGGAAGGAGGTGCTGTTAGAACTATACAACTCTACTGGACTAAAGAACAAGAACTCTATTACTGGGAACTTCAATTTAAGGTAAAAACAAACAAAAAAAGTGTGTTTGTCTGAGTTGGGTGAAGGAATTGTTATTTGTGCAGTTAGCTAGGTGAAGAAAAAAACTGTTTATTAGGGGGAGTGGCTTAGAGAGAAGGAAGCCAGGTGTTTGCATTTAAAAACTGACCTAGATAGCTTGTGGCAGAGAACAGCAAGAGGAAGGAGGTGCTGTTAGAACTATACTACTCTACTTGGACTATATTGCCCTTCATCCCTCCCCTGCACATGCCCCACCCTTAGCCAGTTCTACTTTTATAGGCACAGGATTTGACTAACAACAGGAACTTCCTGTTTGGGAGCAGGAAGGGAGTGATCATAGAGGCACAAATGAATCACTATCCTAGAAGGAAAAGAGTAGCTCTCCATCACCCTCTAGCTGCTAGAGATCTGACTCTGAGTAAGTAAGAAGGAGACTAATGAGGAATATAGGAACTTACTGTCCCAGAACAAGAAGATCAGGAGCTTTAAGGGCATGGATGCAGTAGGAAAGTAGGAAAAAAATATATATTAAAAAAATAAATAAGTAAAATAAACAGAGAGAGGAAAGATTAAGTATACAAAACAACAGTTAAGGGACCACAAATAAACACATGATGGAAGCGGTACAGTGCAGTGCAGTGGCTGTGGAGCAGCAGTCTTCCGGGAGATGTTCTGGAGGATGCAGTGTTGTCTCACCTGCAGGCACCTCTCTGGGATGAGGGAAGAAGTTGCTCATCTCTAGGCTGAATTGGCCAGGATTTGAGGGACCTCCTTTCCCACCCAGGGACCACTAGGGCCACTGCTGCTGCCTCAGAGGTTGCCAAGAAAGAGGAGTGGTTGGACCACAGTGGGTTCAGGGAGGGTGAGGGTGGTGGAACAGAGGCACATCCCTCCAGTTGTACCCCTCCACAATTCATATGCCATTCTGGCAGGGTGTGGTTCCTCTACTGAGGCACCCGCAGTGGAGACCAAGGAGGATGCTGGGAACCGCCACAAAGGAGACCCACAGGAGGATGGCATGGGACTCCTCAGAGGAAGGAAACAATTCCTGGACTGGGACTCCATTATTAGGAGGGTAGAACTGGAGGAGGGAGGGGGGAGGGAGGTCAGGTGCCAGCCTGGCACCATGGCATGGAGGGACAGGGATCGAATCCTCAGGATCACAGGAGCAGCTGCATGGGGGAGGGAGCTGGATATCATTGTCCACCTAGGGATAAATGATCTGGCTGGGAAAGGGATCAGAACAGTGCAGAAGGAGTTTGTGGAGTTGGGGAAGGGCCTTAGACAAGTAACACGCATGGTAACCTTCTCAGAGGTGCTGTCTGTCTATGGTATGGGTGAGGCTAGGGTAAGCCACACCATGGGATTCAATCAGTGGTTGAAAAACTGGTGCAGAGCTCAGGGTTTCGGCTTCATTGGGGACTGGGGTTCCACCTGGCGGGATACAGGCCTATACTGGCACGGTGGTCTGCATCTGTCCAGGAGGGGAACCAGGATCCTAGAAGATAGGTTTAAATGCTTCTTTGGCAAGCATTTAAACTAGCCAAGAGGGGAGGCACTGAAAAGGAGAAGGGAAATCCTAGCCCACCCCAAAAAAACAATCTGGGTAGTTAGTGAGGTAAACACCAAGGTAGAGCAGTCAATAAGGAGAGGGACGGGGTAAATGGAGAAAAAGACAAAGGCAGTAAGGACAGGGATGGGGGATAAAAGGAATAATGCATCAAAAAATGGAGGGAAATGAGTACCAATGCCTGTAGTCTAGGTAACAAGCTCCCGAAACTGGTGGCCTTGATAGAAGAGGGATGCCTGGATATCGTGGCAGTCACAGAAACATGGTACACAGAGAACCATGACTAGGATGTCAACATACCAGTGTACACAATCTACAGGAGGGACAGGGAGGGTAGAAGAGGAGGAGGAGTAGCTCTCTATGTAAGGGAAGGTATCAAAGCAACAGAACTAAAGGGTAAACAGGGTGGAGAGGAGGCACTGTGGGTCACCCTGGAGACTGGAAATGACACCACAATCCGCACAGGGATTGTATACAGACCCCCATCTCAGGGGGAGGAAATGGACATGAAAATGATAGAAGGCATTCTTAGGATGGCAGAGAAAGGGGAGATACTGCTGATGGGAGAAGTGAATATGCCAGATGTTAACTGGAGCACCTTTGCTGCAGCCACATCCAAGAGCAGGGCCATTCTCGATGCCCTACAGGGGGCATGCCTCAGACAACTAGTTTTGGAACCCACTCAGGAGGGAGCAATCTTAGATCTGGTACTCTCAAATGGGGATGGAGAGAGGACCTCAGATCTAGAAGTGGATAGCCATCTGGGAACAAGTGACCACCAAACAGTGTGGTTCATAATAAACTTAGCTGTAGAGTCAAGCCATACAAAAGTGAAGGTACTGGACTTCAGGAGGGCTGATTTTGTCAAAATGGGAGAGTGCCTCAGAAATGCACTAGCAAACAGACAAGAAGGTGTAGTGGAGCAACAATGGGGAAAAATCAAAACTGCCATCACAGAGGCAACAAGCCTTTGTGTGAAGCAAATAAACTAATTAAAATGAAAGAAAAAAACACTATGGTTCTCAAAAGAAGTGGCAGGCAACATTAGGGAGAAAAAGACAGCATTCAGGAAGTATAAGGAAACACAGAAGGAGCAAGACAGAGAACTGTACCAGTTAAAGCAGAAGGAAGCGGGGAAGGCAGTCAGAATAGCAAAGGCCCAAACTGAGGTAAAGATAGTCAACTCAGTTAAGAAGGGGGATAAAACCTTTTATAGGTACATTAGGGAGCAAAGAAAGAGTAAGGCAGGGATACTGAGGATGATAAAGAGGAGAGTGGTTGGGCAGAGAGGGACAGTAAAAAAGCAGGGATACTGAATGAATACTTCTGCTCAGTATTCACAAAGAAAGGGGAGGGGGAGGGTAGTTACCAAATCCAGTCAATAGAAGCACTCTGGATAGGAGGTTGATATCAGTCCTTTCACAGAAGAAAGGGTTCTGAAAGAACTCCTAAAACTGAAGGTGGATAAAGCCAGTTACCCACCCGACAGCGACAGTTCATCAGCGAGGTCACCTACAGCGACTAAAGCACCATGCCGCTGTAGGGAACCCGCTGGAACATGGTGCTGTCTGTCAGGGGTCCTGCACCCCCCAAAATCAGCTCTGACTCAGAGTTGATAATCCTAAAGTCGGGGGGGTTGCAGGAGTGCAGCCTCCACGGGGGTTCTGGGGTGAAGCCTGAAGAAACACATACAGCCACTGGGAACCAACAGCTGACTGCAGAATGCGGTCGCACCTGTCGGTGGTTTTCACTGGCAGGGTGTTTGACAACGTTTGTCGAACACCCGCCATGGATCTAATAAAGCAATGAGGCCTGATGTGATTCACCCCAGAATTCTAAAAGAACTAAGGGGAGAACTAGCAACACCACTGACTACCCTTTTTAACAAATCATGGAAGGATGGTGAGGTACCTGAGGACTGGAGGAGGGCAGATGTGATTCCCCTTCACAAAAGTGGGAGCAAGACAGAGGCAGGAAACTACAGACCTGTCAGTTTGACCTCAGTGGTAGGGGAAAATGATGGAATCACTTATGAAGGAAAGAATTTTTGAGTACCTAGAGGCCAGTGGGGCATAGGACCCAAGGCAGCATGGATTCACAGCAGGAAGGTCATGTCAGATGAATCTAATCAATTTCTTTGATTGGGTGACCAAAGTAGTAGACCAGGGAGGGGCTGTGGACATGGCCTACCTAGACTTTGCAAGGCATTTGACACAGTCCTGCACAAAAAATTAACAAACAAATTAGCCAGCCTGGGAGTAGGTCCCAGGGTGGTAGCCTGGGTAAAACATTGGCAGGACAACAGGACACAGAGGGTAATAGTAAACAGAGTCCACAGTGAAGAAAGTGGGTTTACTAGTGGGGTACCACAGGATTCAGTACTGGGGCCGGTCCTTTTTTATGTCTTTATAAGTGACATTACAGAGGGACTGGAAGGAAAAATATGTCTCTTTGCAGATGACACAAAGATCTGCAACAGGGCTGATACACAAGGTGGGGTGAAAAGGATGAGAAGGGACTTAGCAAAGCTGCAGGAATAGTCAAATGTATGGCAGCTTAGATTCAATGCAAAGAAGTGCAAAGTAATGCACCTTGGAAACAAAAACCCTGGGGAAGACTACACAATGGGGGGTGAGATACTGACAACAACAAAAATGGAAAGGGACCTGGGGGTAGTTATATCAGATGACCTAAAGGTGGGCAAGCAATGTGAGACAGCAGTAAGGAGGGCTGTGGGATACTGGGATGCATAGGGAGAGGCATCACCAGTAGAAAACAAGAAGTTGTTATCCCTCTGTACAGACACTTGGTAAGACCACATCTGGAATACTGCATGCAGTTCTGGAGACCCCATCTCTGCAAAGACATAGACAGAATGGAGGCTGTCCAGAGAAGGGCAACCAAATGGTGCAGGGTCTGCACCAGAAGACATATGAAGAAAGACTAAAGGAGCTGAATATGTATAGCCTTGAGGAAAGGAGGGGAGAGTGGAGACATGATAGAAACTTTCAAGTACCTCAAGGGAATCAACAAAGTCCAAGAGGGTAGCATCTTTCAGAAAAATAGATGTGCAAGAACAAGGGGGCACAATTTGAAGATAGAGGTGGGATGGCTTAGAAGTAATATGAGGAAGTATTTCTTCATGGAGAGGGTTGTAGATGCATGGAACAGCCTTCCTAAGGAGGTTGTGGAGTCAAAAACAGTGGGGGAATTCAAGAATGCATGGGATAGACATAAGGCAATTCTAGTGGGGGGTAGGAGGAAGTAGGCTGTTGGTTAACTAGGATCTGCAGCTTATCCATTAGATAGGGGAAATGGGCAGACTAGGTGAGCCAAGCGGTCCTTATCTGCCATCAAATTCTATGTTTCTATGTTTCTTCAAAAGTTGAGGTCAAAACATTAAAAACAAAAATGTTTTAACTAGCATCAAACATTCAGCATTGACAAATGCTTGTCTTATTTCAGGTGCTGATGATATTAGCAATATTATATTGAAGATTTATTAGCAGTCATTTTTAATATGCATTGTTCTATATTTATTATTGCTGCTTACCCCTTTTCTTTTTACCATACAGTATATACCCTCCATGTTGCACTTAGAAACAAGCCTTGACTCACTGTGCCTTTTTAGAAAAAAAATTAAAAATAAATTACCTGTTCAAAAGATAAGTGAGAAGACCTGCTCCAACAGCTCAAAGCTAGCAATAATACTCAACAGGGTGGGTAGTATTAGGCTATACCAGACCACCCCAGGGGCATAATGAGGCCCGAAGCCACAGGCGGAGGGTCTTACATCTCTGAGTGGACTGATATAGCCCATAACACTCACCCTAGAGGATATTATTACTCTCAGAAAATGGGATTTGGGGGGACATTTTACATTAAATATTTCAAATAGTTAAAAACATTTGTAAAAAGTTAATGGAAATAAATAAAACAAATTTTGTATAATGTAGTCCCTTCACTGCTGGTACTGGTAGTAGAGGCAGCTGTTGTGTTTAACAGTCTTTAGACAGTCTGTTGAACGTAGTCAGAGCATGCAGTAACAGTACATTTCTTATTATTTTGTATTGCTTCCTGTCCTCCCTTCCTGAGTTGTGGTCTGGCACAGTGCACTTCCTATTTTTTTTCCAGTGTAAATGTAGCAAAAATGTCAGTGCAATGGCAACATGGTCAGGAATGAGAGCAGTGGTACTTTTATGACTGTACCACAGATGAAGACATGCTGCCGAGTTGCAGCCTGACAGACCTGGAGTATGAAGCTGCTGATAGTAATTCTTTTACTGCCTTCAAAAAAGGCCTAGATTTATGGATATAATTCAATAACCCTTGGGTGTAAATTCCCACCAATGTGGTGGGGGACAATCTCGATGGGCTCCGGCTCCTTTCTAACCAAGTAAACCAAGTAATCAGAGACTAGGAAATCTCCCTACCCATTCTCTAAAGACAGAATAGGACCAAGTTGTCCATCATGTGCATCCTCCTAAGAGGTATGAATTCTAGTGTCCTTGGTACAGAGATCTAAACAAAGAGTTCTGGGACAAACTCTTCCTCTCAGATGTATCGTAATTAAAAACAATTTCTTCCTGGATTCCTTAAATAGTTGCTTCTGTGTTTCAAACTGTTACTTGCAAAGGATTAGATTGTAAAAGGAGTCATATATGGAGGAGATTTAGCTTCACCCATATTAAATAAGATCACTAATGTCAGTTGTGGGTTACTGAACTGCTCCTCTGAGACAAAAGACTGTGCAGGTGTGTTCAACCCCTGTTCATATAAGAATGGGCAGCTTAATTTATTTACCTTATGGAGGAACAACTTCATAGATGGTCAAAACTGGCTGGGGTTTGAATGCAGCCAATTGGATGTCACTAAAAACCAAGCTGGTTGCCAATGACAGCATCATGTCCCAGCTCTCTATCATTGTGGGAACATAAGGTACACTTTAAGAGGGTGCACAGACAAGGGACAGGTCTCTTTCTCTTCTCTAAACTTGGAGCACCGGGAATACCATAGAGAAAGCTGTGTGCATCAGATACAGAGAGAGTCCTTTCCAGGCTGCTTTATTGTCACTTTTGGAATTAAATCCTGTGTGGAATTTCTTGTTGAAGAAAACCTGTTAGGTAAGAGAGAATCTACAATAATGACCTGAGCCACAATGTGACATGTTCCATGGACGAGGTGTGTAGTGAAGGTGCAGAAATGACATATGTCTCAGAGTGCCATACCCACACACTATCCACATCTGCAACATGGGCACACGGTGGCATACAGCTGAATGAGTGAACCACGAGCATGCAGTACAAGTCACATTAAACTGCTCCTCCAATGAGTTGCTGTAGCATTTTTGACTGAACTGCATAAGTGTTGCTGGATTAAGCACAAAGCCCTGCACAAACTGTTTCTTAAAAGTTAAAACTCAGGTTTGCATTGCACTATGCCTGTACTGCAGATGCATTCCAAATGAGTTGCAAAAACATTTTACAAACATTGCTCTTGAGCTG
The DNA here is from genome assembly GCA_016271365.2 of Neoceratodus forsteri. Taxonomy (NCBI): domain Eukaryota; kingdom Metazoa; phylum Chordata; order Ceratodontiformes; family Ceratodontidae; genus Neoceratodus; species Neoceratodus forsteri. The sequence continues at coordinate 1,548,692,675 of CM057452.1, read as the reverse complement.
GTTAAGCATTGCAAAATAATGCAATATGAGCTGCCAATGCATTGACAAGTGTAAAAAACAATGTGAAACCAACTCATTGGTGGAACAGTTTAATGCGACTTGTACTGTTGATATGCACCTCAGCAATGTGGCAGTGCACATAGGAGCATATCTACACAAACAGCAGAAAAGCATGTGGCACTATGAACCCATAGACCAAAACATGGCATAACAGTGGCATACATATACATTGAATGTTACACCTATCCCAAGGCTTTAGTAGCTCCCATATAGACAGTGTGCAGCACTGGTGGATCAACATACGATAGCCCCATGGGTGTGTATAGACATCACTGAATAGAGCAAAACACCACATGACATGTAAACAAACCCGGAGCAGACCTGCCCAATGTCAAAAGACAGGCATGCACATGACAAAACCCTGTGGAAACACACACACCAGAAAGTACAATAAAAACATGGACATCATAGTATGTGGAACACCAACCAGTGTATTTTAAAGGAAGCATGCTGGACTTCCAATCATATCACAGCCTGTGGTGGCTGCTTAACCTGAAGCTCTCACTCACTAGTAACCAAATCCTTCAACAGCCATCCTCTGCACGTACCTCAACTTACAAAAATCAACCTGACCTAAGCCATAAAGATGGTGTACCCGGGTAAATGAAAAAAAATCAACTTTGAAGGATATACAGTGAAGTAGGCACACAAATCGACACAGAAATCTCGCAGACTCAGCGACTCATATTCAAGAGCCTATGATAGGACATTTGGATTGGAGTTAGATGATGAAGGCATCTGTTCTGAAGCAGGCTTGGTGGTCCACATGACAGCATCATCCTTTATGAAAATGTTCCACAGCATTAACACAAATGTCAGAAAAATTAAAAAGGACAAAAAAAACGGCTAAAGCAGAGAACCACAACTGTAGAGGAACACATGGATAAGCTACAAGAAAATAATGGCACGCTTGGCCAAACTGTCCTCTAGCTATGCCAGAGAGAGCATGAACTTGCTTAGCACACAGAGGATTCTAAAGCCAAAGGTCACCGCACCAGTATCAGGTTCTTTGGATTCACAGAGGACATGGAAGAGCCTGATCTAGAACACTTTTTGGTCTGCTGGCTCAAACAAGAACTTGCACTAGCAGAGGAGACTGTGACCAAGGTGAAAACATGCACATAGGGTCTAGTATCCCAAGCCAAGAGTGACATACACTGCAGTTTATCATTGTCAAACTCTTAAACCACCCTGTTAAAGAAATGGTTGTCCCAAAAGCAAGAATGAAGAAGGACTTGAATGTAAATGGGCAGAGGATGTAACTGGATCATGATTTCCCAACAGAGTTGCCACAGAAATGCAAGCAGGTGCACTTCATTATCAAACAGCTATGAGAGAAGGGAACGAAGACCCAGCTGCGATACTACACCAAGATTGCTATTCTGAATTGGAGTTAAAGTATATAACTCACTGTGGCCTACGGAAAAAAAACATTCTCCAAGCTGGGCATTAACTTTTCACACCTGTAAGATGAAACAGTGGAGAAAAAAATGGCCAGAATAGTTTTCGAACTTGCAGGTCAGTCACTAGGAAGGCAGAAAAGCAGAAATGGAGGATTGCCAGCAGCTTTGCCAGAAGATTTAAAGAAAATGTGTAAGATGGTGGAGTCTCATTAGAGAAAAAACAGCCCTTGATGTGGACCCTCTTGGATGGGAATTATCTGAATGGGTACCAGGTCTGTGTGGGGTAGTTAAGAGGGGGCTTAATTTTCTGGTACCCCTTCCTCCTCTCTCCCTCCCTTGCTCCCTTCTTCTTTTCCCATGCTCTCTTATTCTGGCATCCCGCAACCCCCAGGAACACCACACAGGTCAGGATGACCTAAGCAGGGAACTTAATCTGGTCCCCTGGGAACAATCAGACCAAATGTGGGAATGTTACCAGAGGGAAAACTATTTGCTCTGCAATCAGGGAGCAAGGGGGCACAAGGGGCTAATGGAAGCTGGCCTGCTGCATGAAATGCAACCTCCCAGTCCTGATCCTCCCCCACCAAACAGATGAGGAGAACACAATAAAGAACATTGCTGCTATAGATCTAGCCATAGACGTATTTATGGTCATGGGATTGTGACCCATTCTATACAAGACTGTCCAGCTAAACAGTAGTGATGGGATGGTGGCTGGGCCAAGCCTCTGACTAGGTAGCAGAGCAGCTGGGGGTACTGAAGAGACTGTAACTAAAGTAGGATTTTTGTCACAAGAGAGCCACAATAGGGGTACCCAAGGTCACTAGAAAACAGCACAGTCAGCACTGTATAAGCCCAGCCCAGTTTGAATTTGTTTTGTGCCCACCACATAGAAAGCCTGATCTCCACAGCAGCTGACCTATATTTCACAGCCAGATAATCACAGGGTCCCTGGATGTTAAGCTGTTAAAATATACATCATCTGTGTATGCTAGTGGATTGAGCTAAATGACATTGTCTTTCTACCGCTAAGAGGATAGGTGATTGGGTGGGTAGGTCTTCCACGTGAGGGTATGACATAGATACTATCTGTAGCACCAGCGAGTGGGGGCAGGAGGTGGAATCATGACAGTTAAAGAGACAAAGTTTGCAACTGTGCAATAATCTGGGAGTGTTGAGGGGGAATTCCACAGTTGCACCAGTGTGGGCCAGCGGGACTAGGCCTTCTGGCGAGGCCCAGTGGGGTCCAACTGTGGTTGTAGTAAGGGAGCATTTCTTCCTAAAATCAATGTCAGCCTATGGCTACATTGGCTAAAGAGGATGATGCTGAGATAAAATTGGTAGGGATGGTTACTGAGATGGTTAACTTCCTAATTATTTTGAGTATAGTTATAACTTGGTGGTGGGGAAGGGGTATGAGGTATACAGGGGGTTCTGTTTTACTTGAAACTCCCATTCTTAGTTCTATCCTGGGTAGCTACATGACAGAACCCAGAGTGTGCATTCCCTTCAGAGCCAAGCCTCAGGAAGGAGGGTAGTAAACATTCAAAAGGGCCCCGTTCCAACACAAGGACCCTTCACTGTATACTGCAAAGTGCAATCCCTAGTAAGGGAGCTCCTGTTCTACAATATGTTATTAAAATTCTATGTTCTTTGTGATTATTGTTAGGTTTGATTTGTCTACAGTTTGTTTTTTGTTAATGGAATGCATACAAAATCCTCATATGTGAACTGCAGGAGGTGGGAGGTAGAGGTTATGGGTGTGGTGAACATCTGCCTTATATTTGTGTCTGAGGAACACAAAGAGTAGTGCAGTGAATATCACTGCTTTGCTCATTTTGTGTGTTGGGCAGACCACTGGCTCCCATGGTGCTGACCCTAAAGAACAGTCTGTTGTAGACATAGGGGCTACACAAACATTAAAACGGGGTATCTGAGGGTATTTTCATTTCATGTGAAAGGTATAAACAACGTTGTCAAGTAAGCAAAGCTCATCTGTGAGTTAAGTAGAAACAACTGTGATGTTGGTATAATTCAGGAAACACACCTGAGCTAAAAGGATCATACAATGTTGAGGAAAGGGTGGTTGGGCTCGGTAATTGCAGCCTCACACACAAGGGCCAAAGAGACGGGTAGCCATTCTTGTATGCCAGAACCTACACTTAATGATGACCAGCTCATTCTCTGATCAGACAGGGAGATTGCAATAATTTCTGGCAAACTGGGGGAAAGGGTCATCCACTTTGTTAATGTCTATGCCCCCACATCCCCATAGTAGAAGTTTTCCACAATGACTTGGGGAAAATTGCACAGCTCACTGAAGCCCAGGTGATAATCATGGGGAGGGGGACTGGAACTGTGTCAAGAATACAGGTTTAGGCAGATCCCCCAGAGCACCTGATATAAACTAGGGCTGGAAGAACTCAGTGACGTTTTGGCACTTATTATATTAGAACCAGAATACAGGGGGGGGTTGATTAGTTCTGATTATTTATAAGTATTTAGAAACATGTGATAAAATGCATAAAAGTGGGCCAAATTCTGTAATAATTAACACAGAGGTCCAACGGGACTCATTTAGCTCATTATTTGTATGAAAAATAAAGTAAAGCTGCTAAAACAAAGCAATCAGTAGCTCCTTCATGGCCTCCATTGGTGGCCCACCTGCTTGTGCCCATCAGGTGCTGGGGGAGAGAGAGAGAGAGAGAGAGAGAGAGAGAGAGAGAGGCAAGTACCTACTACCTATCAACAAATATCAAGCAGCTAAGATATTTTTGACTAATGCTGGGTACATTCTTTTGCTGGCTGTTCCAGAGGAGGCCAGGACAAAAAAATGCTTAATGATCAAATGAGCAGCAGCAAGAGCCCACCACCCTACGTATGTGATGCAGCTGCATTGCATGTCCCAATGTACTATGGTATGGTATACTTCAGTTTCAGTTTCAGTTTAATTTTCATACTGGAAAGGTATGTGAGCAAAAATTGCCCATTTTCACAAGCGTCCAGTTATACACAGAGGAACAGGAACATTACAGGTTATATAAGATTGTACAATACAGAAAAGGTTTTAGATGATTATTTTAAGGGTATCCAAAGTGAATCAAATAAATATATAAACAGAAACAATCATAGTAGGCGGTCTTAGGACAGTGTAAGCTGCAGACATCTATGACAATCAGGGATGGGAGTATTTACAGGTCTGGGAACTAGACTGGTAGCCCTTTAGGTTGTACTTGAAAGAAGCCAGCGAGAGACATTGAGCTAGGAAAAGGGGCAGGCTCTGGAACAGTTTCACACCCTTGTAGGACAGGGTGTGTTAACTTTGGGTGATCAGACTTGACGGGAGAGCAAGGTAGAGGGAGGTGGACCATCTGGTGGGCCTTGTGTGGGATGACCTAGGGAAAATGGAGACTATGCTGCTTGGTAAGAGTCCCTGAGCAATTTTGTAGAAGGAGGCCAGTAATTTGCTGTCTAGCCTGTCCTCTAATGGAGGCTAAGTGGAGGATTTGTAGAGGTCACAGTGGTGGGTCACTCTAGGAAGACCAGTGGCAAACTGGATGACACTGTGATAGGTGATCTTTAGCCTACGGAAGTTTCTTTGAGAGAAGGAGAGGTAGTAGATCAAGGCCCCACAGTCAAAGATGGGGAGCAGGAAGCTGCTGGCAAGCAGGGCTCCTGGATTCAGGGATAAGGTATGGTTTGACTCTGTATAACATGCCTAGCCTTTGGTGTGCTTTTTTAATGAGCTGATTAATGTGAGGTTCAAAGGTTAGGTGACAGTCAAGGAGGAGGCCAAGATACTTGAACTCAGTGACTCTTTATATTATGTTGCCATCATTATCCAGGAGGTTGAAATCAAAGGCGGCAGTTCTTCTAGACCCTGAGAAAACCATTGGCTTGTATTTTTTTAGTTTAGGACTAGTCCCTTGTAGGAGAATCAGGGGTGGAGCTGGAAGAAATCATGTTGGAGTTTGTCATGGAGGATAGATGGGTCCATTTCTTTACAGAACAGTGCTGCATCATCTGTGTAAAGAATGATTTCTGTGTGCTTGCAAATCTCAGGGAGGGAGCTGACCATGACAGAGAAGATGAGGGGTCCCAGAATGGAGCCCTGAAGGACTCCATATTTGATGGGCAGTTGTTGGAGAGGACACCTTCGATCACAGTTTTGTGAGATCTGTAGCTGAGGTAGTCTGAGAATCAGTTTACAACATCCCAAGTGAAATTGAGATTGGAGAGGTTGTTGAAGAGTACATTGTGGTTGATGAGGTTGTAAACTTTTGTGAGGTCCACAAACACTAAGCTGGTGTAGAGGTCTTCATTATTAGCTTTGTTAATGAAATTAGTGAATTTGATGAGTGCTGTCTCAGTGTTATGGCCAGCCCTAAAATCATGATGTGAATCTGTTTGGAGGTTGTATTTCTCAAGGTATTCAAGGGCTTGGCTAAGCATGATTTTCTCAATAATTTTGGACAGTGGTGCTAGGATAGATGTAGGCCTGTAATTTACCACATCATCTTTGTGGCTGAATTTGTGTAGGGTTTTAGGGTGATGGATTTCCATTTGAGGGGGTAGGTGCCTGTGCAGAGGGAGTGGTTGAAGATGTTGGTTAGGGAGAGGGTGATAGACTCACAGACCAGCTTAATAATGCAGTAGTCTATGCTGTCATGGCCTAGGGTTGGCCTCAGGTCATTCATTTTTATGAGTCTGGTCACCTCATGGGGAGAGAGGTAGAGGAAGTGGAAGCTGGGGTGAAGGTTTGGATTGGTGGGGAGTGTGGGAGACCCTGGGTTAAATGTGGTGTTGAGTTTGTATTTGTCCAGGTCACTGAAGTAGGAGTTGAAGTGACTGGCAATGGCCAGGGGTTCTGTAATAGGTCAACCCGCTATAGAGAGGCTGATTTGTTCATTGGGTTTGCCTCTCCCAGTGAGGTCTTTAAGGGACCTCCAGGTAAGTTTCGGGTTAACCCTGGAGCTAAGCTGTTTTTCTCTAAGGAAGTTTACTTTAGCAGAGCAGACTGCAGATTTATAACTGTTACACAGTATTTTGAACTGTTGCAAGAGGTTGGGGAGTTTGAGTTTTCTATATTTTGACCAAGCCCTCTCTCTCTCTCTTCCTCAAAAGGTTAAGGAGATTGGGGGTAACCCATTTGTTTCTGATCCCTTTAACCCTAAGTTTTTTCAAGGGGGATGAGGGAGTTGCAGATCCCTTAGAAGTTCTTGCTGAATGTGTCAAGTGTGGTGTCTATGCCCATGATGCATTCAGTGAATGACTAGTCAGTTGCCACTACCTGGCCCAACAGGTGGTACTGTTCTCCACTACTACTTCTACTCAGCAACATCTTTTAAACAAGAAATGAAATATATCTCAATTGCAGTCAATAATAAAATAAGCAGTGTGCCACTGCTGTGTGCACCTGACGACACTTATAATACATCCTTCCTAGTTCCAAGAAACAATTGCTGCTAGTGACAAGTATTATAAATATATATAATAAAATACAGTCTCATCCCAGCCAGTCAATGTAACTGAGATCTACAGCAGTATCACATCATACTACAAACAAGCATTTCTTAATGCCAAATGTTCGTTGTGTGCACTGGTATCATTTTGGGGGAAGGGGGGTTACGAGCCTGCGTTGATGGGGCACTGTGAAGAAATGGCTGCATTGGAAATTTGGGGTCAAAATATTGAAAACTGCCAAAGTTATGAGCCTGCATTTGCAAATTTTGAGGCAGGCTCATAACTTCTTTGTTCTTTAATATGTTTACACCAAATTTTTAACATAGCCTTCCTAAGACCCCACCTCATGAACAATGGTGCAGAAACTTTTGTACTCCTGCCTGAAAGGTGATCTTGCACAGTGACTGCAAAATCACATTTCAGAACAGATTTATCTAACATCAATGCATTGTTCATGAGGTGAGGGCCCCAAAAACATATGTTGAAAATTTGCAGCAAAAATATTAAAAAATGGCCAAGTTATGCCACTAAGTTGAAAATCTCATTGAAATACATTGACGTAGAAACCCTGCCTGAACTATGTTTTGACAAGCTGTCATATTTTGGACAGCATTTGAATATAGTAGCTTGGGTAATAAGAAGGCTGAGTTGAAAATGTGGAGTGCATCGCCGGCCCGGTGATGTTGAGGATTGAGAAACTGGATGTCACACCTTGCACCATGCTGGTGACCGGTGTTCAGGAATGAGCACGGGCCACTGGGGGTTGGTAGGGGAGGAGAAGGATCAAGCACCCTAGGGACAGCTCTCCTTCTCAGGAGAGAGGAACGACTAGTTGTTGGTGCATGCCTGGCCCCTAGCGGTGGCTGGGGAGCTGGTACACTGACACTACAGACATCAGGTCAAAGGCGGAGCAGATGCCTGATGGGGTGCATGCACAGGAGTGTGCGTGGCACCATCGCCGGCATCCTTGCACACTCCACCCCTGAAGGGGAGAAGGCAGGAGGAAAAAAGCTCATGGCAGATGATGGTGGGAACTCACAGGTCCCACCCCTGAAGAGACACGACGCTGACCCCTGTACTGGATCTGGTCTTGGTGGGGGCGGGCCCCCCCCACCAAACATGCAAGGGGGGTAAGCTCTGGGGGTAGCTGGTCAGTGCTGGCTGGTGGACATTGGAGGATGGGGCTGGAGATCCTTCCAGATAGAGAGGGCCATGGAGCAGGAGTACAAATAATTAAAAAAAAAATGTGGGGATGCAAATATTTAAGAGTTCTTCAGTTACTAGCATGCATACCAAAATTGTAACAACTGGCCGTAACTTTGTAATTTTTTCATATTTTGACCCCAAATGTTGAATATAGTCTTCTTATCACCCCACCTCATGAACCCTGTAGGTGAAAATTTTCAACTCCATGGGAAAACGGCATTCCATATCACAGGTGCGAAAACACATTATGGGCAGGATGTGAAAAATAACAGCTGTACTGTTCATGAGGTGGTGTGATAAAAAGACTATATTGAAAATTTGGAGTGAAAATATTGAAAATTACCCAAGTTACACGCATGCGTAGAAAATTGAACGACCAGATGTAACTCAGCCATCTGTTAGAGTTGTTTCAACAAATTTTCAACATGGCCTTTTTGGGACCCCACCTCATGAAGAGTGCCACTGTAATTTTGTTCATTTGTCCTAAAAGGTGATTTCATAGAGTGACTGTAAGATGCAAAAAATGACAGCTATACTATTCATAAGGAGGTGTGAAAAATGGCAGTGTTGAAAATCTGGAGTGAAAATATTAAAAATTGGCGAAGTTACGAGTGTGCATAGAAACTGCACAATACACGCTTGTAATGAGGTCATTTTTTGGAATTTTTTCACCAGATTTGCAACATGGGCTTTTTAGGACCCCTCCTCATGAACAGTGACACCGTCATTTCATTACTCTGTCCTAAAAGATGATTCCATGCAGCAACTGTGAAATCACCTTTTGGGACTGAGTAACAAAATGACAGTGAAGTGTTCACGAGGAGAGGTCCCAAGTACCCCATGTTGAAAATTTGGGGCCAAAATTCCTAAAAATGTCTGCGATATCAACCTAAGTTGAACCCCCCCCCCATTGATTCCCATTATACGTGCTTATATTTAGTTCAAATGGCTGCGATATCAACCTAAGTTGAACCCCCCATTGATTCCCATTATACGTGCTTACATTTAGTTCAAATGGCTGCGATATCAACCTAAGTTGAACCCCCCATTGACTCCCATTATCGTGCTTACATTTAGTTCAAATGGCTGCGATATCAACCTAAGTTGAACCCCCATTGATTCCCATTATACGGCTTACATTTAGTTCAAATGGCTGCGATATCAACCTAAGTTGAACCCCCATTGATTCCCATTATCGTGCTTACATTTAGTTCAAATGGCTGCGATATCAACCTAAGTTGAACCCCCCATTGATTCCCATTATCATGCTTACATTTAGTTCAAATGGCTGCGATATCAACCTAAGTTGAACCCCCATTGATTCCCATTATGCGTGCTTACATTTAGTTCAAATGTTGAGATAGCAACTAAGTTGAACCCCCATTGATTCCCATTATACGTGCTTACATTTAGTTCAAATGGCTGCGATATCAACCTAAGTTGAACCCCCCATTGATTCCCATTATACGTGCTTACATTTAGTTCTTCAGTTTTCTGGTCGGCTTTGAAGAGTGCAGACATATTCCCAGTCAGAGAGAAGATGACAGCACCAGCTCCTCGGAGTAAGTATGGATAATGGGGAGAGAGTGAGGGGAGGCGGGTGCTTGGTGGGAGAGCGGGATGGGGAGAGGGGACTGTGGAGACAATGATGAACCATTTTCTTTTCTCCAGGTAACAAAACAAAAAAGACTGCAGGGAACCTTTTTTTTTATTTACAGGTTAAAATTTTTTTTACACATTTGGGCACACTGGGGTGGGCTCCCAGTGTGCCACATGAGTTGGAGGGGATACATAAGGCTGACTCAGAGATTGGGCACCTCGATGTCTGCAGTGAAAGTGGCTTTGGGGGGAAGACATCCAACACTGGGAGTGGGCATCCCAGTGCCGGAAAGCTAAAAGAAATAACTTGGCACACAGGGGTGGGCTCTCAGTGTGCCACAATAGTAGGGCGGGGACATGCCTATATGGGTATTGGGCACCCTGATGTCAGCATGGGAACGGGTACTGGAGGGTGCTGGTGGACAGCACACAGTGGAAGGGAGCAGGAGGGTTTTATTTTTTTTCCCGGGGTTGCCTGCATATCACTTGCTAGATCCCATCAGCACAGGGTGGAGGAGTTAGGTTGAAACTTAATCTTATTCTGTAAAAGCCCCAGTACAGTAATGACTACGTGGTAGGACCACATCACAGTGGCAAGCTGTTTTATGTTGTTCCGCTATCCCTGGCCAATGTTAAACTATTTCACTTACAGGTACAGTTACATTGCTAACTTCACAGGACGACTTTTATTTGAAACTGTACAGAATACATTTTATTTGACAGTTTGACTGTTGAGATACTGCTGGGGATCGCCTTCTTCACATGTGCTCTCCTACTGCCATAACACCGCACTCTGCTAGCTGAGGATTTTTTGAGGGGGCTAAGAGGGAAAGGAGAAGAAAGAGAGAGAAAGATAGAGGTTGACAGACAAATTCAGAAGTGTGATGTTGCTGTAGGAACATGTCATACAGAAGGCACTTTACAACAGCTCTCAGCTGATGACAGGGAACGGGGATTATGTAAATATCAAAGGAAAGCCTCGTCACTACTGGTTTGGCTCTGTCCTTTGAAATCTTGGCCAATTCCACCTGAAAACGAGAAAGTGTGTCATCAGCAGCCTGATTTGCCTGCGACAGACCTGCCCCTGGAACAGAGCTCTCCAGTGGACGCACCCACCTCACTCCCTTCTGTAGCAACTCTCATATCAACAAGTTTGTCTGTGCCTGCATGCATGACGAACATAAAAATGAATGAATGAATAAATGGTATAGAATGAATACAATGATCTCACATCTACCCTTCAGTCAGTAACAAATACACCAGTTCAGACAAGTTTCACCACAATTTACTCCCACCTATGTTGACTCAAAAAACCCAAAAGACTTGTTTCACTCCTGCAACAAATGCAGGCAGACTCTGGCTAAAGCGGGGCTCCAGAGGTAACAGTGTACAAGATTAGAGCCTACGTTCCATAACAGGATGATGTATCTAGAGGAATTACAAGGTGCTTATATTTTTTCAAGCTGTATTTTTATTTTTATTAAAGTTTTCTTCCTCTGACCATGACGCATTGTTTACATCTGCACCGGGCTGGCCAACAAACTGGAAGTGACATGTGCTCCAGACAGCCCGTTCATAGCATGGGAAAAGTGAATCAGTGCTGTCCGCCTCATTGTATGAACACTGCTGCATTCATATTTTCAAGCCAGTAATAGTCGGTGTTTGCTTGCTTAACTTGTAAATGACAGCTATCCATCCAGTTTTTCCAAAGTTATTGCTTTTTAACCAGTAAAAAACTAACACAGTTAAAACCATTTAAACTATATGTATATTTTTATGGTTCTTAACTAACATTTTTTGCACTAGGCTGTGTCCAGTGATTGACAATTTATGTAATACTTATATACAGATTACTGTTTGTGTCAAACTAACATTTTTTTATGAGTAAATATTGCTGTTGCTTTATTAGTCTGTCAGGTACTGATATTTGCCGATTGTCATATTAATAAAAAGCAGCTTATTTTTGTAAAAAATTACTTTCTTTGTGCTTCATCAAACATTTATAAGTACTATTGCTGTAGTAATGCCCTCTAGATGGGGCTGGCAGTATAGCCTAGAGGTAGAGTAATGAGCAGTGAATGAGTCTGGTACATCCAGCAGACCTGGGTTTCATTCCCACAACCTCCACTTGCATACTGTGTAACTCTGAGTAAGTCACTTAACTTCCCTAGTGCACCCAGGTCACCCCTGAAAACAGGCACTTGTGCCTAGTGGGCCTTACCCCAGTAACCAAAGAATTTAAAAAAAAGGTGCAGTGCTAGTAATTGTGATAACACTCATAAGACTTGGTTCTCCTTATTTACTTTTCCCAAAGATCCACGTGTCCTGAAGTCATGGAATTAATTTGTTGGTACAAGTCAAGCACAAGGGACTCATAGAGAAAAGGAAAGGAGAGAAGGAGAACGAAGTGTATGTCAGGCACAGCATGCGATAATAGTGTAGGTAGGGAGAAATGGGCAGACTGGATGAAACAAATGATCCTTATCTGCCATCAAATTCTATATTTCTATGTTATATGTTTCTACGTTAATACCAAATGCTGTGATTGGAATGGCCCTAGCAAATATCATGTTTTTTGCTCTTTTCATTTTGACGAATCCTTCTTTGTACCTTTCATTTGATGCAGTACAAAATGAAGTTTGCAAAGTGTCTGCATTTGTTACCAGTTGCAATTCTGTCAGTCTAGGCACCGGAACCAAGTAATAAAGTTTTAAATCTGTTGTCCACAGCAAACTTGAGTGAATGGTGTTCTTGTAAGACTAGGTTTTTGTGTATTGAAACTTCTGATGAGCCACGTGCTAAGCGCAAAAAAAGTGGTGGTGCATTTTGTAAGCATAAACTTGCTGAGATAAGTCACATTATGACCGTAGTCATATCTGATCCACAGACAGCACTGTATCAAAACTACCCCAGACATCATCATCAACACAGAATATCCAGAGTTACTAACCTTCCCTTATTACCTGTGGCCAACAGATAACAAGCCATGGCACAGCTTCCCTATCCTTCCCTTGTAACAGCCTGCATCTCCTTGTCTGAACTTGGGACAGCATGGCCAGCACACACACACACACACACCCACCCCACACACCCACAGGCTGAACTCCAGCCATCATGGGCTGCACACTTCCTCACCTCTGCACATATCCCTTGCAACACACCATTGACACTGGTTTGGCCTTCATTTGTGTCAAAGTGTCATTTTGGCAGTATTCAGTCCCCCAACACAGAAAACAACTTACTGTGACTTGTCCCTTGTCTTCCATGGCCACCAGACATTGTGTCATGATGTGGATTCCTTGTCACTCACTCGTCACACACCCCATGTGTTTGTGTGAACATGAGACAGCATGCCCTGAATCCCCCCAACTCACAGGGTGAACTCCAGTCATCATGGCCCTGTTCCTCCTCCTTCTCCCACCCTCCCCTCTTCCTGCCTTTCCTTGCTCTCCCATGCCACCTGGCTCCCTGGTTGCTCCTTCCTCCCTTTCTCCCTTCCTCTTACCTCCACCTAGAAGCTCTCAGATCTTTTCTTCCCTCCCTCCCCTCCCTTACCCCCTCTTTCCCCCTCAACTGCTACACAAACGCATCCCTGACTCAGTTAAGCTGCTTATCATGCTGCTGCTACTGCTAGTGGCAGGTGATATTGAACCTAATCCCTGACCTGCTCACTCCCTTCCCACTTGCCTCCCCAAAGGGTTGAGAGTGGTTCACATCAATATCAGTAGCCTCCTCCCAAAGATAGACCAAATGCAACCACTCATGGAACTGCTTCAATTTGATGTGTTAATAATTTCAGAGTCTTGGCTTTCCCCCAAGATTCTTGATACTGCAGTCTACCATTCAGTCTTTTCCTCTACTCTCCACCTCCTCCCTTTCCACATATGAACTATTCCTCCTCAAACTCTCACTCTCTTTCTCTCTCTCCCTATCTTTGTGGCTAGTGTCTATTACTGCCCTAGCCTGCCCCCTTCATCACTTACTGAGTTTCCTTCCACTCTCTCCACACATGCCTCATCAGGTTAGGTGAATTACTCATTCTTGGGGACTTCAATATAAATTGGCTCTCCCCCTCTCAAACTAAACTCTGTCAAAACGTTAAGAGTAATTTAACTCAATTGATCTCTAACCCAACCCATCTCTATCATAAATCCCTCAATCATGCCTCACTGGACTGCTCCTTACCTCTCACCCTCACTGCATCACAGCTGCCAGCACCCTCCCTGACGTCTTTAGTGACCATCATATTGTCCACTGTTTGCTCAAAATACACCATCCCAAAGCCCCTCCCAAATTCCTCCAGATCTGGTCCTTCTGGTCGCTGGACTTGACCTCCCTCCATGTGGACTTGGCAGCAACCGACTGGTCACTCATCTCTTCCGCCAGTTCTATCAGTTCTGCCCTCAGCTATTTTAATATCAAATTCCTGTCAATCTGGGAACTGCATGCCCTCCTCAGGAAAACCAGGACTGTAGTTCCCACTTTCCTCGGATCTCAGCAGAATTACTGGCATGCACGTGATTTTGTCTGGAAGGCTTGTAGGTTTTCTGGCTCCCCTGCAGACCTACTCAAATACCAAACCTTTTGCAATGCCTGTACCAGAGCCACTAGGCTTGCCAAGCCTGATTACTTTTGGCTTCTCCTTCCAGAACAACATTAATCACCCCTCCAAGTTCTGGAAGGTCTTCCACGCACTTTCCTCCCCCCCAACTCAGTACACCTCCCGATCTTCAAGGTGGGTGACATCACCATTTCTGACCCTCTTACTGTTGCCTCTGAGTTCAACTCATTCTTCACCTCCTGTGCATCTTCCCTCCTCTCCTCCCTCCCCCTCCCCCAGTCCTACCACCCCGGCGCCCCCTTCTTCTTCTCCTGATCACTCCTGCTGACATGCTCAATGCTGTCTTAGCCCTTAACCCTCTCAAGGGCAGGATCCCTGATAGGCTTGACCCTAAACTCCTCAATTTCTCCACCTTGGCCATTGCTCTGACACTCACCTCCTTCCTTAACCTCTCTTTCTCCATAGCCTCTGTCCCCAACTTTTGGAAGTAGGCTACTGGCATACCTCTTCCTGAAGAAGGTGACCTCCTCCATCCTGGCAACTTTCACCCTATCTCCCTGCTCCCCTCTTTAACTGAACTTCAAGGGTACCTCGTGTTGTCTCAGATCTCCCCCTTCCTTGATTCTTTCTCTTTCTTCACCCCTTTCTAGTCTGGTTTTTGCAAATCCCACTCTGCCTCCTCCTCCAACCTCCAGCTTACTGACATTCTCTCAGCCATGGCTCAGGGCCTCATCGGCTCAGGGACTCTTTCAGTGACCAGCTCCCTGAACAGAGCTCTCCCTCGCAAAGCCCCATCACTACCAGCAACAAGCAGGGACTCTTTCAGCAACGGGCTCCCTGAACAGAGCTCTCCCATGCAAGGTCCCCCTCATTACCAGCAACAAGCAGGGATTCTTTCAGCGACCGGCTCCCTGAATGGAGCACTCCCTCACAAGGCCCCCCTCATTACCAGCAACAAGCAGGGACTCTTTCAGCGACCGGCTCCCTGAACGGAGCTCTCCCTTGCAACTTCCCCTCACTACCAGCAACAAGCAGGGATTCTTTCAGCAACCGGCTCCCTGAATGGAGCTCTCCCTCTCAAGGACCCCCTCACTACCAGCAACAAGGTAAGTGATTGATCTCCTGGACTGGGCTAGCATAAAAGATTCTTGATCTGTGGACTTTACATCATTCTATCCTCAGTGAACTGCAAGTGATTGTTTTGTGCTTGAACATGTCTGCTGTAATTTTACCTGCTGAGCATTCATTTTCTAGGGTTACTTTAAGTGCCCTGTGCTGATTCAGCCTAAGTTAGCCCTGCTTTTGTATGTCCCCTTAATGTGCTAGATAGGGCTTACTGCTTAATTTTTGCTGTTTGGTATCCTTGTGTGCTCAGGTCATCCAATATGCCGGTTGGGACTCCCATGGGTGGCACATGCACAGTTGCACCGCCCATCCCCCTCCTGGTCTACCGGAGAGTTCCCACTGCATTTTAATTGTACTCCCAGGTCTTTGTCTCTTCTAAATAAATCCCTTTTCTACCTTTCCTCAGCAGGAACTCTTTCAGTGACCAACTCCTGAATGGAGATCTTCCTCGCAAGGCCCCCTCGCTACCAGCAACAAGGTGAGCGATTGAACTCCTGGACTAGGCTAGCCCATCACTGCTTCACAGCAACTGCCCCACCCACCCACCCACACTGGTCCGTCCCTAGTTATATAGATCACATCCTGTCACGTGACCACCTGCATGCTAGAAACAATCTCCTACTTCTCTTTTGTTATTTATACTTGGTCACCACTAAGGCCGGCCTTAGGGTACATGGCGCCTCCCTAGGCTTAACTTGGCAGCGGCGCCCCCCCCTCCATTTTTTTTAGTCTTCTCACCCCAACACAAACTATGACATTCTTTATGGCAGAACACTTTATTTAAGCAATAAGGCACAACAGGGTGTGGGTTATTGGGGATTTACCCACGCCTTGTGTTGTGAGTCATGAGTGGCAGCCGAGTGGCATAACCACACAGGAAGCGGGTAAATCATCCAATAACTCACACCCCATCCCACCTGCCTCTCCCAATTAACACATAAGTGCACCATTCCTCTTAACCAGCATAGCACCCTATATCACCTTCTTCCTCCAAGAAACAAGCATCCCTTCCCCATAGCAGCCACCCTACAACCACCCTTCTCCTACCCACAGTAAAAGCTAAGAAATCCACCTTCCCTCAAGCCACATTGCTACCCACCTCCCCACTGGAGTGCTCTGATTAAAAAAAGAACTAAGCTGTCAGATGGCTACCAGCACAGCCCTTCTCTCACCACTTTGGGCAGCTGTTGTCTGAACACATGACACAAAGAGCCATTGAAATACTAAACTGGCCCTTTGGAGCAGCGTTAGGGCTGCCTCTAGTGATGCCAGGGACCAGGGTTTGGGACCAAGGATAGGTCGTCGGAGGGGGGGTTGTCAAGCGTCCCACAGCAGGATGCTTTCCTCCTCTGGGGCAGGAGGGTTCCATCCTCCTCCACAATGCTGCCACCTAGGAGACCACAGGTGGTAATGCAGAAGGAGGAACGACAGACGGTGTCAACGTCACGGTCATCATTACAGGACAGTCCTTGGGTGATTGCCCCATAACAACATGCCACGCGACATACTAGAAATTGAGAAGCAGAGAAAATGGCCCAGCCACCACAACAATGAACCTCAATATATTCGACCATCACAGCCCTGCCTCTGTGCCACCTGACAACACTAGAGGCTCAGGGGGCCGGGGGGGGTAAATACCCATACTGTGTCCCCGCCGGGGGGGGGTAAACTGAGACTAAATGAAGGATTGGCACCCATCGGGCAAGGGGGTGTAGGGGTCAGGTAGGCCTTGGGTGCTCCAGAAGGAATCAGAGACTGGAAAACGAAAACTGCACAAAAAGAAAGTTAAAAAAAAAATACTGCTTTACTTTTTTTTGTTAATAAAAGAGATGGTAACTGGAGGGCTGTGCTGCTGCCATCTGACTTTTATTGATTTTTTTAAGTAAGTGGCACACACATGGTGGGGAAGGGGGTGGGAGTTGGGGACAATGTGGGTGGGGGGGGTCAACATTTATAGCGGACTGAAGGAGAGTACTGGCCAACCGGGCAAGCAGCTTATGAGCCCCTCTAACTTGAGGCCAATAATTACTGGCCTTGGACCACTGCTAAAGTTAGTTAGTTAGTTAAAACTTTTATTTTTATACAGGAATTCAGATGGAAAACATCACATCATTAGGACAAAGTCCTATTTTCAAGATGGTCCTGTAAAGTACATTGATCATAAATTATAACAACAAAACATTACAATACACATAGTTCAATCATTCACAATGTAATACACAAAACATCTAGACAATCATCTAAAACAATCACAATGTATTTTTAGTTCAGACATCAAACTTGTTAAAAATATCTTCAAATCATTAGTCAACCTTGGCCATACAGCACTGTGTCATCTGCACTCATATCAAGAAGACACAGCATAGGAAACAAGTATTTGTCAATGCCGAATACTTGCTTGCTGGCATTGGCATTAGTAGTGTAGGACTTAGCTGCATAATAGGAATGGCAGTGAAGTATTGAACTGAAGCCAACCCCGCCACCACCCTGCAGAGACTGACAGGCATTGGGATGTGCCTTTGGGTCATCAGGCATAACGGGCACGCCATTTCACCACACCCTACCCTGCAGACACCAACAAGTGTCACAGTGTGCCTTGGGGTCTTTGGCCCTTATGCTTACCCCATTCCATCAGGAAATACGGTGAGGTGGGTGCGGTATAGGAGAATGGGGTGAACTTTGGGGCTGAAGAGTCCAAGGCACACCTCGATGCCTCTCACTGGCTGCAGGGTGTGGAATGGTATGAGCATTACAGGCAAGAATCCCAAGTCACACCCCTGATGCCTGTCAGTCTCTACAGGGTGGGGCATTATGGTAGGAAAGCCTAACGTCTCAGGCGTTCGTTGGCATTTTCACTCCAAATTTTCAACATGGGTTTTTTGTGACCCCCACCTTATGAACAGTGGCAATATCAGTTTGTTAGCCGAAAGCTGATTTTGCACTGCAACTACGCCATTTGGTACCACAGGTGCAAAAACTCATTTCAAACAAGATGTGAAAAATGACAGCTGTACTGTTCATGGGGAGGTGGAAAAAATGTCAATGTTGAAAATCTGCTGTGAAAATATTAAAAAAACTGGTGAAGTCATGAGTGTGTGTCGAAACTGCGCAACGCACACCCATAATGCAATTAGTTTGGGGGTGTTTTACAGCAGATTGTCAACACAGGCATTTTGGAACCTCCACTCATGAACAGTGTCAATGTGATTTTCTTAATCTGTCCCGAACAGTGATTTCCCACAGCGACCACGCATTTCTGCGCTGGAAGTGCGAAAGCACATCTCGGCCATGGTGTGAAAAATGACAGCTGTACTGATCATAAGGAAGTGTGGAAAAATGCCAGTGGTGAAAATCTGGACTGAAAATATTAGAAATCCATGAACTTACGAGAGTGTGTGGAAACTGCACAATGGTCACACGTAACACAGTCATTTTATGGACTTTTGTTCACCAGATTTTTAACATAGCCATTGTAACACCTCTGCTCATGAACAGTGTCACTGTGATTTTCTTAATCTATCCTGAACGTTGATTTTGCACACCGACTGCGCCATTGTGTGCTATATGCACAGAAACACGTTTTGGGCAAGATGTGAAAAATGACAGCTGTACTGCTCATAAGGAGGTGTGGTAAGATGGCAATGTTGAAAATCTGGAGTGAAAATAGTGAAAATTCACAAACTTATGAGCATGCGTAGGAAAAGCGCAACGCATGCTCGTAAAACAGTCATTTTGGGGACTTTTTTCACCAAATTTTTAACATAGCCATTTTAACACTTCTGCTCATGAACAGTGTCACTGTGATTTTCTTAATCTGTCCCCTACATTGATTTCACGCACCGACTGCGCCATTGTGCGCTACATGCGCGGAAACACATTTTGGGGAAATGTGAAAAATGACAGCTGTACTGCTAATGAGGTGTGGTAAAATGGCAATGTTAAAAATCTGGAGTGAAAATATTGAAAATTCGCGAACTTACGAGTGTGCGTAGGAACAGCGCAATGCATGCTCATAAAACAGTAATTTTTTGGAATTTTTCCACCAAATTTCAACATAGGGTTTTTGAGGGCATACCTCATGAACTGTGACACTCTCATTTCGTAAATTGGTCCCAAAAGGTGGTTCCGCGCAGTGACCGCGAAATCACCTTTCGGGGTTGATTAACAAAATGATAGTGACAGAATTCATGAGGTGGGGTCTCAAAAACCCCATGTTGAAAATTTGGTGAAAAATTCAAAAAATGCCTGAGATATGCAGCAAAGTTGGAAAAAAAACTGTTTATTACATTATACAGCTTACCGGCATTTCCTCAGTTCGCGGTCGGCTTTGAAGAGTGCAGACGTGTTCCCAGTCCACCGAAGATAGTCGCGCCAGGCTCCGGAGGTAAGTATTGGGTGAGGGGGGGTGTAGGGAGGCAGGGGCGCAGAAGGTGGGCACAGGTGGGGGGAGAAGAGGTCAGGACAGTCAGCGAGGGAAGGTTTTCTCTTTCAGGTTTCTTTTTGTTTTCTTGGATGACGCAGGACTTTTGCCACGCTTGGGGTGGGCTCCCAACATGGCAGCAGGAAGGCTGTTTGGGGCGGGGGGGCAGTGGAGCCGATAAGGGATTGGGCACCCCCGTCGGCCATATGGACTGTTGCCACACTGGGGTGGGCTCCCAGTGTAGCACCCACTTCTCTGTCAGGGGAGAACATTGGAGCTGACGGGGGATTGGGTACTCCCGTCGGCCATGCAGTGTGTGGGGGGGGACCGCATTAGCACAATATGCCGTCGCGTCGTGCGTGCATGCGTGCATGTCTGTAGGAGGGAGTGCATCCGGGTGGCTATTTTCTTTTAAGTTGGTGGCAACGTTCCGAAACTAGTGTCACCGGCTGTGTCCCCCATTATTGGTGGACATCACACATGCCCCAAAATGCCATGCCGGTATTGGCTACAACAATGCCGCACCTCCAGAACCTGCTTCAGCACTAAGCTGTCACAATATGTTTCTTGCGCTGCACACAAGCAAACATAAAAAAGATGACACAGCTTTAGGGAGGTCATTCAAAACCACTAAGAATAGGCCATGGCCCAGTACGAAGCCCTGGGGACACCTTACCTGATTAGAAGAGGTGAAATGAAACTCCTACAAAAAAATGGATGGGACCTATCTGCCAAATGATACACTCAAAGATGTAGATCCTCAGATACTTCTGACCTGGCAGTCGAAGTACAGAACCCCAGCTGACTGTACAGCACAAATCACATTTTTAACCAAACATTTTACCAACAATTAAAAAAAAAAAACACTTCCAAGGCTCTCACCATCTATATTGTGTATTGCAGGGTGTCACACACCTGATGCTGAGTGTTATCTGCAGTAACTGCATAGTAACTGGGTTCTTTAAGATCCAGACTTTTTTTTTGTTACAATTTACCCAGGATAGCCCACCCATTTGAAATGCAACATCTCGTTTTCTGTGAGATCCTGTTCTTACCTATCTCTGTTGCTGAGTGCCCTGTAGAACTAAGAGGTACAGTGGCTTGCCCAAGGTCACACAGTGAGCATTGGCTCTAACAGGATCTGAACCTGCACTCGTCCAGTTTCCAAGCTGCTGCCCTAACCACTAGACCACACTGCCTCTATCTGTTATCTTGCAACTGTGTATCTTTGATTAGGGGTTGGTCATATAGTTCAAGTCATGTGTTATCTGTGGTAACTGTGCACACATTGGGGGGTCATAAACTGTGCATATATTGGGGGGGTCATAAATCAGGAGTTGGGCGTTATCTGTAGTAACTGTGTATGTAGGGATACCAAGGTCAGTTGTCATCTGTAGTAACTAGTCTGTATGTAGTGAAGGTTCAAACATCAGGCATTGTGCATCACCTACTGTATGTAGAGAGAGGTCATATATCAGGTGTTGGGCTGGGTATTACCTGTAGTAGCAGCGTATGCAGGGAGGGGTCACATACCATGGGAGTTGGGCATTATCAGTAATATGTGGCCAACAACAAGTCAACAATACACACAGTCACAATGTTCTTCAGAAATTGAATGAATAAATAAAATAAAAAAAAAACACCCACCTATTCAATCGCCTCGCTCCTCCACCCTTCAGTCTATTATCTGCTACACAGACACAGTCCAGTCTCCTTGTCGATGCTGGTCCTCCTTCTGTCCTCTCGTCGTGGCGGTCATGGTACTGGCAGTGCTGGACTTGGTCCGATTGGTCTTTGTGGACTAGTGCTGTCATGTCAACCATAATGGCACTACCTTAACTCCCCCACAAAAATCCACAACCCACACTGGCCTGGGTCTGTGGCTCCTTCCAGGCTCTGCCCAACTCTGACTGGTCTGGCCTCAGGCCTGGGCCCTGGGTGGCCTATATCAGTTTTAACCCTGTCCCATCAGTCGACCGCTGATGCCGGGCCTGTCGGGTGGGGAGGGACAGAGATGGGAGGCAGGCAAGTGAGCAACAACAGGCAGTGCAGTGATGCAGGCTCCCATTTCCTTGGCTTCTCCCTTAACTTCTCTTCCATGAGTTGACCACTCAGTGAGCGACTGCGGGACGGTCAGGACAGGAGAGACTGAAGATTCCATGTGTCAGCTCGCATCGCGCACAACAGTCAAGCCCAACAGATGGCTGACTGGGTTTCTGGTGGCAGTGGCGGGCAGCATGTGACTGGATGGCATGTTGCAGTACGGAGGGGCTACTACTGGGCTAGCCTGCACATCATTGGGTGGGTGACTGGGTCCTCAAGTTCACTGTCTACCAGGCACGAGCCTCAAGGTCCTTCCTTAACTTAGCCTGCTGCTTTGCTTGCCTTTGCTCGCTGCCTATTAAACTTTTAGGCAACTGGAAAGGAGACAGTGTGTGTGAGACAGGAAGAGTCCTGAGACAATGAGGCGTGCTGTCCCCCCCAAAAAACACATTGGATTTGGTGACTTTCAAATCAGGGCTGTCAGTCTTTGATAAGAAAAAAAAAAAAGAGACACAAATATTTTTTTACCATACTGTGCCACTGGCACCCCCAGCGACCGCCTAGTTCGCCTATCCTTAAGGCTGGCCCTGGTCACCACTAGGAGTCACTATTCTACTCTCCTCACACCACTCTTTCCTTTTGCCCTCCTTGCTCCATTTTTGCTGCTAGCTCTTATCTACCCTTCCTCCTCAGTTTACTTTCCTGCCTTGCCCACCTATTTCTGCCCCCTTGACCCCCCCCCGGGTGTTGAACCCCCAACCTTTTGCACTAGAGACAACTATACCACTGCACCACCCTCATTGTGCTCTGTCTTCTAGCGACTTATACCTATCTTCAAACCCCTCTCCTATTGTCTGCTCCTCTTATCTTATAGATTTTTACCTGCTCTGCTTCTCAACCTACTGAACTAGATTCCTCATGGTCTCCATTTCCCTTTTCTCTTCCTCCAATATCACACCCCATGTGCACCCTTCATGCTCTCTCCTTCGCTCTCCTAGTCCTCCTTCTCCTTCCTCCTTCTGCCCCCCTCCCCACCTAACTCAAAGCCACTCCATACTGCCCTCCACCCATTCTACAGCCAAACTGCTCCTGCTACCATCTCCTCTCACCTCTTCCTCCCCCTCCACTTCCTGCCTCCACATCGTTATACACCACAAGCTGATCAGCCACTGGCTCCTAAACTATACAGCCATTCATCAGCTTCATTCCCTCTTTCTCTCTCCTCATGGGTCCTCACTCTTACCAGCTGTCTAAAGTGCAAAACGAATGTCACACACCTACATCTCTTGGTCCTCCTACTGCTCATAGCAGGGGACATTGAACCCAATCCCAGCCCCTCCTGCCCCCCCACCACTTCTCCCCAGCAAACCCTCCCTAAAGGCTTGTGTATTTTCCACACTAATGTACGCAGCCTCCTCTGCAAACTTGATGAACTAAATGTCTGGGCAATGCAACACTCACCCGACGTCCTTTGCATAACAGAAACTTGCTTATTATCCCATATCCCCGACTCCCAACTGGACCTGCCTGATTTTAGCCTTTTAGACAAGACCGTGGTAAACGTGGAGGCGGAGTAGCAATTTTCTTTCACAACTTCCTTAACTGCTCCATCTTCCATCGTGAAGCTGTCCCTCACTCCCATGAACTATAATCAATCTTACCTTCCCTCCTTGTCTCCCCTTCTTGTGGGGGGCATATACACTTCCCCAAAACTTCCCACCTCATCTCTTGTCTCCTGCATCTCTGCTGTCTTTGCGCTAGCAAACGCTGGTGAACTAATCTTTCTAGGCAATTTCAATCTCGACTGGCTCTCCCCTTCTTCACTCAGCTCCTGCCAGCATGTTGAGGCTTTAAATCTTACCTAACTGATCAAAGTGCCAGCTCATCCTAACCCTAAAAGCCAGTCCTACTCCTTACTCAATTTGGTGCCTTCACCCACCCCCACAGCATCTGCTCTGCTGGTATTTTACCCGATGTGCTCAGCGACCACTGCCCCACCTTCTGCATCAGAAAGTCCTGTCCTCCTCCCCCCACCCCCACCCCCAAATACATCCAGTATCGCCCCCTCAAATCCTTAGATGTGTGCAAACTTCTTTATGATCTGGCCCTGGCCGACTGATCCCCGGTCCTTTCCTCTCTCAATTGACACTGTCTTTATCCATTTCTCTTCCCTATTCTTAAAGATCTGGGATTCCCATGCACCGCTCAAAACTACAATGGTAAGACGTGCACACCTCCTCTGGATAACCCACTCCATCCTAGCCAAATGTAGAGCTCAAGATTGTGCTTGGTGCTACTATAATTCCTCAGGTGACCAGCTTCCCCGCCAAGCCTTTCGCATCCTATGTAACAGTTGCACCATCAGTATCAGCCGTGCAAAAGCCGATTTCTTCAAGTCATGTTTACACCCCTCTAACAGTTCCCCTTCCTCTTTCTGGCAAGATCACTGCTCACTCTTGCACCCCTACTCTGACTCCCCCCTCCCTCAATCCGTGAGGGTGACTCACTAATCTCCGATCCCTCTCACGTTGCTGAAGCCCTAAATAAGTACTTCACTTCCTGAGCAGTTCCATCTGGTTCCCTGATCTCACCTACCCTCAACCCTCTTTCACCCCCCCCAGCCCTCAGGCTTTTAACTGCCCCCAATATTGCCATCCAAAGTCCTGAGAGCTCTTACTGCACTAAACCCCTCCAAGTCCAGCCCAGACAGTCTTCACCCCAGACTCCTCAAAATCTCAGCCCCTTCAATAGTTACCCCTTCAACATATATCCTAAATCTCTCTCTCTCCTCAGCTACCATTCCAGTAGCCTGGAAATCTGCCACAGTCCTCCCTCTCTTCAAAAGTGGTGATCCAACCATCCCTGGGAACTATCACCCCATCTCCCTTCTCCCTGCCCTTGCAAAAGTCCAAGAATCCCTCAGGTTCTCTAGGCTAAATGATTTCCTCACTACATCAAATACTCCCTCCACCTTTCCAATCAGGGTTCAGGAAATTCCACTCAACCACCTCCTCCCTCCTTCGCTTCACTGACTCCATCCACTCTGCCATGGATCATGGCCATATTACCCTTGCCATTTTCATAGACCTTGCAAAGGCCTCTGACTCAGTCTCCTACCCTCTCCTCTTACATAAACTCAGCTCCATTGGTCTTTCTTCTGCCTCAGTGTCCTGGTTCAGTTCCTACCTTACTGGTCACTCTCAGTCAGTGTCAATATGCAATTTCCTATCCTCTTCCCTCCCCATCCTCGCTGGCATGCCCCAGGACTCTATCTTGTGCCCATTCTCTTTTCTCTCTTTATTAATGATCTGCCCTCAGTTTGCTCACATGCCAGTATACACATGCATGCAGACAACATCATCCTGTTCCTGTCCAGTCCATCCACCCCAGCAGTCCAAACCCCCCTTCAAACCAACTTCACTGCGGTAACTGCCTGGTCTGATGCAAATTCATTAACACTAAATATTAAAACTATGGTAGCCACAACTTTTGTCTCTAAACAAAAACTCGCCAAGCTTCTCTCCCTATAGGTCTTTTTCTCTGTGGCTAACACCCCTCTAGACAACGTCCCTTCATGGAAGTACCTCAGCGTCTGGCTTGACCCCTCCCTTGACTGCTTCTCCCATTTTAGTGCACTACACACCAAATTGCATCCAAAACTAGGACTACTCTACTGACACAAGGCCAGCCTCTCCCTCCCAACTAGACGTGATCTTGTCATCATGTCGATCCTCCCAGCCCTTGACTATGCCAACATAGTCTACAGTGCTGCTCCAGCCACCTCTTTAGTCAGACTCAATGTCCTGTTCCAAACCTTCTTATAGGTTTGCCTCAAACTCCCCCCCTCCCAACACACCACTGTGATCTTTACTCCTCACTCTCCCTTCAGTCTCTTGCACAGAGACATTCCTCTCACTGCTCCACCTTCATAGCCAAATACTGGTTTGGATCTCTTCCTTCCTACCTTGCCTCTCTCCTCACTCCTGCCTCTCCCTCACACTATAACTTGAGATCTAACTGCACCCTCACCTTTTCCCTCCCTTGCATCCACACCACAGCTGGAAAACTCTCATTCTCCTACAAATTCCCTTCCCTTTGGAATAGCCTCCCCTCCTCAACTTGCCTCTCTCCCTCCTTCCCTGTTCTTAAATACTTGCTCAAACCCATCCCTTTAACCTCCTGCATATGCCCTCTTCCTAATCCTCACTTAATACAGCATGTCTATGCCCCTCATTGCTGTGTATCAATGTAAATACCAAATTTTGTAATCAACTGTGTACCACTGTAAATTCCTCTTATGTAAATGGTTTTGCATATATCTTGTACCACTGTAAATATCTTTTGGCACACATTTTCTCTCATTTTAGTACACCATTACTTGTACATAGCTCCTAACTTGCACTTTCTCTGCTTCCTGTACTACCATTGCTATATACCTCCTGTGTTGCACTTCTTCTGTTCACTGTATTGCCATTGTTATATTTCTGTATTGACTTCTGTACCCCTTCCCCCGGCTCACATCTGGAAATGAGTTTCAGTTCATTGATGCCTTTCCTAGTTATCAATTTTTAAATAAATTACATAAATAAATCTTTGTTGACTTAGCCAAAGCCTTCGACACCATAGCCCACCCTCTTCTCCTCAACAAACTAACAGTAGCGGGGTTCTCTGAGTCTGCTACTAACTGGTTCTGCTCCTACCTTGAGGGTAGGACTCAGTCTGTTCAAACTGGAGACTCCTTGTCACCCCCCACTTCCTATCAGCACTGGTGTCCACCAAAGGTCTATCCTTGGCCCAATACTCTTTTTGGTCTTCCTGAACAACCTCCCCACTGCCTGCTCCTCCATGTCCATCCATGTTTAAGTAGATGACACAGTTCTATTTACCTCTGGTTCCTCCCCCTCTGACCTGATGGCCAGGTTTCCGCTGGAATTCAACAATGTTCAGCATTGGCTCCAGTCAAATCAGCTATCCCTCAATGCCAAAAAAATGGTCTCCATGACCTTTGGTACTAGGCAGAAGCTCTCTAGGCTTCCTATCCTACCCTCCTTTCACACCTTAGATGGGACCACAGTCGATGATGTTCCCACGTTTAAGTATCTCAGGGTCTGGCTTAACTGGCACCTTGACTTTTCTGAGCATGTAGATGGCATCCAAAAAACTTCACCCTAAACTTGGTGTATTGGATAGGAACAGAGGTTCTATTCCTCTTCCAGCGAGCTGAACCATTGTCAAAGAAATGAGTCTCCCCATTTTCAGCTATGGTGACATCATCTACAGTGCTGCACCATGACCGCCCTAGTCAGACTGGATTCACTCTTTTGCTCCTTCTGTTGCTTTTCCTTGGACTGCCTGCCCTGAACCCACCAATCCTCCCTGCACTCCTCACTCTCCCTGCCCCCACTTAAAGCCAGACATCTCCTTCATTGTACCTCCCTTATCTCTAAATACTGGCTAGGCTCTTTCCCCTCTTACATATGCACATACGAGTGTGCCAGCAGAAACAGACCACCCAGTCTATCTAAGTCTGCTCGAGTGTGCAGCCAACACCCCTAGTTTGCAGCTGCCCCAACCCCACTCCCTTTTGTCATCCCACTGCCACCCCCCACCCTCACTCTCCCCTGTTCCCTGTCCCATGCCCTTCTGAAGCTGTTCACAGATGTACATGATACCACCCATTCTGGTAGGGCGTTCCATTTTGCTACCACCCTCTCTGTGAAATAGTGTCTCCTCATTTCCTTCCTAAATCTTCCCCCCTCCATTCTTAGCCCATGCCCCCTGGTGACTCTCCCCCTCATTAACTTAAAGACCCCATCTGCCCCATCCTTATTGATTCCCCTCAGATACTTGAATGTCTCTATCATGTCCCCCTATCCCTTCTATCCTCCAGGGTGTACATACTGAGGTCTCCCAGCCTGCTGTCATAGTCTCTCCCCTCCATTCCATATATCATCTTTGTTGCCTTCCTCTCCACCCCCTCCAGCAGCCTGATATCACGCTTTAGGTATGGCCTCCAAAATTGCACACAGTACTCTAAGTGCGGCCTAACCAGTGATCTGTACAGGGGCAAGATCACCTCACTTTGCCTGGACGAAAACCCCCTTGCTATGCACCCAAGCATTTTTTTCTCTTTTGCAGCTGCTCTCCTGCACTGGGCAGTGTTGTTTATGGTCCCCGTTATCATTACCCCAAGGTCCTTCTCCTCCTCTGTGATCCCCTGCTTAACCCCCCCAGCCAGTATTCTCTCCTTGGGTTCATCACCCCAAAGTGCATAACCTTACACTTCTTTGCATTGAACCCCAGCTGCCACCTCTCTGACCACTCCTCTAGCTTACTTAGGTCCCCCTCCAGCTGCTTCCACCCCTCCTCTCCATCCACCACTGCTCCGATTTTGGTGTCATCAGCAAACAGACTTACCTTACTCACCACCCCATGTCCAATGTCTGATATGAAGAGCCCAAACAATACTGGCCCCAACACAGAGCCCTGTGGCACCCCATTTGTCACAGGCCTTGGAGCTGAGAGCTCCCCTCTCACCACCACCCGTTGCAGCCTCCCACTCCGTCAGCTTACAATCCAGTTTATCATTTTTGCCCCTACTCCTACACCAGTTAGCTTCCCCCCAAGCC
Source organism: Neoceratodus forsteri (assembly GCA_016271365.2). Classification (NCBI taxonomy): domain Eukaryota; kingdom Metazoa; phylum Chordata; order Ceratodontiformes; family Ceratodontidae; genus Neoceratodus; species Neoceratodus forsteri. The sequence goes on along the minus strand of CM057452.1, from coordinate 1,548,664,166 downwards.
GCCCATGAGGCACTGAATCAAAGGCCTTGCTGAAGTCCAAGTAAAGAACATCCACCACATGACCCTTATCCAGTTCACCTGTCACCCAGTTATAATATTGTATCAGGTCAGTTTGACAAGACCTCCCTAAAACAAACCCATGCTGCCTCACATCCTGGAGGCCATTGTCCTCCAGGTACAACACCAGTCTTTCCTTTAGTATAGTTTCCATGAGTTTGCACACTATGGATGTGAGACTTACTGGACGATAATTACGCGGTACATCCCTTGGCCCGCTCTTGTGTAATGGCACTACATGTCCCATCCTCCAGTCCATTGGCACACATCCCAACTACAGGGAGGTGCTGTACAGATCCACCAGCGGCTCCGCCAACACCTCCGCCATCTCCCTCAGCACCCTGGGGTGGATACCATCTGGCCCTGGTACCTTGTCTACCTTCAGTGCCCTCAGTCCCTCCAGAACTTTACTTGCCTCAATTCTTCCATCTGTCACCTCCTCTCCTCCTGTTCCCACCCTCCCAGCCCATGCTGGTAGCGGTCCCCCCTTTTACCTAACCGCTCTTCCCCCCCCCACCTTCCTCCTACACCCTTCACAACCCTGGCAATCATTCTCTTGCACTCCCTTCAAGGAAATCCTCATCTGACCAATCTTCCTTCTCCTAACACTTCCCCAAACTATGAAACTCTCTCCCCCAACCATCCACTCTGCCTCTTCGCAATGCTCACTCTCCTCTCTTCTCCATGTATTCACTTCTTACTCCTGCAATTGTACCTGATCCCTGTCCCTGTTCCTCTACTCCCTACCTTCTCTCCCACTGCTACTGTTCTACACTTGAACTCCCACCCTTTTTTTCTACCCCCTCTAACAACTATCTCCTGCACCTACTGTTAACCCCCATTACCTCTCCAATTTTGAATTGTATTTTTCCTTGAAACCCTATGGATAGCTTTTCTACCTCTTTTCTTGCAAAATTTTCACTTTGCACTTTAATTGTATTGCATCGATATCCACTGAACTGCAATCCCTACCTAAACCTTGCATGATTGCACATTCTGACTTGCTCGTAGCTTAGTAAAGGAATAATGCATGACAGGGTGTGTGTCGTGCTGGGATAACGCCCCGGATCCATATGCTGAATGATGGCAGCACCTCAGCGCTCACATCACTCTGTGTCCATCACATTATAGAGGTCCCTGACTATAGAATTGGAAAGCTGGGGGAGGAATAATCAGCTCCCCACCCAAGCTGTATGGTTGTGTCCCCTGCTCTAGCTGACTCCCTCAACATTTGCACTGTCACTGTGCCAGCCAGTACACACTCCTAGCCAGCACAATCTGTAGCCATACTGATGTTCTGTACCTAGCAACAGGGGACTATTTGATGTAATGAGGAAGGACATTAAAATGATAATCAATGAAAAAAGTTTTACAAAATAAATATCAGCTTGTAAATAAATAATTATTTAAACTTAATCTTCTACTCATTATATAACCACTATAAACTACTCCAGGGTGTGGGATATGGTGGGATTTACCCGCTTCTGGTGTGTTTTTAGTCACTAGGCCTGCGACCTCATGACCAAACCACACCAGGCATGGGTACATCCCAGCATAACCTAGACCCTGTTGTGGTTTATTGCTTAAGTACATGCCTATACACTATCAGCAACTTTGCACTTCACTGAAATAAATAGAGAATTGAGTACTCTACCATAAACAACAGATTTACTTGGTGTCAGTCCCATGTCTGACAGTGCCCTCTTACAGCTACTCTGTTTTTACATGCTAAAATGTCATACGATGGACAATCAAATATACTATTAAACATTCACAGAGGATTGAGCAAAGGTTGACAAGGTGTCATATGGCAAGTGCATAGTAATAATGTGGTTTTGTGTGTGGTTGGCAGTAACTTACTGTATGTGCCAATTATTGCAACTATAATATCAGGGCTATCAAGAGATATCAGACCATTTGTGGTACACTGATGTGCACTGTGGTTTTGAATGATTATTGCAGAGGTAAATGTTGTTACTGAATACATGTTACAGTATATCACCATTATGTGTGATACTACACTATTAAATACTGCTTTTGACACCCCATGGCATGACACCTGCAACCAAGAATTGGGAATGAGCCCAAGTCGATGGAGGGCCAGTTGGAGGAGGATAGTTCAGCGTCTCATGGATGCTAGCCTCCTGGGGGGAGGGATGGCTATGGGCTCTGCCGTTGTACTGCCACCTGGGTATTTACAGTTGGTAGTGCAGGCTGGAGCCAGTATTAAGGAGGGGAGCTGCATTGCACTGACATCAAGGCATCAGGTCACACTTCTCAATTGACACTGGAGGGTGTGGCAGAAAAAACATGCAGGATGTATTCTGCCACCTTGCCACAGGTTGTGCACTGCGGACTGAGACTCTCGCTCCTCATACGGATCGCAACTCTGTCTGGGAGACAAGGGTTTGCACCCAGCCAGCCCTTCTAGTCGGTGGTCATCTATTAAGGAACACATAGCGAGTTAAGACTCAGGGAAGGTGTGTGAGAGGGGGCTGGCATGGTGGAGTACCCATTGGAGCCAGAGGGGAGCCTAAGAGGAGCAAAGAATACAAATAAAAAAAACATTAAAAATAAATAATGATTTTGGCAACATTACAGTGGAACGATTATTAATATAAACTTTTCATTTTTAAGAAATAGAAACTGTGTACTCTGACTTCAGAAAAATTGGTAAACATTCAGGACATTGCATAATGGGGAATCATGATGTTCAATTTATATTTTCTTTTTTCAGCTTTCATTTAGGAACTTCTCACAGAATTTGAAGAAGCCCGTCTATGAGGAAAACCTTAGCAAGACTGGTTCACTGGAACAGGCCCACTACCTCCAACATCAGGATTCCAATCAACAGAGAAAAAAGCAGCCATTGAGCAATTGAAACAAAACAAATGTTTCAACAAATAAAATCTGCCAATCACTGTGGTGGCAAAAATCCAACATATCTTTAGACGGCCACTTTTCTCTAATGCGATTAATGGCACATGAAGGCAGTACAACATGGACTCTTTTTCCTAGCAAGCCCCAGCACCAGCGCACAAAACTTCAACATGCCAAGAACTGATGACCTCTGAGAAGAAAAAGAGATAGTTGATGTTATTACAACGCCCGTGTGCTGGGGCCCTGGGGAACAGGGGAGAAAATGGGGTAAAAACCCAGAAAATATAAACAAAAAAAAATGGATTTTGATGATAACTGCACAGCTAGTTAGGTCCTTGAATGCATCACACATTACTTTTGTAGGTAGTATTCCGTATTACCAACATTTGTGGTCAACATGTGTGGCACAGAGCCTGAAAGACACTGCTTTCCAGAAGTGGGAAGCCTCTTCAATTACGTGAAGCACCCTTCAGCAATTACACATATATGACAGTCCGTATTCGTTCCAGAACCAGAGTCCAGTGCGTCACTAGCAGTATTGGTGAAAAGGCACATACCGTCAGTATGGATGCTTTGTAATCAGAAACAGTTTGAAGAAAGATGTACAGGTTATTGAAAACTTTACTTAGAACCAAGTTCTGATGTTGTTCAGTGTTCTAATAGCATTATGTGATGATCACAAAACCAACACAGACATGTAGTGGTATATGCCGTGCGGTTGCAGTCACACACCATGCAAAACGGTAACAAAGATAGACAATTCTGAACAAATACACGAAATCTCATTTGGAATTCTCCCTGTAGTAGAGGAAAGAGAAACAATTAGCATGTTTATCTCATCGCATCATGGCACTATCACTATGACCTGTAACAGGAAAAACTGCAAGTCATCTTCCCACAATGATTGCCACCCCTGGCATGGTTTGCATGGCTCCCAAACCACCAACATGGGCATGCTCCAGTTCCAGTAGGAGTGGCCAGCTTGTTGAGTGCTTTTCCACAGGCTTGAATGTGCACCTGGAAGGTGCGTGTCCAGCGATGTCAGTGCGGACGCCAGGTGCATCCAAGCATCATCTGCGCATGTCAGCCACGAATCATTGACATTCAGCTATTTATAACTTTCCCCCAACTTCCTCCAGGGGCCAGGCAAGCACCAGATTCTGACCACCCTCCATCCCTCCCACAACAGGACATCAGTCCTATGGATGCTCAATCCCCTTCCATCTGGCAGACCCTCGATTGCCCCTAGTTTACTTCAGTAGATGTGCTGTTGGTATCGCAAGTATTAGCAGTACGTTTGTGCCGGCAGGCCAGCAAGGAGAAAAACTTAGAAAAAGTTAACATGATTTCTGTTACTACCAGTATTGGCTTTATACTGGTTTGTTAATGATTTTTTCCTGACATCAAATAAATTGTATGACATTGCTGAAGTACTTATCTCACATATTAATTACTGTACCAATAACAAATACAAATGTTTATTCTAAATTTTATAGCCTTAAGTATAGTAAATGAAAGATACACATATGCATTTTCTGGAATGCCCTCATTATTGTCATATTGGTGACAGGCCACTTCAACTGTTTGCAATACCCATATGTTATGACACACATCATGGAATCCCAAATGCTCAATAATACAACAAGGGACTTCCAAGTCTTTATTATGTTTGATGTGTCATTCAGCTTATCCACCATGCGAGCAATTTCTTGACAGCATCTGCATTTAACCTGAGTAGATATAACCATGCAGTTACCACATCTGTTCCTAATAGTGGGAAAAATTGGTTACATTACTAATTATGACCCTGGAAAATTATGCATCACAATACACTACCAACTAGTATCACAAGACCTCCATGATGAGCATAGTGCAGCACTGGCATCAATGGCAGCATTACTATGTCTTCAATCCCCCACCGCATGCTGGTAAACGTGCAGCATTGGCAAAGATAGACAAGGTCATTCGTCCACCCCCCCCCCAATGCTGATCATGTTGCAGCACTGGCATAGACTACAGACATAGTTATTCTTAACCCCTCTCATGCTGAGCATGGGGCAGCACTGATATCAATGGCAGAGGTATATACTCTGTCGCACCCATCCATCCCACCATGTTGGTCATGGTGCAGCACTGGCATCCACAACCGAGGTATACATCCTGTCACCCACACCCCCACCCCCATGATAGTCATGATGCAGTGCTGGCATCAGCAGTTGAGGTCTTTTGTCTAACTCCCACCATGCTGTGGGCCTGATCCTGCATTTCATGTCCGGGACCCATCAGTCTGGCCATGCGCTTGATCTGGTGTTCTCCTTGGGGCTTGAAATTGACACCTTCAAGATTGATCAGGTCGCTTGCTCCGATCATTGCATTGTTAGGTTCAGCTTTAAAGCCTCCCCAAATGTCCCAGCCCCTGTGGAAATGGTCCAGTTCTGCCCTTTGAAGGTTGTTCAACCAGAGGGACTGTTGGCGGAGCTGGACATTTTGTTTATGTTGGAGGCGTGTGCCAGCAGCCCAGGAGACGCAGTGGCAGTCTATAATAGTGCTGTTGTTGGGGCCCTGAACCGTTTGGCGCTGTGTATGCCCCCTTGTCTCCCTCCTTGGCTCCTCTTGGCTTGATGGGGAGCTAGGGAGGCTGAAGACAAGGGTGAGGAGGTTGGAGAGGCATTGGAGGAAGACTGGGTCTCATAAGAACAAGCTGGTTCTGACGACTCATTACGATGAGTATCAGAATGTAATCATCTAGAAAAAGGCAGCTTTTATGTCTAGGATAATTGCAGCTGGGAGGAATCGACCAGCTCAACTCTTCAGGGTTGTAGGCAGGTTTACATCCAGCCTGTCTGGAACCCATTTGAGCCTTTTCAACTCACAAGTATGAGGAATCTGCTCGATTCTTCTTGGACAGAGTGTCCTCTGTGAGATCCGGGATTACTCCAAGTGGAATTCAATCTTCTAGCAGTGCTGTTTCCCATGAGGGTGATTGCACTCGGCTGCCCTGGAGTGATTTTCAGCTGGTGATGGTGCAGGAGGTCTGTGGGATAGTCCTCATGCTGAAACCAACATGCTGTGACCTGGATCCGGGCCCGACGCGACTTGTAGTTGGCTATGTCGAGGCCCTAGGCCTGGTCTTTGCCAGGACAGTTGGGAATTCCTTGTTGGCTAGGGTTTTCCTGGAGTTTCTTAAACAGGCTCTGGTTAAGCACCTGCTGAAGAAACCATCATTGGACCCTGATGTCCTGGCAAATTACCGGCCTATCTCGAACCATTTTTAAGGGAAGGTTCTTAAGAAGGTGGTAGCAGAACAGCTACAGGATCATCTCATAAACTTCCAAATTTATGAACATTTCCAGCCTGAATTTAGGGCCTAGCAAAGCATAGAAATAGCGCTGGTCAGGGTGCTGAATGACCTGCTCAGGGTGAGGGACTGGGAACAGCTACAATTCTTGTCCTCCTGAATCTCTCCCTGGCATTTGACTCTGTGGACCATGGGATGTTTTTAGACAGGCTGAGGGAATATGTGGGACTCACTGACAAGGTCATCAGCTGGTTTGAGTCCTTTTTCTGGGGCAGGTCCCAGAGGGTAGGGTTGGGGAATTGTTCCTCGAACCTGAGTGACCTGCCCTGTGGAGTTCCCCAAGGCTTTGTCCTCTCCCCCATGTTGTTTTCAGTGTACATGCTGCTCCTGGGTGAGGTCATAAGATGGTATGAGCTGAGTTTTCATTGTTACGCTGATGATGCTCAGCTCTACCTGTCTTTTACACCCAGGAGACCTGATGCTATTGATGTGCTGAATAAATGCTTGGCCAAGAACCAGGCTTGAATGGCGTCAAACTGGCTGGAACTAAACCCTGGGAAGACTGAGGTCCTGGTGGAAGAGCTAGGTCTGAGGGTTGGGCTTGGCACCTCTGGTGATAGGTTGAGCCTTTTTATAAGTTCGACAGAACTGAAGGTTTCATCAAGGATGTATAATCTGGGCATTGTATTTGACAGTGAACTGACATTTGATGTTCGGGTGTCAGCAGTTGTCCGGAATATATTTTACCATCTCCAGGAACATCGCCTGGATCAAGCCCTTTCTCCCATCTGAGGACCTGGCCACACTGGTCCATACTTTCATGACCTTGAGACTCAACTAATGTAATGCCATCTACCTCAGGGTCGGAGGTGGTGCGGTGCCTGCAGCTGCTGCAGAATGAAGCATCATGGGTGTTGACTGGTCATTCTAGATTCAGTCACATCACCCCAGTGCTGCGTGAGCTGCACTGGCTGCTGGTGCGCTGGCACATCACCTTCAGAGTATGTCTTTTGACCTAAAAGGCCCTACACAGATTAAGTTCAGGCTACCTGAAGGGTCTCCTGCACTTCTATGTCCCATCTTGCCTCTTCAGATCAGCTACAGGTCCTCTCCTGGAGATCTCCAGAATGAGGCTGAAGAGCTCTGAGGACCGGGCATTGGAAGTAGCTGCTCCAACTTTATGGAACTCATTGCAGGGGTCTCTCCAGGAGGCACCATCCACTGAGAGATTTAAACCTCAGTTAAATTCCTTCTTGTTTATACAAGCTTTTTGGGTCTGAGGGGGCCATTAAAGATCTAGAATTGGTTCAGTTATTTTAATTATGATGGGTTTTATATATATATATATATTTATACAATGGGGGTGAGGGATAACTGAGTGAGAAAACATGTGTTATTCTCACTCCCATTGAATAACCATAGTGATGACATCACCACTGTGAGAATATCTACAAATATACGATAGCACTAACCCACTCTAACCCACGCTAAACCTGTGCAAAGCCATGCTAAACCCACGCTATCCCCGCGCAAGCCACACAAATTGTACATTTTGCAACAGCGTGGCCCCATTGTATAAATAGGACACATGATGTGCACATTGTGGAATATGAAAAATATTTTCACTCCTGCCTCGTGAGCACTGTATATTCCACTCGTGCCTTTGGCACTCGTGAAATATCCAGGCTCACTCTGCAGGAGTGAAAATATTTTCCATATTCCACTCGTGCCCATCATGTATCCCCTATATATATATATACATATGTTTTTATCTACTATTCCTGTTCTGTTATTTATGTATTTGTAATGTTACTGTAAGGGTGCCCTGAGCCTTTGGGGAAGGGCACCTCAAATAAATAAAATCTACTAAAATCTACTACTGAGCATGTTGCAGCACTGGCATAGAAACCAGAGGCACTTCCTTCCTCCCCCCTCATGTGCTGAGCATGGTGCATCACTGGTATTGATGGCAGAGGTCTACATATTCTGTCACACCCACCCCATCCCCATGCTGATCATGTTGCAGCACTGGCATATAATACATAGATACATAGTTCTTCCCTCTCACTTGTTGATCATGGCACAGAACTTGCATGGTCGGCAGAGGAATATATTCTGTCACACACACACCCTCATGCTGGTCACACAGCAGCACTGGTATGGATGGTTGATGTATATATTCTGTCACACCCACCCTCCACCATGACTGTCATAGTGCAGCACTGGCATCTACAGCCAAGGCATGTATTCTCTTATACAGACTCTGCCCAAATGCTGATCATGATGTAGCACTGGCACAGAATACAGATGTACTTAGTTCCCCCTCACATGCTGATCATGATGCAGCACTGGTATCAACAACAGAAGTATATATTCTGTCACACCCACGCCAACCCCATGCTAGTCAGGGAACAGCACAGGCATCATCAGTTGAGGTCATTGCCTCCCCAGTGCTGATCATGTCACAGAACTGGCACAGCATACAGGCGGACTTAGTTTCTCTCCACTCTTAAATGCTGATCATTGTGCAGCACTGGTATTGATGGTAAAGGTACATATTCTGCCACCTCCCCATGATGGTCATGCATGATACAGCACTAGCATCTAAGGCTGAGGAATATATTCTCTCATCCCTTCCCCCCACTGCTGTTCGTGGTGAAGCACTGGCATCGTCAGGTCAAGGTCTTTTGTCTTACCTCTCTAATGCTGATCATATTGCTGCACTGGCAGAGAATACAGGGGTACTTATGTCAACCCCTCTCACTTGATGATCATGGTGCAGAACAGGCATAGACAGCAGAGGTATGTATTCTGCCCCTTCCCCCATTGCTGATCATGGTGCAGCACTGGTATGGACAGCAGATGTAAATATTCTGTCACAGTTATCCTCTACCATGCTGGTCGTGGTGCAGCACTGGCATCTACGGCTAGTCTCTCATACCCCCCATGCCAAACATGGTGCAGCACTGGCATAGAATATAGAGGTACTTAGTTCCCTCCCCCTCACATGCTGAGCATGGTGCAGCCCTGGTTATCGACGGCCAGGGTATGTAGCCTCTCGTAACCCCCCAATGCTGAGCATGGTGCAGCACTGGCATAGAATACACAAGTACAGTGCTCCCTCATTATAGCAAATCCTGCTATAATGAATCCCATATGTAGCAAATGTGTGTCATGGATCCCGACCAAAAGAATGTAAAGAGTTCAGTTTGTGGCTTTCGGTTTAACTTTATTTTTGTTGCAGTTTGCTCTCTACTGTTTGCTGCACTGTCTTTGTGGTTTGGCAAGATTGGTCAATTGGTGACAATTAAACAATCAAACAATGAGCTTTTGTGGATAACTACTATGAGAAGGAGGGAATGCAGAGAAAAAACTGTGGCTGGCTGGAAATGCAGAGGTGGACCAAGTGGTAAGGATCTGGTTAAAAAGTCAGCGTGCCTCTGGTGTGCCTCTGTCAGGGGCAATTGTTAAAGAAAAAGCAGAGTCATTTGCCAAGCAGCTGCTAGGGGAGGACTGCAATTTTAAATCATCCCCTGGCTGGCTGTAGCATTTTCAGCACAGAAATAGAACTACATAGTTAAAGTTAACAGATGAACAGAGGTCAGCTGATGACACTGCTGCACCTGAATTTAGAACAAAATTAATAGACATTCTGGAGGATGGCGACCATGAGCCAAGTCAGCTTTATAATGCTGATGAAACCGGATTCTTTTACAAATGCTTGCCAGACAGAATTTTAGTGGCCAAAAAAGAAACAGATGCATCCAAAGGTTACAACATCTATAAAGATCGGCTTACTCTCCTAGCTTGCACAAATGCCAGAGGCAAACACAAGTTAAAGCCCCGTGCACAGATCAGTACACCAATCCTAGGTGTTTCCACCGCATTAATCAAGATGCACTACCTCTTCTATACAGTTACAGTACAAATGCTTGTATGACAGACATTTTTAGACAATGGTTCCACCATCAATTTGTGCCATTAGTGTGCCGCTTCCTACAGAAGAAAGGAATGGACACTAAAGCTATTTTACTACTTGATCAATGTCCTGCTCATCTGAAAGGAGAAGAACTGAAAAGCAGAGATGGGAAAATCAAAGTTTTGAATCTACCACCTAACATGACATCAATGATACAGTCTATGGACAAGGGCATAATTGCAAACTTAAAGAAGCTCCACAGGAAGCAGCTGCTATGAGAGATTATTCTCCGGGACAGTGGTACAGAATTGGTTAAGTTTCTAAAGGCGTACAACATCAAAGACATGACGTATGTTACAGGGACAGCATGGGACTCTATAACTGCATCTAAAGTAATAAACTGCTGGCGCAATGCTCTTGGCCCCATCTTTGAAGACAGCAGCTCAGCTAATGTCCAAGAAGTGTTACACCAAGATGATGAAAATGATATGGAAGATGTAGGCATTGCTGCTGGCATAAGGACTTATCAAAGGGACTGGCCGTGAAGCTCAAGATCAGCTGCAGCAATGGTTTACAGAAGACGATAATCTACCTGTGTCAGAAGCAATTACAGATGCTGAGATTCTGCAAGAGATTAAGAGTGGGATTTGTGCAATATTAGACTCTGATGATGAGGATAGACTTGAAGGTGCTGAGGGAGCAGAAGCAGTCCATCACTATTTATAAAATGGGTAGAGGAAATCCTGCTCCCTGATTGATTCTTACCTGTGCATTAGATCTGTCTAATGCACAGGTAAAAACAAGTACTCCAAAGTCAAGACCCAGTACAAGAAAAGCCGTTTGTGTCCTCTCTCCAGCTGCTCCAGTTAAGGCAGCTCATTGTACAGCCCAAAAAAGAAGTGTTGCAAAATGAATTAATACAAATTATACTGGACACATTTTTTAATAAACACTAGAACAAGGTTCTTTTTAACCTACAGAAATAAATAAATACAGTGTTTTTTAAATTTATTTTTTTGATGTACATCAATAAAAATTTGCTATAGTACAGTATTTGATAAAGTAATTATTGAAAACTTATAATCATCTTCTGAGCCTTATTTAAAACTACTGCATTATGCCTTGAATTTTTTTCACTAAAATTTACTATTTCCCACTATAACGAATCCTCAGTATAACAAACTTCCCGATTGGCTCTCAGGGGGGTTCGTTATAGCGAGGGACAACTGTACTTAGTTCCTTCCCCCTCACATGCTGAGCATTGTGCAGCACTGGCATCTACAACAGAGGTCTATATTCTGTCACATCCCTAAGGCTGGCAATGGCACAGCACTTGCATCATCCATTGAGGTCATCCCCCCTACCCAGTGCTGATCATGTTGCAGCACTGGTGTGGTGTACAGAGGTACTTAGTTCCTGTCCCCTCACACATGGTGCAGCACTACTACCGACAGCAGAGGTATATATTCTGCCCCCCATGCTGGTCATAGTGCATCACTGGCATCTACGGTCATGGTATATAGTCTTCTACCCTCCCAGTGCTGGTAATGGTGCAGCACTGGCAGCGTCAGTTGAGGTCTTTCATCCCAGGCCGATCCTGATAATGTTGCAGCACTAACACAAGAGATGTCATGTTTCAGCTACCATAAGAGGATGCCAGCTGGGATATACCATCTCTGGGAGGGTTGGGAGGGGGCACTTAATACTGTTGGTCACCAGCCCTTACCACAATGATAGGGGAGGGGTCACATACAGTATATACACATATGGCTTCACAAACAGTATATGTTGTTTAGTTTTTTTTTTACTTTTTTGACAGTGTTTAACAACTGTTCATAATTATGAACAATATAATATTTGTAATAATGAACTGGAAAAACAATAGTATAAAAGACTAAGCAGGAAGAAATCTCTTACCAGTCTGTGTTACCCATGTGACTGACACTAAGGCTAGCTTTTCGGTGGACGTCCTACTCAGTGACCGGCTGCTGCGGTATACAGGGTCAAAAATATATGGGTCAGCAGAATTGATCAATACTTCCTCTTGTGCACTATAATACTTGGATTCTGAGCTGGCCCAGTGGTGCTGAGGGTTGAGGTGCTGGATGCCACACGTTGCACCATGCCAGTGACCCGCGCTTGGGACCAAGCTCGGGTTGCCGAGGGTTGGCTGGGGAGGAGAGGATTGAGCATCTGGAGGACTGCTCTCCTCTCATAGGGAGGGTAGGTTGTTGGTCCCCGGCAACAGTGACTCCCAGTGGAGGCTGGGTGCCCTACAGTTGGGGCCACATCAGGAAGGGGTGGAGGTGACGGCAGACATCTGCGGGCTAGGTCCAGGAACATGCCTGTCTCATGCTGGACATCATTGTACATCTGCTTCTCCTGGGTTGTCACATTCACGGTCACAAAACAAGGAAAAGTCCCATCTCCCTAAGTAGATGATGACACTGGCCCCCCATGTCCACCACCAGATCCCACTCACCTGGTCCCTGATATCCTCTGATCCTCACCCTGCCTGCAGATAAACTGGATTTAAGGAGCACTGAAGTTCATGGTGGTGTCCCCACCCTAGGGGGGTGAAAGCCAGGGGGTTTCACTTCAGGTAGGTGTGAGGGGGGTTCGGAGCACCGAGGGGAACTCAGGATAGGGGGTTCTCAGGCTGGGCGGGATAAAGCCTGATGTCTGTGGGAGTCTCAGTGTATGGTGACTGGAGAGAAATAAAATAAAAAAAGAAAATACTTGGATTCTGGATCCTCACCAGTGCTACTACTCACACTGCTGCTCATATTTTAATGGAATGCTTGCTGTCAGCTTAAAAATTTACATAGCTCCTGACTCTATGTACTTAACAACAGTGGACCACACATGGAGATCAGGAGACTACATCACATGCTGTACTGTTTAGTCACTGACACTCTTGACACACAGTGTGGCTGATTCTGGGTTTTGTGCACAAATGTTTCTTTATTTTATGAAAACAACCTGCAACAAAAAAGAACCGACATTGTGATTCAGCTATTTTTTTTTTTTTTGAAATTCAAATTCTTTATTGATTTTTATCACAAAACAAATACCATAGGCTTGTATACAACAAACAGTCAACTTCGGATAAAATAAGACAACCTCCAAACCCCTTACTCTCCCCAGTGAACCTCCCCACTCCACCGGATCTCTCCCTCTTAACTCCCCACGCCCCAGAGTGTGCATTTCCTTGAGTTATAATGGCTCTACTTAAGGTTGTAAAAAATCAACTGGGGAGTCCATGAGAGATAGGTAGTTAATGCAGGTACAAAGTGTATAATTTGCTCCACTTTTTATCAAAAAGATGAAGTCTATTACCTGTACTTGCTATCAAACGCTCAATTCTGAGACAAACAGTGAGATCATTTATCCACTCAGTATATGATATTGACAACTGATCTAGCCAGTGTTTGAGTACCAGTTTCTTAACCACAATGGAGACCAAAGTCATATGGAATCTGCAATCTTTGACCTTTATGTCTTTATACATTCCCAGCAGGCAAACCTCTACTGTGAAAAGTTATTCGAGGCCTAACAGTGTGTCCAGTCTAGATTTGATAGCTTGCCATAAAGGCGCAACTTTTTCACAGTACCAGAAAATGTGTACCAGGTTCCCTTCCACCCTAGTGTAAGTAGAAGTAGGGAGATGTCCTATCTTAAATAATTTAGTGTATTTAAGGACTAGGAGACTAGCATAGATCAGGGAGATGCAGTGAGGTTTGTTAGAGAGGTTATGGATCTGGGTTAATAGTGTGTCCAGTTTGGATAATTGAGGAGCGGTACCAAACAATTGGCCTATTAAGTGTCTTAATTGGAAAACCTTGAAGATATGTATACAGGGTATATTGTATTTCTTCAGGATGTCGGAGGAGGAAAGAAGAGGAGTCTGAGAATATAGTTTGGCTATCTTTGTTTCCCTTAGTTGAGGTAGCCAGCCTGAAGTAATACAACTGCCTCCAATTTTAATATTGGGATTGGAGATGAGCGGTTGGGCCATATCTTCGGATGGAGAGATCTTGAAGAATGAACTACACTAGGAAAAAATCTTTAGCGAGGTACCTATCGCTGAAAAACACAACTGTGGTGGAAGTGATTTCCCTGCAGAGAAGAAAATAGTTGAAGCATTCAGGTTGTGCGAGCATAGAATCTGGTTTTCAGTCTGAAGCCAGGAAGGTGTATACCCTTCATTAGAAGTGATTAGTCACCTACCCATTCTTGACAGATGGCTGGTCCAGTAATAGAAGAGGAAGTTAGGTAGGCACAAACCGCCATATTCCTTAGGAAGGCTCAGCTTGTGAAATGAACATCTGGGATGCTTATTTAACCAGATGAAATGGGAAATATGCTTGGGGAAGCCAGATGTGTAACATATTCAAGGGGTAAAATAGTCTGGGAAGAATATTCATTTTGATAATATTTATTCTACCCCATAGGGACAATGGAAGAAACTCCCATCTGTGGAGATCTTGTTGAATAGAAGTCACCAGGTCTTCTAAGTTCAGTTTCTTGTACTTTAGGGAGTCTGTGGATAGAAAAATACCTAGGTATTTTTTTTTTGTATATTCTGTTTATACCCCCGTCATCCTCTGGAGCTGCCTCTCCTTCGGGCTGCCATGCCACTCAGACATCCCCCTACTATCTCCCCCCCAAGGCACTTTACCTCAGATCTGCAACCATCTTCGGGATAGCCGGGTGTAACCCCTATACTGGGTGGGTCCCTCTTTTCCAAGGGGGAAGGCACCAGCGGGGAAAAGACCAACACACTATTTTTCCTCAGTCCTGGGCACTGCTGAGGCTTTCTGTGGCTTCCTGGGAGTCTTCAGAGGTGTCAGGGGCTGGCAGCCGTCATCTGGCCAGTCCCCAGAGCAGTGTTTCCATTTTCTGGTGTTCCTCGTAATGCAATGCCTCTGCTGTGCTCCCGGTCTCCACTGGGGGCCATTGCAGAGTAACCAGGTGTCCCTAACCCACCCCAGGGGAGGAGAGCAGTTCTATGGATGCTCAATCCTACCCCTTCCCCTGCCGACCCCTGGTGCCCAAATCTGTTCTTGAACCCGGGTCACTGGCGCCTCAACCCTCTGCGCCACCGGGCGGGCCATACTTAAGTATTTAATAGAGTGTGGGGACCACTTCATGCCAAACCTTTCAAAGCAGAATCTATGAGTGAGATGATTAAGGGGAAATATTTCAGTTTTAGATTGGTTGAGCTTGTAGTTGGAGAACTGACTAAATTGCTCTATTGCCTGTAGGGTATTCTCTAAAGAAGAAACTGGTGATTCGAGATGAAGAAGAATGTCGTCTGCATAAACTGACAGTGATAAAGTATGACTAAGTACAATAATGCCCTTTATCAGTGGTGATGATTTAATACTGTGAAGAAGGGGTTCCAGATATAAATTGAAGAGAAAGGGTGAGAGTGGACAGCCTTGTCTAGTCCCCTTAAAAAGGGGGAAACGTGTAGAAAAAACTCCATTACAATAAATTGTGGCAGAGGGTGAAGAGTACATGGATTGGAGCCACTGGATAAAAAGAGGAGGGAAACCTATTTTCTTTAATGTTAACCAGAGGAACTCTAAGTCTACTCTATCGAATGCTTTTTCGGCATCTAGTGAGATTAGAGTCATGGTGAGTTTGGAGGACTGAGCAGTTTGGAAAATGTGGCTCAATTTCCTGAGGTGGTCCGCAGAGGAGTGACTGGATACAAAACCTACTTGTTCGGTGCTTAACAAGTGATTCCATACTTCTCTAATACGCCAGGAGAGAATTTTGGTTAGTATTTTGATGTCGTAATTCATAAGAGAGATTGGCCAATAGCTAGAGGGTTGAGATCGTGGTTTATCTGGCTTAAGGAGCAGAATTATTGTAGCCTCCAGTAGGGATGGGTCTAGAGAATCCACTGATAGTATATAGTTCTATAATCTGAGAAAGATTGGGGCTAAATCCGTAGAGAAGGCTTTATAAAAATTAGAGGGAAAGCCGTCCGGTCCCGGAGTTTTGTCTGGAACCAAGTCTTTGATTGCAGCTTCCACTTCAGTAAGAGTAAGGGGAGCAAACAGGGAGGAGCACTGTTGCTCTGAGAGAGAGGGTAGCTTTAAGGACTCCAGGTAGGCCTCAGTATCCAAAATGGTTGGCGTGTGAGACCTTTTACCGTATAGAGAATGGTAGAACTGTTCAAAAACTTCAGTAATATCTCTAGGGGAGGTTTTGGTGGTACCGTCTTGTGCTATGATGGGAAGAAATTAGCAGAGAATACTCTAACTTGTGTAATCTTAAGGCTAGAAGCCTGCCTGCCTTCTCCCCTTGATTGGTGTATCGAGATTTAGTTTTGAAAAGAGCATATTCCTCTTTTTCCCGAATCAAGTCTGCATATTTATTCCTGAGGGATATTAAGGCTTCTAGAGAGTCAGGGGGATTAGACGAGGAGAGAGAGAGAGAGAGTTCGGCCGACCTTATTTGGGCTAGAAGAGAGATGGCCTCCTTCTCCCTACTTTTTTTCTGCTATGAAGCTACCTTGATAAATTCCCCCCTAAGATAACATTTTAGGGCACCCCATAACATATCCTCCTTTTGAACTGAACCTCGATTAGTTTCCATAAAAGATTGGATCAGGGATTGTATTTTAGTGATTATTGAGTTGTCCTTTAACAGCTGGGTGTTTAGTTTCCAGATTGTGTCCCTCTGATTGAGGGGACTCAATGTTAATAGTGTCCATGCTACTGAGTGATCAGAAAGAACTATTGGTTCCAGACCTGTTTGACATACACCTTTCACAAGTGGGAGGCTAAGTAAAATATAGTCCAGCCTGGACCATGATTGGTGTATTGGGGAAAAGAATGAGAAAAGCTTATGGGAAGGATTAAAAATTTGCCACAGATCACAGAGACCCAGAAGATCTGTGAAATTGTTTAGTGCCCTTTGAGATGCCAAACAGGGCTTTAAATTTGAATAAGATCTGTCCAGATCTTGTGTGGGAGGGATATTCCAGTCCCCCCCCCAAAATCAGAGGTGTGGGCAAAAGTGGAGCAATCATGTTGGCCAGAGTCATAAGGAATTCAGGGTCCCCTCCTACCGGACCATAGATCGAACCCAAGATAGTATCTTTGCCCATTAACAGACCTTTAGCCAGTATAAATCTGCCATTGGGATCTGAGATAAAGTGTTCTAGTTGGAAGGAAATAGTATGTTTGATCAGGATTGCCACCCCTCTACTCGACGTGGAGTTACCGACTGAAAAGACTTGTGAGATTCCTTGCCTGCGCAACCATAGGGCTTCGGTCTCCAGGAGGTTGGTTTCCTGCAGCAAGATAATCCCTGCGTTAAGTAGAGCACAGTGTTTTAACATCTGAAGCCTTTTCACTTGATCTCTGACTCCCCTTACATTCCACGTTATTATTTTAACCGATACCATCGCCATTTATAGTACCTAGGACAAGTTTATATTTATATAAACCCTACAGCACACTCCATCCTCCTGCTCTTCCCCCAAAACAATCCCCACTCTCCGAGTTCCATAGTTTAAGATCGCCTTAATGATCCTGATATGTGTCCCCCCCCCCTTAGCCCACGTAGGAACCCCTTATTCTGTAAACCTACTTTGGAGAAAGTATTTGACCTTTTAAGTGAAATCAGAATAGACATCCTGTACACCTCCCACCCAACCTCCCACCCCAGGAACTATATACAAAGACCATGCTTCAAGCTCATTTTCCATAATGGAGTCAGGTGTATTATCCCCTCCAGCTCCTGACTGCCTCCCATATGTTACCAAATCTTTAGTGTTATAAAGATTAGAAATTACCCCAGAGAATAAATTTACCCCAGTAATTAACCAAAATACTGTAATCCCGAACATGTATACCCAAGGGTGCATTGGGGAGCTGGACCCCCTCCCCCTTAGCTGAAACGCTATGCAGCTTCAAGGAGTGTCTATATGCTTGGGTCTCCCCTCCCCACCATCCACAAACACTCAATTGCAGTGGAATAATTAAAAGAATCCTGTGGACAAAAGGCTCCACAAACCAAATTATACTCAGCACAATTTGAATAGTACTCTGGAGGGCTGCATGAAGCTCCATTCTGTGTGACCGTGTCTTACTTGGTACCTCCAGCACTAGTATGATAGTTGGGTGAGTCAGGCCCCCCCATCCATCGTAATTTATTAGGATATAGCCTTCTCTCCCTTCCCCATCCCATGTTTAGCGATAAACCTAATACAGTAAACAGAACCATTCTATCTGCTATCTACTAAACAGTAACACTATAATTGGCAGCACAGAGTACTGGCAAGACAAGCATGAAAATGTTTTATTTACAGTTCAAAAGAGTGACTGTCCAGGAGGGTTTGTTGTCTATCCGTAGGACGCTGAGGCTTCAGGGGGAAGAGTAGAAGAACCGTACCCGGCAGTGGTCCGGTGTCTGGTGTGGAAACCTGACAGACGGAACTCCACCCTGTACCTTAGGTTCCCACTTCTCAGGAGTCACAACAGCTCGCAAACCCCACCTCGCGGTTGTGTCCCTGTGTTGCCACATTAAGAAAATTAACGGCCTACCCAGTCCAGAACCAGGAAACCTTATTCAGGTACAGAACAATAACTTTTTTTAAACATTTGGTAACTCTGTTATTCATCAACCAAGGAGGCAACCATCCAATGGTAGCTTCCAGTAAACTTTTAACAAAGTAGAATTAGCCATTCTTGAAGAGCTCCGGTAATTTGGTTGCCAGATCAGATGCTGCTTGCACAGGAGATTAAAAGAAAAGCCAGTTACCATTAATGGAGACTTGCAGTTTAGCCAGGTAGATCATCTTAAATGAGATGCCAGCTGCTATTATTTTGTTAACTATTGGATGGATTGCTGTTCACTTTTGCCTGATTTCAAAAGGCAGGTCTTGGGTTATTCTCAGCCGAGCACCCTCCCAGGTAATAGATTGCAACTCTTGAGCTTTGGTTATGACATGTTGTTTTTCGACATAACTTAGAAACTTAAGAATTATCGGACGGGGTGTTGCACCTGGTTGCGGTCTAGGCCTAAGTGACCTGTGCGCCCTCTTGATGTGGTAATTAGCGCTAAGCGGGGATGGCCCCACGATCTTCAGGAGTAGCCTTTGAACAAATGCCATCATGTTAGTGCCTTCTTCTGTTTCCGGCAGCCCAAGAATCAGAATGTTATTCCTGCGGCTTATCCCCTCTAAATCTTCTGTTTTTAGTTGTAGCCACTGTACCTGTTGTCTGAGTTGCACAATCTCAGGGTCCAGTCGTTCTTTCCATCTTTCTATGGAGGCGGTACGGGTCTCCGAGTCCCCCATGCATTTAGTGAGATCGGCCATATCTTCTCTGATAGACTTAATTTCTGATGAGATTTCTAACAGTCTCACGAAAGGGGAGAAGCTCCTGAAGAAAGCGATCCTCCGTAAGGGGATTCATTTGGGTGGTCACTGTGGTGTTCTTGCCTGGTTGCCCGCTTTGGGCCTTCCTTTCTTTTGGCATTTTCTCCGGTGAGGGAGGAGGTGTATGCCTCAGCTGGGCCTGCCTCATTTCAGCTTCCATCGTGGAGCAATAAACTCCAATGGCGATGCAGATTTCATCCAGATCAAGTGCTGAAGTCAGGATTTTCTTATTAGCTGAGTATTAGGAGCCAAAAATGAGATTTAAGTTGTATTTTAGCTAGTGATGGCAGGGTTAGAGCAGGAGCCCAGAGTCAGTGCTGCTGCCAGGTCGTCTGCATCATGTGGCTCCGCCGTGATTCAGCTAGTTAGTCGATAAGACATCAGGAACTGCATTTAAGGTAGGATTACAAGAGCCCTTCTTTAGGGCAGTATCTTTAGGAGTGGGTCATATATAACAAGACACAACCAATCTGCAATCAATAATGTGACTAAGTCCCACCTCCAGTTATCAACAAACTGAGGCACCAGGCCAGACAATTATCACCCCTCCCCCAGCTACATGGCAAGACGTAGGTTATATGATATGGCTCCTAAATGTGGACTACTGTTTATTTTTTTATTTATTTATAATTACTAGGAGAATACACCTTTGAGCTACAAGCTCACTTACAAAGGTTCCGTGTCAATACAGAATACAGAAAAGACATTTACATGGGATACATAGTCAAGTTTGAAATAACAGCAATAATAGCTAGGCAATATACAGTACCTATAGGGACCAATGTCATTGAGCAAGTGAGTTAAATAGCAATTTCAAATACACAGAGGAACAAGGGAGAGTAGAGGAAAGGGAGCGATAGGAGATGGAAATGAGGGAGGAAGAGGAGGAGGAAAAGGGAGGGAAGCAGCCAGAGAGGCTTTGTCTAGGGGAAGGGTAGTGGTGGGGGGAGGGAGATTATGAGCTTAGCCCACAGTCACACTTAGAGTTGCAGGATGTCAGGTGGGCCTTCAACAAGAATTTGAAGTGGCCAATTTTTGTGCAGGATAGGAAGTCTGTGCTGAGAGAGTTAAGTCAGCTAGGAGCCCTATATGTGAAGGAACACTGTCCTTGAGTTGAATGGTGGAAAGGTACATTTAGCATCTGACAACTGACATTTCTGGTGTTCCTTGAATTTAAGTTGGGGTGCAGGAGTCCTTTAACCCCCGGGGAGATAAAGCCTTGGGTAGCCTTTTTAGCAAGGAGGCAGACTTGATATTGAACCCTATTATCTAAGTTGAGCCATCCAACGTGGGAGTAAAGCTCACATGTGTGGGTCTGGTGTTGAGCCTGCAAGATCAGCCTACAGGCCCTGTTGAGGGCAACCTTGATTCTGTTTAGGGCTGAATCAGTCACTGCACTATAAACCACTAACCCGTAGTCGATAATTGATATGACAGAGCCGGTCACTGCTAGTTTGAGTGCCTCATCAGTGAAACAATGCCTATACTTATAGAGCAGGTCAGTTCTGGAGTTGACAGTCTTTGCAACTATTTCAATGTGGTGTGAGAAGGAAAGGGCGCTGTCAAGGGTGACCCCGAGATATTTGAAGGATTGGACCATTTCCAGTGTTTCACTATGGGTGTTGCAGATTTGTAGTTGATAGGTTTAGTGCCGGGTTTGGGGTGATGCAAAAAGCATGGATTTGGTCTTCTTATAGTTGAGAAGAAGTCTGTGGTTCAGGAACCAAGTTTCCACAGCAGAGAAGCAGGACTGCAATTGCTCTTCAACTGCAGTTGGGTTGGCCTGACTGGTGAACAGCACCGCTTCGTCAATGAACAGGAAAACTTGGCCTGGGTAAGCCTGGGGGAGGTTATTTAGAAATAGGCTGAACAGTAAAGGGCCCAAGATAGAGCCTTGTGGAACCCCCATAGTGACCGGACTGGTTTCAAATCCATCCTTCAGTCAGTAATGAGATGAAAGTAACATATATTGTTAGGATATAGTCCTGATATTATTTCACTTGCAATGTTGCTTATATATATTGGTTTGCTGTGTTTGCATTATACTCACTACTGTCACTTTAAATCATTGCTATATAAGTGAGACTCCACTAGTGATCAATATACCCTCGATATAGTCCAGTGCTACTGGGCGAAATGTTGGGTTCAGTCATGGAGGCATGTGTGCCCATATTGTACTGAATAAACTACATGTTTATTCTGCATTATCAAAAAAATATTTCAGGTTTGTGTTTGTGATCCAACTTTATATGTCCGAGGAACTGCTACTGCATTGCTGTGAGCATCATCTGCCCGATTCTCAAAAGGGACTAGGATTGACGCAAGGTGCAGCAAACAGCAGCTTACAATGAAGCCCGGTAGCCAGGGACGCTGCACCATATTTTGGTACAGGAGGGGTCTTGACTCCTAAGTCCCCACACTTGTAGCAACCCCTCTCATGCAGCAAACACCCAGTGCATTGGAAGGGTCAGACACAGGCCACCTACAGCAAACACAAGCAGTCTCCCCATCCCCGATCCCCACATACGTTAAATAAACCCCTTCCCTGGTGGTCTGGTGTCCTCTCACTCCCTGAACCCTAATGCTGGCTGAATGCCTTCCCCCGATCTCCGCTGCTGCCATAATCCTGAATTAATATAATGCCCCCTCCTCACTTCCCGATACTGCCCCTATTGATAGTTAATAACATATCCCCTCTCGTGGTGGTATAGTGGCCCCCCACCCAAACAGGTAGTGCCCACCACCTGGTTCCCCCATCCCGTAACAGAGCTGGTGCTGACACAGCCTTCCTCTCAGCTCTGCAACTGGCTCCAACTTAACTGTCCTTGAGTGCTGTACTCTATAGTGTACACGTGCTTTGCGAACAGTATACAGTATAGCACTCAATGGCAGTTCAGTCAGCACTGGCTGTGGAGAATCAAGTAGGGCTGTGCTGATGCCTGCTTTGTTATGAGACTTGTAGGGGGAGCAGAGTGGTGAGGCACTGCCTGCTTGGGGGCCACTATGCCACCATGAGGAGGGGTCGTGTACGACACATTAGAGGGCGGCATCAGGGATCGGGAGGGAGCCATTATATTACTTAAAGATTATGGCAGCATCAGGGATCAGGAAGGGGCCACCATACCACCACAAGAGGGGATATGTTATTGACTATTCCTAGGGGCAGCATCGGGGATCAGGGAGGGGGGTATTGTATTAATTAAAGGTTATGGCAGCACTGGAGATTGGTGATGGGGCCACTATACCACCAGGTATTATAACATATTAATTCATGGGGGATTGGGGATTGAACATCCACTATACCACCAGGGATATTTATGTTTATACCGGGCAATTAGAGGCACAGGTGGTATTCATAGTTATATGGGTGATCGTGGCTTGGGGGGGGCACTAGACTACCAGGGTGATGTTACTTTTCATATTGGGGGATTGGGCTGGGGCAGGGGATCACGGCACATTGCCGCAATGTGCATAACTCACCCGGAGGGCAGATTTCTAAATACCCTTAGACCAGACCTGTCTGGTATAAGGGTACTTAGATATCCACCTTCTGGGTGAGTTTTGTGGTTTCAGGTGCTTTGGCAGCCTGTGTCTGCCACAAGCCCTTAGCATGTTGCCACAACCCATTTCATGGTGCACAGGTGGCACAAGCACCATTTGGTGCAGGCAGTCTGCGGTGGATGTAGGCTGCCTTTGTGAATCACTCCCGAAGCATCGACCAATCATTGGGACACAAGCCTCTTGCGCTGCGCAGGGAACTTTGAGAATAAGGCCCCATGAGTTTAGAGTGTCCCTTTCTGTTCAAGAGACCAGAGTATATCCAAATGGCTAAACACCATGTGATCGTGGAGAAACAAACCTCACTGAGGCAGCCAGCCTATAGAGTCCGAGAGGGTTCAAATACTATAAAAAGATAACAAAAAGAGAGGTGTTTAAGGCCTTGTAACAAAGAGTAAAAGGTGCTAAACCCAAATTAAGAGACAGCTAGCAGGCAGTAACTGATAGCATACAGGAAAAGTGTATTTTGGATGCACCAGAGAGATGCTATTTCTGTAATGGGGGTGACAAAATCTTCCCGAGATGCACACAAAATTATTTCTTAATGTATTCCTAAAATACTTGCTTCTGTGTACCAAACAGCTGCTTGCAAAGGCCTAAATTGTAAAAAGGGTCCTGTAACAGAAGTGGGCATTTAACTTCACTCATGCTGAATAAGGTAATTAATGTCTGATGGGGGAACTACTGAGTTACTACTCTCAGACAAATTACATTACAGAGTGATGTATCCCCCTGTTTGCATATGAATGGGCAGCTTAACATGTTTACCTCATGGAGAAGTAACTCCAGATCCAGTCAAAATGGGCTGGGTTTAATGGAACCAATCGGATATCATGAAAAAAAAAAAGTTAAGCTAGTTGACAGTGGTGATATCATATCCAAACTCTGTATCACTGTAGGAACTCAAAGCATGCTTTAACTAGTGTGCATAGGCAAGGGACATGCCTTTTTCTCTTCTCTGTACTTGGAGTATCACGCATCCCACAGAGAAAGCTGTGGGCATTAGAGAGAGCCCTTTCCCACTCTGCTGACTAGTCACTTCAGCAATTGAATCTTGTGTGGGAGTTCTTGTCTAAGAAAGCCTGGGAGGTAGAACAGAATTTACACTAGTTCAGATTGCACTTTTTTCTACTTGGAATTCTTTCACAAAAAAAACTTGCCATGTTCTATAATTCCCCATTTGTTATCTCTGTATCTTGAAAACTGTGAATATTACATATTTTATAGTCAACATAACTGTGTAAAAGTGTAAAAAAGACATGGGTAATTTATTTCTCTGTCACACTCTTTGTTCCATCTCTGAGAGCATGGACCAAAGTTAAAGAGAGACTGCTTCTACTACAGGAGTCCTTGAAAGTGAACTGGTATTCCTACAGCATGATGTCTGTGGACCTGACACTGTGTGAGCAAGGACCTTAAGTGGGATGAGACAGGAAAAACCCTGAAGTGAAATTCAAAGCAGGCTGGTGGCACCATCAGTGAAGTGTGCTAAGCCAGTTGTCAGCCAGGAGCACAATGACACACACAAAAAGAATATCGAAAATGTATGCACTTTACTTAAAGGTATATGAGTTTACTATAGATCATAGAAATCTGATGGCGGAAAAGGACCTTTCCAGCTCATCTAATCTGCCCAACCTTCCCCTTTCACATCCCCCCTCCCCTCCTGCCCCACCCTCCCTGAATACTCAGTCCCATATGCCTGTCCCATGTCCTCTTAAATTCCTCCACCATCTTAGTCCCCACCACTCCATCTGGCAGTCTGCTCCAGGGCTCCACCACCCCCTCTGTGAAGAATCACCCCCTCACATTGCCCCTGAACCTATTTCCTTGCAATCTGAGGCTGTGCCCTCTAGTTTTGGCTCCCTCCTTTCTTCCACTTCAGCAGACCCCCTTCACCTACTTTATTGAGCCCCTTTACATATTTAAAGGTTTCAATCATGTCCCCCCTTTCCTTCCTTGTTTCCAGCATGTACAGATTCAGCTCCTTACACCTCTGCTCGTATGTCTTCCCCTGCATACCCTGCACCATCTTTGTTGCCCTTCTCTGAACCTCTCCAATGCATCTATATCCTTGCAGAGGTGTGGTCTCCAGAACTGAACCCCGTACTCTAACTGTGGCCTCACCATGGCTTTGTAGAAGGGCATTATTACCTCTCTCCTTCTGCGAGTAATGCCCCTACCTAGGCATGCCAGCATTCCACTGGCCCTTCCTGCCACCCTACTACATTGGAAGCCTACCTTAAGGTTTGAAGAGACTATGATCCCCAGATCCCTTTCCTGTTCTGATTCTTTGATTTCCTCCACCCCCCCAGTGTGTACCCTGCGTATGTGTTTTTCCTCCCATGGCGCATCACAGCGCACCTCTTGGCATTAAATTTCAGCTGACATTTCCCGGCCCACTCCTTGAGCATCTTGAGGTCCCTCCTCATGTCTTCCACCCCCTCTGGGGTGTCCACCCTACTGCAGATTTTTGTATCATCAGCAAATAGGCATGCCCTCCCTCTCAAACCCTCCACAATATAACTGATGTAGATGTTGAAGAGGAGCGGACCCAAAACTGACCCCTGTGGTACTCCACTCCTTACCCTTGTCATCTTGAAGTGCACCCCATTAAGCATTACCCTCTGAGTTCTTCCTCCTAGCCAAGCTAGATTTAAAAACATAATACATATGATAATTACTGGAGCAGACAAGGTAATGACTGTAAGTTATGAAACAGAACGTTTTAGAGTGGGCAATAGCACTTGCAAAAAAAACCAGAGATAACATCAATAGAGTTAATGACCCAATAACAGATAGAAATAGAGAATCACAAGTCTTAATGTTTTTTTAAGCAGTCTTTGTTCTCATGGATTAACATTCAATGGTACAATTACTCAGCACTGAAGGATGTTATGTGCATCTGCCCACACCCACTGTAAATGGCTTTATTTGTCACATACTATAGTTGCTCATATGTAACACTGCTTCCCCATTTTAATTGTAGAAGAATCTTATATTCTTGTAATTACCCATTATGTATGCTCCTCTATTTGATGGATGCACTTCCAGCCCTTGCTGGAACTCAAATCTGTGACCCTAAATATACCAAAGGAAGCAGCACATTAATCAAAAGGGAAATTCCACAGTCATCATGGTCATTCTTCTACATCTGATTAAGATTCACAAAGACTCATCATTTGATTTCCATGTCTTCTACTTTTTCTGTGATTCAACTAAGGATTAATTCACAGCTCCACAGAAGCTTTTCTGCCCATGTTCCTCTCCCTGGCAATTTCAAACTAGAAAAAGTTGTTCTGCAACAAACTCATGGAGGCTCATGGAGACAACAGCCCTTATGCTTAACCTGAGCATGTTTCTGCTGTATTTGCCTGATTTCACATGCTGCAGTAAGGTCAAATGTAATCAGAGACAAGTGGGTACAAACCTAAGAACAATTCTGCTTGGCTTTCTCCAATAGTGTAATGTGAAATATTTTGACAACTATAGTAAATAAGAAATTCAGTATACCACACTGCGATGTCACAGAGCCTCGGGTCTTGTTTAAAGTCCATTTAAAATGTTGTACTGTGCCAGTCTTTCAATAGCACTATAAGATGCAGGATGGAACAAAGGTCTTTCAGTGTGCTTAGCTAAATTTAACTGCAAAAATATTTTAAACTCACTATAGGCAAACTGAAAGAGGCCAGAACAATGGTAAGAAAAAATAATGTTGAGACAGGGCTGAGAATAGCTGAGGGGGTTAAAGATAATAGAAAAACTTCTTTAGGTACATTAGGGTAAAAAAGGAACTCTAAGGAGGGAATTATCAGATTAAAAAGGAAGAAACATGGAGGGAGGAGGATGGAGAAAAGGCAATTTACTGAATCACTATTGTTCACTATCCGCTGTGGAAGTGTGCCACTACCGTAGTGCACAGAAAAGGAAAACGGGGGGATGGGGGGGTTGACAGGACAGAAGTTAGGGCCAGTCTCAGAAGAAAGGGTACTCAAGGGCCTCAAAACTCTGAAGTTGGACAAAGCACCATGTCCTGACAGTTTTCACTCTAGAGTGCTGAATGAGGTAGAGAAGACATTAACACTACCATTGAAAAATCTGTTTAATTGTTCCCTGGAGATAGAGGTTGTTGCAGCCAACTGGAGAGTAGCTACTGTGCTGCTTCACAAAAGTATGGACTGAGATGATTGAGGAAAATACAGACTGGTCAGTCTAACCTTGACTGGAAATCCTCATTCATCAAACTGTGGAATTCTTTGAAACACATGTGTTGCAGGGAGGAGACACCATGTGTGTATGGCAGGGAGAGCTTGTCAAACTCACCTGACTTGATTTCTTTGATTGGGTCACAAAGGCAGTGGACAGGGGTTATGCAGTGGCTGTATTGTGCCTCAGCTTTAGCAATGCCTTTGATTCCATTCCACCCAGAAGACTAATAAGAAATCTGGGTGAGCTGGGGGTACGGGACAAACTTATCAGGTGAAGAGAGAACTGGCTGTGGGGGCAGGATACAGAGGGTAATCATTAATGTTGCACATTCATAGTCCATTGAGACAAAATGTACATGTACATCCTCTGGCACTCAGAACGCCAGAATTGCCATTTCTGAAGGAGTCCTTGAATGGGACGGAGTGAGGCGAAGTGTGGGGCAGTTAAAACTTTTAAATTATTTTATCTTTCTCTGCCCATATTTTAAGTCTGCAATACACTCCATCTTGTTTAAAGACGTGATTGAGTATGTAGCTCTCTCGAGTCTAAACCACAGAAAGTAACAAGGTGATGGGATATTTTATGATTCCATCTTCTTTTATCACAGTAAAGTGGATTTGAATTTAGCTAAAAGGTATTTGCCTAAAACACACTCCAGTTGTGTTAGGATGGTGTTTCAAGCAGAAACAGTAAGTTTCATTTTCTTTCTGAAATTCACTTCAGAAATGGGAAATTACGTGTATATGAATATGCATTAGTGGACTAAATACTTCTACAGGTTAGAAATCTGATACCGTTGTAACACCAAATAACTATTGAGTTATATCTTGAACTATTTAGTTGTTTTGCTTAAATTTAATTAATTATTTGGAAATTTATATATAAGATATAAGATACAAGGCTCTACTCGGAATATGCACCTAGAATTCAGTAGAGGTTAAAACATTTGGCCAAAATTATTTTATTTTTATTTTTAAAGTGTCAATCTTCAATGGCCCCCAAAACTTTTGTGCCTGAAGAATTAAGTTTGGAACTGTTTGGCCAGGAAGAGAAGTGAATAAAGAAGACAGTGGCCTAGGCAGATAATTTATTGCAGCTCTCCTTTCTTTGGGTGGTACATGGGAGACGCTCATAAAGAAGATGCAGATGGACATTCATTTAATTCAGTGACTGATTCATATCATAGACTGCATCTATTTGCCTTCAAGGAGAACTTTAAATGAAAGTCAGTTTTATCACCCAAGAAACAACAGAAGAACCGAGTGAACCTTTTAACCTTATTGCTGGCAGGACAGATACCAGGATTCATTTAGGAGCTCCATGAACTTTACAATCTAAGCCTGATACAAGGATACCAGCAAAAGATGTATAAAACACAGTTTCCTTGTTTAAAAATCTGTGTTTTCTGATTGTGCATCGGAAACATATAGACATTTTTAGGAAAAGATCTATGTGCTGGTAATCCAAGACTAAATTCCAACTTACTTACATTTCTTTCATTCTATTTGTTCTATGTACAGTAAATAGCCAAAGGGTTATTTTGAGCTAAAAGAAGTAAACTATCAAGGTTAAATTCAAAGTAATTGTATTCTAAAGTGTAAACGGAGGACAAAAGAGTACAAATTAATTATCTACTAGAGTTTAAGAGATTACAAACTGGTGGCCATTACGAACTGGGGCCCAATACTAAGTTAACACTACATATTACAAAACCTAGTAAATTCAGTAAAATGGTAAATATAAGATTACATAGAGAATAAAGTATGGGGAAGTGTGTGATATGAGAATTTAATGTACTCCTGAGGTGTGGGATGCTACATAAACCCCAAGGGCGAAGCCCGAGGGGTTTATTTAAGCATCTCACGACGATGTACAGTAAATTTGAGTTCCTACTCCTCATATTTTTTTATAATACCTGGCGAGCATTTTTTCCCCAGCTTGACTTTTGTGGTGATTCTGTCTGTTAGTGGCACAGACACACATGTGCGCATGAGCACTCACACGCACACACAGTCTCCCTCTCCCTCCTTTGGAATTAGCAGTTTCATTTAATTTTTTAAACTCACTGTTCAAATTGCGATCATGGTTATAAGTGCTGCATGCGGTCAGCCACTGTCCCATTCCTCACACTATCATGATCGCGCAGAGGTATCACCCACTGACGTTGAACAGCAGGATCAATAAGAGGTTTTTTTTTAGTTTGAAAGTATGATTTATCAGTTACATAGAAAAAAATGAAACTCTTGAAGACATGAGTGTTGCGGCGGCTCCTCCCTAACAGACTAATGAAGCTGCTATGTTAAAGGACGTATTCCGCCCGACCACACTGGAAATAAGAGCCAATTAGGTCGTGCTCTCAGTTTTGATTGGCAGAGCACATGAATGTCACAACAACCAGCTGGTTGTTATGGAAAATATCAACCTGCTCAGCACATAGAAAAAAATGCTCGCCAGTTATTATAAAGGAATAATTAAGGCACTTGCTCAGTATTACTGAGTGAGTCAATGCTGGAAATGGGGGAAAAACATTCAAATACAACTAAAAAGACAAAGATAACAGAGCACTTGACACATTTTAACTTAATAGAAACATATAAAATCTCAATTCCTAAAATTCGAACCAGGAATTCACTATGAACATTAATTTTAAATGCAACTGTTGATTCTAGTCTAGAACGATCCCCAAACCTTAACTTAAGCTATTCAAATTCTGCAGAAGATAGTACAAATAATGAAGATGTAGTTACTGTAAATCCAAGGAAATAATTGCCATAGAAATAACTGCACAAGATTTTCAATTAGAAAGTAGCTTTCTTTCCTTGTCAAAGGAAAATAGAGATGGGAAATTTTCTGGTAGTCCTAAAATTAGTGACCATAATACTAGTCCTAACATACCAAATAGAGATATCCTGTTGGTATCTGGGCTGGAGATCACAAATCTAACAGCAGAACTTGATAAAACTATTAAAGGCATTAAACAACTGGTCTCACGGTATGAAAGTTCATCGCCTTACAGTGTTTTGTCACCTTGTGTAAGAGAGGTGGGGAATTTAAGACAAGAAGCCCAAATAGAAGATCTAGAGACTTGTGGGGAACAACCTCAGTATATACCTTACTGCCTCAGTGAAGATTCGGTAACCCATTTGGATAACTGTATGGCAAATCTCATTCCGACGAAACAGATGGTCATTCTCAAAATTGAGCTACAGACTGCCAGATGTGACATAGCAATAAATGCTGCCAAACTTGACAATGTAAGTAAGACATTAGAATCTATTTTTCCTATGGAAGAAAATGACTTTATTCCATCAAACAGTACATTGAACCACCCAAGTCCCCTGAGACCAGATTTTTCTATAATCAACATTCCAGATACCCCTAAGGGGAAAAGAAAGAAGAAAATCCCAAAAAAGCAGGACTACTGGTTCTCAGAAGAAGCAAGGTGCAGGAAAAAGATAATAAAGAGACACAGAGAAATAAAACACAACTAAGAATAAAGGGACAAAATAATACAAGGGTGGAAAGCCAAAACTATAGCTTGGAAAATGAGGTGATAAAAAACAAATGGACCAAAGGTACTGACTGTGCTGACATGCTACTACAAAAGCATGGGGAAAATATTGAAATAGATGAGCAACTACATAAACTGGAACAAGAAATACAAGCATTAAGTAAACAATGTCATCACAGGGAGGAGTGAGAAAGAAAGAGTAGTGAAAGAATAACGAACAAGGGGGATTTAAGTACCAAATGTGTTGAAACCAAGAACAAATAAGTCCAAAATGCTACAAAAGATCAAAATTACACAGTTACTGGAGCATCAATTAATAATACACAGGTATTCCAGCAGACAAACTGTTCAAAAAAGTTAGCATTTGTTCTGCGTTTTACTGCTGAGGGAGGTTGGCCACCCTTGTCCAATGCGGAACTTAAAACATTTATAGTAGAAAATGTGCTAACAAAAATAGACCTTGATATACAAAAAAATGACATAGCTGAAGTCAAGAGAAGCAATGAGGGATGTATAAATACATTGGAAGTGTATTTTGAGTCACCCATAAATTGCTAACTATGTCTGGTATAACGGGGAATTACAGTATTATTAAACAAGGTAATAAATGTGTCCTATCCGAATAGAATAGTATTTAACAGATTGCAAGAAAACTGTAAATTAATTGATGCCCCAGTAACCTTAAGTTTGTTCTGAATGAACACAATGTTTATAGAAAATGACTACAAACTGATGGGCGCAGGTTCCATGTCAATTTGGTGAAGACAACTACGGCGATGGCAAAATCAGCAACTGGCAATACGGTGACCAGAATGTATGGCGAATACAGTTATGGTGACATTTGCTTTCTGTGGGGGGTTTGCCCCCCACCAGTGGTGGAGCTGGGGGGGGCTGGGGGCCAGTCACCCCTCCTGGCTGCCCCAATGTGAGTAGTGGTGCCCCACCAACATCTTTATTCACTGTTTAGTGCCCATTGTGGAGCCCATTATTGACTGAATGGCCCCCCCCCCGGCTCCCAAACGCTCCCAAACCTGGCTCTGCCACTGCCCTCCACACACCCCTTACTTAGATATCTAACTTCAAGGTCATAGCACCTTGGGGAAGGGAGGAAAGCAAATGTTGTCATAACTTAGTTTGCCATACATTCCAGTTGCTGTATTGCCAGTCACTGATTTGTCGTCACCTTAATTGTCTTCACCAATATTTCTTTGCCATATTGACGTGCTACTATAGGCCTTATTGTATAATCTATTCTTAAAGTTACTAAAAGTAAAACCGGGGAAACACAGGATTATGAAAGTATGCAGAAAAGAAAATGTTATCACAAAATGACTTTCTAGTTAAAAAACAGGAATTAGCAGAACAACTGCTCCAAAACAGTACAGCACAGGATATACTTGAACTCTATCTAGTTAATTTAGGTACAACAGATTCCCTGAAACAGGTTATGGCAGCAGAGGAAGATTATGGAGGGGAGTATATTGAGCACAGTGAAGCACTATAGTTTGTAAAAAATGCTGGCACAGTGGTTAGTAATCACAGATGATTTGTAGAGAAAAATCCTATTTGTCTTGGGTCTCCCATGGTAAGACGTGAAGAGACTGAACAAGGTTTAAAATTAAAATCCTGGAATGTAGCTGGACTAGAGAATAAATTTAAGGATAGTAACTGGATAGATCTATTACAAAGGGGATTATATACTCTGCCTCCAAGAAACCTGGCATGAATGTGAGGATTCCATTCAGTTAAATGGTTATGAAGTATTCCATTATATGGCAACTAGAGCACACAAAGAGGAGTGACCATCAGGTGGTCTGGCATCTTACTTCTAGCTAGGAAGTTTTGATACCATACAAAATATAAATAGAGGGAAATATTTTCTTACCTCACAAATTTCCACTTCCCAGGATGACTTTATTTTAATAAACTGCTACATTCCACCTATGAGTTCAAAATATTGCCAAGCAGACATATGGAAACAACTAGATGAGCTCTTATTAGACTTACATATGAAATATCCACACATGGAGGTCTTACTGGTGGGAGGTCTAAATGCCAGAATTGACTCATTTGATGGATTAGGGCTAGGGGGTGTAGGGGGCAAAGGCCCCCACATTGGGGGGTGCAGGGAGTGTAGCCCCTGCAAAAACAAAGATAGTGGTATTACTTCCAATGATGTATGCTGTTTCTCTTGCAGTCAGCATTTTGTTCTGATCTTATTTCAGTGCATGCGGTTTTGTCTGCAGCATTGTTCTTTTGTGTGGTTCCGGCTAAGACATTATGACTCTGTGCCACTGCTCCTTTGTTAGAGCAACAAGAATGTCATTAATAGATTTTGCACTATGGTGAAGCTCCCTTAAAAATCTGTATTTCTTACAAATTCTTTCAAAAGCAGTAAGCAGGGCCAGCCCAGTGGCGCTGAGGGTTGAGGCACTGGATGCCACACCTCTCACCACACCGATGACCTGGATTTGGGAGCAGACTCAGGCCGCCGGGGATTGGCAAGGGAGGAGTAGGATCAAGCATCCTATGGACTGCTCTTTCCTGGGGAGTGTGGGTGGTGCATGTCACAGTTCCGGCAGCTCCCAGTGGAGACTGGAAGTAATGCAGCTTGCAGCAGCACATACTCAGAGTAGGGGGGTGTCAGTGGATGTCCTGCACACAGATGCAGGAGTGCGCCCGTCATGGGCTGGACATCATTGCGTGTTTGCATCCCCGGGAACACCAGAAAAGAGCAAATACCCTGGCATCCGGGAATGCGAAGGCAGGACACATGGGACAGCACCCACACCCACCACCAGACCCATCCAGCCAACCTCCAGCTCTCATCCTCACTCCAGTTGCCCACTAGATTATAGATAGAGTGCCGGAGGAGTTGGCGTTCCCATCTTAGGGGTCTCAGAGCCAGGGGGGTCAGTAGGTAGGGTGTGGTATGGGAGCACCCAGAATGGGGATTCAGTTGAGGGGTCTCAGCAGAGTGGGAGAAAACCAACTCAAGTGTATCCATGCTGGAGAGAGTCCTATGGGGCCATAGAACAAGGGGCGTAAAAAGAATTCACAGAGAAAAAGAGCAAAAAGCGACCATATGCTAATTATATTACAAAATATTTTACATAGAGAGCCCAGATCTAATAATGGGCAGTTAATGGAGTTATGTATAACTGAAATCAGAGCAAATAAAAGGTTAGCATGGGTTATAAGACTGGAAAAGTTTGCAATAAACATGATTCAGACAGAAATAGTACAGCAACCCTGGAAAATTAAGTCAACATTATCAAGTGAGCAAATATGGAAACATATATTACGGAGATCTATGAATCGATCAAGAGCATGCTATATAAACAAAAAGCTATTAAAAGAGTCCAACAAAATAGAAATTCATGGTTTGACCAAGAATGTTTAAAACAAAAAGCAATTTTAGCTGCAGAAGTAAGAAATATAAGATTTACAAAAAGGAGACAGCAACTTAAGAGCCTAAATCAGAAAAGAAAAAAATATAAACATTTTCTCCAACAAAAAAAGTACATTTCCATCAAGACAAATGGCAAGAAATGATAAAAGTAACTGAAAATAGGGACGATACATCTTTCTGGAAACTAGTTGCCAGGGGGACCACTTAAGAGAAACAACAACTAGATACAAACATAATAGAAACAGAATGGGTAGCCCATTATACAAAAATATGTTATGAAGCACCTGCATAGGAAATACAACAAAATCAGCCATATTAATTCTGTAATTATATCTAGAAGGGAGGTTTATTTAGCAATTAAATCTCTTAAACTCAATAAGGCACCAGTCCTAGATTGTACGCCTGCGGAGGTTTATTTATCAAATACATTTAGCTGGGCTGATATACTAACTGTTGTATTTATTTATTTATTAGCTTTTGGTAACCAGGTAAGTGCGTTAGGCAAAAGACCTGCCTATTTTCAAGCACGACCCGGGAAAGTACAACAACAAGGGACAATATTACAATGGATAATACAAGTATATGCACAGAAACACTGGGTCACCATGCAAGGTGGTCAAAGAAGGGTACAGAAAAACATCCATGTATGCATGGGCAACAACAAGACATCCAGGTAATTATATAGGAACTTAGTACACCTAAGTTAGCAATATTAGGATTATACAGGAACTGCGTATGATGACTTAGCAATATTAGCATGGAGTGAGCCAAGGAGGACCAGAGAGGTGGTTAGGGCAACTACAGACACCAGGAGAGATCAAGTAGGAAAAAAGTGATTTTTTGAATGAGTTGTGAGTTGGGGAATGTTAACAAGTGTATCATAGAAAGTTATATCCCCCCATCCTGGAGGGGTGCTTAAATTGATCCGGTACAAGGTACACTGGCTGATCCACAGATGTACAGACCCATTAGTCTCCTGGATGTGAGCCAAAAAATATTTTCCAAAATTATTTTGGAAAAACTCAGACTTGAAATAGATAGGACAGGGAGCCTAAGTAAACACCAGGCTAGATTTAGGAAAAATTCTGATACTATTGACAACTTTTTTGTACTGAGCAACTTAGTAGAGAAATATAACAATCTTAGAAAATAGAAACTCTATGTGGTATTTATGGATTTCAGTGCAGCATTCGACATGATGTCTAGAAATACTTTATGGTCTAAGATGAAGTACTGAGATATTGATCCCAACCCAGTGAACTTCATAAGAAGTCTCTATGAGACTACATGGGCCATTGTAAGAATGGGCTTAGAAGGACAATTAAACCTATACAAATTAATAAAGGGGTAAGACAAGGATGTGTGCTGGCCCCTACACCCTTTTGTCTGTACTTAGGTAAACTCCTTGAAGAAATGAATGCTCTAGAATCAGATTCAACAAAAATACTAGATAAAACGTGCAATTTTAGCATTTGCGACAACATACTACTCATGTCCCTGTCTAAGAAAGGGTTGCAGAAAAAATTAAACCTATTTGATCAAACCTCTAAGGAATTAAGTCTGAAAATTGAGACAAAAACACAATGGTAAGGCTATGCCTGTGGTTCAATGGGCAGAACAACAACGTCACTCTCTCATCAGGCCTTAAAGGGCCACTCCTCCTGGACTGTTCCAGGATTTGTTTCTTCATTGCAAATAGAGGCTCCATCCGCTACCCCTTTTCCTGCTCCCAGTTTTCCTCATTCCTCCCCTATTTTCTTGACTAGCCTCTGGCTGCCCCTGCAAACCATCCCTTTGCTTCTGATTTCCCTGCTCTTTTGTTTATTTTCCCCTGCTGTTTTCAGAGGCTGCCTGGTCCTGTCTCCTGCTTCCCTTTGTTCTCTCTCCCCCAGTACTCCCTCCTGATTTACCTTCCTGTTTGCTGTGGCTCCTAGGAGCTCCGATTCTCCATCACCCTTCTGTTCCTTCTAATTCCTTGGCGGTGAAGGCCACCCTGTTGCTGTGCTGGCACTTCCAAATATGTCATCACCCGGCATCTGGATCTCCTTCAGTACCCGTGACTCTGCCTCTCCCTACAGACACTCCTGCTGTCAGTCGGGTCCACTTCTGAGGCCTGCTGCATCTGCTCCAGGGTCCAACCCATTTCTCTCCACCATCAGATCTGTCCTGACCCATGACTTCTGTGTCTCCTACTCTTGCTACCTCGCCCAGCATCATGTGAATTAGCTTGAGCGGCAATGCCGTCCCTATGGCTGCCAAGCCCATTTGCTCACTGCTCATTTCTAGCTGCTATTCCCATACCTCTCAACCTTTCGGGGTTGTAAATCATAACACTGACCTTCACCTACTGTAGTAAATGGCCGGAACATGTAGCACTTTCTTCGTTTCAACAGTCCTATGTGTACAAATCATGTGCTCCATGTAGTTCAAATTACGAAATGTTTCTATTGCCTCTGTTAAATGATGGATTAGTTTGTTTATCCAGAACTGGCTGTAAGATTCGTATGAGTTTCAGTAACCCTATGCTGAGCATGGGTAATTGAGTATGAAAATCATAGCACTCTGTGTCATGCGTAGTAGTAGTAAAGAGGTATGCCTCTTCCCAGTGCTTTCCTTCCTGTCCTCCCCCCTGGCCTTGCCTGCATTTCTCATCTCCTCTACTTCTCAGTTTCACCACCAAGGCACTGTCTCTGTTTGCCCTGCTTTGGGGGAATTTCCTACCCTGCTTCCACCCACCTGGTTCCCATTCTTACTTTCAGCTTTCAAATCTGAATTTCTGGCTTGGTCTCTGTGAGTGCAGAACCTTCCACTGCTCCCTTGACCCTCGCCTCTTCTTCTTCCTCATCCTATGCTTTCTTTTTGGGGGTGGTTCCCTATCCTGCTATCACTATACCGATTCATATCCTCCTCTTACTCTAGTCTTATATTCTGGTCCATTTAACTTGTCTATCCTCCAGTCAATGCCAGCCTTCAGGCTTCCCTCCATCCACTTACCTCGTATTTCCATCTCTAACCTCCACTCATCCATTTTGATTTCATAGCTCCAACCTCACTACTCCTGGTACTTAATACCTCCTCTGTTGGCTGCTGACTTTGCCCGGCCATTCTCTTTCCTACCTTCATGAAGTTTGCTCACCTCCTGATTTGGCTTCTCTATGAACTGGGTTGGCATGGACTCCCATGGTTGCTACTGTGACCTGCTTCCTCAGGACCCTTGTCGGGGTCTCCTTTACTCAATCTGACCTCTCTGTAGGCCTTCACGTTCACATCAACTAATCAAGCATACCCCTCATGTGGGTCCTATGCCACCTGGACTCAACCTGCTCCCCATTCGGAGAAGTGAATTCCGTGTCCACTGCTCCATGGCTTGCTGCTAGCCTGTAGCCAATGGTCTCACTCTGCACCCACAAAGTCTGCATCAAGAGCATGCGAAGCTCGGGGTAGGATCCTTCTCCTTGGCCCATAGTGAGAATGTCTTCACTCTGGGTGGACCTTCAGTCATCCCTCATTTTGATGACACCTCTGGCTGTAGAATTTAGGACTTCAAGCTGTGAGGGGTGGGGCTCTAATCATCAGGGCCCCATTGGTTGCCCAAGTGGGTTTGGAGGCATCCTGTATGCTATTCTCCATCAAGATCTCCTCTGGTTCACCTGGTCTGTTTTGTAGGCTTGTGTAGGCTGGCTGAGTGCCTCAGTGGTCTTTTCTCTCCTCCTTTGCTTTTGGGTGTCTAGTTGCAGAGACATCGCTCCCAACCCTCAACAGCATTCCTGTTTGAAGGACAGAGTGAGAGCCTCATCTAAATTGGAATCTTTTCCTCTTCCCTCAATATCGACTTTAAATTGCAGTAGCTGAGCCATCACTAACTAAAATGTCCTTCTGCCTGGAGGGAAGGCGACCTAGGCCTTGGATCCCCAGAGGTTTCCTCCTCAAAGGTGTTTTTTCCTCTTCTCCATGCTGATGGTCATAATATTAGACAGGGTTAGTGCTTTCATAGGTTACATAGTTAGGTTCCGCTGTTGAATGGAGTCAGTCGGTGGCCCCGGCTGTTCCCTCTCTCCTTAGGAAGTACGCCCTTCTGCATCTTGTCAGATTTGCTTTCATTCATCATCCTTGTCATATCTTATTCTTCTCCTGTCCTCCCTTTCTACGTCTATCACCTTAATTTCCGGTCTCGATATATTCTGATTTCTCACCTCTTCAATGCTTGACACCCCTTTGGGTATTCTTTTTGGGCTTCTTCCTAAGCTACCTTTAGCCAAGGGAATCATTCCCATGGCACCTATGGGGTGGAATCCTCCTCTAGGGTTCCTCGCCATTGTACTCATGTAGGGTGGTATATCCCATGGATAGTGAGGCGAACAGCCACAATGAATCTAAGTCACACAAGCATACATCATATCAAGTTGCATAAGCACATTGAAATACTAATAATTGATAAAGGGAAAAGTGGAGGAACTTGGGAACTAGGAGGAAGAAAACTTGATAGAGTAGATTCCTATACATATTTGGGGATGAGTTATATTTATACAGGATCAAGGACTAATCACATAAATAAAATATTTTCTAGTCTAGAAGACAGCACTTGCACATAGCAAATTTGACTATTCATATGGAGGTCTATGTGTAAAACCTTTAATAAAAGCATTTAGAGCAAAATATATGCCCCAACTATTGTATGGCACGGCAGTTTGGGAATATAAAAAGAAGGAAAACTGATGATCCCAATATATAACATTTTAAGGAAAATACTAGCATTTACTCATTCTTGCCCTGCCCCATATATAAGGGTGGAATTGGGATTAGATCAAATTAACTCTTTGGCTGATACTAAAAAATTAATTTATGGGTCTGAATAACAAGATTATCTAAGGAAAGGCTACCAAAACGTTACGTGGGAAAAAAGATCAAATGGATCATATTAGGATGTCAACAGTCAGCATGGTGTAACAACATTCCAGATCATTTGGGCAAATATGATATGCAGTTTCTACTAAGATAAATTGACAAGGGAATTACTATCAGTCAGCAATATACTGCAGTACCAAAAGGCTGCACAAGATAGCCTAGAAAGGATTGTAAACTTATAGGAGCCGAGGCAAAGGTGACATACCTTTTTTTAAACCCTATAAAGGCCTTTACAATCCCTGCTATTGTAGCTCCTCCTCAACAGACACAGCATACAGCAGCCATCTTGGATTTTCACCAACTCAGAATGAGGAAATGTATCTTCAGGTGTGTTTTGCCTTTTCTTCCCACAGGGGAAGAAGTGCTGGAGGTGGAGTAGCCTTACCTGAGAGACGCTAAGCTAAGCAACCTCACGGGGGACTGTTCTGAATGAACAGAGGCTGTGGTTGATGTGGAGAACCAAGAGAGTTTGCAAGGAAAAGGATAGTGGTGAAAGTCAGAAAGATGTTGGAAAGATGGAATGCTGAAGCAGAGGAAAGAAAAGATGGAGAAGAACTGGAGAAGAATTGATTACTGCACTTTATCACATTTTGCCAGCTATTAGGTTGTTGTTTCTGCCGTTGTAACAGTGATGGGAGTATAGAAGAAGGAACTAGAAGGGGAAGGGATCAGATCCATTTCAGTGCAGTAGCTGCTCCTTGCTGCTTTTAAATTGCTTCTTGTTGATTTCACTTGGTACCAGGTTATTTTTTTTTTTCTTTTCTTACTACTTCTAAGGGGCTAGCAGGGCATTGTTTTGGGGCTGTTGAAATTTTGAAGCCTATTTTAGTGCGCTGTAAGTGGGATGATTTGTCTTTTTGTTTCACTTGGTAGTAGGCTAAGTTTTTCTTACTTCTTAAAAGGGGCTAGCAGGGAACTGTTTGGGAGCTGTTGAAACATTGAAACCTATTTTGGTGTGCTTTAAGTGGGGCTGTCATTTCTTTAAATTGGAGGCCTGTTTCTTCTGATTTCTTCTGATTCTTCTAATTTCAAACCTATTTTCATGTGCTTTTATTGAGGCTGTTCTGGTGGGTCTATTTCTTTGAATTGGACCTATATTTTCTAATTTCAAGCCTATTTTGGTGTGTTGTTGGTGAGACTATTTGAATTGGTGACCTATTTCTTCTGGTATCAAACCTATTTTTGTGCTTTTAGTGGAGTTGTGATTGCTTTTTGCTGACTTAACTAGCTGCAAAGTTTAGTGCATAGAGGGGGAGTGTGCTAATTGTCTGGCCAGGCCTCACTTAGTTACCTGATACGTGGAGGCGGAACTGAATCAGGTTTGTGGTAACAGCTGCTTTTGGTATCTCAGAAGAAACTACAGTAGAAGGGGAAGGGATCAGATCCATTTCAGTATAGTAGCTGCTCCTTGCTGCTTTTAAATTGCTTCTTGTTGATTTCACTTAGTAGCAGGTTTTTTTTTCTTACTACTTCTAAGGGTCTAGCAGGGCATTTTTTGTGGCTGTTGAAATTTTGAAACCTATTTTGACGTGCTGTAAGTGGGATGATTTGTCTTGTTGTTTCACTTGGTAGCAGGCTGAGTTTTTCTTACTTCTTAAAAGAGGCTAGCAGGCAACTGTTTGGGAGCTGTTGAAACTTTGAAACCTTTTTTGGTGTGCTTTAAGTGGGGCTGTCATTTCTTTAAATTGGAGGCCTGTTTCTTCTGATTTCTTCTGATTCCTCTAATTTCAAACCTATTTTAGTGTGTTTTTATTCGGGCTGTTCTGGTGGGGCTGTTTCTTTGAATTGGAAACCTATATCTTCTAATTTCAAGTCTATTTTGGTGTGTTGTTGGTGAGGCTGTTTAAATCAGAGACTTGTTTCTTCTGGTATCAAACCTATTTTTTGTGCTTTTAGTGGAGTTGTGATTGTTTTTTTCTGTCTTCACTGGCTGCAAAGTTTAGTTCATAGAGGGGGAAGTGTGCTAATTGTCTGGCCAGGGGCCTCACCTATCTGATTATTTCTGGAAGATGTGGGCTGGTTCCATCCTTCCTGCCCCTCACCCCACCCACCCCAGGTACATCATTTCCATTATACCAGGGTTTCTGACATCACTTCCCCAAAAGGGCAAAGGACATGCACCTGTCATAGCAGAAGCAGACGTCCAGGAAAGGAACAGCAGTGAGTGAAGAGATGACTGCTATCTTCATGGAATGGAAGTAACTGCAACACAAGGAGCTTTCATTTTTACCTGTTTGCATTGGTGTTTGCATTGTGGAAAGGAGGTGTAGGAGAAAGAAGGAGGCTGTTCAATAGTTGCTTACATATTCTTTCTGGGTGTGGACAGGTGGGATGGGAACTTAAAAGGCAGATGCTCAATCTATCTAAAGTGTACGACAAAGGAGATAAGGAAAATTGAGAAAAGGAGAAGAATGTTTTGCAATGATAGATCGGAGAGAGGGGAGACTTGGTGGAGTGTTGGGTATCCTTCATCTGGAAGGGTGGGTGGTCACTGGTGGGCAACGAGAGCAATGGGTATGGTGGTAGGCTGCAACAACTGCGGTGTGCCAATCTTTCTAAAAATTGTGTGGAGGGTGGGGTGGATGTTTAGTGTGCAACAAAATAGAGAAACTTAAACAGGAGATTGAAGGCCTGCAGGAGGGAGCTAAGACAGGCAAGGCAGACTGGAGGAGGTTATAGCCCAACACTGAAGGGAGGGAAGAGGGAAAATGAAGATGGAGAGCAATTTGGGCCAATGGGGGGAGGAGAGGGTCAGAAGAAGGAAAGCAGAGACAGGGGGCCCAGGCCAA
Organism: Neoceratodus forsteri; assembly: GCA_016271365.2. Classification (NCBI taxonomy): domain Eukaryota; kingdom Metazoa; phylum Chordata; order Ceratodontiformes; family Ceratodontidae; genus Neoceratodus; species Neoceratodus forsteri. Next base: position 1,548,622,225 of record CM057452.1, on the reverse strand, counting down.
GGACAATGGTGTTGGGGGAAACCAGGTCAAGGGAAAAATACAACAGGAAGGAGGAGAAAGGGACAGGTGAGGGGAGGAGGAAAAGAGGCAACAATCATGGAGTTGAAAGGAGGGAATGGGCTACTATGAGGAGAGAGGAGGCGGGCATTGGAGAAGGGTCTTCAGAAAATAATTTTGTAGTACTAGAGGGAGAGGATGAGGAGGAGGGAGGTGATGAAATTGGAGGAGTAACTGATAGAAGTCTGGTTGGAACTGGAATGGAGGAAAGTTCTGTTGGGGGAATTACAGCAGGGGCAGAAGGGGGAACTACAGTGCAGCAGGAAGAGAAGGAGCCAGGAGCAAGAGGAGGGGAGGAAGGGAAGCAATCATTTAGTAAGAGGGATGGAATCTTAGTGCTGGGGGACTCAATACTAAGAGGAGTCAGGTGGGGTAGCAAAGAGGAGAAGCATAGTCGCATTTGGGCGGAGGCCATGCTGGGAATGACAGCAGAAAGGGTGGGACAATCTGTTCTAAAATATGCTAGAAAGGGTAGGGAGAAGCCTCATTTAATTATACATTTGGGGATGAATGACCTGGCTGGCAGGACAGTAGATATAGTCCAGAGGAGGTTTGAGGAACTAGAACAATTATGTGAGGGGGCAGGAAGATCAGTAACTTTCTCAAATATACTTCTAGTGCCCAGGGCAAGCACAGCAAGAAAGCTGAGAATAAAGGATTTTAATGAATGGTTAAGAACCTGGTGTCATGCTAAAGGGTATGGGCTGGTGGGGGGGTGGGGAGGGACCTGGGAGGACAGTAGTCTCTATGCCAAGGATAGACTACACTTGAGCGAAGAGAGAAAGAAAGTGTTGAAACAGAGAATAGAGGAGTACATAGAAGAAGATGAAAATCTAGACTAGGAGCGGGAGGTGGCAAGTGGGCAAAGGACATGCAGAGACCACAGGTTGAGAAGCCATATGAGCTTGCCCCCCATAACAGTAACAAAGGACAAAGGGCAAGTACTAGTGGCAATGCTAGTAAAGGAGGGCAGAAGGAGAAGGGGTGGAAGGTGGTTACCGTAAATGCTAGGAGCCTTGGGAAGACTACTGCAGAGCTACAGACTCTCATGGCAGAGGGAGAGGTGGACATTGCAATCATCACCGAAACATGGGCCACCCAATACAATGACTGGGACCTGTCGATACCAGGGTACAGGATATTTTGTAAGGATAGAGTGATGGGGAAAGGAGGGGGGCAGCACTATATGTGAGGGAAGGACTGAAGTGTGTATGGGAGGAAGGGAAGGAGGGTAGTACGGAGTCACTATGGATGCAAATCCAGGATTCCAAGAATAGGACTCTGAGAATGGGAGTGGTTTACAGGCCACCCTCTCAGACAGAGGAGTTAGATAGGAAACTAGCAGGACAGATCAGGAGAACCTGCGAGAAGGGTACTGTGGTGATTGTAGGGGACTTCAACATGTCAGGAGTGGATTGGAGTACCCCAACAACCAGGAATAGAAGGGAGCAGGTACTGCTGGATGCCTTCCAGAACAGCTTCCTGATTCAAATGGTCAGTGAACCAACCAGGTTAGGGAATACCCTTGACCTCATGCTGGCAAATGGGGAGTTTGTGAGGGAACTTAGGGTGGAAGAACAACTGGCAGGGAGTGACCACCACACAGTGTGGTTCACGTTGAATATGGGTAAGAAAGGAATGGAATCCAGCACAAGAGTGCTGGACTTCAGGAGGGATGACTTCAGGAGAATGGGGGAAGTGGTAAAAGGGTACCTGGCCAGAATTCAACCTAGTATGGGCACTAATCAGAGGTGGAAGCTCATAATGCTGAGGATAGTTGAGGCAACCAGAACCTGCAGCAAGGCCCAGAGCAAGAAGGCTAGGGCAAAGAAACCTAGCTGGGTGAGCAAGGAGATCATAGAAAAGGTAAGGAGGAAAAGAGCTGCCTTTATGAGGTACAAAACAACAGGGAGGTGGAGGACAGGAAGGAGTACCTGAAGGAACTGAAGGAGGTGTCAAGGGCAGTAAGGACAGCTAAGGCATCTATGGAGCTCAGGCTGGCACATGACATTAAGAAAGGGGAGAAGGGCTTCTTCAGATACATCAGGGAGAAAAGGAACTGTAAGGACCATGTAGTAAGGATTAGGAAGGTGGGAGGTTAGGTGGAAGTAGGGGGTGATGAGGCAGAAGCACTAAACGATTACTTCTGTTCTGTATTTACTAAGGAGAAGATGGGGTGATACCCATGGGAGGAGAGAGAGCAGAAAGAGAGGGAAAGGGGTGATGGATGGGGAAATCATGGAGGGCAGAGTTCTGGAGGGTTTGAGGGCACAGAGGGTAGACAAAGCGCCAAGCCCAGATGTAATCCACCCCAGGGTACTGAAGGAGCTGGTAGAGATTCTGGTGGGACCTTTGGCAGACCTACTTAATGCCTCACTACACTCATGGTTTGAACCTCAGGACTGGAGGATGGCTCATGTGGTGCCCCTCCACAAGAGCAGCCCCAAGGATGAACTGGGGAACTATAGACTGGTGAGCCTCATGTCCATCATGGGTAAGCTGATGGAGACTATCCTGAAGGAAAGGCTGTTTGCCATCCTGGAGGACAGAGGACTACAGGACAGCAGACTGCATGGCTTCATAAGTGGTAGATTCTGCCAAACCAACCTGGTGGAGTTCTATGACTGGGTAACTAGGCAGTTAGACGAGAGCCATGCAGTGGATGTCCTGTACCTGGACTTCAGTAAGGCATTTGACTCTGTGCTGCATGGGAGGCTGGGAAGTAAGTTAGATGACACAGGTGCAAAGCTGGTGAAATGGGTAGGGAACTGGCTTCAGGGAAGACAACCAAGGGTGGTGGTGGGTGGAGAGTACTCTTCCCCAAGGGTAGTGACAAGTGGTGTTCCACAGGGCTCAGTGTTGGGATCAGTGTTGTGTGGGATATTCATTGCAGACATATCATTGGGCATCAAGAGCAAGACCAGTCTGTTTGCTGACAACACCAAGATGGAAGCAGTGGTGGATGACCTAGGGGGTGGCAGGGGTTGCAGGATGATCTGGCAAAGCTGGAAACCTGGTCAGACACCTGACTACTGGGTTTCAATGCCAAAAAGTGCAAGGTGCTGCATATTGGGGTGAAAACCCCAAGGACAAGTTACCAGCTGGGAGAGAGTAACTAGCTGAGACAGAGAAGGAGAAGAATCTGGGGGTGCTCATTATGGGGTCAATGAACAACTCAGCACAATGTAGGAAGGTAGCTGCAAAGGCAAATAAAATGTTGGGTTGCACTGCAAGGGGTATATCCTTGAGGAGGGGGGAGGTGATTCTGCCACTGTATAGATCATTAGTTAGACCACACTGGAGTACTGCATGCAGTACTGGAGCCTGTATCTGAAGAGGGACAATAACTTACTGGAGGGGGTGCAGCGCAGGGTGACAAAAATGATCAAGGGGCTGGGGGACTTACCATACGAGAGGAGGCTGAGGGAGCTGAACATGTACATGCTGAAGGAGAGGAGGGACAGGGGGATATGATTGAAACCTTCAAGTACATGAAAGGAATAAACAAGAAAGGTACAGAGGGGCTGTTCAAAGTAAGGCAGGAGAGGGACACCCGGGGCCATGATATGAGACTGGAGGGAGGAAGGTTCAGGAGGGAAATGAGGAGACACTTTTTTACTGAGAGGGTGGTAGCTGGGTGGAATGCATTACCGGCAGAAGTGGTATCCAGTAGAACAGTGGACTGCTTCAAAAGGGGCTGGGACAGGACAAGGGAGAGGGTCAAGGGTGGGGAAGGGTAGCAGGGTGGAGCAGCTGCAGAGTAAGGGGTGCTAGCTGCACATTTGAGCAGACTTGATAGACTACTAGGGCTTTATCTGCTGGCAAATTTCGTATGTCCGTATCTTTGTAGGAAAAACTGAAACTTGCTTGTTTAGGAATTGACTCAGCACCAAAATTGTATGGGTGTTAAAATCCTTTTTCTTTTAGTTTAAATAATTCCCCTGTTTTATAATAGCATTCTTATTATAAGTGTATAGTTTTAAGATTTGTGTTTTAATTATTTAAGGGATAAGATTATCTTTAGTACCTGGCTGCATGATATTGGCTAAAGCCGCTCACATGTTGCTGGGCCATAAGTGCACATGCATGGCATCTGAAAGTCTGATTCGCCATCTTTGTATGAGCAACGGAAGCACAAGCAGTAGGCTGACTATTGCATTATACTCTCTACACTGTAATACTAAGGCAGTTTAGACCTGACACCATGCGCTTTCATAAGTGAGTAAAAAACACTTTCTGATTTGCCTCTAAAGAAAGATTGAGTGATATTGGGGGGTATAGGGGGCATACAAGGCTTTTTAAGGTAAATGAGAGTTAGTTGCTAAGATTCATGAAAGCAAGTAGCTGCATATAATTTAATAAATGTTGGGTACCGCTTTAGGTTACCCAGCAATTTCCCACACAGTTTGTTTATAGCCATTCATCTGGTGCTAATTTAATTAATCACCCACAAACAGATCCTTATATATTACTTCTTTTTTTCTGCATATGTTATTATTTTTTTTTTATTTAGAACAACGCACAGCTGGGGTTTAAGCTTCAAAGGTTGTTGCCTGTTCTGTCCCCTGTTTCATGGAAAAAGAAAAGGATGAAGATTTAAAGAGCCAGTGCCATGAACTGCCCAAGCTGAAAAAAGCCAAAAGGGGAGACAACAGTGCCAGGATACTCAAACAAACATTACCTTCTGCTAGAATCAGATCAACCTTTTTTGAAAAGCAGGTGTTCCTTTTTTACTTTTTCCTACTTCCACTTTGGCATATTGGAAACTTATCTGAGGATGTTGGTTATCTAGTGTGCAATATACTTTAAAGTTTAAACTTACAAACTGTCACTGAAGTCTGATTTGCACAAATCAGTCCTGGTGTCTTGAAGAACCTGTTAGTGCTACATTGCAAAGTTGCACAGAGATACTGTATTTGACTGGGGTATTTTCTACTGTCCTGCTCCCGAACATTATTTGGACTATTTCACTTACTGTGTGTATTTTTGAAATCATGATACTATGGTAGTAACTAGAAAGCAAGTTGCTAAAGCTGAAATGGAAGCAGAACTTGAGTACGCTGCCGATGGGGGAAAGGAGAACACCAGTATACCAATGGATGATAAAAAGTATGTCCAGAGTGTTGTGAATGTTAGCCACACATTAAGTGGTTTTAAAACTATAATCAGGGCCCTGTGCTCACTGCAGCAAACTGGACCTACATTCTGTGGCAGCACCTCATACTTGCTGCGGTCAGGCTATAAGCAATTCTGCGGCAATTCTGCAGCAATTCTGTGATGGACTTTACATTCTCTGGCAACTCAAATGAGCCCCAAAATAAAATCTAGTTACCCCAAAAGAATGCGCAGGAAAAGGCAGCCGGGGTGGTATGGCAAATGCACAGGCAAGGCAATGCAAAGCAGTTCTGGCATCATGATTTGGACTGGATGTAGGGTATGCAGGTTATTGAAGGGTTATTTATGTTTTTACTGTAGCCTGTTTTGTTGTCCCATGGCTCCGTATCACCTGCTCAATGCTGGTTTATCATGGCTATGCTCCTGAGAATTTTAACCCCGCCTGCCCAGTTGCTTGAAGGCCAGTATTACCTGGTTGCAAAACAGTGCTGCACTAATGGCTCCTTCCCACACATTTGTTTGAAGCCTGGTGGTGATGTTTTGTGCTGTAATGCTGCTCTAGTTGCTTCCTCCTGCTCGCGCAGTTCAACACTTGGGGGTGGGGTCCTTTGTGTCAATGTCATTTGGCTGCCATATCTTTTTTTCTCCCACTCTGTAAGGATTTACTGTGAGGCTAGAGAGTATCTGGACCATTTTACACTAGACAAAGGTCCAGAAAGCCTCCAATTTTGTTCTCTACAATAATTACTGATACTTTTTTTCATTCCACAGTTTGGCAATTGGCAAATAGAATCACCATTCTTTCTCATGAAATAGACTTTCTGAAGTTCCTGAAGTGTTTGTAGAAAGCCATAATGGTCATTAGTGTTAGGGACTGAGTACCAGTGGACTGGAAAGGGGTGGCTCCACTGACTACTGCAACCCAGGGGGGTGGGTATATAATGGAGCTGCCAACTACGCACACTAATGCCATTTTAAACTTGCTCACAATTATTTTAGCCATTTAGTTGGGGTTTTCAGTGGTAACAGACATTTTTTACTGCACAAAAAAATGCTGTTTCTGCAAGAGGCTTTTTTCTGCGGCAGGACCATGTTTCTGCAGCACTTGCTGCAAACGCAGAATCGCAGAAAACACAGAGACATGACTATAATTAATAAACAGAAGTCTAAGAAATTTTTTTTTAAAAATCAGGCATAAAAAATATTATAGGGCTAAAACCAGTTAAACAACCAAAAGAAAAGAAAATAAGCAGATCAGTGTGATGCAGAGCAGTTGGGTAGACATCAGTATAAACAAATGAAAATTAATGAACATTTTGTCAAAGTAAGCTCAGACTCTAATCTCTTATCTGTCCTAGACTCAGTACAAGACAAATTAATAATAGATCAGCTGCAAGTCATTGAACCTATGGAGTATTCTAGGCTCATCCACCCCAAAGAGAGTTGATGTTACTAAGTTTAGTTTGTGCAGTCAAGAAAATGACAAATATAGTTCTGAACATATAGTTAACTTGGAAAACACAGTCAGCCAAGTAACAGTCTTGGAGTTAAGTGGGACTAGTGATTCAAAAAGGGAGGAATTTCCTTTCTCACCAGCTAGCACCACAAAATCTTCTCAGCCTGATTCTGAGCAACATGAATCTCCATCTTTGTTTCCTTTTCCTTGGAGACATATACCCCAATATTAATTAGGGAGTGCAGTGGTCCCCTTTGATGAACACTAATATGAATTTCAGACCACAATCTCTGGCTTAAAAAAGCTTGACATGTCTGTTAAATCTCATAGCCTACACCATACATCAGAGGAAATAAACAACTATCCCCTTGCATTAAGTAAAGACCTTAAGAACTTTATAAAAATTGCATATGCTGCCCACCTGATGATTTTAGATCAAATAATGGTCATACAGATTGAGACAGAAAATCTCCAACAAAATATTGCCCTAAACAGTTTTAGACTAGAAGACATTTTAGAAAAATTAAATAGAATTGTGCAGAGTGTAGGTTCTCCTTCGCTGCCTCTGGAAGAAACAACCCAACGGAGACCTGATTTTTCAATGGTGGAAATCCCAAACTCTCCTGATAAAATTAAACCAAAAAAGAAAGGCAGAAAGAAAAGAATAACAAAGATTAATGTAGATAATAATGTCAGGAAGATGGTACAAGATTTGCAACCTTAACATATTGACTTAATTAACATATCTAATTCTGAACAGATTGCTATAAAATCACTAGGAAGGGACAGTGCAGTTAACCAGGTGAATTCAACAACCCATAAAAAAGAGAGCCTGCATGATGTCTCCCAAAAAATAACGGTACGGGCATCTCAGGGAAACACTACTCAAAAGGAATCAAAGTTAGATACACAACTAATTACTGATGCATTTAGCACTTTGGAGCTTGTGTTAAAAGCCCTAAGGCAAGATTTTAAGAAATGTCAGACTGTACTCAAGATGCTAATAGTTCAAAATCACATGAGAAGTTTTTATCATATACAACTAATGAAATTCAGGAGAGGGTTGATATTGATAGTGGTGCAATGTTATGTTTATATGGCTATAAATGGGATATGAATAACACAACTCTGAACAACAAAAAAAAGATTGTACCCATATTAAGGGCCGTCACTGGGACTAATATATGTGATAAGGACTTTAAACAAATCTGGAAAGATAAAGATGAATCAGGCATGTGTTGTGTTTTTATGTTTTGTACCTCTCCTCATTTAGCCAATCATGTTTGGATAAATAATGATGCCTTAGGCCAATTTGATTGCCACATAGAATACGTGAACAGAAATGTATTGAATAACAAAAAAGTGTAAGGGATGGTGACTGTTCACAAATCAGTGTATTTGGCTTTAAAACCCTGTTTAGAGAAAATGAGGGTAAACTGAGGAATGCCTTGTCAAATGTATTTGTACATTTCTTACAAATCCCTGCTAATAAAGTAAAGATCTTTCGGGTTCATAGATGGATCTCTGAGAGAAATCGTGGCCGAATAGATTTATTACTTCAAGGCCCAGAAGTTGCTGATATGATCTTGCAAAAGGCCATAGTTCTGGATGATCTAGCCATTAGTTCTCTCACTTTGTGATAGTGAGCCTCCCCCAAGACGTGGAACAGATTCCGAGCCTCCCTCAAATTTTGAAAAAATCTTGGACCTCCCCATAGAAAAATAAATCATACTTTTGCAGAGTACACCAGGAATCAAGCAGGACTAATAATGTTGATGGAGTATACTGTCTTTTTATTCAACTTAGTGTTCTCCACCCCTAACCCCACATCCCAGGTTATCCATGTCTCTCCACTATTCTGACTCTTGGACCCTTATTACTCTACTTCCTCTTTATCTGGAACAACGAACCTAGCCACATCATCTCTCCCCCCCCCTTACAGTAATAAGCATCTTCTTGTACCCTTACCAAGGTCACACCTGAAACATGCATTGGCTCAGTGTGCCTTTCCCAGATACTAATTTCCATATAAATAAATACCTACTGTAGAAACAAACCTTGACTCAATGTGCTTTCTCAGTCACTAATTTACATATAAACACCTACTGTAGAAACAAGCCTTGACTCAGCATGCCTTTCCCAGTCACTAATTTACATATAAACACCTACTGTAGAAACAAACCTTGACTCAATGTGCTTTCTCAGTCACTAATTTACATATAAACACCTACTGTAGAAACAAGCCTTGACTCAGCGTGCCTTTCCCAGACACTAATTTACATATAATCACCTACTGTAGAAACAAACCTTGACTCAGCGTGCCTTTCCCAGACACTAATTTACATATAAACAACTGCTATAGAAACAAGCCTTGACTCAGTGTGCCTTCTTAGTCATCAATTTACATGTAAATATACACCTACAGTATAAACAAGCTTTGGCTCAGGGCCTTTCCTGGCCACCAGTTTGTGCATAAGTAAAGAAATTCACCTGCCACTATCCATATTTAGTTTTCTTCATTCCTTCACACAAAACATCCAAAACTTAAAATTTAAATACTGTACATTATCAGACTTGACTGGGCCTCCCCTGGAACAGTGTGGGGTCTCCCTTGGGAGGCTGGCCTCACTATTTGAGAACCACTGATCTAGACATTCATATAATTGACAGTGCAATTTTGGGCACTAGTCAGAATAAAAAGATAGAAGTAGGTAGTTCAGAGGAGAAAATTGATTGACAAAACAATAACTATACAGTATTTGGTCCTGCAAAAAGCCCAGACAAAACTGATTATTGGCTGAAAATTATACCGAAAGATCTTTTTGAACACACATTAAATATCCCTAGTTTGGAAGCTGATCCATTTATAGTATGGTGTATTGGACATGAGCCGAAAAATGATCAAATTCTAATTAATAGAACTTTTCTGGATGCTTACAATAAATTACTAGCTTGTACTCCCATACTAGATAGGTTTGGCATATATATTGTAGATTGTGATGACTCAGGAAACACCAGAATGTACTGTATGATAACAACACAAATACACATGAGAATCAGGTTATTGTTAATCATGTGCAAAGTAAATGTTTAAATGGCCCAGTTAACCAATATATATATATATATATATACATTTATTTCAAGTAATTATGCAAAAAACAACAGTTGAAGGAAAAGGTAGTAGTAGCTGTTATTGGTAGTGGCAGTCGCTATTTTGACGGTCGCTATTTTGTAGTCGCTATTATCACATGGAACCTATATATATAGTGTTGAGGTTAACAACAGATGTAATGTGTTACCTGAGGAGAAAGCTTGACTTGAGACATCAGGAAGGAAGGGGGGTAATTTCAGCTTAGGAGATAATTCATCATGGGCGCTGTTCTCATGGAATACAGCTGGCCTGGCTAATACTGTAAGTTTGCAGATAACGAGTGGAAGGATGTCATTAGCAAACACCATATAATCAGATTTGTATTATAAGAGCAGCCACTCCAGTGATAGTAGAACAAGGAAGGGGGTGTTTTGACTAGCCTCAGCATTTTTCAGGCACTTTATATGAGAGATACCTGTGGGGAGATGGGGTAACCTGGTTGCCAAGGTAAAGGTAAATGACCCACACAGTGGGATTGTGGGACATAGGAGAATCCAGTGCTTCTCGCTGGAGTGAAGAGTGAGGTGAAAGGCCCTACCTTATTTTTAAACATATTTCTGCCCTTATTATGGCGATTGAATTAGCGTAGTCAAGACCACTGCATGAGGTGGCTTGATTTGCGTAAATATTATGATTTGGCACTAAAAACGGGTATGAGGAACTGAAAGTACATGGCTGGGCACCTCCAGTCTTCAGGGATTTAAACCCGAGACCTGAGTGAGCAGGCAGATTTGTATTATAACAGCAGCCTCTCCGGTGACAGTAGAACAAGGAAGGGGGTGTTTTGATTAGTCCCAGCATTTTACAGGCACTTTATATGAGAGATACCTCTGGGGAAAGGGAATAATCAGGTCATAGCCTAGCTGCCAAGTAAAGGTAAATGACCCACGTGGTGGGACTGTGGGATGTAGGAGGATCTAGTGCTTCTCACTGGAGTGAAGACCAAGGTGAAAGAGCCCTACTTTATTTTTAAACACATTTCTGCCCTTATTAGGGATATTGGATTAGCACAATCAAGACCACTGCATGAGGTGGCTTGACTTGTGTAAATTATAAGATTTGGCACTAAAAATGGGTACAAGGAATCGGAAGTACGTGGCTGGGCATGTTCGGTCCTATGGGGATTTAAACTCAAGCCCTGATCAAATGGGGAGAGCACGGGGAGATGCCCACAGAGACATGTACTGTACATCTCTACGTGTGTCTGAAGTGTCTGCTGGGAAACCAGGGAATACACTGCACCACTAAACATCAGCATCTGCAGTAAGTAATCATAAGCCCGCCCCCTTTTATAAATAACATCTTGGTTCACTGAATTTGTCATTAGACAGTTGTAGTTTTATTTCTTAATTCACCAATAGATTGCAATTCCAAAGAATATGGAGGGGATAATGCGTTGCTGTAAACAATGCAATATCTATTTAAAGGGGAAGGAGACCATAAATTAGTATGTGACAAATGCTTATTAATTGATTTATTTATTTATTTATTCAAGCATTTAACCAGGAAAGGCATACTGAGCATGCTAAATGCTCAATTCCAGACGCGTCCTAGGGAAGGGGGAACAATATACAATAGTTGCACAGCATATAATACAGGTGAAAACACATAGCGTGAATTCACTAACAATTAGTCCAAGCGACTAGGCAAAGAGTAACAAAAAACAGTAGAATAAACAAATAGCTTGACAGCATAGCGCAGACAACGAGAAATGGGAGATCAGTAGTTACTGACCCAGATTAGTTGCAATACAAGTGCAGAACAGAGTATTGTTATTTCACACAGGATGCTGAAACTGTCTGGGCACATGTACAGGTAGGGGTGAAGTGCGCTTGAAGCAAGGAGTTTAGGTGCTGAGAGGAGGAGAAATGACAGATGTTTGCTGGGAGGGAGTTCCACAATGTTGGTGCACGGTGGCTGAAGGCAGCCTGACTGGCAGTAGTGGACTTATGTGGGACAGCGAGGGAACGGGAGTCAGAGTTTCAAAGAGAGTAAGCTAGAGTGTGGTGGTTGACGAGGGCGGCAGTGAGGTAGGAGGGGAGTTGCTGGGTCCATAGCTTGGCTAGGATTTTGGCGCAGTGGGATTGTCTGCAATTATATAGTGAGGGGAGGTACATAGATTGGTAAAGGTCACAATGGTGTGTGGAGTAGGGACAGTTTAGTGCAAAGCAGCAGAAGGAATGGAAAAGAGGGTCCAGCCTGACAAAGGTTGGCTTAGGGCCGGCACTGTAGACTACATCTCCATAGTCGAAGACGGGGAGCATAATTTTCTGCACAATGGCCCTCTGAGCAGGTGCAGGGATGCAGTCGTGATTCCGGTAAAGTACTCTGAGCCTGGGATGTATATTCTTGAGTAAGGAGTCGATGTGTGCGGAAAAGTTGAGGTGCTGTCCAGCCATACACCGAGGTATCTGAAGGAGGTATAGGCTTCTAGTGGGGTCCCATCCAAGGCGTGAAATGTGATTTGAGGAGGAGCCTAGATAGTCTCTGCCTAATGCCAAAGGTTAGAGAGACCGTTTTCTTAGCATTGAGAAGGAGATAATTTGAGCGAAGCCATTCCTGGACTGAGGTAAAGTCTTGCTGCAGGTGGGTCGTGACCTCTGAGGGCGAGGGGCCGGATGCATACAGCACAGTGTCATCCACATACATATGGACTGAGGCATGTGGGCAAGCAGAGGGCAGGCCATTCAGGAAAATCAAGAATAGGAGTGGGCCTAGGACAGAACCTTGCGGATCACCTGAGGTGACCGGGAGAGGTGCCGAGGTGAAGGAACTGATACGGACAGATTGGGACCTGTCAGCAAGGTATGATTGGAACCAGGAGGTGGCCCTACTGAATAGACCGGCCCTACATACCCTACAGCAGGAAATAGAAATGTTACATCAAAGGCTGTCAGTCTAGAAAGAGACAGAGGTATGTGAGCAATTCATAGACAGCAAAGCAAATGAGATAGTACTCACCCAAGCAACTACTCAGCCACTTGCCTCTGTTACACCTAAAGAGGGAAACAGAGGCAACCCCTTATACATCATCTCGAACCTGCATTCAAAGACTGTTCCATAGTGCAGCCAAATTCTATGAGAAGAAGTGGGAGCCAGATTTATAACAGTGCACCAATAGAGCTATTCAATAGATACAGGCCCAGATATTCAAAACTTTGTACTGGGTGCAAACAGTTTGCACATGTTTAAAGTGGGATTAGCGTGGGTCTGCAGTATTCAAAAGGCCAAATAGTGCACGCAAACTGCATTAGCGCTGGGCAAAACCATAATATATGCAAGGGGTAAACTGAACATGAATACAGGTGCTATGATATATTCAGCGACTAGCACTGTGCTATATTGTTTAGAGCAACTTAGGGCGACCCTTAGCGCAATACAAATTACTGCCCAGGAAAAGCTGGTCTTAACCCTGGGCAAACAGCTTTGTGTGACATTGTGGCTTTGTGCGGTGGTTACGTGGCTTTTGCATGGCTTTGCGCGACCCCAACATATGAATATGACTCATAGAAAAAGCCATACATGGAGGACACATGCTACTCACTGATGGCACCACACAGATGCCAACAGCTGCCACCAGTCACAGCCATGCCAGGTGGTAAGAGGTGACTTGGCCCCCAGGGGACACCATGGTAGTGTGGCCATACAGCACACACCTGCAGACCATACGTCTGTGGTGACCAACAGATGCCAGCATACACATGCTGCACTGTGGGCATGGTGGCTGTTGAGGGGGAGGTTGTACAGGTGGCCAGGCCTCACCACAGACCAGGTGTGGCCACAAGGCTGGGACACATCACACAGTGCACATTGGCCAGTATTGGGAATACCCCGACACCAGTGTGCCTGTCAGATCATTCGTGCCCTCCCGCCACATACCGCACAACAGTACCAATGCCACAGCACACACAGCCAGCCATGTATATGTAATTGTGAGCATCCCATGCCAGAGGTGCAACATCTGTGGTTCACACAACAGTGTAACAGTACAGTCCACTGTCAGTAATCACCTGCAGTTGGGCCTGTCACTGTGTACTGCCCTTCATACGATAGGCATTGCTGTGTCCCTCACACTACTGGCCCCCTTGCTACTGTAGTGGTTGCTGTGCACTGTAGCATGACCTACAGTGTGACAGGTGCATGCAGCACCACCACCACCTGTGCCTATGCTGTCTTTTCCCTTGGGGTGCAGTATGCTATGCTGTACTATATACATGTAGCCTGCAGCTATCATCATGCACTGCCAGACTGACCTACAGGTGGTGCTGCGGGTGGATCTGGCCAGCTCCTGTACTGCCAGACTGACCTACAGGTGGCACTGTGGGACCCTGCAGGAACGCTGGGCAAACTGCATGCAAATCAGGGCATAATGAGATGCTAATGTGGATGTTTGCCCAGTGACTACCTAAGTAGGCTCATCTGCATGTCACTTTTGAGTATGGCAAAGTTAAGTGCAGGGCAAACGCGTTTGCACCGGGCAAATGGCTTAGCTCTGCGCTAAACCCATGCAAACACGTTAGAGCTGCACAAACGTTCGGGTTCGGGGACTATTATTCAGTTTTGCACACTGTATTTTCACATGCACTGCTCCCTGCAGCTGTTCTGGGTCCACGCATTTGCAGGCACACACATTGGCCACATAGGTCACCTCTGCCTACCTTCACATCGCTGTGCACTGTGTTACTGTTGTGGTCTGCACTTCCTAGTTGCTATATTCAGAGCTTTCTTATTCCAAGGCTAAGTTTGCCCTGCACTCCCAGCCCAGTTTGCCCGGCCTCATTCCCATGCTATATTCAGAAGCTGTTTGCCCTGGGCTATTCCTTTTGAATATAGCTTGCTTTTTTCTCTGGGCTACATTTGCCCACAGAGCAGTGCTAATTTAGCCTCGGGGCAAAGTTTTGAATATCTGGGCCACAAAGTGCTAGATAAATACTCTGCTACAGATATAAATATTTCTGAAAGTGGTGGCAAAACTACAACTGCATCTACTTGGAGCAAGCAGACCACTGAAAAAGCTGAAATTGTCACAGACACTGTACAGGAAGGATGCAAATACCTTAAGAACAAATACACGAAGAGTAGTACCACATTAGGAAAAGCAGCACATACCCCCAAGGAAATTAACATGGGGCTAGTAACACAGTGGCTCACAGACAGATCCTTGTTATAGGAGACTCTTATCATTAGGGGGACTGATTCTGCAGTATGTAGAGGAAAAAATTATCATACCACTGTCAGTACACTCCCAGGGGCCAAAGTGAAAGACATCAGAGGGATGTTAAATGGTCAACTGGGGAACTTGACAAAACTGTTAGTCACACTTCATGCATGAGTTAACGATATTGGCACAAGGAATGTTCGGGACATTTATAAGGATTTTGAGGCAGTAATTTCAGAGATAGAAAAAAGAGGGGGTGGGTTAATCGTATCAGGCATACTCCTGCCACATACTTTCTACATGAATAAAATGAGAGATTTGAACACAATAAATAGTTCGCTCAAAAGCGTGAGTGTCCAAAACAAATTCACTTTTCTAGATAATGGGGACACCTTTAGGGATAAAAATCTTTTTAGATCATATGGGTTACATCTAAACAAAATGTGCTCCAGAATACTTGCAAGAGGATTTCATGAAGCTATAGCCCTGAATTTAAACTGATAATGGGTGTGGGGGGGGGGGAGCAGAGGAGTGCCTCTGAAAAGGACCACTTACCTGGTACTTCAAATACTCCAAATAAAACACAGAAGGGTCTACTAATAAACGCAAGAAGTGTGGTCAAAAAAATGGATGAACTCAAGCTTCCTTTAAAATCCCAAGACATATAAATCTGTGCTATAACACAAACCTGGTGGGACAGAGCAGACACCTGGGATCAGAGCATATAGAGGTATAATCTCTAGTCCAACTAAAGGGAACACAGAAGGGGAGGAGATGTAGTCATCTACTGTAGCTAACATTCAGAATGTTTATTTTTCATCAGTATTTAACCCTAAATCTAGTACAGATCCACCAAAAATATAACAAAAAATAATGCCACACCAGCACATAGAGGATAATGGATGGGCAACAGTGAACAACAACAATGTTGTTCACTTCGAGAGGTTGTTATGACAACCATATAAACCTCAAGAGCAAAGCTCAAGAGGTTTTTGGTTGTCATAAAAACCTCAAGAAGTGAACAACATTTTGTTGTTTACTGTTGCCCATCCATTATCTTGTATAGTGTATGGGGCAACAGTAAAAGCAAGACCAACTTTTAGACACTAAAATCAACTTTGCGCCATGATTTTCTGACTTAGTCACCCACCCCTGCACCCGAGAACAAGCTCAACTCTGTCCCGAACTCTGCCCCTCACATAAACATTTTTTTTTTTTTAAATAAAACATGACCCCTCACTCTAGCATAACCATTTTGTAACAAATAAATTGTGGCAGCCGTCCTTACTTTGAGGGACTTGCTCCTCGCGGCTCTGACTTGATGCCAGCATTCATGGAGATAGACATTTCCCTGCATCCAGTGCATTAAATTATGCGCATGCGCAATGACAACCCCTGCTGTTGTACCATTGATGTGACATACTCAGGATAGTACAACAACATTTTGATGTCACAGCGATGGTACAACAGCACTGTTTCCATCGATTTTCATACATAACAGCCCTCTCCCATACACTATATATAGATCTTAAGGACGTGGAGGATAGATTAAAAAAGTAAACTCAAACAAATCTCCTGGGTCAGATGGGATACATCCAAAAATAATCAAGGAACTGAGCACCGAGTTAGCCCAACCCTTAGCCCATATTTTTCAAACATCCTTGGATGAAGGTAAAGTAGTGGACTCGTGGAGGGTGGCAACAGTTACTCCTAGTCATAACAAACTCTGGTCAGAGCCGATATGGCTGTGGAGAGCTTTTAGGAGTGGCAAGAGCATGGAAAAGAATATGCGGTGGTTTTGCTACACCAGAGTCAGCTGTTAGTAATAGTGCAACAATCTGAGTACTGCGCATGTGTGATACTCGCACATGTGAAGTTTAGCCTGTAGTCAGCCCTGCACAACATGGCAATGCTGATATAGCTATGTATGCACAATAGTCATGCATTCACAGTTTAATTCAACATCACCATGTTGCACACGGTGGCCATCAGGACTGTAGTTGTAGAACAGAAAATTAGTGCGCCAGGAACTGGGTATGTTTATGTGGCCCGTGGGGGGAAGGGCTGCATAAACAGAATCACTGGAAACTATGTTGGAGCATTGTGGCAGCACAACAGACAGCAGTCCAGTTACGTGCTTCCACAGTGTTGTTATACAAATCTGATAATGGCATAACATCCGTGGAGCCTGGCCCATGCAGCTGTACAAATCAGAATCAAAAGGAGTCTATTAACAAACTAGAGATCTGGTCAGGGACTTGCTTGTCATCACAGTCACTTTCTCATTCTTTTCTTAGCAGTAATTTCTGGAAAATGTGCCCTTAACTATATTGATCTCAGTGCTGGCAGACTACTTCTGGTTTTCCCCTGATTGTATTAGGCGGGGGTAGTAGCAGTCTTGAAGTGGTAGCTGCCGGTGGTGGCACTCTGGAAAAAAGTGGTCCCCATGCTCATCTGCACATTTTAGAAATGATGCCTTTCTTTGTTTTTGCTATAAAGAAACTGACCCCTTTAACACAAAAACAAGGAGTCAGTTATGGCCTCCACCCCCCCTTTGCTTCAAGTGAGGAACATCATTATGAGTTTGCATCAGATGTACAGTGGGAGCCATTCATTTTATTTCTGCTCACTCTTCTGGCACCCTGCTGTCAGTCTTGCTCTCTGTTTGTCTTTCTGAAGCTCCGTAAAAGCAGACAGCACATACAGAGAGGCAGAGAAAGTGGCAGCAAGAGTGCCATGACTGGGACGGAGAGCAGTGCTGCAGAGTTTTCCTTTCACCATGGGGGAGTGGACGTTAGAGAGAGACAGAGAAAGAGAGATACCAGGACAGACACAGTGTAAAACAAACTTGGTGCATCTATTCCACCACTGCACAAAAGGAGCACACAGACAGAGCCAGAGACAAATATGTGGGTCACATATCTGTGCCTTCACATTGACTAGCACAGTGTAGGGTGGGCACTGGAAGGGCACCCTTGGGTGGTTGCTACCCCCTACACCTCCTGCTCACATCAGTACATATGGAACAATCTGCAGTAGCCACAGACTGATGTAGGTTACTCATCTTCCCCTCCACACCCATCCCATTCCACACAGGTTGGCATAGTGACAAGATTACCTCCAGGTGGGCAGCCCAAGGTAAATAGCAAACTGTGGCCTGGCAGAAGTTGGTGATTGGTGCCCCCTCCACAACCGTCCCACCACTACACATTGGCTGCCCCAGTAAGAGACAGAAATGTCAGTTGCACATTTGCCATGCACAAATGTTTCTATCTAGCCTGGTGGGCACCAGGTGGGAGGAAACGGGGTTGCGGTCCAGATCCACTGGCTAGCCTGAGGCCATTGGCACCTAACAGATCTTTCTGCATTTCTGCACATATGAAACATTTTCTTCTTTCATTCCACCTCCTGCACGTTAGGAGCACTCTGCAGGAGCCAATGACAGATGTGGTTTACACATCTGTCCATCTTCACTCATCTGAGTTCCATGAAAGCTGGCATTGGCATTGGGTGGGCTCCAGGCAGGTGGCTCTGGGAGAATGGTGCATCATCCCCCATCTCACCTCCACACATGGGTAGCACCCTGCAGCAGCCAGGGATAGAGATGTAAGTTGCACATCTGCCCCTTCATACCTGTCCCTGCTCCACCAGAGCTAGCATGAAGGTTGGAGTGGGCTTTGGGTGATTGGCACTTCCTCACCCTATGCCACACCTCTACACTTGCAGAACACTCTGCTTCAGCCAGAGGATCTCCCACCTAATGTGCTCTACCCAAGGCGAGCACTCTGAGGTAGTGAAATATAAAAATGTGGATCTTGTATCTGCCACTGCACAACTGTTCCCACTCTGCTGGGTGGGTGGGGGCATAGGATACAGTGGGTGCTCCTGAGTGACTGGTTCCCCCCTCTTGCACCCCACCTATCAACTCAATACTTTACAGCAGCCAGAGAAGAGTTGTGGATTGCTCATCTGCCCCATCATAAACTGTGCCCATTCTAAAAAGTTTCAGACACAGGCTGGAGCGGGGTCTCAGATAGTGGACATTAAGTGACTGCCTCCCCATCCCACCTCCACACATGGGGAGCACTCCTCCTTTCCATTACACATTTGCACATAGAAAGCACTCCTTCCCCTCCATGCCTCCTTTGCATATGAGGAGCAATTCTTCTTCTCCAGCCCTCTTCCACAGAGTGGACATAGTGTCTTATGTAATCATATTTGATCTCAGTCCTTGTTGAATGCAATATTGTACATATTCTACAGTAGTAACCACAGACATTGCCAGCTATTTCCCGAAATTTCTCTGCTATTTCTAGAGAAATCTCCTGCTTTCTGCATTTCCACAGTAGGGGTAGCAGAGAGAAACTCTTTAGAAATTTCACGAAATATCTGGAAATAGCTGGCAATGTCTGTGTCTACTACTGTATATACTAATGTAAAGAAAATTTGTTTATTTTAATTTATATTATGTGTCCTTACTTTTTTGTATCTCACACCATGTATTGTCTTTATCATTGCTTGTAGAAGGGACCTCCTTGCAAATGAGCTTGCTCAATGGATTTTATCCCTTCACAATAAACTTGAACTTGAACATGAAAAGCACTTGTAACCCCCACAAATGGGGGTTCCCAAAAAGTCTTCCTTGGGCTTGCTTAAATGCTCACTGCCAGGCTGGTGTCCTGCATTTTAACAGTTTAAATGTATTGCCAGAGAGTGCCTGTATAGCCTCTGTGTACTGTCTCTTTAAGAGCTGCCTGAATTGCAGTCATAATTAATATGAGAGGAAGCTCTGGTAGAAGATGTACTTGTTTGCTGATCATTTGTTAGATTAGTAATAATATTGCGGTTTGTTCTAACCTCTCTTCTTTGCAGCATGGACAGTTCTGTTGGTTTCCACCATCTTGGTCCTGGACTGTTGAAATGAGCCAATCAGTACCTTTGGGGACTCTAAAATGGAGCCTGTCCCCAGAGGCTTTGTGGGAGCAAAATTCTGTAGGAATTGTAGTTTTTGCATTTTGGCGCCAAGACAGACCTGGAGGGGGAGCCCTTGTTGTGACTGACAGACAGATCAGTCAACCAAACCTTTTGGATCCCGGGGAAAGTCCCAGACTGTTTTGCAGTTCAGTCAGTCTGAATTGGGAAGTGAAAGTGGTAACAGCTTGAGTAATCCAAGCAGCAGCCCCTGTGTAATTCGCACAGGAGAACTGTGAAAGGGTGGAGTTTTGGCCTGTCTGTCTGTCTGCTGTCCCTGAGAGGGGAAACTGACATTTATTCGGACTGAATCCGAATTGTGAGAACAATTTAAGCCACAGAACTGTGACCAGGCTTTAACCTGAAGAAGACTGAAGATTTGCTGAATGCGATCGGTCTGTCAGGATTTCCAGCCACCTTTGAACTCCCGGTTTGTGTAGAGACTCTGTAGTTGCGACTGGCAGGGGAGTAATTTGCTTTTTTTACGGGGGGGGGGCAAAGAATGCTAAAAGTCCTGCTTTTCATAGTAAATCCCAAATCAATAGGCTGGGGATCTAAGGGCCGCCAAGGCCCCCAGAAGCTATAAGGTTTTCGATGCATTCTGGTGCATTTTGAGGGGTCATTTTGACACCATCTGGCTACTTTTCACACCTTCTTTGCCTTGTTACAAGCAACCAATATTCATATCAAAATAAGTAGCTTTTTGTTTTCTTGAAAAGATTGTCAACACTAAAGTAACTTCTTGATCAGTATCAAGGAGCAGAAATAATCTCTTATCCAGAAAATTCAGCCATAAAATATTTACGTTGGTAACCATATTGCACATCACATAGGAATTACACGTGCTGTTAAAATAAAATACAGGATAAGGAAAGGGACCATTTTGCAGAAGAGATCCTATGCAGCAGCAACCAAACAGTTCCAGAAACAATGGTGCATAAAACAAACCCATTTATACTGATAATGGTCAATCCAAAACATGAATCACCAAGTGTGAACCAGTGTTTAAAACAGAGAATGACTGCTGTCCATCAGCACAAAACCCACTGCAAAAAGGATGTAAAAAGCCCTACTTGTGTCAGTAAATCCAGCACAAGTACAAGCATGGTCTGTGGGGAAATAAAAAAAGATGAAGAGCTGTGCACACTAAGATTGTGCACGCAATAGTGCCCCAAACCACACCCCACCACCTACAACAGAAGGGTAGACAGTAAGACAGTGTAAGAATACTAGACATGCCACCAACAACTTAATCTGGTTCAATGTATGTCAGTTCTCAGCTGGCATCCATCATCCCTCCCAGAGGGGTGCTGTATGCAAGCTGAGGGCCCTCCCCGGGAATGAGGCTGACAGACAGAATTGTTTAGTCCTCCTTTCCCAGTGAATAATGAATGCTACAAACATTCAGTCAAATCTGGGAAAACAATGAGTGGAATGTGCAAGTTTTCTATAGTAAATGAACAGGTAGAGTGAAAGCCCACAGCACAAAGCTGGCAGGGCAGCAGAAGGCATAGCAAGCAGCAATGAATTTAAATGTCCATGCAAAAGGTGGTCAGGAAAATGGAAACTAAAATTCAATGTGGGGAAGTGCAAGGTTCTGCACCTGGGAGTCAGAAATCCAGTCCAGGGGTATACCCTGGGAGGAGACATGATTCAAGTTACGGAGGGTGAGAGGGACCTGGGGGTAGTGGTAGATGTCAAAATGAACAACTCAGAGACCTCTAGGAGGGCAGCAGCAAGGGCAAATAGGATGCTGGGATGCATCACCAGGGGGATTACATCCAGAAAGGTGGAAGTGATCCTTCCACTGTACAACTGCTTGGTTAGGCCACACCTCAAGTACTGTGTACAATTTTGAAAACCACAGTTAAAGAGGGACATTACACTCCTAGAGAGGGTCCTAAGGAGGGCAACCAAAATGATCTGGGGCCTGGGGGAGAGGAGCTATGATGAGAGGCTCAGGGAGCTCAACATGCACACCCTGGAGGAGAGGAGGGAAGGGGGGGACATGATAGAGGTCTTTAAGTACATGAAAGGGATCAGTAAAGGAGGCCCAGCCAGAGTGCTCCAAAGGAAGGAGGGTGGAGCAACAAGAGGTCACGGGTTTAAGCTGCATGGGGGCAGGCTCAGAGGGGAGAGGAGGAGATGTTTTTCACTGAAAGGGTGGTGGAGCCATGGAATGCACTGCCCAGGGAGCTGGTACAGGTGGAGACTGTGGATGGGTTTAAGAGGGGATGGGACAGGTACAGGGGAAGGGTAAATCTGACCAAGCCCAGTACAGGTGCCTGTATCCCCAACCCCACCCACACACATGACCGACCAGTGTCCCCAACCCCACCCACACTCAACCAGTGTCCCCAACCCCCCACACACACACACACATGACCAGTGTCCCCAACCCCCCCAAAAAAATCCACTATAACAATAGCCAGGTAGTAGTAGTAGTATTTCTTTCGGGTGCATGTTTCAGTGAAAGATTTTTTGCTAGTCTTGTAACCCTGTAAGCGGGACAACACAATAAACAACCCCTTTGGTTGTGTTCACCAGGCAATAGAGACAGGGAGAGCAAGGCCAAGGAATCGGTCTGTTTCACCCTTCCACAGTGGAGGATCAGAGAAATGGAAAAAGTGAAAGATTACCTTTACAGCCAGGTAAATGATGAGTGGGAAAATAACAGTGAGATACATCCCTTAGCAGGTAAAGGATGAGGTGGAAATAACATTTTAACATTTACTTCTGTTTATGTGCTAACACCCGGCCAGCAAGCATGGAATGCCCCCTTCCTAACCAACATGGACAGTCCAACCAGAAACCCAGCCAGCAAACATGGACAGTCCCCTCAAATACCCGGCTAGCAAACACAGACAACCCCCCACTAACATGGATAGTCCCCACTAGACACCCAGTCAGCAATCACAGAAAATCCTCCCCACTAAGTTAACGTGGATAGTTCCCCCAACACCCATCCAGCAAACACAGTCCCCCTTCCCACCAGACACCTGGTCAGCGAGCACAGAATGTCCCCTCCCAACCAACATGGACAGCCCTCCCCACCAGCACAGACAGTCCCACCAGACACCCAGGCAGCCAGCAAACGTGGATGGTTCCGCCATGCCCCACCAAGGATAGTCCCCCGACACCCAGCTAGCAAACATGGAATGTCCCCTCCCCACTAACATGAGCAATCACACCCAGCTAGCAAACACTGGGAGTTCCTTCCCCACCGACATTGATAGTCCATCCAAGACACCTGATCAGCAATCACAGATACCTCCCTGATAAGCCAACACAGACAGTACCCCCAGACACCCAACCAGCAAACACAGAGTCCCCCTCTCCACCAAACACCCTGCTAGCAAACATGGACAGTCCTCCCACCCCACCAACACAGACAGCCCCCAGACACCCAGCCAGCAAGCACGGAATATCCCCTGCTCCACCAACATGGACAGAGCCCCTCAGACACCTGACCAGCAAATAGACAGTACCCCTTCCCACTAGACATCTGGCCGGCAAACATGGATAGCCCCCACCCCACCAGCATGAACAGTCTCCCACCGTGCCACCCACCCAGCCAGCAAACACGGACAGTCCCCTGCCCCACCAACATGTCACAGTCCCCCAGACACCTGGCCAGAAAGCATGGAATGTCCCCCCTCTCCACCATCACGGACTGTCCATCCCTCCAGTCCCACCAAACAGACTGCCCTCCCATTTCCAAACACTAAATGCCCCAGCCTCAAATACTGACCATCCCCCCAGCCCCAGCAAATGCAGACCCCCAGCATCAAACACTGACCATCCCTTCAGCGAGTCAGCCCCAAATGCAGACCATCCCCCAACCCCAGAAAACAGACCATTCCCCCAGCTCCACCACAGACCACCCAGTGAGTTTCCTCAATGCACCCCACCACACCAGCACAGTCAAAGTCAGTGTCCCCACCCCACTAACATGGCCAGTGTCCACACCATAGCAAACAACAAATAGGCCCCACGCCTCACCCCACCAATATAGACAGCCTCTTCAGCAGCCAGCAAATACCCTCCCAGAGACACATCTAGAAGCCACCCCTTAGACATACTGACAGGCTGAGTGACAGCAAACCTTCCACTGCCCTCAAGACACATGGCCATGGGCCCCCCCACAAAAAGAGACATTTCTGGGATGTGAATCATCATGGTGTTAATTTCCAACAACCAGCTTGCAGCACAGTTACTTACCAAGTCAATAAGGGCATAGACAGAGCAGCATGTAGCAGGGCACAATAGGGCCAAGAAGGTAGGCCAGGTGGCTGTGCCTCTCTCTCTCTCTCTCTCCAGAGTCCCGTTCCTCTCGCGATGAATCCCGGCACTGACAAGACAGTAACCCCCCCCCCCGGACACCAGCATCGTGGGTCCTGCTCCTTCGCAGGGTGACAGGGTCTGTCTGGTGGTGGAGACTCCTTGTGGCTGCAAGCCTCTCGGGAATCGGGGGAGGCTCAGGTGGCAGTAGGGAAGTGCAGTTGCACTCAGTCTCACTGAGAGACAGAGTAGTCAGGGGACTATTAAAACAAACCGGCAGGCTGGTCAGGATAGGAGAAGAGGAGGAGCCGGGGTAACAGTAGACGACCGACAGACACACCGGCAACGATCGACAAACAATGACTGCTGCTTGGCCTCCTTGAATAGCTTTCTCTCCACAGTACCACATGATATGGATACTGTGCTACTGCTGTTCCTTCGTGGATGGTGCAGGAATCGCAGGACAACTAAATGGTGCCACTAACAGAGTACTGGTCACATGATGGCATGAGTCTGTAGCGCTCCTGATTGGCTGCAACAACACGCAGGCTGCTATGGTTGCAGCAGGCTTGTAGCCAACTGGAAAAGGAGATTTTTTTTTTTGAATGAGTCGAGGAGACATGGGCAAGGCATCTTGTGTCTTCCCCCCCTCCCCGGGAAAGCAGCCAGTCCAGGCATAACCCTGAGCACATGTTGCAATAATAAAAAAAAAAAAGGCGATAACAGGAAAAAAGCGGCTCAATAAAAGTCCTGGTCTAATTTCTGGGGTTGGGGGGGGACAGCTTGCCCCACCTGCCCCCCCACAATCTACGCCACTGGTGACCGGATAGCAATCTGCCTGGTACAGTACAATTTCTTACATGTAAATGTTCTGTGTGCTGTTAGTGGGTCATGATTTGGTTTCCGCACTGTGTGCTGAACTGTGTTCCGCTTGCTGAAGGCTGCATCCAGCTCCCACAGACTGAATCCATATATTCATCTCCATTGGGCCTGGGCTCTGCCACACTGGCTCAGCCAGACTACCCACTGCACAGAGAAAGCCATCGACAAGAGACCTGCCTGGAGATTAGCCCCCTGCTCACGCTTTGAACAAGAATGACGCCTCGGTGATTCATGTGGGCCTTGCTTCTCCTGGCACTCCAGTTCAACAACCTGCTGTCTTGATTTCTTCCTGCCTGTGTCCTGTACTGGGTATCGTGAGTAAACATCAGGGTAGCTCCCTGCAACAACAGCTAAATTTAAAGTGTTGTCATCTGATTGCTTTGTGGTCTTTTCCTTCAAGAACTGAGCCCTCCAGCTCCGGATTACAAATAATGTGTGTTGCGCATGTTGCTTTCTTCCATCACAGGGCCCCAACCAGCAGTGAGCCGGCCTACCCGAGGCAACATTCCTGACTAGCCCACCGTCTTCCTACCTGGGTACCCAGAGTGTGTGACTGTGTAGAGACTCTGAAGTGCAAGCATAACTGTCTGACTGATATAGCCTTTAAACAAATCAACCTGATTACGCCCCTCCCCTGTTTAAATCCTCTGAATAAATCAGATCTATCTCTTTTTGCATTTAACCTGACTGTGGTTCCAATTTGTGCCAAGAGTACTGTACTGTACTGTTGCTATTTGCTGTGCATGACCTTGTTTTACAGGGGGTCCCCAGGGTCAAGCTAGAGGAACCAGCCCTGGTGGTAAGTGCAAATAGTGTGGGTAATTGCATGGTGAATAAGAGTCATTGTGAAAGTGATTATTATATATTGTTCAGGCCACTAGAAGGGAAAGGGGGGGGTTACAGTGTCCCTGAGGACTGTGCCCAGGTTATCTTGACCACTAACAACCCTAACCTCCGGGTGGAGGCACCCGTTTCAGTACCCAGGCCCCTTAACCTGCTACTAGCCAAGCAGGCAGGGGTAGTAGCCCTTGGGATAGCACCACCTAGGGGTTCCATCTTGAAGGCTCACCCCTGGGATTTTGTGTCTTCTAGTGGCCGAAATTACAAATTATTGTCAAACATAAATGGCTACCCTAACAGAAGTGGCTGTGCATGAGTTGGTGGAGTGGTGTATGGGGCAAGAGATTGACCCCCATAATGCTTTGCTAATACTGGATATACCTATGGGCATTAGTAAAGACACTGTTGAAGGGGCACTTTCTAAAGTTCAATGTTTGAAAAAAGTTGTAGTGGTGGGTCTACAGGCTGATTTAACTGCCCAAACTCTCATGGCCTTGGTGGAGTGTAGCAACCCCCTGGACAGTTCAAAGGTGCCCCAGACTATCACTCCAGACGGGTTCCCAGCCACCTGGAGGGTGATAGCCAAAGATAGCAAGGATCCCTTAGAGGATGAGCCCTCACCGTTATCTGAGCCTTGTGAGGAGAAGTTTGCCAAGTTGTTACTGGAGAAGGGCAAAACTGTGGAGGAGTTAGAAAAATTAATCCTGCCACCTGACAGTGTCACCTCCCCACTGTCCACATCCGATCCAGCACCTGTTCTTTCACCAACTTCTGTACCTGCCTCTGAGCCAGCAAGTAGTCATGGCCCTTACTGCATGCTCCAGGTATTCTCTGGCAACTGCCCTGCTCCTAATGGGGAAGTTGACCTGAAGACCAGGATAGACTCTGCAACTCTTGCGGTACAAGACTGGTAAAGCTCAGAGGCTGAAAAAAGGGCACGGCTGTGGGAAAGCCTCCAGGGACCTGCCCTACATACATTTCACTCCCTGAGGTCCTCTGGTCCTGATACCAAAGCCCAAGAGTAAATAGTCACCCTTGAAAATGTGTTTGGGGGCACCACTAGTGTTGAGGCCTTGAAATGGAAACTTAAAGATGTTAGACAGCAACTGGGGGAATTGTTATCTGCCTACATGGATCGATTAGAGGGAATCCTACAACCCATTTTTCGGAAAGGAGGCTGGGCCTCTAGTGAAGTGGACCAGGTAAGACTGGATCATATACTCTGCTCTGCCCGGCACTCCAGCTGGGTGTTGCTCAAATTGCAACTGCATCAAAGGAAATCTGGTCCCTTGCCCTTCCATGTGTTGATGAAGGAGGTACGGGAAGTTGAAGAGGAGGAAGGTTTTTTGGAGCCCTGCGCAGCTGTTGCTGCTGCAACCCCTCCTCCAGGCACAGGGTCGGTCTCTGATGGCTTGGAAACATGACAACCACATGACGGAATCTGAGAACTAAATGTCAGCCCTGGGAGGCCCAGCCAGAGAGGGACTGCTACAGATGCTCCACCATGGGATGAACTGCTGTTCAGAGAAACAAAAAACAGTCTCTTTATGAAGGTCTCTCCTGCGAGTACAGGCCCAGATCCTTATCCGACTGCATCTGCTATGGGGGTGCACACCCAGGCATCTCCTGCTGACAGCAGCTCAAAAGTTGATGTCTTGACTATGGAAGTGAGATAATTGACAAGATGTCTCCAAATGCTCACCACACCGCAGACAGAAGTAGAATCAAGGTTTTCTGTTGGTAGGACCCCCGCCTCAGCTCCCAATGTGATATCTCGGCCACACCAGACACCAGAAATCATATTTTGCCATAACTGTGGGCAGGATGGGTACTTGAAGAGAGAATGCCGGTCCCCAAAAGACCTAGATAAAGTTGTATACAGACTTCAAGGGGAGCTTCGGAAAGGGAGACTATGGCCGAGGAGCGCCGGAAATGACCGCAGTGCAGGATTGAGAAATCCTAACTCAAATTTCTTTGTGGCTAAATCATCTGTCCAGGCCTCTGCTACTGCCTCTCCAGACTGGTCCAGAATAGTGGGCCCTTCAATGGAGACTTCTGTGACTGTCAATGGTATCCATGCTTGGGCTGTGCTCGATAGCAGGTCACAAGTGACCATTATATTCCAGGACTGGTATGACAAACACTTATCTGATGTGCCACTACAATCTCTGGAAGGTTTGCATGTGTGGGGCCTGAGCGACAAGTCTTATCCCTACCTAGGATATGTCCGGCTCTGATTGTCTTTCCCTGTGATTGTAACTGGTATAGATAAACAAGAGGAGACACTAGCCCTGGTGTGCCCACCTACGGGATTGTATGATGGGATTCCCTTGCTCATTGGAACCAGCATCTACATGTTTGGAAGACTAGCACAGTTGTGTCATGAAAAACAAGGGAAATGGATTGGGTGGGCACTGAGAATCCCAGCCCTGATAAAGAGAGCCTATGATCTGCAAAAACGGACTACCAAAGCTGACGGAGATGAGCCGGTGGGGATAGTGTGGAAGAAAGATCCTGATTCTCTGGTACTCCCTCCAAATGCTCAGTACACTATTAAGGGAGAGGTTTGCATTAGAAAGGAAGTGAAAAATAAAATATTAATGTTGGATGCACCGGGTGATGGAAAGCTGCCAGAGGGATTATTGGTTAAACCCAGCATTTTGCCTGCACATGCCCATGCCTATGTACGACGAGTGATGGTCCAGATTCAGAATGTGTCAGATTGCGGGGTCCAGTTGAACAGAGGGTGCACCCTAGCTACAGTACACTGCAAAGACACTGCTGTATTACCCAGCAACAAGTACTCTGGTGAAAAGGAAATAGTGACCCCGGACTTATTCAACTTTGGTGATTCCCCGTTGCCAGCTGAATGGAAGGCTAGAATTAGCAAGAAACTTGCCCAGAGAGACCAAGTGTTTTCATTAAAAAAATGGGACATGGGGTGTTTCCAGGGTGCAGAGCATCACATACACCTGCATGATGACTGGCCATTTCAAGAGAGATCCCGACGCCTCGCCCCAGTGCACATAGATGATGTTAGGAGGCACCTGCAGGAAATGCTCACTGCTGGCATTATACAAGAATCAAGGAGCCCATATGCCTCTCCCATTGTGGTTGTGCATAAAAAGAATGGGTCCATGAGGATATGTGTTGATTATTGAACCCTGAACCGGTGGACCATCCCAGATCAGTACACTATGCCCCGTATACAAGATGCCCTGGATTGCTTGAATGGGAGCAAATGGTTCTCGGTATTGGATCTTTGCAGCATACTAACAGATTCTGATGGCCCCAGAGGACCATGAGAAAACAGCCTTCATCTGTCCTTTGGGGTTCTACGAATTTCTGAGAATGCCACAGGGGATTTTGTGTGCCCCGGCTACCTTTCAGCAACTGATGGAACGTGTGGTGGGAGATATGAACTTGCTGAAATATCTAGTATACCTAGTTGATGTCATTGTGTTTGGATGCACATTAGAATAGCATAAAACCTGACTGTTTAAAGTGCTGGACCAATTGGAAGATTTCGGCCTCAAGTAATTGCATGGTGAATAAGGGTTATTGTGAAAGTGATTATTGTATAATGTTCAGGCCACTAGAAGGGAAAGAGGGGGGTTACAGTGTCCTGGAGGGTTGTGCCCAGGTTAGCTTGACCACTAACAACCCTGACCTATGGGTGGAGGCACCCGTTTCAGTACCCAGGTCCCTTAACCTGCTACTAGCCAAGCAGGCAGGGGTAGTAACCCTTGGGATAGCGCCACCTAGGGGTTACACACTCTTCCCTCCATCCATCTCCACACATAGGTATCATTGCTCCATCTCCATCCCACCTCCATATATACCACAATACGGTGCCCAGACACTAACAGTTAAACTAAGTCTGGGTACTAAGACCCTCCACATCACTGCGGCCTATATCCCCCCGAGCAACCAAAAACTCGCATTTGACTCAATCCTCCACAGTATCTCACACATACCCAACACTAGTGAAGTTATCATGATGGGAGATTTTAACGTCAACTGGTTATCCCCTGCCTCTTCCAACTTCAAAGACACTGCCCTGTCTTACGATCTAACCCAAATCGTCACCTCCCCCACCAGAAGGGACAATAGAACAGGGACATCCACCCTCTTAGATCTCATCTTCACCAACAGGCCACAGAACATCTCCAAAGCCACTGTCATCCCAGATGCTATCAGTGACCACTCCCCAGTGACCTGCTGGTGGTCAGGAAAACTACCCCATGCCCCCCAATCACCTGGCAGAGGCGACTGATAAGAGGAGGCTTAGAGAAGCTAAAATCTCACCTATCTACCAGCAACTGGCTCCCCATCTACACCACGCAGTCTGTAGATCTGGCTCTCTCCACTTTATAACCACTTTCAACACGGCCTGGCATTTTCACTCCTCCAAGCAAGTAGTGAAAAGCAGAACCACACCCTGGATCACCTACATCATTACTTAACCAGCTCCTGACATAGGGATAACCTATAGCTTAAGGCACTTGACCCCAAAGCGTCCATGATAGACAATCTCACCGAGAGGCCCGCAACAAATGTACCTGGGCCCTAAGGCTGGCAAAAGCCTGTTACTACCAACATACCCTCACCACCTCCCGGGAAGATGTTAAAAAATTCTGGGACAATATAAAGGAACTCAATGTTAAATCCCGCTCACCCGCTCCCACCCAGCTTACAATACATGGGGGGATTTCCCAGGATCCCTCCTCTATCGCCGAAGCCCTCAACTCTGCCTTCTCCGACCTCTCCCATATTTTCCCCCCTAACTACTTCCAAACAATCCCCCTCACTCCCACAGATACCTCAGTAAAAATACCTATACCCTTTCGGCTGAGAGTCATTTCCAGCCTCGAGGCAAAACACTACATCTCTAAAGTTATTGCCAACACCCGCACAGCAATGATTCCCTAGATCTAAAACTCATTAGGCTGACCCTGGATGTCACACCCCCATCTCACTAAAATCCTCAACCTCTCTTTATGCCTAGGTCAGTTCCCCACAACCTGGAAGAAGCCATAATCACTCCCATTCTGAAGAGCAGCGACCCCACCAACACAACCAACTATAGATCAATTCGTTCTTCCTCCTCTCTCAAGGCCCTAGAGAAATAATGTCGGACCAGCTATCAGAACATCTGTCTAAACACAACCTTCTCTGCCCTAGACAGTGCAGATTCAGGTCCGGCCACAGTACCGTCCACAGCTCTTACTGTGCTCACCTCATTCATCCATGGGGCCCTCGACCAAGAGCTCTATAGCAGGGCAATCTATGTGGACCTGACCAAGGCATTTGACACGGTCAGTCATGAGCTATTATTAATGTCCTTCCACAACTAAATGTGGTCCCAGAGGCTACTGCCTGGTTCAAGGACTACCTAACAGGCCGGTCACAGCAAGTCAGGATAAATACCACCATCTCCTCCCGTAAAACAGTTTCCTCAGGTGTCCCACAGAGGTCTATTCTTGGCCCTCTACTATTCACCCTCTTTTTAAACTCTCTCCCCAAGTCATGTAGTGGTAACCTGCTACTCTACGCTGATGACGCGGTAGTGTTTTGGAAACACCCACAGCCGAGCACTCTCCAGCGAGTTCTTCAGGGTTTCTTCTGGGAGCTAGAAACCTGGTTCACTGAACACCGCCTGATCATCAACTATCAAAAAACAAAGTCCATGATCTTTGCACATCGACAAAGTACACACAGCCAGTCAGCTCTCCTAATCAAAAACAATCAAGGTGCCCCTCTTGAACATGTTACGTGTTTTAAATACCTGGGAATTACTTTAGACACCTCCTCTCCTACCATCATCACATTCTTCTCTCCTCCGCTGTTAACACTAGAGTGGGTATCCTCCACAGGCTTAAACACTGCTTTCCACACAGGCCATGCAGCTCAAGGTCGCCTCCTCTATCCTCTCCCTAATAGACTATGGGATAGTGATATACGGCTCTGCGGACCCTACCGCCCTTCGTAGCATCAACACCGCTTTGAATAAAGCTTGCCGCCTAGTCACCGGGTGCGACAGATTAACACATACCTGTGAGCTCTATGCACTTACTGGATGGCTAAACTTCCAAGGAAGACTTAAGTACCACTCCTGCGTGCTAGCGAAAAAGATCCTTCTCCAGCTAGCGCCCGCAGGCCTTCTCTCAATAGTCTGTGTTGCCCCGGCGTAACACTAGACTCGCAGCATCCTTCTCATTCCTGGTCCGTCATTGTAGAACATCCCTTGGGCAAAGATCTTTCCGCTACCATACCCCTCTTTGGCTAAACACTCTACCCCCCCCCATCTCTCAGACCCTCAGCCTCTCCCAATTCAAAACAGCCCTCAGAGCTCAACTCCGGGAGTCAGAAAAATGCGACTGTGGCTAACTCTCTGCCCTCCTCTGATTTTTCCATACCCCCAATACACACGACACAGGGTCTCAATTGATCCCAAGAGTCAGCAACATTATCTTGTATCGCTGCCTACTACTGTCACCAGTTAACAAAGCTTATGCCTGGACTGCACCGGTGGTACTGTGTTATGAATTTCTACCTGTTTATAGTGTGTTCTCTGTATTTGTTTACCCTCCACCCTATGTAACCGACGTGGAGCCTTTGCAAAAGAGTCTGTGACTCAAAGGTTTGTAATTCCGATTATATCCAATAAATAAATAAAATAAATATATTGTGAGCACTCATCCCCTGACACCTCCAGTGCTTCTCCCACTACATATCATCTCCTCCAAATGGAGGTTACATCTCCCACTGCATCCTACCTCCTGCACATAGGGAGCACTCCTCCCCCTCCATTCAACCTGCACACTTGGGGAGCATTCCTCCCACTTTATATCGGCTTTGTACATGGGGAGCACTCTACCCCTTCATCCCACTGCCCCACATGGGGAGTATTGCTTCCCATCCATCCCACTGCTACACATGGGGACACCTTCACACATTTGTATCACTCCTCCTCTACCACCATCCCACCTCTGCATATAAGAGTACTCCTAATCCCATTTCACCTTTGCACACTGAAGCACTCTGCAACAGCTAGAGACAAAGATGTCAGTCAGGCATCTGCCTTTCTACACCTATTCCCACTCTACATGATAAGCTCCAAGTTGGGCAGAACATCGGTGGGGTTGAGATGTAATGAGTGGGTTGCCCTGGTAGATGGTGCCAATACCCCTCACCACCTCTCTGAATGAGAGAAATCCCCCCCCCCAAAATCAATCTTTATTCTTTTCTCCACTCATCACTTTTCTGCTGATTATCCTCCTGTTTGCTTGCCTTGCCAGTCACTCCCCTCCCAAGACAGGACTACAGGCCATTAGGCCAGGGCAGATTTTTCCTTGACCTCTCCTGTTTTCTCCTCGGACCACACCACCAGTCCAGCCAGCATCCAGCACAGTCAAGAAGACATGCCGTGCATTACTCGCAGCTCGGCACTGGATGGGTCCATTCTTTCCCTAGCAGATGATACTTCAAGTTCTTCCACAGCTCAACTGAGGCTAGAGAAGAGCAGCACACAGTCCCACTCTACCACCACGACAGTCAACAGGACACCACAATTTGCTCGGCGCTGTACAGATGACGCAGCACAGCAGCACGCTCACTAGTCTGTCTCCTGCTCTCTCTGTTGATGATGTCTCCATTCCTCTAGCCATCAATGGACCAGTGCATGCACATTGTGTTGCAACTAGCTCCAACAACTATGGAGACTGCTGAAACACTGATTTTTTTAGCAACTGAGCCTGAGCCAAACCGGAAATAAAATACAGGAACTTGAAAATGTCTGAGGAGGTAATTTTTGGGGGGTTGAACGCTAGAACACCTGAACACCCCCGCCTATGCCCATGCAATCCCCACAACAGTTAAAACTCATGCAATGCTTACACTTAAAGGCACTCCTCCCAGCCCATTCAGCTCCCCTGCCTACCAAGTCACACAAATTAACACCGACCACAACACCTCCCACTTCCTTTACAAGCAGCAAGGATCCCTGACTTTCAAGCAGTCAGTCCTGTACAAGTAGCGGAGTTGGGGGTCCAGGGCTCCAGTCAGACCTGCTGCTATAATGGCGCTCAAGCCTGCCTGAATACAACAGGACAGCTAAACTGAGTCCCCTTAATCCCTACAGATGGAGGGCTGCTGCACAGATGATTGCTATAGCCACTCAGGCACCACCAGAGATTTAAAACAAGAGCTGGACTATGGCAGGCAGCCTGGCTCCTCCTCCTACACTGACTGCTTGCAGCACTTGCCCAGCTCCTCCTCTGCTACCATTGCTCACCAACGGTCAGTAGTGTTGGTGGGTGGCCCCCACTGGAATGGTCAAGTGAGCTCCTCAACTTGTTTCTAGCCCCCACAACTGATACTCTCTTTTGACTTCTTTCTGTGTCTGGTTGCATTTGCCTGTTTTCAAACACCCAATAAATTTTTTTTTCTAGTGTCTACTTTGATACAGAATATTAAATATATCAAAATAAAATATAATTGCTTTGAAGAAGATAGTGTAGCAGGCCAAAAAGGTCCCTAAAAATCTTAGGATGGACCAGACGAATCTGGAAGGAGAGGCAGGAAGCTTACTCAGTGACCAAGATGCAACCAGTTTATTTGCAAGGGACAATAAAAATGAGATAACTGTTTTTTACAGCGGTACCAGATAATAAACATAAACAGCAAAACAATGCGATTGAGACCAACAATTGGTCAAACCGAGAACAGGGGGTTAACCTCTTTGAATCCAAGTCCTGCATGCACTTGGCAGAGAGGACGGAACAACTGATGAACTATGCTTGGGCTTTTCTCTGTGTCAGCTGATAAGCCAGTTGGCATTGACCCCAGAAAGTGCTTTTGTAAACAGGCCATAATGGGGCATCCCCCGGATGAACAGAGCACAATGATTAACACTGCTAGCTGGTCAAGGAAGAACTTTGCAATCCCCTGCAGCTCGGGGCAAGAAGCTGAAGACTCTTGGTCAGCCGATGGTTCTCTGGACAATTAGCAGCAATGGCCACTAGCAGGTCCCCAGCCCCAGATGACCTCTTGACAAGATGACTGCTGATGGAACAATTTCCAGGCTGCCTTTGCGTCGTGACACGGACACGCACACACTTGTGGGCAGCTGGCAAAATAATAAAAGGACATGTACGATGTTAACTGTGGTCCCTCAAGTTTGAGCTGGGGTGGCTCCTAAGCTAACTCACTACTGGATACCTCACTAGTGGCTCTCTACCACTAGCTGTCACAGGGCTGATGCTGGAACACTTGTGGTGGGACTTCAGCACAGGCTGGTGTCACTGGAAGTGGTTCTGCTGCAGATGGTGGATGGGCCAGGGATGTCCCTGGGTCAGCATCAGGCTCTGTCGAAGCCAGTCTGGACAACAACGGTGAAGCTGGACGTAGAGTACCCGAGGGTGCAATTCAATAACAGTTTAGTAGCAAGCAAACAGATCAGATTTTTTCAAACAGAGTTCTGTTTTTGCAGAAATACAGTCTGTAGGGGATGCTAGGCAGGCAACAGTGCAGTTTGGTTGGGGTGCTGGGCCTCTTAGGCCATACAACCATTTCCCCTCCCCAAGCTGGTGCTTTAAGGATGATGTTGCTCTGGCTGTTTCTACAGCCACACCCCTGTCCCATCAATAATACTAGCCATCCCTATGCCTGGGTCTCTTGAACCCCTGTGCCTGGTTGCTGGACCCTCACAGCTAGCCCATCCCTCCTGACAGCCAACCAAGGACCTCTGTTTCTGTTCCTGCCCCTTGGTGCAGAATGGCACCCACACAGACCCCAAGGGCCCTAACCCCACTGTGCCCTGGGTCTGGTCTTTTCCCCTTTCATCCCTTTCTTCCCCCTGGCTCTTTTACATGTGTGGGTCCCCAGGCCAGCTACTATTGGCCCAGCCTGTCTTCTGGTTCCCCATTTGGCTATAACAACAAAAAAAAAGGGTAACAACTACAATAGCACTGTGATCTTTGGCCACCCTGGGCCCTTCCCTTCCTCCCCTCTGGACCCTTGGCCCACTGCCTGTTAGTCTCCCTCCCCTTCAGGGCTGGTGGCTCATGCCAGGAGCAAACTACACCCCCCTCCTCCTGATTAGGGCTGTACTAGGGCACTGGCCCACTGAGTATTTTATTTGGGCAATCAGCCCCTTTTACTTCCCTGCACTCCATTACCCCCCTCCCAGCACCTGTGGTGTGAGCAAAAAACAGGATTGGGCACTTGGCCCACTTACCACCCTGGCCCGGGATGCCTCCATTGCTGGAGAGGGTCAGCAGAATGACTAGGGAGCTGCTCTCCCACCTGGCTTGCTTTTTTCCCCTGCAGCTGTTGGGTGGTGGAACTAAAGGTCTGGGGCATGTTTTTCCACCTGGACCCATTTTCTAGTGCCCCCTGTTGGACTAACCACTAAAATGGTCCCCACTGCCTTAGCCTGCAAATTGCTGACTGTGCACCATACGCATCGGGGAGCCATGCTCCACCCAACTTGTGGAGCTTGCCACTATTGGCCCAATTTTGGAGGGGAGCGAAGCCAGAGGAGCCACAGGACAGCTACAGCTATGTCTACTGCCTGTGCTGTCCACATCCTGCACCCTCCTTGCCCAGCTGAGAACTCTCTCCTTTGGCCACTCCCTGGCCCTATTATAGGGCAAGGGAGGTTCTGGATTCTGGCCAGGAGATTGAGCACTACCAACCCAACAGGGAGGGTCTACAGCCCATGACCCCCCCCTTTTCAGTTCCAAACCGTGCAAACTGAGACAAAGGGACTTGGGGGGGGTCTGCAGGGTTACAGACGAGGGGCTAGAAGGGAGGGGGGATGAGGAGAAAGATACATTTTCTAACTTCGGGGTACTACAATTGAAGCCTTTATTAGTACTCGGCTTCAGTGCATGGTTGGAGAATGCTGAAATGTCATCTTGATTGTTTTACTTCCTTATTGCTATTTTGTATTTTCAGGTTAAATCAAATATAATAAAATATAATTGTTTTTTTTTTTGAGAAGATACAAGCTTTTATTATGGCTCTTTTTGGTTTGATCCACGCACACTGAAGTGTTGAAGCAGTGAGATCACCACAATTTTGGCAGCCTTGCACCAATCCTCTGATCCTAAAAATATGTATCTCAATGGTTGTATAATTGTAGATCTATACTCA
Organism: Neoceratodus forsteri; assembly: GCA_016271365.2. Lineage (NCBI taxonomy): Eukaryota > Metazoa > Chordata > Ceratodontiformes > Ceratodontidae > Neoceratodus > Neoceratodus forsteri. The sequence continues at coordinate 1,548,585,154 of CM057452.1, read as the reverse complement.
AATGGCTTTTCATTATAATTACACACTAAGAAGAATGGTCTTCATGAGTTCATTTAAGGTTTCACAATTTTATCTTTTGAAATTTTAATGACCTCCCAATCCTGGAGTCTTCAATTTGTTTTATCTAAACATTTCTTTGCTCAGTTCATCAATGGTCCAATAAGATTTAGAATAAAATTACTTTAGAATAAAAACTATATACTGTAAACTTTGAATTTGATTTTGCGTATTAACTTTTCTCTGAGTTGAAAATGCATAGGAGATTAGTTGTACGTACTTTTCTATTTCTCCACACTTTTACTGTGTAAATTTGTAAAAACATATGAAAAAATAACACTTGACCTTTTGCACAGGTCTTGACCTCCCATAACGGGAATGGCTTAAAATTTATTTAAGAGTTATTCCAAGGTCAAGATTTAATAAACTATACATTTAATGCATTTTAATAATAGAAGTTGCCAAAGAGGACATAATAAATGAAAAAATCAATGTTGCAGCATAGATGCCTAAAAGTTTTACAGACAGCCATTGTTTTTTCTTTTCTGTCTTCCTTCTTCCCCCTATCTGGTCAGCGTCAGCTTCACATATAGATCTCATAAGATATTGCTGGCTAATAATTGTTAAAATTAATCTGCTGCTTTTGTTCTGAAAAGATTTAACATGATCCCTCCCTGAAAAGATTTAATGTGACCCCAATAAGCAGATAATTTTGTTTCAAGCTGGTAAGCACTATAATTCAATCAAAGTATTAGTAAGTCAGGATCTCCTGTTAAATTAGGCATGATAAGATGGTCTGGTCTCATTTCACTTAACGTGGTGTAGTGCTTTAGAGAAATGAGGCTATAATACAGTAAGTGCAATAGGAGTCATGTCAAACAAATGTAAATATCTCTAAAAGTATACGAATTACACATAACCCATCAGTATGAAAGTTGTTCAGGATAAATCGACATTTCAAATGAGCCAATTCATTAAGCTGCACTAATTATATTTTTTAAACTATGGCCATCTGATTACCTGCATTTTCATTTTTCTTCACAATTTTCACCTTTCGGGTGGCTATATTTAAAAAAATCTAATGAATTCAGCTTAGAGACATCCCTCATTTGAAAGGTCATTTTGTCCTGAACAACTTTCATGTTGGTTGCGTATTGGTAACTTTTATACTTTCCAAGATATTTACATTTGTTTGGCATGACTCCAACTATGTTGACTCAGAGAGAAAAATATGAGGTTGTTTGGAAGACCATATTTTACAAAACATAAAGAATTCAGATTATTGACAACCCCCATTTGAAAGGTCTTTTTGTCCTGAACAACTTTCACGCTGGTTGTTTTTGTGCACATTGAATAGTTTTAAAGATATTTAGATTTGTTTGGAAGGTGTCCACATTTGCTCTAGGAGAAAAGCAGGTTGGGATTATGTGTCCATCATTCTAAAAAGAAAGAAGGGAATATTTTTTAACTGCCATAATGATTTGCAGTGTTATGGAAGGATACACTGAACACTACTGAAAAATGAGTTCCACGGAAACCCTTTTCAAGCCAAAGCGATATGGCTGTGGGATCCACCCACAACCATAAAAAGGGGACTAGGATGGATCCAGCAAACCTTTGACCAGTTCATTTGACAGCCATTTTTTCAAAATTACTTGAGGGCATCTTGAAAGATCATATCTATAACTTCTTAGAACAAGAAGACCTTCTAGACAGATCCCAGCATGGGTTCACGAAAGGCAGATCCTGCCAGACAAATATGCTGCACTTTTTTGACAGGGCAAATAAGGCATTGGATGCAGTGGATTCAGTGGATGTGGTTTTCCTGGATTTTTTGAAGGTTTTTCATAAGCTCCCACATGCACAGTTAGCTGACGTACTCCACAAAATTTGGTTGCACTACAACATTGTTAAGTGGATACAGTCCTGGCTCACTGACAGGAAACACAGGGTATGTATAAAGGGAGGCCTCTCAGACTGGGCCAGTGTGATGAATGAGGTGCCACAGGGATCGGTACTGAGTCCATGCCTATTTAATATCTATGTCTCCTCTATCCAATACAATCATGAAAATATCTGGCTAACAAAATTTGCTGATGACTGTAGGTTAGGAGCTATAATTCAGAATCAAGAAGATGCTGTAGCTCTCCAGTATGCCCTGGATTATATACAAGGATGGACTACTAAACACAAAGTTATCATAAATTTGGGCAAATGTATGGCAATGCATTTGGGAAGAAAAAACCCAAAAGTTCATATATATTAAACAAAATCAACCTCAATAAAACATCAGAAGAAAGGGATCTGGGCATCATGATCTCAAAGGATCTTTCATTTAAGTCCCACTGTAAGAACATAATTCAGAAAGGGAACAGAATATTGAACTGTATATTTAGACATGTTGAGAGTAGGAGTACAGAGATCTTGGTCCCACTCTATTCATCCCTGGTAACACCTATCCTGGAGTATGGGGCCCAGGTTTGGTCACCCTACAAAAAGGGAGATAGCCAAATGATTGACAGATTACAGAAAAGGGCAACAAGGGGTATTGAAGACCTCAGAAGTATGAACTATGAGGTTAGACTGAGTGAACTAGACATGTTTACTCTGGAGTATAGGAGAACTAGAGGGGACATGTACTTGTTACATAGAGCATGGTCGGACAGTGAGCTATGGGACCTCTTGGGGCTACAAACCAGGGAACAGTTATATGATACTTGCTGTCACCCTCTATAGTTGAAAAGCAGACAATGTAAATTGACGAGAAGCAATATGTGGTTTAACCAGAGAGTGGCTCCCGTATGGAATAAACTCCCTTTAGGGGTGGTGGCTAGCAATACCACTAATGAATTTAAGAGAAATCTTGATAAGCATTTTAAGGGAAATGGGTAGATATGATTTGATATCTACTGTATGCAAGCATTACAGATGAAAGTCTATCACATAGCTCTGTACAAACCTATGAAATCTATGAAATATGCATCTAAGAAACCTGGCATGCAGATAATTCAGATATAGCATTAAATGGATATAGCTGCTTCCATGTCCCTGGTAACAAAAAAACAAAATCAGGCCGAGTGTCAGGTGGTCTTGTGACATGGGCAAAAACTGACAAGAACCTTTTGATGCACCCTATAGCTAGCACCACATTTGTGCAAGCTTTTCTAATACAAGTAACAGGTTTACTCTACTGTTTATTAAATGTCTATATCCCGCCTACAAATTCAAAATATTTTTTCCCACGATTTGGGAGGAATTGGATTCACTAATACATCATACTTGGGCCACCACTGCTTGTTAGGATGACCTCATGTGTGGTGACTTTGATGCTAGGTTGGGTAGCTTTGATGAATATGCAGATAATGATATACAAAATTGGTTATATGAGGATGCATGCAAATATGTTAGATCATCACTGGACACAAGGCTAAGTCTTTCTGGTAAAAGACTTATAGAACTCCTCACAGTACATAACCTGGCACCTTTAAATGGTAGAATAGATGTAGTTGGAGCATCAGTTCTTGACTACTTTTTTTGGAATGGTCCTATGCAAATCTGGACTACATTAGAAATCTCTGTGAGAAGTGAAAGTAACAATCTTCCCCTTGGCATGAAGTGGGGTCATAAGTCCACCAATAGTATAGATAATCTAACTGGTTTTTAAATAAGAACTCAAGCTAAAATTAGATGGGACACTGGGAAACTAGACACTGTTGTCTCAGTAATACAGGAAGCTATTTGCATAATGGATGCCATCCCTGGCAAAAACCTTACATTGGAATCACTCCTTAACATTATTACTAGATGTTTTGATAATATCAGGAAATATAATTACTTGTAAGCAAAACATAAAACATTGCTATAAGGTATATGTACTTGGTTTGTCAATGATTGTCGAAGGGAAAAGAAACATCTTACTCAACTCATTAGAGAAATAAGGTTATTAAAAAATAGAAGCACACTAAAAGCTTTAAATGAGGATAGGGAAAGTTATAAACTCTTTCTGAATGCCAAATGTAGGGACTTTCAACTGAAACAATGGGAGCATATGCTTAATGTCATACATAATAATGATCAGCAATTATTTTGACTTCTTATGGCCAGAGATACCAACAATATTAAATATCAATTTGATTCACATATACCTTTAGAAAAATGGATTTCTCATTATTCAAGCCTTTTTTTTGATCCAGGCATTAGTGAACATACTTTTATATGAGAAGAGGATATAGATGGGGCAAACTTTAAACCTTTAACACATCAGGAAGTTTATCTAGCAATTGCGAATTTGAAAAGGAAAAAAGCCACTGGCCCTGATCTTATACCCCAGAAGCCTTCCTTATTGCTCCTTTTCTTTGGACAAGGTTATTGGTCACCTTTTTTAACAAGTGTGTATTATTCATGTTGCATGGAAAGGTGCAACAATTGTTTCTATCTTTAAAAAAGGAGACAAATCTGAGCCAAAAATGTATAGGCCTATATCATTATTGGACATTAATGAAAACATCTTTGCAAAAGTCATTCTAGCCAGGTTGTTACAGCAATTGGTCAATCTGGGCAATCTTTCTGAATTTCAAGCTGGCTTTCATGCCAGTTATAGTACATCATACAACAGCTTTATAGCAGTGCATTTGACTGGAAAATATGTGATGTTAAGGAAGCAAAGATTCTTCGTGGCCTTCATTGATTTTAACGTCGCTTTTGATAACATCCCACGAGTGAAACTCTGGCAGATTATGTTCCAAAATGGAATACAATCAGAACTCATTAGTATAGTAAAAGAACTTCATAGCGAGACTTGGGCACAAATAAGAGTGGGAACAACAAGACAATTATCTACAAACATTGTAACAAACAAGGGTCAGGCAGGGCTGCATCATTGCACCAACTTTATTTTGTATCTATGTAGATTGTCTGCTTACACAACTTTTAAAATCAGTTACAGACGCACCATTAATTGGCACTAGGCAGTGCCTTGCCTTAGCCTATGCTGATGACTTGGCACTTTTTTCTTTATCCCAATCAGAACTTCAGAAGAAATTGGAAAATGTTAATCAATATGCGCAGCAATATCATTTAAAAATAAATAATGACAAAGCCTAGTTTTCAGTTCTAAAAAATGTAACAAGCTTTGGCAGGTGGGGAATAGTTCTATAAATACTGTTAAATCCTATATATACCTGGGACTAACACTAACATCTAATGGTCATTGGGAGCAACATATGAAAACCCAATTAATAAAACTTAAACAAACAGCTGGTGCTTTAATGAAATTTAATAACAGATATGGGGGTAGTGCAGTTTTACCCCTTTTGAAAGCAGCTCAAGCCAAGTATACCCCACAGACCCTTTATATGTGTGAAATTTGGGATGGTGTAAAAACAAAGATGCTGGAACCCCCTCTAAACAAATGTATTGTGTAGCCCTAGGTGTAGGAGGCTCTATCCCTGTTGCTCTGGTTAGAGCAGAACTTGGAACTCACAGTTTGGAGGCATTGGCAGATGCTAGAAAAATAGAATACTGGATAAAAGAGTCACTAGAATGGAGAATCATAGACTACCTTTTGAATGTTTAAATGGGAAAAATAAGTGGCTCAGTCTGGGGTGTAAGCAATCAGGCTAGTACAAACACCTTAACAAAATATTACAAAATTATGGTTTACAATATCTGAAAGGTTATATTGATAAAGGAATAAGGATTAGTCTGAGGTATAAAACATATTGTACTAAGAAAATTGTGAATTACAACAGGAAAAAGGATAGAGGAGTTATAGCGGGCCTCAACATATCACCATGGTTGGTCCAAAATAATAATTTGCATGCTTTTAGATATTATTTGCAGGTTCTTACAGACAATATGTTAAGAAATCTGTATACAAAATGCAGAATGGAACTGTTTACAAGTAATGTGCTAAAAGCTACAGTAGTTACAGGAAGATTACAGACCCTTTGACAAAATATTGTAATTGTACATTTAAGGAAATTGAGGTTTCATACCATGTTATATTTATACGTAGCTGGTATGCCAAACCCAGGTCTTACTGGTTATAGCCATTATGGTCAGAGACAGGGACAATAGACAAGTGCACTTTATTAAACATTATGTTTTCCACAGAAGTTGAGTATATAATAAACAAAGTAGCAGGCTATCTCAGGGCAATTTCAGTCTTCCATATGAAATATGAATGAAAGCTGATGATTGTATTTTTCTACATTTTGTTTCTATATTTGTTCTATATTTTTTTCTATTTTTTTTTCTATATACAATGTTATCTGATGTACATTATGTGGAGTGCATTTTTAATTGTACCTACTTTTAAGATATTATGTTTTGTATGTCTTGTAATGTTCTATGACCGAACAATAAATATTACAACAACAAAAGGTAGCAATATACTAAATATATAAGAAGTAAAATAAAGAACTACTGGATAAATTCTGATCTAGCGTTGATTGATAGTTCAAAATACTCTAAGTGGTATGCCAGTAGTAATTGTACTTATAAATTGCAATATTATCTGGAAGCTATAGCAGACCAGACACAAATGAACACATACACTAGATATAAATGTAATTATTTGAGTGTAACATCTTAAATGTAAGATATGGCAAAGCTGAATGCTACGAACTGTGGATGTGTACTTGGGGCTAGGGAGGACCTCTACATGCACTTTGGTACTGTAGCTGGTATGAAATGAAAATTGCAGAAAAATGTTGAATTTAGTATTTGGTAACCCCAATATTTGTGATTCAGTAAACTTAAATATGTCTTCTTTGACACTGGTTTTAACAAACTCAGAAAATCTCTGCACATTAATCATTTAGCAGGCTATTTTATGGCTATTACAAAAATTTGGGAACAAATGATTAGACAATAAAGAAAGCAGCGTGGTACTAATCGCTGCTAGCTCCTAAAACAGGAGTACAAATAAATAGTTGGGGAGAGTGTGGTTAACTTATACTTGTAGAAGCACTGATTGAGATTTTAAGGAGTGTTGTAGGTGCAGTATTGTCAAACAAATGTTTTTAAAAGTTGTGTATGAAATTAATTGTATAATGAATTGGTGTATTTAATTTTAAAGAAATATCTGTTTGTATGTACACTTGCAATGACTTATCAGTCAAACAATAAATGAATTACAATAAAGTGATATGTTTTAGACCTGTTTTGTTAAATTAATAATGTAAGTTTGTTACCTTTGTAACTACCTCCAAATCCATCTGTCCTCAGCAGTTGCTGCTTTCTCATTTCATATGCCTGAACATTCTATGACATCAATAACACCATTCCAGGCCAATTCAGATGCATAGCATGGAACAGTGTTACTGATGTCATGGAATGTCTTAGAAATATGAAAAGAAAGAGCAGTAGCTGGTGACAAGAATGGAACTCTGTAAATCTGAGGGTACCCCAAACCTAGAGTATTTATTTATCAAAAATTGGACAACACATGTCAGAATACATAACTGGCAAGGAAAGGAAGATGAAAAAGCAGTTAATTATGTGAAAATCATTTCCTATCCCCTTTAAAGTGAGTTGTAGTATTTAATAGTGTCTCCCTGTTTTTTGGATAAAGAAAGGAAAGCCATAAAATGACAGTACATTGATGTGAGATTGTTGCATGGTCATGTAATTAGTCTCAGCCAATCTCCAATCATGTTTATTTTTTAGTGGTATTTTATAAGGTAACATATCACGTTAGTTAAATCATATAATAACTAGTCCATAATATGTTCAACCATATTAATGGTGAGAACTGACTTGGATTTATCATTCAGCACTACTTGTCAATATGCTTGTGACAAGTCAAGATTAGTTGTTATTTTTTTTCTTTCCAACTTGCATATAAACAAATCCTGTGGTCTAGAATCACGCTACTGGTTCATATCCAGCTATGGGTTCACTGAGACCTTGAAATCACCACAGAGTCTGACTCCTCCATCTATTTGAAGTCCATGCTCAGTGGCTGCTAATAACTACCCATTCACTGTAAGGCACTGAAAAAATGATCTTCTCCTATTCCAGTATTGCAGATGCTAATTGCTAGCATCTCACTAGGCAAAGGGTATGGACCTAGCCTTATAACATTTTAGAACAGCCTTTTCAGATACTGTGCATGTAATTTAGCTTTGGCATTTTTGTTAACCAAATGTCTGTTTTGAATTACAGAATTATCTTGTAATTGCAACAGTTCATGCTTTAGTGAGATATCATCTGCACTAAACATATAAATTTCTAAGGTTTTGAGTTCAATTTTGATCCATAAGTGTGTCACTTTCTTTCACAACAAGCACTTCTAAATGTACCACTTGATCTCTGCATTTACATTAACAAAGTTTTCCATAGAACTTTCAATTCTTAGCTAGCCCAGTGGCATAGAGGACTGAGGAGCTGGATGCCTTACCTCCACCCATGCCAGTGACCTGGGTTTGTAAACAGACCAGGATCACTCAGGGCCCAGCCAGAGGAGGGAGGAAGGATTTAGAGTACTATGGACAGCTCTCCTTCCTTGGGGAGGGATGATTCTGAGCCCCTCCACTTGTTTTCCACCCAGCAGAGGCTGGATAGCAGCACTGGTGGGACATGCAGAGTTGGTCGGGGAGGTGTGATGTCACAACCTGGATGTGCATCAATAATCATATGTGCGGTTGCATCACTCGCAGATCCAGGGTGGGGGAAGAAAGTGCCCCAGCTTACTTTGCATCCCCCCCAGGCTGCACACAAATATAGGGCTCTGGGTAAGGGATGGTTAACCAGTAAGTATACAGGATGGGTTGGTGATGAGGCTGGGGATGCTGCCGAGACCAGGGATGACCAGCAAGAAAGAAATCTAGATTTAATATTTGCCGTACTGGTCCTTGTAAGAACAGATCCAGAAGCAAATGATTTGATACCTTTGAATGGACCAACATAGATGTAACAACAAGAACAAAGTTAGATACATGGAGTCACAGTGTGTTATTACTCTTACTTCACACACATAATGAATATTAATTCCTTCTTACTATTTACCTTCACCCGGGAGTGGGGTTGATTCCATCGCACCATATTCAGATTTCCTAGCCTGTTACTGTACATACAGTAGTGTTATTATAGACTGTCACATTTTTTAACTCTGAACATATTGAGGTGCAAGATCTCAATTGCATGGGGTCCTTGATAGATCTATGTATATTAGGCTAATATTGTAGAGATTTGTGGAAATGTAGGTATGTTAGGACTCTTGTCTTACACACATACTTTATATTTACTTCTAGTTACCTTACCCTGGGGAGGGTGGGAGTTTTATTTCATTGTGGTTCTATCCAGAATCCTTGGAGATGTTACTGTGCAGTTAGGAGTAAGGTTAAATAGTGTCACATTTCTACTCTGTAGATATTAGGATCCCTTTTACTTGGGATTTCATGTCAAGTTGAATTCCTTTGGGTAACAATTGCAGTGATTGATGTGAATGATGGTGCATTAAGAGTGTGTGTGTGTGTGTGTGTGTGTGTGTATCTCCTTAAAACTAGTTATTCTCCCCACACACACACACACATGTAATGGGGGAGTGGGTGGGGTAGGGTGTGTGTTCCTTGTGTGGAGGGGAGGAGAGAATTTAATTTGTATTTCTTATTCAGATTCCTTAGACATTTTTGGTACATCAAGTTGTTATACACTGAGAATTTATTGACATCAGTACATATCAGGCTGCAAGGTCTTAATTCCTTGGTGGTCCTTGATGAGAGTTTTTTGTTTGACACTTATACTGTCAATTTATACTTATACTATCATTTATGAAGTCCTGTTACTACACTATAGGCTTTTGAAGTTTATGGGGCATAATTTTTTTATTTTTACCAATTATTTTACCAGGTGACACTAAGCTGAAAGCTTGTTTGCAGGTGCAACCTGGGAACATGAGGAAGTTAAGATACTTGCTCAAGGTCACACAGTATGCAAGTGGGGGCTGTGGGATTCAAACCCAGGTCTCCAGATTTGCAGTGCAGAGCCTTAAACCACTACGCCATACTGCCTCCTATGATAATATGTAGCTAGAGAGTATAGCTGGGTAATGGATCCACATACTGTAAGTTTTACACATCATTCAGTGTGCAACTATTGACCTTTTTAAGGAAGCTTTACTGGTTACTCTTTGTCTGTAATACATACATAGATGCTTCTTGTACTGCTAAAACAGCCTTAGTATGTCTTTAATCTGGGTGGGGGTTGTTTTTCAGTAATTGCATTCTTGTACACTTTGTGACACTCATAATTTGATTTAAGAGCCATCTGCTCAAGTAGTTGTTATCTCATATGTCAATTTAATTTATATGCAGTAGAGTTCTTTGTATGTCTTCTGCACTAAGCACCTCTGACCCAGAGACTATCCCAGCTGAAGGTGACATGGTACTGTTTAAGTTCTCTGACATCATCTTCTTTTTTTTTTAATGAATATTTTAAACCAATGTGTTTTTCTGCGTGAGCTGGGTGTTAAAAGTGTTTTTTTTCTAAGTAACTGTCATTACGCTTCTGACGAAGTACTTGTTGGTCCAAAAGCTAGAGCACTTTCTTCTTGTTGTTACATCTATGTTAGTCCATTAAAAGGTATCAAATCATTTGCTTCTGGATCAGCAAGAAAGAGGAATACATTTTTAAAAAATAAGAAGTTTCAATACTTGACCAATGTAGGTTTTTAACAAAAGGTACTACTAGTTACTTTCCATTTCCAAATTAATGTTTTTAGTTTTTCAGAAATAATGGATGGCTGTGCCCATCTCAGTTTTCATTCTGTTTCTTATACTATTCATTTTTGCCATCAGATAGCATTTTTGCATAATAACTAGCACCCAACAGAGTACAGACCAATTTTGTCTGCTGACTGATCTGCCTTGATTAGTTCAATACTGTACAAAAGAGAATTTGGGTTTGTAGCTATGACATGACTAGTGGCTCCCAAATAGTGACTCATTAAAGGAGTGGTCATTTAAGCAACAAGACCAGATGGGGTGTTGATTGTGCTGACACAGCCACGTACCCAGCGCAAAGCTGCAGGCCAAGTGCCTTCAGCCCCCGGAAATGTGGTTGTGGCAGCACAACTAACTCCCCAGAGTGTCTTATTGTGCTTATAAAATGGGCTTTGTGTTAAAAAGCAAAAAAAGAAAAAGAAAAACTTTAAAAAAATGTTACAAATTCTGCAGTTTTATGTAAAATAGTCCCTCCACAGATGGGCTGTCATTGCCAGGGTAGTAGCTTGAGTTGCACTGTGTGACCCACTATAGTGTGTGGGCCTTTTATGTGAACTATCTCTTAAAATCACCCCTCAATCCCATTTTGTTCCACATTTTTTTCTTTAAATTGAAAAGAAAAACCTTCATATCATTTTACTTTGTGGACTTGAATTAGAACAGTTTGGTTTCTGTTGTTTTACTTCAGTGACTTACTGGACCAAGCAAGGTAGTAGTGTGAATGAGAGTGAAACCAGAATCTGAGATTGCAGCATCTAGGAGCTGCACAGTGATATTTACAGTAAGTGTGCAACAGTGGCAATGGAGTTTTTTCATACCCATTGGTTGTGCTGTCACAATCCTATTGGCAGGAACCAGTTTCAGGATGCAGGATTCGTAGTTTCCATTTTATAAGTACTTTTATCCATGGCTGATTTGTATGATTCCGTCTGTTCACACGCTCAGGCCAGGTGTCCCATCTGCTGGCTGATACTACACTGATAGAACTTGAGCCAGCAACACTGCAGTAAAGGGTAATTCCCATGTGACTTTTTAGCACACTGACTTTCTACAAAAGAGTGTTGTTTTTTATGAGTCTAAGGCATGTGTTTGAACTTGCTTCTGGTGACAAAACATTTGTAAATTATGACTAGACACCATAAAGGTACTGACTATTTCAAGGGTCTTTGACCAAAACTGCAATTTACTATGAAAAGAATTAATGGAAACATAATTTGACAGCAGATAAAGACAACTTGGCCCATCCAGTCTGCCTATTTCTCTCTACTTACACTATTACATTAGACCATGCCTGATCTACAGCTTTTTCTCCATCCACCTTTCTTCCACTATGATTCCTTTGTGCTTATCCTATACATTCTTGAACTCCACCACAGTTTTTGCACCCTCTACCTCCACTGGAAGTCTGTTTCTAGAATCCACCACGCTTTCTGAAAAGAGGTACTTCCTCACATATCTCATGAATATAACCACTTCCAGCTTCATAGCATGTTCCCTTGTTCTTGAGCACCTTTTCTTCTGAAAAATATTCCCCTCCTGTACCTTATTTACCCCGTGAGGTATTTAAAGGTCTTTATCATATCTCCCCTCTCCCTCCTCTATTCCAGGGTGTATATATTGACGTTATTTAGTCTCTCCTCAGAGGGCTTTTGATGCAGACCCTAGACCAATTTAGTTGCCCTCCTCTGGACCACTTCCACTCTGTCTATGTCCTTCTGGAGATGTGGTCTCCAGAATTGGACACAATACTCTGGATGGGGTCTTACTAGTGATCCATACAGAGGCAACACCACCTCCCTCTTTCTGCTGGTGATACCCCTCCTTATGCACCGCAGCATCCCACTCACCATTCCTACTGCCTTACTGCACTGCCTGGCCACCTTTAGGTCATCCAATATGATTACCCCAGATCTCTTTCCTGCTTGGTGGTCATCAGTACTACTCGACCCATTTTGTACTCTGCCCCTGGGTTTCTGTACCCAAAGTGCATTTGTTTGCACTTTTTCACATTGAAACCCAACTGCCATACACTTGACCTCTCCTTGACCATTCCTCTAGTTTTCTCAGGTCTCTGCTCATCCTTTCCACACACACACACTCAGAGTGTCTACCCTATTGCAGATTTTGGTGTCATTCACAAAGAGGCAGACCTTCTCTTCCAGCTCCTCTGCAATGTCACTTATAAAGACATTGAAGAGAACCAGCCTCAGCACTGATCCATAAGGCACCCCACTGGTCACTGTCCCTCCCTTCGTTGGAGTGAATTCTGTTTACCACCACCCTCTGTCACCTATCCCCTAACTAGTTTCTTATCCAGTTTACTACCTTCAGACCCACTCCTAAGCTACAAAGCTTACTTACTAGTCTCCTATGTGGAATGGTGTTGAACACCTTACTGAAATCTAGGTAGGCCACATCCACTGCTCCACCCTGATCTAGTTCCTTGGTAACCCAGCCAAAGAAATCTATCAGATTTGTTTGGCATGAACTTCCCCTGGTAAACCATGCTGCCTTGGGTCTTATAACCCACTGTATGTAAGATATTCCACAATCCTTTCCTTCACCAGTAATTCCATTAACTTTCCCACCACCGATGTCAGGCTGACTGGTCTATAATTGCAACCTCCTCCCCGCTACCACTTTTATGCAGTGGAACCATGTCTGCCCTCCTCCAGTCCTCCAGAACCACTCCTGATTCCAGTGAGCTGTTAGAGGTGCAGCCAGTATTTCCATGTGCTCTTAGTACCCTTGAATGCGCCCCATCTGGTCCCATTGCTTTGTCCACCTTCAGATTAGCAAGTCCTTTCAGGACTCTTGCCTCCAAAAAAAGGATTAGTATCCATCTCCTTCCCTCCAAAGCTTTTGTTACTTTTTTGTGGCCCCTCCCTTTCTCCTCCCTCTGTGAACACTAGACAAAAGTATTTGTTCAGGATAACTGCCTTTTCCTGGTTCCACTCTGCACACTCTCCCTTCCCTTTTTACCCTCACAGTCCCACCCCTGATCTTCTTCTTTTCATATGCATATCTAAAACATGTCTTGTCCACTTTCATTACCTCCTGGGCTATTCTCTTCACTTCGTGTCTTTGCACTCTTTACTGCTCCCTGCTTCCCTCTGTTTCCCCGATACACCTCCCTATCCTCCTCCCATTGCTTCTCCTTATGCCTTCTGAATGCTACCCTTTTAGCTTTTACCATTTCAGCCACCTCTTCAAGAACCATAGTAGTCTCTTTTTCCTCTTGTTTTTGCTTACTTGCTTAATGCAGAGGATTATTGCCTTTACTATACTCAGTTTTATCTGTACCCACTGTGCCTCCACCCCACCCAGGTCACCGACCCTGCTAGGTCATCCCTTACTATCTTTTTAAAATCTGCCCTCCTGAAGTCCAGGACCCTTGCCCTTGTGTGGTTTTATTCTGAAGCCATCCTTATATTGAACCACACTGTATGGTTATCACTGGTCCCCAAGTGGCCCCCACTTTGACGTCTGCAACACTGTCACTGTTAGTGAGTACCAAGTCCTGCATTGCCCCATCACGAGTGGGTTCACTAACTAGTTGCCTGAGGAATGGCCCCTGCAGAGAGTACAGGATGTCCCTGCTTCTAACTGAAGCCACTGCTGGGAGGCTCCAATCTATATCTGGCAGGTTGAAGTCCCCCACCAGCAGAATCTACCCCTTTTGTGCCATCTTGCCAATGGCTTCCACCAATACATTATCTAATTTCTCCCTCTGTGCTGGAGGTCTGTATGCCACTCCAGTGCAAATAGTACAGTAACTCCATTCCCTGTCTGCAGGGTGACCCACAGTACAGGGTTTTAAATAACTGATTAGCATTTTTTTTTGGGGGGGGGGAATGCTAACTGCATAGAAAGTATTCATATAGGTTTTCTAGAAGTGTTATGTTTGTTAAACACAGTGAGGCAAGTGCTGTGCATTTTCACAATGTTTTAGCACTTTTATGAGCGAAACAATAATACATTTTTAGTGTTAAATAAAATCCTGCAGTACATCTGCATCCCCCTGTATTCCCTGTATCTCTGTGGCTTTTATGCTCTCCCTCATACAAAGCATCACACCTCCTCCTTTCCTTGAACAGAGTATAGCCCCAATATATGGCCATGTCCCAGTCATGGGTTTCAGTGCACCATGACTCCATAATGACCACAATATCCAGGTCAGCCTCTGCCATGATGGCCTCTAGGTCCAGAGTCTTATTTCTTACACTATTGGCATTCGCACATATGGCCTTACAGATTTTGTTTCCACTCTGCTTGTTGGTCCCTTTTTTCCTTTTTTTAGTAAACTGGTGTCCAGTAAATGGCTCCACACTGACACTGCCACATACAAACTGGTTTCTTGTTGTTTCACTTTGCAGGAGACAGACAGCTTCTTCAAACATAAAATAAACTCCTCAGTAGTTATGCACAGTTACTGCGTTAAGTTATCAGACATAAATTGTTCAGCTATCACATTTGTCTTTGTCATATTGATTTGATTGCTTGATTTATTGATGGATTGATTGATTGATTGATTTTAAAATTGATGACGGAGAAAGACACACTCAGCAGAGACTTATTTCCAGGTGTTTTCTGGAGGAGTGGTACTAGTATGAAGAGCAAGAGCAAACATTTTGTACAAATAATTATAGAGAGTACAATGGAATGAAAGTAAAAAAAATACAAATGTTACATAAATACATAATAAACAGTAGGGGGAAGAGAATATAAAAGCAAACATATTAATAAAGTGTGCATAAACACACAATAACAGTACAGGAAAGATATAAAACACAAATGGTCTGTAAAGCACTGGATTCACAGAAGTGAACATAGGGTTATCAAGAGACAGGGGCAAGTAAGTAATGTAGGAAGGGTTTTGGAAAGAGGTAAGAGAAGCTCTAAAAATGCAGTTTTTTTATTTTATATTTATTTATTTATTTCAATCTAGGATTCCAATACCTTTGAGCCGAGGTTCTTTTACAAAGGTTCCACGTCAGCGTGTGCAACAGTCATCATTTTTAGTTACAAACATATAGTCATTGACTTACAGACATATAATAACCAGTACAAAGACTTGAGCTCTGAGCAAGACAAGGGAAGGGGAGTGGGTGGTGGGGGAGTAGGAGTATGAGATCGAGGGAAGGAGTGCAGGGGTAAGGGGAGTACGGGAGGTGGTTGGAGCAGGGGCAGGAGTGGAGATACAGGGGGGAGGTGGGTGAGGGTGGGAGACAGTGCAGCCAGGGGGCCTTGTCGAGGGAAACATAGAACATAGACTTTGACGGCAGATAAGGACCGCTAGGCCCATCTAGTCTGCCCATTTCCCTACCTACAGGATAGGCCTGAGATCCTAGTTAACCAACAGCCTATATCTTCCTGTCCCCACAAGAATTGCCTTATGTCTGTCCCATGCATTCTTGAATTCTCCCAGATTTTAGACCCCACAACTTCCTCAGGAAGGCTGTTCCATGCATCCACTACCCTCTCTGTGAAATAATACTTCCTCACATTGCCCCTGAACCGCCCTCCTTCTATCTTTAAATTGTGTCCCCTTCTTCTTGCAAGTCTCTTTTTCTGAAAGATGCTACCCTCTTGGACTTTGTTGATTCCCTTGAGGTACTTGAAAGTTTCTATCATGTCCCCCCTCTCCCTTCTTTCCTCAAGGGTATACATATTAAGCTCCTTTAGTCTCTCCTCATATGGCCTCTTTTGCAGACCCTGCACCATCTTAGTTGCTCTCCTCTGGACTGCCTCTATCCTGCCTATGTCCTTGCGGAGATGGGGTCTTCAGAACTGGACACAGTATTCCAGATGGGGTCTCACCAACTGTCTGTACAGAGGGATAACAACTTCCTGTTTTCTGCTGCTGATGCCTCTCCCTATACATCCCAGTATACCCCCGGCCCTTCCTACTGCCTTCTCACATTGCTTGCTAACCTTAAGGTCATCTGATATGATTACCCCCAGGTCCCTTTCCTGTTTTGTTGTTGTTACTACCTCCCCACCCATTGTGTATTCTTCCCCTGGGTTCTTGTTTCCCAGGTACATTATTTGCACTTTTTGCATTGAATCTAGCTGCCGTGCGTCTGACCATTCCTCCAACCTTGCCAAGTCCCTTTTCATCCTTTCCACGCCTCCTTGTGTATCAACCCTGTTGCAGATCTTTGTGTCATCTGCAAAAAGACACTTTCCTTCAGTCCCTCTGCAATGTCACTGATGAGACATTAAAGGACTGGACCCAATACTGAACCCTGCGGTACCCCACTAGTAACCGCCCTTTCTTCAGAGTGGACTCCATTTACAATTACCTTCTGTGTCCTGTTGTCCAGCCAATGTTTTACAGGCTACTACCCTGGGACCCACTCCCAGGCTGGTTAATTTGACTAATAATCTTTTGTGTGGGACTGTGTCAAATGCCTTGCTAAAGTCTAGGTGAGCCCATGTCCACAGCCCTCCCTGGTCTACTACTTTGGTCACCCAGTCAAATAAATCTATTAGATTCGTCTGACATGACCTTCCCACTGTGAACCCATGCTGCCTTGGATCCTGTGCTCAACTGACCTCTAGGTACTCAACTATTCTTTCCTTCAGAAGTGACTTCATCACTTTCCCTACCACAGAGGTCAGGCTGACAGGTCTGTAGTTTCCTGCCTCTGTCTTGGTCCCACTTTTGTGAAGGGGAATCACATCCGCCTTCCTCCAGTCCTCGGGTACCACACCATCCTCCCATGATTTATTAAAAAGAGTAGCCAGTGGTTTCACTGGTTCCTTCCTTAATTCTTTTAGAATTCTGGGGTGAATTCCATCAGAACCCATTGCTTTGTCCACCTTCAGTTTTAGGAGTTCTTGCAGAACCCTTTCTTCTGTGAAAGGACTGGGATCGACCCCCCTATCAAGAGTGCTTCTGTTAATTGGATTAGGCACTTCCCCCTCCTCTTTTGTGAATACTGAGCAGAAATATTCATTCAGTATTCCTGCTTTTTCACTGTCCCCCTCTGCCCACCCACCGTTCATTCTATTCAGCCTCACTATCCCTCCCTTTGTCTTTCTCCGCTCGCTGATGTACCTATAAAAGGTTTTATCCCCCTTCTTAACTGAGTTGGCTATCTTTTCCTCAGTTTGGGCCTTTGCTATTCTGACTTCCCTCCCTGCTTCTTTCTGCCTTAACTGGTACAGCTCTCTGTCCTGCTCCTTCTGTGTTTCCTTATACTTCTGGAATGCTATCTTTTCTTCCTGACTTTCACAGCCACCTCTCTTGAGAACCATAGTGCTTTTTCTTTTCGTTTGATTTGTTTGTTGCTTCACACAAAGGCTTGTTGCCTCTGTGATGGCAGTTTGATAATTCCCCATTGTTGCTCCACACCTCCTTCTAGCCTGTTTGCTAGTGCTTTCTGAGGCACTCTCCCATCTTGCCAAAGTCAGCACTCCTAAAGTCCAGTGCCCTCACTTTGTGTGGCTTGACTCTGTAGCTGAGTTTAACGTGAACCACACTGTTTGATGGTCACTTGTCCCCAGATGGCAACCCACTTCTAGATCTGAAATCCTCACTGCCCCGTCTAGTCACGAGGTCTAAGATTGCTCCCTCATGAGTGGGTTCGAAACTAGCTGTCTAATGCCTGCCACCTGTAGGGCGTCAAGAATGGCCCTGCTCTTGGATGTGGCTGCAGCAAATGTGCTCCAGTTAATATCTGGCATATTCAGGTCTCCATCAACAGTATCTCCCTTTCTCTGCCATTCTAGAATGCCTTCCATCATATCCTTGTCCATTCCTTCCCCTGACATGGGGTCTGTACACAACCCTGTGCAGATTGTGGTGCCTTTCCAGTCTCCAAGGTGACCCACAGTGCCTCCTCTCCTCCCTGTTTACTCTTTTGTTCAGTTGCTTTTATCCTTCCTTTACATGAGAGCTACTCCTCCCCTCTTCTCCCCTGCCTTTCTCTCCTATGGGTTATGTATCCTGGTATGTTAACATCCCAGTCATGGTTTTCTGTGTACCATGTTTCTGTGACTGCTACGATATCCAGGCATCCCTCTTCCATTAAGGCCACCAGCTCAGGGAGCTTGTTGCCCAGACTACGGGCATTGGTACTCATTACCCTCCATTTCCTGATGGCCTTACCCACTTTTGCACCATCCCTGTCCTTCTTGCCTTTGTCACTTTCTCCATTTACCACTGCCCTTCTCCCTATCGACACCTCCATGTTGGTGTTTGCTGCACTTACTACCGTGATTGTTTGGGGGGGCTAGGATTTTCCTGCTCCTTTCCAGTGCCTCCCCCCTTGGCTAGTTTAAAAGCTTGCCAATGAAGCATTTAAACTTATCACCTAGGATCCTGGTTCCCCTCCCGGACAGATGCAGCCCATCATGCCAGTATAGGCTTGCATCACTCCAGGTGGACCCCCAGTCCCCAATGAAGCCAAATCCCTGAGCTCCACACCAGTTTTTCAACCACTTATTGAATCTCATGGTACAGAACACCCTAGCCTCTCCTATGCCATAGATGGGTAGCACCACCGAGAAGGTTACCGTGCGTGCTACTTGACTAAGGCCCCTCCCCAATTCCACAAACTCTTCATGCACTTCTCAAATCCCTTTCTTAGCCAGGTCATTTGTCCCTAGGTGGACAATGACATCCAGCTCCCTCCCCTGTGCAGCTGCTCCGGCAATCCTGAGGATTCGCTCCCTGTCCCTCCAAGCCATGGCGCCAGGCAGGCACCTAACCTCCCTCTCCCCTTCCTTGCCCAGTTCTACCTTCCTAACAATGGAGTCCCCACCAGGAGTTGTTTCCTTCCTGCAGGGTCCCTCCACCCTCCTGTGGGTCTCCTTTGTGGAGGTTCCCACATCCTCCTTGGTCTCCACTGTAGGTGCCTCCATAGAGGAACCACACTTTGCCAGAATGGCATAGGAATTGTGGAGAGGTACAACTGGAGGGATGTGCCTCTGTTCCACCACCCTCACCCTCCCTGAGCCCACTGTGGTCCAACCGCTCCTCTTTCTTGGCAACCTCTGAGGCAACGGCAGTGGCACTGGTGGTCCCTGGTTGGAAGAGGAGGTCCCACAAATCCTGGCCAACTCAGCCTGGAGATGACAGGTAAGGTGCTGGGGTGCAAAGACTGATTGTAAGTGCTGGGTGCTGGGGCATTTGCAGCTGGAACAGAGGAAATGTTAAGATGGGAAATCGCAGGATACAAGCAGTGAGAGGAGTAGCTTGGACTTGAAGAGGCAGAGTGTTGGAGCGGTCGCTATGTCGCTGCCAAGAGAGTTGAGCCAGTTGGATGCCCGATAAGAGAATGATCTTTGTTATTGGGTCGTGCAGCATTGTGGGATATGTAGTAGATGGAAATTGGATCTCCTTGTAGTGACGTTCCTATGTCTAGGCTTAGGGAGGGCATAGACACCAGGTGGGGCCAGACCCATTATAATTTTCTTGGCCGTGATGCAGGTTTGGTGTTTTATGCGTTTGTCCAGTTGAAGCAATCCAGATTGGGAATAAAGGTCACATGTGTGGGTACGGCGATGTGAGCCAGTGATGAGACAACAGGCCTTATTCAGGGAGGTTGTGATACATTTGAGAGCAGAGGTAGTTGCAGACCCATATATGATAAGACCATAGTCTATGATGCTGAGATGGAGCTTTGAATGACCACTGCCAGTACTTCTGGGGTTAGGTGTTTCCTGTGCGGAATAATATGCTAACCTCGCATTGGCAGAACTTTGCAACATTGCTGATATGGACAGCGTATGAGAGGTGGGGATCAAGGGTGATGCCAGGTACTGAACGATTGTGTTTGCTCTAGGATGGCTCCTTGTTTGGTTGCAATGGAGAGGTGGAGTTGTTTGTTTTTGCTGTGGGGGCTGCAGAAGACTATAAACTTGTTTTTTTTCTGATTGAGAAGCAGTTTATGATTTAGAAACCAGGATTCAATGGAGGAGAAGGCCTGCTGAAGTTTATTTTGTAACTGGATTGGATCAGGGTCTGAGGTGAGGATCACAGCATCATCGACGTAGAGAATTATTTGTTTTGGGCAGCTGTCCAGTAGTGAATTTAAGAATAGGCTGAAGAGGAGGGGTCCCAGAATGGAGCCCTGGGGGACTCCCGAGTGGACCGGTCTAGGGTCTGAGAGTGTATCAGTGATTCTTACAGTTTGGGACCATTCTTCAAGACAGCTCTTAAACCAACCAGTGGAGTCAGTTGACAGCCCAGTGTTCTGAAGCTGGACAAGCAGGAGGCAGTGATTGACGGTGTCGAAGGCTTTAGTTAAGTCAATGTAGATTAAGCCTAGTAGTTCACCGGAGTCAAGTGCATTGTGGATTGCGCCGGTGAATTCAAGTAGGGCTGTGGAGGTGCTGTGACCTTTGCGGAACCCGTGTTGTTGCTTGCACAGGATGTTGTACATATCCAGATATTCTGTGAGCTGGTCCGAGACGATACATTCTAGTGCCTTGGAGAGTGGGGGTAGTATGGAAATAGGTCTGTAGTTATCGTGGGCAGTTTTGTCACCACTTTTATGGATTGGGGTGACAGTGGCAGATTTCCATCTGTCCAGGAACTGGCTAAAGCTGAGGGAGAGGTTGAAAATTCTGGTCAGAGGACTAAGCACTTCATCAAGTGTGAGAGACAGGATTTTGAGATCGAGGGAGTCTTTACTGAATCTTGATTTACCAAGGGCTTTGGTTACATATTTGTGTACTTGGTGAGCCTTGACTGCTTTGAAGTAGAAGTGGGGGGAGCTGGTGGGAGTAGTGTTTATTGCAGACAGAGGGGCTTCACCATCTTTGAAGTAGTCCTGGGGTAGGACAGTGCTGAGGTCGGTAAAGGCTTTGTTAAAGGTATCCGCAATGGTTTTTGGGTTGAGGGTTGTGGTTCCGTTGATGTCGAGTATTGATGGAGGGGGTTTGGGTGGATTCCCGGTGAGTTCCTTTATGTTCTTCCAGAATTCCCGACCATTGCCCCAGGAGTTTGTGAGGGCATGCTTATAGTAGGCGTACTTCATTTGCCAGATGGTTTTGGTGCAGTCATTGAGGGCACATTTGTAGTTTTGGATGTCGTTTTGCCTTCCAGAGTTTCTGGCCAGCTCCCATAGGTGGTATCTTGTTTTTAGCATCCTGAGGAGGTCACCTGTGATTATTTGGAGATAAAAAGAAGGGAACATGTTTTTGAACCAACCAGCAATAGAAAAACATTATTTTGTTATACTGTATATCCGCATGGCTTACCTTTAGTATCTTCTGTAGTCTTTTCCCTTCTATTTGACATGTATATAGAGCCGTTGACACAGGCGATACAGGAGACCAACAAATTTTGCAGTATACAAGCGGCAGGTAAAGAGCATCACATTGTCTTATACACTGATGATGCATTATTATATCTATCACACTGAAGGCATTACCAGCAGTGTTTGACCTCTAGGAACCTGAGGAGTAGTTAAAGGTATTGCAGTTGGGTTTCAAAGCAAAAAAGTGCAAAACCATGCACTTATGGCACAAAAACCCAAAGGCAGAGTGTAAAATAGGGAAAGAGGTACTGACGGTCACAAAACAGGATAGGGACCTTGGGGTAATCATACCGGATCACCTCAAGGCAGTGAGGCAGTGTCATAAGGCAGTAGGTAGGGCCAGTGGGATGCTGGGGTGCATAGGGAAGGGTATTACCAGCAGAAAGAGAGGGAGGTGGTGTTACCACTGTCTATATCATTGGTGACACCCCACCTGAAGTAGTATGTCCAGTTCTGCAGACCACTTCTGAGGAAGGACATAGACAGGGTGGAGGCTGTCCAGAGGAGTGCAACTAAAATGGTGCAGGGGCTTCATCAGAAGCCCTATGAGAAGAGACTGAGGAATCCCAATATGTACGACCTGGAAGGGGGGGGTACATGATAAAGACCTATAAAAACCTCAATAGGAGTGAATATGGTACAGGAGGTGAGTACTTTTTAGAGGAAAAGGTGCACAAGAACAAGGGGCAGACAATGAAGCTGGAAGGGAGGAAATTTAAGAGGGATCTGAGGAAGTACTTCTTCACTGAAAGAGTGGTGGATGCCTGGAACAATCTTCCAGTGGAGGTAGTGGGGTAAAAACAGTGGTGGGCTTCAAACATGCATGGGACAGGCACAAGGGAATCTTGACAGCAAAGTGTGGGAGAGGAGGCCAGAGATCAGGTAGGGTCTACGGTGACAGTATAAGCAGGGGAAAACAGCCAGACTAAGTGGGTTAAGCAGTCCTTATCTGCCGACAGATTCTGTTTCTGTTCCTCCAGTCCTTCAGCAAGGTTTCTGGAGGTAAACACAACAAAATTAGAAACTTAATGGTTCAATTACTCCCCTTTCCAACAGATTAGAGAAATATTCCCATTCTGATGGAAGCTTTCCAAGCTCAGATACTTAGGGATTTAGGTTGTGAAGTAACAGAGGTTGGCCTGTATTGATAATTACAAGACATTCAGTCCAAAAGTGATACAGGACATTACAAGATATGGCATACCCTCTCTCAGCCTTTCACACCAGGTAGAAGCCACTCGTATGGTTGGTGACCCTCCCGAGGATTCTCTTCCTCTTCCAAAATGTACCATAACGCTTGCCTAATACCACATGGAGGCATTGGAGCAAGGAGTTTTCACATTTTCTCTGTGTAGGACAGAGACCATGCATTAAACAATGGATCCTCACCCTCAAAAGACAGACCAGAGGCCTCATTCTTTCTCATCTCAAACTGTATTACTGGGTGGCCAACACTTCCTTTGTAGTGTTCAGAAACTTGTGAAGCACCACCACATGCTGACTAAGTGAACTAAATAGGCAGCTAATGCAGCAAGTGCTGAAATGTGTCAATGTGCGGGTCCCAGGGTCTTTGTAAAGAACCACAAAAAACAACTTCTTCCAAACTTCTGGAAATTTATTTTTACAAACCCAATGTTTTGCCTAATTGCATAGGCTTTTTCCAGGGAATTTTTTTCTGCAATTTGTACTCAGACTGTTTTAAAGCACAAATAGCCTGTAAGAAGCTCTTATGTTTTCAGTAGTGCTCTCTAACTCATAGGATACCGCCACATTAACAGTTTAGAAACACTCCCTCACATTATTCAGTTCTAAACCTCTGTGTCGATTTCACTTGGCATTCTGTGTAATGGTATTTAACAGTGAGGCAACAAGGTCTGGGGTTAAAAGCACAGAAAAGTAGTCACAAGTCTACTCCGGATGTTCACTCCAAACACATGTGTTTAAAAAAACTATAATAACTACATAGATACATAGATACATAGACAGTGTCGGCAGATAAGGGCCTATGGCCCACCTAGTCTGCCCATTTGAGCTTGTAAGTTCAGTTTGTTTTCCTAGAAGTCTATTTCCCCTTACCCCTGACCTCTAGAATTCCTTTATGTCTATCCCATGCATTCTTAAATCCCGTGATTGTTTCAGCTCCCACCACTTCCTCTGGCAGGGTGTTCCACTTGTCCACCACCCGTTCTGTGAAGAAATTCTTTCTCATGTTTCCTCTGAATCGTCCTCCCTCCAACTTCATCCCATGCCCTCTAGTCCTGAAACATCTTTTTCGCTTAAAATAGTGTTTTCCTGCACCCTGTTCCTCCCTGTAAGATACTTGTATGTCTCTATCTATCCCTCTCTCCCTCCTCTCCTCCAGGAGTACATGTTCAGTTCCTTCAGCCTGTCTTCATAGGACTTGTGATGCAACCCATGCACAATCTTTGTTGCCCTCCTCTGAACCTTCTCTACCTGTCTATGTCCTTACGTAGGTATGGTGTCCAGAACTGTACACTGTACTCCAGGTGGGGCCTCACTAGTGTCTTGTATAGCGGAATTATGACCTCCTTTTCCTGCTGGTGATGCCCCTGCCTATACATCCAGCATCCTATTGCTTTACCTGATGCCTTGTCACACTGTTTCCCTACCTTGAGGTCATCAGAGATGACAACCCCAAGATCCCTTTCCTGCTTGGTGCATGCTATATCCTCACCCCCCAACTGATATATTGTGCCAGGGTTTTTGTGCCCCATATGCATTATCTTGCACTTCTTTGCATTGAATTTCAACTGCCAAACCCTTGACCATTCTTCAAGTTTCTGCAGGTCCCTTCTCATTCTGTCTACACCCTCTGGTGTGTCTACTCTGTTACAGAGCTTTGTGTCATCAGCGAACAGTGAAATTCTGCCTTCTAGATCCTGTGCAATGTCACTGATGAAGATGTTGAATAGGACCGGTCCAGCACTGATCCCTGTGGTACCCACTGGTCCTCTTCCCTCTGTGGAGTGACAGCCATTTACCACCACCCTCTGTGTCCTGCCACCCAGCCAGTTACCTACCCACCACACTACTGTCCTGCCCACACCCATATTCCCCAGTTTGTGTAATAGTCTTCTATGTGGCACAGTGTCAAAGGCCTTGCTGAAGTCCAGATAGGCCATGTCCACTGCCCTCCCTGATCCACCTCCCTAGTCACCCAGTCAAAAATTCAATGAGGTTGGTCTGACATGACCTCCCCTGGTGAAACCATGCTGCCTTGGGTCCTGTGGTCCATTGACAACCAGATGTTCCACCAATCTCTCCTTCAGTAGTGCTTCCATGATTTTCCCACTACCGAGGTGAGGCTGACTGGTCTGTAGTTCCCTGCTTCCTCTTTGTTCCCACTTTTGTATAAAGGGACTACATTTGCTGTCCTCCAGTCTTTGGGTACTCTCCTGTTTCCAGTGATTGGCTGAACAGGATAGCCAGAGGTTCAGCCACCACCTCTTAGTTCTTCTTAAGGACCCTGGGGTACCCATCTGGCCCCATTGCTTTATCAGCTCTTATTACTTCCAGTTCCTTCAGGACCCTTTCTGTGTAAAGGGACTTGTGTCCATTTCTGCACCATTCTCACCCCTTGTACTCCCTTCAGACCCATTACCCCCTCTTCCTTAGTAAAGACTGGCAGAAATACCTGTTCAATATGTCAGCTTTACTGTTGTCATCCTCCACGTGGCTCCCATCCTCCCCTTCAGTCTCACTATCCCTCCCTTTGTCCTTCTTTTTCCTTATGTACCTGTAAAAGGTTTTGTCCCTTTAACCACTGATTTTGCAATGTGTTCTTCTGTCTGAGCTTTGGCTTCCTTACTGACTTCCCTGCCTCCCTTTGTTTCTCCTGGTACTTCTCCCTATCCCTTCTGCCTGTGTCTTTTGTATTGCCTGAATGCAATCTTTTGGCTTTCACTTTCTTTGCTACCTCTTTGGAAAACCATAATGGTCTCCTCTTTCTTTTCCTCTTGCTAACCTGCTTAATGCATAATTCTGTTGTTCTTATAATCCCCATTTAAATACTGCCTACTGTTCCTCAATCCCTGATTCCTGTCCCATTCCTTAATGCCTCTTTCAAGCATCTCCCATTTTCCCAAAGTCTGCCCCCTAAAATCCAGGATCGTGTTTTGTGTGGTTTGGTTCTGCTCTTTCTGTGATTTCAAACCACAACGACTGGTGGTCACTGTTACCCAGGTGCTCCCCACTGTTACCCCCATCACACTGTCCCTGTTTGTGAGCACAAGGTCCAGTATTGCCTTCTGCCGAGTTGGTTCCATGACCAGTTGCTTGAGGAAGGCACCCTGAAGGAGTCCAGGATAAATCTGCTCTAGTTGATGCTGCTGCTGGGATGCTCCAGTCCACGTCTGGTATATTGAAGTCTCCAACCAGTACTACCTCACCCTTGTCTGCCATCCTTTGGATGGCTAGCATCAACTCTATCTGTTTCTTCCTCCTGGGCTGGTGGTCTATAGACCACACCTGTTGCGATGCTGGCCCCATTTTCCTTTCCAGCAACCCACAGTATCTACTTCATTTTGTTCCTCCTGGATCTGTGTGCCCTTATGTCATTTTCACATACAGTGCCACTCCTCCTCCCTTCCTGCCTGCTCTGTCTCTTCTGAATATGTTGTAGCCAGGTATGGCCATCTCCCAGTCATGGTTATCATTACACCAGGTTTCAGTGATGGCCACAATGTCCAGGTCTGACTGTACCATGACAGCCTCCAGATCTTCCATCTTGTTGCTAAGGCTCCTGGCATTTGCACATAGCTTTCCATGATTTGACCTCCTAGACTGCTTCACTGTTCTACTCCAGCCCTTCCTTGGTTGTCATTTATCCCTGGTTCTCCTTGCCGTCTGCCCTTCTGCTGAATTTTGCCCCTTTTCTGCTTATCCACCTTTTGGACACTAATCTCCATCTTTTGCACACTGCTTTGCAGAGATAGCCACTCCTCTGGTTCACTCGTTCCATTACTAGCTGTGGGGGGTGAGCAAGTAGGTACTGTCCTTGCTGGCCTGCCACCCCCCTTTGCTAGTTTAAATGCTTGTCAATGTAGCATTTAAACTTATCATTGAGTGCTTGGATTCCCCTCCAGGATGGATGCAGGCGTCAGGCTTGAATAAACCTCCATCCTCCAGATGGGTCCCCAGTCACCAATGAATACAAACCCTTCCTCACAGCACCAGTTCTTCAACCATGAGTTAAAGTTCCTGGTGCATGCACTCCTGCTTTCCTTGCCTCTCACAGGTAGTACTTCTGAGAAAGTGACAGAAGTAGCTACTTGCTTGAGACCCCTCCCCAGTTTCCTAAACTCTTCCTGAACTTCCTTTGGCTCCCCATTTGCCAAGCCATTGAGTACCTAGGTGGATAATGACATCCAGCTCACCCTCCTGTCTTGCCTTCCCAGTGATCCCCAGTATCTTCCTTCCATCCCTCCATGCCGTGGCACCTGGTAGGCACCTCACCTCCCTGTCCTCCCCTCCTGTGTTCCTAGCTGGATCCCTCTTATGATGGAGTCCCCCACCAGGATTACTTCCTCCTCCTCTGGGGTCCACTGCTTTCCCCACTGAGGTCACCTCCTTGCCTAACCTCCATCCTTTCCTTCCACTTCCCTGGGTACCTCTATTTGGTCGTCCTCATTTGCCAGTGTGGCATATGAGTTCTTGAAGGAATAGGATCTGGGATGTGCCTCTGCCTGACTGCTCTAACCCTCCCTGGCCCACTGTCATCCAAGTGCTCCTCGTTCTCGGCATCCTTTGAGGCAGCTGCATTGGACTGGGTGGTTCCTGGACAGGGGTGATGGTACTCCTGACCCAGTTTACTTCCGCTCTGAGTCTGGCTACCTCATCCGCGGTCCAGAGATGCATGCAGATGGGGCAGCACCTCAGTGTCCAGAAGGTCTGCCTGAATATGCTGCCCCAGCCACTGCATTGCACCACTCCCACATTATACTGCAATTCCACTACTTATCTGCTACTGAGCTCTCTTAGTTCTCTTTTTATTTATTTACAGTACTAAAATCCTGTAACTGATCCTCAGATATATATTTTTTAAGGAAAAGAAACCAATAAATAAATAAATGAGTCAAAACACTTGTGCGTGCTGAGGTGGTCTTCTTCCCCTTATGCCCCTCCTACTTAACACCTCTTACTATACCCTGTGTTTAGCTCCTGTCAATCAGATTTATCAGGGCATATAATTAAGAGTTGGGGAAGGGAGGTCAGAGCCAGACAATTAACACCCTTCACCCAGCTACAGGACAGTCAGACAAGCCAAGATAAAATTTGCAGCAATTAAAGACAGCACAGAATTACACCACCACTATTTTTTAAATTTTCAACAGCCCAAAAACAATTATAAGTAAAGACAACACAGAAAGTATAGTGTCACTACAAGCCTACAATCTAAGTTTAAAAGAAAAATACCAGTTACCAGTTACTCTGAAGCACTGAATTGAATATGTTTCCTTCCTTCACCTTCTGGCTTCTTCTTCTTAACTGGGTAGCCTTTTTTTCCCATCGGGAAACCCGGTTATAATTAGCCATTATAACACTCACTGAGTTTCCTTGCTCCCATCATCATCTGCACCGCTCTCCCTGTACACAGCACTGGAAAGCTGACCGCCTTGCTTTATTACTTGGCGGTAAGTCAAGTGCACTAAATGGCCCAGCTGCAGTTTATGGGGGGTGGGGAAATCATTAAACACATGGTTACACATGAAAAAAAAGTTTTCAACAGTCACTCAGTGGTACAGACTGCAGCCGGTCAGGGACTGCAGACAGTGCTTGATCTCGACTGGACCACGGCCATTTTATTTTTCAGAATTGCTGTGGTGAGAAAAGGCTCCCCAGCAATTATATAAAATAAAACATGGGGTGGTGTGTCTAACTTGAGATTTTACACACACCCCTTCGTTCTCAGGGTTCATGTAGCATCCAACACCTTGGGATGTGTGTAAAATCTCGTTAAACACACCATCACATGTATTATTCTATATGTAAAAAAAAACATGCAGATTATCAGTGTGTGGTTGTTTAGATAACACCTGAATTTTTTTTAACCTAAGTTTTATCTGTTTTATTTACTTATAGTTGCATGTATGTAAATACTGCGGGCTGGATATTCAAACTGCACCGGGCAGGGGCGCAAGACCAGGTGCAGCGCAACTGGGCTGCACCAGGGCATGGACCAGGTGATATTCAACAGTGCTGCGCCATGGCATAGCACCATTGAAAATGGCACTGATGGTGCTTGCACTGCACACAGTGCACTGGCACTGCGCCAGCGCAAGTGGCAGAACAGGAGCAGGGGGGTGCGCCAGCGCAAGTGCAGTTGTACTAGGCGCATCAACCATGATATTCAGCACTGGACATGCAAATGAGGCCATTATGCATGCAAGGCACAAGTGGGGCCATTTGCATGTCATTATGGCTTGCATGCGGTGCGCTGATCCCAAGTTACTTGCGCCTGGCACCCTGCCAGGCTGCAGCCATGGGGACCGAAGCCCTGCGGTCCCATGGCAGTTCCCCCGCTCTCGTATGCCTGATCATGGGCAGAAGTATTGACATAACCCTGGTGGTTCAGTGGAGTCCCCCCCATTGCCCAGTTGCGGGCACAAGTACAATAAAAGTCCCTGGTGGTCCAGTGGATACCCCCCCATTGCCCAATCATCGGCATATGTAATAATAAACCCTGGTGGTCAAGGGGAATGCCTTCCGGCACCCAATAGTGGGCATATGTAAATGTAACATCCCTGGTGGTCCAGTGGAACCCCCCCATCGCCCAATCATGGGCAGACATAGCAAAAGAAGCCCTGGTGGTCCAGTGGTACCCCCCTCCCCACCTGCCCACTGAGGTCCCCCACCACCCAACACCCCCCCAGTCAGTCAGCAGCAGGTGGCAGCAACCCACCTGCATGCCACCCGGCCACCTGCCGACTGACAGCGCACAGTGTGGTCCATACGCCTATCGGTCCACTGCGCAGACCAATGGGCATGCAGAACATACTGTACTACACAGGCCCAATATGTTAATAAATGCATTCATTCACTTATCGGGCCTGTGTATTACAGTATGGTTTGCACATCCATTGGTCCATGCAGTGAACCAATAGGTCTTATGGACCATTACTATCGCTATCGGTCGGCCGGTAGCCAGCGGGCATGCGGCGGGTGCTGCCACCACCGCTGACTTGGGGATGCTGATGGTGGAGGACCAGTAGGTGGGTGGGGGGGTACCACTGACCACCAGGGAGTCTTTCACTATGTCCGCCCACGATCGGGCGAAGGGGGTGTTTCCACTGGACCACCAGGGATGATAATGTTACATATGCCCACGATCAGGCACAGGAGACCTTCCACTGGACCACCAGGGTGTATTTCTACCTATGCCCGCGATCGGGCACTGGAGGGCATTCCCATGGACCACCAGAGTTTATTATTACATATGCCTACGATCGGGCGATGGGGGGGTATCCACTGGACCACCAGGGTTTTACAAGTACCATCACCTGCTATCGGGCGATGGGGTAGGGGGGCACAATGCTCCCAGGGCAGGGGGCTTGAGATCAGTGTTCTGGGTGGGCGGGTGGCCACCCACGGCCGGCGGCTGCCGTATTGCACCCTGCAATATGGCAGCTTGCCTGTGGGTGGCCTGGATTTGTTCTTGGTTTTCCCAGGCACATCTTTGCACCCCCCTAAGTGGTGCATGAGGATGTGTGCCAGCATAGGCACTGCATCCCAGGTTGAATAGGGATGTGCCGCATATCATGGACAAAGCCCCGCACTTGCCACATTAATTACCGGTGCACCCCGGCCCATCGGGAGTTGTGCATCGCAACTTGCCTCTTTGAATATCACACCAGGTCACATTGGTGGGTTGTGCATGGCACATCCCTGTTGCGCCATGCGCAACCCATTTGAATATCCAGGCCTGTATATACTTCTTATATATATTTGAACTTATGTTTTGTTTTGTTACTTGTATTCTTGTACTGTTTACTTGTTGTTATCCCCCCCCTCCATGTATGGCTGAAAATAGGTCTTTGATCCAATCCACCTTCCTGGTAAATCAAATAAAGAAATAAAGAAATAGTCAAGTCCTCAAGCAGCTCGGCTCCTTGGTCAGTGCTCCTCTAAAGAATGACGCTAAATGCTGCATCTAAGAATAAACTTCTATTGTATAAAACAACAAACAGCAGTAGGCTCTGGTGCTCCCTCCCTCTGCAGTCAAACGTTTTCATGCTAACATGCACCTTCTCAAGGCTGATGTCTACGCACTACAACTGTGTTTAAAAAGACAGGGCTTAAAGTAACAGTGCAATATTTAACAATGTGCTTAAAGTGCTAAACAACAAATGATGAAAATAAAAAGCACGCAAATTATCTCAAACCACTCAAATATCAAAACATAATGAAAAAGGGGGAAAGCTAAAAGGAGGGGAGGTGGGGTGAGGGGAAATCAAAGGAAAAGGCTAAAAACTACTGATCGATATAGATAAATATAGACAGGATACATATATTGGATATCCAGTGATATGAGTGACTCAATTTGAGTGTCCATGAATAGAGCAAGTGGGGAACTATAGTGACAGTGGGAATAGTGAGGAAATCAAAACAACAATGGTGAAAGACAGAGAGAGCGATGATAAGAGGAATCTAAGATGATGGAGGTATATAACAAGTAGTTCGGCCTAGCAGTTCCCAGCTGGCTGTTTGGCCTAGTGGAGGCAGTATATACCTCTGGTGTTGGAGGACCTGGGCTCTAATCTGGGTAAGAGGTCTGTTTTTTTTTTTTTTTGTGTTTGCACTTCTTCTTTTTTTTATTTTTTGCTCCCCATTCCCCCACCCTCTTGGTGGTCCCCCATTTGTAGGTTGCTCTCCCCCTGAGCAGCCCCCTCATGAAGATTCCCTGTACCCCAGTGTCAGGCTCCCCATTGGAGTTGATTATAATTATTAAGGGGGTGCGGGGAGTGTAGCCCCCTGCATAAAAAAGGGTGCAAATTTATTGTGCCTGCTTGTGGAGTGTGTTCCAGACCATCGCTGTTAATGGTCATGCCGTAGTGCACATCGCCATTGTTGTTTTTGGTGATGTACAGTCGCTGATATGACGATCGCTATTTTGCATTGGCTCATATGACATGGAACCAATATATTGTATGTATAAATAAATATGCAATGGCAAAAACCATGCAGTTAATAAATATGACAATGTCAAAATAGATGGGGCCAATCAAAAGTGCTCATTTAGTCCAGGAGGACTATTTAAATTCATCTTAAATTGCCACAAGGATTCCCTCTATAGCAACCTCCTGTTCAGATCACCTCCACGTACAGGTCCATACATTCTCTCTGTAGCTTGAAAACAAAAAGTGTGATTTCTACCTTTTTCTTGTAAATGTTCAGCCAAATTGCAAACACTGCCCATTGTCTGTATACTCCTAACATGTGGGGCCCCACCCACGCAAGTGCCAACACTCTCGCCCATCAAGAGGATGGTGGCCAACACCCTTTCTGAGACAACTTACACAGAGAGATGGAGGGCATTGAAGCCTTGCCAGATATGTGGCACAGTGCATGGACACAGGGTGGGAGGTATATGACTGAAAGGCATAGCCAACATTCCTCTCTTGCATCCTGCAAATTAGGAGACTGCAGTCAGCACTCATGCACCACCAGTTACCTCCATGGAGGAGGAATCGCAGGGGGATGCAGACACAGATGGCACAGGCATATGGACCATATTGTGGCCAGCTGAACACATGCCAATACTTACTAATGCACCAGTAACTAACCACACAATATACTCTCCCACACAGGTTCAGTGCTGGGGACACAGGACATGACTCTGGAGATGGGCAACCTGAAGAACACCAACATGGAGACCATACTGGAGACACCAAAGACTGAGCAGGCCCTGGCTTAGACATCTACCCAGAGCCAAAAAACACCCCCTAGCCCTGAACCAACTCCACAGCCACCACACAGTTGGCCTCCTGGTGCTATGGGACTGGGCACAGAGGAGCAGCTGACAGAGCCCTACGTGCCCAGTCATGCAGTACAACCAGCCATCCCACACACATGGCTCAGGGACATAGAGGGCCACCATGCCACCCTTCAAGGGCATGCAGACAGTGGGGGCGAGGGGTCCTCAGCACACCCAACCCACTGGGCACGCAGGACAACACCACAGTCTGTCACTGAGACCTACTATCCTGAACTGCACCAACTGGAATGGGATCACCTGCAAGCACAGCAGGAAAACACCAAGGCCCTCAGGGACCTGACCGCAAAGGTGTGTGGGCTGCAGCGTGCCCAGAAAAGAATAGGGGACATCCTGGAGCAGATAGCGGCACAACTGCTGTCCAGGACCAGCACATCCAGCCTGCCTGTTCCTCCTTGGCAGGCCTCTGTTGTGTTCCCCCTGTTGCTGGATTATATATGTGTATATACTGTATATATATATATATATATACATATATATATATATTTTGTAGGGACCGCACCCCTATAGTTATGGTTGAGTAGGCACTTCAATGTTAAACTCAAACTTTTGCACTTTAATTACTTTGCAACTGTTTAATGGATTTGCACAAAATCTGGTATGCAACTTCCTGTGGGGTAGATCTCTTGATCTGGCAAGTTGCATTCCTGTCAGATGTGTGGTTTCCGAGTTATGGAGAGGTGAAAAAAACATGTTTTCGCTCATTGACTTTGCTCAGATTTTTCTTCGAACTTGCCTACAGCCAGATGCTTTGTTTTTTCGGTCTGAAGTTTTCAGGGCAGAAAAGGACAACCTCACAGATGTGCACTTTGCTAGTCTGGTGAAAAAATAATAAGCCGTTTTTAAGGTATTGCAACTTAAAAAATTTGAAAACATTGTTTCTGAGCATGCTCAGTAAGCACTTCAATATAGCTGTATGTAACAAAGTAGGAATCCTGATTTGCATAGAAAAATTCCTACTTCGTATGGCCATCTTGTTTACAGTTTTGCCTGCAATTCAAATGTGGAAACCTCCCAAAATGATATTCTGGGGAGGAACCATCACATGTAGCTTGCTTATTGTGATCCCCTAAGTTTGTTCTGCACTTCACTGCTTGTACAAATTTCCTAAAAATGTGTTACATTTATATTTCAGTTCTTCATTAGTATCCATGTAATTTGAAGTTGGATTTTACTTCATATAACAAGATACGAAGTAAGATCCTAGTCCGTATCACGAAAATGCCAAAAAGAACTGTTTATGCCAACATGGGGGTGCCCAATCCCAGGTCAGCACTAGATGTCTGCACACCAGTATGGGACGCTGGGGAGTCCACTCCCAGTGTCCCCCAACAAAACAAAACTTCCCCACATGTTTAGGGTGCCCAATCCCCACGTTGGCAGTCACCCCCCCAAGGTGGGACACTGGGTAGCCCACTCACAGTGTCCCCAGTTGTATTATACCCCCACACACACACACAGTCACCAGTAATGAGTAACACTAGGAAGCCCACCCCTAGTGTTACAGAATTTTTTTTGTTCTATGCCTGAAACAAAGAAAACAGTACCCCGACATCTTTTTTTTAATCCTATGAAAAAAGAAAATAGTCCTTCGTCATCTCCTACATTCCCCTGCCCCATTCTCACACTCCATCTGTGCACCCACCTCCTCTTACTCCCTCCTTACCCCATACTTACGTCCAGAGGTAGGGCGCTGTCATCTTCTATGGACCAGGACACGTCTGCACTCTTCAAAGACCAACCGTGAACTGAAGAATCATAGGTAAGTGCTGTACAATGGCAGTCTATGGCATTTTGAACTTAGGTTGATATCGCAGCCTTTTTTCAACATATTTTCGCCAACAACATGGGAGTTTTGGAACCCCATCTCATGAACACAGTCACTGTCATCTCGTTAATCGAACCCGTGAGGTGA
Organism: Neoceratodus forsteri; assembly: GCA_016271365.2. Classification (NCBI taxonomy): domain Eukaryota; kingdom Metazoa; phylum Chordata; order Ceratodontiformes; family Ceratodontidae; genus Neoceratodus; species Neoceratodus forsteri. The sequence continues at coordinate 1,548,550,231 of CM057452.1, read as the reverse complement.
TTTTACAGTCAGTGCCAAGAATCACCTTTTAGGACCGATTAATGAAACAACAGTGCCAGTGTTCACAAGGGAAGGTCCCAAAAAGCCTATGTTGAAAATGTTGACAAATGCCCGTGTTACGAGCGTGCATTACGAAGTTTCTATGCACACTCGTAACTTCACCAATTTTTTATATTTTCACTACAGATCTTCAACATTGGCATTTTTTCACACCTCCTCATGAACAGTACAGCTGACATTTTTCACATCCTACCCAAAACATGTTTTTGCATGTGTGGCACTGAATGGCACGGTCGTTGTGCGAAATCAACTTTTGGGACAGATTTATGAAATGACAGTGCCACTGTTCATGAGGTGGGGTCCCCAAAAGGACATGTCAAAAATTTGTTAAAAACATTCTTGAAAATGCCTGAGTTATGTGAGTCCATTGAATTTTTTATACACACATGCATAACTTTGCTACTTTTCGATCTTTTGACACCAAATTTTCAACATAGCCATTTTTCACACCACTTTATGAACAGTACAGCTGTCATTTTTCACATCCTGACCAAAATGCTATTTTGCTCCTGTGATGCAGAATGGTGTTGCAGTTGCGCATAATTACATTTTGCCTTGCATTTCACAATTTCTCTGTACTGGGTTACATGATGTGGATTAACAAGATGGCTATGCTGACAATTGGGTCACTGTTGTTTGACACATAGAAGCGCAGGGCCTTGAGGGCTTCCACACCTACATACATACATATGCGCATCTATGGAGGGATTGGAGCGCAAGGTCTAAAGGACCCTGCGCTCCCACCATAAAATACAGACACTATTATACTATCTCAAAAAGAAGGGTTGGGAACACTAATGTTGAATTTCCATACGTTTGTCGCTGTAATAGGAACCCTAACTGATGCATTAAATGAGATTTTTGCAATGAATTTCTCTTCTTTTTGAGATAGTATAATAGTGTCCATATTTTCATTGCAAAAAACTCCATTAATGCATCAGTTAGGGTTGACAGCACAGCAATAAAAGTTTGGAAATGTGATGTTAGGGTTAAACCCCCTCTCCCCCCCTCCACCCTCCACACACCAACAGGCATCGGGCTGAGCGTTGAGGTCATCGACCTAACCCTCACCCCATTCCATGTGTGAAGAAGCTGAAGTGATGCAGTATCGGAGAATGGGGTGAGAGTTAGGCCCAATGACCCCAATGCCCACCCTGATGCCTGTTCGCGTGTGGAGGGTGGGGGCTTGGGTGGTATGGTTGGGAACTCTAATGCTCAATTTCCAAAGGAGTTTTTTGCAATGAATTTCTCTTCTTTTTGAGATAGTAAAATAGAGTCCATATTTTATGGAGGGTGGGGGATGGGGATGGGGTGGTAGGGGTGTAAGCCTAACATCATATTTCCAAACTTTTGTCGCTGTGCTATCAACCCTAACTGATGCATTAACAGAGTTTTTGCAATGAATTTCCCTTCTTTTTGAGAAAGTGTAATGCAACTATTAACTGGTGCATGTTAGTGGGAGTGTGGGCCCTCTGGGCCCTAAGCTACCTTCACATTCCCATTTTTTGCATAATGGTAAGTGTATGTGGGAGCGCTTCCACTTAAACATAACCACAGAGCCATACAACAGCTCCATAGGGCAAGGAACACTTGTAATACTAATTTGCCAATATCTCAGCAACTGTAGCAGCCATGAAAAAAATTCAAGTGCTGTTGTAATCATTACAGCATATCCTCCATGCAAGATGAGTCAATGAAATCCATATCTCACATTGTTTACAAGGTACAGGCACCAAAAAGCACTGAAAAGGCACCCTTGGAACCCCTGTAACACGTTTTTGCCAATATCTCCATAACTGTAGCAAGTAGGAAAACAATTCCACTGCTAGTGTGATCCATGATTTACAAACTTGCTTCTAAAGGTGATCTAAGTTGTAGGTAGTGAAAAATCCATATCTCGCTTTGTTTTCAAGATATTGGTGCCAAAAGGCATCACAGGCGCTGTAATGTTATCCTAGGGGAAATTTGGCAACTTCAGAACACTGTACAGTAACTTTGGACCAGTTGAATGTTTTGGTACCAAACCACCAAAGGGCACATCTGTGGGACCAGGGCTTGCCGCCCTGCAAATTTCAGCCCAGAAGCCCCAACTGTTTTGCAGTTTTTGGACACAGTACTTTTACAAATTGCAACAGTTTCGCAAAAACAGCATGACACTTTTGTGATTTGTGAAAGTGTTGCAGCAGTTTCTTTCATAATTTACATAAGTTCTGGGGTGCTGACTTTAAAAGTGGCATTTCTGGGGGGGTTTGCCCCCCAAAAAAGATAGGGTTGGCATCCTTAGGACCAGACTAGATAAACACAACAGTCAGTGTTTACCTAGAGGGTCCCAAATTTAAACACTAGGCATTTTTCTCTCTCGCTAACCAAAAACAAGATGGCCACCACACGAAAGTGAAAGGGCCATTTGCAAAAGTAAAATGTACTAGTGGCAGCTTTCGAGAGACACATAGTTTTTTCACATTGACTACAATGGGAAACTTGTTTCTTGAATAACTTTTAAACAGTTTAATATTTTTCACCAAATCTTTGAAAGGCACATCAGTGACCCAGACTGCATCTTCCCTGATGTTTTCAGACCAAACGGACAAATCATGCAGGCCATATGCGTGAGCAAAGAGATGCATAAAAGGCAATTTTTTGGTATTCTGCAGCTCCACAACTGCTCATCCAACCACAACACAACTTGCCAGATCCAGAGATCTATGGTACCAGACCATGCATTCAAAATTTCAGGCAGATCTATTGCACAGTGGCAAAGTTATTAAAGTGCAAAATTTGGGGTTTAACATTATACTGTTTTTCTCAACCCTAGCTATGAGGGTGTTACCGCACCAGTATAATATATTTATTGCAAAAAACTCTGTTAATGCATCAGTTACGGTTCATAGCACAGCAACAAAAGTTTGGAAATGTGCTGTTAGAGTTCAGTCCCCTAACTCTGCATTCCCCCTACCCACCCACACACACACACACACATGCAAGCAGGGGAAGGTCCAAAACAACACAACCAACCAGAGACAACCAGAATCATTTAAAACACACAGTATGTCATCCATAGATAGTTTATTGGAAATAAGAGTTTGGATAAGCATACCAACAGCTATTGGATGTTTGCATTTTTATGTTTGCTTGCACACATGTGCAAGAAACATAGAGCCATCATCCGAGTTTTTGTAGGTGTGGCACCCGTCTTCCAATGCAGTCAGTGTGTTTGCAGGCATGGCCACAGTTCACCAATGAATGCTGCAGCTGTCTATGACAGCAGTTGAAAATGCAGTGCCGTACAGTTGAAAGGCAGAGCTCCGCTTCAGTGAGCAGCGAGAAGCTACTGCCTGCGCATGGGCTCCCCCACACACACACACGCAGACGCATGCATATTGCATGCTAATGCACTTCTCCCACACACACTGTATGGCCGACGGAGGTGCCCAATCCCCCGTCGGCTCCAAAGCCCCCCCAACAGAAAACCAGGTGCCATGCTGACAGCCCACCCCAGAGTGGCAATACATATGGCCGATGGGGGTGCCCAATCCCCCATCGGCTCCACTGCCCCCTGCCCCAAACAGCTTTCTAGCTGCCATGCTGGGAGCCCACCCCAGCGTGGCACAAGTCCCGCATCATCCAAGAAAAAAGAAACCTGAAAGAGAAAACCTTCCTCACTGACTGTCCTGACCTCCCGCTCCCCACCCTTGCCCACCCTCTGCATACCCAGCCTCCCCACACCCCTTACCCCATACTTACCTCCAAAGTCCAGTGCGATGATCTTCGGTGGACCGGGAACACATCTGCACTCTTCAAAGCCGACCACGAACTGAGGAAATACCGGTAAGCTGTATAATGTAATAAATAGAGTTTTTTTAACTTTGATGCATATCTCAGGCATTTTTGGGGAATTTGTTCACCAAATTTTCAACATGGGGTTTTTGGGACCCCACCTCATGAATTCTGTCACTGTCATTTTGTTAATCGGCCCCAAAAGGTGATTTTGCAGTCACTACGTGGAACCACCATTCGGGACCAATTTACGAAATGACAGTGTCACAGTTCATTAGGTAGGCCCCCAAAATAACTGTTTTACAAGCATGCGTTGTGCTGTTCCCACACACGCTCATAAGTTCGCGAATTTTCAATATTTTCACTCCAGATTTTCAACATTGCCATTTTACCACACCTCCTAATGAGCAATACAGCTGTCATTTTTCACATTTCCCCCAAAATGTGTTTCCACACATGTAGTGCACAATGGCACAGTCGGTGTGTGAAATCAATGTTTGGGACAGATTAAGAAAATCACAGTGACACTGTTCATGAGCAAAAGTGTTAAAATGGCTATGTTAAAAATTTGGTGAAAAAATTCCCCAAAATTACTGTTTTTCGATCATGCGTTGCACTGTTCCTATGCATGCTCGTAAGTTCACGAATTTTCACTCCAGATTTTCAACATTGCCATTTTACCACACCTCCTTATGAGCAGTACAGCTGTCATTTTTCACATCTCTCCCAAAACGTGTTTCCGCGCATGTAACACACAATGGCGCGGTCGGTGTGCGAAATCAATGTTCAGGACAGATTAAGAAAATCACAGTGACACTGTTCATGAGTAGAGGTCTTACAATGACTATGTTAAAAATTTGATGAAAAAAGTCCATAAAATGACTGTGTTACGAGCGACCATTGCACAGTTTCCACGCACCCTCGTAACTTCATGGATTTCTAATATTTTCAGTCCAGATTTTCACCACTGACATTTTTCCACACTTCCTTATGAACAGTACAGCTGTCATTTTTCACACCATGGCCAAAATGTGTTTTCGCACTTCCAGTGCAGAAATCCGTGGTCACTGTGGAAAATCACTGTTTGGGACAGATTAAGAAAATCACAGTGACAGTGTTCATGAGCAGAGGTTCCAAAATGCCTGTGTTGACAATCTGCTGTAAACAATCCCCAAACTAATTGCATTATGGGTGTACGTTGCTCAGTTTCTACACACGCTCATGACTTCACCAGTTTTTTTTAAATATTTTCACTGCAGATTTTCAACATTGCCATTTTTTCCACCTCCCCATGAACAGTACAGCTGTCATTTTTCACATACTGTTTGAAATGTGTTTTCACACCTGTGGTGCCAAATGGCGTAGTCTCTGTGCAAAATCAGCTTTCTGCTAACAAACTGATATTGTCACTGTTCATAAGGTGGGGGTCACAAAAAACCCATGTTGAAAATTTGGAGTGAAAATGCCAACGAACGCCTGAGATGTTAGGGTTTCCGCCATAATGCCCCACCCTGTAGAGATTGACAGGCATCAGTGGTGTGACTAGGGATTCTTGCCTGTAATGCTCATACCATTCCACACCCTGCAGCCAGTGAGAGGCATCGAGGTGTGCCTTGGACTCTTTGGCCCCAAAGTTCACCCCATTCTCCTATACAGCACCCATCTCACTGTATTTCCTGATGGAATGGGGTGAAAATAAGGGCCAAAGACCCCAAGGCACACCATGACACTTGTCGGTGTCTGCAGGGAAGGATGTGGTGAAATGGCGTGGCTGTTATACCTGATGACCCAAATGCACACCCCAATGCCTGTCAATCTCTGCAGGGTGGTGGTGGGGATGGCTTCAGCTCAATACTTCACTGCCATTCCTATTATGCAGCTTTCTAACTCCTACACTACCAATGCCAATGACAGCAATCAAACATTCGGCACTGACAAATGCTTGCTTTTTTCTGATAGAGTGAGTCAGTCCTAATAACGAACGGTAGTAGCAATAAAAGTAATGTTTTGTAGTATAGTTTACAAGTAAGATGTAAAAGCAACAGTTGTAACATCCAAAGCTAACCATAGCATACTGCTAATGAGTATTTCCAGGTAGTGCAGCAGTATTACAACGTGATGTTGCTAGCTTCATGCCTGAGCAGTATCTGAAAAGTACTACGTATGTGTCAGCTCGATCCTGCAGCGAGTCAATTGTTGAATTATGACACGTAAAAATCAATCTTTTGAAAATGTATACAGACTACGTCTCATTATATGAAGAAGATATGCCAGCAATAATGTGTCATCATACTGTGCTGGCTGTATAGAGTGAAGCATACTGTATTTGGTTTTTCATTACATAGTGTTATGTGAAATTAGTAGTGTGATTATTGTGCTTACAGATGTGACAGAGTGGTATAGTGTCTTTCAATCTTGCATGTGTCTTGCATGTGTGTCTGTGTGTGTGTGTGTGTGTGTGTATGTGTGAGTGTGTGTGTGTGTGTGTGTGTGTGTATGTGTGTGTGTGGAGGGTGGGGTGGGGAATGCAGAGTTAGGGGATTGAACCCTAACAGCACATTTCCAAAATTTTGTCGCCGTGCTATGAATCCTAACTGATGCATTAACGGAGTTTTTTGCAATGAATTTCCCCTCTTTTTGAGAAAGTGTAATGTAAATGGTAACTAGTATGTGTAAGTGGGAGCGCGGGCCCTCTGGGCCCTGCATTCACTTCACATTGTAAATTTTTTTTTTTGTAATGGTATGCAGGTAGCGAAAAATCCATAACTTGCTTCGTTTTCCAGACACTGGCGCCAAAAGATGTCACAGGCACCACAATATTATCCTATGGAAAATTTCTCAACTTTGGAACGTCGTAATTTTGGTCTCCTTGAATGTTTTGGCACCAAACCACCAAAAGGCACATCTGTGGGACCAGGGCTTCCCACCCTGCAAATTTCAGCTCAAAAGATCCAACCATTCAGTTGCAGGGTGATAGCAAAGATTTGCTGTTTTTTTTTTTTTTTTTTTATATTTTCGCAAATCACGAAAGCATCGCAAAAAGTAGCATGAAACTTTCGCATTTATGAATGTATTTTGGCAGTTTCTTTTGTGATTTGCGAAAGTATTTTTTCTCTGATGTTTAAAATGGCATTTCTGGGGGGAAACATAGGGCTGGCATCCTCAGGGCCCAACTAGGTAAACCCAACAGTCAGTGTTTACCTAGAGGGTCCCAAATTTAAACGCCAGGAATTTTTCTCTCTCACTAACTGAAAACAAGATGGCCACAGCACGAAAGTAAAAGGGCCATTTGTGAAAGTAAAATTGCATTTTGCAAAACTTTCATGAGACACATATATTTTTTCCCCATTGACTATAATGGGGCATTTGTTTTTTGAATAACTTTTGAATGGTTTAATATTTTTACACAAAATCTTTGAAAGGCACATTGCTGACCTAGACTGCATCTTCCTTAAAGATTTTGGACTGAATGGACAAATCATGTGGGCTGTGGGTGCGAGCAAAGAAACATGCAAAAAGTCTGTTTTTTTGCGTTTTTTGGCATTCTGTAGCTCTGCAACCATACATCCGACTGTAACACAACTTGCCAAATCCAGAGCTCTGTGGTACCAGACTTCACATGCAAAATTTCAGGCAAATCCGTTGTATGGTGGCAAAGTTATTAAGGTACAAAATTTGAGTTTTAACATTAAAGTGCTTACTCAACCCTAACTATACTGGCGCTACCACGTTAGTATAATATATGTATATTATATGCTGGATATTACCCAGATGCCACCAGTTCATACACACAGGGCCCAGGGTACAGCAACATGCTCCCACCCCACCAGCATCTGCACATGCCCAAGATGTCATGGCATGGAGTACCGTGACCCACAGGCTGCCACCCACTAGTCCTATAGACCTACATACACCCATGTAAGGTGCTGACATGGAGGCATCTGCCAGCCCACAAGTGACACAGGAGGTGGAGGCGGGCCCAGCATTCCAAAGATCTGACACTACCTGCACATGAGGAGCTCTGGAGGACACACAGAAGCAACAAGACCAGGGGCTATCTCAAGACCACAGGTCATGCAAGGGGGACAAGGTGAAGGTACCGTCATACCACCTAGGCACACACTCCTCTGCACATCTGGGGAGCAAAACAGCCAGGAAGCTGTAAGGCAGCCCACAGACACTGCACAGTGGCACTTATGCACCTGTAACTGCCCCCAACACAGCCCCACCACACACACCCATCCTGGCCCCTTCTCAGGATCACACTGTACACCCATGACCCCCAGCCCCAGGGGCAGGGGCCACATCTATGAACCCCAGCCCCCAGGGCATGGGCCATGCCTATGAATCCCAGTCTCTGAAGGGGACAACACCTACAAACCCCGTCGGGGCACACTTATGAACTCTGGCCCTCATGGTGGGGGGCCAACTTTTGCCACAATTAGAACCAAGATACTGCCTCATGTACCCACCCAACACAGCCTGCAACAGCTGGATCATGATGCAATGCACCCCCATCGATACAGACAGCTCCACACAGCACACATGGAAGGGGACACTTAGGCCCCCTATATGGGCACTCAGGACATATAGGCCTCATCACTGTGCCACTATGGTGTACACCAAAGCTCCTGAACAACCCACCCATGAGTGCATTGCATAACGCTCAGCCAAACAGTGTCTCAGGACAATGGAGCTGTGGGTCATCCCCCTCCTCATTGCTCCTGTGGAACTGCACCCTGGTGTTCAGGAACTGGTAACCATTTGAACACTGCCATGTTATGCAGCATGGCGCATGCAATGATCACTCTGCAGGCCTTCCCCGGGGTTGGCATCATCATGCCACCATGTGATCCAAGCAACGGAACCACATCATCAGCACCCAGCTGGTCCTGTTGACAACGGCACGTGTCCTCCTGTGTACCACATTGTATGCCTCTTCCTCCTCACCTTTCAGCACCAGGAACGGCACCATCAGGTATGGTCAGAGTGGATATCCCTTGTCACCTAGGCATTGCATACAGAACGGACATGTTAGTGTCCCAAAGCAGTGTGCACAGCTGTGCAGCATATGTTACACATACATATTCACCCAGCAGCCATCCATTGACAACCCTACATGCCACAAGGTAGCCACTTAGCCTGGAGCCATTGAATATTTAGGCATCATGGGTCATCTCAGGGTACTTGGCACACACATTCGTGATGATACCATCAACATCACAAACTATCTGGCAGTTGGTGCTGTGGAATCCCTTCCGGCTTCTGTATGCCTTCTCATCCATGGTAGGTGCTATGATAGCCACATGGGTATAGTCTATGGCATCCAATACATCGGTCATGCCATACATGGTGTGTAATGCTTCTTTTTCATGGCACCACCATCTGCATCAGACATGGGGAACCATATGTGGTCATGCACATGATGGAGTAAGTTGTCCATGACCCCAGTGCAGGGCGCTTGACATGGACAACAGGCTGACATCTGTGACATCCCCTGCGACCCTCCGGAAGGAGCCCATGGCATAGTATGACAGGGCATATGGGATCTTTATTTCCATGGACATGTCATGTGACCTACATGTCATGGGTTTCAGCTGATCCCTGAGCATGTGGCAGAGCCCAGAGATCATGTCGGGGTCCAGGTGGAACCACTTCATGCACTGTGTATCATGGAGCCACAGTAGCATGTAGCCTGAATATCTATGACCTGTGTCATCTCCTCAGAGCCCTTTCCCTCTCTTGTTCACCCTCCCACAGGAGAACATTCAAGAGTAGCCTGGGTCATATCTTGCCCTGTGTGGTCACAGAACATTGCATTCTGACAGCTGCTACTTGCTGTACACCACACTGTGTACAATGTTTTGCAGCTGTTACCACAGCTGTAGGTCCCTCTTTAGGTGGTCCATGACCCAACATGTCCAAGGGTTCACACACATCAGTGGACGTCGATGCTCAGCATGCCATTCTGCAACCCAACATGGTGGTAGAAGGTTCAAGGACATTCAGGAGCATGTCTGCACTGGAGGTTGAGTGGAGTGGGGTATACTCACACAAAATGTGGTGGGATTCCTCCGCCTCTTATAGCGATGACCTCCAGAGGGAACATTTGGGATGCTATGGAGCTGGGGGGGGTAAGTGGATTTGTTCTTACTCTACTGTGTGCTACTGTCATGTTCATGTCCCACATGTCTGGCCCATACTGGGTACCATGGTGTGTACAGTTGTTACATTTTGCACACCCACCAGTGGTGTTCTCTTTCCTCTATCTGCCACAGGTGACCCTGTGTGCTGTGCCCTGTGTGGTGCTCTTACTGTTGGTGTCTGTTTGTGTCCAGAGCATTGTGTGATGTACTGCTAACCAGTTGCCCTCCCCTTGTGTCTCTGCAAGACTTCCATGGGTGCCCTGATGTCCTTGTGCTGGAGAAGTGAGCACAGCCGGATGGGGCTCTGTCCCTGGTGGTAGTGCCACTGTAGCATAAAATACCCCTGTACCTCCCCTGTCTCCTGTCCTGGTGGGTGGGGCATATCAGATGTCCACTAAAAGGATGAAGTGGGGGAGCTGTGGTCAGTGGCTGAGCCTGAAGCCTCTTACCTGTGGTGTTCCAAAGGGGTCAGTCTTGTCACCGTTATTGTTCACAGTGTACATGCTGCCATTGGGAGACATTATCAGGTGGTATGAGCTGGGTTTTCACTGCTATGCAGATGATACCAAGCTATACCTGTCCTGTGCGCCAAGTAACAAAATGGAAGACTCTATATTTAACAGATGCCTGTCTGAGATCTGGACTTGGATCTCCCATAACTGGCTGAGACTCAACCCAAACAAAACAGAGGTGCTGGTGGTGGACTTGGCTCATCATGGGGGGCATTGGGGTTTGTGGAGATCACCTGGTCTTGTACTGGGGGGGTGCCACTGACCCCATCCGATCAGGTGAAGAATCTGGGCATGATCCTTGACAGCGTCTTGACACTTGATGCTTAGGTGTCAGCCATTGTTAAGAGTGGATTTTATCATCTGAGGAACATTGCCCGGATTCGGAACCTGTTACCTCCCCTCAAGGACCTAGCATCACTAGTACATGCTTTTGTAACATCCAGACTGGATTACTGCAATGCCCTGTACCTAGGGCTATCTGGAGGTAACCTCCACCGGCTGCAGCTGGTGCAGAATGTGGTGGCAAGATTATTGATGAGTGTGCGTAAGTATGATCATATCACTCCAGTCCTCCACGAACTGCACTGGCTGTCAGTTAGGTGGAGGATTGCCTTCAAGGTTGGTTACTGATCTATAAAGCCCTACATGAAGGGGGACCAGTCTACCTGCAAGAGCTCCTTGTGCCTCACCGCCCATCCCAGGATCTCCATTCCACAGAGGGTTGTCTCCTGGATATTCCTAGAGTGAGGTTGCACCACTCGGGTGATCGAGCGTTCTCGGTGGCTGCACCTTCCCTATAGAATCTATTACCTAAACAGCTATGCAAGGCACCGTGAGTGGACACCTTCAAAAAAGGTTTAAAAACGTATTTATTTAACCAGGCTTTTAATTTTTAGATAATTGAGTTATGTTTGATTGGATATTAGTGCTGATTTTAATTGTATTTTTGTATATTTATAAAATGTTGTATGGTATTGATTGTGAAGCGCTCCAAGTCCTTGGAAAGGAGCGCTACATAAATAAAGTATCTATCTATCTGTCTGTCTGTCTGTCTGTCTGTCTATCTATCTATCTATCTATCTATCTATCTATCTATCTATCTACCTACCTAGCTATTTATCTGTCTACTTATCTATTTATCTATCTATCTATGTTGTACTGTCAACTGTGGTACATGTGTGTGTCTGCTGCTGTCAGCATCATCCTTCCATGCCTCCATTGCTCATGGCTGTCCTCTCTCTCCTCTCTTCCAGGAGTATCATGGACCACTGAGGCACCTTGTGCTGCATCTGAGGGACTACACTGCCACCACTCCGCCAGGGTCCAGTAGAGACTCAAAGGATGCCAATGACTGGGGGAGGGGCTGTTTGCGTTGGTGACGTTTTTGACCTGTGCAGTCCTTATGTCATTGATGTGGGCATATTAAAAACATATTTTCTAATGTACACTGCTGTTCTCATCATTCTGGGCAGTAGTGTGTGTCTGCTGTCCTGGTGTAGGGGGCTTCCTGCATTACAGCACCTGGCGCTGCCTGGGGGAGGTGTGCTTGGGTGTGCCAAAATGTGGGATGCACTGTTCCTGCATCCATCTCTTTGGTCTGTACCATGCTTATGCCATTGGCATGCATTGGTGGTCTCCATGGTGGGGCAGCCATATAGGCTATGAGGTGTGTACATGTTCTTTACAGTGCTCACCATGTGTGGTGGTAAACTGCACTGGCTCTGTCCAGGATCCATGTGTGGTCCACATACCTGTGTTGGTAGCAATGTCCCTGATGGGGGGTGGACCATTGCATCCACGGCTTTCCATCTGCTGCCTTACTCTGCATGCCAGAGGCAATATACAGACACATGGGCGGGGTGGGGGATGGCCACCCATACCCATTGGTGCTGGCATCTTTGTGTAGATATCACACAGTGTCCATGGCAAACTCTGTTGCACTCCCTGGTGTTTCTTGAGGGATGGTGTGCCATACTGTGGGTGTCACATTCTGTTTCTATTACACTATATTGTGCCAGCTGTTCTTCACATTCCCCAGTGCCAGTGTATGCCTTGTCCACCACTGAGTGCCCTGAAAGGTGTTCCCCTGCATCCTGTGTGCTGTGGGGTGTCTTCACAGTGGCATCTGCATGGTGCTGTGCCCATGGAGCTGTGCACACTGCTCATTCACTGCTGTACCTTGTGTGCCTATGTTATGCACTGGGGTTTTATGGCTGAACTCCACTTCGCATATTGTAGCGCATCCTGATCCACACACCTGGCTGATGCAGTGCACATTTGTGCATGTGTGTACAGTGCCACGTGCACACTGCTGTATGGCCACACACCCCAGGCGTGCGTGCTGTGTGTGGTGCATAGCTCCACATCTGCTGTCCCTGAGCAGCATGCACTGTCATGCATAAATGCTGCAGTGGTGTAACATGCATGGCATACTGTCACATACCATTGTGCATATCTCTTACATGCCACACATCTGCTGATAGAGCTTCATAAATAGGCCCCAATGTCAGAGCAGCAAACTGTTGTTCACTGGATGGACACCCTTCCCTCCTCAAGTTTCTCAAGTTCTTTTGTGGGCTCTCTTTTATAGAGAAAGAGATGAAAATTCATTGCTTAAATCTGTTAATGATAGTGTGGCCTCTACACCTTCCATGCCAAATGAGATAATCTCTAGCACACAGCCAGATGTTAAAAATGCCTTTATACAATTAGGAGTGGCACTTAAAGCTAGGTGCCTTTATTGGCAGCGGGACTCATTGTCTGTATATTTAAGCATCAACAGAGTACAGAGGGGTCCAAGATTGATTAAGCAACCATTCTTTGGTACAGATAGGGACAATTTCTTAGCAGGATGGCAAGCATTTCTTTTAGAGTTGTCAGCTGGCCTGATTAGGTGCATTCTAAAAGACAATAAAAAAATTGAAAGGGACAATAAAATGAAATTGTTGGAAAAAGAGGCCATAGTTAAAACCTTTGAAAGCCATCAAGAACATAACATTTTTAGACAACATTTGGATGCTACAATTAAAAAATGTGATGAATGCATCAGACAAGTCAAGGGAAATAAATTTGAGAGAGACCAAATAGATTACCGTAAGGGGTGTATTTTTAATTGAAAACAAAAACAGAATAGACCACAGAAATCTATTTTAAAGAAAACTCTGGCTCCACAACCTGGCAGGCTTCTGATACTTACACTTCTGGCTCTGATTCAGATGTTACTTCCCCTTTTTAGACTCCAGCCAGAAGAACCCCCAACTCAATCAAGACGCTCTGGCTGCACAAATAAAAGATCCCCAACCTGTGGTGCTCCCACAATGCAATCTGAGCTGCAGCCTGAGAATTGATCAGTTTCAAGAAAGAGAGCCAGAAGGGGCACAAGAAGGAAAGGGAGGGGTAGGCAGTACCGACAGAAGGGCAGTGGGACAGAAAATATTACAGTCACACCAACCACCACAATCGGGTAGGAGGTGGAGCCGATTTTGAGAGCTAGAATTGTGGTCAACATCTCAAATTATGATCTGTCTGATACTGAATATCAAGTTTTAAAAAAGGGTCTCACCTTCATTCCTACTAATAATTGACACCTTTCTGAAAGTGTAATTGATCTACATAAATTCACAAGGAACTTCACCTTAAGACATTTTTTGCACAAGGTAATAGGGGACATTTTGATTCACAGGAATCAGCGAATGATACATTTGGATATCTGAATTTACCAATAGAGACAGCTACATTTAGTGAAGTGGATTTGATCAAGCCTAAATCTACATTTATCCCCCATCTAATGTAACAGTGTCTATTTTTAAAAGGGCTTGCCTGCAGGATTTGAATAAGCATTTTGAGAATCTGAAACCAGCTAGCTGTTCTAACTGTAATGTTACTGAGAAAAGAACTATTCAGGATTGGTGTAATAATGAAAATATTATAATCATACCTGCGGACAAAGAGGGTTCCATTGTCATTTTGGACAGAGACAAATATGAAGCTGAAATGTTAAGACAGTTATTGGACATTGCTTTTTGTAGCCCCCTATCTAAAGATTCAACTGATGTGTTCAAAGAGAGGATTGACATTTTACTACTGTATATGAAGCTGTTGTGAATAATGTCATTTCCAAGAAGTCTTATGATTTTTTTGGTAGTCGAGCATCCTGTGCGGGCTGTTATATATGGCCTTCCAAACATTCATAAAAATCTATTGACCCCTCCAGCATGACCTATACTGTCCAGCATAGGGTCACTTACTGAACCTTTGGCACAGTATATTGATGACCATATTAATATCCTTGCACATAATGCTAGATCCTATTTGAGAGACACCACTCATTTGTTGAATGTCCTGGGAGATGTAAGTGCACATCCAGACTGGCACTTTATGGATGTCCAGTCACTGTACACTAACATCCCCCTTCATGGGTGCCTTGAAGCTTTGAGTGACCAGTTATATGATGGTACTGAATATTCTCCATCCTTTACTGAATTTTTTTTTAGCAATTACAGAGAAAATCCTTACATGCAACAATTTTCTTTTTAAAGACAGGATGTATTTACATCAGAAAGGAACAGCTATGGACCCCAATTATGCTAACATATACATGTCACAGTGAGAGAATTCATTCATTTTTGGTTAAAATAATCCTTTCTGTCTGAGATAGATCTTTACAAATTATATATTGATGATTTCATTTTTATTTGGAAAGGGTCAGAAGATGAATTGTAGCAGTTTGTTGTGTAGCATCATTACTCCAATAGGAATCTGAGGTTATCTGTGATCTCTGACCTCCACTCTATAAAGTTCTTAGATCTTACTATTACCAAGATTACAAATGGTGATTTAGTGACTAGTCTTTTCTGAAATGAAACAGACAGGAATTCCCTGTTACATTATACAAGCTGTCACCTTAGTCATGGGACAAGAAATATCCCAGTGTGGCAGTTCATGTGTCTGAGATGAAATTACGGTAATGAGAATGACTACAGAACCCAAGCAGAAGACCTAACAGATAGATCTACTCAGAGGGATTATGGAAGAAATATTATTGCTGAGGCTAGGGAAATGGCAGACCATCTGGAAAGGGAGTCCTTGTTGATTTCAAGGAATAGAATCAAAGACAGTTTACATGAACCACCCCTGTGTTTGGGTAGCCTGTGAGGAGGGCACATGGGGAAGGGCACTGTCCATAACGGTGACTCCTCCTCAGCAAAATCCCTCATGGTGGTGGGAGGGTAGGGTGACTGGATGGGCAGGTGGGTGAAATGGGTGACAAGATGTCGCTATATGTACGCACATGGGGAGGAGCGAGCATGGCGAGCATGGGCTGGGAGGGGATGGAGGAGCTGTAGGGGGTGGCACTGTGGTGGGTTGCCATGCTGTGTTGTAGCATCGGGGGTTGGCATGAGGTTGGGGTGGGTGAGGTACCGGGTTCGGGTCCAGGCGTGGTGCGGTTTTATTGCGCCTGGCCCGAACCTTTCTTTTTATATGCTTTAACCCCCCCCAACATGCACCCCCCTGGGGTAGAGAATCCTTTAGAAGGGGGGTGCAGGAGGGTTGGGGGGCACAGAAAGCATTGACAGTTATGTCCCCGGCACCATTGTCCTGTGCGCTGGGATGTCAGTAGTGCTGAAAATGTTTTTGGCACTCTGACTGCTCGAAAGCGGGGATCGCCTTTAGGCTTTTTGCCATTATCACATAGAACCTGTGTTTATTACTACAGTACATTTTCTCCACAGGTTCATCTTGCTAGAGACATTATTGAACATAATTGGCACAGTTTATCAACAGAAAGAAAATTACTTTATATCATCCAGCAGAGGTCCAGGATGCTTTTTTAAAAGGGGACCAAATCTGGGGAATAAATTAGTACATAGCAAGTACTGGGATATGGATCCTAGTGCTACAAAAGGAAAACATCTCCTAGGGGGATCATCATTGTGGGAATTGTAGTTTTTGTAATTACATCATCAATGGCTCTGAGATCAGAAATCAGAATCAGAAATGAAATATCCTGTTTCTGGGCAAATGTATAACATTTTTGATTTTGTGACATGCAATGCCACTAATGTTATTTGTTATGCTAGATGTATTGCTTGTTTAGCCTTTTATTTTGGTAAGACTAAGAGGAGACATAAAGAGAGAATTATTGTGCATGTTAGGAGTACACAGACAATGGATGGTGTTAACAATTTAGCTGAACATGTACAAGAAAAGGTAGAAATCACACTTTTT
Organism: Neoceratodus forsteri; assembly: GCA_016271365.2. Lineage (NCBI taxonomy): Eukaryota > Metazoa > Chordata > Ceratodontiformes > Ceratodontidae > Neoceratodus > Neoceratodus forsteri. The sequence continues at coordinate 1,548,533,508 of CM057452.1, read as the reverse complement.
GTTTTCAAGTTATAGAGAGTGAATGAACCTGTACGTGGAGGTGATTTGAACAGGATGTTGCTACAGAGGGAATCCTTGTGGTAATTCAAGATGAATTTGAATAGTCCTCCTTGAAGAAGTCTGGTGGGAGGACACTGCCCAGGTTAGTGAATGCATTATTATCAATGAGTCAAGGGTGGGGGCTTCATTGATATTTAGCATGGTGGGTGCAACAGTAGCATCTTTACCTGTTACATCTTTTATATTGTTCCAAAAGTTCTTACTGTCACTCCAAGTGTTAGGAAGCTGTTCCCAATGGTACTTGCTTTTTTCTATGTGAATAGCACAGATGCACTTATTCCTGGCAGTTTTATATTCTTGTACATCTGTATGCTTTCCAGTAGCCTTTGCACAACACCCGAGGTGATCTCTGTGATTCATCTGACTAATGAGGTTGGCGGATAACCAGGGATTGATGGTGCCTAGGATTTTCATCCTTTTCAAGGGGGCATGGATATCACAAGCTTCATTAAAGTGCTTGATGAAGTGGTCCAGAGCTATATTTATATCCTTTGTGGCATCAAGTAATGATCAGTCAATGCTACAGAGGTGTTGTTTCAGGGGTTCCAGGTGTCCCCGCTTTAGCATCCTGCTGAAAACTGTTTTGGGGGAGGTTTATTGAATTTATTTGACCAGTTACAGGTAATAGGGGAGTGGTCACTTAATGCATCAGGGAGGACATTCACGTTTGTGATACGTTCTGGACAATTGGACAGTATCCAGTTGAGAAGGGTACTCGTACCCATCTTATAATTAGCCCTAGTAGGTGACAGAACAAGCTGGGTAAGGTTGAGTGTGGAGATTGCATCCTTAAAGGAACCTACTTCAGGGGAATGCCAGTTGACATGAAATCACCCATAATTATCATCTCAACATTATGGGGCAGCTTCATAACATGCTCCATCAAGCTATGGAAGCCTTTGAATTGGTCCTTAGGTGATGTGTAGATGGACACAATTGTTAGAGCTTTATTGTGGGCCCCAAGTAGAATATTGATGGCTAACGCCTGGGTGGCATTGCCTAGGCTGTCCATAGGTAATGTATGTTCCATGAGTGTATCCTTGATGTATATGGCACAGCCACCCCCTCGTTTTGTGAGTCTATCCTGTCTAAAGATGGCGTAACCAGGTACAGCAACAGCCGAGTAAGGAAACCTTGGGGAAAGCCATATTTCCACTACAGAGGATGTCAGGGTTTTGCTGCGTGACCCAAACTTGGAGTCTATCTATCTTACATAACAGGCTGCAGATATTGATAGACACCAATGCAATTGAACCAGTCTTGTTTGTGTTGCTAGGTGAAGCAGATTTTGCTGGGCCATGGTTAGGGTGCACATTTCCAGACAGTAACAACAACATTAGTACGAGTCTAAACATAAAACCTTTCACTAGTTTGAAATTCAGTTTGTGAGACTGACATGAGTTTGAGCTCTTCCATCTTTTTATGTGCATCACAGTAAGGCTAAGTGGTAATGACAGTGGTGAGCAGGGCCAAAATTCCCTGATGGATTGCAGGTGCACCAGGAGCCAAGGAGGAGTCCACAAGACTTTGGAAGTGTATACCAGATTGCTGGTTACAATGCTGGGGTCATAGTGGATGTTGTGTAGGAAGGTAATTCCTTGCTGTTGTTGTTGCATAGGTTCTTGTAGTATACCTTGGCTGAACACAGCAATTAAGAGTAGTATTTCTAGTGTGGTGTGAAGAAAATCTATTGCTTTTAGTAGCATGATAGGGTTGTGAGGCATCACAATCCCACAGTGCTTGAAAGTGATGTTCGCAAGGGAAGTGAGGCTGGGACTACAGTAAAAAAATAATGAGGCCCTCTAGTGGTAGGTCCATATAATCTACCAATGGAAAACTATACAAAAAAAAAACAGAGGGGGATTAGCAGAGGAGGGCAATCAAATATGCAGTTCGGTAGAATAGGTGGAAATGGGGTGGTGGGCTAGCAGGGGTAGAGCAAAAAGAGCTTATATAAGGCAGAGGTAGAAAGAGAGAATTTTAACAACACATTTTCGGTTTAAACAGCAATTACTAAACAGTTTTTTTGTACCCATAAAATGCAGTTTAACAGTATACAAAGTCCAAAAGAGCTGTAACACTTGAGTAAAGTAGAGCAAAGAAAACAGAGAGGGTTAGTGAAACAAGGCAATCAGTGGCCACTGCCCCAGTAAAGTAAACAAGGCATCCCACCTCTACACCGGCTCTGAACGGCAAACCCACACCTGTGACCATTATGTCCATGCCAATTGGCTCCAGTTTATGAGCAGGCTTCAGTACCAGACCTGCCTGCTGGCCAAAAAAGCAAATCTAGGCATGCTGCCCTTGGGTGTCCAGAAGCTCCTCACCACTTCAAAAGCAGCCACCCCGCAAGAAGCTCCAGGAGCATGGTTTTCAAGGTACCCAGGTGTCGCACCTCACTAGGACAAAGAGCCTTTGCCAATTGGGCACCTAAATAGGCTAACAACCTGCCTCCAAGCCTCACTGCTACAGCAACATTATGCCCCTTCAAATGCGAGCTGAGAACTCATCTGATTGCCAAAGCAAGTTGTGACTGTTTTCAATAAGGCCTCCAGACCCTGTCTGTCGCCCAACAGTTGCACTGCTGGGCTGTTTCTCTACCACCCTACTACTTCCCCCCTTTACTGTCCCACCCTTCTTCCCTCTCCACCTCCCTTCCCTCATCCTCTTTCCTCCCTCCCTGTCCTCCCAATCCCACCCCCCTCTTGTAAAAGCCATTCCTGTACTGATCCTGCTCCACCAATTACCCTGCACCTCTGTTTAACCCCCACCTGCTACTGGTTTTGCCACTGAGCATAGTATAAGTATCCTTCTTCTCCCTTGACATGGCCCACTATCTGGGCTGATTCCTGCATAATGTCCCTCTCTGCAGTCTGTATTTTCTCTCTTGCCCACCTCCTCCAGAGCCAACCCTTCCCTCTGTTCATCCTCTCCTCCCCCTTTTTTATTCACTGTTAGTAGCTAGTCCCATTGTAGACAGTGTTATTTACTTCTTACTGCCATGTAACTTGTATATAGTGTTACTTACTTCATACTACCATGTAACTTGTTGTTTAATCACCTTAATTGTTGTTTAACTTTCTTACAGCATATCCATAAGCTGTTGTTTGTCTTCTACTGTGTGACCCAGATGTGGAACCCATGTAATGAGCTTGTACTCAAAGGTTTAATCTGAGATCTTAAAGTGCCCAAATGGGAAAAAGTCTTATTTGGGCCCAGCAGTTGAGATGCAGCAGCAGATCAGGCTACCGTACCTTATTCAGGTTGTCTGGGGATTCCTGGTGAACCGGGTGAAAGCAGGCTCCAGCGGCGGCTTTGCTTCTTGTGTCCAGTGAGGAGGGCAGTGGCTTAAAATCACACGCCACAATGCCAGTGGTGTTGAGTACTTGAACAGGGGCCTCACACTTGCTCAGGTTGTCTGGGGATCCCTGGGGAACCGGGTGAAAGCAGGCTCCAAGTTAATTTTACCTTACTTGAGTTATATGATAATCAAGGTAACATAATTGAACAAGTATCCCAATTCAAATACCTTGGTGTTATTTTGGATCCTTTGCTTTCCTTTTCTGATCACATCAAATCTGTTTATTGTAATACTAATAAAAAAGTTAAGTTTTGTAGAAGTTGAATTATTTTTTTTTTTTATTTCGTAAAGCTATAGCTATTGGTTCTCTGTTGCCCCATTTTGATTATGCATCCAACCCTTTCTTTGATCTTGGTTCTACAGAGGCACAAATTCTTTCTGTTGTTTATAATAATGTTTGCCGTTTTATTTAATTGGCTCTGGTACGTACTTACCACTATCAGTTATATTCCCAACTTAGTTGGTTATTCCCAATTCATCATATACAGTAGTGTTTGGTTGTTTGATTTTTAAAAATGTTTTTTATTCTGTGTCTTCTCCTCACTCTGATCTTCTATTTGTTAGGCATTTGTTACCTAGTTTGAGGGCTACAAATGGGGTTGTACTTAATGAAGGTCTTTGTAAAACTAGAGCTGGACTGCATGCATTTATTGCAGCTGCTCTGTGTTTTTGGAACAGCTTGCCTGACTCTATACATGTTGGTTGCTCATTTAAATTTTTTTAAAAGCATCTAAAGTTATATTTGCTTTATCTATGTATTTGTAATAGTTATTGAATGTTTATCCCATGTTTTGTATGTCTTATATTGTATGACCTGTTTGGGTTGAGCCTGAAAAAGGACCCTCGGTCCAGTGCTCTTACCCGGTTAACAAATTAAATAAATAAAACAAGTAAATAAAAATGTCAGGAAGGAATAAAATAGTATGTGAAAAAATGTACACACAAGATTTAAAAACTTAAAAAAGGATGATGTCAGAGGCTAGGTTTTACGCAAAACAGGGGATTAAATTAAATGCATATTGAAAATAGAGTTAATTAGAATTGACATTTCAAGTACAATGCACCCTCTATTATCCTCCATCTTTGGTGCACCAACTTTTTGGCAGATAGTAGAGGGTGGTGGATAACAGAGTTGTGTTACATTGCATTGGTAAAATATGGGAAAATTAAAACAGTACTACAGTTATGTATTAACTGTTCAGTTTATTTATGTGAGTATAGTTTGGAAAAAAATATCTGTAAACCACAGTATAACTATTAACATTTAATTTAGTTCAGATCAATCAGCTTTAGAGCACCCAGCGATGGGTATTGTTTGGCTTTATTTGTCATGATTAATTTTATTTTAGTCTCCAAATACAAACACATGTGGATGTCATTTCCATCTGTCATTTCACTTGGTTCAAGAAAGTACATAAGTGTAATAGTAGTAGTAGTAGTAGTAAGCTTTTATTCATGATTTACAAAATACCATGAACATGATCAAGCCCAACTGAGCGAGAAGCTCATTTTCAATGTGTACATTTAACACATATGTAAATATCAACATTTATAAACACATGTAGATAAAAACAACAATATTATAATACAAGTCTCAGTTACATGCAGTGAAATAAAGACTTATTTGAAGTTAAAAGCTGACACATAATGTTTAACCAACATCATAATCAGGGCAGCAGATTTGTGGTAATGTTGGACACTGACACTCAAAATGTAGGAAAATGGGGATCATTAGACTTAATATAGTGGGACATGTCAAGGTACACATGGAGAGACATATTCAGAACACAGGGAGCTACAGCAGTGACGTAATAGCACTATACCCCTGAATACAGCCTGGACACTAGTTGAAAACCATAAAAATAGGGCAATAACATCTTATATTGAGTCTTTTGTGGGGTTCCCACCTTGCACTGCCAGTTAGTTAAAACTTTAAAAGAGCTGATAATCAAACCTGGCCATCTGGAGCAATCAGGGAGATTAGCATAAGGAGTAAAGTCTGCTAATGTAGGAACTATTTTTAACTTCACTGACAGCTGTGGAAGACCTGCACTAGTCATGATGGACAAGTAGAGGGTTAGCTGCACTAATCCAGGTCAGTTTGAACTATTGCTTGGACAAGTAAAATGTTGATCAAATTGACCCTTACTTGTAATTTAAAATATTCCTTTTCTTCACCCATGACAGCTTCACTAATCTCTTCATCGATGATGTTGTTAAAAACCTCACAGCCATTCTCAAAGGTAACATAACCCTCAGCAGTGCATTGTAAAGTATTTCTTATTAAGACATTTAATACATCCACACAATTGAAGCCGTAATGCAATGCCAGTAAGGTGGTGGATGATTAAGGGAGAACATCATGAGAAAGAAACAGCCTATACAACAGAAAGCACTGGTGGATGACAGACAGAGAGGGTGGCAGATAATAGAGGGAATTATACAATGGCGAGAAAAAATCCTGGACTCTGATTGGTCAGTCTTGGGCTGGACCCATGATGTTATCCAAGTAAAACATCACAGGTCTAGTCTCAGCCTCACTGTGAACCTGTAGATGAGCTATATTATGAGCTAGATTACCTCTTTTTTGCATCTCCTCTTAAGAAACAAAACTATTTTTCCACACTAAAAAACATTCTTTAAAATTATTTTTTTATTTTATATATAACAACGAGCCATTGCATAATTGCAATAATGCCCTACAGAGTGTGTGTCATTTGGGATAACGTCACGCCTCAGTTGTTGGACACACTCGGCCTGCGGCCTTGTGCCCAACCACCTGAGGCGTGACATTATCTCAGCATGACACACACCCTGTCGGGCATTATTGCTTAATTTACATAGAGGAAGAATGGTACAGGAGGTCAGGCCAGTGGATAAGGAGAGTGATGGATAATAAAGGGGCAGTTAATAGTGGGTGCACTGTATTAGGTCTTTGTCAAGAATGAACAATAAAGAAATCATTAATCATAACAAAGAATCTAGGTGATTTAGGATTAAAGTAACCTTCTTCTTGAAGTTAATGGTTCTGGAATATTGTTCTGGAGTCCCTGAAGGCTATGCAGGCATTCTGCACCTCTCAAACACACACAGATAGTCTGGAAACAAATTAAGATACCCGATTAAACTGGAGGGAGATAAATGCCCAAATAGGACAAATCCAAACAGAGATAAGCATGCCTCAATGCATGGGAACAGATAATTGGAGTAAAGGAGTATTTTTACTACCATTTTTGTGTGATATACTTGCCCTATCTGAAGTTAAGAGTTTGTTTCCTGCCCTGAATATTGACAATATGCTGGTACACAAATAAAACTCACAGTACCAAGCAATGCTAGCGGCCATGGCACCACACACTAAGAATGGAAGTAGTAGGAGCTGGGGCAGAAAAGAGTATATGCATCAGTTGTGTTCAGTACAGGAGACCATTTCAAGAGTTGCTCACTGGCTGACCAGACGGACTAGTGCAGCCTGGTAAATGAGGCCCAGTGTCGCTGACGGCTGAGGCGCTGGATGCCACATCTCCCTCCATGCCGGTGACTCAGGTTTGGGAACAAACTCAGGCCACCAGGGGCTGGCCAGGGGGAGAAGGATCGAGCACCTAACGGCCTGCTCTCCTTCTCCAGGAAGGGATGGGGGGTTAGCCCAGCTGCTCTACCGCCACCACCTGGGGATCTCAGGTGGTGCCAGCACAGTCGGGGACAACAAAGGGGTTGATACTAGCAGAGGACAGGAGCAGTCGCATGTCTCAACATGCGTCAGCTCATTGGTCCTCATTGCATGCCAGCATCAAGGGAACCAGAAAAAAGGAAAAATCCCCCAGACGGTCCTGGCGATGATCCTCCACTCCGCTCCCATGATGCTAGAGGGGCAGACTCTGCTGTGTGCGCACACTTCCCTGATGTTCGAGGAAATTAGGGAGGCCTTCCTTGCCCCACCCGGGGGGTAAAACCAGGGACTTGAAAGTAGAATTGAGGTGGCATGCACTCTAGGGGCAGACTCCTCGGTGGGTTGGAAAGTGGATGCCAGAGGATCTGAGGGATAGGAGGGTCTGGGGGCGGTAGGAGGATATACACAGAGTTAAAAAAAAATGTTGCAAATGGAAAGTACCTGAGGACTCCACAGCAGAATCAGGCAACGAGAGTCAGTGACTGAAGGCGTTCATTGAGTCTGAGACTTGGTTAAGAGGTCAGGAGTTTGAGACAGGTCAGCAGATGGCATTGCCATTGTTTAGATGAAAATACTACTAGGTTGAATAAGATACCACAGCAATCAGAGAGCAATAAATACTTCCCTGTCCTAAAAATTATTTGAACTCCTGCCTTAGTGAGTGATACTATTTCTCATACAACATTGGCCAAAGGGGCAGTGCAAGTACCTGCTCTAGAATACTTGAGTAGTCATGCTTATGACCCAAAAATACTTAACTATGTGGTATTCCTATTCAGTATTCAGGCCATAATATGTAAAAAAAATATCCTTAAAGGAGAACTGCACTGAACCTGAAAATCCTTTTCCTCAGTAGAAGCAGCTTTCTAAATGCTGGATCCAATTATGTTATTGTTCAGTCTATAAAGGCTTAAACTCAGTGGGTGTTTTTGATTTACATGTTGGTGTTAAGTGCCATTTTAGAACTGCATGATGTAGTTTATGTCCCTCTCAACCACAGAGTTCTATAGTAGAACATGGATGCATTGTACCAACAATGGAAGAGCTGAGCAGAAAAATAAACTACACCAAACAGTTCTAAAATAGTGCTAACTACCTGTGTGTAAATCAGAAATTCACACTAAGATAACTAAAAAGCCTGAAAAGATAGAATAGTAACAGAACTGGAACCACTATTTAAAAATGAGCTTTTAAAGGGGAACTTTACTAGAGGTTCAGGGCAGCTCTCCCTTACAAATCATTCAGCTCTCCCCAGGTGGCCAGAACTAGTTAAGTGAATACCCCCACTCTCTCAATCATAGATAGACAGATAGATACTTTATTTATATAGCACCCCCCTTCCTGGAGGCTCAGAATGTTGTGCAATCTATAAAACAAACATAGCAATAAGGCATTCAATAAATAAGACTTTTATAGAGCGTATGCTTAATTAAAAACAAATCATATATAAATAAAAAAAATATGGCAAAAATATGCCATCTGCCACCTCCACATATCTGGCATCTTGCTAGTCCTTCTAGCCTAAAAGAGTCTTTTGAAACCCAACTCTACCAAGCCCGACTCACGTGGCCCTCTATGGGCAAAAGAAATAGAATTTCCAAGTGTACCCTCCAACCCCTGATCCATGATGGAGTAGTAAAATAGGAGCATTCCAACAGCTTAGTCAGGTCTTCACTCCCCCCCCCCCCCGTCATTTAAACACATGCCCCAACCCCAGCTTTTACTGGAAGAAAACACACTTCCAAGGGCACCCTCAATCACTGATCCATGATGGGGGACAATACAGTATAAAAATCCTAGCAGCTTAATCAGGTCTCCCTACCCTCAGTGCTAGTTGTCTTTTCTGTTGGCTGACCCTCAGCACTCTGAGGCATGTGTTGGAGGAGCACAGTCTACCTATGCAGACGTTCACAGAGAATAACAAAGGGGCTCATTTATGTAATACTGGACCAGTCAATTTAAGGAGGGAAGTGTGTTTCAAAAAGAAGCTGTTGAGGGTGAAAAGAGCTAGCAGAGGGTCAGATATAGGTTTTGGTTTTTCCAAAGAAGGACTGGGATAGGTGACTGATGTGGTGGGGTAGCCATGGGACCTGGCTCCATGGGCAAGGGTTAAAGGATTTTTATCCCAATTTTTTTACATTTTATTTATAATTACTGTGCATGTATACTACAAATAGTAACACATAGCTCATTATTCATGAAATTCAGGTATTCATTTCATTTCATTTTTATTTTTATACTGGAATGGCATGTGAGCATAACTGCCCATTTTCACAAGTGTACAGTGACAGACACAATACAAAATAAAAGCAAGGTTAAGGGTTGTACAAACACTCATTTATGGGTTCTGTAGACAAGGTCATAAGCAACTTCATACTGTTCTGCTGAAAAGGTATTGTTTTAGCTTGTTTTTCAATAATCCCAGGGATGGACACTGAATCAAAGAATAAGGGAGGCTGTTGAACAGTCTTACAGCCCTGAAAGAGAGGGAGTGCTGTCCTGGCAGAATGGAACCATGAAGGAGTGATCGGAGGTAAATCTTGTGGTTTGATCCTTGGTGTGCCTCTGGAAAATGAAGACAATGCTGTTAGGTAAGTGGCTTCAAAGAACTTTGTAGAAAAAGTCAGGATTTTACTGTTTAATCTGTCCTCAAGCAGTAACCAATTTGCTGCCTTGTGGAGTCACAATGATGGGTACCTCTGAGGAGGCCAGTGTCAAACCTGATAATGTTATGGTAGGTTGCTCGTAACCTACTGAGAATTTTTTTGGGAGGGAGAGGAGGAGTAGATCATAGACCCATAGTCAAATTAGCGGCAGCAAGAACCTGTTTGCTACCAGCATCCTTGTTTGAGGTATGAGGAATTGATTCACTCGATAAAGCATCCTGAGCCTTTATTGTACTTATTAATCAGTTGACTGATGTGGTATTCATAGAACAGGAGGCAATCTAGATAAATACCAAGGTATTTAAATTCCATGACTCTTTCAATAAGGGTGCCGTCATTGTTTCTGAGAGTGAAGTCAAAGTTGTAGGCGTTTCTAACACCCGAGAATACCATGGACTTGTTTTTTTTTTTTTTTGCATTGAGGACCAGTCCACGAGAGGGGAACCAGGAGTGCAGTTTGCTGAAACCATGCTGGAGTTTGTTTAGGAAGGCCAAGGGACTCTTGTCTTTACAGAAGAGAGCTGTGTCATCATCACAGAGGATTAGCTCAGTGTGCCTGCATATTTCGGGGAGGGAATTAATGACAAGAGTGAAAAGCAGGGGGCCTAAGATGGAACACTGTGGCACCCCATATTTAGTGGGTTTTAAATCTGAGTATAGTCTCCCAATCATTGTTTTATGGGACCTTTTGCTTAAATAGTTCCTGAACCAATTCAGTATATCATCCGAAAATTTAAGGTGGGATAGCATATTAAGGAGTAAATGGTGGTCAACTAGATCAAAGGCCTTGGCGAGATCCACAGACACTGAACCAGTGTATAGACCTTCATCATTGGCCTTGTCAATAAAGTTAGTGAGCCTCACCAGTGTAGTCTCTGTATCGTGGCCAGCCCTGAAACCATGGTGTGACTCCTTGAGTAAGTTATAACTTTTCAGAAATTCCATGGTTTGATCAAGAACAATCTTTTCAATAATTTTGGAGAGGGGATTGAGTAGAGAAATTGGTCTAAAGTTGCAAATGTCATTTTTAGACACAGATTCTTGGAGGGGTTTTACGGTGGCACTTTTCCATTTACTGGGGAAAATACCTGTACATAGTGAGTGGTTGAAAATGTTGGTTGGGGGAGTGCTATGTGTTCACATATCAGTTTAAGAATCTGGTAGTCTATGGCATCAGAGTGAAGACTGGGCCTGGGATTATTATTTTTAATGTAGTCAATCACTTGCATGGATGAGAGATAACAAAAGTAACATTTGAGGCAGATAGTGGCTGAAATGACGAGACTGAGAAGGGGATCAGGGGTCTCAACTGAACTGGGCTTACTGCATTGAGGAACTATAGGCTTATTTATTTATTTATTTATTTTATTTGTTTAACAGACTTTAGGATTACAACCTTTGAGTCAGGGACTCATTTACAAAGGCGCTGCGTCAGAAAAACAAACATAAGCACTTAATACATATAGACATAGAATGGCAGCTAAAGGTTACAGTTCTTTTAGTTATACAATATTGCAGAATCAAGATCAGCTATACATTGCATTGAATGTGTTACTGAGAGCTGTATTTTACAGTTTTCAAGAGAACAATAAGTTTGCTGATAGAGGGAGGGAGTAACAGGTTTGATATTTACAGCAAAGTAGAGAATTAGACAGATACCTTGTGAGTACAGCCAAAGGAGGCATTGTTAATAGGTAATGTCTGGTAGTCCTATTGGTAGGAGCTCATTGGCAGGGTGGTCCCATAAGATGATAGATAGAAGACCCAGCACTAGCTGGTATATTGGCAGCGCCATGAAGCGAGAATGTGCTTTTTGAGGGTTGACTTGAAAGGTCCTAATTTGGAGATGGAGGAGATGTCGGAGGAGAGTTCATTGTACCAGGCTGGGGCCCTGTGTGGGAATGACCTTTGAGCTAGGGAGGTTCTAACCCACGGGGTGGACCACACCTGTCAGTTGGCAGTGCGGGTGTTCACCAAGGCGTGGGAAGATAGTAGAGAGGCAGAAACCCCCAAGGGGGTAAGCCCCAGGTATTTTCTTTGTGAGGAGGCATGTTTGATAAAATAGCCTTTCATCCAGGGTAAAGAGATTTGTCAGGGCTTATAGGGTACAGGTATGGGTACGCTTGTCTGCCCTGGTGAGGCATCTGCATGCCTTGTTTATGCCAAGGTGGATTTTGTTAAGGGCTGTGTGGCCAGCAGCCAAGTAGACAGTGAGCCCATAATTGACTTGGGACAGGACTGAGGCAGTGACAGCCAGATTAAGGGCTTCTGGAAGTAGGCAATCCTTGTGGTGATACAATAGGCCTATACGGACATGTATGGCTGATGATAGAGTGTCAATGTGTGAATGGAAGGAGAGGCTGGAATCAAATGTAAGGCCCAAGTATTTATATGTATGGACCTGTTCTAGAGGAAGGAGAGAGTGGGAGAGGATTGTTAGCTGCGCATTCTTGGCCTTATTCTGTCGATGGGCAAAGAGCATAGTCTTTGTCTTTTTTACATTGACCACAAGTCTTTGGTCTATGAACCAGTTTTTAATCTGGTTAAATGTGTGTTGGAGGGAGGACTGCAATACTGTGGGATCTGGGTGTGAGGCAAAAAGAACCGCGTCGTCCGCATAGAGTAGTAGGTTGCCAGAGCAGGAATTGGGCAAGGTGTTTAGGTAGATGCTGAATAATAGAGGGCCGAGGATGGAGCCCTGGGAACCCCAGAAGACTGGCAGAGTGGTTGAGGAGGGTGTTGTTTATTTTGACACATTGTGATCTAGCTATAACGTAACTGGTAAACCAGGAGACGGGTCCTTGGGACAGACCTATGTGTCGGAGTGTGCTTAAGAGTAAGGGGTGGGAGACTGTATCAAAGGCCTTTGACAGGATGAAGACAGCTCCAGCTAGGTGTTTTCTATCCAGGGCAGAGTGAATAAAATTAGAGAACTCAGTGAGAGCCGTAGTTGTACTGTGCCCTAAAGTCTGTTAAATAAATAAATAAAAACAAAGTGATCTACACAACCAAGTTCTGTAAAATGAATTAAGAAGGTCAGCCTTTGGTACCTCTCCCAGGTCACAGGCTTCATATTTCCAATCTACTACTTCACTATCAAGGATTTCCAGTGGGTGATCCAAAAATGAGCAAGAGAGGGGGCTTTACTATGTATAAACATGGAAATAATCTACCTTGTACTGGCACACACACAAGTTGACTACTTTATACAATTTGCATTATATTAAAATTAAGATAATATGTGTATGGTTGAGCACCAGAACTTTGGGAGCTTTATTACTCAATGTCTGGGCTTGATTTTGGCTCCTTTTTATTTTATTTTGATTTTACACTGCTGTACTTTTTTTGTTGTAATCCTAAGCCTATAAAACAGATGTACAGTAACATGGCAGCAGTTTAATAGGAGACTGACAGCAGAAGCAGTGTTGGGAGAATATCATCAGAAGTTTGGAGCAGCAGGTAAAGAGGAAAAGAAACAAACACATGAAGGAGAAGTTAACAGTCTGTATATTGATATGCCCCAAAGCAAGACATCATGACTACAAATAATAATTTCTGGTGTCTTTGCATCTCTGTGGCATCAGTACTTTAGTGGGTGTGTGACCTGAGGCAAAACACCAGCACCAAAAAATTGATAAACAATGAAGTTAGGCAGCCAATCCTCTGCCAGTTCAATCTATAACTGGCATCACCAATAAGTAGTCAGTCACCAGATGCCAGTTAGCTAGCCATTCCACTTGCCAGCTAGACGTGTGCCAGTTAGTGACTGAACAGGCAGCAAGCCAGAACCCTGCCAGCTGCTAGTTATCGGGCAGCAACCTGCAACTAGATGCCAGCTAGCTACACAGTAGCCAAAAAGGGAATTGAGGCAGTCAAGATGACACAGCACAGGTTCATCACAATAATCAGGGGCATGGGGGACAAATGCTATGTGGAGAGGCTGGTTCACCTAGAATAAAAGGAGGCTGAGAGGGGGCATGATCTCAGTCTTCTGCATACTCAATGCTATGGACAAGATCAAACAGATAGAGATGTTTGGTCAGATGTCCTTCAGCAGAAGCAATGACATACCTTGAAGCTCAGAGATGCTAAAGTCAGGAATAATGTTAGGAACCACGTCTTCTCCCAAAGGACAGTGAACCTACTGTATGGAACAGCCTTCTAATGGAGACAGTGTACATGAAGACAATACATGCATTCAAGGTAATCCTGGACAAATGTCTGCTTACCAAAGGAATCACAAAGTACCATTGGTAGTACAGTGGGCACAGAATTACTATAAATTAATATGTGTAGAACAGTATACTGATTCATCTCTATTTATGAAGCAGGTGGGGCGCACCTGATGAACTCAGAGTCCCTTCCAACATGAAATGATGCTATTTTGCTAGCTCATTAGATGTGAGACAGGAGCCTGTCAGTTATTCTACCATTTGTCAGCCAGCTACCTAGATAAGCCAGGCAAAAGGGAGACATTGAGAAATGGTAGCAGCATATAGGAAGAGGGAAAAAAAGCAGTAGAGAAGGACACATTGCCTTTTTGGAGGGAGTAAAATTCCAATCCAGGCTCAGTATGGTTCTAGTAAATCTAAATCACATAAGATTTTCTCACCCTTATGTAGCACCAACATGCAGTGTTACAAAGTATATTATCTTCATTTTGCATACACAACAACACAAAGAATGAGTGCAATAACAACAATAAAAGGAATTACTGACATCTAAGCTATTATTAAACAATATTAAAACAGACATGACACCAAGGATGTACATGGGCAGCTGCGTTATGCATTGCAATTCCTTCTCTACCCTCCTATCCCTCAGACCACCAAAGGCAATTCCCATCCTACTGTAGATTCTGCCTCATTCCTCCTGTGTAAGAGACTAGGCAAGGTTAACAGAGCACACCAAGGCTCTAGACAGTTATCACCAAACACCATGCCAGAGAATAATGGCAAGTCATACCCCTCTATTCCCACACACCACTGACTTAGCAAACCAGTCTGTTCCATCGTGTCTGCCTTCCAACAACATTGCTACCATCAATACTCTGGCCCAGAAATTCAAACCATTTCCCAGCCCGCAGAATTCCCCCACTCCATCACTGGGATATACCTAATACCTTGCAAATGCATATTAGTACAGCCCCATATGTTAGGCAGGGGTTAACAGAGTGGTCCTCCCCTCTGACTGAGTGCTAACTCACATTGCTTAAGCAATAATGACTTGGAAGCAGGTCACGTCTGAGGGATTTATGACTGGTTTGTGGGATGGTTGGCCTGATGCACAGTATCAGTTGGCAGCCGGGTCACTCATTTCTAAGTTGTTAATGACCAGTCCGGTAGCAAATTGGGAGCCTCACTAGGCTCATGAATATTTAATTAGACCTAAAATTGTAGGTAATAAAAAAGGCTCAAGTCATTTTGACACTGTCCCATGCAACGTCATCTTTTGCATAGACTTGATACTCTTTACACAAAAATAGGTCTGTAAGATTTGCTTTGAATGGCTATAGGGATACCGACCACTGCCATTTACAAAGGAGGCTGTGAAGACAATCCCTAAATACTAGATGCTGACTTAATCTTGTTCAGCTTATTCATAGATGCGTGTTATCTAAGCTCCTTCTTATCTTTTGGGATTTGTTAATATTAGGCATTCTCGAAATGGCCTTCATTCTTCAGGGGGCATTAAGTTCATTGTAAGATGCTTAAACCTCCAGTAGTGGTTGTGGCACTTTCTCACTTGCAAGTCCCACTGTTTGGAATGATTTGGCATTATCTTTATGGCTCATGAATGGCATCTCCTCTATGTTTTTGCAGATAAAGAACTGGTTCTTATATCGATTGAACTTGTCATCCCTTGATTACACTTTAAAAAGAAATGTCTCATTTCAGTATTCTACACATTTTCATACTTCTATGTTTGATCAATTATGCAAACTTGATAATTGTGCATGTCAATTTTTGCTTTATATTATATTCTGATATTTGTATAATGTATTATTTTTGTATCTGTTGTATTTTGTTGTATTCTGTTAACCATTGTATTTGAGAAGTCACTGAAAATGAGCTTTGCTCACGTGATTGTTTTCTTCCCTAGTTTAATAAACATATTTAATTATTGCTGCTTCCAGAATCTGCAGAGTTGCAGGAGGGAGCTGCTGAAGGGTTAGTGTCAGTGGCTCAGCAGGTAGCATGCTCACCTCTGGGGCTGGAAGCTTGTAGGTTCTAGCCCCACACCTGGCACTTGGGGTTATATCCATAATTGACACTGCAGTGCAGTACAAGAGGGGTGATAACACTGGTGAGGTGCTGTCCTTCATATGAGAAATTAAACCAAGGTCCCTTCTGTCCATCTCTGGTCACTTTCCAGGTGCAAGTTAAATATCCCATGACACTTATCAAAGAAGAGGAGGGGTGTTTGTCATGGTCAACATTCCCCAGTCAATGAAACAGGTTTATGTTGCCCATCCCAAAGGACATACCTGGAAAGAAGCTGTCACAGTTTGGTGTGCCTTTCAAGGAAGAAAGAAAGAAAGAAAGAAAGAAAGAAAGAAAGAAAGAAAGAAAGAAAGAAAGAAAGAAAGAAAGACATGTCCAGTCTGCATAATTGCCCCTGGTGTTCTAGGGCCTGTTTCTTTTCCATGGTCTACAGCTTTTGGGTGAGGTGGTGGAGGCCTGAAATAAGAGGTCAGGGGTGTATCATTCAGCTAGGTGAGCCCAAAAGAAAGAAATGAGGGAATTCAGCAGAGTGCATCCAGAGCTGAAAACACAATGCTCAGGGACTTGCAGGAAAATAAGGTACTGGGTCACCTTTCTCAGACTAACAGGGTAGTGTTTAGGGTGCCTGGGTCCTGGTTCAGAGTGGTCCCTTACTGGGATTTGCAGACATGCTGTTACCCATCTCTACTAAGTGGGGTCCTTGTGGTGAAAAGCTGCTGGGAAAATAAGATATGAAAGGGAGAAGGAAACATTGGAACTGAGAAATAATTGTCGAGGACCCTCCAACAGAGTTCCCGTACATACAGTATAATAAGACTGCGAAGGACCCCAGAGAGACCAGTGCAACTCTGAGCCTGATCCAGAAGAGGATACAGGTTGGTGCTCTATGTGGCTAGTTCAACAGTGCAGAAAAGGGGGGTAGTAAAAAAAATCTCCAGTGTTCTGGTGTGACAGTATGCCAGTCTGGATCACACATGTGTGCTGAGTTCCACTGACAAGACTATTCTTGTTTTCCAAGGATTTTAAATGTTTGCCTTTCTGGGAAGCTAGGAGTTAGAGGTACGTGAATACCTTTTCCAGAATATTTACCTGCCACATGTGCTAGTATACAGTAAAATAAATAAAAAAAAAAAGAAACAGCCCTCCCACACTCCTCTGCAACCCAAATACAGTAACAGTCCCCCTACCCACTGTCAGCAGTCCAAAATCCCTTCCCCCAACTCCCACAACTGGCTTTATAAAATTATTAAATGCTAAATGAATTCTACAATGGGCACCAAGCACAACACACTTGCCTGCGTGCCAGCTGCTGGTTGTGCACTTGTAAAAAGCACTTGTTTGCACTAAAAATAAATACTGCCTTAATCTCCTACCCTCAACCTATCAGCATCCTGCTCCCCTCTCCCATCTAGCATCCAATTCTATGTTAGAAGCTGACCAGCACAACCCACCCTCCTCCATGGCTGGCTGCCTTCTGATGAATGAATGTGGTCACGTGCTTACTCACTCTGTTTAGTAAAATCAGTTGCTCATGTGATCAAGGAAACTGCCACACATCCCACCACCGCCATCTAGCAGAGGTGAAAGGACACTGCCTATACATTCCTCATGCTCGTGATCTCAACTAGTTTTCACTGATAATCTGACTCCCACCCTTCTTCTTTCTGATGTCTTCTTTTCAGTGATCATCTAATGTTAATCCTCTCATTGAATTTTCTAAAACCAAAAGTTACCCCATGTCCCCACTGTTAAATTCACTACAAGATCTTGATCTTGCACATCTCCCCACTTGAGTCCTGTGACATGACCTATCCTGAAACTTTCTCTTCCATTTGAAAATCTCCGATGGAATCTGAAAACTCAGTCCTCTCATGTGCATTTGACAATGTAGCTATACTGAATTCCTGACAAAATCAGTGCCCAGAGACTTCAGGGGTGGCATATTCAAAAACAGTGGCACTCCAATTGCTGGACAGTTTGTTATGACCTATGGAAAAGCCATTAGGATGCCTACGAAATATCCTTCGGTGTGTCATATCAGCTTTCTATAAACAAACTATTTCTGAAGTTGCTGGAAAACTACAAATCCTGTTTCACACTATGGAACAAATCTTTTCACACACACACACACACACACACACACACACACACACACACACACGCACACACTTGGGTCCCTATCACCCTCACCACCACAAAATGTAAACAGTTTGTGGAACTCTTCCTTAATAAAATCACCAGCATCAATAAGGACATTAACCTTACTGGCAATGATGAATCCACTGTCTCCCTAGTCTCTGTTTTCTTTTGCAATCCCAAGCTCAATTTGTCCCTGTCGGGGGCAGGCCGGGGGAGGGGGTCATGCTAGGGAGGGGATGCAACTAAAATATGCTGATGGCTATTGGCACAATGCCAGGAGCCTGGCATTTTTTTTTAACATTATAACATAGACATTTAAGGATAGAAAGGACTGTAGTTCCATCATAGCTGCCCTACTTTATAAGCAGGGATGAAATAGATGTGCTGTGCACGCATGCGCCAGTTCATTGGGATTTCCTACGTACTCTACTACCCAAGGTAACAGCTGATTTTCTTGGTGGTTTATTCCCTCGGCAAGCAAATATTTGTACAGGTTTTCCTTAATTGCCTGTACTGGCTTCATGCCCACTGACTCCACTAGAAGGCTGTTCCATATGTTTACCACCCTCTGGAAGAAAAAATGCCTTCTTACGTTACACCTGAATTTACCACCCCTGAGCTTCAGGGCATCTCACTGCATCCTGCTGCAAGATATCCAATCAAACAGCTGGAACTGTCTGATCTTGTTGATACCCCTGAGTATGCAAAAGATGACTGGGGTGTGAGAGGTGGCCACAGGACTAGATTTGGCCACCATCAGTAGGGAGGGTGAGAGAATTTATTTCATTTTTGTTTTTTCCTTAATTTGTGGGCCAAATAATAAATATTGAGTATTAGAGCTGCCGAGTATGAATACTCACCAACACTACTAAAAACGGTACTTACACATCCCTACTACCTGCCTCTTTGCCATGGAATCCAAAAATGATTAGTGATCATATAGCAACCACACTGCATGATCTCCACTGGCTCCATATCTCACAATGCATGTACTGTAAAGTTACCAGCCAAAAAATAGAAGCAAATAAATAAAGTTGTACCCATCACCTTCGGATCACTCTATTGTCTGGTTCCCACTTACCATGCTGATTTAATAGTCCCATATATATATATCCTCATTTTCCCTTGAGCTTTCCAGCACTAATACCCTGACTATTCTGTCTGCTAACCTATCTACAGTTGGTGGCCAAGCCTTCTTCAGTAAATCCTCAACTGTTTGAACTGCTCCCCTCCCATCAGAGCTCCCTACCTCATCACTCTGACCTTCCTCTGGTAAACTCCATTGTGGTTTTGCATATATGCATTCCTTGCACTCATTGCTTTATATAGCTAGTAACATGGCCCTGTAGATTTTCCAGTGTTTTGGATATGATATATTGTACAATGTATTGTTAAATCCTCCTCTTCATTTGCTAATCCTGGATGCAAGTTCCTGTATGATAAATTTGTGATCTTCTGTCTGAAAGATGCTATATAAAAATATTACACATTTCAATCAATCAATTAATCAATCTTCATTTTACCAGGCAAAGCACCATTGAGCAAGCTCATTTGCAAGGTGTACCTGAACAAATACACATAAAAAGTAAAAAGTAAAACAAAATAATACAATATATAAGGTAGATGTACAATCGAGGAATACAAATATAGAAGAGGACACAACGCATAGTATAATATTAGACAAGGGCTGTACAAGGCAAAATATGTAAAAGGGCTCAAAAAAACAGAAACAACTCTCCAGTAGGTGAAAAAGTTGTGGTACTGCTTTCATTAATAACAGTTTTCCCTTTAGAAACAAGTCTTGATTAAATTATATTTTTGTGTGCATTTCCTGGTGACCTTCATCTACATACTGTACCCTTTGTCCCTTAGGAAAGCATCTAAATGGAAAGCCATTATTTTTCAAAGGATGAAAAAGTTACTCTTTTCTGACATGAGTCACACTCAATCTTCTGCCTTTGTACTGAACTGAATAACCTTTGCAGATAATCCAACTAAAATGTATGGGCAGTTGGAAGGCTCCGGAGGAGAAAGCCCATTCATATAAAATAATTTATAAATGGACATGGCGGAGTAACGAGAGGAAAGACTTTGATGATGACCTCCATTCAGGAATGCTTTATACTGTCATTACTTCAGGAACTGTCAACTATGAGGAATATATTCATGGTAATGGAAGATCTGAGTTGCTCTGAGCAATGGAATATACTCTGTTTCAAAAAGCCCTATGGACAGTATATCACGTACTGCAGTTTCAGAAGTACAGTACTTGGCAAGAGACAGATGTTTGCCAGACTGGTACTCAGAATGTTGATCTTACTACAGAACTGTTCCTGCATAACAGTGTCCCTCTACCATATGTGACTGGAATAGCTAGCTCATACACATTACTGCTTCCAACTGCAAGTGTATGCAGAGGTATGTCAATGCAGTTTTCACGTCTTGATATAATAAAATATTATCTATAATGTTAAAATGGTACTAGAATAATCAATAATATTTCAGTATATTGACACACAAAACTGTGTTGACTTAATGGATCTGTGTTGCCCAGATGCTAAACATTCATTTAAAAAAATTAAGTTCCTAGCCATAATGGTTCCATAATTATTCCTTTCTAATGAAATATTTTTTGAAAGAAAATACATTTATACATGTTAGTGCTAGGAGCATAACTTTTTTTTGAATGAAAGCTTAGTTAGATCGATATGGCTGTGTCCTTTCCATAGAGCTTCATATCCAAACTGAAAATTAAGCAACGGTTTATTTTCTCTTGTCATTCCCCAAATTAACCAAGGTTGAGTACCTTATAGTGTACCTTATACTTCTTAAGCTCAATTGTTTGATGCTAAATGTAGTTACAATTGTTGTTACTACTGTTATTTTATTTTATTTTATTCCTGTCTTTCTGCCACTCCCATCTTCCATACACCTTCCCATCCCCCAGGTCACATCTGTAAAGGAGACTGATGTTCTTTGCATCATTTACCTGGTAACTAATTTAAAAAAGCAATATTAAGATATATATTTTTATAAAATGAGAGTCAGAATCCTTCATAATTCTAGCAACTGCATTGCTCTAAACACGCCATCTAACCATTCCTTAATCTCTGGTATACCAACAGTTTGTAATTAAGCTGTCCTAATCTACCTAGAGATAATCTTAATAAATGAAAATAAAAATGTTTTCCATTAAAATAAAATCCTTTTCACTTTTAAATGTGAAACCCACAACAGGGCATAGGTTTCTTCAAAATAATTGCACTTCCCAGGTTCATTGAAAGGCATTTGGCCCTTGTTACCAAACTCAAATATTCTACCTAGCAACAAACGAATTACAGGAAAATAAAACATGTTTCCATTAAAAGAAAACTGTTTCCATTTTATGTGTGCAAGAACCCACTCCTGAGCATGGGTTTCTTGAGAAATAATGCACTTCCTGGGGAAAGTCGTTTGGCCATTGTCCTTGTACCTTTAAAATCACCTAGGGTGTGCATTCATTCTCTAGAAACATATGCCCTGTTGTGGTTATTGCTTGCATATATACTGTATGTTCATTGAAACAAAAAAGCATGTTAATGCATCAATTAGGGTTATAAAGCTACAACAGTATGGATATACGGTGTTAGGGGTTTTCAACCTTAACTCCTACTCCCTCCCCATTCTCTGCTCTTGTGACCCAAGGCCGCACTACAGGTCATGGACTGTATCCCATATGTGTGTTATTCATGTAGTGCTGTATACAAATTAGCAGACTTGTGCATCAGGGCTCCAGACCTGTGACTTGCTTGGATGGGCTGAAGGAGAAAACCCGTGGTGTACACACCAGACCTGTAGCTTGTTTCATGCAGGGAACTGCAGGCCCTATTTGAAATAAGCAGTTGACTGTGGAATAAGGCCCCAACCTGTTACATGCTTTGTGAACAACACTGCTGGCCTTATGTGAAGGAACAGATTTGTAGAGCAGTGCCCCGGACACGTAGTTTGCTTCATGCAGGACTCTGCAGGTGCTATGTGAAGCAGCAGACCCATGGACCACAGCCCCATGCCTGTAGTTTGGCCTTGGGTAATCAGCATAGAGGACAGAGGAGGGGTTGGGAGTTAAGGTTGAAAATCCTAACACCACATATTCATACTTCTGCAGCTTTACAACCATAACTTATTCATTAACCCAATTTTTGCAACAAATTTACTTATTTATTATAAGAAAAACAAATAGAAGACATTTGGTTAGGAAAATATGATACCTTAATTAGGCTAATGAATGTTAACATTGCAAGCATTCAAGGTTTAGTGTTGTAGTTGAGAAAAGAAATCCTCAGGTAGGTTTTTGTTAGAGATAAACAAGCAGGAGAGAGACTATGAACAAGTGGTAAATCATGTAATAAACAAGTTTATTACAAAAACAATTACAAACCTACAGTCCAAAGCACTGGGAGAACGGGTGTTCCCAAATACCTAGGTATAGAAAATTCTCAGAGAAACCTTCTAAAACTGTGCTTCTTATAGTGAGATAAGGAGAAAGGTGTGACAGTTCTCATTGGCTGAAGCAGGAAGTATCACTACATTGCTAGACAGAAAATGTGCGGTCAGCAGAAAGAGAAACAAGCATTATGTTATACAGAAAATGTAACAGTTAGAACAAAGAAGATACAGAAACACTCTAGCAGCTACAAGGTCATTACGGTGCAAAGCAGTGTCAGTGAAAATGGATGTGAAAAGAATACTTTGGAAAAAAGATATAGTTAGGCACAAAGCACATATGCCTTATGTAGGCAAATGCACAACAGTAAAACATAAGCAAAATGAACATTACCTATGACAGAAAACTAAGAAATAATGCTGTAAAATGAATGTATACTATATAGTGTATACAATTAGCAAGCATGATACCTAGTAACCACACTTGTACAGTGGGTACCCATTACTACATGTTAGTGTAATACAGCAATATCACAGTAATGATAAAACATCTTTCATTGGTTTTTGCATGAAGGTGCTAGGGGTGTGGGACCCAGGGACAACATCCCCCTCCTTCTTGCCTCAAAAGGGGCAACACAACCATAGGGAAGCAGTTGGAATTGTTTACAAGCCTGAAGCATGAGCCTTGTAAAGGAATAAGTTGATCATGATGTTGCATGAGAGTACACCGCAGACAGCAAATCATTAGTATTAATAATATATGATCAAAATAAAATAGGGTTACATGTGTGATGGATAATCGCAGATTGAAACCTAAATGCAGACAAAAATTTATGCAGTTTGTAAAAAGCAGACAGATAGTCAGGGTTACTGTCAAAAATAGGCCTGTTCAGGAGCTGGTACAGGGGTGGTCACAGATGGAGCACAAATGATGCGTTTGTAAAGCATAGTGCAAAACTCAGGGATGTCAACACCACAATTGAGATATGTGAAAAGATGTTAACATGTAATATCACATAGAACATAATATGACATAACAGTGTCTGTTGATGAAGAAGAGTTCATTGAATCCACTTTGAGAGTGGTAGATGATACCTGGCTGTTGAGGTATGGCACACCCTTGGAGTTTGATTGAAGAAACTGTTGATAGTGTTTCTTGACAGATCATTATAAAATGTATATGACCAGTTTAGAAAGTTCATATGAGTAACAATCCATAAAGTTCATGTAAGTAACCACAAGGTGGCATAGTTATAAGCAGTAACCCCACAAGGCAAATGAGGCTATGCAGATGTTGATTTAAAGATGAAACACCATCATAGTAAAAAAGTCAATGTTTATGTTGCTGGCTGCTGGATGGCTGGATTTGAAGAGGCCTTGGCTGCAGGTTCATTACATAGTGCATAGATTCTTTCAATGGAGTAATCATACACATTGGTGTAGCATTTGTGTTGTGGAAGTTGATCCCCACACTGGCATAAAGATTAACAGTTCATAAGCGACAGTCCATAATAAAACAAATAGTTTGTATGAGGTGCCAGCCAGGCTTGGAAAGAGCAACAGTGAAGAAAATAGATGACTTGCTTGAAGATCAATTGAAGAAGGGTCTTCTTGCCTAAGTCAGTGAATTGCCCCTACCCCAGGCTTAGCTTCATAGTAATCAGAAACAATAAGCTTGATTGTAGAGTCTGAATTGGTTGGACCTTTTTTCAGTTTTTAAAAAATCTACAAATAGATGTAATTTTGCTGAAAACATTACATTTGCAGAGGTAATAATAGCCTGTTTCATGCAGTAGTCCTTATATGGAGCCAGTCAGGCACAAAGATGGTGATGACATTAAAGCTGTGGCAACTGTTTTCTTTTCAGGAAAAAGATGAATGTTTTTGCAGCTTAGATGAAACTGTTACTGCTTTTATGTGTGGAGATGTTATGTGTGCCACATCGTGGAAACCTGCAAATGTGTAAAGTGTGTTAGAAACTTAGTTAAGAACACATACACAGCTGTTGAAAAGGAAAAACAAGGGTTTTATACTAATGACTTTTCTGTTTTGTGAAGAGCGGTGTGACAGAGCCTAAATTTCTGACAATTGTGGAAAGTAAAAATAAAAATAGGACGCTGACCACACACCTGGGGTGCAGGCTGAGGTCCAATAATACCATTTGACCATCTGTGAATCCATGACAATGTCATGGTTACACCCTGCTTTCAGGTCACAGAAGAGGCTATGACAGTGATTAACATGATTTCCCTGTCTATGTGTTGCTGGCAGGCCTAACTGAGGCCTTGTTATAAAATCTTGTAATGTTATATTAATAACACACTTCCAACATATAGCTTATGGCAATATGCCCGTTACACCATGCCATAGTGGGACAAATATATTGTTGGCCTATACCATCTGATGATAGTGCCTATTCCACTTGTGACAAGTGAAAGGGTCTACTTTCTTTGCATTGTATAGTGAAATACTCCAAAGTACTGAGTAAGGTAGGGCCTACTATGGAACCTTGAAGCACAGGTTCTTGAACAGAATCTAAATTCTGCCATATTATAATTGTTAAGATTTAGGATCATGTATAGGATGCACTTTATTTTCCAGGGGTACCTGGGAGTGATGAGACAAACAGAGCATTAGTTGGTCTGGGTTTTTGCTTGGAACATAGTGTAGGAGTGGGTAGGCAATGCTGGCCCCAGCATCTAGGTTTGGTTATGAGCATGAAAAACATTGATAAATGTGAAGCAGTTTTCTGAGTACACACTTGATAAAGTGTAGCAAGATGTATATCAAAACATAATAGCATAAACATAAAACAAATATTTTTGCAGTGGAACAACAGTTTAGTTCAGAGTCCAGGAATCTTGGAGTATTGTGAATCCACTTGTGTTGAGCACAACCGTGGAATAAGTTGCAGATGGTGGGGTACAGTTTAGATTCATGTGTTTCAGTCCTTGGTTTGTAAAAATTGTTTAGTTTTGGTCAAAAGAATTATTTGAGCAACCCACCACTCTGTTTTTGTTAACTTGAAAAGAATGCCTGGCTGTTGCTTTGTTAGCCAGGCATGGCACTTATAACTTGTAAGGCTTTTTCAGGATATGCCATGCTTTGAACTTTGAATTATAGAAACTTGTTTGTGCTTGTAGAAAGCAGATGTTTGCACCCATTGCCATAGTGCTAAAAAAAACAATCAAAAGATATGAATATGTGGAAATACATACTACACAACCCCCCCCCCAGCTCAACAGATTACTTGTTGAGGGCAGTAGCCCTTGCACCAATAATATGTTTGTGTGGCTTAGCTATTTGCAGTAGAAAAAGCAGAGGGGCTGAGCTGGGTTTTACTGTTAAAATACATTTGGTCTTTTTCAAGCCTGTAAACAACAAACAGTTATTAGCAAATACACATTTTCTTTTTATTTACCCATATGGGAAGACAGTGATGTACCTTGCAACCTCTGTGGGTGTTGCAATGGAAGTAAGGGTATGCCCCGACGAGCTCCTACTGTGGTAAAAGAGGCAGATCAAGCACTGTAGCAATAAAAGGGTTGTGCTGTGGGTGGTGATGCGGATGCTGAACCAAAAACGGTCTGGCAATTTTAGTAGCCAGTCAGTCAGTACCTTAAAAAGGTGTACACTGGATAGGTGATAATGGGGTGGCCCCATTGCCATCCACAGTTAACATACTTTTCAAATTATAACAAAATTATATTGCAATTAGTTTAGTAAGTTTCATACTTTACTGGAAGATGGGGAACTTCCTTTTCCCTAGGAGAAAGAAAAAGGAACAAAATGAAATACACAACCTGAAAATAAAATGAGATTATTTTTTTAGGGTAAGAGGAGTCAAGCATCCTTGGGTTCCCATGTTGTAAACTGCAAAATGGCAGCTAAGTTTATAAAAGATCTGGATTCATGGTAATATTGTACGTACATATACAGGTATCTTAGAATGCATTCATAAAAGATGGTAACACACACAAAAAAAATTGTTGTTAACTGTAGATGGTAAACTCTCTCCAAAACAGCTGTAATATTTCTTTTTAACAGTGTACCATAGATAAAAAAAACAAATACTGGAGATGGTGAGTAACCCCTCTCCAAGCCCCTTGCATAGTATGGGAATCACATAATATTGCTCATGAACAAAGAGGCTATGTTATAATTGAGTCTCTGTAAGGAAGGCAGCCGTAATGATAGTAGGTGGAGCTAACTTTATACCAGCAAGGTCTGGCTGGGAGCCCAGAGGAACATGGCTGCTGTCCCTGAGCTCAGTACGGAGCACAAAAAAAAGTGAAATCTAAACAATCACAGTTCATGTATTTCCCTGTTCAAAAGTAGCATTCATACGAATGGTCACTTGCTCAGGAGAAAATATTTAGTCTGAGCTAATAGGTAATAATGGTTCAAACACACAAGGAGGTCAAGTGACTTGCCAAAGGTCACATAGTATGCAAGTGGTGGTTGTTGTGAATCAAACACAGTCATTTAGATTTGAAACAGTAGTGTAGTGAAGCAGTGAGCTGCACTAAGATATATGCCTTTTGTGAGAGAACAAAAATGAATACATAGTATGTGAATTAACACAGTTGTATTACTGTATCATGGAACAAGTGGCCATTAAAATGCAGTGCATTATAAAATGGCTCTTTATGGAAATGGGTGATAGGAATTACCTTTTCCATGAAACACAGTGCAATGGTGACATCGTAGTGACACCAGGAGCAAAGAAAACTGGATATACATTTGTTTATGGCTAACAAACTGTGACTGCAGAAGTTTGAATCCAGTCACAAATAGGGTTAAGTAATTTGGCCGTCAGCCCAGAGGAGCTGGTAACAGTCCAAGGACACACGTGGGTATGTGAGGAGCAGTTTTTTTACAAGAAAAACTTCAGTATGAGAGATGGTTTTTTTTTTTTTAAATATTGAAACAGCAAAAACATTGACCAGTTATAAAACACACTTTTGAGACACAGTACAGTACATATTCTAGTAAACACTTACTCAACTTCAGTAATCTTTCTAAACAAAGAATTCTCAATCCACCATTTCGTCTCATGAATTTTCTCACACACCGTTCATCTTCGCCTACAGGAACCCTCTACACATGCCATACCCATCTCTAACAATTTATCTATGGAATCAGCTGAGACAACAAAATTCTAACCATAATGAAAATCTTGTACAAGAAACCCCTATATCACAGATAGCGAAAACAACTGGCTAGTGATGACCCTGAAACATGGGGTTGCATAAATTACACATGGAGCACAGAACAGCCATAGTATATACCATTCAGTCTGAATGCATCCTAAAGTGAATAGCAATAACAATTGAATAAACACATATATATCACACCCACACTGTTACAGATGACATTAGAACAGCTTTAAACATTTACCCAAGGTAAACAGTGGTTCTTGAACCATTAAAAAAAAAGAGTCAGAGATAAAATAGCAAGAGAACTGTAAAAACACTTACCAGATGTCAGGTTGAGAAGAAATGGCTGCTTGCCGTCCAGGATCAAAAAGGACAGTTTCCCTTTCCAAAATCTCCTATTGTTTGGCCACAAACTGAACAACAGGCAGTAAGTCTGATCACAATATCTCGGGTGTTTGAATAGCCTGCATAGCCAAAATGCTGTTTGTGCTGCATGAGGAGTGGAGGTCTGTTTGCAGCTCACACTCATTGTGAGGCATCCCCCATGCCTGCAAGTCCAATATTTTTGTTAGAAAGTATTTTTGCATGGCAAACAAGTGATGACTTACCTCTAATGCTGGTAAAGCAGCATACTTAGAGTACTGGGCAGAAATGCCAAGTACAAAGTTTCCTAATGGCATTGTGAATACCACAAGTCTGATTAAACCTCTGTAGGGTGTAGACATACTGACCAACAACTTAAAAGCAAGCAGATGTGGGAAACCTGAAAAATTAGCCCGGCACTGTCACCTACCACTTTCCGGCACCCGGTAGGCAATCAGTCATCATGGGAGGTTTGCTATGACTCATATGAGTCCGCCACACCCAAGAACACAGGCAGTGTGGGTCTGCCATGCCTGCTACCACTATAAGAGAAGTAGGTCCAAGTAGGCAATAAGATCGCATTACACTACTCAACATTCAAAATAAAATTGAATGTTACTATCCCCCATGCTTAATCTCTACCTTTTGTCACCCTTATGTAACTGAGAAAAGAAATCCTCAGGCAGGTTTTTGTTAGAGATAAATAAGCAGGAGAGAGAGACTACGAACAAGTGGTAAATCATGTAATAAACAAGTTTATTACAAAAACAATTATAAACCTACACTGCAAAGCACTGGGAGAATGGGTATTCCCAAATACCTAGGTATAGAAATTCTCAGAGAAACCTTCTTAAACTGTGCTTCTTATAGTGAGATAAGGAGAAAAGTGTGACAGTTCTCATTGGCTGAAGCAGGTGGTAACACTACAGTGGTAGACAGAAAATGTGCGGTCAGCAGAAAGGGAAACAAGCATTACGTTATACAGACAACGTAACGTTAGAACAAAGAAGATACAGAAACACTCTGGCAGCTACAAGGTCATTACGGTGCAAAGCAGTGTCAGTGAAAATGGATGTGAAAAAGAATACTTTGGAAAAAATATATAGTTAGGCACAAAGCACATATGCCTCATGTAGGCAAATGCATAACAGTAAAACATAAGCAAAATGAATATTACATATAACAGAAAACTAAGAAATAATGCTGTAAAATGAATGTATACTATATAGTGTATACAATTAGCAAGCATGATCCCTAGTACGCACGCTTGTACAGTGGGTACTCATTACTACATGTTAGTGTAATACAGCAATATCACAGTAATGATAAAACATCTGTCATTGGCGTTTGCATGAGGGGAGGGTGCAGGGGGTGTGGGACCCAGAGACAACAGTGTCTCTTCATTACCAATGTTACACAATGGGAGCTGAAACTCCTTTTATAGGAGATAAATTCTAAATCCAGGAAGGGGGTATTTAACCAATACATGTTAAACAGCAGAGATAACATTTGCAATGTCCATTAACATCAAACAGAAGCTAAACCACAAGGTGTTAGAAACTATTAACATATTAGCCATTCTTATGGAGCAGTCTTGTGTTGCTGTTTGCCTAATAACAGAGGAGATGTTCTGTGATTAACTCAAAAATGTTTAAATTCAATACTCTGACAAGAAGTTGAGTCCAGAGTTAAGGTTGTTAAAGGTTTACATAAATTTGAACTCACAGACCCTTCTGCATATGTATCATTTAATGTTGCCCTTCAGGACTGCCACTTTCATGTTCTCCAAATGATGTCATGAGCTGGAGAAATACTCACCCACTGGGGTGTCTGATGTTGAAGTGATGCAAATGCACTATTTTCCTAAATGTCTGCACTGTCTCACCCTTATAAAGAGTTGTGTTTGGGCATTTAGAGCACCTGATGATATATACTGTGCAATATTAGTGTAACAGCAGCTGAATGATCCCAGGATTTTGTAGTCCTGTTTGTGTGAGGTAGGGGCGTTGTATCTGTTGTTTTAATGTGAGCATATGCTTGGTATCTTTTCTGTTGATGGCAGAATGCCCCCAATGCCTTATTATCTGCTGGTCTTTAGCTTCAGACAGTAACTTGCCTTAGATTTGGGGCTGCCTGCCATATACCAAAAGTGGGGGTTGAGGAAAACAGCTCACAGTCTTTCATCCTCTTGGAAAATTGAACTGAGATCTTTAATTATCTTATGGGAGGTTTTAGTGTGAGGACTGTAGGTGACAACCAGTCAGATGTGGTCATTTTTATGTTGGCTTGCACTTGTGCGCCAGCCAACATATTGCAGTAGTAGCAGATTTGGAGGTGCAGTCACTGTGGCCAAATGCAGGGCACACATCAGTAGGTGAGTCCCTTATTCCCCAGTAAGCCAGCATGCAGGCACTGACACCAGCAATACATAAAGTGGCCACCACATCTAACAAAAGTGCCACTGCAATGAGAGGCAAGCTCGTCATGCAGTGGCACAATAACACGCCTCCTGACATGCCTTTACTGGTGAAGCATTCCAATAAACATGGTGGCAGTGACTGCGCTGCCTGCTACAATGCCGGCTTCAGGGTGCCCAATCCCCTGTTGGCATGCCCTGACCTAGTTCATGTGCGGCAGAGGCCACTCCCCATCAGGCATAATGCCCCTCCCATTTCAATTGTGTGCGGTGCCAATCCCTCAGCATCATCTTCAACAGTCTTTCTTTGTCAATGAGGGACCCCAATCCTCATCAACTGATCCCCATTCCCAGTTCAATCTGCCGATGGGAGCCCTCCCCATCAGCATAATATCCCCATTTGTTGTGTTGCTGAGAGGTGCCCAATCCCCTCGGCTCTTGCCCCCCCACACGGTATGTGCCGACGGGTGCTCAATCCCCCATTGGCTGCAGCCCCCACCCAAAACACTCAGGTGGCATGCAGGAGCCCACCCAGCATGCAAATGTCCTGTAAAAAAAAAAACCTTCCTGCGATGTTTTCATTTTTTTTTAAACCTGTAAAACAGAAAACGGTCCCTCGTTGAGTCCGGTGGCCCCTCCCCCAATCTGCACCCACCCTCTGCACACCCTGCCTCCCCACACACCCCTCTCACCCCATACATACCTCCGGAGCATGGCACGATGATCTTCGGTGGACCGGGAACATGTCTGCACTCTTCAAAGCTGACCACGAACTGAAGAAATGCTGGTAAGTTGTACAATGGCATAAATAGGGTTTTTTCAACTTTGGTGCATATCTCAGGCATTTTGTGGAATTCTGGCACCAAATTTTCAACAAGGGGTTATTGGTACCCCTCCTCATGAATTCAGTCACTGTCATGGCATTATTCAGTTCCGAAAGGTGATTTTGCAGTCACTGCACAGAATCACCTTTCGGGACCGATTAATGAAATGACAGTGCCACTGTTCATGAGGTGGGCTCTCAAAAAGCCTATGTTGCAAATTTGGTGAAAAAATTCCAAAATATTACTGTTTTATGAGCGTGCATTGCACAGTTTCCACGCACACTCATAACTTCATGAATTTGTAATATTTTCATTCCAGATTTTCAACATTGGCATTTTCCACACCTCCTTATGAACAGTACAGCTGTCATTTTACATATCCTGTCCAAAATGTTTTCGCACTTCAGCGCAGAATTGCAGTCGCTATGGGAAATCAATTTTGGGACAGATTAAGAAAATGACAGTGACACTGTTCATGAGCAGAAAGGTCCTAAAATGTCTATGTTGAAAATTTGTGATGAAAGTCCATAAAATGACTGTGTTACAAGCATGTGTTGCGCAGTTTCCATGCACCCTTGTAACTTCACAAATTTGCAATATTTTCATGCTAGATTTTCAACACTGGCATTTTTTTACACCTCCTTATGAACAGTACAGCTGTCATTTTTCACATCCTGCCCCAAATGTGTTTTCGCACCTGTGGCGCATAATGGCGTGGTCACTGTGGGAAATCAACTTTTGTAACAGATTAACAAAATCACAGTACCACTGTTCATCAGGGGAGGTTCCAAAATGCCTATGTTGAAAATGTGGTTAAAAAAATCCCAAAAATAATTGGGTTACAGACATGCGTTGCGCAGTTTCTATGCATGCTCATGCCTTCAATTTTTCATATTTTCACTCCAGATTTACAAAGTTGCCATTTTTTTACACCTCCTCATGAACAATACAGTTGTTATTTTTCACATCCTGCCCAAAATGTGTTTTCTTACCTGTGACGCTAAATGGTGCAGTCGCTGTGTAAAATCACCTTTCGGTTAACAAACTGATAGTGCCGCTCTTCATGAGGTGGGGTCACTAAAAGCCCAAGTTGAAAATTTAGAGTGAAAATACCAACAAATGCCTATGGTGTTAGGGTTTCCAACTGTAACACCCCACCCTGTAGAAACTGACAGGCATCAGGGGTGTGACTTGGGATCATCGGCTGTAATGCTCACACCATTCCACCCTCACCCCCCATCCTGCAGCCAGTGACAGGCATCAAGGTGTGCCTTGGAGTGTTCAGCCCCAAAGTTCACCCCATTCTCCTATACTGCACCCATCTCAGCATATTTCCTAATGGAATCGGTAAGTATAAGGCCCAAAGACCCCAAAGCACACCATGACACTTGTCAGTGTCTACAGGGTAGGGTTAGGTGAAATGACATGAGCATTACAGCTGATGACCCGAAGGCACACCCCAATGCCTGTCAGTCTCTGCAGGGTAGGGGTGAGGTTGGGGTCAGTTCAATACTTCACTGCCATTCCTATTATGCATCTCTAACTCCTGCACTACCAATGCCAATGCCAGCGAGACAACATTCGGCATTGACAAATGCTTGCTCTGTTTTGTCCTACATTCCATTAAATTCATTTTGGGTATTCTTGTTGCCCATCAGATCTGATTCTCAATCATTTGTAAGTTATAGCATTGATTTGTAGAGGTGTTTTTATTTTATTTATTTATTTATTTGTAAATCAGACAACCTTTGAGCTAAGTGTTCATTTGCAAAGGTTCCACGTCAAGTATTGTAACAAACATATTTGGATACAGGCAGCATAGATGAGCATTTGTCAATACAGTCAGTACATTGGATACAACATTGGATACATGCAGCTCAAGTCAGCATTGTCGAAGCAACAATAATCAAACAGGGACTGTATTGTCTCAGTGGACTCACCCGGTCACCAAAATTCAAATAAATAAAATATACAATGCAAGTTATGTTTTCATAAATAAATCAGTTGATTACTGTAGATGTAATTACCTAATGGATTAGTTCAGAAGGAAGAGGGGAATGGTGAGAGTGTGAGGCAAGGTTACAGGGAGACAATGGTGGACTGGGAGGTGGGGATTGGGGGGGTTAACTGGATGGACAGGTTCAGGTTATGAATTAAGAGTTGTCTCTTCCTATCTGTAGGATCAGAACATATTCAAATGTACTGCATGGCCTAACTGTAGATGATGGAATGTTTTGTATGTTTGGGAGGGCATCTCATATTGTGCAGGTACATGAGTCAGTCAGTTCGTCTGCCCTAAATGGATGTCTATTTTTTTTTTCTATCTTGTACGATGACAGCTGTGTCAAGAAAGCTGACCTGTGTGGCAGAGTAG
The DNA here is from genome assembly GCA_016271365.2 of Neoceratodus forsteri. Taxonomy (NCBI): domain Eukaryota; kingdom Metazoa; phylum Chordata; order Ceratodontiformes; family Ceratodontidae; genus Neoceratodus; species Neoceratodus forsteri. Next base: position 1,548,499,830 of record CM057452.1, on the reverse strand, counting down.
CTGAGTTTAAGTTTTATAGTAGAGTAGAATGAATTAAAAAAAGTTACACATTTTAAGAAACAGTTGTAATGTTTTATTTCAGAAGTATGTTTCTTTTTCCTTTTGCTCATTACAAAATGTTTCTGCTTGGCAGTATTTTGCTGGATGTGTGTAATAGCACTCTGCCTCATAGCTGACATACCTAGTTCTATGCCTTCCACTACATCATCAACACTGTGACCCCACTGACAGTAACATCACAGGTGACTGGCCTGGTAGCTGCTAAGTGGCTCTTCCTGAGCAGCTGGGATATTACAATCAGTGAGGTATCATGCTGATGATGTAATGGGAGGAACAGAGCTAGACATTTCAGCTACTAGGCAGAGTGCTGTTCTACATACCACATCTACTAACATCAGGTAAAACAAATCCTCATAATTAACCAAAGGGAAAAGAAAAAGTACCTCAGATATAAAAGGTAATAAGTCACTTCTTTTAAAAAGTAATAATAATTTTAGGCAGTGCACTAGCTCTTTGATGTTAAAGAGGTAGTCTACTGCCTAAAACTAGTTTTAGTTTTTAAAAGCACTCAGCCATTACCTTTTATATCTGAAATATTTTGTTCCCTTTGGTTAGTAAGATGTTCGTAAGCAATAACCCATGACAGGGTGTGGGTTTCTAGGCATTTAATGCATGCCTGGGGTGTGTTGTGAGGCATTAGGCCACAGGCTGAGTGTCCTCACAGCAACCCAGGCATGTATTAAATGCCTAGAAACCCACACCCTGGAGTGGGTAATTGCACTTATAACATGGGTGCACCAGAAAATGTCATTTGGGTCACAGAAATGACATTTTCACCTCTTAAAACTCAGAAAAAGGGACTGTATCCTGCTGTCTGGAAAATAGTCCCTCAAAATACAACAACACTGCACGGCTGTTCTCCATACAGAAATGTGACACATACACTACTGATGTGATGTGTTACATTTCTTCTGTGTCACAGACTGCCTTACTGCTTCAAACATCTCTCAGACAGCCCCCCACCCCCAAAACCACCACCAGGCTAGACACCACACATCTTGATTACTGGCCCCACAAATACACATACTGCTCTGCTACACTGCTGTTCTTCCGAGACACTGCTGTTGCCAGTATTGCTCCCTCTGAGATGCACTGCACACCACTACTTCTTCTAACCAAATTAACTGCTGTGCTCCCCACTATGCAAATGTCATGCTAATCAAGCTGTCAAATCCTTACCACAGGGAATGTACTAGCACCCACCAGACACACTCTGCACTTGCCGTTAGTTACTCCTGCCAGCACATGCATGCTGCACAGCTTTGTGATGTGCCACTCGGAATACTGGATGCCTTTGGCAGTGCAGCATGCCACACTTGTCACTGACACCTGCAGCACAACTAGGTCACCTTTCATAGGGTCATAGGTGGGTACAAGTTCGAGGGACATGCCCATAATTGAACTCGCCATCATTCAACTAATCATGGTAATGATATTTCTTTTCTCCCATAAACAAATCCAAATCATATTTAAAAGAATCAACACTATGATTCAAGACAACATGTGATGGAAGGGAATTCCACATGTTAGGCACTCTCTAAGTGACAAATTGTTTTCTACATGTGGTTTTACAGGTCTCTGCATATGGTCTAAGGTTATGCGAACTAGTATTTTTTGCTGAGGGATGTTTCATTAAACAATTTGTTTCAAGGAGTAGTTAGTCATAGCATGATTTATAGGCTCAACACATATTTCCCCTAAAAAATCTATATTGTTGTGAATATAGTCCTAAATTATGGAGTCTGTTCCCATAGTCAAGGTGCACTACCCTAACCACTGATTTGGTCAACCTACGTTGTATTGATTCATAAGTTTTTGAGTCTCTAATTGTGACAGGTGAGCAAAAAGGGGCACCATAGTCTATATGTGATCTCACTAAAGATGTATACAATGGTACTAGGACCTCAGATTCTTGACTTTTTATATTCTTCAGTATATATCTTAGTATTCCGTGACATTTTTTTGTGGTGACATTTATATGATAATCAAATTTTAACTTGTTTGTGATAGTCACACCTAAGTCTTTTTCCGAGGTAGTTACTTCAAGTTGGATATTGTTTATGAAATAATTTGCTGATGGGTTATTCATTCCAAGATGCATTACTTTACACTTTGTAATGTTAAAGTTTAATTTATGATCTGTAGCCCAAGAATATAAGTTATTTAAATTATTCTGAAGTACATCAACAGATCTAGCATCGTTTCCAATGGCTCCAAGTTTGCTGTCATCTGCATATTTTTGTAACCAAATACTATTTGATACTTGCATTTCTAAGATCATAATATTAAATAATACAGGTCCCAGTACTGACCCCTGTGATACTCCACTGCTAACTAAACCCCACTCAAATTTATATTCTCTCAAGACCACCCTTTGTTTTCTGTTGTTTAACCATGAGTGTATCCATTGTATGATCAGCGGGTGAATTAATAGTTTTTTTAAGTTGTTCAACCACCGGCAGCCGCCATCTGTTTCCACATTTATCACCTGCTTCCTGATCATATAACTTGACACAATATGGCTCAGCAGCAGAGAACAGGATCGTGAAACCAGGGTGGACCACAGGTGGGGACTGTTTATCGGGGTGGGTGGCTGGGTGTGTGTGAAGGGGAATGAGCACTCTGGAAACATTGACTGCACCAATGTCATTTTGGTTTGCCACACTGACACATGCTCACACACAGCTGACCTGCTCCCACTAGTGGGGTGCGGGGGGAAGAAGACTGACTGTCTGGTGCTCTCTCTCTCAGGCACTCCACACGGGGTTGTGCAACTCGGGCTCCAGCTGTCACTCTCAAGAACACTGCCAAGACACGAGTGGTCGAGGGGGGACATGGCAACAATCTTCAGGTGGCTGTTTCTTCCCTCTGAACAGATTTATGTAGTGCCTCAAGAAGAACAGGTGACCAGCAATGAAATGCCACGCATATTTGTGCACTCTCTGCATTTCTCTGCCTGGTCTCGGAGGTTCTCAGGGCAGGTGGATAGGGAGACACTGCAGCAATTCTGACTGCATTTGTCCCTCGGTCTCGGAAGTCCATGGGGTGGGTGGGTGGGAAGACACTGCAGCACTTCTGACTTGTTGCTCTTGTCATGGATGTTACTGTGTGTTGGGTATTATAACATAGATGCAGAGCAGGCAGCAATACTATTGGTATGCACATGTCACTACTTAGTGCTCAATATCCCACAAGACTGTGCTACCACTCTGTCTCACTTGCATACATTTCAATATAGCTGACTTTCACATTCCAATGCCCCAGACAATAACAAGTACTGCACTGCTTTTGAATACTGCTCCAGGGAGCATCACACTGACTGTGCATATATAGGAATTTAATGCATGGTCACCTGATGCTCTTATACCAATAGTATTGGTGCCTGCTCAGCACCCATGTTATAACTGATGGTAGAAGGTGTGGTAGATGGAACAGCACTCTGCCTGTCAGCTGACATATCTAGCTCTGTTCCCCCAACTACATCATCTGCATTATGACTTCACTGACTGTGACATCACTGCTGCTTAGGTACAGCCACTCAGTGACTGCTAGGTCATTCATTTGTGATGTCATGGTCAGTAAGAGCACAATGCTGATGATGTAGTGGGGGGAATAAAGCTAGGTATGTCAGATGCCAGGCTGAGACATATTCCACACATATAGCACAGGGATTTCACATGGAAACTTTCTAATGTGCAAAAGAATAAAGAAAAATACTTCAGAAATAAAATGTTACCACTGACTACTTCTTAAAATTTGCATCCTTTTTCCTGTCTACCAGTTTTGGTGCATGAGTTGTTTAAGGTGAATTGTATAAGGTCCTGTTCACTAGCAGTCCATATAAGGAAGATATTGTCAATGTACTGAAAATATATCAAGGGTTGGACATGACAAGTGAACAAATAGGGCTCTTCTAGCTTGACCATGAATAGGTTGGCATACTGAAGTGTCATTCTTTTGCCCAATGCTGTTTCCATGGTTTTCAGATATGTGTCATTTCCAAAAGAGAAACAGTTGTGTGTGAGCATAAATTGGATGAGCTGAGTGACTCTGTTGGTACTGTATGTTTTGTTGAACCTAGTATTGTTTGCAGCAGCCAGTCCATCTCCATGGGGTGGGGGGGGACACAATGATTCACACCCATGGCTGCTTGAATAGTTCTCTCTGGTAGACTGCTGACTTTAAGTAACGTAGATCAGTGGCATCCTGTATGTGGCTGAATGTACTCTTTACCAGTGGCTTAAGGATGTTTTCTACCCAGCCTGAGACATTTTCAGCTACTGTTTCTGTAATATCAGTTTTAATTAAAGCAACAGACATGAAGTGCAATGTTCATAAAGTGTTAAATGTGCAATCAATAAAGTGAGGAAGGTGTATCTAAAATGTAGTGATTTTGAAGTTCCTATGATAGACAGTATAATTACAAATACCAAAAAACAATGAAAGCAACAAATGTGTTTAAATATTTATGATTTGTCTTAATTTAATGTACTTTTTTGGGTCTGAAGAATAAATACACAGAACAGACATAAAGAACATACAGAGACACCTCTGCATAGTACATCAGCAGTTATAAATGATATGCTTAACAACAAACAGCAGGCAGTTAATTTTGGCATGTGACATACTGTAGGAACGACAAGGATATTTCATAATTTGTGGTCTGACAATCTCATTTGCTTTAAAAAGAGAAATATATAAATCAGACTAAATTCATTAAGCTCTTGGCTATTGCAAAAGTAGAAGAGTCAATAGTCAATAGTGGTCCCCATTTTTTGTCAAAGTCTCTGTGTATGCTGGCTAGGATTTTGTTCTATCCTGAGGGCCTGCAAGATTTATTGATGCTACTCCTGGACAGATGGTGTATCTTCATCAAGCCAATGTCTTAGTATGACTTTTTTTAATTTACATGGTAACTAAGGACATATTGTTTTGTTGATTCTGTGTAAGTTATTCTATGCCCCTCTCCACCAAACATACTTGTGATGTAAAATACCCTTATAATCCTAATAAAGGATCTAGCCTGGCCTGAACTGTGTCTGAGAGAGATAATGATTTAGTACAGTCCAATAAGATGTGTTTTAGTGTTCATTCTGCCAAACTACATCTTCTACACACGGGACTCTAATTTTCCAAATGCAAAATGTTTTACTGGGGTTCAATATTTCATACTGCATCTGTTTGTAGCTGTCATACCTTACTTGTTTATTTATTGAAATTTCAGAGAATAGCTTTGAGTACAACTGCTCTTTTACAAAAGTTCCACATCAGAGATAGAGATTACAGGGTAACATAACAAATACAAAAAGCAAATTCCAGTGGAACGTAGTCAAACAGGTACAGATACAAAATGGTCAAACAAGTACATAATAGACAGGCTAGATCAACTGTATACAACTTTACTATAAGTCAGGTAAACAGAAACAGTGTAAAACACACATAGTAATGGTACACGGCCTTAGAGACAAGTCCAACTCAGTTCAAAGTGTACACTTGGAGGGATGCAGTTAAGATGATTAGCAGGTACAGTTGCATTGAACTGCTAAGGTTGCCAACTTGCCTGTAGTGGTGCTCTCTTAAGTAAATTTAGCAGCTCATTTAACCATACAGTGGCTCTACCAGTGAATGAACACTTGCCCAGCAGAGTATGATGAAAAGGCAGCTCAAGGGCATTCTGAGCCATGCTGCTGGTCTTGTAAAGATTGGCAACAGGGTGGAAGCAGTGCATTAGAGCCGGAGGGGACTAGGCCCAGTAGCACCTCCTTGACTAGCAGACATGTCTGGAACTTAATTCTGCTTGGTAGACGTAGCCAGGTAGTTTGGGTGTAATGGGTGCAGCTATGGGTGCACTTGCCTGCCACAAGCACAAAGCGGCAAGCCTTATCACAGATCAAATTTATTCTGCCGAGAGGACACATTTGGCCACAGTTGTCTCCATCCAGTTTAATTATGTGAATTGCAAAGTTCTTCTTCCCAGTAGGGACATGTAGGGACAAATCTGCTTTCCAAGAATGTGGTAAGGGTTTTGTATAAATGGGAGACTGCATGTGGCTGGGTGGCCAAGGGTGTCAAAACTCCAAGGGTATCACTTGCAGTCTGTGGCTATGGGCAGCAACCTTGCATATGCTTAACTGACTAGACCATCTGCAGAAAAGAGAAAAGGCCTTTATTCGTAAGTTGATACATTTTTTGAAGGGCATCAAAAGGAAGCATTTTATTTAGGATAAAATGGGGTCATTGTGTGACACCTCAAATAACCCTGTTGGGATTTATCATTGTCTTCCCATGTATTTTAAAATTAGGATTCAACCATATTGGTTGCTTTAAAACCTATTTGGGTCCCAACTTCAGCGTGCTGCAAAGCTGTGTATATATACAAATAGAGACATTTATGGGTGTACCTTTTAGGCATAAAGGCAGGTGTTTAACAGGAATATGTAACAAAGCCCCAGGTGATATTATTTATTTTTATTTATTTATTTCAAAAGTTTCACCAGGAAAGACATACCGAGCTGATAACAGCTCACTTCCAGATGCATCCTGGGGGAGGGGGAAATATGTGCCCTCACCTAGTATTAGACCTCTGACCCTTTGCTTGTAAAGCCAGGACACATCCAGTATGCCACCTGAGGAGCTTCACTGTGGCACATGTAGGTCTCCACTTTACCCACAGAGGGCTATAACCTACTTCCCTGCAGGGCATGATAATAGAGCATTAAATTAGGTGCTATAGCTTTCATCCACCTTATCCTAAGGGGCCTTTTTTTAGTTAGTCCCTGTTTCTCCATGCACCAGTAGCCACCTTCATGACGTTCACTCCAGCTCCATCTCCCCAACTTCCCCAGTAGTAATGATCTCACAGAGGCAGCATGGCATGGGTTGACAGGTGCAGTTTGCCAGTGGCTGGAGTCATCCTGCCACTGGTGCTCTGTTTTTCCTTGTTCTTCCTCCTCAGGAACAGCATGCAATGATGCCAATGGTGGTGCGATGCATGCCCCTGCATGCCTGTCCTTCCTCCTCCAATTCTTTCTGCAGTTTTGGCACGCTGTCCCACAGCCACTACCAGGGGTCAGGCTAACACCACCCCCCATCCGGAGTAGGAGAGTAGTCCAGTGCATGCTCAATCCTACTTCCCTGGCTGACTCCTCTGACTCACTGAGCAAATTCCTGAACTCAGGTTATCGGCACCTCAAGCAGTAGTGTGACCATTGCACCAGCAGGTGCACAGCAAATGGTAGTGCTACTATTGCACCGGTAGGAGCACCGCAAGCAGTAGTGCTACCACTGCATCGGTAGGGGCACTGCAAGTGGTAGTGCTACCACTGCACCATTAGGGCCACCACAAGCGGTAGTGCTACCACTGCATCAGTAGGGACACTGCAAGTGGTAGTACTACCACTGCAGCAGTAGGGGAATCGCAAGCAGTAGTGCTACCACTGCACCTGTAGGGACACCACAAGTGGCAGTGCTACTGCTACACTAGTAGGAGCACCATAAGCAGTAGTGCTACCACTGCACTTGTAGGCTGGCTCCTGGTGGCTGTTAGTTTAAAATACACATGTCTCGGTGCTTTCTCTGCCAAGATAAATTTCAACATGGTAGCATGCTTTTTTGAAACTACCGAATGAGGAATAATAGTGTGAGCTTTCCTGGCAGGTACATTACTGCATATGTGGTAGTACAGTCATTTTCACAACATTTATTAATCCCCACAGAGAGACAGAGGTAATTTATTCAAGCAGTTCAGATCTTGTTCATTGGAGTGCTATAAGTTATTAAAATGTCTTTTTTTGTGGGTACTGTTTCTTTGAGATAGTTAAATACACAGGTATTTCATGGTACTATTTCTCTGAGACAGTTCAATACTCTGGTATTGGAGGGTATTATTTATTTGACACAGTTAAATACCCAGGTATTTCAGAGTACTATTTTTTGAGACAGTTAAATACCCAGGAACTGTTTCTTTGAGACAGTTAAATACCCAGGTATTTCAGAGTAGTATTTATCTGAGACAGTTAAATGCCCAAGTATTTCATAGTACTATTTCTCTGAGACAGTTAAATACCCAGGTATTTCAGGGAACTGTTTCTTTGAGACAGTTAAATGCCCAGGTATTTCATAGTACTATTTCTCTGAGACAGTTAAATATCCAGGTATTTTATGGCACTATTTCTTTGAGACAGTTAAATACCCAGGTATTTCAGAGTAGTATTTATCTGAGACAGTTAAATACCCCGGTATTTTAGGGTACTATTTCTTTGAGACAGTTAAATACCCAGGTATTTCAGAGTAGTATTTATTTGAGACAGTTAAATACCCAGGTATTTTAGGGTACTATTTCTTTGAGACAGTAAAATAAACAGATATTTTGTTGCACTGGAGATCCATTTGATACCTAACCACTCCAGGTCAAGTTTATTAACCCTATGGTTCAAGAACATAACTGTGGTTTTGAATAGGCATAATTTTTTCTGTATGTCAAAACTGTACTACATTTAAGAGCTGATAGTACAGAGGTATTGGAATACTCTAAGTAAAGCCATACCTCATCCACATATAGGGAGATTTTGTATTGTGTGTCTCTCAGGTTAACCCCTTGAATCTGAGCACATTTTAGAATTTTATAGAAGAGTTACAAATATAGGTTGATAAACAGTGGGGCAGGGGGCAGCCTAGTTGTGTTTCTTTCTATGACTCAAATGAGTGAGAGAGCATTCCATTACAGCTAATTATACAATGGCAAGGAAATTTCCTGACCTCTGATTGGTCAGTGGGTGCCTGAAACAGTGATGTTATTTCACAATAACATCACTGTATGAAGTCCAGACACACACATGACCACATGACAGAGGTAGAAATCATGCCTCCCCTCCAGAAGTGACCATTGCTCTGGGCCACCACTGTAAACCACATCAGCCACCCCCAGCCCCACCGACGATGTCACCAACCCAAAACAGCAATTCAATCAATAACTCAAGCACTAACAAGAAACACAATACTGCAGGATACAAAATAAACTAAATCTTCATGTCTGTTTTTTTCTCCAAAGTGAGTTGCTCCTCTGAATTACGATCTGTTTTTTTTCTCCAAAGTGAGTGGCTTCACTGAATCATGCAGACCATAACTGCCATTCACGCATTTCAGTGACATCACTATATTCATCAGGGGAAAAAGGTAACAGGAAAACTACATTCGGCCACTTACAAATACACAGAAATAGAAAGAAGTCATGGCTCTAAACAGGTTTTCCAAACCCCAGTCAACATCATAACTCTGACAGTGCGTGCATGCTTCAGCACTGTGCTGCACTGTTGCTTAGCCACAATTCTGTGATTTCTCTCATAGCCCTCACCTTTTTTGTGCAGTCCAAAGTCAATCTTGAACAGAAATGATGCTATAAACTGCCTCTTTTTCTCCCAGTCTGCTCCTGGTCCTGACACCACTTTCACCCAATCTGACTGAACTGAGCCACAAAGAGAGACCTGCAAGGCAATGCTGGGCAACCATGAAGAAGTAGTGCCACCTGCTGGATGAGGCAGAAACTGTGGACCTTTTTTCAGTAGGTATACCTGCCCTATCAAAGACATAAAAATAAAATGTTAAACATATTTTCCCATTTTTCTCTTCTTAAAAAAAAACAGGCCATTGTATAATAGCAATAAGGCACTACATGGTGTGTGTTATTGTGTAATGAGGTCACACCCCAAGTGTTGAACACACTCAGCCTGTGGTCTCATGTTTCAACCACCTGAGCTGTGACATTATTACACAATAACACACACACTGTCATGTCTTACTGCTTAATTTTAGCTGTGGGATGGGAGTACAGAAGCTGTATCTCAGAGGTGAACTGTTTCAAAATGCAAAATGATGCAGTGTCATGACTAGACACTCCCATGGCACCCTGTCAAAAGATTTTACTGTGTCCAGGGATACCAACACCACTAGATACAGAATTGACATAAAGTGCTCCTAGCCAGAGCGTTGCCCTTGCTTTGACCCTTGGTCTGTCTCCTCCTCCCCCCCCGCCCCTCTTCCTATCAGCCTCCCCATGCCTTTGAGTGATCAATACATAGCAGACATAGATCTAAATTGGTGAAAGAGACATCAGTCACACACAAAAGTCCAGGAATTTCACTGAGAAGGGCTGCCTGCCAGCTACATAAATTCAGAAAGGACTCAGCATGCCACACAATCCAAACATTGATAGACAAATTAAACTTAGAAAAGGCACTTTAATGTGGCATGTTCAGAGAAGCCGACAAGGATCCAGAGCCCTGGTACTTCAACCCTATCTGTGTCTTCATTGGGAGTAGATCCGCCCCCTGACGAAGATCTGGATAGGGCTGTAACACCGGGGCTCTGGATCCTAGTCAGCTTCTCTGAACATGCCGCATTAAAGTACCTTTTTTAAGTTTAATTTGCCTATCAGTGTTTGGATTGTTGGAAGGGCTGAGTATTTTCTAAACAGTTGTAAACTTCACTGCATGAGAAATGTATATATTCTCTACCTGAGTTTAAGTTCCATGTTCCTCTGCTTAGGTTTTGTATCTATCCCTTTTCCCCTGCTTGCATTTACTGAAGATGGCTAGGCGCCATTCCACCTCCCTCTTGTTATTGGGAACATTTTCTACTTACCGTATTTGAGATTTTTCCTCTGCATCTTTTACAAGAGCTCACAGAATATCTAGATTTAAAGAAGTCACACAGAAATACAGTAGTGTATACCATAACTGTTTATTTCTCACCAATCATGCACTGCCATTATGCGTGCTGTGTCTTGAAAGTTAAATACATATAGTCATATTCTACAGTGAAGATATCAATAATGAGTGTTACTGTATGTCACAATGTACTACATATGCAGTTTCCTATGTATTTATCACACTGCAACATGAATACAATTCCCTGTTTGCTGAAACTTGAGAAAACTTTCAGTAACAATTTTTATGGCAAAAAAAAGAAAGAATTGATAGGGAATATTTTCCTCATGTGATCTGTGGAGAGTTCGTCCTCACAAATCCAACCTGCTCTGGTTCCATCAGAACCTCCCACAACTATTCCAGATACATCACCAATATCCTTGCCAGTGGTCTGATGTCTGCATTAAGTAGGTATATAGGCCTATTATTGGCCATTTGCACATGGTTCCTGTCTGGACTGAGCATAAGAGTGATATACATTGGTTGCATCTCTGGTCCAAACTTTGCTTCTTTTAATACTTGATTAAGCATGTTGACCAGGTTGGTGCCCGCCACCTCACATAAAAGTTTGTAAACTTTTAGTGAAAAGCCTTCTAGCCCTCAGCGTTTATCAAGTTTGAGGTGCTGAATGGCCTCCATCAGTTCCTCTATCATGATCCAGCTCTCCAGAGATGATTGCTTCCCTAGGGTGAGCCTAGGCAAGTCTAAGTAAGGAAATTATTGATGTCTGACAATGATATCACCCCTATCTCTTCCTGATGCAGAGTTTTGTACTAATCATGAAAGATCTGTGCTATAGCATCTCTCTTTGTTTTACAATCAAGTACTGTAGTTCCCCCTGGTAATTGTATCCATTTTATTATTTTACCATGCCCTGTTTTTCAAGCCTATGGGTCAGCAATCTCCTGGCCTTATCCCATTGGTCCAGTTACTTAACTCTGGCCCTAAATATGGCATGCTCAGTTTGTTCCCTGTTCAGCTCATTGTATTTGGCATTCTGGAAAGATAGTCATTGCTAGCCTGCCTTGCTAGATTTCTGAACGATTCTTCTTTTAGACTTTTTATCTCAGCTAGGAGGATCAGGGCAGGATCCTCTCTTGCATTTGGAGACTGATATCAGATAAATCAAATCTGCTATCACAGTGCATTTAAAAGCATTCCAGACTGTTCCTGCATTCATTATTGAAGAGATGCTGATTTTAAAAATTCAGTACAGAACATTTTATTTTGTCTGATTGTGTTAGGGTCTTTAAGCAATTGGTTGTTGAGTCTCCATGTGCAGTCTCTGTCTGAGCTGTGAATAAAGCTATGTGTCAATTGGACTGCAGCATGGTTGAAGATTACCTGTTTGTTTTTTTTTTCATTTCACAGGCTAGAGTGCTGTGTAAACAGCTATGACTGACTAAGAGAACAAACTCTGGCCACAGCCAACATAGCTGCTATAGAGAAGTGAGCCCAGGTCAAACAGTACTTGGAGCTCCCACCACAACTGATGCCATACTTGCACAGCACTAACGCATGTGCAGTAACTGATTATTGCACATGCGTGAGAAAGAGTCTGTCATGCCCAAGATGGCCGCCGTGACAACAGTGCATATGCACAATTACTGCCAATACTCGTGTATGTGCAGTGAACTCATGGTGGCCATCATGGGCATGACAGACTCTTCTGGAACAGACAAGTGTCCAAAACATAGTACGCCCAATGAGAGGAGGGACTAGTGCAGTCCTGGAGGGAAAGGACAGTGGATAAACAACAGTACAGCACTGACTGCAGCACTGTGGAAGGCCACAGTGCCAGAAACCAGTCATGTGCTTCCAAAGCCCCTTTTCCCCTGTCCTAGCAAAATGTCTGCAGAGCTCTGCCCATGCAGCTCTAAAAATCAATGTTTGAATGGAAGTTGTATCATATTAAGTGGACTATATAGTCTCTGTGGTTTTGGTGCAGCATCTGTTAAGGATCTACTAGGCTCAAGGTGGCCTGCACATCTTGAAATGTCCTAATAGAGCAGGATTTGTCCACCAAGGCTTTCTGTACACTGTTCCTGTCTCCTGCTAGTCTACTTCCACATCTAATGATTCTTAAAAAAATATTACACACACTTCACTAATTCTCCTCATGACCCTTAATCAGCCTGCCTTTACAAATTTTTTGACTGAGAGAGTGTAAGAAGATACTGAATAATAAAAGCAAAAAGGTATAGGCCCGAGGGGAATAGAAGTGAGGTTCCAAGGAATTGGGATGTAATAATTAGGACAGGACTGCAGGTTTAACATAAGGTAGCATATTGTATAATATGTAAGGATACAAGGAGGTTATTCCTATTAATTTCCATTTTCTCATCAGCCGTCCCTACTAGGTACTCTGTGATGCACTGTCTGAGGAGGGAACACTGGGTGGGGGAGTGGCTATCTGCTTTAGATCCAGATTGGGCTTCTCCGTGCACCCAATGGGCTCTGCCAAGTCCTTTGAGTGTGTTGCGGTGCGTGGGGGTCCAGGTGCAGGTTGCAGAATTCTCCTCGTTTACCACCCTCTGGGGTCAGGAGATGAATTTTTTCAGGAGGTTATGGACTTCATCATTGGTGAGGTATTGGAATCCCCCAAATGGTTGGTTCTGGGGGACTTCAATGCCTGGGTCAATAATGAATCCTCACAGTTAGGTTATAACCTCCTCTAGTTGATGACATCACTGGGCCTGACACAACTGGTTACTTCTGTGACCCATCACCATGGCCACACATGGGACTTGGTTTTCTCACTGGGGCTTGAGGTCAGTAACCTCACAATTGATCGGGTTGTTTGGTCCAATCACTGCATGGTGGAGTTCTCATTTGTGCCCCTCCTGTAAAGATGACCAGATATCACCCTTTAAGGGGACTGTCCCCAGAGAGACTGTTGGCAGTAGCTGATTTATCTAGTGTGATTTGTGCATGTACAGTTGGCATGGGCAAGGTGGCAGCCACCTATAATATGGTGGTTTCGGAAGTACTCAAAGCCATCACACTGGTCCGTATATGACCCAGATCTTATCGCTTGAGATCCCCCCTGGTTTGATTGGGATCTCAAGGTGATGAAGATCAAGGGTCAGAAGTCGAAGTGTTGCTGGCAGAAGACCCTTTCTGAGGAGGACAAACTGGCCTTGCATTCTCACTATGGTGAGTACCAAGGGCCAAACAACCATAAAAAAGCAGAGTTCCTGTCCAGGGACATTGCTGCAGGGAAAAACAGACCATCTCAGCTTTTCTGGCTTGTGGACAGACTTCTTCATCCGGTCTGTCTTCATACGAAAAAAGCTTTTTCAAATGCTTCATGCGAGGAGTTTGATCAGCATATCTCTGACAGTGTGTCCTCTATCTGGTCGGGGATCCCGCCAGTGAGGCAAGTCTTGCCTCACAGTGACCAGCCTGGTATGAGCACAGGCACTCCTATTGTCTGGGGGAAGTTTAGACCAGTGGAGGCGGCTGAGGTTATAAGGGTGATCTCAAAGCTGAGGCACACTTACTGTGAACTGGCTCCTGCCCCAATTTGTTTCTTGATGAGAGGTGTTGAGACCATTGGTCCTGTGTTTGTTGTCAGAGGGAGTCTTTCCAGATGCCTTGAAAGAGGCACTGGTGAGGACCCCTTTTGAAAAAACCTTCTCTCAACCTTGGTGTCCAAGCAAATTATTGACCAATCTCCAACCATCCACTTTTAGGTAAGGTTGTCGAGAAAATAGTGGTGCAGCAGCTTGAGGAGCACCTAGTGACCTTTGACATCTACTAGCCTTTCCAGTCAGGGTGAGGCACAGCACTGAAACTGCATTGGTTAGGGTGCAAAATGATCTCCTCAGGGTGAGGAATGTGTTCTCCTAGATCTCTCCTCATTGTTTGACACTGCGGATCACATTGTGCTACTGGATTGCCTTAGAGAGTATTGTAGACTCTACAGTACTGCCATGAACTGGTTTGAGTCTTACCTGTCAGGCAGGATGCAATGGGTGGTGATGAGGAATTTCTCCTCCTTCCCGAAGCCCCTGCCTTGTGAAGTGCCTCAGGGCTCGATCCTGTCACCAATGTTTTTGACAGGGTATATGCTACCCTGGGTGAGCTCATTAGGCATTACAGTTTGGGTTTTCACTGCTATGCAGATGATATCCAACTGTATATGTCCTTTGCCCATGGAACATGTGATGCCATGGAAGTGCTTAACAACTGCCTGTTGGAGATCAATAACTGGATGTCCTCCATCAGGTTGTGACTGAACCCAGATAAGACGGAGGTACTAGTGAATGAGCTGGGATGTGAGTGTGATGGGAGTGCCTCAGAAGCGGCCTCAGGACAGGTGCCATCTGTCATCCAAAGTGGCTTTTATCACTAAAGGAATGTCACCAGGATTAAACCCCTAGTTCCACCTGAGGATCTGCCATCACTGGTTCATGCCTTTGTTATGTCTAGGCTGGATTACTGTTATGCTTTGTACTTTGGGGTCAGTGGAGGGACCCTCCGCCGGCTGCAGCTGGTGCAGAACCCAGTGGCCAGGTTACTGATGGGCCTGCCAAGGTCTAGTCATGTGACCCCGGTCCTGTGCACTCTGCACTGGCTGCCTGTCAGGTGAAACATCCTCTCTTTAAAGTGGGCTTGCTGACTTATAAGGCCCTATATGGACTGGGCCCTGGCTACCTGGCTGATCTCCCAGCACCTACTTCCTCAGTCCACTCCCTCTGTTCCTCCACCAGGGGCCTCCTGGCAGTTCAATGTATAAAAAGAATCAAGCACTCCAAACTTATCAGATAAAATTCAGTGAAAGTTAAGTTAATCCTACTGGGTCAATCTACCATACGTAAGACAGCACACATCAAAACCGCACAACACAGACAGCGCAGGCAGGAATAGCAACAGGGTGAAAAACTGCTAAACGGTCCATGTGCAGCTGTGCACCCTGTCACTGTTCTCTGGCAGAGGATAAGTTCTCTGCTGGGAGGACAGTCTGCCGAGCAGCTTCCGTGGCTCGACAGGATGAGTCACAGGCAGCAATGGAGGCTGTGTGTCTGCGGACCAAGTATCAACTCCCGGTCCCAGATGCATGAAATCTTTCTTTATTTCTCACTTTCTGCAATTTAATTTTACAACTCCCTCCCCCCCAGATTTGATTATTTAAGTTGAGGGAGTTTGGGGGACACAGCCCCCCATAATGGGGTTGGGGAGCAGAGCCCACTGTAAAACATAGAGAAATGCCGCTAAGCAATATACCATGCATTAGTAAGCCCCTGAGTCCCGGAGAAAAGACCATTGATCCAAAGGAGGTATCTGGATATTCAAAAGGTGTTTTGATCCAGGACATGGTCAGACTCCTCTCTTTTTTATATCTTTACGTCCAGTCTTTTTTTTTATGGGAAGTGAGACTGCCTGACAAAACTATTTATTCAGAATTATTTTGCTGATTTGTCCTGCCTACATGAACTGTAATGATGGCAGAGACTATCCTGGACATTTTTCTTATGGAGGTGGGAGTGCTATGAGTTTATTATTTCTACATTTGAGACATTTGGTGACTGCTCCTTACAGCTAAAACACTGCTCTATCTGCTGCTATAAAATTCATTATTTTTACATTGTTATTTTTGATTGTGATGGGAAATTATTGTTGGAAATATATTAGTTGTATTTTGGGTTGGCGTGGAAGGTTGAGAGGATATAGGGTGTTATAGGTAGTTGGAGTATTGTTTATGTGTGAGTTTGTTTGGAAGTGGTTGAATTTTTAAGATTGTAGAGGAAGGATGTGTGGGTGAGTGGGTGTTACAGGTGTTTTGGAATATTGCTTAAGGGTGTATCTGTTGCATGGATGTGTGACTGGATTTTTTATTTATTTGAGTTGTATTGACTGTGTTGTGGTCTCTGCCTCTTAGAATGTGGAACCCACATTGGAGGTCACTCATTAGATCTGGTGTTCCTCCTGGGAATGGAGATATCCAACTTGGTAGTGTATTCAGTCAGATGGTCTGACCATCACACCATAGGGTTCAGTTTTGTGGCTCCCCCCAATAGGCCTGCCCCTATGGAAATGGTTCAGTACCACCCTTTGTGGGGTGTAGCCCCAGGTGGCCTAATGGCAGTGCTGGATTTATCTGGTATGTCAAGGGAGGGCATGGATCCAGAGGATCTGGTGCTTGCCTATAATATGGTGGTAATGGAGACCCTGGATTCTATTGCTCCTGTTCGTGTTCACTCCTTCACCCTGCACCCAAGGTCCCCATGGTTTGATAGGACCTTGAAGGAGTTCAGGAAAGTGGGATGAAGGTTAGAGAAGACCTGGCAGAAGTCACACCTGCAGGGTGACAGGCTTAGATTGATGGAACATTATACAATCTGTCAATCGACAATCACCCGTAAGAGGGCAAAATTCCTGTCCAGGGAGATTGCCATTGCACATAATTGATCGGATCAGGTCTTCTAGACTGTGGACAGATTGTGCAATCCGATCTGTCTTCAGTCTGGTCGAGCTTTTTCACAAGAGAAGTGTGACGTGTTTGCTCAATTTTTTGCAGATAAGGTTGCCATCATCAGGTCTGAGATCGGGCAGACACCCTCTATGGGGTTATGTGGTGGTCGGTGTGAGATCACAAATGCCCTTTTTGTTTGGACAGACTTTAGCCAGCTGGAATTCATTGACATCATGAGAGTCATCCAGACTCTGTGGCCAACCAGCTGTAGTTCGGATCTGGGCCCTACGTGACTCCTCATGGGTTGCGTGAATGAGATTGGCCAAATCCTTGCTCAGAGAGTCTGGAGTTCATTGGAGAGGGGGATCTTTCCTGATTCCCTAAAGGAGGCGGTCATGTAACCACTCCTGAGGAAAAAAACCTCCCTTGACCTAGATTATCTGGCCAACTAGAGACCTGTCTCTAACCTGCCTTTCATGGGCAAGGTTATTGAGAAGGTGGTTGTGCTGCAGCTGGATGACCATCTTACCACCTGCGATGTTTATGATTCTCTCCAGTCTGGATTTAGGAAGAGACATAGTACTGAGACGGCCCTTGTCTGAGTACTTAATGATCTCCTAATAGCGAGAGATCAGAGGACTTGTTCCATCTTGGTCCTCCTTGATCTCTCTGTTGCATTTGACACTGTGGACCATGGTATGCTATTGGAGCACCTGTGGTTCATCTGTGGACTATCTGATGTAGTCCTCAGATGGTTTAGATCATTCCTCGAGGGTAGGACTCAGAGAGTTGTCACTGGGATTTATTCCTCTGATGCTCTCTCCCTATCCTGCGGTGTTCCGCTGGGCTCCATTCTGTCATCTATGTTGTTTGCAGTGTATATGCTGCCATTAGGAGATATTGTTAGGTGGCACAGCTTGAGTTTTCACTGCTATACAGATGATACTCAACTGTATCTGTCCTTTGCGCCAGGGCAGGAGGATGCAATCTCTGTATTTAACAACTGTCTCTCCAAGATCCAGGACTAGATGAGTGCCAGCTGGCTGAAGCTGATTCCAGATTAGAATGAGGTGTTGGTGGTGGACCCAGATTGTTGGGCGGCGGGTGTGTTAGCAGGACAGTCATCAGGGATTTGGCTCATGAATGCTCAGCTGACTACTTCACATCAGGTAAGTAACCTGGGCATTATTTTTGACAACGAGCTGACTCTGAAGTCTCAGGTGTCGGCTGTTGTCAAGACCTCGTTTTACCATCTGAGGACTATCGCCTGGGTGAAGCATCTGGTCCTTCCAAAGATCTTTCTACCCTGGTCCATGCCTTTGTGACCACCCACCTTGACTACTGAAATGCCCTGTACATAGGGCTTCCGGGAGTTGATATCCACCACTTGCAGCTAGTGCAAAATGTGGTAGCCAGGTTTGAGATTGGTACCTCTAGGACAGAGCCACATTACGACTGTGCTCTGCGGACTGCACTGGTTGCCTGTACAGTGGCAGATCACCTTCAAGGTTGGCTTGCTGATCTAAAAAGTCTTACATGTGCAAGGACCCCGCTACCTGAAAGATCTCCTTTGTCCCTACTGCCCAACGAGGGATTGCTAGAGATTCCCAGGGTGCATTTGAAGATATCTGGGGCTCGTTCCTTTGCATATGCAGCCCCTACCCTGTGGAATTCTCTACCTCGTTGGGTGAGGGAGTGCCTGACCATCCAGAGTTTTAAGTCAGCCCTCAAGATTCACTTATTTAGTTTAGCTTTCCCAGACAGTGCTAGCTAATAGAACTTTTAATTAATGCCACTGCTAATTATTTATAGATTGAAATGTTTGATTTTATTCATCTGATTTTATGAAATAATTTGTATATGTTGTTTTTATCTATATGTGTAGTACTGAAATCCTGTTCAGTATTTTGATCTTGGGAAAGGCACTTTATAAATAAAGCTTATTATTATTATTATTTCTTAATGAGTTAAATAAGGGTTGCTGTATCCCACAATAAGCCATGCAAAAACTATTGCCCAGGACTTCCAACTCAGTTTTGCAATGCATTGTGAAAGAACTGTAACTGTATTCCAGCTGAGCTGTAAAACGTTCTATAAAATGTGGTCTTGAGCTGGTTAAGTTTTGAAAAACGACACAATATGAGTAACCACTGCAAAGCCACTTCAAAAAATGCAGAGGAAACTCATTAGCATGAAAGTTCAATGAAAAATGTACTGCATTCTAAGAAATACAAAATCACACATGCCACAATAATGTAAAGCATCATGGGAAGTACTGTATATGCAAATTATCATGAAAGAATTTAGACTATAATGTATAGTATCAAATGGCCTCTTACATGGATTGATTGATTGACTTCAAAAGATTCACCAGGAAAGACATACCGAGCTGGTAACAATGCATTTCCAGATGCATCCTGGGGAAAGGGGGTGAAAAAGCATAACACAAAAGGAGCAATGATAAATAAAATACAGTAAGGTACATAACAGTTAAAGATGTACCCTGGTGCTTCAAATTCCCATTTTGCTGATGCTCTTGAAAAGGTTTTCAAGGTAGTTTTCTGGCACAAGTGCATTCTTAAATATAAGGAAGCATTATTAGACTAATGATTTATCCTATTATGTCATGTCCAGCTAGGCATATATATAGGATGGCAGCAAGAAAATTAGCACCCACATTTGCAGCCGTTGGTATAGTTCAAGACGCTTTACCTGTCTGTCTTTGGTACACTGTTTATTTTATGATACAGTCCTTGCCATTCTGCATGTACTTTTGAATTGTTTGAATATCATTCTTGCAAATTTTATTTTTTATTGGGATGTTTCAATTATTTTTGTCCTGAGCCAACCACCTCTGAAACTGCAACTTTGAAAGCAGATATAACCAAAAGAAGCATGATAATATGTATATTTCATTCTGTTTCTATATTCATTACCACATTCTACATTTATCAAAAATGATTTATGAAAATTACATAGGTTTGAAATGTATAAAAACATACAAATATTCCCCATTTAGAGGGCAACATCCATTAAAGAGTGTCCTTGTATTGGTAATTTACTCTTTATTTTTGCATTAGTGGGAAAAATGAAGCAGGTATCATGACAAATGATGTGTTCTTGTTTCACATTTTCTTTCGCACTGATGTTGACATCTAAAATATTGATGTTATAACCACATAAAACAATTTGACTCTTTCCAGATTTTTTTCATAAAGAGAGATTAGGACTCGCCAATGTAACTTGAAAACAAGCATAGCAACTCATGTTTTTTGTTGTGGATTTTAAATGTTTAGATGGCCATCATGTACTGGGCAAAAAAATTATGACTGACATGGGGTGGCTAAAAACACCAGGGAAAATCCTTAAGCAGGCACGAAATACAGGCAGGTGGACCAGCACAACCCGATTAAGGGTGTGAGGACAATAAATACAATACAAAATGATACAAGTACAATACATATCCAGATGTGAGCACATGTGTAGAAGTACATTAATGACACCCAGACCCAGCAAAGGTGCCAGAGTAGTCAACACAGTACTACACAATATGGTACTACAGCAGTACAAACCCTCATCAGGAGCAGATCACTGACACTCAGACCAGGGCCTAGGTGAAAACAAGGTGCTCCAAGTGGGGGGGAGGGGGTATAAAAGTCACTAAGAAGAAGAGGAAGGAGAAGGAAGAGGCTGATCAGATAGACAGAAGAAGAAAGGACAAGACCTTGCGGAATTATATGAGAAGTCATCCTGATCCAGAGTACTTTTCCTAGAGAGGAGGGAATGGGAAAGGGAGGCAACCTTCCAGAGAGGCTAGGAGGAGGAAGGGGGGAAGAGAGGAAGCTAAAGAGGTAGTGGAAGGGAGATAAACCAGAATTTGGAGGTGAAGGTGGCACAGTGGGTAAGGCAACCGGCATCAAGGGAAGGAAGGGAGAGGGTGGAATAATTGAAGCAGTGGTGGGTATGAGGAGGGCAGGCCAAGGCAAAACAGATGAAGGGAGTGGAAGAGGGGGTCCAGTCTGATAAGGGTGGATTTGGGAGCTGCACTGTAGACAATGTCACCATAGTCAAAGATCAGGAGGATCACCTTCGAAACTAACTCTCAGTGGGCAGGAAGCAGGATACGGGCTTTGTTCCTGAAGAGTGCACCCAGTTTAGGATGGAGGTTGAGGTGGATGGTATCCATGCACAACTGGAAGTCAAGGTGATGGTCCTGCCACACCCCAAAGTATTTAAAGTGTAGGACATCCTCAATCGCAGTACAATCAAGGATGTGGAAGGAGGGAAGGGGGGAGAGTCTGGCAAACCTCTGTTGGGAGCCAAAAGTCATGGAGACCATTTTCCTGGCATAGACGGACAGTTGGTCATAAACTAAGTGCTATAAACTGAGTCTTTAAGACAGAAAAAGGCATTTTGCCCATTATTTCTGTCTCCCATTCACTGAGGCCAGCTTACATAGATACATAGATGTTGTCGGCAGATAAGGGCCTTGTGGCCCATCCAGTCTGCCCTATCCCTCTTTCTAATGCTTAAGGTATCCTAGATGCTACAAGCCCCCACTTTTGCCCTAGCTTGATAATTTCATTGTGCCTATCCCACACATTCTTGAATCCCTGAACCATGGCCACCCTCACCACTTCCTGGGGAAGACTGTTCCATCTCTCCACCACCCTTTCAGTAAAGTAGAATTTCCTCAAGTTCCAACTAAGTTTTCCCCCTTTTAGTCTCATGCTGTGCCCCCTTGTTCTGCTATTTCCCTTCATGTGAAAGATGCTCCCCTCTGGTACCCCCTCTCTCTCCCTTCCTCCAAGGAGTACATATTGAGAGCTCTGAGTCTGTCCTCGTATGACTTATGCTGCATCTCCGACATCATTTTTGTTGCCCTCCTCTGTACCATCTCCATCCTGTGTATGTCTTTTTGGAGATGGGGCCTCCAGAATGGAATACAGTACTCCAGATGAAGCCTTACTAGGGAGTTGTACAACGGTACCACCACTTCCCTCCTCCTCCTACTTGTTATACCCCACCCTATGAACCCTAGCATTCTGTTAGCCTTTCCGACTGCTTTGTCACACTGTTTAGCCACTTTGAGATTGTCTTCTATAATTACCTCTAGAACTCTTTCCTCTGTGGTGGCCTCCAGTGTTACCTTGTCTAGGTCATACTCAGCCCTAGGATTCCCTCTCCTTAGGTGCATAATCTTGCACTTTTTTACATTGAAACCCAACTGCCATTCCTTGGACCAGTTTTCTAGCCTCTTCAGATCCCTCCTCATTTTTTCTATACATTTCTGTGTATCTAACCTGTTATATAGCTTTGTATCATCGCGAACAGGCTAACCCTCCCTTCTAGACCCTCTGCAATATCACTGATGAAGACATTCCCTTTTATGGTTCAGTATGTATTTGTCTATATGTTGTTTGAAGGCAACTAAACTGCTGGAAGCCTGTTATCAATGCTGGCAACCTTACCTTCATTTTCTCTCAACTAGACCAGGGGTGGGCTAAGTTATCTTAGGCTGGTGTTTTTTTTAGCCCTCCTTATGAGCTTCTTACTGTCTCTCTCTGTCAGTTTTCTATTCATCACATAGATGAGCTTTATACATTTTTCCAGAACCCTGCTTCCCAGTTTCCATGTGCTGCTTATTTGTTCTGAGCTGTTTTTCTTGTTCCCCATTTTTTTACAGGATCAGCTGTGCTCTTTTATATAGTATTTTGATTATATTTTACATCAACCATTTACATGTACCTGTAATAACTAGCCTTATGAAGTTTTTGTATCATTCTGCTTTAGCGGTACTGTGTCATTTCTCTACAAGGATCTCATATATATCTCACATGATCAGCTTGCTGTTTCCTGTATTATTCTGTTTGGTTTTATTTGAGGAAAAGTTCAATAAAAAGTTTAACTGCTAAAGAAGGTTGCAAATCTGTCTACCTCGACAGTTTTATAAGACAGACAATTCCATATTCTCCCGCCCTCTGTGTAAAACACCTCTCCTTTCGTTTATAACAATATTATCTGATTGGATGTGCATATTATGAGACCTTAGGTTAAATTCTTATTTTACCGTTTTA
Source organism: Neoceratodus forsteri (assembly GCA_016271365.2). Taxonomy (NCBI): domain Eukaryota; kingdom Metazoa; phylum Chordata; order Ceratodontiformes; family Ceratodontidae; genus Neoceratodus; species Neoceratodus forsteri. Next base: position 1,548,476,572 of record CM057452.1, on the reverse strand, counting down.
ATTTGCAAAAATGCCTTTAGCTTTGCATTTTTCATGACCTTGAACATCTCAAGCATGTCACCTCTTGCTCTCCTATCCTCTATCTAATAAAAAGCAATTTCAGGTTATTCAGCCTTTTTTCACAGTCTAAACTTTTTAATCTTGGAACCATTTTTATTTTTTGTGGCCCTACATTGGACTTGTTCCAGTAATTTAATTTCTCCTTTCATATAAAGATTCCATGAAGGTGATGCACAATCCAAAATAGGCCTTATGTATGACCTGTCTATAGGAATTATACACACTTCAGGCAAGATTCACAAAAGAGTTGCACCGGGCACAAGTGAGATGCACTAGTGCAACCCAAAAATGCACCATGAAATGATTCACAAACAGGGCGGATGCACTGGCACATCCCAGATGCACCGCGTCAAACCAGATGCGTTGTAGATACATAATAATGTTATGCAGCACATCTAGAGGGGGCGTACACAGCACACACAGCGCAAAGCAATTCACAGTGCAAAATGAAGGAGTAATGAGAGAGCAAACCTGGCGCAAGTACCAATTGCGCCATGAAAAGATAAGTATAAAAGAAGCAGACTTAAGTGCAAGCCACCAGCAGGTCAGTGGCAGAACAACAGCACCAGCATGTGGCAGACTGAGAGGGAGAGACAGCACACCACCAGCATGGATGTAGCACCATTCATAATGGTGGGAGTACTAATGAGGATGAGGAGACGAGAAGGTGGAAGGCACCATAGGTGGCTGGTCCCACAGCGGTATCGTGCCAGGCTTTCCTTTGAGCAGCTGACAGATGTGGAGACAGTAGGCCAATACCACCTGAACAGGGCCATTCTGAGGTAGCTCTGTGAGCTTTGCCATGAGGAAATGCAGGCACCCACTGCATGTGGTCATGCCATATCGGTGGAGACCAAGGTGAAACAGTAATGTGCTTGCTCACCACGGGAACCTTCCAGAGTCCTACTGGGGAAACCACTGGCATATCACAGGCCTCCATTTCCCGCTAGAGATGCAGCAAATTTAAATTCTGCTGGCGAAGTGAACGCGAAGTGGGTACTTTGCATTGCCACTCTGCTACATGGAGTGGGCAATGCAAAGTGCTCACTCCACCTTGTCATTACCACTTTGCGTTAGGGTGGAATGGCAATGCGAAGTAAGGTGAAGTCATTGCTTTTAATGGACTTTGTGTTCCTCATTATGATTCTAAGTGACCCACTTGGTGTTTCAGATTTGGCAGCCCCCCCACACACCACATGGCTTGTAGTACTGTAAGTCACATGCTCTTTAGCTAGACAGGAAGAAAGTGAATCATACAAGCAGACACTTGTACCTTCTCCTGTGCAGATGAGAGAGAGTAGTGTGTTTTGTGACGGCTGATACTTTGAGATCAAAGTGAGGAGGAAATTTAAACTTTGATTTAGACCCAAAAGATTTTTTAAAGGCTACATTTTTTTGTCTTTTCTGCACTTTACTTAATTTGCTCTTTCTGTAAATTTTATTTTTCTTACCTTTATAAGTAGTTAGTTGTTCATCTGTGTGACTGTGTGTGTGTGTGCTGTGTGACACAGTGAGTAGTGATTGCTCAGACTGAGGGAGCTCAGTAGGAGAGCTGGACCAGGGTGAGGGAATGTCTGGGGCGGGGGCAGCTCTGGGAGAGCATGGTAGTGGTAAGCATCATACCATGTGCATGTGTGGAGGACATGGGTGCCCATTCCTGTTGGACCACTCAAAACTTGTGAGTGCCCCCCGCTCAGAAGCAGGACCAACAACGCCTCCTGTTCTGACTCTGTGGCAGTTGAACCACTACCACCACCACCACCAAGTCCAGCACCAGGTCCTCTGGAGTAGGATGTGCCTGTTCCCCCGGGCCCAGGTGTGTATCCCATTCCTGTTCAGCACCATGACCAGCCAGCTGCCAGTTCATCTGGCCATCCCCTGCCTGTGCCTGGTTCTCCCCACACCTTCATTGTTTGGCAGTTTTTTGACTGTGTCGGGAGGGACAGCAGTGTGGTCAAGTGCCGTCTATGTGAGGTGGAGGTGGGCCGCAGCCCCTGGGAGACTCACCTGGGGACTGGGGGCCAGCACACCCATATGTTCAATCACCAGCAGTTGGAGTGGCAGGCTGCCACAGAACGGACCATGCCTGCACCTGCTGGCCATTCTGTGGCAGAGGGTGGAGCTGTGCATTGCGGCATCCCTAAGAAGAGGAGGGCAACAGCACCTGCTGCTCCACCAGCACCCCAACCCCCACCACCACCCCTACCACCACCACCAGCAGGTCAGCTTGTAGAACGTGTGGACCCCAGAGAACTGCATGTAACACAGGCTGACTTGGCAGTTCTCTGGAGTGCTGTCGAGGATAACAATGAGAGGGTGAGTGCTGTGGAGCAGTGGCTGGATCACATAGAGGGACCTCAGTTGCAAATTATGTCCATGCTGGAACTGCTGCTGGATCACCATGGGATGCCACATTATTTTTTTTTCCTCACACCATGTACCCCCCCACACCTTCTTTGCTGCGTTATAAAATGTATTCCTCCACCATCCCCGACCCTTGTATGTAATTATGCCCTTTTTTGTTGTCTTCCGTATGTGTGACACTTTGTATTCTGAGCAGTGCAAGTACTCTGTACTAAACTGCATGTGTGCAGTCTTCTTTCCAGTCTGTGTATGTACTGTAGACACTGTCCAACTCCCTGACTTAAAAACAAACATTAATGAGTACAATGGTGGGGTGGTGAAGCATGGAGAGATACTACTAAACAGGTTACAATACATCCAAGTAACTATTAAAAAAAATTAATGTTGTGATTCATGACGTGATTGTGAATCATGATTTGTGACTGCATTTGTGACCGTGATGATGAAGAAATGTGAATGCCTACCACCTACGGCTGTACTTCCCCAATGAGCTATAGCTTAAAACTCCCAGACTTAAAATCACGTATCAATGAGTACAATGGTGGGGTGGTGAAGCCTGGAGAGCTACTACAAAACAGGCTTACAATACATCCAAGTAACTAGAAAAAAAATTAATGTTGTGATTTGTAACATGAATGATCGTGAATCGTGATTTGTGACTGCATTTGTGACCATGATGATGAAGAAAGTGATTTGTATCATGAGTAACTCATGATGATGGTCCTGACTTAAAAACACATATTAATGAGTACAGTGTTCATGCAGAATTAAGCACCACACCTGTCCAGTACTCTGAAGGGAAGCCAAATAAACAACTGTGACTTTAGTTACAGATGGAAATTGAGCCCTAAAGAGATGCAAATGCACCGACAGATTAAGATTGCGCTGTGCACTGAAGAGATGCAGACACAACGGCACAACACCTAACCAGTGCTCACCATCAGAAATCCGAATCCAGAAAAGTATACCTTGCCAGTTGGGGCGGGCCGCGGGGGGGGGGGCAGTGTACTGCACTGCTGTAGTAACAGTCACTAGTACTAGCACCAGTAAAGATACCACAAAGAAGTACAAAAATCACACAGCTGCAGTGGATAGCAGCTTCACATTGCTAAAATTATTGTGTGGCACAATAAAAGGTGTCTAATTTGATGACACACGTCACACATACTCACACACACCGAGTAATACATAGCAAATTGAAAACTTCAGTAATATAACCACATATTTTAAACAGACTAAAATTATGCACTGCTGCACCACAACAATCAGCAAAAAAATGGCAAGAAGTATTGAAAATATTACTGTGTGTACATTAACACAGTTATACAAGAAAAATATCACCAAAACAGAAAGCACTGTCTTTTTTCCAAGTTAATCTACCTACACCACAGATACAACCCTCCCCCAAAGCACACTTCCACTGTCTCTCAGTACACAGACTGAATGTTGTACATTAACATTCAAAATACATACACAAACAATAAACGCTCGATGATATGAGCACAGGAGGGTTTCCTATAATCGACAAACTAAAGTTTCAGAAAAACAAAATTACCCAAAAAGGCTTTTTTAACAGCTTTTTCAAGGTTTGAATCACAGAGAGCTCTCAGAGCAGATTGTCTCCTACAGCTTCCTACACACACTACCCCAAACTGAGGCTGTGCAGAACAATCTAGAGCACATGTGACCTGAAATCCCATGAATCACTGCAAAATTCACCTTTGAAGCTTAAAAACAAGGTGAAGTGAGGCGAAGTACATTGTTTTCAATGTACTTCGCCTTAAGAATTGGTGGAGTAGTGGTTTGGGAAGGCGGAGTAACTCGAAGTCAATGTTTTCAATGGACTTCACGTTACCCATTAATAATGCGAAGTACTCTGCTTTGCATTGTGGAGCATTCCGTGGATTCGCCTTCACTCCGTGAATCACTCCGTGGAGCGAATTGGGGCCACTTTGCCCATCACTACTTCCTGCCTCCTCACACAATTCCTCACCGCACTGCTACCACATGCTTTGGAATATATCCATTTCCCCAGCTCACAGGCAGAGCAGACAGAAGCCATGCAGGGGTTCTATAGGGTGGCACACATACCAGGCATCATAGGGGCCATTGACTATATCCATGTGGTAATCCGCGCTCCACCTGTGACAACGCCATAACCTATATAAACCACAAGGGATACCACTCAGTTACAGTAACTGCCAAGTGGTGTGCAATGCCGCAGGATGCATCAGCAATGCCTGTGCCACACAACCTGGGAGCACACATGATGCCTTCATATGGCAACAGTTCACCCTCTGCCAGAGATTTGCGCCAGGGGACATACCAAGTGGCCATTTAGTAGGTGCGTGGGACATGGCAACCAGCTGCACAACAGGGCACCATGGCTCAGGACGGGGGGGTGCAGACAGCACTATGCATAATGCACATAGTGTGCAGCAGGTGTGGGACAGTGGAGGTGTGGAAGGGGACACAGGCAGACATCAGGTGGTAAAGGGAGGCATATGTGCAATGCATGGAATGTGGGGTTCAGTGCCATGGGGTGCATGTGTGGCAGGGACATGCACAACACAAGCAGACAGCAGGCAGCACAGTAATGCACACTAGGCAGGGCAATGGTGGGCATGGCACGTGTGACCCCAATAGAATTGGTGGCCTGGGGCCAACAACAGGTGCAGGCCCAGCAACAGCAGGTGGATGTGGGGGGTAAGATTGCAGGGAAGGGTCAGGTACAGGCAATGATGGATGCTCAATGCACGCACCAGTGCAGAATGGAGCAGGGAGTGGGGGCACGCTGCACATGTGACCATTGTACTAACAGTCACCCTCCCCCCCACAGGTGATGCTGCTTACCCACTGAGGCCCTGGCTCCTCACCCTCTTCCAATGACCTGGAACAGAGGTGGAGGAGCATTATAACAAGGCACACACCGCTATGCGTACCATCATCTAGCATGTCTTCGGCATGTTGAAGATGCACTTTTGGTGCATGTGTAGGCCGGATGGGACCCTACAGTATAGCCTTGAGAAGGCCTGTGGCATATTCCTGGCTTGTTGTATGCTACACAACATAGCCATTGACCGTGGAATAGCTGTCAAGGCCAGTGAGGGCGACAGTTCAGGCAGGAGGAGAGTGGGGAGGATGATGCAGTGCCAAAGGGCCCCAACACTGGACTACCAATAAGCTGGTGGGACCCATGGCTAGCTGCATGGGCGAGGCAGTACAGAAACATGCTGGTGGAGGAGCAGGTCAAGAACTGAAGGAAGGTATCAGAGGTATATATCTGGGAGGTGCACAGTGGTGACAACAGGTAGACACAGCCATGCATTGCACAGCAGACACAGCACAGCACACAAACAGCCTTACACAGGTGCACACACACACACACACACACACACACAAACACATGCCACACAGTGGAGGCAGGACAGCAGAGGACAGCACACATGCCAAGGACCATGACCCCAAGAGAGAGAGAGACACACACACACCTAGCAACACACACATGTGTCACCATGACAGTGCCAGGGATGGCATGGATCAGTGTGCACTGCAGCTGGCACACAGGTGCAGTAGACACTGGATCGCGCTCATCATGCCCATGCCACATGGCACAATAGTGATGTACACAGACATGCAGGTGGCACTGCACAGGGGGCCCATTATGGCAGTGCACTGGAACAGGTGCCTGCCATACACACCACACCAGGCATGTAGAACACAGTGGTGGAACGTGCAGCTGACATTGAAACGGGGACCTGGATGTCACAGAGTTGGCACTACGGCCGCCATGGACATGTGGGCAACCTCCGCCATGACTAGTGGATGCAGCTGCGGCACCACCAGCCACAGGGGGTGTATCCAACACCCCTGTAGGGGTATTGCAATGAGACCGTGAATGGGTGCTCATTGGTGTGGTGGCCCCGTGAGCCATTTCTGGGCCAGAGACACAGGTCAGTGCAATGTGAGATGATGGCATCAGCAGCAGTGGGGCCACCTGACACACTGCCTAGGTGTGCAGGAGGTGCTCCTGGGTGTCCGGCTGGATGCCCGATGGCCCCAGAGTGCAGCAGATGCACACACCACCTCTGCAGCAGCTGCAGTCCACTCCAATGCTGCGGTCATGCCCACCCATAAAAGGCGTGCTTCAGTCAACATCTGGGCCAACCATATAGCCATAGACTCGTGCTCCAGGATCATCACCATCCGGTGGCTCCTGAACTCCACATGGAGGGCTGCCTGCCCCTCAACGGTGTCACACAGGAGGTGGACATAGCCCTCCATGTCATCAGTGGATGATGGGTCATGGTGGCGTTGCCGATGAGCGGGGGGTGATACAGCCTGCTGCGGGGCATCCAAGGGTGGCAGATGCACCACAGCAGGCTGCGGCATGGGCAGACCTTGGGCATGCTCAGCCATAACATGTCAACGGCCGGTGTTGTCACATTTCAATGGTGCCTGCATGTTTCCCACAGCACCGGGACTGGATGACCTTGATGGCTCTGCTACCACACCTAAACTAGATACAGGGGTTACAGCACCCACCACTGTGGGCAGCTGTGCGGACACTGCATCAGTACCATGTGCAGTAGGGCTATCAGTGGTGTCAGGGGCCACCTGCACAGGTACCTGTGTGCTGCATGTCCCACTGTCGATTGTGTCCCCCTCTATCTGGGTGGTGTAATCATCCTCAGGGACATCGCTGTACGCCTCCTGCATGCCAAATGCAAACACAAGGAGGGCATCAGTGATGTCCACTACATCTGCAGGGTCATCATCAGAGAATCCCAGCAGACTCTCCAGCCATGTGGTATCATTGCCGGCCACTGTGATGGCATTGGCCAAGGGGTCTAATGGGCCTGCCACCACTGGGGCTGTGGCAGGTGAGGCCAGTGCAGTGGATGGTCCAGGGATGGCACCATCCATCGCAGTGCCCGCAGCCCTGTCTGATGGACCTGCATCATCACCTGCTAGGGCAACCTGTGAAGCCATGCCCATGGCTGCACCTGTGTGGCATAATGGAGCTGTGAAACAAAGAAGGGAGAACATGGTTAGTGCACTGGAATATAGAGTGACATACATACAGACAAACATACAGACATACAATGTGTCACAGTGTAGTGCCATGGTTGCACATGACAGTCCCCGGCATGGCTCTGCAGTGCCTACAACACCACTGCAGTGGTGCAGATGACAGTAGCCAGTTTCCAGGCATCAGGGATAGAGGTTAATGAGAAAGAGAGTATGAGAAGGTGGGTAATAGAATGGTGATGGCAGGAGCAGACAGATGCAGAAGCTTGGGATCAAACCCTTCAGGACTCACACCCTTGTGGGGTTAAGAGCTAGAAGGGCCTTAAGAGAGGCAGAAGGGGTAGTAGGATGGAAGGTGAATGAGTGAGAGGTAGAAGGTAAGGGGTGAGAGGAGGGGAGAAAGGAGGCAGAGAGGTAGGAGGGAAGGGAGCAGGTGGTTAAAAAAGGAGTTAAAAGAAGAAGTCACAGTAGCAGGGACAGTGATGTGGGAGTTGCAAGCCTTGAGGACAGGGGAGAGGACTGACTCGGGGGGGAGAAAAAGGAGTGGATTACTTTCCAAAACATGGAGGGGTGGTTAAGGAACTTAAGGTTGTTCTGGAGGGTGGACGCGGTAATCAGATTTCACAAGTCTGCTGGCTTTGGTACAGGTATTGCAAAGCATCTGGTAATTTAACAAGGCAGCAGGGAAACCAGTGATCTTGCAGGATTGCCAGGTTAGGTCTCTGGCTTAAAGGCAAGACAGCAGCCTGGCAGAGATGCAGGGAAGGTGAGAGCCCCAGACCCTGTTTTTCCTGATTGGGGGAAAGGTAGTCCCAGGCAGCCATAAATTTGTTCTGGAAGGACTGGAGGGCAGAACTGATGTCAGTGGCTGCTGGGATGTGGGTCCTGAAGGTAGACAGTTCTGTGTGAAGGAAGGACAAGTCCAGCGACCTAAAGGACCAAAGGAAGATGATTTTTGGGGGACTTTAGGGTGGTGGATTTTGCACACACAGTAGACCATATGATAGTCACTGAGGGTGTCTGGGAGAAAACCTGCATCAACAATACAGTGGGGGTAAGAGAAGAGTACACACTCCAGAAGGTAGTGGTATAGGGATTTGAGATTAAGGCAGGTGGGGTCCAAGATCAATTGGGGAATCTGGAGGAATTTAACATTCTGGCAAAGTTTGTGAGTCACGGGGGGGCGCAATTAATGTTAAACTCATCAAGGATGAGCAATTCAGCAGAGGAAGAGTGTGAACAGATGGATGTGAGGAGTTCAGTGACCGACGGAGGGGACAGGCCAGGGCAGTAATAAACCCTGCAACAAAGTTAGGGACTGAAAAAAGGAGGGAGAGTTTGAGGAAGAGAAACTCATAGGTGGAGGGGAAAGCAACTGATGGTACAGGCATAAACTTGATACCTGAGGAGGAGGAGGAGTATATTACTACATTATCACCCCTCGTGGGACAATCCTGCCTTGCTACAGAGTATCCAGGGATGGCCACAGCAGAATCCTGAATCATGTTGGAGAATCAAGAGTCTAAGATGACAAGGACACTCAGCTGGAGGCTGACCATAAGGGGGTGCAAGTGATCCAGTTTTGGGAGAACACTACAGAGGTTGAGGTGGGCAACCTGCAGTCCTTTGGAAAGTTACATTGGTTTGGAGACTATGGCACCAGAATTAAGTTTGCTGTCACCTGTTACCATAAGAAGCAGGAATACAAGGAGCTGAAATGACTTAAGGGAGCCAATGAGTTGTTTGGAGGGAGAGGGAAGAGGAAGGGAAAACAGGAGGAAGGGGGTGAGAACTGCAGGGTGCTCATTTTAGCTTGGTTTCTTATTTTGAGCCCTCCATGACACAAACCCATAAAACTACATAACAGCTGATTTATTGTTTCCCTGGGGCAAGATATAGATGAGGCACACTGATGAGTTCTGACTAGGATGAAACACAGGTCTGTGTCTTCTGTTCGCAGCCTTTGCGGCAAGGTGGGACAAATCAGTTTGTGAGTTGGTGGTCAATTTGGCCACTAGCTTTCAACATCTGGTAGCCACACCAATATTTGTAGTGGCCATCCTTTTTACGGGCTCAAAAATCACTTTGTAGGCAGGTAGCCAAGTTGGTCAATAACTTTCAAAATCTGGTAGCCAAACCAATTTTTTTTAAGTAGCCATTGGCCACCTGGCTACCTGATTTGTCCCACTCTGCTTTGCAGATTGTGTGAGAGGCCCTTTGACACCATGCATTCCTACTTAAAGCAGAACCAGCATGAATTTTCATGGTGATTTGCACATACATCTCATGATGCTTTGCATTACGGTTATATGAGTGATTTTGTATTTCTTTGAAACCTGGCTTAGTTGCCAATGTCCTTTTGAGATAACCCATCCCTCAGTGCTTTTGTGCTGTCTTTGTCTTTTTAGCTTTCTTTTTATTATTTTGAGCCTACCATGACCCAGACCTGTAAGACCACATAAGGGCTGCTTTGTTGTTTTTTTTTTTACTCCAGGGTGAGATACAGATAAGGCACACTGCTGAGTCATAGGTAGGATTAAAACATGTGTCTATAGCTTCTGTTCTCAGCCTTTGCAGATTGTGTGAGAGGCCCTTTGGTACCATGCGTTACTGCTTAAAGGGCCCTGATACCATTTGGACAACTTTAAAAAACATTTAATATTTAGACACATATTGCTTACATTTAATATTTTTTTCTGTAATTTTCCCATTCATTTCATTCATACTAAGCACATTTGCATAAAAACTGGGTCTCTGCCTATCTGCTCTGGCTACTTGTCTACAACTGACATCACAGTTCCATTTATCATATCACAATTTGTTTCCATGGAGATAATTATGATGTCATAAACAAGGGATGATGATGTTAGACATAGTCAAGCAGCAAGAGCAGATGAAGTCTTGAGGACAGTGGCCATGGTTCAATGTGACTCTTATCAGTAATAAATAACAAACTCTAGCAAGAACCAATATGGCTGCAAAATAATGATATTCTGGAAAGTGAGAAATGTGTAAACTAGCAATTTTTGCACTATTGATCCACCTAACTGCACTTCCTAATTGTTGTGATACACACACACTGACTAATATATATATGCATATACATTTCAGTGTAATATAGCAGTGCACTGTCTACACACATTTTTACAGATAAAAAAAGACATTGAGGGACTGTTTTCTTCTTTTCAGGGTTCGAGAGGCATCAGAGGGTGGGGAGTTGCCACTAGACACCTCATTTAAATCAGCAATGACATGAATAAGGCTGAAACTGATCTAGATAGTAGGAGAATGTAGACTAGAAATTTTTGCACTAGTCACTGAGCCACCTAACTGCACTTTCTAATTGTTGTGATATATACACACACACACACACACTGACTAATACATATACACATATATGCATATATATTTCAGTATACTGTAGCATAGCAGTGCACTGTCAACACACATTTTTACAGATTAAAAAAAGTAATTGAGGGACCATTTTCTTCTTTTCAGGCTCCGAGGGACATAGAAGGGTGGGAGATTGCCACTAGACACCTCATTTAAATCAACAATGACATGCATAAGGCTGAAACTGATCTAGATAGCTGGGAACGTAGACTGGCAATTTTTGCACTAACCACTGAGTCACGTAACTGCATTTTCTAATTGTTGTGATACACACACACACACACTGACTAATACATACACGCACATATAGAAACATATAGAAACTTAGAAGTTGACAGCACATAAAGACTTCAAGGCCCATCTAGTCTGCTCATATTTTCTACCTTATGAATGTGCCATAGGCATTTACTCTGTCAATGGCCTATCTATTCATACTCATCTGTATTGCTCCCTTGTGCTTATCCCAAGCCTGTTTGAAGCCCTGAACTGTATTCCTATCCACCACTTCCTGAGGAAGGCCATTCCACGCATCCACCACCCTTTCTGTGAAAAAGAACTCTCTTACATTACCCCTTAATCGGCCTCCCTCTAATCTCATGCTGTGTCCTCTTATCCTACTATTTTTCTTATATGCACATATATGCCAGTATAACATAGCAGTGCACTGTCTACACACACAGAGCATTGCCACATACACTCACTATCATGCATACACTGCCTTATATGGCATTTATTTGCTTATATGGCTAACCCTAACTTTTATCGTATTTAGGATAAGCACTGTGTTTTGCACTATTTATTTACTTAGTTTTTGTTTACTGGGAAAGTGCACTAGACTACAATTTTGCCTATTTTCAGGCATAACCTGGGAGAAATACAACAGAGAAAAGAATGTTACAGGTGACAATAACACAGTACAACATTCCATACACAGTAAAGCATTACTACTTGATAAACAAACAGGGGCTACAGCAGTTACAGCAGTACAAGGCATCGAAACAATGGATCTCACCCGAGGATTATACAACAAGAAAGTAGTCAAAATATAGTTACTGTAAGTGCTAAGGTTTTGTTGAGAAGAGACATATTAAGTGATTTAGCTAGGACATGGGCATTTGTCCGAGATCATAAGGAGGTTATGAAGCCCATTCCTAAAGGTCTGGTGTGTTTGGGAGTGCCTACCAGATATTGTCAGGGAGTGCCTAAACCTGGGGGACACTGCTGCAAAGGCATGTTCCCCGATTAGCATTGAACATTTAGGTATGCTTAAGAGATACCTTTCTGCAGATCTCAGTGGATAAGCCTGTGTGGCTTGATTTAACAAGTGGGCCAGAGACATCAGAATTCCAGTTTTAATTACATTGTCTATCATGCAGCCAGCAGTGTAATTTTGATAGGAGGCTGGGGAGAGCCATGCCAGGTTTATGTACAGAATGCAGCAATGTGTAAATCTGGGTACTGATAGTGCAAAGTGGCAGATACTAATATGGCAAGTATTCCACTTTAGTAGGGCCCCTTTGCTGGCATCCAGGTATGCCATAAGCTGATAGGTTAGTCTAGGTCTGAGAACCCCCTGGGCAATGGCCAGTCTAGCTGTAGTGGTTAGAGAGGACCTGATTTTATAGGCCAAACCCAGCTTAGTATTTACTGTTTTACATACAGTTAAAAAGTCCAGGGAAGGGTCCAAGGTTACTCCTAGATACTTGAAAGAGTCAACCAATTTAAGTGGAGTGTCATTTGGGACTGGAATAGTAAGAACAGAGGGACAGGCCTTGATCCTGGGTGCTGAGCCAAAGAGCATGGCAACTTTCTTGCTGGTGTTTACTAGGAGTCTGTTATGCTTTATCCATGCCTGTAGTAGATCAAAATCCAACTTTAGGTTTGAGCTGATAGTGACAATGTCCTTTGCACTGCAGTACAGTGCCATGTCGTCCACATACAGTATGGTGGAGGAGGAGACTATGGCATGGCTGAGTAACTAAGGTAGAGGACCAGGGCGGTGCAGTGGATGTGGCCAATCTGGACTTCAGAAAGGCCTTTGACACTGTCCCCCATAGAAGGCTGGTTAAAAAAACTGCAGCATAGGGGTGAATCCTAAAATAGTTCTGTGACTGGAGAACTGGCTGAATGGCAGGAGTCAGAGAGTTGTGGTAGACAGGTAGTACTCTAGAGAGGGAGCGATGATGAGCAGGGTGCTGCAGGGGTCAGTGTTGGGGACGATCCTCTTCAATGTCTTGGGGATATTGCAGAGGGACTGGAGGGAAAGGTATGCCACTTCACAGATGATACAAAGGTATGCAATAGGGTGGACATGCCAGGGGGTGTTGAAAGAATGAGGGAAGACCTTAAAAAACTGGATAACTGGTCTGAAGAATCTCAGCTAGGATTTAATGCAAAGAGGTGCAGGATCAGTGTAAGTGTGATAATAAAATAAGTTTTGTGTATACTGTGTCTTGTAGGTAACAAGAAAGAAAGACATAGCGGAGTTGAAGTTAGATGGCATTAATGAGAGAGAGAGAAAACCATATAAATCAGATATTAGGTTTTCAGTGTAACACAAAGTTATAGCCAGAACATGTTTAAATAGTACACGCTTGAATATTCACAAATAATATTGTCAAATGAACACACAGAAACATGTCTACACAGTGCCAGCATTGCAAATGCAATTACAGCATGTCTCTAGATCCATCAATGGCTTGAACACACACACATATATACACACACACACACACATCTTCTGTTTCTCTAGTTTTTAGTAAGACTTCAACATTGGATGTTTTATGACCTTGTAAATCTGCATAGAATTCCTTTTGTGGCATTTGACATTTACACTGCTATATCTTATCTCTATTGCTGTGCTCCCCAGCTAATTATTTTTCTAAAACTGTGGTATTCATGTGTAGAATGTAACTGTTTTGTTATTTTTGAGAAGGCCTGCTATGAAATCACCTATTTTGTGCATCTCAGTGCAACACAGGCCAGAGGAAAACTATAGACATGAACATCTAAGTAATGTGACTAGATAGAAAAAGAGGGAGATATCATTCAATTACAGTTGAAAGGCTGACTAGGTTGTCATATTTATGAGTTATGAATCTTTCTTGAAAGAGAATTCTACCCCAATGAAGCTAGTAGCCACATTATTTTTTTTTAACCAATTATTTTACCAGGTGAGACACACTAAGCTGAAAGCTTGTTTGCAGGTGCAACCTAGGAGCACAAGGAAGTGAAGTGACTTGCTCAGGGTCACACAGTATGCACCTAGGGGGCTGTGGGATTCAAACCCAGGTCTCCAGATTTGCAGCTCAGAGCCTTAACCCACTGCGCCATACTGCCTCCATATTTCACAAAACAATGTGTGCAACACTGCTTAGCTCAATGAACACAGCAGACTGCTTCAATCAGTGCAGTGATTCCACAAACCTCAGATTTGATCTAGTATTAGAGAGCTCCCCTTTTCTACTAATTGCAAGATGACTGCACAGCTTTGCCCACTGCAACTATAAAAAGGGGAATTTTTTTATTTTAGTCTTTAGTAACCAGGTAAGGCCCACTAGACACAAGTGCCTGTTTTCAGGGGCAACCTGGGAGTACTGTGCAGTTAAGTGACTTGCTTATAGTCACACAGTATGCAAGTGGAGGCTGTGAGAATCAAACTCAGGTCTGGTCTGCTGGATGTACCAAGCTCATTCACACCTCGTTCCTCTAACCTCTAGGCTATCTAAAATCTAAACTGAATTGCATCTAAATCTGATATTTTTCAAAGTATTCTCAAAGGCATCAGGGGCTGTTTATAGCAGATCCAGCCTAAATTTTCTTGATGATTTGCATATACATCCCATGATACTTTGCATTATAGGGGTATGTGTTATGTTGTTTCCCATACAATATACAAACTCTGAATTTTTAAGTTGATTAGTTCCAGTACTAGAAGTTCTGGAGTCAGCATAATATTTTGTAAAAGGAAAAACCTGAAAAAAAAGGTCTAATGAGCTGTGATTGATAAGCCCCCATTACCCCTCTTGTGAATGATTAGTCACAATAAAGTGAGATAGCTACATTGTCATTGTTTTTTGTTCCAGGGTCCTTAACAGCTCCATGGTCTGAAAACCTACTGCAAGCCCTGAAAGCCCTATCATTGATATCAGCATTAATATCTAATACTTTCTGTTATCCAAAAGATGCATACTAGCAACATAAATTGAAGTAAGAAAGAAAACTGTTCCCAACTAGAAGTCAAATCCATGCCTCCCTCAGCTACTGCCCTGGTGCTCTGCCACTATGCTATCATTATGATGGTAAGACAGAATGTTTCCAGAGAAAGATGCATGCTGACAACATAAACTGAAGTGGGGCAGAATCAGTGTTCCCCACTAGTAATCAAACCCAGTTCCCCCTCCCCACTACTGCACTGGTGCTCTGCCAGTGTGCTATCTTTCCATATGGTGAGCAAAAAGGTTTATAGAGAGAGACACATAAACTGTAGTTAGAAAGAAAAATACTCCCCACTGGAAAGTGAATCCAGGTCCCCGCCCAACTACTATTCTGGTTCTCTGCCACTGTGCTGTCATTCCACATGGCAAGACAAAATTCTTCTAGAGCGAGAGAGGCGTGCTAACAACATAAATTGTAGTGAGAAAAAAAATTCCCAACAGGCAATCGAACCCAGGCCCCCTGCCTACTATTGTGCTGGTGTTCTGCCACTGTGCTATCATTCCATGTGGCAAGAAAGAAGATTTCTAAAGACGGATGCATGCTAACAACATAAACTGTAATGAGAAAGGAAAAATATTCATAACTGGGAATCAAGCCCAGGTCCACTCCCAGCTACTGCCCTGGTGCTCTGCCACTGTGCTATCATTCCACATGGCATGAGCGAAGGCTCCTAGAGAGAGATGCATGCTAATAAAATAAATTGTAGTAAGAAAAAAAATGTTCACTACTGGATATTTAACCCAGGTGCCTCCCAACCACTGTCCTAGTGCTCTGTCACAGTGCTGTCATTCCACATGGTGAGACAGACAATAGCGAGACATTCATGCTAACAATATGAATTGTGAGAAAGAAAAAAATGTTCACAACTGGGAATCAAATCCAGGCCCTCTCTCAACTACTGCCCTGGTGCTCTGCCATTGTGCTGTTATTCCACATGGTGATACAAAGGTTTCTAGAGAGAGATGCAAGCTAACAACATAAACTGTGATGAGAAAAATATGTTTTCACAACTGGAAATAAATCCCAGGCCTCCTCCCAACTAGTATCCTGGTGTTCTGTCACTGTGCTATCATTCCACAGGGTGAGACAGAAGTTTCTAAACTAAAACTACCACCAATAGCTTAATCTAGTTTAAGGTCAGTCAACATTCATCTATGTGGGGGTATTTGGAGAGGGGGAGGGGCAGCTGCAGAAAGTGGTATACTAGCTGCACACTCGAGCAGACTTGATAGATTGTGTGGCCTGCTTCTGCTGGCAAGTAGTAAGTAAGTAAACAGAAACACAAGATAACACCAGAAATTGCAATCAGAAAGAAAAAATGTTCACAACTAGGAATCAAACCCAGGCCCCCTCCCAACTACTGTCCTGGTGCTCTGCCACTGTGCTATCATTCCACATGGTAAAACAAAAGGTTTATTTGAAAAAGAATGCATTTCCACAACTTGGAACTGAACACAAACCACTTCCAACTACTGCCCTGTTTCTCTGTTGCTGAGCAATCATTTCACATCATAAGATAAAAGGTTTCTAGAGAGAGATGTATGCTAACAGAAATTTTTAGCGAGAAAGAAAAATGTTCAGTAATACCACAAGGAGGCAGTGTGGCCCACCCAGTGCCTATAATATAAAAGAAAACTCCAGGAGGGATCAAACTCCAACACACCTTGTGTAAACTAGCAAACACAATTGGAGATGACAAGACTCACTCCTCAGATTAGGTTTTAGTATTTTTTATTGTTGTAAACCACCTTATTAATTAAAACCACATTTCGTACTGATCCCACTACTTTTTCAGGACCTAAATGGATAAAACAGTATATTTACATATTATACATCAATTTACATCATTTTTATAATTGACTAACATTAAAGGAAATAATTTAGTTTTGAAGTCATTACTACTTATAAAGTGTTTTTTGTCATTAATTTACTATAACTTTATATAGTTAACTCTGGGTCTTTTTCTGCCTCATGCCAAAACAGCAAAATGCATATTTTTATTTTTTTGTCATCAGTTTATACAATAATACCCAACTTAATGTTGTGGTTCTGTTCATTTTAACCAATAGGTTAAAGTTTTATTCATGTTTCCCAACTGTAATGATATATTTAAACTTTCAAAATCAAGTAACAACATTAACATTATTTTAATCTTAAATGTCCACTCTTACAGAGCAATAGCAGAGTATTATTTACCTCTCTTAAATAGGGTGCCTTGTTCAAGCCTTCAGATTATGTATATTTATGTATTTGTTTATTTTGTTTTTGTTGACTGGGAAGGAGTACTAGACAATTTTTTGCCTATTTTCAGACTCATCTGGGGGGGGGGTACAGATGGATGCCAACTGAAATTGAACCAGAGTTTAAGCTATTGGTGGTATTTTTAGTGAATGGGGGAAAATTGGCCAGGACACAGGGGAAATTCCCCTACTCAGTCAACAGGGGGAACTCTTGTCCCACTAACCAAGATGGCTGACTCTCAAGACAGAGGAAGTGGAGGTGAAGATACTGCACTACCTTCAGATTCTAAATCTCCAAGCTCTAAAACAAAGGATTTATCCAAACTCGGCTCCATAAGGCAACAAAAGACCTTAGAAGGCTTACAACATCCTGACTGTGATCAAGGTACCTCTGCAGAATTTGCACCAGGTTTGGACTTTATTTCAGCTGCTGTCTCACAACCTGATACAGGCCAGGAAGCAATTTCTGAACCTCAATTGTGACAAATATTTTTACAACACAAGCAATTCATCCTAAAACTAATCCAGGATGACACTGCATCATCAAGATGAGATACCTGAATCCAATTTCTCTGATGGTCAAGTTTTTCATGAGGAGCTGCCTGCTGATGTTCCTGCTGCCCATACCTCACAGGATAACCCAGCAAGGTCTCAGCTTCCCTAGCAACCTACGACTAGGACTTCTGCTGGAATGGACAGGGCTTGGTCCCCTGAAGATGCAGTATGAGTTGCCGGCTGGCAGCAACCAGCAAACGGAATGCTGTGGTCTTCTCCGGAACCGATTTCAGTGGCTAAAATTATGGCTACAGCTGCTCGAGACTCTAGAAACAGTTCATTTCCTTCCAATCAGGATCCTGCACCAGATTCACAACCACAATCAACACCACAAGCTCTACCACCCGCTAGCGAGGTCAACAGTGAACAATCTGCACCTCCTATTGACATTATGGGCTCCAACGAGACTCTGCCTAATCAAAACCTGAGGAAGCACTTTTCTTCTCACTCCTCTAGGCAAGGTAAAAACACTAACTTTAAAATGAGTGATCTTTTTTAAATCCATGGGGGAGCCTGCACAACAGCAGAACGCAGTCCATCTGAGATACACTGGAAAAGCCTCTACTGCTCCCTCCCAAAAGACTGTGCTCCATAATATGTTAAAGGGCACCTTGGGGATTAGCCCCTCTGAACTTTTCACACTTATTCATATTAAAGGAGAGTTAACATATGACATTGGTTTTAAAAATGTAAGAACTCTCGAGAAGTTCTGGCTTCAGTATGAGCAGGTTAAAAGTTCAGCTTTGTGGGCCCCTTTCATGATGATCCCTCTCACAAAATAATTGGTAAAAATTATCACTTTGCTTTTCAGGAGTGAGGGGGTGAACATTAATGATATACAGTACTGGCTTAAGCAATGCTGTGAACTCTTAGATACTCCACGTCCCATTCTAGACGAAGATTTAGTCTGGATGGGAGGGTGGAAAATTAAGGTCCAACTAAGGCAAACTGAACAAGGAATTGTACACCTTCCCTGTAGTTTCCACACTGGGAGGGATAGAGGCATCTGTTTTTACCCTGGGCAGCCACGCACCTGCCATAGTGTAGATCCAGAACGCGTCTTTAGTTACGCATGTGACCAACTTAGGTGCACACTATGTTTGTCCTGTGGCCGTGTGAGCCTTGGTTGCCCTGATCCCAGCTTCTGCAACCTATGCAATGAACAAGGTCACACTTACCCTCAATGCCCATGGGCTGAGCACAATAGGGTAGACCAAGTCCCTCAAGACCATACTAATTTGATTACTGAATCCCAGGCCCAAGCACTCCAAAAATGGGAGGAGGTCTCTCTCCTTGCAGCTTTTCCTGCCCCTGCTGGAGCTTCTGTCCCCATAGACCCTCAGAACTCAGTAGACCTAGACATAATTGCACCCTCCTCCCCAGAGCATGATGTCATCCCAGGTGGATCCTGAAGTCAGGAGATCTCTCCTCAAACTTTGGTGGCTGTTCAGCATGAGGTGATGCCCCCCCCCCAAGCTGAGGAACCCTTTATCGTGGCTCCCATATCTAGAAGGGGCAAAGGAAAATGAAAATCAGGCTCTCACACACCCACCAAGACTATTTTGACCAGAAATAAGTTTCAAGCCCTGGCAAAAAGGAGACAATGGGGAGATACCGAGGGAGAAGATGCTGACTCGAACTCCTCCAGGGCATCCTCCTCGAAAATGGATTTTTCCTCAGAATCAGGGAAAGAAACATCACGAGTAAGTCAGAACCAGGGAGCTCAGTTTCCACATAGGTGATTTTTTGGGGGGTCCCCTTAAACTTTCTCCCCAATGGGCTTTTTTCTTAGGTTTGTTTCCCCTTAACCTTTGACGCATTGCCCTACTCAACTGTGATGCTGCACACTGAATATATGCAGTATCAAATCTTTTAAGAAACAACTCTCCACCCTGGGCTTGCTAAACACTCTGCTGCATAATTTGTATTTCCTACAGGATATCAGGTTAAAGTCTAGGTTTGAAATTGCTCAGGTCAAGAATAGATGGACAGTAGGCCCCTCGTATTGGCCCCATGGGGAAGATATGTGCGATGGGGTGGGCATTTTATTTTCAGGCTTCCATTTTAGTATCTCGAAGGTAATTGATGTTTCCCCTGGGAGAGTATTTTTGATCCACAGAACCCATGGCAGCATCAGGTTTCGACTTGTTAATATATATGCCCCCAGACCATAGCTGCTAGGGCCTCCCTGTTCCTCAAAGTGCAGCCCTATCTGTTCACCTCCCGTCAGGTTTACTTTGGGGGTGACTTCAACTGTGGCCTCTCCCCCATTGATAGAGGTAGCAATGCCCATTAAACATTCAGTGACACAGCCAATTTGCTGAAAATTTTACAAATGGCTCAGTTGATGGATGGGTATAGGACTGTCCATTCTATGGGTGCCAAAACTTATCACAGAGGGGAATTGGCTACCCGCATAGACTACAGTTTTGTCTCCAAGAACATTAAGGTACAACAGGCTTCTGTAATTCCTTGCGAGACCTCAGACCATTTTGTGGTATCCATAACATGCTCCCCAGCAGGAGCCCCTTCCCTATTCATCCTCAAACAAGATGTAAGTTAAACAGTTCACTACTACTGGATAACTACATCTCTACAACTGCTTGACCCTCTTACAGGCCAGAGTATCTGTGATGGATGCATACCACTCCTATATAGCCTGGTAGGAAGATACCAAATCTGACCTACAGTCTTTTTTATAAGAAAGGCCAAGTATAGATCATTGTCAGCTTATTTTAAATACTCCCAGTTGCGAAAACAACTGCTATACACCATATGTACAGCTTAAGAGACCAAAGTTGATCTGTCACAACAAATTAGGGCCCTTAAAATTGATATGAAGACTTTTCAATACAATAGGGCACTCTCCTTGAAGCTGGAGGCCCAGTGTGGTACACAAAACTCTAAACCTTCCCTAGACATATACAAAAGCTGTGCAGATAGACTTTCTTCCAGTTTCATGGAGCACCTCACAGACCCACTTACCTCCAAGGTTCACTCCACGCTCCCTGCGATAAAGCAAGTCATCCAGTCTCATTTGGAATGTATGTTTAGTTCAGAATCTGACTTATTAGATGCCACTTCCTTTCTTAGAGACTTAGATGTCCCAGAGGTCCCCATGGACCAACTGTAAGCCCTGATAGCCCCCATATCAGTGGAAGAAACCACCAATGCTATCAAGAAACAAGAAAAATGCTCCTCCCCAGGACCAGACAGTCTGACAGCCGAATTGTACCATGCCTATATCATCATTTTGGCCCCCTCCTTGACTGTACTGTGTAACTGTATTTGAGAAACACATTCCATCCCTTCTAAATTTTCGGATGCAATCATGTTACTACTTTTTAAAAAAGGTGAGAGAACTGAAATTGGAAATTGGAGACTGTTCAGCCTCCTTAATGTGGATTACAAAATACTGCCCACAATATTACTGACTAGGTTACTACCCATCTCAGCGCAGGTCATCTCCAAAGAACAGTCCTGTGCCCTTCCGAATAGATCTATGCTGCACTCCCTATCTTTACTTAGAGATGTTGTACATTCATGCTCCGAGAAAGCCCCTGCACGATTTCTTTCTTTGGACCAAGAGAAAGCATTCGACCGGGACAACCATAAGTTCCTATTTAAGGTGCTGGTACACTACCATATCCCCATACAGTTTGTCTCCTGGCTAGAACTCCTTTATAACACTGCTTGGATCACCCTGCATATTAATAACTCCCCAGGCAGTGTTT
Organism: Neoceratodus forsteri; assembly: GCA_016271365.2. Classification (NCBI taxonomy): domain Eukaryota; kingdom Metazoa; phylum Chordata; order Ceratodontiformes; family Ceratodontidae; genus Neoceratodus; species Neoceratodus forsteri. The sequence goes on along the minus strand of CM057452.1, from coordinate 1,548,454,977 downwards.
TTTTGTGGAAGAAAGGGGTACGACAGGGTTGCCTCTTAAGCCCCCTACTGTATGCATCCCAAATAGACTCCCATGTAAGGAAATTCCTGCTACACCCCTCCATCCCCACCAGATCATCAGAATGAAGCTTCACCCTTGACACGGGTGCCTCTGTTCCTGCAAGCAGCCAGGCAGGCCTCTTCTGTCTGCTGGCTGCCTTCCTCGCTGTACTGCTTGCCGATCACCAGACTGAAGCTAAACCCTTGACATGGGTGCCTCTGCTCCTGCAAGCAGCCAGGCAGGCCTCTTCTGTCTGCTGGCTGCCTTCCTCGCTGTACTGCTTGCCGATCACCAGACCGAAGCTTCACCTTTGACATGGGTGGCTCTGCTCCTGCAAGCAGCCGGGCAGGCAGTTTTTTTCTGTTTAGACTAGATTTCATTTGAGTCACAGTTGTAAGCTTTGCCCTGCAAATAATCCAATTTCTCCTTCACTTTCTCTCCTACTGTCTCCTTCCTCCTTGAATTTTTTCCTCATTCTCCTATGTAGACCTGGTTTCATTGCATTTCAGTCCTAAGCTATGCCTTGCAACTAATACCTTTTCTGTCTGCCTTTCTCTCTCGGCCATATCCCTCTAGTTGGAGTTTCCTCCTGCTGTGAGGCATCTCTGGGCCTAGACCACTACGCCCTTTCTTAACTGTCCCCCCTCACTACTCTTTGTTCTCATTGTGCAGCCACTGGTGCCACAGCTCCACCTTGTTAATTTTCAGCTGTGAGGCGAATAACCCCCCACACACACACACACACACCATGCTGTAAACACTCCTTCCCTCTCTTACAGCTTTATAACCTCTGGCTTTTTCTGATTTCTCCCCTTAGCTTCACCCTTGACACGGGTGTCTCTGCTGCTGCAAACAGCTGGGCAGGCCTCTTCTCTCCGCCGGCTGCCTTCCTCGCTATACTGCTCGCCGATCACCAGACCGAAGGTACGCTGCTGAAACTTGACTGGCCAAAACCATCAGCTCTGCCTGTTGACAGGCTGCTGTAGTTCTTTCATTTCTTTGCTACTCCATCTCCTTCTGGGCTTTAATCTAATGTTACATACTGATTGTGGTACTGGTTAAGCCTCTCCAAATTGTCCTGTGAATCCTAATCTTAACGTGAACCTAAGCCTGTTTACAGCAATTTTGCACTCCAAGGGTAGTTTGAAGTATAAGTTCTTTTAGGCTGCAGGTTTTTAGATTTTAAAGTATTACAGCTCTTTTTGTTTTAAGGTCCAGTAGTAATCTACCCTAGATCAGAAACTAAGTTTAAAGTGATACAGTTTTTTTTGTTTAGACTAGATTTTATTTGGGTCACAGCTGTAAGCTTTGCCCTGCAAATAATCCAATTTCTGCTTCATTTTCTCTCCTACTGTCTCCTTCCTCCTTGAATATTTACACTCCCCCACCTCCCCCACCTCTAGCCTTTATTAAATACTCTCTCTCCCCCCCTCAGCACCACCCCTAGGCAATTTTCATCCTCCCCTCTCACTAATATTGCAACTCCACTTAAAGATACAGAGTGCAGCTATTAGGCCTAACACTTGTCCTGTCCTCCTTTTAAAGACATCTTTCTATTTAGGTCACCACCAAACTATAAGGGTACACAGCAGCCTATAAGCCCAGGACATCCTCCTAGCTCCATCACATCTTAATCTCTTTTACTTTCCTCCCCCTCCCAAGACCCTTCTTGCTGTGCCACCACCCTTTTCCAATCTCGGACATGGCAACCAGACTAATGCTAATTTTTATACTCCTGCCCACTCTCTGTTTGCAGCCGCTGAATGATCCTAAATCAGCTGACCCTCTTATCTCAGAGCACCCCTATGGCAACATCTACAGCACTATAATGCCCATGCATAGTTGTGGCCCACGTGCCAACTTCATGCCTAACAACACACCCTGGCCTACCTGGCCCAGAATGCATCCAGCTCGGACAGGGCTTTCCCCTCCCACAGTCCTGCCTAAACTGGCCATTCTCTCTGATAAGCGTGCAGTTCAAATGAATCCACAAAGACAGCACAAAGCTAGCCTTAAACACTTTAAAAGTTACCTGGTCAGATTGGTACTCCCGTCACTACTGCTCTCAGGCAACATCCACCCTAATCCTAGCCCCCCTCTATATCAGGGGTTGAGTGCACCGAAACCAGGCACCTTAACCTTTACGTCACTAAACATCCGCAGCCTGACAGCTAAGTTTGACAACCTTCAAGCCTGGGTAGCCCTACATAATCCAGACATACTGTCTGGTAGAGACATGGCTCACTCCCAAGATCTCCGATGGAGCCATCAATCTGCTGGGCTATTCGATCTTTAGGCAAGATCATAAATCTAAAAGAGGTGGCAGCTGTGCAATCTATCTTAAGGACAGCCTTCAGGGTATAGTCCTGAATTTACCCAGCCTAGGGTCGTTCGACCATGCCCTTGCCATTAAAGTTCTTCTTGGGGCCCACAACAAAACTGTCACAATTCTATTTGTCTACATCCCCCTAAAGAACTCGGCCCAAGGTCTCTATGCCATCATAGACTGTCTTGGAAGCCTAACCCTAAACTCTGAGGTTATACTCTTAGGTGATTTCAATATTAATTGGCTTGTCCCTGAAGCTAACCAATTCAAGGATGCAGTTCAGGCTATCCACTTTATCCAGCTCATTGAAACACCCACTAGGACTAACTACAGGATGTGCACTAGTACTTTGATTGACTGGGTTCTCACCAACCGACCTGAGCATGCCTCTAATGCCTCCGTCCTCCCGGACAACATCAGTAACCACTCCCCTGTCATGTTCAGTTGGGCTTATCATTTCTCCAAACCCCCTCCTAGAACAATCACCAGCAGGGTTCTCAAACCTGGTCACACTGACTGCTTCAAAATGGATCTCCTTAATGCTGACCGGTCCTCAGTTTTTGAGGCTTCTGACATTGACAAAGCACTCAACCATTTCATCCTCCTCTTCAGTACAATCTGTGACACCCATGCTCCCATAAAAAAGCAGAAGATCAAAGGCTACTTTAACCCATGGATGAGCCCTGACACCCTTGAACTAATGAAAAATAGAGACCACCTCTGGCATATAGCTAGAGCCACTGGCAAGCAGTCTGATATTCTGAACTACAAACGTGTGAGGAACAACTATACCAGGACCATCCAATTAGCCAAAAATGTATACTATAAAGATGCCCTAACCAAGAACTGGAATGACGGACACAAATTCTGGGCAAACCTAAATGAGGTCACCGGGCGAAAACCCAAAACGGCCCCTACCATGCTCTGCAATGATGGCTCCCCATCCTAGACCCTAAATCTATCACCAGCACCTTTAACAATGCCTTCACTGACTTGCAGCATGTTCTCTCAGCTGACTTCTTCTCCCCCACCATCCCTGCTGCACCCACGCAATCCCCATTGTATCCCCCCTTTCACTTCAAGACTATTACCTTCGGAGAAACCAGAAAATATCTGCGCAAAGTGCTTGGGAAGGGAAGATTCAGTGGGGATAACCTCAACCTGAAACTAATCTCGCTCTCACTCGAAGAAATCCTGGCCCCTCTCACCCATATCCTTGACCTCTCACTCCATCTAATAATATTCCCCCAAAAATGGAAAGCTGCAGTAGTCACCCCTGTGTACAAGAGTGGGGATCATGCCCTCCCTGGGAACTATAGACCCATCTCTATACTACCACCACTCTTGAAGGCCCTTGAACAAATTGTTGCCGACTTGTTGATTATCTGGACAAGCACATGCTCCGATGCGCAGAACAACATGGCTTTAGGACTGGTCATAGCACCACTACAGCCCTCTTGGAATACACAGCATTCATCCACAAATCCCTCAATCTTGGCCAGCTAGTCAGTGCTATTTATATTGCCCTAACAAAGGCCTTTGACACGGTCAACCATGCCCTCCTAGTTGACCAACTCACTGCCATAGGCCTTGCCCCTGAGGCAGCTGCATGTTTTCGCAGCTACCTACACTGCCATTCACAGCAAGTCAGGATAGATACCTTTCTCTCTGACACCAAGCCTGTGTGCTCAGGAATTCCACAGGGGTCAATACTGGGTCCCCTCCTCTTTAGCCTATTTCTGAATTGCCTCCCCCTAGCCAGTCGGTGCCATATCCTCCTCTATGCGGATGATGCGGTTATCTTTTCTAATGGCTCTGACCCCACTGCTCTTGAGCAACAGCTACAACGTGACTTCACCAGCATTGAGTCGTGGTTCAAAAGTCATAAATTGATAATGAACTACAAAAAAACAAAAACCATGTTGTTCACCAGCCTTAAGAACAAGCACAAAAACTACCCACTATCAATATGTGATGGGGTGGTGTTCCTCTTGAACATGTTCATCACTTCAGATATCTCGGAATCACTCTTGACAGCTAGCTGTCCTACGTCCTCCACATAGACATCACAGCTAAAGTAATCAACAAACGTTTAGGGCTACTTTATCGCCATAGGCAGAGACTGACCCCGAAGCCCTCAGCATAGTGGTCCACAGTTCTGTGGGTTCCCTAGTGGACTACGGACTGCCGATATATGGCTCTGCCACAGATACTGCCTTTTGACGTATAAAAACTGCCCCTAACAATGCCTATAGGCTCACCTTAGGGGCACACCAACTAACACACATTGGCGATCTCTATGCAAAGGCTCACTGGCTAACGCTCTTCCTTGGTCACTTAAAATATCAATCCTGCCTCCTGGCCAAAAAGATCTGCCTTGATCAGCTCCCAACTGGGGTCAAACAACTCCTAGTTCCCAGCACTAATCCCAGGCCCACCCAAAATTCAGAACTGCAGTCCTTCCTGGCTCCAAAATGTCAGACATCTCAAGGACTAAGGTACTTTGCCTATTGGGTACCGTTGTGGTTCAGCTCCCTCCATGAGAACATTATTAGCCTGCCCACTCTGTGGACCTTCAAAAAGAACCTAAAGAACCATTTAATGCAGGAATCTCAATGTGTCTGCCATCGCTAGCACCTAGCAAAGGCATCTCCTACCATCTGCCCTTCTGCCAAACAGATCTCTCTCTCTCTCTCTCTCTCAGACACCCTCACTTGGGGCTCAACCCCCCACCCAGTCTCTCCAGCACTTCTATGCACTAACCCCCTTGTGTTGCTGACAACTAACAGGCTCCCTGTTGGGCACAGTTATTGAGTTTGTTCCTGTATGTATCTGACTATGTTTACTTATTCCAGTTTTAGTTTTTGCTGTATTTTTTTGCATTCCTTTGTTTAAAGACCAAATGTACCTAAATGTTCTCATTCTAATCCTATTGTCTTGTTTGTCTCAGTCCTCTGTATAATCACCTACTTATTCTAAATCTACTAACGTGGAACCTATGTAAAGAACTCTGAGCTGAAATGGTTAATCCGAAATCATAAATAAATAAATAAATAAATTCCCAAATTAATTCTTCCAAATAGATTCTTGGCTCCAGTGATTAGTGCATACGCAGATGACCTATGTATTTGTACTACCCTCCAGCTGAACCCTTAGGATGGGATTACTGTAATCTCTGGGTTCGAGGCAGTTTCTAGATCTAAATTGAATTACCATAAAAGTGTGGCTAAATTGATTCTGAACTCCCCCCCCCCAGACAGAGTGGCCAACATCCCTGTGTCTCAAGACCCGTTTAAAATTTTGGGGTAATTTTTTGGCAGTCCTGATGTATCAGTCCTCAACTGGAGTCTTGTCTTAGATAAGGCTAATAAGCTAGTATCTTTTTGGAAGGAAAGCACCATAGCGAAAAAGAAGAGGGTGCTGCTGTTAAAAACTTTGGTACTGCCTTTATTTCTCCATACTGCCACACTTTATCCCCTGCAATTTTCCTTAGAAGCTAGGACCTACAATGCGTTTTTCAAAGGTTTTGGGGGCAGTCGTCTAAATCCAGTTAAATGGATGTATACATATCCTGACTTTTGTTTTGGGGGAGTGTGAATGCTAAACCCTTTGGTGTTCTTCCATAGTTTGTTCATGAATTTTATATTTCCACCTCTATTATCCCAGCCCCCCCTTTTTGGGTTTCACTTTTATTATTAATGGTTACCCCTTTATGTGCAGTTTGGATGAATACCACCATGGAAATACTGAGGAATTTTAGGAAATCAGGGATTCCCCCCTTTTTGTTTCCTACTTTCCTTAAGATCAAACAATGGAAATGGCTCGCTCCTTGGTTCAGACAGTCACTTGAAAGCAGCTATTTGCTAACATTCTTGATGCACATTTCTCAGAACCTCCTAGGTTGCTGGACACCAGAATATGGAGGTAGATACCTCATTAGCATTCAAACAACTCACCGACCCCAGATTACCCCAAAAGCTATGGGATGTTACAAAGTTATCATGCCATGGGAAACTGGGGATAAGAGGTACAGGTAACTTGAAGCATAAATCCATAGAAGATAGGATGTGTTTCAGGGACACTTGTCCCATGCAGTTGGAGACGATGCAGTATTTCTTTTTAGGTTACCCATTTAGTGCACAAGTTTGGACTTTATTGTTACAGAAATGGAAAGATAAGGGCCTCACAAATTTCACATATGAAATGCTTATTTATGGAATTTTTCCCCAAAATATGTCTCATTATCACGCTAGGACACTGACACTTGTTGCCCACTGTAGATATTTTTTGTGGCAAGCCAGATGTCCCCAGTTGTTACAGCAGAAACCCAATACTGGAACTCAAGAGGCGAACCAAATTATATTACATTTATGGGCCATATACTTACAAGAACAAAAGTCTGTCTCCCGGTCACAACATGATAAATTCTGGGCTTGTTGTGATTGGATCTTGAAAGATTGATGTAAATTGACCCCCTCCCCCCAAAAAAGAGTTTTAAGTTGGCTCAACATTGGCAGAAGAAGAAAATGCATCTATTTTTCTGCCCCCTCCTCTCCCCCCTCCCATTTTGTTTATTCATATATCATGTTTTTGTCCCTCACAGATTGAAATGTATTCTGGGTGTTTTTTAGTTTTTTTTTTTTTTGTTTTTGTTTTTTTTAGGGAAGCACTGCAACTATGATTTTGAGTTTACTTATATGACTGTACAATGCTTTAAGGATGGATTACGCTAGGTTTTGTCCCCTTTTTGGATTTATAATTTGTTTTGTTTATGCTCCTGAGTCATGTATTGTATTTTTGATTTATTTATTGTCTGTTTTTCAATAAAAATATCCCCCTACTCTTTTCAAGAAGTGTCATGGAATCTTTAACATCCACCTGAACTACCACCAGAACAGGCAGATGGGACCTTGGTTTAATGTCACATCTGAAAGATGGCACCTCAGGAGTGCAGCACCCCCCTCATGCTGCACTACAGTGTCAGTATTAGGATTTAATCCAAGTGCCTGGAGTGTCTTTGTGCCATGTACAGTATATATTGACATAAAGAAAAAATGTTCACATTGGTTCAGTGTTTTGAAAGTCTGCTTCAACTCTTGCAAGCTTTGTAAAGGTAGAATGACATTTTCCTATCAGGACTTCCTATCACTATTCTAACTCCACATCACTGTGGATCACAAGATAAGTAAGTTACATCTTTTAAATATAAAAAGGAGGAAAGGTTTGTTTTTGGTTTTTTGACCCTGCCTGGCTTTCAACTGTATCTCTTGGAAAAAAATACAATATACCATGTGTGTCACTTCTTATATAGCAACATCTATGTAATGTTAAGAATCCATTTTTAATATAGTTATACTTTAAACAACACAGCTCTGCTAATGTCTACAACACAGTGCTCATCCACTGGCCTTTCCTTTTTAACATTCTGTCCTTCATTTCATTCTCATTTTACTTTGTTCATAGCTATCAAATCTTTATCCCCTTAGAGTTTCGTTTAGTGCTTCTGCATTTTAAATCACTGTTCCCCTTCATTCCTATTTTGTTTTATGACACATTACTTTTACTTTCTGCTCCGGCATTCTTAGTTATTAATCACCACATTTTATATCCATTTTTTTAGTGTGTTCTCTAAAAAGTCCCTTTGCTTTAAAACATTTTATCATCTCAGCATTTTTCCTTTCATATTGTTACAACTTAAAATGCATTTTGACTTTCAAGTCTGTTACTACACTCTGACACTGTACCCTGCCACTTCGGCTTTCAAATTTGTGGCGCAGCACATAAACACAGCGAATCTCTCTTCTGGTTTCATGCTGTAGCCTGTATTGCTAATAGTTCATTTGAACTCTTTTATCATATGCTACTATTCAGCCACAAGCTTTCATCATTCGCATTGCATCTTACCGTGGTTCAAGCGTCCTTTTTTCTTTTCTATGTGGCAGCCGTTGTTGCCGACTGTTTGCTTTTTATGCTCAGTGGTTACCATAGTAACTTGCAGGTCCATTCTGATCTTTCTATCATGTGCTTTAGTGTTTTTTAGAGACTTAGTCTTAAACTCCCGCTCTGCTCCTTGTCATGCACCTTTCATTTTTTTACACACTTAGTTTCTTTTGAGGGGGTTGGAATCTTTATATTGGTGCCTAAACTCATTTCTTTTTTGGGTTTGTTATCAACTATAAGATTGTATTGAACAAGTTTCGAAGGGGAATGCTGAATTTTTTGTAAATCTCTATTCCTCTGCTAATTGGCTACTGCGAATGGAGGATATCAGTATGTGATTCTGATGTGTTGGTGTCCAGGGATGCAATGTGGCAGTATTATTTTACATAAATATAAAGTCTTTGTGACATGTATATATTAACACAAAGAAAACATTTTCACATTGGTTCAGTGTTTTGAAAGTCTGCTTCAAACCTTGCAAGCTTTGTAAAGGTGGTATGACATTTTCCTATTAGGACTTCCTATCACTGTTCCAACTCCACACCACTGTGGATCACAACATAAATGAATTACATCTTTTAAATATAAAAAAATGAAAAAAAAGGTTTGTTTTTTGTTTCTTGACCCTGCCAGGATTTCAACTGTATCTCTTGGGAAAAAAATACAATATACTATGGCCTGAGATATTCAAAGGGTTGCACAGTCATGGCCCCAAGTCTGGGTGTAGTATTCACAGGGCAGGCTGTGCAGCACAACCCCGATGCTGGGGTGCATTGGTAATGTATGTGATGCAGTTGCAGGGGGCGTGCCCATGCATATGCAGCACATCCCAATATTCAGCATGGGATGTGCTGTGCATATGCTGGCACAACCCCTACATGTGCCACACAGTGTTGCACAAAGTGAGCCAAAAAAAAAGGGTGCAAATTCTGGCCACCCACAGACGGGCAGCTGAAGTGCATGGCACAACACAACTGCCACCAGCCATGGGCAGTCACCCAGCCAGCAGGTACACTGTCCACAAGCACCCTTCCCTGGTAGGCATGTACCCCCCGCCCCATCACCCAATTGTGGGCATATGTAAACATAAGATCCCTGGCAGTCCAGTGGTAACCCCCCCATCACCCAATCATGGGCATAAGTATATTTAAGATCCTTGGTGGTCCAGTGGGACCCCCTCATTGCCCGATCGCATGCATGTGTATGAGTAAGTTCCCTGGCAGTTCAGTAGTAACTCCCCCATCGCCCGATAGTGGGCATATGTATAATTAGGATCCCTGGTGGTCCAGTGGTACCCCCTCCCCACCTGCACACAGAGGTCCCCCACCACCCAGCACCCCCTGTCATCGGTGGGTGGCAGCACCCCACTCGCATGCCACCTGGCCACCCGCTGATTGACAGCATACAGTATGGTCTGTACATCTATTGGTCCACTGTGTGGACCAATGGGTGTGCAGAACATACTGTACTACACAGGCCCTATATGTGAATGAACACATTCTTTCACATATCAGGCTTGTGTAGTACAGTATGGTCTGCATGTCCATTGGTCCAAGCAGTGGACCAATAGGCTTATTAGAATTGTACTGCTGCCTGTCATTGGTGGGCAGCTGGGTGGAATGCGGGAGGGTGCCGCCACCCACCAATGACGTGGGGTGCTGGGTGGTGGGGAACCTCTGTGGGTGGGTAGGGAGGGGGGTACCACTGGACCACCATGGTTCTCATCCTGACATATGCCTGTGATCGTGCGAGGGGGGCTTCCCACTGGACCACCAGGGATCCTAATTATCCATATGCCTGCGATCGGGCAATGAGGGTGTCCCACTGGACCACCAGGGATCTTAAATATACTTATGCCCATGATCGGGCAATGGGGGGGGTTACCACCGGACCACCAGGGATCATATATTTACTTATGCCCATGATCAGGCGTATGGGAGTGGGGGACTGTAATGGGACTGCAGATTGTCGATCCTTGATGGCTGTAGCCTGGCAGAGTGCGAGGAGCAAGTTGACCTGGATCAGCACATCACATGCAAATAGGGCCATAATGACATGCAAATTGCCCCATTTGTGCCTTGCATGCATAATGGCCTCATTTGCATGCCCCATGCTGAATATCATGGGTCATGTGCCTAGCAAAACTGCACTTTCACTGGCACATCTCCCTGCTCCTGTTCTGTGTCTTGTGCTGGCACAGTGCCACTGCAACATGCACAGTGTGTGTGCCCTCTGTGCCATATTCAATGGTGCTGAGCCATGGCGCAGCACCATTGAATATTGCCTGGTCCATGCCCTGGCACAGCCCAGCTGCACTGCACCCAGGTTTGCTCCACTGCCCGGCACAGTCTGAATATCCAGGCCAATGTATCTACCAAGATTTGAACCACTGCTCCTTTGCCTGTTAAGTAAAGACACTTTCGGTGTACCACTGAGCTGCAAGGAATGGAACTGCAGTTCCTGTGATGTAAAGGTTAAGTTGCAACCAGCAAGGCAAGTGACTAGGATTCTGAACCTAACAGGAGATTTTAAATTACAAGCTATGAAAAAGATGAAGTAGTCCTGACAGGAAAAGTTCATGTCATCCAACTTCCTGGCCTTACAGGATAACTATCCTCCTACACAAATTGTTGTTCTTAGCTAATGTTACTTCTAATATAGCTTACTCTTCCAACTCTACACCACCACGGAGTACCACTCAATTAAAAAAATTGTAAGTCCCTACCAGGATTCAAACTGCTTCTGTTGCAGAAAATACAATATGCTGTGCTTACCGGGATATGAACCACTGATCCTTTGTGTGCTAAACAGATATACATTCAGTGTGCCACTGAGCTGCAGGAAGGGAAACTGCAGTTTGTGTGCTATAGAGGTTAAATCACAATCTGCAAGGCAGGTGTCTGGGGTTCTAATCCCAGCAGTGTATTATAAATTAAAGCTGTGGAAAAGATGAAGTATTCTTAACAGGACCATTTCATGTAACCTTTATTAGCACACCTCAAGCCACAAGCTTTGTAAAGGTGACACAAACTTTTTCTTGTCAGGACTTCCTGTTCTGACAGGACAACTTTCTGCCTGCACAAATTGTTGTTCTTAGTTAAATTAATTTGTATTGTAATTTTATATTCTGACTCCACACTACCATGGATCGCTGCTCAAGTGTCTTGTAATCTTAACAACATTTTGAAAAAAAGTTAAGTTCCTGCCAGGATTCGATCCATGTCTCTTGCAGAAAATCCAATAAAATGTGTACTCACCTGGATCTGAATTATTGATTATTTGCCTGCTAAGTGAAAACACATTTAGTGTGCCACTGAGCTGCAGGAAAGAGAATTGAAGCTCCTGTGCTGTAGAGGTTATCTCACAACCTGCAAAGCAGTCAACCAGGGTTCTAAGACCAGCAGGGAATTACAAATTGCAAGTTATGGACAAGCTGAAGTAGTCCTAGCAGGAAAATTTCAAGTCACCTTTATTAGCACATCAAACTTAGTAAATGTGACATGAAATTTTATTGACATGACAACTTTCTACTTGCACAGGTTGTTGTTGTTCTTAGCTAAATTTACTTTTCATATAATTCCCAATTCCAACTCCACACCACCAGGGATTGCCACTCAAGTGAGTTCCCATCTTTAAAAAATGTAAAAAAGGTTTTAAGTCCCTGCCATGATTCAAACTGTCTTTTGCAAAACAAAAACCTCAAAATATACTATATGTCTGCCCAGACTGAACAACTGATCCTTTGTCTGCTAAATGAACACACATTCAATGCGCAGCTGAGCTGCAGAGAAAGGAACTGCAGTTCCTTGGTGTAGAGGTTAAGCAATAACATGCAATGCAGACAACTGGTGTTCTAATTCCAACAGGGGATTGTAAATTACAAGATATGGAAAAGCTGAAATAGTCATGTGAGGAAAATTTCAGGTCACCTTTATTGGCACACCTCAAACCACAAGCTTAGTAAAGGTCACATGAAATGTTCCTGTCCTGACAGGGCAACATTCTACCTGCATAAATTGTTGTTCTTAGCTAAATTCACCTCTCATGGAATTTACTATTCCAGATCCTTATCATCATGGATCACCAATCAAGTAAGTTTCCATCTTTACAAAAAAACTGAAGAAAAATCCCTGTCAGGATTCAAACTATGTCTCTTGCAGAAAATGCAATATGCTGTGTGCTTACCCAGATTTGAACTGCTGAGCCTTTGTCTGCTAAGTGAACACACATTCGGTGTGCCACTGAGCTACAGGAAAGGGAATTGCAATTTTGGTGGTGTACAGATTAAGTCACAACCTGCAAAGTAGGGGACCAGCATTCTAATTCCACCAAGGGAATATAAATTACAAACTATGGAAAAACTGAAGTAGTCCTGTTGCTAAAATCCCATCACTGACATCAGCAATGAGATCTAACAATTTTTCTAATTCTACATAAACTGTAGTGAGAAAGAAAAATGGGCAATTCAGAGCATCAACTCCAGGCTTTTGTAGATCTGAAACACTATGCCAAGTCCCAAAAGTATTATCACTGACATCATCAATGACATCATGCAGCTGAATCCTGCAAAATGAATGTATCCTTAAACTTGACTAAATGCAGAAAGAGGATGCATGACCACAAGAGGTGTTTTGCAAGTTACACATGCTCTAGCACCTTGAAAATGACAAGGGAAAGGAAACAGAAAGAGAAAGTTTTCAAAGTCAATCAAAATTTTAATCAAAAAAATCCATCTTGGTCTAAGCCCTCTAGTCTTCCTAAAGCATCTTAACCAGGTAATTAACCCTCATCACACCCATGGAATGCCTAACCTGGCCTACCAAGTCCCATTCTCTTGCACCTCTATGATACAGTGCTCCTTCAAGTATAGGGCATCAATCTGTGACCAGTCCAAGATCGGCCCCTTTAAGAACAAACTTCACTAGCATCTCACAACACAGAGCAGGTGTGATTGTGTCATCAAAGCTATCCCCCCATTTATTATGAAACTGACCCCTCCTTGGACCTCTATTTCTCCTCCCCCTCCCATTAATCCCATTCCCAGTGATCTAAGTTTTGCTATTCTGTCTGTCTTATCCCCCCTTCCCATACCCCCTGCTTCTATTCTACCCCCCTCCATCATGACATAGCCTTTGCCTGGCTGCATTGTTATTCTGTATTCTCCTTAAGTTTGCACTTTATTTTGTCTATCATGCACTGTTCACTTTGCCTGTTTTTTGTAACTTACTATGTAACTGTGTTTGTCTTTTACCTGATGTGGAACCTTTGTAAAAGAGCCTCTGGTTCAAAGGTATTGTAAGCCATTGAGGCCTTCAAATCTGCGTTAAAAACATATTTATTTGAACTGGCTTATAATGATATTTAAATTCCTGCTGTGTTTTTAGAAATGAGTTCCATTTTTAAAGTGTTTTATTATATAATGTAAAACACTATGACCTATTTCTGGAATAGCATTTAAAAACATAAAGTTTGGTTTGTTTTGTAAATAAATAAATAAAAGTACCAATGCTACTATTTTAACTTCCTTGTACCAGAGACATTTAATGTCTTCTTGTTGTTGTAATAAGTGAAAAGAGGTAACATAATTAAAGTGCTGTTCCGAAAGACCACAAATATTTAGGATGCATAAACAGCATAAGAAGGCAGATACTTTCCAATTGTGTGTGGTTTCTGTAAACACACATACAATCAAAATCCTTGGCACAAAGCATTATGTCTATGCAAATCTGTGTGTCTGTGTGTGTGTGTGGGAGGGGGTAACCTAACTAAGAATGATTCAATTGGTACTACATTCTGTTTGACAAATCACTATTCAACCCTCAGCGCAGCCATCTCAAACACACAAAATGTAACAATAATCTTTAAAATATGCACAAGGCTACACATTATGACAATAGGCAGGAGCTATCTCTTGCTGCCTAAAAAGTGCTGACAGAAAAAAAGTATAAAGACACAGAGACAGAAATGGGAAATCAAATCAAAGAGCAAAGAGGAGTACATATCATTGTTGCGTTGCTTGACAACTGTCCTTTCCTTTTTTTAAAAAGGGAAATGCTGACACATCTTGTTAGGAAATATTAATCTCTTTTTGTATTTTTTCACAGCCACTGCCACCCCATTTTTTATATATATTTCCTGTTTTTGTCCCCGTATCACTGCAGCTGCACCTCTCCCTCAGGGTCCTCCAACGAATTGGGTACTTTGCTAAGCCTACTCCCAAACCTCCTCCTGATGCCTGCCTCCATGTAGCCTAGGCTTCCTCCCTGGTGAGGAAGGAGAAAGCAGCTCCTCACCTACTCCCCTTTATCTGATTTATGTCTTTCCTAGGCTGCATCCAGGATCATCCAATTTCGGTCCTCTGGGCAAGGTTTGTCAGGCCAGTTGCAGGGTGTTTACATCATTACTCCCCATCCCTGAGAAAACTGGCACACATGAAGGACCAAGCAGTACCAACATGCAAGCATGTGGCCACATCAGAACTTGGCTGGCATCCTCCCCACGCACAACATGCCCCTAGGCTGCACCTCCACCCATGGTCACCCAGGTAGCAGTATTGCAGCAGTGGTGACAACCTTCCCTCCCCAGAGGAGGACAGCATCTGCTGGGACACTCCATCTTCCTCCCCTCGACCAGCCCCCAATGACCCGAGTGAGCTTCCGAACATGGGTCGCCAATACCATGAACCACCACCACCCCCATTGACTACCTCTGCTATCATGCCAAGGGAAGAGGAGGGGCAAGGAATAACCTCAGGGTTGGACTCCCATGTCTAGGGATACACAGATAGACTATTCTTACCAGGAGCCACTCCTTTTAATATTTTTCCTAGGTCTGGCCTTTCTCCAAGCAATGTGAACATGGCCACCAGGGCATTGGTTATATCAGTCTCTGCCCTGCACCAGTTTTACTGCTCTGGCTATGTTACACTGCACCCCCTCCAGGGAAACCAATCATCTTCTTCCTTTTTTGTGTGGTTCCCTTGAATTCAGTGCTGAGAGTGACATGTTAGCCACAATTATGGCCATAAGGCAGGTCACAGATCTTGGTCTCTTCTTCTTGCCCTTGGCTCTGAGGCTTAAATGGAGTCACCTTTGGTTGATTAAAAAATATAATTCATTGTTGCACCACAGTGTAGATGCGTATCCAGGCAAGGCAACTCAGGATGGAGATTATTTTACTCTATAAATCACATGTTCATTTGTGGTTTATATTCAAGTTAACTTTGCTCCCTATCTAATAACCTTTGTGACACGTGGCAGCTGCACATAATATTTCTCACCTTTAACAAATTCATTCTCCATATCCATTGTTAGTATCAAGCAGTAAAGGAATGTATTAATTCTCTCCTACAAATTCAGAGTCTTCCAGCGGAACCCACACATACAGTCAAACACGGGGATCTTCACTTTATAGGCACATATATAGGCTCCATTGACTGAGACACCCACTTTACACATTACTTTGCACCTTTGGCAAAGATATAGCATTACTTGAGAAACAAATATACACCTTGCGGGCTATGTGCTAGAGCATTACATTTAACCATCCTCCTTAATCATAATCCAAGAGTCTTCTCTGCTTCTTTCTCTCCGAAGGCATGATGTTATCTATAAGAAAGTATAACCAGATTCCCTATGCATCCAGCTCACAGTAAAGTAAACTTTCTTGGACCTCCCTGATCAAGAGAAACATACCTGACCTGCAGAGCTCAGCACACTTGTGTGACTTCTACAACCACAGAACCTCAATGGCTGCAGTTGGAAGATTTCTCTTTGATGATCCCACGACTCAGTATTTTATTTCTATAGGACACTTCATCTGTCCTCTGAAACCTGAAGCAGACCTACAAGGGCCTTGAGGATCTTTGAGAAGAAACCCTCACCACTCCAGTATCTTCTTCATCTGAACTTGTAGGACCATAAGGATCCCTTTGAGCTCTCTTCTCGTCTTCCTATGTAGGTCTGCTCTGCCTGGGGGAGCAGCATTTCAGGGAGAGTCTAAAGGCTCCTCTAACCCGGTTGTTTTCTCTCTCACTTTTCTTGAACTTCTTCTGTGCTTTCTGTCTTACTCCTTTATTGGCAGTGAGGGGTGGTAACCAGAATCTACCCTAATTAGCTCTCACTAGTATTTACACAAAAACATGGCCTGTTAATCAAGCACTTTAGAATTTAGAAGTCTGGCTGCAGATCTACTGGAGCCTGGAACCCTCCAAACATAAATTCTCTTATGAACTCATTTCACTTTTTACTAATCGAAGTCAAACCTGCACAAGGGGAGCATGACTGGTTGCACTTATAATATGTTTCTAAGACAGCTAAGATACACACCTGTAGGCATCCACCTCTTTGAAATATTACTGCAGCTTTTTGTTAGCATGGCCTTATATACTACAATTAATTATGAGAGGTCACACTCTAGTCTAACTAGAATACCTTAGACAGGTTTGGTATTTCCACAGTTGCTCACATACAGTATGTTCAGTAGTGTCAATTAGAGACTTCTAGAGAAGGATCCCATTTATTCCTCAATAGTAGTCATTGTTTTTTTTTTTTGTTGGTAGTTTTTACACTCCAGTTAGTCCTCTTGCTCCACAGCCCTAGGAAGTGCCCTCACCTTCCACTGTGGCACACTGACTGGTTTTGTTACCATATGTCAGGTGAATGCCCGCAGCTGTTCCTCTTGTTCCACAGCCCTATAAAGTGCCCTCACCTTCCACTGTGGCACACTGACTGGTTTTGTTACCATAAGTCAGGTGAATACCCGTAGCTGTTCCTCTTGTTCCACAGCCCTAGGAAGTGCCTCACCTTTCACTGTGGCACACTGACTGGTTTGGTACCATATGTCAGGTGAATACCCGCAGCTGTTCCTCTTGTTCCACAGCCCTATGAAGTGCCCTCACCTTTCACTGTGGCACACTGACTGGTTTTGTTACCATATGTCAGGTGAATACCCGCAGCTGTTCCTCTTGTTCCACAGCCCTAGGAAGTGCCCTCACCTTTCACTGTGCACACTGACTGGTTTTGTTACCATATGTCAGGTGAATACCCGCAGCTGTTCCTCTTGTTCTACAGCCTTAGGAAGTGCCCTCACCTTTCACTGTGGCACACTGACTGGTTTTGTTACCATATGTCAGGTGAATACCTGCAGCTGTTCTTCTTGTTCTACAGCCCTAGGAAGTGCCCTCATCTTTCATTGTGGCACACTGACCAGTTTTGTTATCATATGTCAGGTGAATACCCGCAGCTGTAGGGGATTAGCAATTGGTCTACAGACCAACTCCAGGAGGGCCCTGCAATCCAGTCACAAATTTATTTGATTAGCAATCATCATTTCTCAATTTGCATGCACTACTTGATGCCTAGTGCTTCAGAGAGGTGGTGTTATAGAAAAATAGAAACATAGAGATGTAGACTCTGTCAGCAGAAAAGGACCGCCAGGCTCACCCACTCTACCTAAAACTCCCTAGCAAAAACTAGCTCTAGGGAGCTGGTCTTCCTGACTAAGCCTTCTAATAATTCCCTTGTGCCTATCCCATGCCATTTTAAAGCATATAAGAATGAACTGTGTGATAATGTAGTCTGAAGCACCCAGAGCACTTCAGTCTGCTTCATCAGTTGGTTTCAGCTGTACTGCTTTCACCTTCTCTACAGGGCATTTTTTGCATCAGTCAGAACAGCACTTCAAAAAGGATTTCCATGGTGCTGCTTTCTACCTCCTACCAGGATCCTGTATTCTCTCCTCCCTCCCTCCTTCCTGCCCTTGCCTGATTTCTTTTTCTGAAAGCTCTATAGAGCCCAGTAATTTTGCTTAGTAGGTTCAGTGACCCAAAACTGAATCTGAGTTGCACTGGGCTAATTACTCATTGCCAACTGTGATGCAAAGTTGCTTATTATGTGCACTGTAGCACCACTAAATGGTTAGCAGTGCATTCTGTTAATTTCTCATCTGACATTTGTATGTAGTAACTAAATGAATGACATTAAAACAGTTTAGCTCAGTCCACCCCTAAGAAAATGCAGCCCTATGATGACCAGTTTGATAACTTTTAGAAACATTCACAGTGTACTTAGAAATTAGAATAGCTCATTCATATTTACAGTACAGTGCTGCTTTATCATATATAGCTCTATATTAAGAAACATAGACTCCAGCATTCTCATATTATCATTATTGAGGAACATTACCTCCAGTGTGAACACCACTTTAATTCGCCCTCACCAACCTGCTTAGTAATCTCTCATGTTGTCCAATGGCACACTGCAGAACTGGACTAGCAAAGTAAAGTACTTAACACTGGAAATATTATTACTGAATATAGGCCATAGCATGTTCCACAGTAAGAGTCTGATCTGCAGATCAAACTGCACCAAGGGAGGTGGGTTCCCTTGGCCATATGGTGTGCAGAGGTTCTGCACCACAAATGCAAAGACTCCACACATCTTCTACAGCCCCTTCTATACCTAATATCTTGCCACTGGTGCTCCCATATGCATGGCTGGGCTGAGGTGGGCATAAGGGCAGGCATGAACCCCGAGAACATGCATATTCTATGTTGTGGTGGGCCCATGAATGGGGTAGAGGCTATCCAGCCCTAAGGGCTTCAGTAGTGGGTACATAACCCCCTTTCCCACCCCCCCAGCATGGCCACATGAAGTCTGTTGCCACAAGTTTGTTTGCTGGATCACGTGATGAGCGTAGCGTGATAGCGGGACTGCTCCGGTGCTCTCGCCCTGCCTCCGCTAATTTGTCTATTAATTAAATATTTACCGCAGTCCGCGATCTTTTTTCGTTTTTACCTGCTGTGTGAAGCAATGAGGAAGGTAAAGGGGCGGAATCAGTGGCACTACACGCGCGGTATCGGCGGGATGGAAACCGAAATGAAACCCGCGCTCCCCAAACGAACCCCTGCCAGTCACCCCCGAGAAACAGGCCAAGAAGGCCAAACAACAAACTCACTCCTCCTCGATGCCACAAATCTTGGCTCTGCCCGCCTCCAACCCGCTATCGGAGGATAGGTTCCTTGAGGAGATGCAGCCTCTTAAGGAGGCATTGTTGGAGATAACCACGGAATTGAAAAACATAAGAGGAGAGGTCTCCCATCTGAAACAAAGAGTTTCAGACAATGAGACCTCGCTCCATCTTACTTGAAGCTTGGAGGAATAAGCTGGATCCTGACATTGTGAGAATGAAACAATTAATTAATAAGCTGCAGCAAAGGCAGAAGACCTAGAGGGCCGTTCCGTAGGAACAATGTATTAATTCATGGGGTGCCTGAGGGAGAGGAGGGCCGTCCTGCATCACGTTCATCCAGGCCTTGCTGAATAAGGTGGTGGGCCCATCCCCACATAACCCAACATATATTATTGAGAGGGCCCATAGGTCGCTATGGCCCAAACCGGAACCCCCAGCCCCTCCCAGGCCAATAATAATTAGATTACTTAACTATCTGGAGCGGCAGCATATCCTGGCGAAGATTAAGGAGCTACACTCCATCTCTTGGGAAGGGAAAAGGCTTCAGATAACGCAAGACCTCCCACTGGAAACAAGACAGCGTAGAGCCACATTTCATCCCGTTGTATCTAAATTAATCACTGCGAACATCAAGTTCAGGATGGCTTATCCTGCTCGGCTGCAAGTCTCGCTGGAAGGCAAGTGGCACAGTTATGATTCAGTATCTCAAGCTCAGGAGGACTTATCCCATCTACTACCCTCACTATTTAAAGCCCCATGATCTGTTAGGAGGCTGAAGTTAATGGCCCTTATTGTGGTCTTTCTTCTGGCTCAGGAGAATTAATATTGCTGCCGTTTTACTCACCGAGCGAAGGCTGTTTTGTTGTGTTTCTGGGACTGAAGGGCCTTTCCCAGTTCCTATTGGGCAGCGAGAGAGGGCTCGGCATTTATTTCTCTCCTTCTTTCCTTTTCTGGAGTGATTTGCTCCCCCTCTGATGGAGCGAGGATTCGTTGGTGGTTCTGATGGCCTGACAGGGGAGGAAAACTATATAGCCCTGGATGGGCATTCCTGTTGTGAGCCTGCGTTTCTGGGGGGCGCATAATAAAGCGTACCACTGTCTGGGTGTCCCATATATACAGTCCCAGAGGAATCACAAACGGTGGACTATAGGTTCCCTTGAGTGACCGAGGACTCTGGCTTATTTTCCTAGCTGAGGACCAGTATGGCCCAAGTTACCTCATCGGGCAACAAGGAATATCTAGAAGAAGACGGAGAAGATGGGCTATCATGGAAGGACAGTGCAAGAAATATATATTAATTTCAGTTTGCTTCCTCCCCATCCTTCCTCCCTCTATAGAATCCTCCCCCTCCCTGTCCCCCTTCCCCCTTCCCCCCTTTTTTTTTTTGGCTGATTTGCAGAGCGGACCTCATGATGGGTGGGGGGTGGAAGCACTGGAATTGAACCCGGGCATGTCTAGCCATGCATGCTGGAGTTTAGGGGAATTATACCTGGCCTATTTTATAGTAACTATTAGTATTTCATTTTGGGTAGGACCGAAGCCAACAATATGGGGGAAATATTTGGGGAAAAATTTTGGTACTGCTCAATACTGGTCTGTATTTGCTGTTAAAATATTTTATAGGGCACTGTTACTCTCCTCCATCAGGGGATAAGGGCCAGGATTTTTGAAAACTACAATAGGTCTATATATTGTTTACTACATTATTGGTGGGGGGAGGAGGGGAAGGGGGCAGGTAATTAGTTTTTTAGGAGATAACTATATAAGGAAAGGGGACTTTCACTTTTACTCCAATCTGATACAAGAAGGACCTACGGTTATTGTCGGACACAAGGGAAGGGAAGGGTATTATCACGGAAGGACTATGCTTCTTCAATTTTTATTTGGGGTATTATCGACCTATTTTTCGTGGGTGGTGCATATATTCCTAGGTACCGGGGAAGCAACATCAGGCTGGCCGAGGGTAAATGGCACCCAATTACATTAAGTTTATTACATGGAATGTGAGAGGGCCCCGCAGCGCGCTAAAAAGAATGCAGATATTAAGACACTTGGAACATCTGCAAGAAGGTCTCCTTTATACAAAGACATCTACTTCGAGCAAGCAGCTGGCTTGCGGAGGCGGGTATGGGGCGAATTTTACCTGGGTGACTCATCAAAGCAGGGGGCTGGCGATCCTTATCCACCTGTCAGTGACCTTTCAAGCTATTACACTATATCGGACCCCAGATGCAGGTATACCTTAGTTAGAAGCATGTTAAATTACACTGAGGTCTTACTAGGGAGTATCTCTAGGCCCAGTTGGGGGATCAACCTTCTTTGCCAGCCTTTTAGAGAGTTACAAGATTTCCTATCCCTCCCAGTGATACTTGGAGGAGATTGGAATCTACCTCCACCAAGACTTAGATAGATCCAACCCTGCACTCAAACCTCCGTCAGCTGCCCAAAGGCACTAGGCGAACTTTATGGAAACATTTGGTCTCTGTGACCCGTGGAGATCACTGAATCCAACGTCTCGGGAATTCACATTCTATTCTGCTGTACACAACATATGGACTAGACTCGACTATATTTTAGTTAGTAATTTGTTACTGCAAAGTATGGGTAGCGCAGGTATAGAAGCCATGGCGGTATTGGACCATGCCCCGGTCTGGATGGCCGCGTTACTGGATACCAGTATCAAGAGGGATCCATTATGGAGACTAAATAATCAACTTCTGAAGGAAGAATATATTAGTAAAAGGATAGCGGAGATGATCCAGAGTTTCTATCTTGTTAATCAAGGTTCAGTGAATAGGACAGATCATGAATGGTGTGTGTTGAAGTGCTATTTGAGGGGCGAGTTTATTCGCCTAGCCACTATACGCAAAAGGAAGGCGGAGGCGAAGGCCCTCTCACTCCTCACTCAGATCAGAAGGATAGAACAATCTCTCTCTGTATCCTCTACAACGGATACACTGGAAACTCTCCTATCCCTGAGGAGTCAGTATTCCATGTTATTGCAGGAAAAGACTGAGTTTGCCATTTTGAGATCTCGTGCAAAGTACATAGAGTCTGGAGAGAAAGCAAGTCACTTACTAGCTCTGAGATTAAGAAAACTAGAAGCCTCTAGGGCCATCAACTCAATAGAGGATTCCAAGGGGGAGACTAAAACTAACCGAGGGAAGTAATTTGAGTGCTCAGAATCTATTTCTCATCACTCTATAATAGAGGTAGTCCTTCTCCCTCCATGGAGCGAAATGCTTAACTACCTTGCAACTCTTTCCCTACCTTCGTTAGACCCTGACCAACAGTTGCTGTAACTTCTCCTATATCTACCCAGGAGATTTTGACCGCAATAAAAAGTCTGACTCCTGACAAGGCCCCAGAGCCCGACGGGCTCTCTCCAAATTTTTACAAATTATTTGCTAGTGATTTAGTACCGGGCTTACATCATCTATATCAATACTTATTAGCCGGGGGTGCTCAAGACCCCACTCTCTTAGAGGCCATTATTATTATTCTTCTCAAACCAGGCAGGCCCTCACATCTCCCCTCTAGTTATCATCCCATCTCGTTATTAAACTGTGATATTAAGATCTTAGCAAAAATATTAGCCAAAAGGATTGAACGGGTATGGCTATCTCTAATTAGCCCTGAACAGATCGGATTCATTGCAAATAGATCCCAGTCGATCACCACCGTAAATTGCAGTATCTACTTATACAGACTGAGCATCTCCATCCCGATGATCTTAGTATCCCTCGGCCTTGAAAAAAGCGTTCGATAGGGTCGACTGGACTTTTCTCTGGGCCACTTTACAAGCTATGGGCTTTCCACCATTGTTTATCACATGGATACAAGCTCTATACGTTTCACCAAAAGCCAGGTTATATTGTAATGGGGTCATGTCAGACGCCTTTCTACTTACCTCGGGTACGAGCAGGGCTGCCCCCTATCCCCTTTCTTATTTAATTTGTATCTTGAGCCCCTTCTTAGATCATTAAACTCTTCACCATCAATATCGGGTATCCCAGTCGCCGATAGTACTCCTAAAATCTCAGTGCTCGCAGATGATCTACTTCTACACTTGTCCAATCCAGTCTTATCGCTGAGGGCAGCATTAGGTAAGATTGAGGCGTTTAGTGTATACTCTAACTATAAACTTAATATTAATAAAACTGAAATATTTCCTCTCAATCATTTTACCTACAGTGTGGATTTTCTCGAATTCGGAATGAAGTGGACCACGCGTTCCATTAAATATTTAGGGATACACATCTCTCTTAGCTCATCAATGACGAGAAAGCTAAATTTAGATGACCTCTGGCGGGATATCCAGCAGGATTTAGTTAGGTGGTCTAAGTTACCTCTATCGTTGTGGGGCAGGATTAACACTATTAAAATGAATGTGTTACCCAGAATCTTCTACCCCTTGAATATGTTAAATTTGTTGATCCCCCAATCTTACTTCAAGGATATTCACTCTGGAATAAGTACTTTCATTTGGAATAATAAATCTATTAGGAAATCTTATAGTAAGCTCTCCCAACCCAAGGAACATGGAGGACTCCGTCTTCCTAACTTTTTATATTATTATTGGGCCTCACACCTCAGCAAATGTGGGAAATGGTTATCCAATGCTGATTCTCAGTCTTCTCAAGGGTACAAACCATTATGGCTTCAAATAGAACAAGATCTCATGAAATCTCATAGTATAGATCCGAAGGCTCTATTTTATGGGTCAAGCAAACAGATCCCCAGGTTATTTCAATCCTTACCTCTCGGAATTTCTTTGAAGGTGGTATTTCAGATATTTAAGCACTCTAAGATCTCTCAAACTGGAGATTTCTCACAACCTATATGTCTCAACCCCAACCTTCGCATAGGCAAGGCAGTGATAACTGAAAAGTGGCTGCCACTGATATCGAACTGCAGTGTAAATGATTTTTATTCGCCTGATTGCATCTTGGATACGAAGGAGATCCTAGATAAATTTCAATGGCCAACCAAAATGGCATTCAAAGCATACCAACTGCGACATCTCCTGATTAGTAAGTTCGGGAATGTTAATAAAAGCTCACCTCTTGCAAATCTCTTTTCTCAGGTCAGTGTGATTGTCAATAAGCCACATAGTGTCTCAGAGTTGAATAGCTTATTACATAAACTCCGAAATCCCACGATCCCTTGCCCAGTATTTGGAGAGGTCTCTACCGATGGAATACTGATTGGCAGAACATTTGGAAGAACTTATATATTTATCACATACAAGATAGATACAGAATTACACAGTATTGTATTTTTGAATAATCTTTATTACACCGATTAGGCTGGCAAAGATAAGCGTGCCACTTCAACAAGGTGTCTTAGATGTGATAAGGAAGAGGGCTCTCCCTACATATTTTTGGTCTTGTCAGTCGGTATCCCCCTCTGGGCTCAGATAGAAACCCTATTAGACCCCCTATTGGGATTACGAGGTCTCTTTTCCCCTAAAATCTGTATTTTGGGAGATTATTTGGAGATACAGGTGAAGGAGAAGAGATATCACATGGCATTAATATCCATGGCAGTCAAAAAATTAGTACTTAGACATTGGAAGGACCACTCCGTATTAACTTATACGGAATGGTTACATGAGATGACCTTTGCCCTGCGAATGGAGAACCTCATAGCACAGGTGAACAGATGTTTATCCTCCTATAGGAAAAAATGGGGGAAATTAGATGCCTTGTTGTAAGGAGGCATTAGGTAAAATAACAAGCTGCGGGCCCCTCTGAACTAAGTATGCTTCCCCTCTGCTTTACGTGCCACCAGTGAATTTAATGGACTATATGCAGGATGCTTTATAAGCAGCTACTTAGTTCCTGGTACCTGGAGCATCTAGTGAACAGTTTGATATGCACCACAAGATTGGGAAGGGGAGGGAAGAATCAGTTTGTTTATGTTTTTTAGTTTTAATATTTGGTTAATGGATACTTATTGGTTTAGTGTAGGTCCTTGGGGGGTTGTTTTAATTTTTTTTTTATTTTTGATGTTTAAAAGTTCTGGAACAAGGACATAACTGCTATTGATATGCTGTTGTTAAATTTAATAAAGAGTATTGAATAAAAAAAAGTTTGTTTGCTGGAAGTGCTTTAGCTAGGAAAATAAAAGTTGTAAGCTAGAACCCTTTGTTGCCTTTTTTCCATCCCTCCCCATTGTAGACATACACATATTTGTTACCCAGGCCCCTTGTACACCCCATATTACACGCCATATTACTTAAAATCAATGGTCAGGGCCCAGAATGCCACCCCTTCTCCAATAAATTTGTAAGACATGGTTTACCTGGACTTTGTGTTTCTACACCCACAAGCCAGATCACTCACCCCGAGCCCTCAAAGCCTTCATGCCAGGCTAGAAGTTGTACTGGCACCAGCCGGAGGAAATTGCAGATTGAGTGTGTAGCCCAGGCTCCGTGTGCCAGTGGGATACTACCCCTGTAAGTTGGCTTTCTAACAGGTTAAGGGGCCTGGGTCCTGTTCCGGTGGTGTTTGGGGGTCCTATCCCAAAGTTAATAAAATTAGCATGGTACCTTCACCCAGAAAAAGTAGAAGTGGGTCAGGTGACTGGCTGGCACAGCCCCCTTGGATGCTGCACCTACCCAGCTCCCCTACCAACCACCCCACACTCTGAATACTCAAAGGATCAAAAACACCAATAACCATAAACAGTAATGATCTGACAGATTCATGGAATTCCTGTACACACAGTTTCAAATGATAAATCACAACTTTATTGAGGATAAGGATTAGGGCTAGGGTACCGGGACAGAAGATGCTGTGAATAAAATGAATAGTTAGGAAGATCAAACAATAACAATAACAGTTTGGGCCCTCAGGCTGAACCCACCCCACTGGTATTAGTGTTTCCCAAAAGTGTTCTTATGGGTACCCATTAGGTGCAGGCCTGGTATGGTGCCATGGGTTGGCTGGCTGTTGGGGCCCTGAAACTTTGTAAAAGTGCTTTGATTGTAAAGATTATATTCCCCTTTACCCCTTTCCAGGAACCAGTCCTGGGTACTCATGGTTCATAGATCACAAATGCCTGGAGTATGGAGCTCCTTGGTCAGTGCAGCACAGGGCAGGAAAGGCCGGCCTTGTTTCCCATGGCAGGATGGGACTTGCCCAAGGATCTTGCAGCTGGTCACCTTGATACTAGTTCTGGCTGCTCGTCACCTTCTGCTGCTTCTGGCCCATTGCAGAACTCTGTGGCAGAACAACACCAACCCCAGAAAGCCTAGACCTGGGACTGGCTCCACAGCCCAGCTCCCCACAATGGATCCCAGGTGCCCTAGTACCCCAACAAGTGCCGGTGACCTCCTGAGACAGTGAGTCCCACTCAGAAGGGGTTAGTGGATTCCCTCCCTGGCTCTGGGTGAGAACTCCCAAATGGTGGGGTCATTCTGCAGTCCCTGCACTGAAATTGAAAGCAGTGGAAATCACAGGCAGTTGCTTAAGATAAAGCCCAATGCCAGTTAGAGGGATGCTAGCCCTTGATCAATGAAGCACAGGTGCAAATAATAGAGGGATCCACAGTGTGGTAGCCCCTTTAGTGTCCTCCTAAGTGACCCCTCTTTGGTGCATTACTTCCCCACAGTTTCCCCATCACTGCTGCAAAATCTCATACTCCCCATGCAGTAGCAGCACCCTCATTAATATTCCTGAGGGCTCATGAGTGATACATGAGCCCTCATTATAGCAGTCCATGCATGGCTCATGGGGGGGGGCAGGCATTGTGGATGCCAGGAAGTGTGATGCTACCCACCATTTTGGATCAAGGCACCCCAGATATGCATGGTGCATGAGTATTTGGGATGCCTTTGTGGTTTGGGCCCTGAACAAAGAAACACAGAAACACAAAATCCATTAGCAGAAAAGGACCACCTGGCCCACATAGTCTGCCCAGATGGTCCCTGCCTAGTCTGTCTCTGCAGACTCTAACTGGTCTCTGGTGATCCTCCCTGACTGTTTACTAATATTCTCCTATGTCTATCCCTTGCATGCTTGAAGCCCCCTACTGTTTTCGCCCCACCACTTCTGCTGATAGTTTATTCCAGGCATCTACCACTCTTTCAGTGAATTAATACTTCTTCACATCAGGGATCAGTCCTGGGGCCAGTCCTCTTCAATGTCTACATCAATGACATTGCAGATGGACTAGAGGGTAAGGTTTGTCTATTTTCAGATGACACCAAGATCTGTAACAGAGTAGATGATCCAGATAGGGTGGGCAGAGAGCGAAGAGATCTGGATAAACTCGCAAATAGTCGGAAGAGTGGCAACTGGGGTTTAATGTAAAGAAGTGCAAGATCATGCACATAGGGAAGAGAAACCCTGTAGCCACCTATAGACTGGGAGGGGGAGTTGCTGGCAGTCACAATTAAAGAAAGAGACCCGGGCATCATCATCACAGATGACCTGAAATCATCCAAGCAGAGCACTAAAGCAGTAGGTAAGGCTAGGGGGATGTTGGGGTATATTAGTAGGGATATCACAAGTTGTAAGAGGGAGGTAATAATCCCTCTTTACAATACACTGGTTAGGCCCCATCTGGAGTACTGCATGCAGTACTGGAGGCTGCACCTTCACAAGGACATTAACCAAATTGAGGCAGTCCAGAGAAAGGCAACCAAAATGATGCAGGGACTGCATCAGAAAACATATGAGGACAGATTAACAGAGCTCAATATGTATATCCTAGAGCAACGGTGGAAGAGAGGTGATATGATCGAAACATTCAAACACCTTAAGGGCACTAACAAGATGAAAGAGTCTAACATGTTTCAATATAAGAAAAATAGCAGGACAAGAGGACACAGCATGAGATTAGAGCGAGGCCGATTAAGGGGGGTAATGTGAGGAAGTTCTTTTTCACAGAAAGGGTGGTGGATGCATGGAATGGCCTACCGCAGGAAGTGGTGGATATGAATAAAGTGCAGGGCTTCAAACAGGCATGGGATAGGCATAAGGGAGCAATACAGATGAGTATGAATAGATAGGCCATTGACAGAATAAATGCCTATGGCACATTCATAAGGTAGAAAATATGGGCAGAGTGGATGGGCGTTGCAGTCCTTATCTGCCGCCAACTTCTATGTTTCTATGTATCCCTCTTAACTGCTCCCCCACACCAGTTTCATTGCATGCCCTCTGGTCCTCGTGCTGTTCCTCATTTGAAAGAGACTACCTTCTAGCACCCTGCACACCCCTGTGAGGTACTTGTAGTTCTCTATCATATCCCCACTTACTCTCCTCTGTTGCAGGATTTACATGTTGAGATCCTTAACTCTCTCTGCTCATAGGGTTTTTAGTGCAACCCCTGCACCATTTTAGTTCCCTCTTCTGGACTGCCTCCACCATTTATATTATTTCTTTATTTATTGAAGATTTGGAAAGTACCTTTGTGTCAAGGACTCATTTACAAAGGTTGCACATCAGGTAGACACAATTACAGTGACAACATAATTACAGGTACAGTACAATAAGACAAGTAGCTGTTACATTACAATTCTATTTGAGGCTAACAATCAGATTATATATAATCACCCAAGGAGGGGATGGGGGGAAGAGGGTGGCCAAGGGCTATTGTCATGGAGGGGGTAGGACAAAATGGGGAGGGGGGAGGATAGGAACCAGAGTTGGAGTCAGAGACAGTCACAGGAGTTGGAGGACTGAAGGTGCTCCCTGAGCTGGGATTTGAAAGAGACAATTCTTTTTCATTAACTATGCAGCCGCGGAGGGCATTCAACCAGGAAGGATTCCTATAACTAAAGGTTCCTTGAAGTTGGGAGGTCCAGCAGAGGGGAACCAGGAGTAGGGACTTGTCCAAGTGGTTCTGACCTCCAGGGCCGGATGTGTGAGAGAAGAGAGGCTGGGGGGAGAGACCGAGAGAGATCTTTCTGGCCATGAGACAGGTATGAAACCTGATCCTGTTGTCTAGGTTAAGCCAGTTTGTGGACCGATAGAGGGAGCAGGTATGGGTGGAGCGGTCACAGCCAACAATAAGGTGGCAGGCTTTGTTTAGTGACAGCCGGAGTCTGCTGTGGGCTGAGGTGTTCTCAACACTATATATAAGAATTCAGTATCCCAGGAGGGAGAGGACCGAGGATGTGACGGCAAGCCGAAGGGCGTCGGGAATGAGGCAGTGTTTATACCGATAGAGTATGCCGATTCTGGTGTTAAGGTCAGTGGACAGGAGATGGATGTGCTAGTGGAAGTTGAAGGCTGGGTCAAGGGTGATGCCCTTGTGTCTATGTCCTTTCTGAAGTGCGGCCTCCATACCTGGACACAGTACTCTAGGTAGGGTCTCATCAGCGAGCAATACCGTGGCAACAACACCTCCATCCTCCTGCTGGAAATACCTCTCTCTTTGCATCCCACTGGTCCTACCCACTGCTTTGTCACACTGCCCTACCACTTTAAGTTCATCAGATATGATAACTCCAAGGTCCCTTTTCTGATTAGTGCCTGTCAGTACCTACCACCCCATCCTACACTCAGACCCTTAGTTCTTTACACTAGGTGCATGATTTTGCATTTTTTTGGCATTGACGCCCAACTGCCAAGCTCTTGACCACTCCTTGAGTTTACCCAAGATCCCTATACATTCTCCCTCCTGATTGTCCACCCTATTACAGATTTTAGTGTCATCTGTAAAAAAGGCTTCCCTTCCCTTCCAGTTCTTCTGCAATGTCACTTATGCAGACATTGAAGAGGACCAGTTCCAGTACTAAGCCCTGTGGCACCCCTCTGGTCACTCTCCTATCATTAGAATGAATGCCAATAACCACTACTGACTTATCTTCTATTAATTAACCAGTTTCTAACCCAATTCACCACTTTGGATCACCCGTAAGCTGCTCAATTTATCAGACTCCTGTGTGGCACAGTGTCGAAGACTTTGCTAAAGTCCAGATAGGCCACAACCACTGCCCTCCCCTGATTTATTTCTCTGGTCACCCAGTCGAAGAAATAAATCTTAATAATAATAAATTTTATTTGATATAGCGTCTTTCAAACATCAAGGCGCTGTACAATCAACTAAAACAAAACACAATAAATACAGATAAAATAATGGAATTCAGGGTAAGCTTTTCCCCACGAAAAAGTCTTTAGTTCAATCAATCCATCAGATTCATCTGGTATGATACTCCCTCCCCCACCCCGTGAAACCGTGCTGTCTTTGGCCTTGCAACCCACTAGATTCACGATGCTCTATAGAGCTTTCCTTTAGCAGTGTTCCCACTAGTTTCCTCACTACTTAGGTAAGACTGAGCTGGCTATAGTTGTCAGACTCTTCCCTGTTTCCAATCTTATGTAGAGGAACCATATCTGCTCTTCTCCAGTCCTATGGAACCATGCCTGATTCCAGTGAGCTGTTAAATTAGACCATAAGTAGAGCAGCTAGCATCTCCCTGAGTTCCTTTAGTACCCTTGGGTGTTTCCAGTCTGGTCTTATCGCCTTGTCCACTTTTGGAGTTGCAAGTCCTTCAGGACCTTTTCCTCTGAAAATGTACTTGTGTCTACCTTCCACTCTTTATTTGTGCTGCTCCCTTGTGTTTAGTTCCCCCCTCCAGTCACTGTGAAGACTGAGCAGAAGTACCTGTTGAGGATGTCTGCTTTTTCTTGGTCCTCTTTTGTGCACTGTCCCCTGCCACCCTCCTTATTTTTGCTATTCCACCCCTTGGTTTAATCTTCTCACTTATATAACTGGCTGGTATGTTGACAACTGTAATGGCAAGGGGGAGAAAGGGCAAAGGGCATGAATAACGGAGGACAAATAGCGTACGACAGTGGTGGCAGGCCTTCTACACATATTAAAATCCTCACTCACTTACACCAAAATCAAGAAAACAAAATTATAAAATTCAACCAATAAGTAAAACAAAATATAAAGAAAACACAAAACAAATTTAAAACACAATGTTCAAATGTCCAAATATCTAATGTCCAATAATGCCTAAATGTCCAGAGATTCAATAGATATTTTGAAACAAGAGAGGCTCTCACCCTCTCTAAATTAAAAAAACAAAATCAAACATTACAAGATCATGATGGTAACAACAGATCAGTGTCTAGGTATAAGAGATATCCTGGGAGATCGAAACAAAGGATTTCTTACTGAAATGGGAGGGGCTCTCACCGCCTCTCAATTCAAACACTGAAAGTTCCTCCAAACAACCAGTTCTTCTCTGACACCTCCTCAGTAACAGCAATCGCAGACAGACCAAGATATAAAAATTCAGGATCAAACCAAAAGGATGTGGTTAGAAGATATAGGACCCTGAAAGGCAAGCAATAGCTCCCCCCACGGAAAATCCTTAGGAACCCCCTGAGGGACCACCACCATCCACTAAGGCTACTCAGAGTTCCCTCTAATTCACAAACCAATTTTAGTCACAATCCCTATTCTGGTGCCATGGCCCTAAAGACAAGTAGCAACCTTCCCCTCTCAAGAGTGGCAGACCCACAGCAGCAAGAGGCTGCTCTAGGAGGGGAGACTGAGACCTCAGCTACCCACCAGCCACAAAAGTCCCCTCACCAACAACCACAGGGACAAAAACCCTCCGGTCCAAACCCCAGTAGTTCTTCCCCAAACAACCCAAAACCCTGCAAGGTCATCCACTCACAAAAATCCAAAAAAGGAGAGTTGCTTCTTTCCATCCTCAGCACTTTGAAATGAAATGTGCTCTCACCACATCCACATCAATTCAGAGGGAAAAATAAATGTTTCTCATTAATTCCACCATATGCTGACCAGTGGCCATGGGTGCTCTCACCGCCAAGAATGTTATTCCACAAACAGGCAGAAGGTAGAAAATCCAAAGCTAGTATCCAGACTTAATGTGCTCTCACTGGTTCCACCATTTGCTACACCTGTAGCCACGGGTGCTCTCACCGCCACCAATGCTAATTCTCAGGCAAACAGCACGAGGTTAAAAACAGAGCTATTGCTAGAACTTAATGCGCTCCCATCACACTCCACCAGTGCCAACTCCAGCAATGTAGGTAAAAAGAAATGTCACCCACAGTCCACAGTCCCATTAAGCACCCCTCAAAAAATGCAGAGGACTCCAAGACCACAAAATACTCCTAAACTGCACTGCGGTGTCAACAAATTTATCAGAGGAAACGCTGATCACTGACCGCAATGTTGAATTTACAGATCAGGGGCCACAACACATCAAGCAAATGCCACAACTTTAGCGTTTGCACCCCTAAACCACGCTTTACTTGTCTTACCGGATAAAAATATGCAGCAATTCTAAATAAATCACTAAGAAGTGTGGACAGAGTTCCTGTCCAGGGAGATTGTGGCCGCTCAGAACCGACCAGCTCAGCTTTTTCGAACTGTCAACAGACTGTGCAACCCAGCCTGTCTGCATGTGCAGAAAGCTTTTTCACAAGTGGAGTGTGATGAGCTTACTCGCTTCTTTGCAGATAAGGTGACTGACTTCAGGGCAGCACTCCAGCCTGCTCCCTCTATGGGAGAAGCTACTGATTGGCATTTGGTCGCAGCCTCTAGTCTCTCCTGGAGTTCCTTTGACTGGCCTGAGTTCATCGATGTCATGAGGATTATCCAGAGTATGTGCCCTACTTGCTGTAGTTTGGATCCAGGCCCTACTCCTCTGATAAAGTGTTGTTATGGCATTACTTGCCCATTCCTAGCATGGATAGTCTGGTGCTCCTTAGATATGGGTGAGTTTCCTAGCTCCCTGAAGGAGGCAGTGGTGATGCCCCTACTGAAGAAGGCTTCCTTGGACCCCAATTGCCATGCTAACTGCAGGCCAATCTCTAATCTTCCCTTTGTAGGAAAGATTATTGAGAAAGTAGTCTCTTTCTCCTAACTCCAGATTTTAAGCCCCGGTAGGGCCAGCCGTGTGCCTCCTTGGCACGGTTTATGAGCCCTGGGTCGGCGCCCACCCCAGGCGCCTCCTCCCGGCTGATCAACTCCCTGGAGCGGATTTTGAGCCCTAGTAGGACCAGCATGTGCCTTCTTGCTAGCACGGTTTCTGAGCCCTGGAATTCCACACCACCCCAGATGCCTCCTCCTACCATTGATCGACTCCTGAAGCCAGATTTTGAGCCCAGTGGGGTCCAGCCGTGTGCCTCCTTGGCACGGTTTCTGGGCCCTGGAATTCCACGCCACCCCAGATGCCTCCTCCTACCGCTGATCGACTCCCTGAAGCCGAGCAAGAACATCCTCTGGGCCGGGGAAGCTATGATCGGCTGCTATTGGCTGGCCATGCTCTGAACCGAACACTGATTGGCCTCCGGTTCCAGACCCTGCCTACCGATTGGTGATTCAGAATTTGTTGCTTTGCTGGGCTCGGCGCCCATTCACTTGCACTGCTCATTGCAGAAATTTTACAACTGGACATTGCTGCCTGAAATCTTTCTTTCCTGATTAAACTATGCTCTGCTGTATTTTTCCATTAGCCTCAGAGTTACCTAACATTGTTACTGTATCTATTTTTGAGCAAACTGCCTAAAGATGTCATACTGATTGCACGTCCATTATCCACAATGTTATATTTCTCGTTTCTAAAGGCTTCTGCTTAAATTTGAACGATCTGCCAAAGCAGGTTAACTGCTCTAGCATTTTTCCAGTAGCCTTAGCTGTTGTATGAAATATTTTTTCTGTCACTAGTTTAGTTAGCTGCCGTTTCTGAATGATTGCCCTAGCACTGTTTTAGCCTGCTTGTTACCACCCCCCCAAATGTTCTGATGCCTGCTCTTAACTATTCTGAACTTCCCTGTCTAAACCTGCTACTCTAAACTCTCCTCCTGTAATTTTGCTTTTGGCTTTCCCTGTCCACAGACCCAGGGCAGTTGATCTCTGCTGCAGTTTCTTGCCTGAATTCTCTGTGTGTTTCGCTCATTTACTTCATTTCCATTCCTGACTCTGCCTCTCGCTCTCACCCTTTTGCCCTGCCTACCTGCTTGGTCTATTCCCCTGTCCCCAAAATCTACCCCTGTTATATTTTTTTTTTCTAAGTTTTTTCCTTCTTGCTCAGCCCTCTTCTTGCTCCCTCGCCTGCTTACAGTTAATTTTACCTAGCCCATTCCGTCTTTCCTAGCTGGCGCCAGAGCAATCGTTTGATGCCGATAGTTTCTGGCTGCTACCCCGGCCCCCCTCATTTACAATTTTGCACCTTCGACTCTTTCAGCTTCCCAATCTCGCTGCCATCTCTGGCGTCTTTCCCCGGCCCCTTGAAACCGAACCCACATCACCGCCTTTTGTTTTTCTCCTCAAGTGCCTACTCACCCCCAGTCTTCTTCTCTTCTCCCTAACTCAGATTTTGAGCCCAGTAGGATCAGCCGATGCCTCCTTGGCACAGTTAGGGCCCTGGAATTCCACGCCACCCCAGACACCTCCTGCTACCACTGATCGACTCCCTGAAGCTGGGTAAGGACATCCTCTGGTCCGGGGAAGCTGTGGTCAGCTGCTATTGGCTGGCCACGCTCTGAACCGAACACTGATTGGCCTCCGGTTCCAGACCCTGCCTACCGATTGGTGATTCAGAATTTGTTGCTTTGCTGGGCTCGGTGCCCATTCACTTGCACTGCTCAGTGCAGAAATTTTATGCCCCCCTCCGACCTTTATTAAATAGTCTCTTCACTCCGCCCTCTGTGCTAAAGACCCTCCCCTGATCTTGCCTCATCTCCTGTTCCACAGCTATTTCACTCCCGCTCCACCTGTACTTTTTCCTACTAGTTTCTCTGTTTAAAATAAGCTAGTTACACAAGCCACTGTATCCTCTTTGTTTCTCTCAGTTTTCTTTTTTCCTGCTCTGCACTCTGCCACCTCCAAAATTCTCACCCCTGCTTTTCTTTCTCGGATATGCCTCTCTATTGTTACCTTCTCCTGTCTCTACTAGCCTCTCCTTCTTTCCTCCTCTATGCCATCTTCCAATTTCCTCCTACCCCTCTCCACCCTACACTCCGACTATCCACACCCATTACCTCTTATCTGGTACTATGGCAATTTCCCCCTACCCTCACCTGTTGCACCCTCCTGCAAAGGACTGGCTAATGATGACAAGTTACACCGATAATATGTGGGAAATTCGTCCTCTGCTTCTTGCCACCTCCACGCACTGGGACCCTAGACACCTGCGCTGTACTCACCCTGATAAGCAACAAAGGTGTTATTCCATATACTATGAATTATGACTGATGACTCTCAAACTCATGCTCCTCCTCCTCCTGATGTCAGGAATTGTCCATCCAAATCCTGGCCCTGTCTCCTCCAGTTCAACTAATATTGCCAAATCGGAGGGGGGGTCTCACCATCGCCACACTAAATATCTGCAGTCTTCTTCCAAAACTGGCCTCCATTCAAATCTTTGCCAGCCAACACAACCCTGATATACTAGCCATTACTGAAACCTGGCTGACACCTAACACTCCCGACCATGCAATCTCTCTGCAAGGCTACGATATACTCAGAATGGATAGGACTTCTAAAAGGGTGGCGGTTGTGCAATTTACATAAAGGACTACCTCACCAGTCACCTTGTCAGTTATCCCACTACAGACACCTCAGTGCAACTCCTTCCTATCAAACTACTCCTTGGTGCCCAAAACAAAGTTCTCACTGTTGTTGCTGTCTATATCCCACCTAAAGACCCTGGGTCTGGCCTTCAGACTGTCCTCGGATTCGTAAGATCGCAACCTCCTGACACTGAGCTCCTTCTCCTTGGTGACTTTAATATCAACTGGCTCACCTCTGACGTAGGGTCCCACAAGGATGCAATCCTAGCTGCAAACCTAACACAGATGGTAAGCTCCCCTAGCAGGAAAAACTACAAATCGGGGACCAGCACCCTCATAGACTGGATTCTTACCAGCCACCCAGCCTGCATAAACAATGCAGTTGTTCTCCCGGACTCTCTCAATGACCACTCCCCTGTCATCTGTACATGGACAAATAAGTTCCGAAAGCCGCCTCCAAAAACCATCTTTAGTAGAGCACTACATTATCGCAACCTTCCTCATCTCAAGGCCTGTCTCAGGCAGCAAGACTGGTCCCTAATATACAATACTCAAGATGTTGACTCAGCCCTTGACTACTTTATCACTACTTTCAATGCTGCCTGCGACATCTATGCACCAGTAAAAAAGCACAAAATCAAAGCGCTCTCAAATCCCTGCTCACGGCCAAGCTATTGGTGCAACTCAAAGGTAGGGACCACCTCTGGGCTATTGCAAGAGCCACAGGCTCTCCAACAGACATTCAAAATTATAAACAGGCTCGCAACCACTGCACTAAGCAAATCCGATTGATGAAGAGCTCCTACTACACGAATGCCCTCTCCAACTCCTGGGGTGACAGGAAATCCTTCTGGGACAACATTAGAAATATCATGGGTAAGCAGTCCAAGTCCTCTCCCACTATAATGACTGTTGATAGAACCACTACCCTAGACCCAATGGTCATGGCAAAGACCCTTAATGAAACCTTCACAGACCTCAGTGGGGTCCTCCCTACGGATTTCTTCTCTGACTCTGTCTCACCAAAACAAACGTCTCCTACTGCCTCTCCCAACAAACCCCCCTTCCATTTCAAATTAGTCAAGGCACATGAAGTCTGCAAATTTATTAAGAAGGCTATCTCCAAGTCCCGAGTAAGTAGCGATACTATTGACCTCAAACTTCTGTCACTTACTCTGGATGAGGTGCTGCTCCCACTTACAAAAATTTTGAATCTCTCCCTCTGCCTCAGTCAATTTCCCAGCAAATGGAAATCTGCACTTGTCACCCCAGTGTTCAAAAGTGGTGACAAGTCCCTACCTGGTAACTATCGACCCATATCAATACTCCCACCCCTCTCCAAGGCCCTCGAACGTATAGTGGCAGACCAACTCACAGACTACCTTCAAAAGTATAACATCTTCTGCACTCAGCAACATGGATTCAAAAAAGGGCACAGCACATCGACTGCCCTATTGGAGTTCTCAGGAGCAATCCACAATGCCTTGGACAAAGGATACCAAACCGGAGCTGTTTTCATTGACTTAACTAAGGCGTTTGATACTGTTCACCATGGCTTACTCTGCAAACAACTACAGTCCCTTGGTCTCTCTCAAGGCTCCGGTGCCTGGGTCAAAAGTTACCTCTCACAATGCACTCAAGCTGTAAAAATCGTAGGAGCTGTCTCAGACCTAAAACCGGTTCTCTCAGGTGTTCCCCAGGGATCCATTTTGGGCCCTCTTCTTTTCAGCCTTTTCCTAAACTCACTCCCCAAATCATGTCCAGAACAACTAATCCTATATGCTGATGATGCCGTAATTCTATCCTCTCATAAAGATCTGAAACCCCTACTCCACAGCCTGCAACTTGCTTTCTCCAAGGTTGAGACGTGGTTTCTTGATCGCAAGCTGGTCCTAAACCACAAAAAAACAAAATCCATGCTCTTCTCCAGCCCACAAAACAAGAAAAGGCAACTACCACTCACTATCAATACGTACCTGGGAAGTACTCTTGAATAAGTGACTACTTTTAAAATCTTGGAATCACCTTTGATCAAGGCCTAACCTTTGCAACCCACATTGATAAGACAGCGAAAGTGGCAAATCAGCGCATTGGTGTCCTGTACTGGAACCGACAGTTCCTCACCCAATCTGCACTAAGGATTGCTATTC
Source organism: Neoceratodus forsteri (assembly GCA_016271365.2). NCBI lineage: Eukaryota > Metazoa > Chordata > Ceratodontiformes > Ceratodontidae > Neoceratodus > Neoceratodus forsteri. The sequence continues at coordinate 1,548,417,034 of CM057452.1, read as the reverse complement.
AAAGCTCTGTCATCTCAATCATTGACTATGGCTTAATTATTTATGGATCTGCCTCAACCACCTCTCTTAGGTGCATTACAACCTCCCTTAACAAGGCCTGTCGACTGCTCACTGGTGCTCATAGATGCACTCACACATGTGAGCTCTACACTGAAACTGGGTGGTTGCAACTATCAAACCGCTTAAAGTACCTTACCTGCTTGATGATGAAAAAATCCTCCGTGGGCCTTACCCCGCCGTGTATCCAAGACCTGTTATTCCAGATCCCAGCATCCGTCTCACTAGAGGATCGAACAGCAGCCCTCCAGGTTCCCCGATCCTGGACTACTCAGAGTCAACGATCATTTGCTTATCATGTCCCCAGCTGGCTAAATGCCATCAGTACTCTCTTCACCCCTCCACCCCTAGGAGTCTTCAAATCTAGCTTCCTCTCACCTCGCAGCTCCAGCTCCTGTGACTGCCTCGGTTAAATCTTTTTTTTTCTTCTTTACTACATTTCTTGACAAGGCATATGAGAAGCTTTATTCTCGCTATTGTCTGCTCCTCTCACCTCCTCTTACCCTTTCCACTAGTACATTTCTCTACCATCTTTTCCCCACAACTATCTTGTTTTTGTTGTATGAAAAGTATTTCGTTTCCCTTGTCTTATACTAAGTTTGTCAATTTAAGGTTATGTGTTATTTCTGGCAATTTGTCACAACTTAACTTATTTGCCTTTCTATGTAACTACACTTGTTTGTACTCAATTGATATGGAACCTTTGTAAAAGAGCCTTGGCTCAAAGGTAATAATTCCTAGAACAATAAACTTTAAACTTTAAACTTTAGTGGCTGCACAATTGGAAAACCATTTAACCATCCATGACATCTATGAACCTCTCCAGTCTGGTTCTCAAAAGAGGCACAGTACCAAGATAGTGCTGGTTCGGGTGCTCAATGATTTCCTGATCACTAGAGATCAGAAGAGCCGTTTCCATCTTGGTTCTTCTTGATCTCTCTCTCTCTTTTCAGCTTTTGACACTGTGGACCATGGGGTACTTCTCAAGCGCCTGGAGTTCATCTGTGGCCTGTCAGGTACAGTCCTCAGTTGGTTCAGATCTTTCCTCGCTGACAGAACTCAGAGAGTGGTGTCGGGGATAAATTCCTCCCGCCCAGTCTCTCTGTCATGTGGGGTTACCCAGAGCTTAGTGTTGTCCCCCATGTTGTTCGAAGTGTACATGCTGCCCCTCGGAGACATTATAAGAAGGTATGGACTGAGGTTTCATTGCTATGCAGATGATACCCAGCTCTACCTATTTTTTGCACCCGACCAGGATAGAGCTCTCTTGGTCTTTAATAACTGCCTAACTGATATCCAGTGCTGGATGAATTCAAGCTGGCTGAAGTTGAATTCGAGAAGACTGAGGTAATGGTTGTGGACTCAGGTCATAGGGTAGAGGGGATGGGAGCTGGTTTATCCTCAGGTTTATTTCTGGGGGGTGCCCAGCTCCCTACCTCTGAACAGATGCGGAACTTGGGGGTGATTTTTGACAATGAGCTGACTCTGCGTTCGCAGGTGTCAGCAGTTGTCAAACTTTCCTTTTATTATTTTAGAAACATCACCAAGATTAAGCACCTTGTTCCGCCCTCTGATCTGCCTATATTGATCCACGCTTTTGTGATTCCCCACCTTGATTATTGCAACTCCCTTTATCTAGGGCTTCCTGGGGTTGATATCCACCACTTGTAGCTGGTGCAGAACGCTGCAGCCCGGTTATTGATGGGTATGTCCTGTGCCTCTCATATTTCACCAATCCTGCATGATCTGTACTGGCTGCCAGTTCAGTAGCAGATTACCTTTAAAGTTGGTCTTTTGACTTACAAAGCCCTACACGGACAGGTGCCCAGACTACTTGAAAGAGCTTCTGGTTCCCTACTGCCCTAAGTGATCTCTCCGTTCAGTGGACGAGGGGTTGCTAGAGATTCCGGGAGTATCTTTGAAATCTTCAGGTGCTTGTGCTTTTATGTATGTTGTCCCTACCCTCTGGAATTCTTTACCCCATCCGCTTCATCAGTGTGCATCCATGGAGGAATTTAAAAAGACCTTGAAGACCTACTTGTGGTCTAAGATTTTTTTAATTATTAAAGTGATTTTATGAGCTCAGATCACTGGTAGATTGACATTTTATTCATTATATTTGTATTTATTGTAAGGCACCATGAATTTGTGAAAGGCACGGTATAAATAAAGTTTTATTATGTATTATTATTATTATAACTAAAGAAAGTCTTACCCCCATTAGCTACCCATTTGGATACCCTTTCCTCTGTCTTCCCCTTTGCTCCCCTCGCTGCCTTACCTGCTTTCTTCTGTTTTACTTGGTACACCTCCCTGTCTTCCTCCTTCTGTGTTTCCTTATACCTCCTGAATGGCAGCTTTATTTCCTTCATCACTATGGCCCTTCCCTAGAGTACTATAATGGTCTATTATTTCTTCTGCTTTTACTCACTTCCTTCACTCAGAGGCTGGATGCCTTAAAGCAGCAGTGCAACGAAAAAGGGTTACAATTTTACCTCACCTTTTTTTCTTCCTAATTGATGCTAGGTGTCTTCCAGATTATTCTGGTGGTGACATTTTCAGTTTTCATTATCATTTAAGAATTTTATGAAAGTTTTAAAGTAATTATTTCTCAAGAAAAAAGGATGTCCGCCTCATTTTCCCATATAAATAATACTGAGGACCTAAGGAGGATAAGAGACCAAACAAAAATGCCGATGTACAGTACACAGCATAGGAAGCATCCAGAAAACCCAAACCAACATGTTCTGCCAATATTTTTTATAACCATAGCAGAAAATTGGCTTTTTGGAATAACTTTTTTCATTGCACTGCTGCTTTAATTATGCCCTCCCTTATTTTTCCCCACTGTTTGTCTGCCTCTCCCTGGCAACTCCCCCTCCCCCCACCACCACCACTAGAAAGTCATGAGGCAGCCTCCCATTTCTTTAAAATATGCCCTCCTAAAGTCCAGGCCCCTCATCCTCATGTGGTTTGCCTAAACATTTAAATTAGAAAGCTGACCACCAAAACTAAAGTATTGGATACTAATATACAAAATATAAAATGACTAAACAAATGCTACTAATGGATTATTCACTAAAAATGCTACTAGCAGTATAACCTGATTCAACCTCTCAGTTTGTATCTGTATCACCCACCCACCACTGAACAAAGCTAAAAATAGGCAGAATTGCCTAGTCTTCCTCTCCCAGTCAATAAAAACTGCATAAATATGTAAATGATGTTCTAATATTGACAGTTATGACATTGCTTACTTCTTGATATGATTTACATTTGTTGACAGCAAGGATGTACAGTATGGTGCAAGAGAGTACTATACCCCATATGGAAAAGATTTATATTTTTTTAATTTCTGAAATATATCCTTGTATCCGCAAATATGTTTCAAATATGTCAGCTACATTTAAACTTTTCATATATATTTTGAAATATATTCTAGATATTTGCAGAATGATCCAAGATGTATCATATTTTGGAGATATATATATATATATATATATATATATATATATATATAGATATTTAAAATATATTTTTGCATTATTATTTCAAAATTAAAGTTTTTGTGCTTTAAAAGTTATGTCCTTAAACTAAATAAAAAAAACACTTATTTGTGCATACACATTATTGTAGGTTCTACATCTTTTGCATTTTAGGTAAACATATATTTTGAATCTAACCAGCACATATATTCTGAGTTACTTATACATTTTCATTTGTGTATTCCCTTGTAAGAAGCTAAATATATATATATATATATATATATATATATATATAAAAATATATTCATAACATAGTTTTAAATTATACCAATATGGAAAAGAACTACACTGTATTTTGTTAATATCTAGACTATATTTAAATATGCTTAAATACATCACATATTTCGGATATCTGTGGATTTTTTCAGTTATACTTACAATATTTGCAGAATTACATGAGATATGTTTTATACTTGGTATTAATATACTAAATGTATATATTTTATTTTACTGTATCAAAGAAAATATGTTGCTTTACTTTTTAATGTTTTTATGGACTCTCTAATGAAAAACCATTATAGTTTTATACAAGCATAATTTTACCCTGTAATTTCTACAATAAGTGTATGTTAGCAAACATATATTAGAGATATATAGTCTGAGATGTATTTCATATATGTTAAAATAGATTTGGCCTGATAGATATCTGGAGAGTATCTGCAATATGTGTAACAGAGGTTCTTTGTCTTTTAAATAGTTTTTTATTTTAATGGGTTCACCACAACATATCCAAGACACACTGTCTTAGGGTAGCTGGTCCATTCCACTGGGGTGTCAAACAGACGAGGCATACTGATGAGTCCTGGTGGGATGAAACACGTGTCTATGTCACCTGTTAGCATCCTTTGCAAACTGTGTGAGAGGCCTTTCGGCACCATGCAATTCTGCTTAAAGTTGAACCAGCATAACATTCTGTGGTGATTTGCATATTCAGCCCATGATGCTTTGCATTGTGTGGGCATGTGTGATTTTGTATTTTCTTGAAACTTGTCTTCCCAGCCAAATGCCCTTTGGGGTAACCCTTGCCTCAGTGTTTGCTCACAGAGGTTCTTTGTTTTTTAAATAGTTTTTAATTTTAATGGGTTCACCACAACATATCCAAGACACTCTGTCTTAGGGTAGCTGGTTCATTCCACTGGGGCGTCAAACAGACGAGGCATACTGATGAGTCCTGGTGGGACAAAACACGTGTCTATGTCATCTGTTAGCACCCTTTGCAAACTGTGCGAGAGGCCTTTTGGCACCATGCAATTCTGCTGAAAGTTGAATCAGCATAACATTCTGTGGTGATTTGCATATGCAGCCCATGATGCTTTGCATTGTGTGGGCATGTGTGATTTTGTATTTTATATATATATATATATATATATATATATATATATATATATATATATATATATACATATATATATATAGGATACATGATGGGCAGGAGTGAGATATGGAAAATATTCTCACTCCTGCAGAGTGAGCTCTGTATTCTCATGAGTGCCGAAGGCATGAGTGAGAATGCACAGCTCACTCTGCAGGACTGAGAATAGTTTCCATATCCCATTATCTGCACATCATGTGTACGATTTATACCATGGGGATGAGAGCTTTAGGAACATTTTTTCTGTTTCTGTGTTCATTGTGTGTGTGTGTGCGCGTGTGTGTGTGTATGTATGTGAGTTGTTCTGAATGGACTGGGGGTCAGAAACAAAATGGGACACAGGTGAGTGTGTTTTGCAAAGCTAATTGAGTAAGTTGTAAATTTCAGTGAGAAAGAGAAACTTGCAGGTAGCACTGAGAAAGAGAAACTGCTTTGTAAAAGAGTTTCATTTAGAATTCAGGTTGTTTTGAAGCTGAGATCAGCACAGTAATGGGCTAGGAGTGTTAGAAACACAATGGGACACAGGTGAGAGTGTTTTGCAAAGCTAATTGGGTAAGCTGCAGCTTCAGGGAGAAAGAGAAACTGTTTTTTGAAGCAGTTTAATTTAGAATGCAAGCTGCAGTGAAGATATCCTCGCTCTGGTGACAGTAGAGTGTGGATAAATGGCATTTATCCTCACTCTGCTGATGTCATCAGGATTTATCCTCACTGCAGTGGAAATAACACAGGATACTCTATTGAGAAAGCTCTCACTCCCATGGTGTGTGTGTGTGTGTGTGTGTAAATGTGTATATATATATATATATATATATATACACTACACACACATATCATATATATATATATATATATATATATATACTGTATATATATATGCAACAGGTGTCTGGATAAACAGAGTGTGATAAATATGTTTATCTGAGTTACTATGTGGATAAATTTCTTTATCCACATAGTAACTACATCACACTCCATTTATCCACACAGTAACTACATCAGCATTCTCCCTTCTGCCGGCACTACTTCCACATACACTTTTACTTTCCACTGTCACTTCTGTACCCCCCCAAAGCAATCAACTCTTCTACCTATTCCTCCTAGTTGGCGCCAGCCTGCCTCACTGACATGCTAATAACCTGCCCCGTCTCTCTTACCACTGAACCACCTTCCCACATGTACCACACAAAAATGTAGCATGCTGCTTCTTTTTCCTTTTTTCTTCACTACCTGTGATTCTGTTGCTCCTTGTTTCTTCCTCAGGTCCCACTCTCATTATCATTATCTACCATGATCTTCCCATGCTTTCTGCTAAAAAACAACTTTCTAGCAGACATCACAACTATTTTCAACACCCAGCTTTTGGCATGAATTCCTCCCATTCTCGCTAAGTGGCGCCACCATTTTCCTGCAAGAAAAGAACAGCACCAAACAATGCTGCCATCATTATGCTACTCCATAGCAATGCCCGTACCAAATTACCACATAAAAGAGGATGACCACCAAATGATTAAAAATACCCACTTTATATATTTATTTAAAAAACAAAAACAAACATTTGCCTCATCATTCACCATCACACAAGCGCCTGCCCTGTTGCATAAATGAAATATGCGGGGGGTGAGTGTGTGATACCTCATATATCTTGTACAGTTGCCAGTCACCTCTCTTAACTCTCACTCATGGCTTCACCACCCGTGAGGTAACTTGAGGTCACTGGCAACTGTACAAGATAAATGAGGTATCACACACTGGCCCCCCACATATTCCTTAGATATATATATTTATGCAACAGGTGTCTGAATAAATCTGCACTGATAAATCCATTTATCTGTGCTACTATGTGGATAAATTTATTTATCCACATAGTAACTACATCATCACCCATTTATCCACACAGTAACTACATCACTAACTACCACCACCTGTGCTGCCTTCTTACCAGCACTGTCTCCCAGTTTCACTTTCACCTCCTCACATTGCTCTCAAAAGCCAAGCTATCACAGTCCCAAACACTCACAAAGTGCACACCCTAACCAACCCCCCCCAAACTGGAACCACATTTTAAATGAAAACACCCTTAAGAAAAAAAAGCTATTTTTCCCCTTTCTCAGCACAGCAATCCTGCAAACCAAACACAGCGAACTTAACTTAAAAAAAAAATATGACAAACCAGAACCCATAAAATCCTGTTGCATAAATCAAATATGCAGGGGGTGCCTGTGGGATAACAAGGTTATTTATTCAGTTGCCAGTGACTACTCATAACCCTCACTTGTGGCTTTACCACTCATGAGGTTACTCGAGGTCACAGGCAACTGTACAAATAATATCCCTTATATATATACTATATATATATATATATATATATATATATATATATATATATATATATATATACACACATTAATAATACATTTTAAATATATGTTTACATAGCAAATAAATATTTTATAGTTTGCAAATATGACTGGAATATATATTACATATACGAACATACATACATACGAACATACGAAGAAGCCAGCAGAAGAATGTCATTTGGTCTATCTATTCTGCTCACATTGCAGGGCACACAGCTTGAGCTACTGTCCTTGCCCTTTCTCTCTCACCTCCCATCTTCCATACCCATGATCCTTACCTTCTCCATGCCTATCCCAGCCTCTCTTAAAGCTGTCCACTGTCTTCAATGAGATCACCTCTTCCGGCAGCATATTCCAAGTGTCCACCGCTGTCTCTGTGAAGAAGTGCTTCCTGACCTCCCTCCTAAACCTCCTACCCTCCAGCTTAAGACTGTGCCCCCTCATGTTATGGTTGCTACTCAGCTTAAAGAGACTCTCCTTATCCACCTTATTTATCCCTTTCAAGTACTTGAAGGTCCCAATCATGTCCCCTCTCTCTCTCTGTCTCGTGTCTTCCAGGAAGTACATGTTCAGTGCCCTAAACTTCTCCTCATATGCCTTACCCTGCTGACCTGCTATCATATTTGTAGCCCTTCTCTGGACCTTCTCCAGCATGTTAATTTTCTTTTTAATACCTTTAAAACATAAATAGACTACCTTCTGTAAATATATAAAATGGTGTAAAACTAAAGCCAAAAGTAGCAATAGTAAAAGCCAGACTTTCCCCATTGGACTGGCATTTCATACTGTTCTTCTGCTTTTTCAAGAACAGTGCAAAATATTGGTCCTGTGGAAATGTCTGTTTTTAAATATTGCTACTTTTAGCTTTACTTTCATAACTTTTCCTTTACTGTACAAATAAATTTTGTGATGGAAAATCCAAGAAGTGTCTTCTGGAGCAATTGGTCTGGTGTTTGCGTATGTACCTAACTTCTGCTGTCAGAAAAATATGAATAGTGTTTGCTTGCAAGATACAGTATGTGTAGAATATATGCAGAATATATTTTTGTATACCTGTCAAAAATATTTTTGCAAATACTTGCTTTGGTACTGTACTTAGATTTGCATAACAAATTTGCATATTTCAAAATCACAGTTTATCAGTCAAAAGCATGGTAATTTCTATTTTTAAAATAATTTTGAATTAACAGCATTAACTTACAGACCAGAGGGAAAGGTAAAGAGTTAAAAAAAAAGTACATGTTGCAACTCACCCAACATAAGAAGGAACCAAACAGGGTTGGTATAAAAACCATTTTGAGTTTCTCAAAATAAAAAGATCAAGAGGTAAATTATATATATGAATATAAATGTGTAATATGTAAATCTGTAGTAATGATGCATCATTAAACAAGTATACTATAGTTATCTAAATGGTTGCTAATAAGAGGAATTCCAAATATACAGTTGAGAATATATGATATCAAGCTTAATCTATTGTTTGGGTATTTTAAGATATTTTTACAATGCATATATTAAAAAAACTATTTTAGATATATGTCAACTACATAAAAAGTATATCTATTAAATATTCAAAATATATAAGCAGATATTGTATATAAAATATATATCGTGCACCTATAATAAATATATCATGGAAATATATTTATGATAGATCTTAAATTTATGTCACATATATTCTGCAGATAATTCAGATATTTAAAAAACAAAATTTGAGATATATACATATACTTCAGACATCTGATCAAACATTTATTGGAAATACACTTTTATAAATATATCTAAAATATATTTCTTTTCTATATGGGAGAATAAAAATTCACAGAATATTAACAAGATATTTCTATGAAATATACAAAAATAGTATTGATGACATATCTGAAATATATGCATTAGATACATCTAAAATATTATAAAACCAGCTAATCTGAGATATAATGCATATATTTGGAAACTACTATGAAAATCTATTTATGGATGAAATTCAAAAACTATTTCAAATATATTTGACAACATATATTCAAAATATATTTCTTTTCCTTATGGGACTGTTGTAGTAGTAGTTTTTGTAAATATGGCCCTTTGTCCCTAAGTAATACTGCATACAAGGGCTGGACTGAAACACATTCCTTTTTATGTTTGCTTGCACGCATGTGCAAGAAACATAGTGCCACCATATGAGGTTTTGTAGGTGTGGCACCTCCGCTTCCAATGCCCTGAGCATTTTTTCAGGCGCAGCCACACCACACCAATGAATGTTCAAGCTGTCTATTACAGCAGTTGAGATGCAGTGGTGTACAGCTGAAAGAGAACAACTGCTACGATCAGCAATGGTAACATGTAGGCAATTTGCATACTGCCTTGCCTTCAACAGTATGCAAACTGCCTACATGTCACCACCTTAGCAGTCATTGTCTTTCAACTGTACACCACTGCACCTCCCATCGGCATGATGCGCCCCCCCGATTTGTTGTGTGCTGAGTGGGTGCTCAATCCCCTTGGCACGTGCACACTCCCCTCCAAGCACACTGTATGTCCAATCCCCATCAGCTCCAGTGCCCTCCAAAAAAGCAAACTTTAAGGTGCCATACTGGGAGCCCATCCCAGTGTGGTAAAAGTACCGCATCATCATGTGCTCCCCCTCTGGAAACACTGTATGGCCAATGGGAGGTGCCCAATCCCCCATTGACTCCACTGCCCCCTCTCAAACAAACTTCCAGGTGCCATGCTGGGAGCCCACCCCAGTATGGCAAAAGTCCCGCATCATCTTTTAAAAAAAAAAAAACTGTAACAAAAGTAAATGGTCCCTCACTGACTCTCTTGCCCCTTCCCCCAACCCATGCCCACCTCTGCACCCCACCTCTCCACACACCCCCACCCCATACTTACCTCCGGAGGCTGGTGCAATGATCTTTGGTGGACCAGGAAGATGTCTGGACTCTTCAAAGACAACCGTGAACGGAAGAAATGCTGGTAAACTACATAATGGCATAAATAGGGTTTTTTTCAACTTTGGTTCATATCTCGGTCATTTTTCTGAATTTTTGCACCAAATTTCAATATGGGGTTCTTGGGGCCCCATTTCATGAATTCAGTCAGTCACTGTCATCTGATTATTCAGTCCCAAAAGGTGAATTTGTGGTCACTGCACGGAATCACCTTTTGGGATTGATTAACAAAATGACAGTGTCATTGTTCCTGAGGCGGGTTCTCAAAAAGCCTATGTTGCAAATTTGGTGAAAAAAATTCCCAAACATGACTGTTTAATGAGTGTGCATTGCACAGTTTCTATGCACCATTGTAACTTAATGAATTTGTAATATTTTCATTCCAGATTTTCAGCATTGGCATTTTTCTACACATCTTTATGAACAGTACAGCTGTCATTTTTCACATCCTGGCTGAAATGCGTTTTAGCACTTCCAGCGCAGAATAGCATGGTCGCTGTGGGAAATCAGTGTTTGGGTCAAATTAAGAAAATCACAGTAACACTGTTCATGAACAGAGGTCCCAAAATGCCTATATTGAAAATCTGGTGCAAAAAATCCCCATAATAATTGCGTTATGGGTGTGCATTGCGCAGTTTCTATGCACGCTCATGACTTCAACAGTTTTTTATATTTTCACTCCAGATTTTCAACATTATTATTTTTTTATACCTCCACATGAGCAGTACAGCTGTCATTTTTTACACTGTGTTCAAAATATGTTTTCGCACCCATGGTGCCAAATGGCGCAGTCGCCGTGCAAAATCACCTTCCGGCTAACAAACTGATACTGTCACTGTTCATGCAGTGGGGTCATAAAAAGACCATGTTGAAAACTTGGAGTAAAAATACCAAGAAATGCCCAGGGTGATAGGGTTTCTGACCATAACACCCTGCCCTGTTGGGACTGACAGGCATCAGGGGTGAGACTTGGGATTGTTGACAGCAATGCTCATGCCATTCCACCCCCACCCTGCAGCCAGTGGCAGTCATCGAGGTGCACCTTGGACTCTTTCGCCCCAGAGTTCACACCATTCTTCTGTACTGCACCCATTTCAGCATATTTCCTTATGGATTGAGGTAAGTGTAAAGTCCAAACACCCCAAGGCACACTTCGACACTTGCCAGTGTGTGCAGGGTATTGTGAGGTGAAATGCCATGACCATTATCGGTGGCAACCCAAAGGCACACCCCAATGCCTGTCCATCTCTGCAGGGTGGGGGTGGAGTTGGCATCAGTTCAATACATCACTGCCATTTCTATACTGCATCTGTCTAACTCTTGCACTTCCACTGCTAATGCCAGCAAGCAAACATTCAGCATTGACAAATGCTTGTTTCAATTTGCATTTCCTTTTGACTATTTTTGCTATATCTTTAAAAAAGCAGCTTAGCATTTCAGCATGTGCTTTCATAAATAAGATGTTTCAGCTATTACTATTTACTAAAGAATACATTTTCTTTTATTTCCAATGTTCCTTTCAAAGATGTATAGCACATCTTGGTAGTTCATCTAAAATGTCTGTATAGAAAACATTTGAAAACATTTGCCTCTCCCCTGTTAACCTCACAGTGCCTTAGTTTTATGACATCATAGTGCTCACCAAGACAACAGACTGTGATGTCACAAACAGCAATTGTGTGGTTAGCAAGAGAGAGCTGGATGCATTTTGAAAGACTCAGGGACATAAATACTGCATTAGCTACAATATGTAGTAGGCTAACAGCAGGGGAAAGTAAAGAAAATAAATTTCTAGAAGGCACCTAATTTGTGCATCTTGTTGTGCAAGGACTAATATGGCAATTAACATTTTTTTTAACATAATTGGTGTAACTCTAGTGTTTTTAAGCTTTTCATTTTGAGAGAGTTGCTTCTAAAGGTCAGCAGGGTTCTCACCACATCTGAACAAGTCATTTGGTTGTCTTATCCTTTACTGCCTGTGGTCCAAAGCATATCAGCTAAAATACATTGCATTGCCTTTCAAATCCCTACTCATTTTGTTTTGCCTTCAGCACAGTTCACTGGGATCATCTGAGGGGTTTCAGCTAGTCTGAGCCCCACCTTCCCCTTCCCCTCCCCAACAATCTACACCTGGAGACCAGCTAAAGGGGATTGATTTTTTTACCTGTGAAAACAGTGTGTTTGCAACTTTCCAACACCATTTTGTTCTGACTTTAGTGCAGTTGCTTTCCCTACAAAAGACAGACATCATAAAGTGGCTATAGCCCTCCTCAGAAAGGATCGCAGCACAAAGGACAATGAAGAAGTGGAGTCTGCTTGGAGTCAGCCATAATGCAGTCAGGAACTCTGCCTGTTTCATTCAAGGTAAAACCATATATGAACAGTAACTGTATTGTTCTTTTCGGATGGGCGCAGTAGTAGCCTGTGGAGAGTATTTTTTGTTTGCATTGTTGTGTGAGTGTCTTAACTGCAACCTATATGGGTGTGCACTGCAGGGTAATAGAGTAGTTTGCTCCTGCTACAGTTGATACTCATTGATCATATATTAATTGAGCATTGACACCGCTACCATGAATGACAGTACAGTGACAGGTCACTGTACTGTCACTGTGGAACCCCGGCATCACTTTCTGAGGGTCTTGTACCCTATACCCGAATCAACTCTGACTCGGAGTTGATTATCTGAAGTATGGGGATGTAGGGGGTAGAGCCTCCTGCATGTGGGTTGGAAGGCAAAGCACCCCGAAAAAAACAGTGTTCTTGGACTGATTTATGCCTACCACAATTGTGGTCGACATAAATCCATTGCTGTAATGTCGGTCGACAAAATATTTGTCAAACTGGCATCGAAGAGCCCTCATTGATTAGGTACATTAAATGACATCCTTGTTTTTGGGTTACAGCTAGTGTAGGTTTAATTTTCTGGGCTGTTTCTGTGCTGTAGTTAAATCTCACAGCTACACTTATCTGGGTGAGAACTACAAGGTAGATATCACATCTGTTTCCTGTGCTAGAGCTAGTGTAGGTTTAATTTGCTAAACTGTTTCTGTGTTGTAGTTAAATCTCACAGACCCTATCTGAGTGAGCACTACAAGGTAGTTTTTATTCCTGTTTTTTGTGCTGTAGTTGAGCCTTGCAGCTACACACCTATCTGGGTGAGCACTTCAAGTTAATTTAATCATCTGTTTGTACTTTAGCCTCATTCATAGGCCATTACTGGGATGAGGCTTAGAGGGGAGGCAGTCAGTTGTGATGGCTGTGGGGCGCTCTTCTCTAGGGATATGTTCTGGAGGAGGGGGCACTACTTCATCTGCAGGACTGTGGCAGAGGTCCAGGCTCAGCTGGTGGTAGTAGGAGTATTAATATCTCAGCTGCATCACTAACTAAACTGGTGTCCACTCTCAACCTCACCACTCCCCCAGAGACCCACTGGTCTGAGGGGTGGAGAGTGGTGTGAAGCAGAAGGGGGTGGGGTAGCCAGAAGGAGGTTGTCCAGCCCATCACCATCCAGACAGTAAATTGATTTGCACTCCGGGAGGAGGCTCTGGCACCTAACTCCACTGGGGGGGACTCCAAGTCAGTCAACGTCCTGGGGGATTTCAATGTAAACTGGCTTTCCAGTGCTACCTCCAAGATTTGCAACCAGGTAGCTGCTCTAAACCTGACACAGCTGATCTCTGAACCTACACAGCTGAACCCAAAATCGAATAATCACACTCTCCTAGACTGGTCCCTTACCTTTCATCACCATCGAATAATTGCCACAGACCAATTGCCTGATGAATTAAGTGATCACCATGTGATATACATGATTCGGAAAACATTCAGGCCTAGAGGGCTCCCCCCCCCCCCAACCTTCTCACAAGATCATATAAATCCCTGACCTTGCCTCACTTCTAAGTGACCTAGCAGCCACAGACTGGTCCTTCATCTCCAAAGCAACATCAATTGACTCCACACTGGAGTATTTCAAGCTCAAGTTCTTAATAGTGTGGAACTATCATACCTCTCTTAGACAGACTTGCATGAGGGGCACTCACCTGCCTTGGATCTCTGCAGACATCATGTCCCTTATCAGAGCCAGAGATCAGGCTTGGAAGGCCTTCAAAGCCTCCAGCTCCCCCGAATTTCACACTACATACCGCTCCCTACACAACACTTGCACTAGGCTAATCAAGCAGGTGAAAGCTAAGTACTTCAAAGCTTCCCTCCAGTCCAATCTAAAACAGCCATCTAAATTCTGGAAGGTGGTCAAATCCCTCTTCTCCCCCTCCCAGTCCCCCACCCCTGTGTTAAATGTAGGTGGCACTGCAATAACGGACCCCCTTTTAGTCGCATTGGAATTTAACTCCTTTTTTGCAAGTCGCACCTTGGCCCTGCTCTCTGCTCTCCCCCATTTCAGCCCAACCGATCCCCTTCTGCCCCTACTTCTCAGGCTCCTTCCTCAGCTCCATCTTTCTCCTTCAGTCAGGTCACCCCTTCGGAAGTTTACAATGCCTTGATCTCCCTAAACCCAATTAAAGGTGAATGCTCCTCTGGGCTGGACTCCAAGATGCTCCATCTGGCAGCTCCTGCCATCGCCGACCCCCCCCCCCGGCTGCTCTTTTCAATCTATCTTTCTCTCTAGCAGCGATCCCCTCAGAATGGAAGCACGCAACTGTTATCCCCTCCCTAAGGGCGGTGACCCCTTAGCCCCCAGAAACTATCGTCCTATTTCCCTCCTCCCTATTCTGGCAAAGCTTCAAGAATGCCTAGTCCTCTCCCAACTTTCCTCCTTTCTTATCTCCTTCTCCTTCTTCTCCCCCTACCAGTCTGGCTTCCAGAAGGCCCACTCCACCACCATCTCTCTTCTACGGCTCACACACTCCATTCTTGATGGCATGGACAAAGGCCACATTATCTCCGCTATTTTTGTCGACCTGGCTAAGGCATTCAACAGAGTCTCCCATGCTGTCCTCCTAGACAAGCTCTCCTGTGCAGGGCTCTCTGCCATGGCCACCAGCTGGTTCCACTCCTACCTTGTAGGCCGATCCCAATTTGTGAGTATATAGGTGACTCCTCCTCTTCCTCCCTTCCAGTTACCACAGGAGTCCCCCAAGGCTCAGTCCTAGGACCGCGTCTATTCTCCATCTTTCTAAATGATCTGCCTGCCGTCTGCCCCCATATATCCATGCACATGTATGTGGACAACACGGTTCTGTATGTATCAGGCCCTTCAACTGCTGTCGTAGTGACCAGGATACAGCAGGACTTTAATGATGTCCAGCTCTGGTTCCACGCAAACCAGCTTTTCCTTAACGTAAAGAAGACTGTCACTATGACCTTCAGTATGAGGCAGAAACTCTCGCGGCTCCCCACTGCCCCCATTCTTCCACACCTTAGATGGGACCACTCTGGAGGCTTGCTCCTCCTTTTAGATATCTCTGAGTCTGGCTCAACCAGCATCTTGACTTTTCTGTACTTGTCAATGCCACCCACAAGAAGCTCCACCCAAAACTGGATGCCCTCTATTGCAACTGTGGAAGTATCCCGCTGCCAGCCCGCCACGAACTAGTGCAGAAAGTGATTCTCCCTATATTTAACTATGGGATGTAGTCTACAGTGCCACTCCCAAGTCCACCCTAGCCAGCCTGGATCCCCTTTTCCACTCTTTCTGCCGTTTCGCCCATGATTGTCTGCCCTCCACTCACCACTGTGAGCTCTATAGGACTCTCAATCTTCCGTCACTCCATGACCGCCATCCGTCCCACTGCATCAAGCTAATGGCCAAGTACTGGTCCAAGTCCTTGCCTCCTTATCTTGCCTTTGTTTTAGCTGCATCTACCTCCACTGTGTACTCCCTTAGAAATTCAGATGTGTGCCTTCTAGCCGTACCGTGCATGTATTCCTCAGCAGGTCATGTAGCATTCCGCCATCGCATGTCTAAATTATGGAACTCCTTCCCTGCAGCCATCTGGCTCACGCCTACACCCCAGCATCTAAGCTCCCTCATCAATGTTCTTTTCTCCTCAACCTGTTCTTGTGGCTAGGATGTAGCTGTTCATCTAACTGCTTGGCCTAGTTACACTACCCAAGACCTGGCACTTGAACTTGACTTTTGTTGTTTATGTTCTCACAATGCTGCTGTATCTGGAGCTGTTAAGTATTACCTTTCTGCTATTTGTACATAATACCTACCTCTGTATGCTCAGTGTTGCACTATTGTACTATGTATCTCTTTGCACATTGCTGATTTTTCTGTATGATCATTGTTGCTCTAGTGTACTCTGTATCTATTTGTACTTTGCTTATTTTTCTCCTCTGTCCCCCTCCCCAGGATGCACCTGGAATTGAGCAGTACTCTGCTCAGTGTGCCCTCCTGGTAAAACTTTTAAATAAATAAATTGGGAAAAGGAAGGGCAATGTGGTGGCACCCAAGAGGAGCAAGTCTACCATGAGAGTCTTAGTGGTTCGGAACTCAATGATTAGGAAGGCAGAGAGAGTGGTGGAGAGGGAGCTGAATCAGAGGGGGATGGTCCGGTGCCTTCCCAGTGTATTAGCCATCTGGGATGTAGACAGGATAGGAAGGATGGCAAAGGGGGGGCTGGGGTGCTGGTGAACCTGGGTACCAATGATCAGGCACAGCAGTTGGTGGAGATGGTGAATCATAACTTTCATAGACTGGAGAACAAATTGGCAGCACACTCAGCCTCCCTGGCCTTTTCTGAAATCCTCCTTGCGTGAGGCAGGGAGGAGAAGCAGGCTAGGATAAGGAGTGCGGTAACCAAGGAGTTTAATGAGTGGCTTAAGGGATGGGGTAAGGAGAAGGTGTACCACTTTGTGGGGAGTGAGGAGACTTCTGGTACAGAAAACTTTCCAAGGGTGATGGACTTCACCTAACAAGAGGGAGGCCTATGTGCTGGAACAGAAATTTAACATCTATATCAGATATTTAAACTAACTGCGTTGGAGACTGAGCCTAGAGGAACCATGGTGGCAGGTGACAGAAAAGGGATCCTACTATAGTTAGTACTTCCCCACATCTGGGGGCATGTAGCAATACAGTGGGTACAAGTATAGCTGTGGTTCAAACTGAACTAGTTAAGAAAACATTGGAGAGGGGAACACAAAGTGTGCAGTCACCAAGAGAAACATGAGGAAAAAAGGACAAGGAGAGCAGAAGGCTAGTACCAAAATAGGATTGGGAGTCAGATGGAAGGGATTATGCCTTAACGCCAGGAGCCTAGGTAGCAAAATCAGCAAGCTCCAGGTGCTGATGACAGACGCTGCGCTGGACCTTGTGGCATCAAAGAAACTTGGGCTTTGGAAAATAACTGTAGGTAGGGAAAATAGGACAGACTAGGTGGGCCAAGAAGTCCTTATCCGGCAACAACTTCTGTGTTTCTATAACAACTGGGAATTGAAGTTCCCTGGCTATTCTTTGTTCTGTAGGGCTATAGGAACAGGTAGAGGGGAGGAGTAGTCATTTTTGTCAAGGATAGCATCAAAGTGGTAGAAGATGGGTGCATCGGGGATAGTAAAGGGGAGATAGAGTTGCTGTGGGTGCAACTCACAGCAGCCTCAGGCAAGAAACTGCACTTGAAGATGGTCCATAGACTTCTGGAGCAGGAAGAAGAGAGGGACAGACAGCTCAGGGAAGAACGTGAAAGAGGGGGGCAAAGGGACAAGTAGTAGTGGTGGTGGGTGGCCTGAACCTGTCAGACATCGACTGGGGCATTCTAATGGCCAGGAGCACCAGACCTCAGGTCTTGCTGGACGCTTTACAGGACTGCCTACTGGTACAGCTAATTAAGGAACCCACCAGGCAGACTACAATTCTCGATGCAGTGCTCACCAACTCAGAGGCAGTGAAAATAGGGGAGCCACTGAGGAACAGCGACCATAACTCCATTTTGTTTAAACTGGCCTGTGGGTCTAGAAAACTCCAGTCAAGAGGTGAAGTCCTTGATTTTAGAAGGGTGGACTTCAATAGGCTGCAGAGGCTGGTCAGGGAAAAGTTAGTCAGGGTGAACAACATAGGTGGGATAGAAGAGAGATGGGAGCAATTAATGGGGGCATTCCTGAGACATCTAACGTATGCATGAGAACAGTAACCAAAAGTAACTGGTTCAAGAGACCATTAAAGTTCTCAGGAAGAGTCCGGGAAGTAGTGAGGGCCTAGAAAAAGGCCTTCTACAAGTATAAAGAACAGCAGGGGGAGGAAGAATGGGGAGGATATTTACTTAAAACCAGGTATACAAAGAAGGCAGTTAAGGAAGTTAAAGCAGACACAGAGCCGCATGTTGCAGAGGGGTTCAACAGTGAAGAAAACAGTTCTAATATATTAGGGAGAAAAGGAAGAAAGGAGAGGAAATTGTAAGGCTTGCTAGGGGGAGGGGAGCAGGTAGGGTGATAGAGGAGGACAGGCAAAAGGTCACCAGATTCAATGTTTACATTTGCTAATTTTTCACTAGGGAGGATGGTGGGCCCTTGTCAGAAATTGGCCACTAAGGAGGTCCACGAGATGAGACAGTCAGCATTTACAAATGAAAGGGTCCTTACAGGGCTGGCAGCCCTAAAGATAGGTAAGACCCAAGACCAGATGGGTTGTACCCAAGGTTACTCAGAGAACTGGCAGTGGAACTGTCTGAACCACTAGTAGATCTGTTCAACAACTCATTGGAGATGGGGTGGTCCCAAATGATGGAGGGAGTCAGACATGGTTCCACTCCAAAAGGGGGGGAACAAGGAACAAGCAGGGAACTACAGACCTGTCATTCTTATCTCTGTTGTAAGGAAGCTGATGGGCTCACTGGCCAAAGAGGACCTCGTGGCTACTTGGAGAGCAATGGGCTCCAGGACAGTAGACAGCATGGATTCATGGCAGGGAGGTCTTGTCAGACTAACCTAATAGTTTTCTTTGACTGAATGCTGAAGAAATTGGATAGAGGCCATGCTGTGGATTCACTCTACTTCAACTTCCGCAAGGCTTTTCACTCAGTGCCTCACAGATGCTTGCTGAAGAAGATGGAGAATCTGGGTGCAGCTAAGGTCATAGTAAACTAGGTAGGTAACTGGCTAAAGGGGAGACAGCAGAAGGTTGTGTTCAATCGGGTCAAATCAGAAGAGAGAGAGATTACGATCAGGGTACCACAGGGATCTGTTCTGGGTGCTCTCCTCTCCAATATGTTCATCAGCGACATTGGTGAGAGAATTAAGGGTAGGTTGTGTCTCTTTGTGAATGATGCTAAGCTCTGTGAGGAGGGTGGATAGTGACAAAGGAATCGGGGAAATGAATATGGACTTACCAAAGCTAGAGGGGCAGTCTAAGGTTTGGCAATTGAAATTCAGTGCCATGAAGTGCAAGGTAATGCACTTAGCAAACAAGAATCACAGGACGGCGTACTGGATGGGTGGAGTAGGGTAAGACTTAGTACTACGGCTGAGGAATGGGACCTTGGAATTATCAGTGACTGCCTCAAACAATCAAGTTAGTGCAACAAGGCATATAGGAAAGCGAAGCGAGTAGGATGCTGGGTTGTATTGGTAGGCGTATTGATAGAAGTAGGGAAGAGGTAATACTTCCCCTACAGTATATACCATAGATTCTTAGTGAGGCCACACCTGGAGTACTTCATCCAGTTCTGGAATCATCCTCAGGAAAGATAAGAATAGGATGGAGACTGTGCTGTGCAGTGTAGAGTGATGAAAATGATTCAGGGCCAACAGGGCAGGTCCTTTGAGAAGTACCTCGAGGCACTGAACATGTACTCACTAGAGATCAGAAGGGAGAGGGGAGATATGATAGAGGTTTTCAAGTTCCTTAAAGGAATTAACAAAATGAACTGCAGTGAACTACTCAGCTTGAAAACTAGCTCGGAATCACATGGGCATGAGTGGGAACTAACAGGAGGGAGGTTCAGGAGGAACATGGTAAGTATTATTTTACATAAAGGGTGGTGGAGTCATAGGAATTTGCCAGCAGAAGGAGACCATGCAGTCCATCTAGTCTGCCATGATATCTACCCCCTGTTATTTAATGGTTTTGCTGATATGACCACACGTTCTGTCCCATGCCCATTTTAATTCGCTATTTGACTTAGTTGCCACCACCTCAGATGGCAGGCTGTTCCATGGCTCTACAGCTCTCTCCATAAAAAAAGTACTTTCTCAGGTTGGTTCTAAACTTTCTGCCCACCAAGCATAAGTTGTGTCCCCTTGTGCACACTGTCCCATTTACATGGAAGATGTTTCCTGGTTGTACTGCATTAATACCCTTCACGTACTTAAACATTTCTATCATGTTCCCTCTATTTCTCCTCTGCTGTAGGGAGAAGAGACTCAATTGGCTGAGCCTATTTTCATAAGGTTCATGGTGCAGAACCTGCACCATCTTGGTGGCTCTCCTCTGCATAGGTTCCAAAAGGTCTATGTCCCTTTTGAGGTGAGGCCATCAAAACTGCACACAGTACTCCAAGTGTGGCTTCACCAAAGACCGATAAAGTGGGACAATTACCTCACGCTTTCTGCTGGTAATGGAACAGTCTACCAGCTGATGTTGTAGCTGCAAAAAACATTGGTAGTTTCAAGCACGGTTGGGACAGAATGAAGGTATAGCGGTTGCTCAGGGTGGCAGAAACTGAGAGGAGACTGGGGGAGAGGTTATGGATGGCTAGAATCCTGGAGGGGCAGTAAGTCCCAAAGCCAAATAGTGAACTTGGGCAGGCTGGATGAACCATGGGTCTTTTTCTGCCAGCATTGTCAATGTTTCTGTGTTTCTGTGTCTACCCACCAAATCAAACTGAGCAATCTTAAGTAAAATGGAAGAAAATATACATAACGTCAAAAAGGCATAGGCATAAACATTTTAGAATGGAGCCTAAGTTTTCAGGTTTGCATTGATAGTTACTGTTCACAAAGTGGTCATTCATCTGAGACACTGGGGTTACTGTTTATGGAGGCCCTGCCAGAGGTCGGTAATGTGCTGATAAAAGAGGCTGTGATTTATATTCATAGGTTTATATTGTGTCTCAGTGGATCTATGTCAATCACATGCTCCTCATGGCAAATTACATTTTTCAAGGTGCAGCTAAGCATGGTAATAGAATTTCCAGCTGGCAATGGGACTGCAGCCTGCAGATGGTACTGAGAGATGCGTATTTCGGTAACAAAAAGCCGTATGATTTTCTTTCAGCTTATTTGCTACTATTTCCAGAGAAAATGGGAATTACTATTGTACACAAGTACTGCACTGGATTAGACAGGCTCACTTCATACATTTACAATTCAGAATACCAAACAGCTGAGGCTTCCGATTATAGTTCCAGAAACATTCTAATTAGCTATTTGGGGCCATAATTAGCATGTTTCGTAGCAGAAAGATGACAGATTGACTCAGTACCTTCTGGTTATTTTTCAGTTATAACTTGGCAGATCTCTGATTTGTTTTCTGTGTAGGAGAGCCATCCTGCTAATTGCATTGGTAGAATACAGTGAAGGGCTGGTGTGGGTTAATTAGAGGTCACATGATCTTTGTTGAGCCTAATTACGTCTCTTAGGAACTGAGATAAAACCCATTTAGAGAGTGGTGGTATCAGCTATGCACTTGACCACAGTTTCTGTAGATTCACAGACTCAGATGCCGAGGAGCAAATGTTATCTGTGGAACCTATAACAACAGAACTGCAGCAGAGTACGTGTAAATAATATTAGTTACTAAGAACTGAAAACCACTGAGCATGGTGCCATTAGGTGCTCTCCAGAAATCACACTGCACCTTATAGTCTTATCAACATCCCCCTCAAAAAAATAAAGTTAAAAATACTCTGTGCTTCCTTACTGCCACTTTAAGGACCTAGACTGGACTGTGAATTGTTTCTATTTTGCTTGCAATATCCCTTATGGTATTTTTTCTTTATAATTATTGTATTTGAACACTCCTTGTGTGTATCCTTTCAATAGCTACTATTGAACATGCTCAAAAATAAAAAGTACAGAAATACTCAACAGTATGTACAGAGGGTATCTAACTGGTGGAGATAAATTGTATATTTTTTTCTTTTTTTTCTGAGTGTAAAATAATGATTTTCTCTTGGCTCCTTATGGTTTCTTTGTTTAGATTTCTAGAATTCCCAGTTTGGAAAGCCTTTTCTCATATTTATTACTGGCTTTAAATATCCTTTGTTTTCTTTCTGTTAGTGTTAAAAGTGCCTCTAAATGTGCTGGGGTCCGCCTTTTCAAGTGTGTTTCTCAAAGGTAGTGAGAATGCTGACAGCATTTGATTTGGAACAGCTGGAGGTTTGGCAGCTAGTGCTCTGGTGTCATGGAAGGGGATTTCTTTTTTCTCAGACAAATAGTAACATTATACAAGACATATTTTCCTTTGTGTTGACATATTCATTTCCCTTTATAAATGCCAGCATTTCTTAGTCTACCAGTGATGGCAGCTGCAGCATACTTATTACATTTCTAACTTTTCCTACCATTTTACAGTGAATATACTTTTTTAAGTTGGCAACCTCTTTGAAAATGTTTGTTTCTACTCCTCTCCAGTCTTCCCCTATCTGCTGGTCCCCCTGGCCCCATCACCCACCTTCACCGGGACTTAACCCTACCTCATAGGCTCCCATGGCTTACGCTGAAACCTCTTTGGTGTCGGAATCCAACAAAGGATGGTGCTGCCAGTTGGTGATGTGCTGCCTGTGGGGGACCAGCATTATCTTGAAATGGCTGGTGATTTCTCCTTTTTTTTTTTTTTCTCCTTTCCCTCAGGTCAGTAGCGCAACATGCCCCAAACACACTTGAATGTTCTTCCCACCCACTGCTACTTCACCTGTGAGACCGCAGGTGGCACTAATGCAGTGGGTCTTGGTCACCCTACCCACCCATAGGAGGTGACCATCCTGTGGAGCATGCAAACCTCCTGCCCCCACAGCCCCCCCCCGGCAGCCTAACATCTTCATAATCCATATCCCCAACATTGTGAGGGGCAGTCCCACTACTGCATCCATGGGCCAGCTATTAAGCAGTCAACTATGGTTGCAAAAACAAAATGGTGGAAACTGCACTGAGGTTAAGTTACCACTAATATTCTTACAAGGAATCCTTTTTCCAATGTGTTATACATACAGTCCCATACACTACACAAAAGTGACTGATGGCTATGAATTTAGGATTCCATGCAGTTACAGTTGTGTGATTCTGGCATATAGCATTTAGGGTAGTTTGCATATGTTATTGTCAACAATAACATGCTTTTTTCCTATTTAGGAAGCATATCAAAGATAATAAGACATTGTTTCCAGAAATTGCTGCAGCAGCAGGCTCTCTGCCATGCTTCCCTCATGCACAGCTAATTACCTTAACAAGCATTTGTCAATGCCAAATGTTGTCATGCTGGCATTGGCAGTGGGAGTGGCAGAGCTAGAGACACATAGCGCTGTGATTTTGTTAATGTGTCCCAAAAGTTGATTTTGCACAGCTAGAACGCCATTGTGTGCCACAGCTGCGGAAAGATATTTTGGGCAGGATGTGAAAAATGTCAGCTGGACTGTCGATAAGGAGGTGTGTACAAATGCCAGTGGTGAAAATGTGGCATGAAAATATTGCAGATTGATGAAGTTACAAGAGTGCATGGAAACTGCGCAATGCACGCTTGCAACGCAGTCATTTTAGGGACTTTCGGCACCAAATTTTCAACAGAGGCATTTTAGGACCTCTGCTCATAAATAGTGTCACCATCATTTCCTGAACCGTCCCGAAAACTGATTTCACACAGTGACCAGGTACCCCGCGCCTAGATGTGCAAAGAAATATATTTCAGCAAGCTGCACTGCTCATAAGGAGGTATGGAAAATGCCAGTGATGAACAGCTGGAGTGAAACTATTACAACTTCATAAAGTTATGAGCGTGCATGCAAACTGCACAACGCACGCTCGTAAAACACTCATTTTATTGACTTTAGTCCCCAAATTTTCAACATAGGCATTTTAGGACATCTGCTAATGAACAGTATCACTGTCATTTTCATACTGTGTCTCGAACACGGACTTTCCACAGTGACCACGCTATTCTGCGACAGAAATGCGAAAACAGATTTTGGTCAGGATGTGAAAAATGATAGCTGTACTGTTCATTAGGAGGTGCAGAACAATGGCACTGTTGAAAATCTGAAGTGAAAATATAAGTTTGTGAACTTACGAGCATGCGTGCAAAGTGTGCAACGCACGCTCATAACACAGTCATTTTATGGAGTATTGTCACCAAATTTTCAACATAGGCATTTTAGGACCTCTGCTCATAAACAGTGAGACTTGCATTTTTGTAATCTGCCCCGAACACTGGTTTCCCACAGCGACCGCGCTATTGTGCACTAGAAGTGCAGAAACACATTTCGGCCAGGATGTGACAAATGACAGCTGTACTGTTCACAAGGAGGTAAAGAAAAATGACAATGTTGAAAATCTGGCATGAAAATATTGTGAATTAGCGAAGTTATGAGCGTGCATAACAACTGTGAAACACACTCTCGTAACATTCATTTTATGGAGTATCGTCACCAAATTTTCAACATAGGCATTTTAGGATCTCTGCTCATGAACAGTGTCACTGTCATTTTTGTAATCTGCCTCAAACACTGATTTCTCACAGCGACTATGCTATTGTGCGCCGGAAGTGAGGAAACTCATTTCGGCCAGGATGTGAAAAATGACAGCTATACTGTTCACAAGGAGGTGTAGAAAGATGACAATGTTGAAAATCTGGTGTGAAAATATTGTGAATTTGCGAAGTTACAAGCGTGCATAGCAACTATGCAATGTACGCTCATAAAACAGCCATTTTTAAGAGTTTTTCCACCAAATTTGCAACATAGGCTTTTTGAGAGCCCATCTCATGAACACTGCCACTGTCCTTGCGTTAATCAGTCCCAAAAGGTGAATCCGCACAGTGACTGCGAAATTACCTTTCAGGACAGATTAACATCATAACAGTGATAGAATTCATGAGGAGGGGTCCCAAAAACCCCATGTTTAAAATTTGGTGCAAAAAGACCAAAAAATGCCCGAGATATGCACCAAAGTTTAAAAAATCCTATCTATCCCATTATACAGCTTACCAGCATTTCCTCAGTTTGCGGTCGGCTTTGAAGAGTGCAGATGTGTTCCTGATCCACTGAAGATCATCATGCCGAGCTCCGGAGGTAAGTATGGGGTGAGGGGTGTGGGGAGGCAGGGTGCACAGTGGGTGGGTGCGGGTGGTGGGTAGGGAGACTACGAGGGACCGTTTTCTGTTTACTGCTAAAAAAAAAAAGTTGCAGGACAGTTTTTTGTATTTCAGGGGATTGCACACTGGGGTGGGCTCCCAGCATGCCACCTAACTGTTTTTTTTTTTTTGGGGGTCTGCAGCTGACGGGGATTGGGCACTCTTGTTGGTACACAACTGAGGGGTTGGATTTATGCCAACGGGATTGGGCACCCCTGTTAAGACACAACGAAAGGGAGGCGCCGTTGCTGGGGATTGGGCACCCCCCTCGGCATTTCACAATGGGAGAGGAGGGTTTTATGTCGACGGGAGTGGGCCTGCTGTCTGGCACACAAGTAAAGGGGGGGCTTAGAGCCGAGGGGATTGGACACCCCTTGCGTATAACAAATGGGGGGTTATTTATGCAGATGGAGAGTGGCCTCCCATCGGCAGTACAGCTGGCAGGGTAGGGTAACCGACAGGGGATTGGGCACCTCCGGTTCGGGAGTTCGGAGGCCGTGTACCGCCATGTGCATAATGGTGGCGAAGCACGGCAGTGCTGGTCTGGCCAAGGCCTGATAAGCTTTGCTCGGATTGCAGCAGACCTTTTCTTAGATGTGCTTGCCACATTACGTAAGCATGGTGTGGCACCCACATGCAGGCTGATTGGGGAATGAGGGACGCACCTAATGATGCATGCCCTGCTTTCGCCCAACAGTGACCGCGCCTCCAAAGCTGCACTGCTCCAAGATGTTGGCTGCGCAAGCGCACCAACATAAAGAGGGTTTCTGAGAAAATAACTTCTCTTTGTGTTTACTTTATGTTCAGTAGAGAGCATTCCTTACATACAGCAGCTGACAGATTATGGTCAAAGCACTTCGTCTGTATGATGTTTATTATTCTCTGTATACTGTCTGATTGTGAGTTCAAGTGCCTACCAATCCCAATTCCCTAATTGCATTCTGCTAAAAATATAATTTTTGTTTCCTCACTTAATTTAAATGCACGTAATGAGATCCTCAATTCTCTTTTGATTAAGGCTTGTGATTCTTTTGTATAACATGAACTGAATATTTCATCATCATATGTCATATAATGAGTTTTCACTTTGCATCCTTAAGTCGTAAACGTTCCTTTAGCTGAAATATTAAGGAGTGTGGTTTGTCTATGCTTGATGCCTCAGATTCTGCAAATTAGATAAGAGAGCTTTAAGACCTAATAGATGCCCACAGAATTCTGCCACTGCCAAAAACAAACAAAAAGCAATTAGAAGAAGTTGAGAGCAACATGAAACTCCTCTCTCTTACAGCTATAGTGAGTGATCAATGTTAGCACTTTTCCGTGAATAACTGCATGGGTATTTTAGTAATCCAGTCTCTCTTTGTTTTACATTAGAACTAGTCAGTCAGGTGCCAAGCCTCTGGATCTTTTGCCCTTCTTCCGCACTCTCATTCAATCCTTTCATCTGCCTCACTGCTTACAACATACTGTACACTTCTATGAAATGATTTCACAAACAGGAACACTTTGCAGGGTGCTGCCGCAGTAATTTCCGTAATCTCTAAACCGATCTAATGGTGTTCTGTTGCCAGTTTCATTAATCCTCCTGAGCAATTCAACCTCTGCTATTCACGCCTTCATAACTGCTCAAACTGTCTTTGCCACCACTCAAGTATCACCATCCCTGACCCCAAAAAACACCCACCCACCTCATTTGCAGTTCCTTTGACTCTCAGCAGCCTGTCTATATTTCCATCCTAGCCACCATGGCCAGTGAACTGTTCTAAAATGTTTCTGCTTTCTTACAACCTTGCAGGTTCTCACCACCTGTTCTTGGCTCATCCAGCTCTATTTCCTGCCCTAAACTTTCATATGTGCCTCTGTTATTCTCCTCTTGTAAACTAGTCAGAGTGCTTCCTGTTATACTCTTCAGATTAGATGATTTCTCACTTCAATACAACAAGAAATTCTTTGGGGGTTTTCTATGTATTTCACTGGTGAGCTGGGTTTGTGTTTTTTTCTTTTTTTGCTAATGTCAGTGTCGGCTGCTGATCATTTTTTTTTCTCTGCACATTACCAGCTCTTATAACATGGGTTACCTGATGTATCATAACTGATTGGTTGTCAGCTGTCAGGTGTCCATGGATTAAATTCCCTATTTAATCCATGGTTTCAGGTCCTGATCTTCTTTTTCACACTAGAGATGACCTGATCACATCATGCAGGGATCTACAAAATCTACTCAGTTTGTTTTTGCTGGTAGCCATTTTTTTCCTCATTTTAGCAAGCAGATTAGAGTGCGTTCTTCACTGTTTTGACAGAATGTATGTTGTCACTCTGCAGCGATATATTGATCCCGTGCCTGTGCATCTCAGAGAGTGCAGCTGTGTATTGGCCAGCGGCATAACAATCACAATCAGCACAGTTAACAGTGCACACATATTGCGGAGCATCTGTCAGTGCCGAGACTATTGCCACATTGTAGATAGTTCACATTACAAGTGATGCAGCTTTTCTGTCCTCTCCGTTCCCCTTATCGCCGTCTTAGTTTATGTGTGTGCAGCTACTATACAGTATGTAGGCTTCGGAATTGTCAACAGTCAGCCAGCTGCACTATTCAAGACCTTTTCAAGTCACCACACCACAGCCCTGCAACACTCATCTGCTATGTACCATATTAGAGAGCAGCATTGTGGTATGCGGTGCCCCCCCCCCATACCCCTCCTCTGTTGCTGTGTGGATAGGTATATCCAAGCACTGGTAGTACAGTCACAGCAGGATGGCTGATAACAATAAGTAAATCTCATTTGTCCAGTGCACAGCAAGTAGTGAAATGAGTGAGACACAGTGGATACAGCTTATACAGGTGCGGTAGTAGAAAATGTGTACTCGCCGTGACTGCCATCCAGAGCGCGGTGAGTCACACATAAGAGACACACAGCTGGCACAAGAGCAAGGTCTTAATGCTGTAGCACCCAGGTGTATAGCGCAAATCTTGGCAGCCAGGAAACAGTGACATCCCGACCTGTGCTATATCCAGCAAGAACTGTCCCATGTAGTTTCCTAACGCACAGCTGTCCCTATTGTTTCTGCTCCTCCTAGGTTTTATGAGGCAATCTCCTCTGTACAGCCACAGACTACATCACCTAAGTCATATTGCAGTTAGAGCAGGATATTGCTGTCATCACCCCCCCCCCCCGAGGTGGCACTTCTTTCAATCATGCACGTGAATTCGATAGTAATTGCAGTTTCACGGTACATCACTGTGAAACTGCTGAGCTTGCTAATAGTGAGCCTTCTGTTAGCAATGTAAGCAAAATGCCATTCCAGAATATTCATATCACTGAGCACTGTAACAGTATAATTAAATGTGTTCCCGTGGGCAAACATGCAAAAGATTCAGTGCTGCTGGAAGAGGGGTGGCCCCCGACCCCACCCCCCTTTTGCAAAATAGCCTTCGCAAGTGGCAATGGGCAGCACTGCTTACTTCATACGATGCATCATCTCGTCGAGCAGGGACCGTAGAATGTTGTGGAGTATTGCTAACCTACTCTGTGTGAGCTGAGTGGTAGAAGAGTCAGTCCCGACTGGGTGCAAATACCACTGAGAACGCTGTTCTTTCACAAAATTACACAGCGCAGACTGCCACAGTCCCTGCAGAGGCACACACACAGTGTCAGTGCACACAAGTCATGTAGGAAAATATAAAACAGCAGGATTTCAGTGGTGGAAACAATCATTGTATATTTGTGGCAGCATCTGTGACTTAGTTTGAATGTTATTTTTTGCAAAGCTCAGAGCAGGCTTGCAGCTGCCGGCAACCGTGGATTAAACTCTTTGTTTAATCCACAGCTAGCAGCCGTGCAACTCACAGTCACAGTCAGTGATTCACAACATCATATAATAGGGATCTGCACTCCTGTAAATTACAGACAGGACGTGGTACCTTATAATGCACAGCAGACTGCAAATATCATGTATAAAGACACACAGTGGGAGTTCTACATGCACGGAAAGCAAAGAAAGACATGTTTATCTCAGGAACTACTTTGCAATGCAGAAGGATAACATCCAGTTGTCCCCTTAAAAAAAGGGTTTCCACCTGGTTTAGGTAGGATTCTGCAATCACTGCCAGGTAACCCATGTTATAAGTGCAATAATACACTCCAGAATGTGGGGTTATAGGCAATTAATCCACGCCTGGGGTGCTGTGAGGACACTCGGCCTGTGGCCTCATGCCTCACAATGCACCCCAGGTGTGGATTAAATGCCTATAACCCCACACCCTGTTGTGGGTGTTTGCTTACTTAACAGCTATCACAATTTTGGGGGTGTCTGGTCAAGAACCACAAAATACATCCTAAAATGTAAACAGCATTCATGTTTTACAGCAACTTTATATATCAAGACAAAGATGTAACCACCCCTCAAAATGGGGCTCACCTTGGGGGTGCCATTAGCCCTACTGGACTGCCTCCATGCTGCCTGCCTCCATCGGCCCCCAGGACTCAAGTGTGGCTGCAGGGGAGCCAGCAGGAGTGATGGAGAGCCTCTACAGTGGCACCTCCTGCACCACACAGGAATGCGGTCCCAGCTGCACATCAAAGGTGGTCAGATGCCACAAACAGAGGATTTCTTCAGCTGCCACCTAACCAGAACCAGGGACCCTGCCTCACCCCTTTCACTTGAACTAAGGGGGTGGATGTGCTAAACAAGGGCTGGAGCCCTCACAAACTGCAGTTTTGGGCCTCAGCCTTGAATGGCAAGATCATGGTCACCACTGACCCCTGTCACATCCAATCAGGGGATGGGGTAGTCTCAGCAGGCTCCTTATGGATTCGGGAGAGAGGAAGGATGGACTGTAACTTGGTCGCTCTTTTTTAGATCTACAGTAGAGGACATCTTAGAAATGGAATGATAGCCAAGTGAACCAATAGGAACTGGTCTGAAGGAATGCCAATAAAGGAGGACTGTGCTGGAGGTTATCAGAGAGAAATCTCAAGGAGACTGGACATGCTGTGGGAAGCAGAGGTAAGGCATGCCAGGCAGTGAACATATGATGCTGAAAAGCCAGTGTGGAGTGACTGACTGCAATCTAGACTGCTTATGTAGGTCCCATAGCAGGCACTACAGCCAGGTGCCGGGCTGTCCCTGGTCTAAGGGTTTGGAAGCCGAAACATGTGTAGGTTGGACCAGCGCCTCAGCCATTATGAGAGAGAGTGACAAACAAGAACCTGCCCCTGAAAGAGGTGGAGAGAGTTCAAGGAGAGACAGCCAGAACTTGAGGTACCATGACAGATCAGAGCAACCACAGCCTGCAGAAACAGTCAGAGCTATCCATTGGGGAACTGTAGTAACTTTAGGGCTTGCCAGTGCTGGAATCCAGTGTGGCCAAGGCATGTAATAAAAAAAACGGGAGGAGTCTGCATCAAAATTGCCCTAGTAAATTGTAAGCTGGTTGGAGTAAAGAACTCACTCACCAAGACAGCTTTTGTATTTATTTTTCCAGTGGTATCAGTACTGCTAATGAGCAAACAAACTCATGTGAGCGTTTCAAGGAAAAAATGTTCTTCATCAGGGCTTGCAGTTACTAATAAAAAATTAAAAACCTATACAGTCACCAAACTAAAGTATTTCTTATGAAATTTACTCTTTTTTTTTGCTTTGTTTTTAATAATAATAGGGAGCATCAAAAATGGAAGCTTACTGTGACTAAATTCTTTTAAATCGGTTCCATGTCAAAACCGTGCCATCCAAAAAGCATGGTAAAAAAAAACACCATCCAAAAAAGCGTTGTCAAAAAAAATGTACCGTCATAAATATACAACCTAGCACACTTCCTTTAATTTATTAGTAAAATATATAGTTGGCACTCCATAAGTCCAATGTATATATTTCGATTATAAACTAAAGGAAGTGTGCTAGGTTGTATAGCACCACTTTTGCTGTTTCTTCCTGCGCGGCTGTCACAGCATGGTTTTTCACTGCGCTTTTTCAGATGAATGGTCTTAATGGAATACATTTTAAGGGCCAGATGTTCCAAACTTTGCCCCGGGGCTAAATTAGCACTGCCCGGTGAGCAAACTTAGCCCGAAGCACAAAGCAAGCTATATTGGAAAGGAAATAGCCCAGTGCCAATCCTGCTGAATATAGCAGTCTAAGTAAGCCAGGCAAACTAGTCTGGGGGTGCAGGGCAAAAATAGCCTGGGAATAAGACAGCACTGAATATAGCAACAGGGAAGTGCAAACTGTAACTGCAGCTCATTAGACACTGTAGCAAGCCAGTGTTGCAGGTGAAGAACATTGTGTGTGATTGCACAGAGATGTCTCACATCTACTGCAAACACACACCTCAACCCCTGCCTCATAAATCATGGACAAGGCTTAAAAAAATCAGGGACAAAGGTTTACAATCAGGGACACATCTTAAAAATTGGTGATATCCACTCAGGAAGCTGGTAGAATAAGTGGTTTAGTGTAAAATGCATTGTCTAAGGAAGAACATGCCTGTAAGATTAATGTTTGACATTATTTTATGCTTACAACCCCCACCATTTGGTCATGGAAACACAATTTTTAGGAGGGACAGAGTAAAGTTTTGAGGTACAATCAGGGACATCCCTGAAAATCAGGGACAGTTGAGAGGTATGACTGCAAACAACAATGTAAGCCACACACTGCAGAACTGTGCTGTGCTGAAGTGAGGTTTGCCCGGGGCTAACCTGATTGCACAGTGCTAACACATTAGCCTGGTGCAAACTGGTTAGCCCGCAGCAAATGGGAGCTATATTCAAAGCTCCCATGCAAATGAGCCTACTTAGGTAATCCGTGGGCAAACAGGTACATTTGCATCTCATTAAGTGCTGCTTAGCATACTTTACCACGCAGTTTGCCCGGTGCTACTGCATGGGGCACAAAGCTCTCCTCCTTTTGGTCAGAATGGAAGTACAGGCTGAACGCTGCAGGCCAAGGCATACCCACAGCATCCCCTGTTGGTCGGAATAGAAGTACAGGCCGGAAGCAGCAGGAACTGTGTGCTGCCAGGCACAGTCGGTGCATCCTGACCCATTGACAATAGAATTAAAAGTAACTTCCCTGGTAGTCTAGTGGTCCCACCCACCCCCCTGCATGTATCCTGACCCAAGTTGTAAATAATATTAAAGCTGTTTCCCTGGTAGTTTACTGGTCTCCCAACCCCCCTGCATGTATCCCGACCCCTGTTGTAAATAAATTAAGCCATTTCTCTGGTAGTCTAGTGGTCCCCCTACCCCCCTGCATGTATCCTGACCCTGTTGTAAATAAATTAAGCCATTTCCTGATGGTCTAGTGGTCCCCTACCCCCCTGCATGTATCCTGACCCCGTTGTAAATAAATTAAGCCGTTTCCCTGATGGTCTAGTGGTCCCCCACCCCAGCACGTATCCGACCCCGTTTCAATTAAAATGCAACTCTTACCATTTGAAATAAAATGAAACATATTTTCCTATAGCCTAGTGGTTCCCCGCATTTATCCTGATCTCAGTTCACAACATTACTATTTTCCTTGGTAGTCTAGTGGTACCCCTTCACCAGTAGCGTTGGTCCCTCTTCGCTGCTATCTGTTAAGAGCGAGCCAGCGACCAGCTCAGCCTTCCTCACCACCACGGGCAGCCACCGACTGAGCAGTAAATGAAATCTCATTCTTTCCTCAGTCGGCGGCCGGCCATGGTGATGTGAGGAGGGCTGAGCCGGTCGCCGGCTCGCTTCTTGGCAGATGGGTGGGCTGACCGGGTGCCGCGCTGCTGGGTGGGGGGGTACCACTAGACTACCAGGGAAAATAGTCTAATGATATGTGAACTGTGGATTGGGATAAATGCAAGGGTGGGGGGACCACTAGACTACCAGGGAAATGTTTCATTTACAACGTGGGTCAGGATACGCGTTAGGGTTGGGGGAACCACCAGACTACCAGGGAAAATAGTCTAATGTTATGTGAACTGGGGATCAGGATAAATACGGGGGGACCACTAGACTACCAGGAAATGTGTTTCATTTTATTTCAAACGGGAGAGTTGCATTTTAATTGAAACAGGGGTTGGGATATGCGCTGTGGGTGGGGGGACCACTAGACTAAATGGGCAAATCATGTTATAAGGCAGCTACGGGGGTCCACAATGGGGGGGCACCGCTACATTACCACCAGCTTTTTTCCATCGCCGAGCTGCAGGTCGCACTAATGCCTGTAGCACGGCGCTATACATTTGAATATGCCACGCTGCTGGCATTCGTGGGCACTCTCCTGTCCACGCCCCTGCATACCATTATTTATTAGCATCGGCGCTACCACACAGCACCGGCGCTGATAGGGCTTTTCAATATTGCAGCCTCGCACAATTCCAGCGCTATTCCAGCATGAGGGATTTGCTCTAGGCGCAAAGGTTTGAATATCTGGCCCTAAATCTCTTTTCTTAAGACTCGTGATACACAACAATGCTGCAAAAGGTAGCCGGAGCAACTTAGTACATTACTACTTCTTTACATTAGTTATAGTTTAACCATTACATTCAATAGAATTGCATTTACTCATAACCTGTTCCATATGGAACTGAGAATATCTTTCTCAAACTCATTTTTTTCCTTCTCTGCTTTCATATTAATCTCTAAAAAGAACAAAAATAACTCGCATTTCTCTGTCCTTTATTAACATGAGCATGCCATACTGCAGATCTAATATTCTTATTCACAGTGTTCACTCATACTAGTTATTTTACACCCCTTCTACTAGGTAAATGTTCCATAATAAAGACATGATTTACTGGAACATCACAAAAGTAAATGTACCATAATAAAAACAGGATTTACTGGAACATCACAAAAGTTGCAAGATCTAGTCATCACTCCATATCACTGCTCTGCTGCACAAAACATTTGTTTCTGAAGCTAAAATGCTGTTTTTCATGAATAAAACACTTTAAGTAAAGGTACCTCAGCTGTTTGGCTTTTCTTGCCTTGCTGACATCACAGAGGATTGTCCTGTCCTCTCTGACTTATACCCTGTTGGGTAGTAATGCACATACCGAGTCCTTCTATTGGCATTCTTTATATATTGGTAGTTTTCACATCAGTCACATTCTGTTTTTATTTTGTTTTTTCAGTTAAAAAAAAAAAACTATGCCAACAAGAAATAAGAATCACATACCTCACAGAGTCTGTGGGAGCACAGGGTCCTGCCTGCCAGTTAGCAGCGGTGCTGTTTGACTCACTGACTCTCTTTTTTTAAAGGTGTCTCCCTCCTACAGGAAGCTTACAGGCAAACCAGGGAGCAGACATTAGTGCACCAACATCACATGATTCAACATGTCAGTCAGCTGACATCATCGCTCGTCTGATGCAATGTGCATGTGAGCACATGCACGACATGGCCCTGATGTCCATTCTGTGAGAAAGCTGACCAAATGAGCTCTGCATTGTGTACTGTCTCCATGGAGACTATAAGCCCACTAAGCATAACAAGCGTGGCAATTTCTTGTAGTGTCCTTATTGTTTTTCCTACATACAATATTATCAAGTCATATGGGCACTTCAGAATGTAAACAACATAACTTGCTTGGCATCTAATAAAGTCCAAGATTTTGATATTTTTATTGTTTGCTAAATTTGTCAGTGTCCTTACCCTGTAAGTACTATCACAGATGCAGCAGTGTCCACATGCCCCTGGGTTCATTCAGTATCTTGTGGAATGTATGCACCACCCTATCCCAGATGTTTTTCTTTTCCTTTTTTTGGCTAGAAGCATGGGGTTAGTATGGAATATTTGTCCATCTTCTGCTGCTGCTTTCAGGGCATACCAGTGTTTGTTTATTATTGCTTTTCTGATGTCAGAAATCAGTGGCAATGTTTCATGTGGACTCTGCTGAGGTTTAGCATATTTAAAGAAAGAGCAAGTGGGAGTGTCATTCCTCTAAGAAATACACCTCACGAAAGTTGAACATCTTAAACTCTGTAGAGACTACGTAGGCCAGGTCTATGTTTCCTCTTTTACTTCACAAGCAAGTGGAGTGGTGATTCTTATTCATAAACAAGTGGCTTTTACATGCCAATCCACTTACAAGGATCATTTGGGTAGATGGCTGTTAGTTTCTGACCTTTCATTCACTTTCTTAATGTTTCTGGTCCTAATTGTGATGACCTTTCTTTTTTTAGATCTTTTATTATGCCTCGTGCCATTGCTGGGGGATATTATTTGGGAAGGGGACCTAAATTTAGTTCTAGATGTTATAATGGATCGTTCTTCTGCCCCTCAAGCTGTTACTAAATCCACCCAGTTGTTTAATAATCAGCTTCCTATTTTTGGCATGTGTGATGTTTGGATGAATAGACACCCTTCTGTTCGGGACTACTCTTATTATTCCCAAGCACTTGTGACCTACAGCCGCATGGATTATTTTTTGGAGTCCACTTCTTTGTTGTCTTTTGTGAGAAATGTGCAGTATTTACCTATTTTAATTTCAGAGCATTCTCCACACAAAACCACATTAGACTTTTTTCAGGCAGGATCATCTTCAGGATGGAAACACTGGCAACTAGAACCCATTATTTTAAATAGAGAGGACTTTATAGAACATGTAGCTTCCTGTGTTACAATTTTTTATTTTTATTTTTTTTTGAATGAGAACCCAGAGGTCTTTATTGGTGTGATTTGGGATGCCTTTAAGGCGTCACTGAAGAGAAATGCTTTGGCCTATGCTGGCCATCTAATAAAGGAAGGTGAGAGGGCTGGATACATTGGAATGGGAAATTTTGGATCTTCTGGGCATCCATAAGGCTACTCCTTCTGAGACCCCATACAGACAGATTGTAACAAGTTAAATTCAGCTGCCACAGAAAGGAGTTTAACACATTAGGATTAACCCATGACAGAGCGTGAGCCTAGTTGGGAATTAATCCATGACTGGGGAGGTTGGACCACAAGGCCACAGGCCGAGTGGTTCCAACCAACCAGCCATGGATTAATTCCCAAGTAGACCCACACTCTGGAGTGGGTTAATTCACTCATAACATGGGGAAGAAAAAGGGTTCAGTGCTCTTTTTATATGTTTCTCTTCCCCATGTTGCATTTGCGTAAAAGTTATTTTAATGTGCAAAATTACAAAGGTTCTGGGAGGTTATTAAAGTTCCTACCATGGGGAAGAGAAAGGGGGTTGTAACTGAGTTGTGAAACTACATGCTGGAACAGTTTTTTTTTTTTTTTTTTTTTTTAGTATTGTGAGCGCAATGGTAGAATTACTGATTACATGCAGATGTAATCAACATTTCATAATATGTGCTCATTTTGGCTGTCTTACTTTAGTGAATCCACCCAGACCATAGTGGGTTTGTGCAGGGGAAGACAGGGCAAACACAACATACAGAATACACTCAACATAATTCATCACTGGGACAAGACTCTGTGCACACATGGGGCAGCGGTGCTTGTACTAGACACAGAAAAAGCTTTTGACCACGTGGATAGGAGTATATGTTCATGACTCTCCGGGCTTTTGGGTTGGGGCCATACCTGTGGTCTTTAATCCAATCCCTATACAAAACACCAACTTCTCAGATTCTGACAAATGGATCCCTGTCTCCGTCGTTTGAGTTGCAGAGGGGTACAAGACAGGGATGTCCACTGTCTCCTCTCCTTTATTTTGTGGCCCTCGAATCCCTGGCAGCTGTGGTTACATAACAATCCAGACATTGTGGAGTATGGACAGTGGAGGGAACACAAAATGGCTCTGTTTGCAGACGACCTACTGCTATACCTTAAAAACCCCATGCCTGCCATGTATACATACCCTACTCAAGCAATATGGCCAGCTGTCAGGACACAAAATCAATTGGTCTAAAAGTGAACTTTTACAAGTTGGGGAGATGGGAAAGCAGACCTGATAAACAACGATCTGGGAGTGTAAATTGTTCCCACAATTAAGTACTTAGGTGTCTTCATCTCATTGAAAGTTATGTACCTATATTCACTGAACTATGAACAACTGCTCACCAAACTGACACAGAAGTGTAAAAGATGGATAGACATGCCCCTTACGGTATATGGCAGAGTACAGTAGCTACCATTAAAATTAGTACCATACCGCGGTGCCTGTACCTGTTTCAGTCTCTCCCCTAACATGTCTCAGATAAATTCTTTAGAGACTTAAATAGTCTTCCCCACAAATTTATATGGTGCAGAAAGAATGCTAGAATAAGTAGATAGGTCCTTCAACAACCCACGAGTAAAGAAGGGATGGGGCTCCCAAACTTTAAACTATACTACTGGGTGGCCCAGCTACAATTTTTGCCTATGGGTTAGACTATGACCACTCCAGGGTGGATGAACATTGAGGGGGGTGGAGCAGGGGGGATATCCGAAGAGATGTACTCGCAGTTGCCAGCCACACCCAAGCGGCACCAAGGACATATAGTAACCCCTTCACAAGAACAATGCTGAGGGTATGGGGAGCTGTCCATAAACATGTGGGGGAGATGGAGGCACCCTCTCAATATGCATCAGTTTGGGCTACTTTGAAACAGATGCCTCAATATAATGTATTTCTGCATGGGGGATTACTTAGATGGCAAAGATTGGGCCTGGGGCAAGTTATGCAATTGTATGAGGGGGTAGATTCCTCTCATTTAATGAGCTACAGAGCATCTGGTAATTACCAGCCAGTGACATGTTTATATGTCTCCAAACCAGGAATAGAATCCTAACACTATTTAAGGACCCACAGAGACACAGGTGCCAGAACCCATTTCTGGAACTGTTCAGACCTCAGTCCAAGGTGGGACCCTTGTCTGTATACTATAACATCCTAGTAAAAGGAACATCTGATCCCATGCTGTGTATCCAAGTAGCCTGGGAAACTGACCTTATGGTAGAAATGACCCCAGAACTATGGTTGGGGGCAGCTCGCCATCTCAACAACTGCTCTAGAAGTAATAGGTTGCGGCAGACCCAACTTAATTTCTTACATGGAACATATATTACTCCTGTGAAAAGACATGTCATGGACCCCACCAAATCATCAATTTGTCCCAAATGCCAGGTCAAAGAGAGCACCTTTCTACATATGACCCTTCTGTGCCCCCAAATATTACCTTTTTGACACGAAATTCACAGGATAATGGGTAGGGTTCTGCATATTGCTCCCCCTAAATCCCAATTGGAATACCTTTTGGGGGCAGACCTTAATTGGAGTAAACTGGGGGGAGAGACCTACCACTGTGGGCGTTAGCTCTCATTAATGACCGTATAACTCTAGCACAGTGCTGGATTGCAGAAAATCCCCTGACCATACAACAGTGGGCTAATAATCTATTCATTTTTTTTAACTCTTTTTCTACTCCACTTGGGCCCTGGAGAACTCTCTCCAGCTACCTCAGGTCTCCAGGTCTCTACCTCCAACCATGACCGCTAGATCTCCTCTCCCTCATGTGCCCAACACAACCTCTGGATCTGCACCCCCTGGAGGAAGGGCCACCTTACCCACCCAGGGCACACTATCTACGTATAGAGTGCTGGGAAAACTAGTCGGCAGTGGAGAGGAGAAGTGGGTCCGGTGTCTGGAGTGTGAACATCAGAGGCTGAGGAGCCTTTGCCTATCCCCAGGAGTGGGAATTTTTTCTGTTCTACCCTCATCCCCACCCCCCTGGCAGAGCCCTGACATGCCGTGATGCCAGGGAATGGCATGTCATGGCTCTGCAACCTTCTCCACAAGCCCTGAGCATCGCGGTACCTCCAGTCTCCACCGGAGGTCACTGCTGTGCCGGGCATGGTCCCTGGAACCCCCCAAGGGAGTAGAGTAGTCCTCTGGATGCTCGATCCTCCCTCTCCCCTGCCAACCCCCAGTGGCCCAGGCTCATTCCCAAACCTGGGTCGCCGGCATGGCACGAGGTGTGGCATCCAGCGCCTCAACCCTCAGCACCACCGGGCCGGCTCTAATAATCTATTTAATTGCTTAAAAATAGAGAAGGCCCAAAGCACAATTACAGGAAACAGTCAGCAATTTGACAGACTTTGGTATAAATTAGAACAAGCTCTTGAATCAAACACTTTTTTGTAGGTGAGACAGGTATAGACCACCTGCATGGAAGCTGGCTGTCCCTATGAGACCAAAGTGTGGAGTGTGACCACAAAGACACTGGGTGCCAACAACTAAATAAAGAAGGACCCAGATACTCCTAACTCCTAGAAAATTCCACATGTAAGTGAGTAATTCAATATACAGGTAAATGTGTGATGATTATTTTTCCTAGCATATTTACTACTTACTGGCATAGAAACGTTTGGTGATGTATTTAATATTCACCATTGTTCTGTTTCCATATATGCTTAGGACAAGTGTTGTAATGCCCTTCATTATGTTTTGAGTTAATCAATGTCTGATGATCTTTCAATAAAAATATTTTACAAAAAAAAAAGAAATGCCTGCACCAAGGCCATCAGAAAAGCCAAATCACATTTTTTCAATTCAGTTACAAGCAAATTCCAGGTCGTCTTCTACTTTCTGGAAAGTCCTCCACTCGCTCCTTGACCGCCCCCCCTCCCCCCGTGTCGCAGGCTCCCTTTGTTCTAAATGTCAATGGCTCAACAGTATCTGATCCTGCACAAATCACCGTTACCTTTCACACATTCTTCATTACCTGTGCCCTCCCTGATCACACCTCTTCCACCCCCAATGAATCTCCTCCCTCCCACCCCGGCACGGACTTTAAGTTTTACCCTATTACCTCCCAAGAGGTTTACAAAGCGCTCATGACACTCAGTCCTACAAAAACCAGTCTGGGTGGCCTCCATCCCAAGATTCTCCAAATATCCGCACCTGCAATAGCCACCACCCTCACCCATATCCTTAACCGCTCCATCTCCACCAGATCAGTGCCCAAGCCTGGAAACTGGCTAAGGTGCTCCCCCTCCACAAAGGTGGTGATCTCACTTCCCCTGGCAACTACAGATTCATCTCTATCTTAACTGCTCTCACCAAACTCCAGGAGTTACTCATCTACTCCAGACTCCTGGAGCATCTCTCTGAAACTAACATCTCTCATCTTTCCAATCAGGTTTCAGGAAGCGACACTCCACAGTCTCCTCCTTGCTTCATGTCACCAGATCCATCCAATCTGCAGTGGATAAAGGCCAAGTCACCGCTGCCATCTTCATAGACTTGGCGAAGGCCTTTGACTCTGTCTCTCACCACCTCCCAATCCAAAAACTTCACTCCGCAAATTGGTTCCAATCCTATCTTCATAACGGACAACAATCTGTGCAAGTTGGAAATGTCCTCTCCCCTCCCTGATCCAAGCCAGCATCCCCCAAGGACCTGTACTTGGTCCAGTTCTCTTCTCTTTATTCATAAATGATTTCCCTTCCATTTGCTCCCCTTTCAATATCCATATGTATGCAGACGACACTGTGCTATACTTTTACGGTCCCACTGATGCAGATGTACCTTCCCCTCTACAATACGACTTTGACAAAGTGCAAACATGGTTCCGGCAAAACCAGTTAAAACTAAACTCCAAAAAGACTATATCTATGTTCTTTAGAACAAGGCAAAGCCTATCCAAATCCAGAACCCCCCTTCATTTGCCACCCTGGACAGTACACCTCTAGACACAGTCAATTCTTTTAAATATCTCAAAGTCTGGTTAGACAGTAACCTTGACTTCTATGCCCACATTGACTCCATCTGTGCCAAACTCTGCCCAAAACTAAGAGCCCTCTTCCCCCACAAGGAATGCCTCCCCATGTCTACCCACAGAGATTTAGTCGCCAAAACTGTTCTTCCTGTATTTGATTATGCAGGCATAGTCTATTGCTCTGCACATGCCACCTCACTCACCAAACTTCATACCCTACTAAACTCATTTTGCCACTTTGTCATCTCATCACCCCTTCTCACTCACCACTGTCTTCTCTATTCCTCCCTCTCCTTTATGACTCTTCCTGCAAGGCATCATCTCCTTAGCCTTACCTTCATTGCCAAATTCCGGTTTGGCACTCTCCCCTCCTACCTAAACTCCTGTCAGTCCCACCACATATTCCCTCCGCTCTAAGGACACTTGAACTTTCTTGGCATAGGTCAGGCAGCTTTCTCCTCCTGCCTTCCTCATCTCTGTAATCAGCTGCCCTGGGACACTCACCACTCCCCACTCTCTCAGCCCTAAAATCTTTGCTCCAAACTGTTCTTGACACTATTTGCACCTGCTTTTCAACCCCCCACTCCCTTGATCAATCCATACTCCGTTCCTCAGGATACCCCTTCATTGCCCCAAATGTAGGCATTAAACCGAAGATAATGTTTTAGTTCCCAGCACAAATGTCTAATCTAACTGCAGCCCTTCTGACGTCAACATCCAGTCTTGTGTGTTTTTATTACCTTCTTGTACAGTGCTGCACACGTCTAACTTAATTTGATGTTACTGCATATACAATGTGTTATTTCATTCATTTTCGTTATATTTGTATGCAGTTTGCTCCTTTATTTGTATGTGTATCCATATTGTTTTTTACCATGTATCTGTATTCTCTGTATAATCCTGTTTTATTTGTAAAGACCCCGGGTCGCACCTGGAAACGAGCCTCAGCTCAGTGTGCCTTTCCCGGTTACCAATTTTTAAATAAACACCTGGCTTCATATATTTGGGGGAGAATATAACTTGTAAATATTCTGATTGTTTTTTGTCAGTTAACCCCCATTTCTGGATATTGTTTAAAAATTAAATTCACGGGGGCACATGCACGAGTCATGGACAGGGATGGCTGCCTAAGGTTGTAGCTCAGTGCCACTCCTCGGCAACATACTGTATCTGTGTATCATTTGATCACAGTGTCAATGACTCGGCTCAAACCATATTTGTTTGATGTTACAAAATCAACTTTAACACACTGAAAAGTTTCACTTCAAAATTTGGTCCCCCTGCAGAGATATTCACAAATCATTGACAGCTGTGTGACAAATGGGCAGGGCTCAGCGGCTCCAGTCTCTACATTTGATACCCAGGAAATCAAGGGTATGCTGCAGCAGGTAGTCAGGGAAATCACAAGCTTCAAAAGCTCTGTATCCTCCCTGGGGAAAAAAGTGGAGGAGCTTCAACAAAAGGCCAGGGGTATGGAAACCTACCTCACGTACACTGACAATAAGGACACTCACCACAAAGCATGAATACAAGAGCTTGAAAGGCTAGTGGGGTTCCTGTGGGAAACACTGGAGGACACAGAAAACAGAAGCCACAGGAACAAACTGCACTTTGTTGGATTACAGAGAGGGTATAAAACCGAGATGTGACCAGATTCCTACAGAGAGAACTTCTTCAGCTGCTCAAGAACAACTGGAAACCAGCCCTCCAGATCAGAAGGACACACTGCACTCAGAGCAGCCCCCAAGCCATGAGACAGACCACTCCTGATCAGTGCCCAGTTCCTAAGATTTACAGGCAAGGAAAATACCCTCTCTTTGGTGAGAGACAGAAGTCTGCTCAATTGGCAGGGGCAGAAGAGCTACATCTTCACTGATTGCAAAGCTGGTGCAGTGGAGGAAGGGGGTACAATGATGCAAAGAAGGTGTTTCAGAACCTCAGCATAAGGACCAGGGACCTCAAGGAACAGCTTCAGAGTCTCAAAGAACTGGAGAAGAAATACAGAAGTGACCTGGACAACCCCCCAAGTTCCCAGCAGAAATAATGAAAACGACCTACATAGTGAACCTGCACCTGCATCACAGAGTGAATTTCACACTGTTCAGGTTCAGGCAGGCCTTTTGGGAGTTTGGGGAATACCCAGGCTGGCTTATTGTATACCAGCTCAAAAAATATCAAGAGAAATCCAGGATACCAGGGGTCAAAACGCCAAGCAGAGAAATGAAGAGGTAACCAGGACATTGACGATGCCTTTCTGGATGTGTATTTGTAAGCCCCCTGCAAAAGTGGGGCTTATATTCCCACCATTTAGGCATCCCTTTCCCCTCCTAGCCCCATGAGCTAGGAAATGGGTTTAGTGCACTGGGGGTTAGTGCTCTGGATGCCTCAAGGTGGCAGCAGAGGGCAGAAATGGGGTATATAAGGGAGCCGGAGAGCTTTTCACCCGTATGTGGGGCCTGTTTGGAGGGACAGATCCCAGGGTGCCGGTCCAGTAAGGCCGGGCAGGCTGTGGACCCAAAGGATTGGAGGGTGATCCCCATGCTGGTGCTTAATTCAAGCCCAG
Organism: Neoceratodus forsteri; assembly: GCA_016271365.2. Taxonomy (NCBI): domain Eukaryota; kingdom Metazoa; phylum Chordata; order Ceratodontiformes; family Ceratodontidae; genus Neoceratodus; species Neoceratodus forsteri. The sequence goes on along the minus strand of CM057452.1, from coordinate 1,548,373,316 downwards.
GAACCATTGGGAAGTGGGCCTGGCAGGGACTCCCTGTAGGAAGGAGGTGGTGACATTGGAACAACCCCAGAGAGAAGTGGGGGCCATGGAGGGCTGAAGCAGAGGCAAGTGATCATAGAAGGGGCCTCAGCCTGTATTTCAGAGCCAGACAGTTGTAAGGAGGGTCAAGGCCTGGGTTGTCAGGAATAATCCTGGATGCCCTGTGGTTTAGGCTGACTGCGCAGGGGTCCAGGTGGGGAAGGCAGATCTCTTCTCCACACCGGAGAAAAGGCTGGATGACCAGTGCCATAGAGGAAAAACGGGGACCCGTAGGAAGACAAGTAAATGAAAGGTTTGGCTTACCGGATCCGTATATGCCAGGAGATTGCAGGGATTCAGGTTCTTGGGTAGAACACCCAGGAGTGAAAGGGTAGAAAAGTGAGTGTCCTTCTGGTGTCTGTAAAGTCAATTGTCCTGCTGTCTATTAAGTCCAGTCCAAGTGTAAAAAGTTTGTAGCCCCATGGAGTTGAATTTATATTTTTCTTTTAAAAAGGAATGGTGACCCCTGTGTCGCAGGAATCATTTGCCATGCAGGTAAAAATAAAAGCCAGTTGGGGAGAAACGGTGGTTTGTGCCTTATTCAACTGTGAGAGGGAAGTTTTTAATGAAATAAAATACTTGTCTTCTTTCATGTCTTTGCAGTCTGATTAATTTGTCATGAGTTATATTCCAGGGGAAAGAATCCAACCTCTGGGAGCTGCAGGGGCCCTGCGGGACCTCCAAGAGAGAAGAGGGAGTTCTCGATATCCATTTGGGTGGCTTGGGGAGTGAATCTGTTTTCTGGAAGTGAGGAGGTAATTCAGAAACTGTGAAGACATCAGCAGGTAAGGACCATCAGTTTACCATGGTCCAGTATTGTAATGTCTCCTATGCTAGTTCTTTGGAGTGCTTTTCTCTTCCTACCTGGAACACCTGTGATGATAAAATATGCCCCTAGAAGAGGCAGGAAGGGAGGGGTTACACTGTAGGGGCTACTCATCCGGGATGTTCCCTGAGCCTTGAATTCGCCACCAGACCCCAACCCTTGTGGTCCACGGTGGTAGGCTTCCCAGTGTGGTTGGGCCCTGTTGCGCACTTTAAAATTGTTGTGGGGTGGTCCTGGAACAGGCATTAGGACTGGCCTGCTAGTGTGGTGTGCATGAGTGACTAGTTGGTCACGTGACACTCTGGAGAGGTCCTGATTGTAGTATGGGCAAAAGGTAGCTGTAACAGCTGCATGAAGAAGTGCCATCTTGGGGATCAGAATGAGTGAGCTGATGGACTGAAACCAGCAATGGCAGAGCAGAAAAGGAAAATAATGATAGCGAGAGAGAGAGAGAGAGAGAGAGAGCAAAAGAGATTGCTTTGGGAGCACATTGTTTCACAGCAGGCAAGTGAATTGGACCGCATAATTTTGGAGCAAAAGAGCTAAGGGCTCTAAGCGACTGTGGGACTGGGAGGGAAGGAAAAGCAAGCGCAGGCACCCCAATGGATTGGCAGCAATTTGTAGCAGGGGGAAGTGCAGAGAGGCCTGAAGCAATCCCTCAGGAGGAACCCCTGACTACAGTTCCAGCCTCACTTTTTTCCTGGCTTTGGAAGGCTGGTGGACAATGCAAGTAACATGAACATTGTGTGAGGTGTGAATTTGTGGGAGAAGCAGTAACCAGGCTGCCCATGTGCCCTTATTGCTTAACTAATCCAACAGTGCCATGTAGGGGGATATATGCTCCCCCAGTGCCACCACCAGTTTATTCATTCCATGGTCACCAGCCAGTGAGGATTCAGAGGGGTTTAGAGAGAGAGACAGAGACAGAGACAGAGACAGAGACAGAGACAGAACGAACATGTGTCCAGATGGATGATACCTGCAGTGAATCCCCGGATGCGATAGTGGAGGTTGTTGAGGAAGAAAGTGCAGGTGCCCCAGAAGGGGACAAAGGTGACAGAGAGTACAACTGTCTGCCCAGCTGTCCGCCACTGGCTATCCCACTGGCAGAGGGAGGGGCAGGGGCCTCAGACAACCAGTTGGGGATCCTCCAGGGCCCGGGGAACCCTCACCATGGCATCTGTCAGGCAGTAGCCCACAGGCATTATCCAGCAAATCGGAGCCTGTCTCAGGTGCCAGAAGCAAATCCAGATCTATAGAAAGTGGCCCAGAGTCTGTACCTGCACCAGTGTCAGCAAGTGGACAGGATGGTGATCCCCAAGACCAAAGGGAGCTAAATAAGGAAAAATATGTTGGTAGCCAGTTCCAGTTCCTGGATCACATGGTGGTTAGGGCAATCCCTAGGCCATACCACCACCCAGTTATTACCTTTAAAGAAGCCATCCCACAGCTTCCAGTCTGGGCCAAGACCCTCCAGATCTGGATGGATGGGTTAAACCCAAATGACCTGCTAAACCTCAAATATCAATGAGGGATATGGCTACCCATGGGACAAACCAGGAGAAACGGTGTGAGGGACTTGCCCAAATGGAGTCAGGCCGAAAAGTGGGTTTGCAGAGGGCTTAGGGTAGAATATCCAAATTTGAACTATCCATACATGCCAGAAAGGATTTGGGACATCATTGAAGAGATGCAGGAGGACTAGATTTTCAAAGAGCAGTTGGAGATGCTGAAGAACCATCTAGGAGCAGAAAGTGCCCCATCTCAACAGTTGTTCCAGCAGGCACGGTCAATGTGCCACACAGGGACCTGGTCAGGACTTACCATTTTCAAACATTTTGCTATGGTCCAGGACTTAACTGGGACTTGGACCAAGCACTACATTTTGGATCGAGATTCGTTTGAGGTGACCACTATGCTAGACCCAGCATATTACTTCCCTCCAGGTGGGGGGCCTACAACCTAAGCCACTGGGACTAAAACTTGTGGACTGTGCCATGATTCTTGCTCTATGGAGTTGATGTGGTGACTCTAATTCCATTGATTGATCAAGCTTTTAAATTGCAAAATTTTATAATTACTATTTTATATATCATGATAAAATATGTTTCTGAGAGATTGGTGTAAGAATGTGTGTGTGCATGTGTGAGAGAATGGTCTGGGGTTTTGTACACAGAGAAACTTATTTTAAAATTTTTGTGGGAGGTATCTAAGGGGATTGTCTGCTACCTCATTAATAAGGTTTAGCCGGGTGTAAAAAGGTCACGTGATGGCAGCCTGAGGGGAAGCAGCACTCACCCGCGGCTCCGCTCTCCCGCTAACAATTTTCGTGTTTTAATTCGTACCAAGAGTCGGTTATGTTTGATAAGTGGTTCCGGTTAAGAGTAGAGGTTCTCCACATTTGTTTGACTCCGGAATTTGGGTGTGAGAAATGGATGTCTTTATGAAGAAGGCCCCTCCGCAGCATTCTTCCCCCGCCGACACCCGAGAAGGATAAGACCGCAAAACAGCCAAAGCAGCAAGCTACAGGGGGATCTAAGTCGGTCACGTCAGCCACAGCTCTGTCACAGGAAAGATTCCTCGAAATCATGCAGTTCTTACAGGAAAAGATCTTGAATATTTTGGACGACTTGCAGCAAATTAAAACATTCGTCCAATCTCTAACAGTGCATGTTGGGGACTCAGAGGCTAACATTACTTCCCTGGAGGCCAAGCAGGGGAAAATGGAGCAAGAAACCATCCAGATGGGCCGCAGGCTTTAGAAGCTAGAGGAGAAGCTCAAAGATTTAGAAGGAAGGAGCAGAAGGAACAACCTTCGGGTGATTGGTATACTGGAGAAGGAGGAAGGGAGCAACCCAATTCTTTTTGCCCAGAAGTTTTGTGAAAAGATAGCCGGTCCTTCTCCCAACAACACGGTCTATATTATCGAGTGTGCCCATCGAGCTCTTCGCCCCCCTTCGCCTCCTGATGCCCCCCCCCCTCGACCTTTCATCTTCAGATTGCTTAATTTTCAAGATAAGCAATTTATCCTTAATAAAATCAAGGCCTTGCAGGAAGTCCTCTGGGAAGGGCGTAAAATTCACATCACTCAAGATCTTCCACAGTCTGTACGGCTAAAGCGACAAGAGTTGCACCCGACAGTGTCCAAGTTGATTGCCGCGGGGATGCCATTTCGCATGCGATACCCAGCGACACTTCAGATCAAATCTGGAGAGCAATGGTTCTCATTTGAATCTCAGGAGCAAGCGAGGAAAGAGCTCAAGGTCTTGTTCCCCAATCTCTGCAAGTGAGGACAAAGTTGTAATGTTCCTCCTTTGAAAAGCACATATGAGCACAATTGTTTTTCTGGTTTAGACATAAGGGCCCTGATATTCAAAAGAGTTGCGCCATGCGCAATAGGGTTGCGCCTGCGCAAGTCCGAACTTGCTCCATTCTGCCATATTCAGCAGGAGGCAGTTGCGCCACAGAAAGCTTGCTGAGCAACAGCGCAATGCAAATGAATGCATGCTGAACTGGAGGGGGAAGAACCATGCATAAACTGCACAGCCCGATATTCAGCAGGGCTGTGCAGAGTTGTGCAGGCGCAACCCCCAACCTGCGCCTGCACAACTTTGAGCAAAAAAAGGCTGAAGTTGAGGGCCACCCACAGGTGAGCTGCTGCATTGCAGGGCTCAACACAGCAGCTGCCACCTGTGGCTGGCCCCCAACCCAGTCCCTGTGCCCCCCCACTGGCCCGATCGCGGGCATAGTTTAATACCGCCCCACCAGCCCGATCGTGGGCAGCAATGTGGCTCCCCAGAGCGTATCCTGGTGGTCCAATGGACGAAAAGCCCGATCGTGGGCGGTAGTCATTAAGAACCCCGAACATAGCCCTGGTGGCTGGTTTTCCCCCCACCCACCACCCACGAAGCCCACCACCGCTTCCCCGCAGCCAGCGGGCGGCAGCATCCCACTTGCCGCGCTACCGCTCTACTGATCTGCGTAAGTGCATCGCCCATTGATGCAGAGCAAGAGCTACGGGCGTAGCCCATACCGCATATGACAGTTCAGATTTGGAATGAATCATTCATTCACAAAACTGAACTGTCTTAGTACGGTATGCATGCCCATTGGCTCTTGCTCTGCACCACCGGGCGGCAGCCCTACCGGCAGCCAGTCGGCGGGTGGCGGGCGGCAGGTGGGTGGATGCTGCCGCCCGCCGCCGGGGAGCGGGTGGTGGGCTCGGGTGGGTGGGTGGGGGGACACTAGCCACCAGGGCTATGTTCAGGGGGTTTAAACCACTACCGCCCACGATCGGGCTTTTCGTCCACTGGACCACCAGGGATACATTCGGGAGCCACATTGCTGCCCGCGATCGGGCTGGTGGGGGGGATTAAACTATGCCTGTGATCGGGCCAGTGGGGGGTGGTGGTGGGGATTGTACACTGTTTCACCCGCGATCGGGCTGCAGGGGACATCGGTCCCAGACGGCTGCTGCCTGGCAGGGTGCCAGGCGCAAGTCCTTGGGGATCGGCGCACCTGCATGCTAATGGCATGCAAATGGAGCCATAATCAGATGCAAATGGCCCCCCCATGCCTTGCATGAATTATGGCCCCATTTGCATGTCACCGTTTGAATATGGGGATTTTGCGCATGGCGCACTGGTACTTGCGCCACCGCAAGTTGAATGCTCCACTCTGACCACTTGCGGTGGCGCAAGTTCCACTGCGCCATGTACAGTGGCTGTGGCCAGGGGGTGATATTCAAAGGAGTTGTTCAAGGGTGCAACTCCTTTGAATATCACTCTGGACACACCCCTGCGCAACTATTTTGTGCAACGCAAGGGCTTGCGCCACAAAATAGCGCAGTTTGAATATCCAGCCCCAAGTTCGTATTTGCTTCCTGACATGCCTATTTGATGTTGGCAGAGCAAACCCACCCTTGGCAGCTGGAGGAGATCTGACAGCCTCATCTTACTGATGTGACATTGCCCCCTCTACTATGAGAGTTCTTTAGCAGGCCGGCCACTTGAGCAGGACACTGGAGGCGGAATCGTGTTTTGCCCCTTCCTGATTTGGAAAAGACATATGTGAACTGCCCATTCTATCAAACGGAACCCCTGGTCACTGGACTTTTGCTAAAGTGCCTTGGCTAGCATGGCCCGGTTATGGTAGATGTTGCTACACATTCCCAGGGGCATTTGGTGTGTGGGGCAGGCTGAATAATGTGCTCCCATTTCCTCATTGTTGCTGCCTGTAGACTTGTTGGCTCAGCAGGCAGGTTTATAGACCAGATGCTGTGTCAATCCAGGGAAATACCTGCTGTTTACTCCTACAGTTTTATTTATCTAAGCTGGGCTGTGCCTGTATAGTCAGGGGCTCGCTAGCCTGCCCTGTGGTTTGCAGAGGTCTATGGGCAATTCCCAATGCTCAATTTTTTTTCTAGCAGGAAGGGGGGACTTGTGATTCAGTGGGGTATTTCTATTATAAGAAATGGGTACAATTATATGATGGTGGTGCAGTGTGAAATGTGCTGTTGGGGGGCTTTTCTCCTTCTTCTTGTTCTGGGTCAGTCACAGCGGGTGGGGAAGCGGTGTGGTGATATGGAACTAAGTTATGATAACATCACGTGATTAGAGTTAGCACTTTGCAGTGGTTAGAACTGGGGAATAGAATAGTGTAAGTAGTTAGAGTTAGTTGAATTTTTGTGTTCATTTATGTGTACTGTTATGAGTTTGGGGATTAAGGGGGGCTGGGCAGGGGGTACTATGGATAGGGAGGAAGGGGGGGCCAAGTGTTCTTGTCCTGCTCTATTTCAAATCAATGACAAGGATAAAATCACAGTTGGAATTTCATTATGAGTGGCTCATATAAGTTCATAAGTTGAAACATAAAGGGTGCCCATGATCGTTGTAAAAGGCACATTATTCTTAGATGCCTGCAATGCCTAAATAGTAGGATTGCTTTCCTTCAGGAAACGCATCTCCGGCGCGAAGATATTGTGCTGTTTCGTAAACAGTGGGTAGGTTACGTCTACGGGGCAGGTAAATCCACTAGTAGAGGGGGAGTGGTTATCCTAATAAGCAAAAAGATTCCCTTCACTCTTGAAAAAGAAATCTGGGATCCTGATGGGAGGTACGTCATAGTGACTGGTTTGCTAGAATCACGTCAGGTGACGCTGGGAGCAGCCTATGGTCCAAATGCCGAATCCCCCCACTTTTTCGTGCACCTACTGAGGTTGGTTGTTTCCAACCCCCCTAAACTTACTATTTTGGGAGGTGATTGGAATATTACCCCCTATTCACACATCGATAGGTCTGATTCCCAAAGAAGGGGATTCTCTCCTGCTCAGAGGACCCTTCATGAGCTCATGAAGGGGGTGGATCTCATTGATGTTTGGCGCACCTTGCACTTGGAGGAGCGCCAATACACTTTTTTCTCTCCGCCGCATAAAACATTCTCGAGAATTGATTTTTTCCTTATTAGTTCCTTTGCCCTCCCCGGGGTAATCGATGCTGATATCCACTCCAGGGTTATTTCTGACCACTCGACGGTTTCCCTTTTTTTCCTAGTAGGACCTGGGGTGAAAAGGGACACCCTCTGGCGGCTTAACACCCAGTTATTACATAAACCTAGTTCCCTGCAACATATACGAGACTTTATTACTGACTTTATAAGGAACAACAGGGGGGTCAGTTACTAAGGTTGACATAGTCTGGGTGGCTTTAAAGTGCTCCCTGCGGGGGGAGTGTATCCGGATGGCCTCAACAAAGTCCTGTCAATTCAAGTCACAAACAAACTCCCTGCTTTCCTCAATCCACCAATTGGAATCTACTACCTCTCGTTCATCTCCTGATGAAGACTGGACCAAGCTGCATAGACTGCAAGCTCAGTATTTCAGTCTTATCTCCCAAAAGGCCGAACTCTCACTTAGACGTACAAAATTTCAATATTTAGAGGCTAGGGAAAGAGCTAGCAAGTTGCTGGCCTTACAGCTTTGGCAAGAGGATGCATCTGGGTTCATTCTGGGTATTAAGCCGGACAAGGATGCACCTGTTGTTACTGACCCTTATGCCATAGCGGGGGTGTTAAGGCAATATTATCAGAGATTATATGCTGAGGAAACAGATGTTCACCCCTACATGGCAGATATCTTGAAATACCTCGGCTCAGTTGACCTGCCCAAGCTGTCTCCCATTCACACTTCCTCCCATGGTAGGTCCCATTATGGCAGAAGAAGTGGTAAGGGTCGTTGCACTTCTCCCAATGGATAAGTCCCCAGAGCTGGACGGACTCCCTAATGGTCTGTATAAGGCTTGCATATCAGAGCTAGCCCCTTTACTGGCAGAGGTCTATAATCATTGGTTTGATAAAGGGCTATCTGACCCCATTTTTTTTTTTTGGGAGAGCAATAATCACGCTTATTCCTAAAAAGGGTAAAGATTTGCAATATCTGGAGAGTTATCGGCCTATTTCATTGATTAACACCGATGTTAAACTTCTGGCCAAGATCTTGGCCAATAGGTTAGGACCTCTTATGCCCCTCTTGGTAAGTAAAAAACAAATCAGCTTTATGGCAGGTCGGTCCTCAGGGGACCACATGCGGAAGTTATTGCACCTCCTCTCAGTAGTCAGTGGCTCAGAACCACCCATGGTTTTGGTGTCACTGGATGCCGAGAAGGCTTTTGATAGGGCGTCATTGGACTTCCTCTGCACCACTATGTCGTGGTTTGGACTCCCAGAGGACTTCCTTCAGTGGATCAGGTTATTATATTCCTCCCCATCAGCCCAAATTCGATGCAATGGGGTCCACTCTGAAGCTTTCCCACTCCATAGAGGTACTCAACAAGGATGTCCCCTTTCCCCTCTTTTATTTAATTTATATTTAGAACCCCTTATTCAGCATTTGGTAGCCTCTCCAGGTATTCGAGGGATTCTAGTCGGAGGCCAAAGATATACTCTCTCTGCGTATGCGGATGATCTTTTGTTGCATTTGGAAGACCCGCGGAACAGCCTACCAGTGCTTCTAGACCAGGTTGGAGCCTTTTCCAAGGTCTCCTACTACAAGCTCAACCTCACCAAAACTAAAATATTTCCCTTGAATAATCGGGTCTCCCAAGGGGAGGTGATCGACTTTGCTCTGTTGTGGGAATTGAAATCCCTTTTATATTTGGGAATCCATGTGACAAGCGATATGGCCTCTATGTTGAAGCCCAACCTTTCAGACCTATTGACTAAAATTAAAGCTGACCTGGATAGATGGGGTGCTCTTCCTTTATCGCTGTGGGGTAGGGTCTCCACGGTGAAAATGAATGTGCTCCCCCGTATCCTATACCCAATGGTCATGATGGGCTGTTTTCTCCCTAAGAGATGGTTCGTTAAGCTACAATCAATGCTGAATACATTTATATGGCAGGGTAAGAAGATCAGGAGGTCTTACTTTAAACTAACTGCCCCAAGGGAGCAGGGTGGTCTGGCAGTTCCTTCCTTTTTCCTGTATTATTGTGCCCATCATTTGAGTAAACTTGCCCATTGGGCGCAGGAACCACAGGCCCTAGACCCACTTGATTACTCATCACAGTGGTTGGAAATAGAGCAGTACCTTGCAACTCGGCACAAGTGCACTCTCCAGGCTTTCCTGTATGCGACTCCTAGGGTTGTTCCCAGGCCCCTCAGACCTACCCCATTGGGATGGTCTATCAAAGTGCTACACCAATTGCAAGTGGAGATGGCCACTAACTGGCATGTTTCCCTAGATCAACCCATTCTGGGCAACCCACATTTTAAAATTGGGTATCTGCCCATCCCACTGTCCTACCGGCCTAACCAGAGGGAGAAGAAAGCTGCGGACATGTACGATAATGGAGAAATAATCTCCTTTTCTGCTTTCCAAGACAGATTCAATGTACAGTCTAGTGGTATTTTTCAATATGTGCAGCTTAAAGAAGCTGTCATCTCCCACATAGGTAAGACCCCAAGACCCGAGGTGGTGAAAATAGACTTGCCCTCTATTCTGATACTGGCTAGACAACCCCATGCTATTTCTTCAGTCTATAAGAAATTGCTCTGCAATGCATGTAATCTGTCTCAAGGGGTTTGCTACTACTGGACCCAGGAGCTGCCACTAGACACAGAAGTAGACTTCTAGAAGAAACTGTGGCTTAACTCTTATATTTTCATTAAACAGGATAGATTGCATCTAGTTCAGTTTAATATCATGCACAACTTATATTTTACCCCTGTTAAGCTTCACCAGATGTGGGAGGGAGTTGGGTACTTTGTTTCATATGTTGTGGACATGCCCAAAAGTGCAAGCTTTCTGGCAGACAATTAGGTGGTCTCTGGATTCCTTCCTGGGGCTAGACCCATTATTTACCCCAGAAGTTTGCCTACTGAACTCCTTTCCTCAGGGCACGGCCCAAAGTCTGGAAAGGCCATATGGTCCTGGTTTCAATAATTGCAAAGTTGATTATATTACGGCACTGGAGAGATAGTGTCTCCCCTCCTGTACTGGAATGGCATAAAGAAATTTTATCGACCATGCAGTTGGAGAAGCACATTTGCCTGATACGCAGTAGATATGCAACCTTCCAGAGCAGATGGGGTGCGCTAGATGCTCTGTTAGTAGACTGGAAGATCTAACAGACCTGATCATAGACTATTGAGTGATTATTGGTTAGAGCAGTGTACGAGTAACTCTTGGCTTGGGGAGGGGGGATTTAGGGAGGACTTGACGTAAGGGGGAGGGACAGAAGAGAGGGAAGGGTAAGGGTGGCCAGGGGGGTGGGTGGATTGCATCGGAGTTACCTAATGTATGCTGTTTATTGCTTTAATGGCACCCCCCCCGGGGGATTATGTGTTGTGTATTGTAATGTCATTTGAAAATAATAAAGTTTATTGAATTAAAAAAAAAAATAAGGTTTAGCCAAGGCTTAAGGAAATTCTTTTTGAAATGCATAATCATTATAAAAAAGTGGCTGTTGTTACTGTTTCAAAGAAATAATGATGGTTGTGACTAGCACTTTAGATTTATCTCCTGGCGCAGGTAGGGTTTAGAAATTAGGTTTTAGGATATAGTTTGGGTTAGGTAGGTAGGTTGGTTGGTGTCTGGTGGCTAGACATGGTGTGTTCACCACCAAAAGGTTGGAGAGTGTGCATATTTAGCCTGATGGGAGTGGACAATCACTGGACCCTTGCCATCATTCCCAGGAGGGAATGATTTTCTGGGTGGGGGAAGAGTGTAAGCCCCCTGCAAAAGCGGCTCATATGTTCCCACTGGTTAGGCATCCCTTTCCCCCTCCTACCCCCGAGCTAGTAAGTGGGTTTAGTGCTCAGGATGCCTCAAGGTGGCAGCAGAAGGCAGAAATAGGGTATATAAGGGAGCCAGGGAGCTTTTCACCCATATGTGGGGTGTGTTTGGAGGGACAGGTCCCAAGGCGCCGGTCCGGTAAGGCCAGGCGGGCTGTGGATCCAGAGGATTGGTACAAGCCCCAGAACCATTGTAGGGATGTAGGCCTGGCAGGAACTACCCATAGGAAGGAGGTGGTGACATCAGAACAACTCCAGAGAGGAGTGAAGGCCATAGAGGGCAGAGGCAAGTAATCAGAGAAGTGGTTTCAGCCTGTATTTCAGAGCCAGATGGTTGTAAGGAGGGTCAGGGCCTGGGTCATCAGGAAAATTCCTGAATGCCCTTTAGTTTAGGTTGACTGCACAGGGGTCCAGGTGGGGAAGGCAGATCGCTTTCCCACACCAGGTAAAAGGGGGGATGACCAGTGCCATAGAGGAAATAAAGGAGACCCGTAGGAAGACAAGTCAATGAACGGTTTGGCTTACCGGATCCTTATATGCTAGGAGATTGCAGGGATCCGGGTTCTTGGGTAGAACACCCGGGAGTGAGAGGGTAAAAAAAGCAAATGTCCTTCTGGTGCCTGTAAATTCAGTTGTCCTGCTGTCTATTAAGTGCAGTCCAAGTGCAAAAAGTTTGTAATCCCATGGAACTGAATATATATTTTTCTTTTAAAAAGGAAGGGTGAACCCCTGTATCGCAGGAATCATTTGCCATGCAGGTGAAAATAAAAGCCAGTTGGGGTGAAACAGTGGTTTGTGCCTTTTTCGACTGTGAAAGGGAAGTTTTTAATGAAATGAAATACTTGTTTTCCCTCATATCTTTGCAGTCTGATTAATTTGTCACGAGTTATATTCCAGGGGAAAGAATCCAACTTCTGGGAGTTGCAGGGGCCCCGCGGGACCTCCAAGAGAGAAGAGGGAGATCCCGATATCCATTGGGTGGCTCGGGAAATGAATCTGTTTTCTGGGAGTGAGGAGGTAATCCAGAAACTGTGAAGTCATCAGCAGGTAAGGACCATCAGTTTACTACGGTGTAGTATTGTAATGTCTCATATGCTAGTTCTTTGGAGTGCTCTTCTCTTCCCTTCCTGCCTGGAATACCTGTGATGATAAAGTATGCCCCTAAATGGGGCAGGAAGGGAGGGGTTACATATTGGACCCTGTACAAGCAGGAGTTGACTGTCAGCCACAGAATTCTCTTCTTGTATATCCCCCTGAGCCTCCCAAAGCTGTTCCCAGATCTCAGGGATATGCTAGGCAAGCCCTATTCATTCAAACAGCTGGAACTGGCACTGCGTTCAATCCCCACCAGGAAAGCCCCTGGAAGCGATGTCCTCCCAGCAGGGTTTTTATACTCCTTTAGACGGGTTCTGAGCCCTTGACAGAGGCACTTACAGAGGCAAGCCAGACTGGAGAGCTCCTCCAGACAATGAGAACAGCTGTGATATCTCTCATCCCCAAGCAAGGCAAGGACCACTGCGTCTGCAGCAGCTGCCACTCCATCTCCCTCATTACAGTCAGCTGCAGAGACTATGCCAAGATGCTGGCCATGAGACTCATGGGTGTTATCCCAGAGTTGAGTGACAAAAACCAGGTGGACTTCATCTCCCAGTTCAGGGGACTGGATAATACAAGGTGGCTCCTGAACCTTATCTGGAAGGCAGCACACCCTCATCATCTAACCGTGCTCATTTTGTTAGATGCTGAGAAAGCATTTGACAGGGTGGAATGAGCCTACCTATTCCATATACTGGGAAACCTTCAGCTTTGCTAAAGCATTCATTAACTGGATCTGGATCCTCCATTAGGCTGCCCCTACGATGATGGTCACAAACTTGCAATCTTCCAATCCTTTCCCACTAGGAAGGAGTATGCGCCAGGGGTGCGCCTCTCCCCACTGCTCTTTGTCCTCACCCTGAAACCCCAGTTTCAAATGATACATCTGCATGAGCACACTCATGGGGTCCAACTGGGTGCTGAACACAAGGATCTGGCATACGCTAATGACATAATGCTAACCTTACTACAACCAGAAGAATCTGTCCCAGTGACCCTTGAACTACTGAAGTGGTTTGGTAGACTATCCATCCCTGCTGCTGGCCTCAGAGGAGCAGGCTCAAAAGTTTTGGGGAGCCCCATAGGGCCTGAAAGTGTCTGAAGGCAGCCTGAAATACCTGGGGATTCACTTCTCATCGGACCTCGACAGGCTGGGTAAGTTCAGTATACTCCCACTCCTGGTGGACCTGGACAAGGACCTTGCTAGGTGGAGCTGTTCATACCTCTTACAATAGGGCAAGGCACATGCTTTCAGAATAATAGCAGTGCCAAGGCTTCAATATATTCTGCACAACCTCCTCTTCAGAATTCACCTAGAACTGTTTAGAGCAATACAGTAGAAAATGATGAACTTTCTCTGGGCAAGGGTTCTGAGCAAATCAGCCACTGGAAGCTCACACAACTCCTAGACAAAGAAGGGCTCAATCTGCCTGACTTACCTTAAAGCATGCTGCTAAGATGCTCTTAGAACTCATCCAAGTCTCCACCCTCAATAAACTGGAGTTGCAACCTAAATGGGCACATTGCAAATCAAACCTCCTAAGAGGCAACCTTCAGATGATGATGTTTAGTAAGAGTCCACCTAGGCTAGCAACACAGCCAAAATTGCACCTCACAGCAAGAGCCTGGACACGCTATGCCAGACTGACATGGTGGCTCCCAAATAACTCACCCCTTTTCCTGCTATGTCACAACTAAACCCTCAAAATAAGAAGTAACCCCATAGACTGGAAATCCTGGTCCGCCAAAAGTGTGCATAGCCTACCCCATCTAACAGACAAAGTGCCAGGCTATCTAAAAATGTTTGCCAGCTGCAAGTCGAATTCTTGGTAGTGAAGCAACACTGGCACTATTTACAGCTCAGACATGCTCTAGGCCATCTCCTAGGGTAATAATACAAATTCAGAGGTCCAAATGACCTGGATGGCATACAATTCCTGGTCATAGTACACACCCCCAAAGCTTCCAGATATACAAAAGCCTGTCTAGTTTGAAGGGCAACCCCACTGAGCCACTGTGGACCAAGTGGTGTGCAGACCTAGGTGCTGAAATAACCTCATTTGTGTGGAAAAACTGCAGGAGAGGCCTGTGCCTGGCAATCAGGGATACCAAGAATTATTTCACCAAATTTGAAATCTTACACTGGTGGCAGAGGACCTACCCAAAACTCCATAGATGGTGCCTATCTGCCTCAGATAGTTGCTGGAGAGGTTCCTCTGCTATGGGTAGCATCATGCACTTGCTCTGGGAGTGTCCAGGCTTGGAACAATTCTGGAGAGAAATCCAACAAATATGCAGGAACTTAACAATCCCTGAGATGATCCCTACTCCCTATCTAGTGATGTTGGGCCTTACTGAAGAAGACAACCTGAGACCAATGACCATGCCCCAGAGCAAGTGATGGCTGCAAGGAGCTCTGATCACAGCGAAAAGGGCCACATTGAGGTACTAGATGGAGAACCACACACACACACACACTGAGTGATTGCTAGAACTAAGAAGTCAGCTTTGAGAGGGTACATTATGCAGTGAATGATAGCCTAGATGATTGCAGACTGGGTATACTTACCCGTCATCTGAATACTGCAGGAAATGGAGCTCCTGATGACATTCAACACTGATCATCCCTATGGGCTCTTCTGGGTACAGATGACTACTACATGACTTAATGTTTCCATACCTATACAGCTCATTTTGTGAGAAACTGATTGTTGTAACAGTACATAATTGATGACCACGCTTTAGTGTTGCATCTCCAAAGGGCTCTGCCCTGGCTAGGTCAGAATTCTATAAACACTATATCTAGTGGTCATTGTTTGTATGTCTCTTGTATTCTAATAGAATATGAATGACAAAAAAAGCAAAATTCACAGATGTTAAGATTTATTAATGTTCTTTCTTGGATGGATTAGTGCTTTAAAGATATCAGTTCTATCAACATTTTTGTATTTATCCCAGGTTCTTCTGGTTTGGATTCTGGTCTCCTTCTGGTCTTCTTTTAAAAAAAAAAAAAAATGAATTCTCTAATAATATGCTGGATTTGAGCTGGCAAGGTACTCTGACTTAAATATTCAACTTTATTGCTTCCTACCTCTAAAGGCGGACCTGGTGTACCAAATTTTCAACTATACTATTAGGCTGCACAATTACCGGCCTTAAGGGATTGGTTTTGGCCAAATCCTACTTTTCCTGAAACACATTTGGAATTGGCTTTTAAGCAATATGCACATTTGCAGGACTGGTTGTATTGTACCCTAGGGACTAAATTGAAGAGACGTGCAGAAGGTGCCATTTCACACCACATTTCCAGTATCTGGCATCAGGCTCATAACAACATGGTTTGGGGGATTACATTATCAGTGTTCACACCGCTTTGGAATAATCCCAGTATACTGGGCTTTTTGGAGATCCTTTTTTTATCAGTGGCAGTCTCAAGGCCTACAATACATTGGGCAGTTTTTTTTAAAAGGGCAACATTTTATCCTTCACTGATTTGCACCCTGAATTTTCCTTACCCACAGCACATTATTTTAAATATTAGCAAGTATGGCATACTGTACATGCCTGTCAATTTTATCTTCGCTGCAACTCCCTGGTCCCTCAGTGGTGGAAAATGTTCTTAAAGCTGATAAGCATGACAAAGATATTGCTTCCATGCTATAGAATTATTTTTTTTTTCTGTATAGTTTTTTTCTGTCTCCTTCATCCAGGGAGTGATTGCATTAGCCCTGTCCCAGCCTTGCGCGCGCACACACACACACACACACACACACACACACACACACACAGGCTGGCTGACCACCTCCGTCTGCTGCATGCTCAGTTAGGTTTCTTCCCACGTTATCCTCTCATGGCAGGATTGGAGGAGGAGGGCCATCCTCCCCCAGTACACAAATCCGAGGTTGACCGAGATACACACAGAGTGGTGGTGCAGCCACAGCAACGGCTGGGTCAGGCTTCATGAACGCGCCCCCCCCCCCGATATTCCTTTTCCATTTTCTGGTCCCTCCCTTGACTGTGGAGCATCACTTGTGTATATGGAGGTACACCCATCTGATGCTGCCCCACAGACCCCTCCCTTACATTGCCTGCCTGACCTGCTCTACCCCCTGCCTCCACCTGGGGCAGCCTAGGCTGGGATGACAGGCTTCCCCACCTCAGGAGAAGAGAGCAGTCCTCCAGATGCTCGATCCTCTCCCTTCCTGGCCAACCCACACAACCCAAATCCATTCCTGGAGCCGGGTTGCCAACATGGGAGAGATAAGGTGCTAAGCACCTCTGCCCTCTGCACCACCAGGCCAGCCGTGCTATATAATTCTTAATTTCAAGCACAGGGGACACTTTTAATAGACTCTCTAAATCATGGGAACCTCTATAGGTAGCAGACAAAACAGAAGAGGACTGGGAACAGTTATGTTATGATGCTTTTAGGTTCCCATGCAGATTAGCCAGAGATAAACTCAGTATCAAGTATTACTGCAAATATACTATACCCCTTAGAAATTAGCCAAATTGTATTCTAGAGGCTCTGTCCCAAATTTCCCTGGGTGTGGAGTGGCTATAGCGATAATTTCATCCATATGTTATACGGCTGTCCAGAGTTCCGGATATATTGGGGAGAGGTGGAAAAAACTTTTAGGAGATATTTTACAGTTGCCATTTTACTTGTCGATCAAACAAGTCTGTTTAGGAGATTTTGAAATGTGCTTTGAGACAGTAGAATTGACACATAGGAAAACGAAATTTGTATAGTTGGTGATTCTCAAAGCCAAACAGCAGATTTTTAGACTGTGGAAGCAAGCCTCTCCACCTGTACTGTCTCAAAGGCTAACAGCGTTGGCATTTTGGGCCTCTCTAGAGAAAGCCAAATATCAATCTAGGGGTAACTTTCATACTTTTGAGTGGACGTGGGATAAGTGGTTAACATATATAGTAGCTGATGCACCTCCTGATCCCGCCTAACTGACCTATTTGGTTATCTAGTCAAGTTTTATAGAAAAAATGACAGTGAAAAATGTTGTGTGGTGGACGCACCCATTGGTACCATGACCAACTGGGCTACTGGTTCTATTACATTCTGTCAGACCTGAAGTTTGTCTGAGTTTACAAGGAGAGGAGACACATCTTCAGATGCAACCAAAGATATTTATTGGAGGGAGGAGAGTGCAAGTGTCCCATCACACAACAATCAATAAGTCACAGGTAGGATGGTACCACTCTAGATCTCAGTAATATGTTCTACTCTATGGCAATGCAATCTCTATACTCAGAGAAAAATATATATACTCTACAACTCTAATAACCCTGGCCAGGGGTCATTGAAATGATAGTCTGGTTAACCTTTTGGTGAAGATTGGCAGTGGGTCACTGGCAGGTTGTGAACTCACAAGACAGTGGAGACTCATGAAAGGGGTATTCTTTCAACTAGGGGTACTGCACTAGTATGAACTCAAGAGATGTGCCTCCAGGAGGGGCCAGAAGAACTTTTCACAGCAAAACAGGGATTGTCAGAGGGTGCACCTCATTCCCTGGTTTAAAGAACTTGATTGCTTGGTAAAAGTCAGATCAGACCACCAGGCCAGAAGTACTTGAAGAATTTTGCACTGGTGAAGAGGTCATGGCAGACATAGAAGAAACTGGATTCTTTTGCCAGACCCTTTGGGCGTCAGTGATGAAGTCATGGCAGACCACTGAACAGGACTGTACTGGACACACCAAATGTAATCCAAGGGATCCTGAAGCTTTCATCACTCCTGCATGTGGACACTGTTGTCACTTCTGGATCTGGGCACTTTTCTCGCTCCTGGATCTGATTGCATTCATTGCTTCTGGATGTGGCTGCTTTCACTGCTCCCGGAGCTGGCTACTCTCATCGTTCCTGAAAGAGAAATCACCCCACCCCACTGTACTCTGTATCCCTAGCTAGTAAGATGGGTTGGCCCCCAAGCTGCCTTCATGTTTCCTAACAGGGATGGGCTGTACACTGGAGAGACAGAAGGTGATCTTGCCTGACTACAACCCTGACATCTATCTTAATTGTAGGTCCTGAATGGAGTCATGTGTGGGACAGCACAAGAAGGATCAATGCAGTCTCAGTCTCTTTAACAACAGGTGCCATCTCTTCTTTTTATGCATGCAAGAATGTCCTTGGCACACTCTTCACAATGCTGCCAGGTTAACACAGTTCATTCATGGTAGGTACCCCAACTGGCAGTTCAGTATATGCAGAGGGCACACAGATTCAGGCAATTCAGTATATGCAGCGGGCACAAAAAATCTGGCAGTTCAGTATATGAAGATGGCATACAAATTCAGGCAATTTGGTATATACAGTAAAACGCAGTCACTTTACTTCTAATTTATTAAGGAGGTTGGGATTGTACAGTAATTGCTTAGTTCAGGTGACTGCCTCTCAACGCCAGCTTCTATGGAACTTACTTTGCCCAGCCCCCCATTTTATCTGCTCCTGTAGGGGCTGCAGTAGCAGTGCCCACTGGGTGCTTTGGCATATTGAGCCCTTTAAGCTGTCTCCAATGGGGCCTTAATTATTCTGCTCTCTAGGTGGCTCCGAGGGTGTTCTGGCCCACCCACCTCTTCTAGCTCTTATGGAGCTTGTTATCCTGGTTCCACCCAGTTGGCGGTTCTGGCACTGTGACCTTGCCTTGCCCACCCTAGCTCCTATGCCACCTTTCTAGGCATTCCAGTGGGTGGAGATGCCCCCTGCCCACCCATGTGGTCTCAACCACTTACTAAGCAATGCTTGGTGTGGTTTGTGTTAAAATAAGCAGAGTGGCACAATGGAAGCATGCTGGGCCCATATCCCAGAGGTCGATGGATCTAAACCATCCTCTGCTAACTCGCCTTGCACATGCTTTTCCAAATAAGATGGAAGTGTTGCAAACTTTCAATACAATTGGTCCAGGGTGCAGGAATTAAGCCATTTTAGAACCTAATGCAGGAATTTGGAATATCTAACAGAGAAATGTTCAGGTATTTCCAGGTTAGAGCACGCTTAAGACAACTGAAGGTGGAGGAACAGGAGGAAGGCCTGTCCAACCATCTATTTCAAATAGTGAAACAGGTAATACAGAGGCAAGATACCCCTCACCTGATATGTAACCTATATAAAGCAATATAAGGCTTAAAAAAGTACTCCTATTAGGAGCATTTAGGAAGTGGGAGCAGGAAATGGGACATCCATTAGATAAGGGCCTATGGGAGATCAGTTGTAGAAATGCACATAAAATAATTACCTCCATGTCTTGGAGAGAGTTTGGATGGAAATGCTTGGTATGTTTCTTCATTACCCCTCTACAGCAGGTCCAAAGGTTGACATCCCTCAATGCGTACTGCTGGAGAGGATGTGGGGCAGCCCAAGCCTCACACTTTCACATTATGTGGAGTTGCCCACTCCTGGCTTCCTTTTACAAGGAAATAGAAGGGGCTCAAGCATTATATTTGGTCCCCAAGTCCCATTGACTAAGGAGCTGATGCTCTTTCATAGTTACCCTGGGGAGACGAAAGATGTAGTGAAAAGGCACTTGCTGGGCATATGTGTAGGGGCTGCAAAATGCATCACAAAAAAATGGTTTACAAATAAAATCCCAGTGGTGATTGATTTGGATATCTACGGCATGTTCCATATATAACTTAGAATCTGTGACTTATAGTCTAAGAGATCAACAGGAGAAAGGCAGTAATAGATGGAATCATTGGTGTACAGTATAGAGGCTACTGCAGTGGACCCATCCTTCATCCCATAGATCAAAACGTAATATAGAATAATATGAAATAGTAAAGTCTGAAAAGATCTAACAACTTAAGTAAATGAATTATGTTATTTAAAACTGCACTGTAGTACTTCTGTCATAGCTGAAGTAAATATGAACTGTATCTTATCCATGTGGCACTTAAGGTTTTTATAACTGTATAAGTGTTCATCTGTATGTTAAATGTATGTATGTTTTAACTACTGAAAATTAGTAAAATATGTTTATCAAAAAAAAAGATGGAAGTATTGCACATCAGTATTAAAGGGAATAAATAAGGTACAGAAGGGTAGCATCTTTTAGAAAAGATGTTCTAGAACAAGAGGGCTTAACATGAGACTTAGCCCTTAGCTTAATAATGTTCTAAACTTAAAGATTCAGGAACTGTGTTTCTTTTAACTAGCTCTGGATGCCTAATAGGAGATTAGGTGCCACATATCAGTGGGGCCAGCACTCAGGCAAGTGTTTTCCACGTGTGCTAACATGCAAGCCTTGGTGATGTCACAGGGATCAGCACGTCACTGTGCGGATTCTGGAGCGTGCTCCGCTACATAAGGAGCTGCTTTTGGCACCAGCGGCGCACTCGGTTACAACTGAGACACCACACAAGGACGAACGCTGCTTTGATGGGTAGATATACCTACATACTAATTTTACATTGGGGCAGTCGTATTCAAATGAAAACTAAATGATTGTTTCTGTTGTTTAAATTGTAGCATTGAAAAAGTAAGACCCCTTAAGCCTGATAGTGGTTTTGAAAAACAGAGGTGACATAAGCTGGCAGACAAATGAATTGAAAGGTGAAATACCCTAGTTATGCAACTGAATTTATATATGTAAACGAATAGCCAGTATGATTTATTTGGATATTAAGCATCACATTTTTGAACTTTTATTTAGTTGACAGTTAAGAAATAAAAAGAAAAGGAAACTGGGAGAATATACAAAGTGGCACTGGTTCTTAAGGTGGGAGAAACTTGATATATATAATTTGAAGAATATTTAAAATGAAGGAGAAGGCCATAACATAAATATTGTATTTGTTGTAACTTTAGATATGGATCATTTGAAAACTAGTGACAAACAGAGTCTGTAACAGAATTATAGCCAAAAGTAAGTGCAGAGGCAATTATTTACTGTTTAAGGAAACATTGAACTTGAGAAAAATAATATTTTAGTTGAAAACTTGTATATATTTTTTTGATAACGGATATCTAACTAGATTCCCTGAAGAAGGGTGAAACCCAAAATGTATGTTTGCTATATTCTGGATGTTACAAATAAAAAACATGTGATGATAAAATAGGTATTATATTTTTGAAGAGAGTGAGCCTTGGTATTTCCAGTCTCCTAGTTAGTAGATTTTGCATTGATTGGATTTTAGGCCTCTCCTAAACTAAAAAACATTTACTGCAATGTATCTATTTTTTTGGAAGTTGGCTGGACCGGAATACATCTTTCATTGGGAGGGGGTAGACTAAGGGGCAATGTGAGAAAGTACTTTTTCATCAAAAGGTTGGTGGAGGCATGGAACAGCCTCCCAGCAGAGGTGGTGGGGGAAACTCAGTGGAGCAATTCAAAACTGCATTGGATAGACACAGGGGAACCCTAACGATTCAAAAGGGGAGGTAAAGTCAAAGATCAAGTAGGATCTTTGGCTTTTGCAGTAGGTAGCATAATAGGGCAGACTGGATGGGCCTATCAGCCCATATCTGACGTCAATTTCTATGTTTCTAACTAAATGTCCTTTACTTTAATGGTGGTCAGCACTACCTGCTTGTGCTGCCTCCCATTCACCAGCACAACCCAGATACAGAGGGATGTGCAGAGGAGGCACCAATTCCAAGTTGCTGCTACTGGGGAAGTTGTTGAAGAGGGAGGCTTGAAGGTGGAAGACTTGTGGGCCACACTGTGAGAGGAAATGGGGAACCGCGAAGGGAGGCCACAACTACTGCCGCTGATGCCAACGGGACTTCACCACCATGACCTGGAACTCTCTAGACTGTTGCCACTACTATTACTGACAAGAGGGATGGATCAGAGTCAACGGACCCACTTCAACCTCTTTCAGATAAGCCCAAAGACATCCATTACATCTCCATCCATTCTTATCGCTGGTCTCTTCTGCACTGCCTCAACAGTTCAACAAACCATTTCTTCAAAGTTTAGAGTCCCAGTGCTTGAACCCTAAGCAAAAGCCCCAACCATTTTGGTGATTTGAAAATGACCGCTTATGGGCATTGACAGAAGCCCAGGCTTATGCCCCTGGGTACAGTCACTGAGGGGGCTTCCCACTCCCAATGGACATTGTGGGCAAGTCCCAGATTACCCCCCCAGGTCAGGGCCACAAGACTGGGACCCCCTGGCAGGCATCAGAGGCAGTGGATGGCAGAATGGGCCATCATGCCGGGGGGGGGCATTTTTTGCTACTTTTGCTGCCCAGGTAGTGGGGACATGCAATGATGTCCAGCATCCACCCCACCCCCCTAACATACTGGTGCTGGTCACAGCGGTGCCCCCAGCCTCCACCAGGGGTCTGTCAAGTGCCACACACTCTTCCCCTCCCTCTCCAGAGAAGGAGAGCAGTCACCAATATGCTCGGTACTTCTCCCCCCTGGCTGGCCCTCCAACTCCTGGGTCTGTTTCTGAACCTGGGTCATCGGCACTGCAAGCAAAAAATCTAACCACTGCGCAGGCTAGAAATCTGTCAGGAAGGTTATAATACCTGTAGCAAAGATAGACAGAGCAAGGGAGGCGTGTTTGATCTTTGTTGCCTCAAAAAATGTAGCTAATAATTATTCCTTTATCACCCACAATATCTGTGACTTTGCCTCTGTTCACTTGATTTTTGGCCAACATAAAATACTTACAACCAGTGCCATTTACATGCCACCAAGTTGCCAGAAAGAAGGTCTTGCAACTATATAAGCCTTTAAACAACCCCTCCCAGTCAACAGAGTGGATTCTCCTTGGTGACTTTAATTATTATTTTTTTTTTTTTTATTTAACTGTTTGGTCCCAGTCACCTCCTCCTGCCAACTTTGGCGACAGGGACACACAGGTATTTTGCAGGTTTTCTCCCCTTGCCCCCCTGAGGCCCCAGCACACAGCTGTGTGAGTTTGTGGAGACACACATGCACCCCATGGTGCCAGCTCAGCCCCTTCCACCTCTCATACCTTTTTGCCACACCCTCACACTTCCAGGTGCCACACTGGGAGCTCACCCCAGCGTGGCAAACCTCTCTATGGCCAACAGGGGTGCTCAATCCCCCATCTGCTCCACTGCCCCCCAAAAAAACTTCCAGCTGCCATGCTGAGGCCCACCCAACATGGCAAGCGTCCCTGCGTCACATCTTCCTAAAAGAGAAAAAAAAAAAAAAAAAAACCTAGAAAGAAAAACATTCCCTCGCTGACTGTCTTGAACCCCTCCCCACCCGTGCCCACCCTCTGTACACCCTGCCTCCCACACCCCCTCACCCCATACATACCTCCAGAGTCCGTGTGATGATCTTGGTGGACTGGGAACACGTCTGCACTCTTCAAAGCCAATCTGAACTGAGGAAGTGCCGGTAAGCTGTATAATGGAATAAATAGAGTTTTTTCAACTTTGATGCATATCTCAGGCATTTTTGGGAATTTTGTCACCAAATTTTCAACATGGGGTTTTTGGGACCCCACCTCATGAATTCTTGCACTGTCATTTTGTTATTCGGTCCCGAAAGGTGATTTCGCAGTCACTGCGCGAAACCACCTTTGGAGACCAATGTATGAAATGACAGTGTCACAGTTCATGAGGTAGGCCCACAAAAATCCTATGTTGAAAATCTGGGAGAAAAAATTCCCCAAAATGACTGTTTTACGAGTGTGCATTGCACAGTTCCTATGCACGTTCGTATGTTCGCAAATTTTTAATATTTGCACTCCAGATTTTCAACATTGCCATTTTACCATACCTCCTTATGAGCAGTATCGCTGTCATTCTTCACATCTCGCCCAAAATGTGTTTACGCGCATGTAGCACACAATGGGGCAGTCGGTGTGCAAAATCAATGTTTGGGACACATTAATAAAATCACAGTGACACTGTTCATAAGCAGAGGTCTTAAAAGGGCTATGTCGAAAATTTGGTGAAAAACTTTCCCAAAATGACTGTTTTACTAGCGTGTGTTGTGCAGTTCCTATGCTCGCTCGTAAGTTTGCGAATTTTTAATATTTTCACTCCAGATTTTCAACATTGCCATTTTATCATACATCCTTATGAGCAGTACAGCTTGAGCAGTACAGCTGTCATTCTTCACATCTCGCCCAAAATGTGTTTCCGCGCATGTAGCGCACAATGGCTCAGTCGGTGTGCGAAATCAATGTTTGGGACAGAGTAAGAAAATCACAGTGACACTGTTCATGAGCAGAGGTCTTAAAATGGCTATGTTAAAAAATTTGGTGACAAAAGTCCATAAAATGACTGTGTTACGAGTGAGCATTGCGCTGTTTCCACGCACCCTCGTAAGTTCATGAATTTGTAATATTTTCAGTCCAGATTTTCACCACTGGCATTTTCCACACTTCTTTATGAACAGTACAGTTGTAATTTTTCACAACATGGCCGAAATGTGTTTTCACAATTTCTGCACAGAAATGCGTGGTCGCTGTGGGAAATCACTGTTCGGAACAGATTAAGAAAATGACAGTGACACCGTTCATGAGTGGAGGTCCCAAAATGCCTGTGTTGACAATCTGCTGTAAAAATTCCCCAAAGTAATTACATTAAGGGTGTGCGTTTTGCAGTTTCTATGCACGCTTGTGACTTCACCAGTTTTTTTTACTATTTTCACTGCAGATTTTCAACATTGCCATTTTTTTACACCTCCCCATGGACAGTACAGCTGTCATTTTTCACATCCTGTTCAAAATGTGTTTTCGCACCTGTGGTGCCAAATGGCGTAGTCACTGTGCAAAATCAGCTTTCGGCTAACAAACTGATATATTACCACTGTTCATAAGGTGGAGGGCACAAAAAACCCATGTTGAAAATTTGGAGTGAAAATACCAATGAACGCCTGAGGTGTTAGGGTTTCCGACCATAATGCCCCACCCTGTAGAGACTGACAGGCATCATGGGTGTGACTTGGGATTGTCACCTGTAATGCTTATACCATTCCACCCCCACACCCTGCAGCCAGGGAGAGGCATCGAGGTGTGCCTTGGACTCTTCGGACCCAAAGTTCACCCCATTCTCCTATACTGCATCCATTTCACCATATTTCCTGATGGAATGGGGTGAGCATAAGAGCCAAAGACCCCAAGGCACACCGTAACACTTGTCGGTGTCTGCAGGGTAGGGTGTGGTGAAATGGCGTGGCTGTTATGCCTGATGACCCAAAGGCACACCCCACCAATGCCAATGCCAGCAAGCAAACATTCAGCATTGACAAATGCTTGTTCTATATTGAAATGGTATACTGACAGAAGCCAGGGCTATTCACTTTTAATATGGTTGCCCAAAATAGGAAAGTAAAATTTTAATCATTTACACATGGAACACACACTCTAAATCTGCATATGTGTATTGTCCTTATTTATAAAAGAATCTCCATAGTCTGTATGTCCAAATATACACAGTTCAGTGGTGAGCAAAAGACCCCGAAAGCTAAATGCACATAACTTCAGGGACACCTTTCCCTGTAACAGTGCAAATTTGCAGACGGACAACATAATAATAATGGACTATGCAGAGACCAGACCCCTCTTCTCTAGTCTTACTTTGATGCCCTACCAAACCTCTTAAACCAACTGTCCACAAATCAATGACAACGTTTCAACAAATCGGGGATGAAGGGCCAAAAATGGGGATATTATTGAGGCAAAGTTAGAGTAATTGATTTAGTGTAAATTTAGAAAAGCATTTTCGAAGGATAACTCGACTTTAAAAAGCTAGTGTGTTGTCTGAAACTAATATTAACCTTTAAAAGTAGTCAACTATTGTTTTGTTTTGTTTTTTCAGTTAGAGGTATGTTTTCTTTTCCAATTTGCAAATTGCAAGATATTCTACTGTACTTGATGCACCTGGTGTGATGTGTGGAACATCACTGTGCCAGGAGATTGTCATACAAGTATCTCGTTCTGTCCCTCTTTACACCAAATCAGCATTGTGAGATCACAGATACTCAGAAAGATCCAATTATTTTCTGCCATGTCCATCACATGTGATGCCACAGTGAGGGAGATCACATATGCTGATGAGGTTTGGAGGGGAATAGAACAAGATGTCAGCTGCCATGTATTGCACTGCTCTTCACATCACATCACACCTATAGTAATACTATCAGAAAACTATAATGAGGAAAAGAAGAAAGTTACTTCACAAAAAAGTAAGAGTCGGATACTTTTGAAAATGAATAACTATTTATGTCTCCTTTTTGGTACTACTAATTGTTTAATTGTAATGTATGACATTCGTTTATGCTTTTGAATTCCCATTATTACTGTGAGTGACAGAAACATCAATATTAGGAGGAATGGAGGAGATCTGTAATTCAAAATCAGGGACATTTGATGCTCTTTAGGGTGCAGGAAGCTTTATTAGAGTATGTGACCATAGTTCTGTACAACTGCTGTGGGAGACATCAAGAGTTCAGTACAAGCAAGCATTCTAATCATGTCAACTCACCTTGTTAACAGAAACATCAATGTCATTGCTCAGCAGACGTACAGCACACATCACTCAATGAAATGAAACTGCATGCTTGAAATCTTGTGTCAGACAGACCGTACACAGTAATTACAGAAAATCTAAATGATAAAGATGCCATTCCATAAAATGTTGTTTTTCAATGATAAATGCATTTCTCAGCTCTGAAGTATGAATTTACAACTGGAAAAATATGTTTTTGCCCATTTGAAATGTTTGTATAATGGTCACTTTTAATGCACACTTAGAGCCCTGTGCACAAACTTGAATTTTGTATGTAGAAAATAAATGCAGTACATATGTGTAAGTATGTGGATGTGGTTTATGGTACTGTCGCCTCCTTTTTCCTTGCAACATTGTAATGCCTTCTGTTGTTTTGCTACCAACTCACCCACCCGCACTCACCATTGCTCCCTCTACTCCTCCCATCGCCAGTCCCATTGTGTATCTTTTATCCCCAAATACTGGTTTGGGGCTCGGGCCACACACCTATCCGCACTCATCTCTCCTGTTCCATCTGCCTCATGCTCCTTGCACCTTTTCCTTCCCCCATCCTCACTCCTCTGCTAGGCAGTCAGCCTTATTCTATTGCCTTCCTCCCTCTGGAATCTCCTCCCCTCCTCCATCTGTCTCTCACCCACCCCCATTTCCCTTCGGCACCAGCTCAAATTTCTTTCCTCCCCCTCTTGCTCCTGTCAGCCCCCTGTCCTACCTGCCCCTGGTTCCCCTTTTCCTCCGCAGTGTTGGATCCCCTCTAGGGTTGGCTTATAAGTCTTAATATCAGTGTACTAATGTGTTCAACCTGTTGTTACAAATTATATTGTGCTGCAGTGCTGCTCATAGCTTCAACTCTGGCCACCCATTATTGTTATTTGCACTTATTCCATGTTGCACTACCAGTGTTTGCACATTATGTTTGTGTAATGCTTCCATACTTCTGTATTTGATTGACTGTATTCCATTTCCTTTTCCCCAGGTCGCACCTGGAAATGAGCCTTGGCTCAGTGTGCCTTTCCTGGTTACCAATTTTCAAATAAATAAGTAAAACAAATAAATGTGGACCACAATGCATGCAAAAGACAGTTATGTATGAAATGAAGGCTTACCAATGTGTGACATGTGACATGTGTGCACAGGTATGCAAAATGGAGTGCACAAGTAGTGTGGGACTATCTGAGAAGATGGTGTCTGCCCGATGACACCACCATGTAAGGGTATACACAACAAAGAATGCCCTATAAAGTGCACAGCCATGGTGCATACCATTGTGAAAACAGAAAAGATGTGCAGTGAGAAATACAGAAGTGCAGTGAACCAGGACGCCAGCTGGGAGCTCAAACACATGGAAGACAAATAGCAAAAATGACAGAGGAGGTCCTGCTGGCCTGAGTGAAGGCAACAATGCTGGTAAACATGTCTACCATGCACCTGGAATGGGGGTGTATATGTCCACTTGTCACAATGATAACAGTAAGGGTGTAAGCTGGGCATGGACCAGGAGGAGAGGACACACAGTTGCCAATGTCCCTTGCACTAGGCCTGAGCAAGTGTGAGTTGCTGTGTCTGAGATAAGGGCAAATATGCCACCCTGTATGGTCATACAGCACTCCATGTACCACAAAACAAGAGATCATGGATATAGCTTGGCATTCAGTTTACTGTGAATGCCACTGAAACCATCCTAAGGTGCATTGAAGCTGTACTGTAAAAGAGAAATTGTGTGATCTCAGGACAGTGGTGTAGCACAAGATAACATGAGCATGATGGTCAATTAATGTCACTGGTGGTGGCCCACCACCA
The DNA here is from genome assembly GCA_016271365.2 of Neoceratodus forsteri. Classification (NCBI taxonomy): domain Eukaryota; kingdom Metazoa; phylum Chordata; order Ceratodontiformes; family Ceratodontidae; genus Neoceratodus; species Neoceratodus forsteri. The sequence continues at coordinate 1,548,344,773 of CM057452.1, read as the reverse complement.
CCACTAGACATACCTACACCAGTCCAGGATATAGTTGCAGACACATTTTCACAAACCATATCGGATGGTGAAAATGACAGTCTGGATACTGTACCAGGTATAATTACTGCCATGCATGTCATAGTCATGAGTACAAACACACAAACACCTAAACATCTGTTCCACTGCAGATAGCCAACCTGTGATGTCTGATGACATGGCTGTGAAACAACATGATGACTTTGGTGCTAGTGGTGTGAACCATGACAGGGAGATATACTGTGCTGATGACATGCAACTGCCAGTATAAGCAACCTGACCGGTGGCATAAACACAAGCTAAGTGAACACATATATGTCATACATGTGCAACACACAGTGCGATAAAGTCACAGTAATGCACACACCCATTCTTCACTACATGTGACACTACCAAAGTAAACATAATGGAAGACAACAGGTCACTGGAGACAAAGGACACCATTGTCACAATAACCAAGGGCCATACAACCAACAGAAGCACAACCAGCAACACTAAATCCAACAACAGCAACACAACCACAGCACATACTGCCAGGCATGTGCATACCAACACAAAACACACACACACACACACACACACACACACACACACACACACAGCCACAAAACAGATACACAGCAAACATCTTGCACAGATAAACATACCAATGGACCAGTACTGCAAAACACCTATCTGATAAAAGAGGATCGGGGGGAACCACAACATCACATGACCTTGGCAGCAGTATCACACCACTCACACCCATGCAGCAGCAGAATACAGGGAATATCAGCATGATAGTCCAGCAGGGCTCCACACAATGGCTGGTGCAACCCCCACCCCTCAGTAATGCTGAATGTCCACCAGCACCCACACTAGAGCCAGAATGTGATAGGGATGATGAAGAAAGACCCTCAAACCATATAGGCCAGTGCCAGAGATGAAGAGACACTTCAAGCCTCCTGAGGACCTGCTATCTGGAGGCCAAGCACCTTGAACAAGAAAGACTGAAAGCCAACAAGGCACATAAGGTAAGGCTGAGGGTACTCACAACAGTGACTCACAGTCTTCCTGTTGAGGTCGCACATGTCAGAGACACCTGATGTGACATCTGTTGCACCACCTCAAAATACAACACCAGCACTTCCCCTGTGACACACACAGTCCCATAAGTGGCACACACACCCCTGTATTCATAGACACACCAGGAACAAGCTGCCCTAAAGGACCAGTGCAACAGGATGCACAGTACCATGTTGACCTGACACCTGCCAGCAAGAGGGGACATCAACCCAGATGGGGAGGAAGGTCACAGTGCAAGGCAAGAAACATGACCACACACAACACTAAATAATCATAAACACATCCCACACAGTGCACACAGGCAACATGCATGCAGTAGCAAACACATATGCATGGTGCTACAAACAGCTATCACTCTTCAGTATCATCACTGTATGTGTTGATATCCATCCACGCTAACATGTGATCACACTGTCACATGCACCAAGTCACACACCAGTCACAGAAAACACACTCTGCACTACCGTGTGTCTGATGGCCCTTCCACTCAGTTCCTTCCATCATGGCTGTGTGACCAGAACCAGTGAATCATAAAAAATCAGAAAGCTGCTGGAGGGATTAAAGAGAGCGCACTCCTGATTTTTAGGGCACTTTTAGTGCCGGAGTAAGGTGCCTCCCTCATGTATCTAAATTATGCTGTTTATAACCTTTTTTGTTGTTTCTGGGCATTTTCTTCTACGGCAGCTGGCTAGAGGGGAATTTTCAAAGCAATGTGTTCTGGGAGCCTTTTTCAGAATCCTAGACTTCACATTGCTTAAAAGTTTTTCAACATTTTATTGATTTCCCCTATGCTTCACTCTGTGTCAGAGCTTGTTCACGGGGTTCATTTTCTTCTTTTAATCTAGTTAAAAGTATACATAAATTTCATCTTTCCATTCTCAGTTTTTCTTTTTTACAAAGTTTAATTTATACATTTATTCTGTACCAATACATACCAATCCTAAGGTTGTCATCATCATGTTCTCTGTTCTGCTTTTTATTCTTAGTTTTAAACAGTCTGTATTCATCCTGTTTGAGGTATTTGCTACTATAATTTAAAAAAGAAGAATGCAAGACATTTACGGTTGCTGTGACTGAAATGTTTGCTGGCAAATGATTCTAATTCTATGCTGCCTAACAGGCTTGCCACTTTTTAACTGTGCATTGACATACCTTTGTTTTGTTTTTTGGGGTTGTTTTTTTTGCTCTCTCCCAGCTCTGGCCTGGCCTCTCCTTCAGGCCCCCTATGCCCTCTATGCTGCACTGCTTCAGATCAGCCACCTCTTCACCCCATATTGCAGCCCCCCCGCCCAGGTAACCCACAGACATAACCCTTCACTGGGTGGGTCCCTCTCCTCTGAGGTGGAAGGCACCATTGGGGCAGCCAGCACAATACTTGCCCCAGGTGCTGCTGGGATGGTGCATACACTGTCCTTCGGACTCATGGCAATGGGAGCTGGCGACCATCATTCAGTCTGCTATGGGGCTCTTTTTCCCATTTGCTCCCCAGGGGGCATGGTGTGCCACTAACATAAGGCTGACTCTGACATTCACCATGCCCCCTTGGTGAATGGGACCCCATGTATTGCCATTGCCCCAGCCTCCGCTAAGGGTCAGCAATTACCGTGTCACATCCCCACCCTCCCTCCAAGAGAAGGCAAGCCATCAGCTGATGCTCAAGCTTTCTCTCCCCGGCCAGCTCTCCAGCACCAGAGTCTGTTCCCGAACCCGGGTCACTGGCGTCGCAAGCGGAAATCCAACAGCTTCGCCACCGGGCATGTTTTGGTTTTTAAGCTGCTTAAGGTGGAACTTTCTGGTGTTGCCCTTTACTGTTGGACATAAAGTGATTCGCCATTTTACTTTGCCAATCCATGGAGCTTGCTTAGTATGCAACCTGGTTTACTTTTTACATTTCACATGTTTCATAAAGTTTTATGACTCCAAATCCTTTGAATTAGATATGTCAGAGAAGACACTTGCTGCTTCTCCTGTGGGCAACAGTGCACAGGCCCACAGGAGAAGCAGCAAGTGTCTTTCACTGCACGGTAATGAATTTAAAAGATTTGAAGATAAAAAGCAAGGTGGAGGTAAGTCCTTAAAACTTAACAAAGCATTTAAGAATGTGGACAGTAAACTGAGTTACATACTAAGCAAGCTCCATGGATTGGCAAAGTAAAAAATGTATGAATCACTTTATGTCTCAACAGTAAAGGGCAAACACCAGAAAGTTTCCACCTTAAGCAGCTTAAAAACCAAAACAGAGGTATGTCAATGCACAGTTAAAAAGTGGCAAGCCTGTTAGGCAGCATAGAATTAGAATCATTTGCCAGCAAACATTTCAGTCACAGCAACCGTAAATGTCTAGTATTCTTCTTTTTCAAATTACAGAAGGAAATACCTCAAACAGGATGAATACAGACAGTTGTATAAACTAATAATAAAAAGCAGAACAGAAAACAGGATGATGACAACCTTAGGATTGGTATGTGTTGGTACAAAATAAATGTATAAATTAAACTTTGTAAAAAAGAAAAACTGAGAATGGAAAGATAAAAAGTATGTATACTTTTGACTAGATTAAAAAAAGAAAATGAAGGCCATGAACAAGGTCTGGCACAGAGTGAAACGTAGGGGAAATCAATAAAAGATTGAAAAACATTTAAGTGTTGTGAAGTCTATGATTCTTAAAAGGGCCCCCAGAACACATTACTTTGAAAATTGTCTTTGAGCCTCATCTTGGGGGGCTGAAGAACCTACAAAAGAGTGTCCATTTCCTGCTCGCACTGTAAATTCATGTCTGGAGGGGAAGTAGGAAGAGGCTCGTGGATGAAGAAACAGTGTGGGGACTCAGCGACCATGTGATCAGAACAGGCCAATCAGAAATAAGCAGAAAGCTGCTGTGGGATTTAAGAGAGAGTGCTCCCAATTTTCAGTGAGCTTTTAGTGCCAGGGCATGGTGCCTCCCTCATAAGTTTAAATTAATCTCTTTGTAAAATGTTTTTGTTGTTTCTGGGCATTTTCTTCTACAGGGGCTGAGCAGAGGGGAAGCAGGAAGAGGCTCAGGGACAGAGTAAACAGTGGGAGGACTCAGCGGCCATGTGATCAGAACCGGCCTCTCTGAAGGAAGCAGGAAGCTGCTGAGGAGTGTTTAAGAATCCACTCTCAGCATGTCCATCACACTTATGCCCCAGAGCATTAGTGGAACAGAGCAGGAATGGAACAAAGTAACTGGCGTCAGGCGGCAGCAGGCAAGCAGGGGGCTCTTCTGGACTGACAGGAGCAGGTAAGGTACTCTTAGGCACTGAATAATTACTGTTACAACTGTATAGGTAACTACAGGTAGTGGGGCAGAGGGTAACTTCTGGGAGAAGAGACAGGTAGCAACTACAGTTGGGAAAACAGGAGACACCCTATCTGTGGTAGGGTGATGTAACAGGTCAGGAAGCGCATAAGGGGTTAATTAGTTAAATGGGAGAAGTAAAAGAGGCAGGGGGCACAGGGAGAGCTATACCTAGAATACCTCTTGTTAAAATGGAAAGCAGGTAACACCCTATCTAGGGTAAGGTGTTGAAGAAGGTCCTGCTAGGTAGTGAAAGTGGGAAAGGAGCATGTAAAGGTAAGGGGCAGTATATGGGAGTGGTGCAGTGCAATGGTTGTGGAGCCGCAGTATTCCAGGACACATTCTTGAGACTGAGGTGCTGTCCCATCTACACACACCACTCTGGGTTGAGGGCAGAGGTCACCAGTCTCCATGTTGAGTTGGCTAGGATCCTGAGGACCTCTTGCCCCACCCAGGCTCCACCGATTGTGCTGCCATTGCTTCAGAGGATGGCAGGCTGGATCTTGGTGGGCTCTGGGAGAGGGAGTGTGGAAGGTCAGGGGCACATTCCTCAGCTTGTGCCATTACAGAATTCATTCACTGTTCTGGCAGGACAGAAATACTAAGAGGAGTACTTCAGATGGTGACAATGAAGGATATGGGGGTCTTCCAAAGGGTAGGCCCCAAGGTGGGAGGTAGAAGACCCTAGCAAAGGATAAAGAAGCTTCTGATAGGGGACTCAATTGTGAAGGGGATAGATTTGGGAGTAGATAGTGCGGAACAAGGGAGGTTACATGACTACCTGTTGCCTTGGCTCAGAGGGATGGACAGAATATGTAAGCAATAATACCTGACAGGGTGGGCATTATTGCGATATACCGGACTGCCCAGGGGCATAATGAGGCCAGACACGGCAGGTGGTGGGCCCTATAACTCCTGGAAAGTCCGTTATACCCCATAATGCTAGAGGATATTATTACATTTAGAAAATGGACTATATGTGCCATTGTTTGAAAAATACATAATACAAATTTATATATAAAAAATTAATAAAAAAACAAAAGTAACTTTTCTAGTAAAGTAGTTCCTGTACTGCTGGAATCACCACTGGAGGGCACTATTGTTTTTGTTTGTTTGTAAATAGTGTGTTTCCGATGCTTGTCCTCATTTTGTCTGTCTGGTCTGCCCCCTCACTCACTCTCTCTCACACACACACACACACACAAAATAGAGGAGAGAGAACCCTTTATTTTAGTTAATTTGTTCAGCGCTCCATCAGAACAGGGGAATGTAGCCTGCTGATCTGCATTTAAAGATAGGTACTTGTTTCTTTACTTTGAAAGGGCTCTCAAATGTGGCACGAGTCTGCAGTTCAGTTAAAATTCCCGCCAGCTGTCCGTTGTCATGGAGCACAACCATGTTCTGGTAAAGAAAGTTATATTGTAACAAAGAACAAACTTTACTGTTGTTGTTTTTTTCATCACGGAGAAACAGTGCAGCTGAATGGGGAATAGCGCTAGCCACGGCAGGTAGGGGAAAAATGGCAGCTGGCTCGTTTTTAAAAATTGGGGTGGCCCAAGGATCATCTAAGTAATGGGGCACCCGGAATTGGTACTTATTTTTTACCGGGCATTGTTAAAAAAAATAACAGCCTGGGTGCAAGGGTGTTTCAACCAATCAGAGTGTGACTTTTGTGGTGCCATTTTCTAAATGTTCAGTAATACCTTTTGTATTCTGATGGTCATTTTTGTATTGCTTCTCTGCAGTATTTGCAGTGTCAAGAATGTTGTAAGTAGGTAAAGCTTCAGGAGTTATTCATTGTCACCTGTGTAAGTACGTTAGTGGCCAATGATGTATGCTCACAAACATGTCACATGCAGCACACTGCAAGTACATCATGCAGGGGCTATCACCTAGTAGCCACCTTGACCATCCCACACTGCCAACCATTAATGTCTTCAGACATGAGTGGTTCAGTATGAAAGAGTCATGTGTGGAGCAGGTGTACTTTGCAGACACTGGCCATGCAGGAGACATGAGTGGTGATGTAGCTGCCAGTGGCATACAAAGGCCCAACAGGCCAAACAAGCTGCCATTGCTCTATACACTAAAGTGGGCAGGCCCTCTGTCCTACAAGGATAAGGGTGAACATATTTTAGTGGTTGTTGAGCTGGAGAAGTTACACGTCACTAGGCTATAGGCCTTTACAGTCTCACACTGCTCTGTTGTCAACTCCATACTGACACATTTCTATTGTTGTTGTTGTTGTTGTTGTTATAGCCATTCCATGGTTGACCTGCCCAATCTGCCTTGGAGAAGGTGGAAAATGAACTTTCAGCACATGAATTGGGGATGCTGGATGACGCAGCAAGAGCTATGAGTCTGCCTGATTACTCAGAATTCACCTACATTGACTGCATGTACCAAGTGAGAACCAATTGGTCTGTCTTTAAACTGTTGTACGCATGGCATTATTTGTCAAAGATTTAACTCTGAAGTTCTTTTACTGTTGTATTCATTCCTGTATTATGTTTGTATTGTTGAACAGCCATGTTCTTACATGTTGGAGGGCACATTTTCTCAGTAAGTGCTGCATACATCAGCTGCTGATGCCTTTGAGTGTGGGTGGTTAGGCTTCAAATGGGTGTGTGTGTCGAAGGGGACAAAGGGACCATTGAGAGGTATATGTGGGTCTTGGGGTCTATTGTCGTCCAAATGCACTGGTACAATGGGATCACAGCACTATGAAGGCCAGAAAATGTGCCACATTTCCAGTGTTCACTTGTTTGCAATTTGTACATCTGTGTGCTCCCCTACATTGCCACTGATTGGTTGCTGTTATGTGAATGCAGACCTATTGAGGGCTGGTCAGCAGGACTGTACTGTAGTGCACTGGGCCAGGCGACATAGACATTGACCATTACATTACAAAAGGCAGAGCCCACATCTGAGAGGGAGGAGACTATCAAAGCTGCGAGGCTGGGGCATACAGAGCTGTGAGTAGGGTGACTGAATACATGTGTGACTGGCCAAGGTATGGTACTTATGTGGCAGACCAATGTGCCTGGCTGCCTTTATATGTATAACACCAAGGTGTGTGCTAATGTTTAATTTGTATACCACAGTGCTGTAACTGTCAGTTTTATTGTAAGTTCCACGTTGATATAACTATCTTTTTTTTTATTTTCTCTTTCCAAAGAGATGTCAGGACCTTGTTATCCCGTTTCACAAACTAATGTAACTCTGTATCTTCTGCTGTTTATGCACTGTTGTCTGTGCAGTACAGTCTGTGCACAGCATTACTGTGTTTGTGTGCTGCTTTTGCGCCTGCTACAGTAGATGTCAGACAGTGCTTACAAGTGATAGCAGGGCATGCCGTATGGATATATCTAGTGCATATGTGGGATACAGCATGGCACTGAGTCGCATAATGCAATTCATGGTATCCACGTCCTTACACAGTCATCTGTGATTTAGTGCATGTGCAGATTCATTGCCACTGTGTGTCCATGAGCAGTCATGCCTCCATTTTTGTGCATGTCCATTGCTGGTCGTATGTATGTGTGCCAGACATGGGACCACACCATGTAATGGTTTGTTTATTGCATATGACATGCATATTTTGTACATCATTTTTCACACTTAGACCCTTATACACCTGCCGTATTCTGCAGGTAAGTGCCATTTCACCTTTGTGCATACAACCCATAGTGTCCTGTCTCTCTTTTGTAAGTATATATATGTCAATTTGCCTGGAGGACTGCCTTTAATTTTTAGTTGAATCCCAGTATAAGAAAAAAAGAATCTTGAGTACCATAACAGCTGCATGCAGTAATAGCTTAGGGTGGGAATGGGACAGCCACTTACTGTAAATATGGGAAAATGCTTCCATTCCTTCTGTCCTTTAGTGTCTATGATTTTATTCTGATTTTAGTGAATAACAAATGGGCTTTCAAATGGGCAGCAGAAGAAAATGATTCCTAGTGTTTCATGTAAAAACTACTGAATTTATAGACCACTATGCCAACACAGCATTAGTGAAGACTTCAGGGAGGTAGCTGGCAAGTCCAGTGAGCTGGATATGAACCTGTGTGTGACGAAACTACATAAAAGTCATCCTGGGTAGTTGTATCTGAAAGCTATTATCATTTAATGGTTGTTTGACAGCCCATGTGAATGGAACTGTGACAATCTCAGTTCATTACCTTGTGGACAGGTATCTGCAAAGCACTATATTCCTCATCACAACTTGTACAACATGGCACTATTGGCAATCTCACATCAGAGGCCAAGAATGTAATGAGGACAAAGTCTGGATTGAAATTACCCTCTTAATCATTAAAGGTGGTCCATCCAGGTGTAAGGCTGAGGCACGCTGGTAGGGCAGTGTGATGAAGCTTGGTTAGCTAAACACAGAAAGGACTGCTAAAAGACATACATAGGTGCTACAGTTAGAAAAAGAGTATCAAAGACAAAATGAAACACCGCACTCATCAACCTGTTGATACACTGAAAGATAGGAATTGCTTCCTTTTAGGTGAAAAAGTCCCTTTGTTAAGCAAAGCGCTGGCATGCTCATGCTGTACCAGCCACTTGGATAATAGAGGACTTCAGTCCCTGGTGCCATAAATCTGATACCTTTCATTCCGAAAACCCCTCCACTACATTACGAGTTTAGGGGAGCAAGAAATAATCAGAGAACACTCCAGATACTTAGATAATCTTTGTACAACTTGTACACCCTAGTACAAAAACATCTAAAAGGGTGAAAATAATTTCATCAAGCAGCTGTTTTTGCACAGTGTGATAAGTTGCTTCCATCTGGCACGATTACTTTAGGCGACGAAAATGGGCACAGGAACATTTGACCTATCACTTCAGCATTTAGTGGCTCTGCTCTGTTGGATGAGATCCAGACTACCTGCTTGCCTAAGGAAATGAATGAGGCTCATGGGGAAGCACAATCTATAACTAAGTGCTGAACATTAGGGGGCAGATAAAAACAAAGACTGGTACTTAGGACTGAAATGTTTGACTTTGCTTTACAAGAGAGATTGCAGACTGGAGAGATGCCTGAAAAACAGCCTAAGGGTATTCCATGCTGCAATGGTTTGGAAATAAAATATCTTAGCAACATAAAATCATATATTATTCAGAATCTTCAGCTCATATGCCAATGTTTATTTTGATTTAATATGCCCAGAAGTATCATGTATATAGTGTGGATTTCATAATGGCAATTATTATTTGCTTGTTTTTACCTATATAATTAAAAAAAACATGCTAGATACTTTAAATAATTTTTAAAAGATAAAAAAATTGTACAAATGCATTAGAACTAAGGTTAGGCATGCCCCCTGTTGGCTAAAAGACAATGTTTAAAGAAGGCACAGAACAGCACATTTCACTTTAATCAAATGCATCTGGACAATATATGCAAATCAAACAAGGCAAGGCAGCTTCATTGTATATAGCACCCCATTCATGAGGCTCAGAATACTGTACTGTTCATAAAAGTAATAATACAAACCATAAAACAAGAAATAAATACATACAGTAGTCCTAAACAGAACTCGGCATAAAATAAAAATCCTTATTTGGGTTAGGACAACAGAAAACATGCATTTTCAACTATACTTGAAATCTCTTTACCAGCTTACAGGAATGAATAAATGTGGCACCACAGCAATAAGATATTGTACAGCTTTGGAGCAGTCAATTCCCTTTGGCAGAGCAGAGGGAGTGCACAGGGGCATGAGACACCAGGAGGTCCTTCAGGTAGTGATGACCTAGTCTGTTTAGGGCTTTATATGTCAAGAGACAAACCTTGAAGGGGACAGGAAATCTTTTCAAACTGGTAGCTGTTTATAAAGTTCTTATTCTCAGAAATGATATGCATTCCCTACATTATCCATATTTAACTGGACTTGAATGAGAAGTGATGCAAGAAAAACTGTATTTTGCATTGTTTTGTTTTTATGCGCAGCATTCTGTTACAGTTCTCTTAATGAAACCAGTAACTTGAAGTTTTTATTATGTCATGGTTTGTATACAGAATGCTACTGTAATTATGAGCTTCTGGCCTATCAGAACTATGCATATAGTTCTATGCACGAATAGTGTCATAGCTAGAACTCCAAGTTACTGGTTCCATGAAGAGAATCATAAAAGAATGTTGTCCATAAAAACAAAACAATGCAAAATGCAATTTTTCATATCACTTTTCATTAAGGTCCAGTTAAATAAAGATAATTTAGAGGATGCATATTATTTTGGAGAATAAGAACTTTATAAACAGCTGCCAGTTAGATATGATTTCCTGTCCTCTTTAAAAGACTAAGGGCTCGATTTTCAAAGGGTGATGCCAGGCTTGCATCAAGCCCTGCATCACACCTGTATTTTTGGCACAGCTGCACCAAACTCCTTTGATGCAACCTGGTTACTTGGAAATACAAAATCACACATGCCCCCACGATGCAAAGCATCATGGGCTGCATATGCAAATCACCACAGAATATTATGCTGGTTCAACTTTAAGCAGAAATGCATGGTGCAGAAAGGCCTCTCATACAGTTTGCAAAGGGTGCTAACAGAAGACACAGACACGTGTTTCATCCTACCAGGACTCATCAGTATGCCTCGTCTGTTTGACACCCCAGTGGAATGAATCAGCTACCCTAAGATGGTCTATCTGGGTTATGTTGTGGTGAACCCAATTAAAACAAAAAACAATTTAAAAGACAAAGAACCTCTGTGTGCAAGGACTGAGGCAAGGGTTACCCCAAGGGGCATTTGGCTGGGAAGCCAAGTTTCAAAGAAATACAAAATCACACATGCCCCCACAATGCAAAGCACCATGGGCTGCATATGCAAATCTAGGTTATAGACAGTAGAAGGCATTAGCCCATCAAGACTGTCTGCCACACTTTGTGGCCTTAGAAACCCATATATTTATCAAATGTTGTCTTAAATTTGTCAGTATTGTTTATATCTACTAGGTACTGAGGAAGTTTATTCCAAATTCATGGGGCCCTAATGGTGAAATAAATTTGTCTCTTGGAAGTATTTGCTTTCCAAATTTCAAATTGTCTGTTGTGAGATCTAAGGGTAAGTGGTCTTCCCATGGGGATGATATTATATGATGTAAGCAGTTTCAGTTCAGTTCAGTTTATTTATTATACTGGAAAGGCAATTGTGCACAATAACTGCCCATTTTCACAAGCGTCCAGTTTTAACACAAAAGCACAGTATCAAATGTGATGCTTGGCCAGCTGGTTATGATTATTGTATGATATTGGTATTATAAAGAAGTAGTCTGTGAGATTTGGCCCTTTAAATTACAAGGTGTCAGCAGCTGAAATCATAGGATGTATTACGCTGACCAGGAGATTTCTGTAATGTAATTAAGTTCCTTGAGAAATTGCATTTCATGGCCTTTTTATGACCTCGTGCCTTTGAAGTTGGAAACTAAATATGAATTTTATTACATCAGGAAAGGACATCATTTAGCTGATTCCTGTTTGCTATCTCACACCTGGGTGAAGGACTGCAGAGTTGTAAACCTTAAAGGAAATGGTTGCTCAAAGACTCATAATTTGGGAAATGTTTTTTTGCTGATGGTCACAATATTTAAAATACCTCCTGGTAGGAAATCATGTTTATAATTTTATATTCAAAAAGGAGGAGCTGGATGACTCACAAAGGGGGTGGAGAGACTGAGTTAAACCAATGCTTGTGTCTGAACTGTTTGATATATCATTTTGGGACTCTAGAGAGACACAGCTTTCTGATCTAACTTTAAAACGCACTTGCAGAGGTAATACCTTAGATAGCAAAGATCTAAATGTATTGTGGTAGGAGTTTATTCTATAAGTTTCCCATTTTATTTTGTAACTGTAAGCTCTTGATATTTGTTCTGTATTTTATTGTACTTATTTAACAATTTTTAGTAAACCACATTTTCTTAAGATACTGCCTGGGTGTGTCTTCCAAGTTCTTTTTACATGTGATGTACACGTGGTTAAGTCGGACAGCTGTTTGAAGGGCTTGATGGTGTTACTAAGCTTGGTTAAAGGTAATACTATACCTAAGGTCTCTTGTAGAGTTTTAAGGGTTCATTTTGGATACCTGGTTAGGTGTCCTTAGGTGGAAGATATATTGCATCCCCCTGAAGAGAATATTATCTGAGCCTATACATTTGGGTATGCTAGCATAAGGTTCACAGTTTGAATCCTCCCAGAACTTGAGACTAAAGGTAATTCAGACCCAAAAGCAGACAGGAGGGTTACCCTGTCTGCTACCTGTTCACAATATTGCACTCTTAGATTGGCACTGTGGGAGCAGAGGGCCTGACCGGCGGAGTGCGTTTGTGACAGATTTGGTTGGCAGTGGTCAAATAAATTTGGTAACACAAGCTTTAACTGTTCAGTGTGTCAGCTTAATACTGTACAGCTCACTTGCAAAATAAGGCAATGATTTATTTTTAAAGGAGAAAACAGAACAATATATTGTTGCTTATAGTCAAAGTTCCTACCTGTTTTATTTTTTTTCAAAGTGCAAGTTAGAGTAGCCGTAGTTATGGAAGAAGATGGCTTCCAACTACAGTGAGCACACTGCAGACTACCTGAAGCAGTTGTGCAAGGAGAGAGGAGCCCTGCACGAGGGAAGAGTCACCAAGCAGAACCTTGTGGATGCTCTAATGGCCACTGATACCCAGAGTGTTGAGTCACAGTCTGTGACTGTAAAGGACATGGATGTAGAAGGGCCAGTGCAGTGTCTAGATCTGGTGAGGAGGACAGCAGGACCAGTGCAAGCTAAGGGCCACAGCAGCAGAGGAAGGTCACCAGCATTCTGGAGCCAGAAGCCATCAGGCTGCAGATGGAGTTGTGGAGGATGGAGCTGGAGTTCCAGACAGAAGAGAAGCGAGAGCAGCGAGCCACAGAGGAGAAGAGGGAGCGAGAACAACAAGAAGCTGACCGTGAACAGCGTGAGTGCCAGCAAGCCACAGAGGAGAAGAGAAAATGAGAACAGTGAGAAGCTGAACATGAACAGCGAGAGGCTGATTGTGAAGAGTGTGAGCACCAGAGGCGACATGAACTGAAGAAGCTACAACTCCAACCACCAGCACCAGAGCAGGTAAATGGCTTGGGTTTAACTGGAACTACAGGACTGGGTTACAAATTAAATTCCAAATTGATAGCTAAATTTAAAGAGGGGAAGGATATGGATACCTTTGTTTGTATTCAGGCAAAGATTCCTAGAGGGTCCTGGAGCTTCCAGTTATCCCCGCTACTTACCAGGAAAGCTTAGGATGCATTGGGTCAAATGGACAATGAGGACAGTAATTCATTACAGCAAACTTAAAGCTGCACTTTTAAAAAAGTTTGATTTAACTGCAGAAGCATACAGAGCAAAATGCCGTAAGCTCAGGAGAAGCCCTGACAAGAGTTATGAGGAGCTAGCCACAAAACAACATCAGTGTTTAAAACATTGATGGGAAGGAATTGAAGCAAACTCTGTAGATAAAACTGAAAATGCTATATTGTTAGAACAGTTTTTGGGGCATGCCCAGCAGACCTGAAAACCTGGCTGGAGGACCGAGATCCCAAAGCAGTGCAAGAGGCTGCTGAACTCTCGGACCACTATGCCAAGAGCAGACCTGTTCTGAGAGCGAATGGGGTGGGTGTGGCAGTGCAGAAAGGGAAACGCACACCTTCAGAGCAGCTAAAACCCTCACTGCCTCCACCAAAACCAGTTAGCCCCAGGTTTCAAAGAAAAGATTTTTCTGAGAAAAGAAATGAATGTTGGGTTTTCAAAGAAACTGGGCATATTGCCAGACAGTGTCCCAAAAGGAAGAGCAATACACAAAATGGGGCTAGGAAAGAAGTGGGTTGTTTGTGTGTCCCTGGAAGCATGCCTGTGAACATGAGGGAACACATGCACCCAGTCACTGTGAATGGTGTACAGACACAAGGGTTAAGAGACACAGGGCATCCCTGACGTTGGTAAAAGGTGATCTGGTAGAGCCTGATCAGCTTATACCTAATAAATTTGTAATGGTACAAGGCTTCACTGGGGAGGATAAAACATTGCCACCTGCTAGTGTTCTCCTAAACTGGGGTGAAGCAGGGGAAACTGTGCAACAGGTGGCTGTAGCCAAAATGCTAGCAGTTGACATCATCCTTGGCAACAATCTCAGACTGAGGATGGTGTGTGCAGTTACCCATAGCCAAGCAGCAAGGGAAAATTGTAGTTCCCTGGACCCCATAGAAGCCACTATGGAAACCACTGGAAGGCTGGTTCCCCAGCCTGTGTCTCCTGATATGGAGACTAATGAAAAGGGGGTGGAAATTTCCCCAGTAGCAGTTAACCAAACAGCTACAGAGGGTTACTCCAAAGAAGGAGGGGTGACCCATTGTCAGAGGGTTAGGGATGACAGTAATCCTGAGCATCCTGATGATAGTGCTTGGGACCCTAGTTTAGAGACTGAAGGGGACATGTCTCATGCCATGGGAATGTGTCTGGAGTTTGTAGCTGCTCAGAAAAGTGACCCTAGTCTAGAGAAACTGAGGGCTTGGGCAGACTCTGATGGAGCACAGGGAGGTGATGGAAAATATAAAGTTTATTAGGAAAATGGACTGATGTATACTCAGGATGCTAAGACAGAGGGAGGGTGATAGGGAGGCAGCTTGTCATTCCCCAGGGGTACCATGAGCAGTTGCTCAAGATTGCACACGATATTCCCTTGTCTGGTCATCTGGGATTCGCACGCACCATGCAGCGGTTGGCCCACAATTTCTGTTGGCCCAACTTCACCCAGCAGGTGAAGGAGTATTGCAGCTACCGGTACCAAGAAATAGGGAAGGTGAGTAAGAAAACCTAAGCCACCCTAATTCCATTGCCCATAGTGGAGGAGCCATTCCAGAGGGTGGGAATGGATATTGTGGAGCCTTTAAATACCCCCAGCTCCTACGAGAAGAGGTTCATTCTGACTGTCGCCAAAGGCAGTCATCCTATCCTCGCTGAGGACAGACAAAGTGGCAGATGCCTTACTTGGGATTT
The DNA here is from genome assembly GCA_016271365.2 of Neoceratodus forsteri. Taxonomy (NCBI): domain Eukaryota; kingdom Metazoa; phylum Chordata; order Ceratodontiformes; family Ceratodontidae; genus Neoceratodus; species Neoceratodus forsteri. The sequence continues at coordinate 1,548,329,331 of CM057452.1, read as the reverse complement.
TCTCCCATGTTGCATTTCTTCAGGAGGTTATCACCAATTTAGGGGGTTCCTTCATGTCGGACCTGATGAAATGTTTGTGGGAGAAGTGTGGGGTGGTACAGAGGCACACGACACCTTATCACCCGCAAGCCAATGGGCTTGTGGAAAAATTTAATGGTACCCTGAAGTCTATGCTCTAAGCATTTGCTGAACAGCATGTGAGGGGCTGGGAGAAATACCTTCCCCACCTGTTGTTTGCATATAGGGAGGTGCCCCAAGAGTCAACAGGGTTCCCCCCTTTGAGCTCTTATATGGATGTCGGGTACGTGGGCCCCTAAACTTGATCCAGGAGGACTGAGAAGGCAAGCACACTACCCAGGGAACTCCCATAGTGGATTACTTCCCTAGGTTTATTGAAAGGCTGAAGAAGCTTATGGAGACAGCCTAGAGCAACCTGGCAGCTGGCCAACAGAAATAAAAAGTGTGGTACTGTACGACCACAGAGCCAGAGCTCGCTCATGCATGGTGGGTCAGAAAGTCATGGTCCTTATCCCGGTCTGGAAAGACAAGCTGCAGGCTGACTGGGCAGGACTGTACAAAGTAGTCAGAAAGGTAAATGATGTGAACTATATCATAGAATTACCTGACAGAAGACATACAGAAAGAATGTAGCATGTCAACATGATGAAGCCATATGCTAAAAGGGCTGACATGGTATTTGCAGTGTGTAGTCCTGGGGAGGGAAGGGATGAAGGAGACCCCCTTCTGGGCTTGCTGGAAGAAAGCATGTGGGAGTCCTCTGTGGAGGCAGTTAAATTGTCACTCCAGCTGGCCCCAGACAAGATCCAGGAAGTAAGAGAGGTTTTAGCAGACTTTGTCCCACTGTTTAGCACCAAGCCTGGACTAACCCCTTTAGCAACACACGATGTAGAGACAGAGACACAGACGCCCATATGGCAGACAGCATATCGGGTGTCAGAGGCTGTCCAAAAGCACATTAGGAGGGAGGTGGAGGAAATGCTGGATTTCAGGGTAATCCAGAGATCCCACAGCCCCCTGGGCCTCACCCGTAGTCCTTGTGCCCAAGCCAGATGGCTCTACTCATTTCTGTGTGGACTATCATGGACTGAATGCAGTCATGAAGTCAGACGCCCACCCAATGCCCCGGACAGATAAACTCCTGGACAAGTTGGGAGGGGCGACCTACCTTATGACTATTGACCTGACAAAGGGGTACTGGCAGGTAGAGTTAACTGCAGAGCTAGGGGAGAGGTCAGCCTTCATCACTACAATAGGCTTATTTGAATTTAAAGTAATGCCTTTCAGAATGAAGAATACCCTGACCACTTTCCAAAGGTTGGTGAACCAGGTGTTAAATGGTGCTGAGGAGTACACCTTGGCATACCTGGATAACATTGCCATCTTTAGTGCCAGCTGGCAGGAACACCTGGCCCACCTTAGGGAAGTGCTGGGCAGGATACAGAGGGCTGGGCTCACTGTCAAAGCTGAGAAGTGCCAGGTGGCCATGGCTGAAGTGGCATACCTTGGGCATGTTGTAGGCTGGGAGCAGCTCCATCCCAACCAAGTAAAAATAGAGGTGATCAAGGCATGGCCCAGACCAGAAATGCAGAAGCAGGTCAGGAGTTTTCTAGGGACAGCAGGGTACTATAGGAAATTTGTACCCAATTACAGTGCCCTGGCTGCTCCCCTATCTGACCTGGTAAATAAAAAGATGCCTAAGAAAATTACCTGGGAACCAGCCTGTGAAAAAGTCTTTACCAGACTGAAGGGGGCACTGTGCAGTGCTCCTGTATTGACAAGTCCTGACTATAGCAGATCCTTTATAGTCTGGACTGATGCCTCAGACATGGGTATTGAGACAGTACTGAGTCAGACATCCAATCAAGGGAAAGATCACCCCGTAGTGTACCTGAGTAAAATGTTACTTCCCAGGGAGCAGGTTTACTCTACTGTGGAAAAAGAGTGTCTTACCATAGTGTGGACCCTAAAGAAGTTAGAGCCATACTTATATGGGCAGCATTTTGAGGTACAAACTGACCACAACCCCCTGGTTTGGCTGACCCAAATGGGAAAAACTAATGGTAGATTATTAAGCTGGAGTCTTGTCTTGCAAGGGTATGACATGATGATCTTACATAGGGCTGGAGCAACCAATCAGAATGCAGATGGCTTGTCGCATCTATATAAGGAGTGAACTGACTTAGGGAGCTCATCCCATGCAGGGGATACAGCCCCCAAATTCAGTCTAGGTGGGGATGATTGTGACACTTGGCCAGCTGGTTATGATTATTGTATGGTATTGGTATTATAAATAAGTGGTCTGGGTATGAAATGTCAGTCTGTAAGATTTGGCCCTTTAATTACAAGGTGTCAGCAGCTAAAATCATAGGATGTATTACACTGACCAGGACATCTCTGTAATGTAATTAACTTCATTGAAAAATTGCATTTTATGGCCTTTTTATGACCTCACGCTTTTGAAGTTGGAAACTAAATACAAATTTTATTACATCAGGAAAGGACGTCATTTAGTTTATTCCTGTTGGCTATCTCACACCTGGGTGATGGATTGCAGGGTTGTAAACCTCAAAGGAACTGGTTGATCAAAGACTCATAATTTGGGAAATGTTTTTTTGCAGGTAGGAAATCATGTTTGTAATTTTATATTCAAAAAGGAGGAGCTAGATGACTCATAAAGGGAGTGGAGAGACAGAGTTAAACTAATACTTGTCTGAACTGTTTGATATATCATTTTGGGACTCTAGAGAGACACAGCTCTCTGATCTAACTTTAAAATGCACTTACAGAGGTAATACCTTAGATAGCAAAGATCTAAATGTATTGTGGTAGGAGTTTTATTCTATAAGTTTCCCATTTTATTTTGTAACTGTAAGCTCTTGATATTTGTTCTGTATTTTATTGTACTTATTTTACAATTTTTAGTAAACCACATTTTCTTAAGATACTGCCTAGGTGTGTCTTCCAAGTTGTTTTTGCATGTGATGTATACGTGCTTAAGTCTGACAGCTGTTTGAAGGGCTTGATGGTGTTACTAAGCTTGGTTAAAGGTAAAAATAAACCTAAGTTTTCTAATAGAGTTTTAAGGGTTCATTTTGGATACCTGGTTAGGTGCCCTTAGGAGGAAGATATATTGCATCCCTCCAAAGAGAATATTATCTGAGCCCATACATTTGGGTATGCTAGCATAAGGTTTACAGTTTGAATCCCCCCCAGAACTTGAGACTAAAGGTGATTCAGACCCAGAAGCAGCCAGGAGGGTTACCCTGTCTGTTACCTGTTCACACTATTGCGCTCTAAGGTTGGCACTGTGGGAGCAGAGGGCCTGACCTGTGGAGTGCGTTTGTGACTGTGACGGTGAAAAGGCAGAGATACTAAATAAATATTTTTGCTCAGTATTTACAAATGAAGAGGGGGAGGTACCTAAACCAATCAATAGAAACATTCTGATACAGAAGTTGATACCAGCCCATTTACAGAAGAAAATGTTCTGAAAAAACTCTTAAAACTGAAGGTGGACAAAGCAATGGGGCCTGATGGGATTCATCCAGAATTCTAAAAGAACTAAGGGTAAAACTAGTGACACCACTGACTACCGTCTTTAACAAATCATGGGGAGGATGGGGTGGTACCTGAGGACTGGTGGAGGGCATATGTGATTCCACTTCACAAAAGTGGGAGCAAGGCAGAAGCAGAAAACTACAGACCTGTTAGTTTAACCTCAGTGATAGGTAAAATGATGGAATCACTTCTGAAGGAAAGCATTGTCGAGTACCTAGAGGTCAGAGGGGCACAGGACCCAAGGCAGCATGGATTCACAGCGGGAAAGTTATGCCAGATTAATCTAATAGATTTCTTTGACTGGGTGACCAAAGTAGTAGATCAGGGAGGGGCTGTGGACATGGCCTACCTAGACTTTAGCAAGGCATTTGACACAGTCCCACACAAAAGATTAATATACAAGTTAGCCAGCCTGGGAGTGAGTTCCAAGATGATAGCCTGGGTAAAGAATTGGTTGGAGAATAGGACACAAAGGGTAATAGTAAATGAAGTCCACTCTGAAGAAAGGGGGGTTCCTAGTGGGGTACTGCAGGGTTCAGTATTAGGACCAGTCCTCTTCAATGTCTTTATAAGCGACATTGCAGAGGGACTAGAAGGAAAAGTATGTCTCTTTGCAGATGACACAAAGATCTGCAACAGAGTTGATGCACAAGGTGGGGTGGAAAGGACGAGAAGGGACTTGGCAAGGTTAGAGGAATGGTCAAATGTATGGCGACTTAGATTCAATGCTAAGAAGTGCAAGGTAATGCACCTGGGAAACAAAAACCCAGGGGAAGAGTACACAATGGGGGTGTGAGATACCAACAACAACAAAAATGGAAAGGGACCTGGGGGTAGTCATATCAGATGGCCTAAAGGTGGGCAAGCAATGTGAGAGGGCAGTAAGGAGGGCTGGGGGGATACTGGGATGCATAGGGAGAGGCATCACCAGTAGAAAACAGGAAGTTATCCCTCTGAACAGACAGCTGGTGAGACCCCATCTGGAATACTGTGTGCAGTTCTGGAGACCCAATCTCCACAAAGACATAGACAGGATGGAAGCTGTCCAGAGGAGGGCAACTAAAATGGTGCAGGGTCTGCACCAGAAGACATATGAAGAGAGACTTAAGGAGCTTAATATGTATAGCCTCGAGGAAAGGAGGGAGAGGGGGGACATGATAGAAACTTTCAAGTACCTCAAGGGAATCAACAAAGTCCAAGAGGGTAGCATCTTTCAGAAAAAGAGGTGTGCAAGAACAAGGGGGCACAATTTGAAGAGGGGGGAGTGGCTCAGAGGTAATGTAAGGAAGTATTTTTTCACAGAGAGGGTTGTGGATGCATGGAACGACCTTCCGGAGGAGGTTGTGGAGTCAAAAACAGTGGTGGAATTCAAGCATGCATGGTTAACTAGGATCTGCAGCTTATCCATTAGGTAGGGAAATGGGCAGACTGAGTGGGCCAAGTGGTCCTTATCTGCCATCAAATTCTATGTTTCTATGTTTCTATGGCATTGAGTATTAATACAGACATGGTACAGTAACTTAACATAAAACAGTTGAAACAGAAGGCAGTGGCATGGGTTACAGGGCATAACTGAATATGAACAGGTATAATGGATGATACAGATGCAGTGTCAAAAAAGGTAGTAAGTAAACAGTAGCACATATCTTTCTAGTGGCTTCAAGATAAATGCGTAGGGAGTTGAGCAGAGGGGTGGTGAGACTGAGGGTAAGGGGGACATGGTTGTGATGCACCCCTCTAAGGGAAGTCATGGGGATACCACAATGGACAAAAAAAACAAATAAGTACGGAAAAGAATGCAAGCACTGGATGTGGGGTAGAGAGTGGAACAAGCGAGGGGAAGGATAGAGGAATAGTTCAGGGGAAAGGTCAGGAGGGGAAACATTTGCGGTGGAGTGAAAGAGCAATGTCTGGTTATTAGATATGTTGAAGAAGTGTAGGTAGTCACCCCTTAGCCTTCTATGCTCCAGTGACATTAGATTTAAATCTTGTAACCTGCTCTCATGTGGTTTATGCTTTATGGTTGAGATTAGTTTTATAGCCCTTCTTTAAACTCTTCCCAGGAGGCTGATGTCCTGCCTTTGGTATGGGGCCCAGAAAGGAGATCCATAGTCCATACGGGGTCTAAAGTATGATTTATAAAGGCTAATTATGCTATATTCATCCCTGGTAACGAATATCTTTTTAATACTATTAACATACTTGTTGGCAATTTGCGCTGTTTTACGTATATGTGCATGCATATTTAGGGAGTTGTCAGTAATGATGACACGGTCTTTTTCATTGGTCACTGTTGGTAATTTTAGTTCCTTTAAGTGATATTGTCTCATAGGGTTATGTTGGCCCAAATGTAGCAGTAGTACATTTGTCTATGTTTAGTTTCATGCGTTTTTTTGTTTTTTTTTACCCATTTTTCGATGAGTTTGAGGTCTTTTACTAAAGAAAGGCATTTAGTTTCAGTATCTACTTCGCAAGCTATCTTGGTATCATCTGTGAGTTTAGTTGGTTTATTACTGAGCCCACTGTGAAAATCGTGTATAAAACAATTGAAAAGAAAGGGGGGCCCAGTACCGACCCCTGAGGAACCCCACTCGTAACTCTCCCCTAATCCAAGTGTTTTTCCATAATCCTTACTCATGTTCTACCATGGAGCTATGAGTTCACCCATTGCATCAAAAAATGGCTGCACCCCATTGTTAGTTTCAGTAGCAGTTGGTTGTGGGGGACTGTATCGAATGCCCTCTTAAAGTCTAAATAGACCACATCAGTTGGCTTTCCTGAATACAAACAGTTGCTGACAGTTTCATAGAAACTTATTAGATTAGTTGTGCTGGATTTGCCCTGCCAAAATGTTTTTATTTATTCATTTGTTAACTGGTTAAGGATACTGGACCAATGGCCCTTTTTCAGGTCCAACCTGGAGCCAATACAAAAAATAATACACACAACAATATGTTACATTAAACCATCAATTACAAAGAGCAGCTACAAGAAAATTTCGACAATAAAGTTAAAGATGAAGCCTGTCATAGGTAAGGGTAATACATTCCAAAACTGAGGGGCAGCTATAGAGAAAGCATGAGATGCTATTTTTTGTTTTAGGTGTAACAGTATCTAATAAAATACCATTTGAAGAGCATAAGCTGGGAAGAACAGTTCATAACTGTACAAGATTGTATAATGGAAACAATGATTTAAATAAGATACATTTGAAAATTACACAACCAAACAAATATTTAATTCTGGCAATTGGAGCCAACCAGCCTAACTGAGAATACAAAACACAATGGTGAGTTTGTATGGGCACCTGAAGAAGAAATCAACATATATTATTATAAACAACCTTTAAAGAATGTAACTCTTTACTCCCAGGAAGCAGATAAATATAAGAAACAATCAAAGCGAGGTAACAAAGATCCAACTGCAACTGATTTTCTAACTTCAAAAGAAAAATAACTTTTAAATTTGTACAACAAACCTATTCTCTAGTTTATAGTATGAACAACTGCTTGAACCTGAAACGAGAAAGTCAACCCAGGATCCAAGAGGATCCCAAGGTACTTAAACTGATACACCTGTTCAATAATCAAACCATTCAGAGCATACAAACACAAGGATGAATTGTTACTAAGCTTAGGTGAGGTACCAAATGTGATGCTTGGCCAGCTGGTTATGATTGTTGTATGATATTTGTAATACAAAAATATAGTATGTGATTGTCTCACATAAGACAGCCTGTGCTCCATGGGTGCCCCCCACCCCACCCAGGTTTCAGTGAAGCTACCTATATTACACTGACAGGAGATCTCTGTAATTTAATTAACTTCCTTGAGAAATTGCATTTCATGGCGTTTTATGACCTGTTGCTGCTCTAAAACTGGGAAACTAAAATATACATTGTATGACTTCAGAAACAGGACATAATTAAGCTGATTCCTGTCAGATATCTTGCACCTAGGTGAGAGAATTGCAGGGTTGTAAACTTAAAAGGAACTGGTGGATCAAAAGACTCATAATTTGGGAAATGAGTTTTTGCTGATGTCACCTTATTTAATATACCTCCTGATAGGACATCCTGTTTGTATTTGTTTTATATTCTAAAAGGAGGAGCTAGATGACTCACAGAAAGGGTGTGAAAGACACAGTTTAAACTATACTGTGTACGAACTGTTCTAAGGTCTTTCATAGAGTTTTAAGGGTTCATTTTGGAAGCCTGGCTTGGTGCCCCTGGCGAAAGATTGTACCGCAAATCTCAAAGAGGGTACATATCTGAGTCTGTACATTGGGTAAGCTAGCATAAGGTTCACAGTTTGAATCCCACCAGAACTTGAGACTAAAGGTGATTTGGACCCACAAGCAGACAGGAGGGTTACCCTGCCTGTTACCTGTTCACACTATTGCGCTCTGAGGTTGGCACTGTGGGAGCAGATGGCCTGACCTGATGAGTGCGTTTGTGACACCAAAGATCATGGATTTGTGTTTTTTGTTAATCCAAAATCACTGAATTATCCAAAAACTATTTATAAACTCCTTCAAAGTCAGGATTCAAAGCTGCTGTTAACTCGGAAAGAGAACCACCTTGAGAAAAAAAGAATCAAATCATCCGCATAAAGGATGGTTTCACAGGTTTTACAAGAAGAGGGACATTCATTAACAAAAATAGAAAATAATAAGGGGCCAAAAATGAACTCCTGGGGCACACCACAACTAATCACAGATATTTCAGATGCATCAGAACCGATACTAACAAACTGTGTATGATTCGTTAAATAGTTCCCTATCCAAGACATGGCAACTTCACAAAAACCCAAAGCATTCAACTTTGAGCATGCCAGGTCATGCTCAATTAAATCAAATGCCTTTGTCAGGTCCACAAACACCTCTCCAGTCATAAGGCCTTTTTCAAAGCCCCTTAGGATGGAGTTTGTGAACCTGACCAAGGCAGTCTCAGTTCCACGATTCTTATGAAAACTGTGCTGATTGGAAAAAAAGTAATCAATAACTAGAAAGATATTCATCATTTTGATTAGCCACAATTTTTTCAAGCATCTTGTTTAAAGGATTAAGAATAGAAATTGGGACAGAAGTCTTCAAGCAAAGTTGCATGAGTCTTTTTGGGACTGGCACAACTATAGCCAGTTTCCGATCAGAGGGAAACTGGCACGATTCCAAAGAAAAATTAAAAGGACAACAAAGGGGTTTTACTATAAATGGAACTGCCAGCCTTAACAATTGGCCATCCAGCCCACCCCCACAGTTACTATGTCTATTGGGAAGAGTACTTAACAGTTTATAAACATTCATCTCAGAGACCATATTGAACATAAATTCAGGTTTATCTAAAATGGGGGAAGCATAATTGGAGCCCCCAACGCCCTTTTGTGACCCAGTCCCATGATAATTAGACAAATCGTAGAACTTTTTTTTAAGAAGATTAGCGATTTCAACCGGATCAACAGCATCAACATCATTTACCAACAAATTTTTGACTGTAGAGGTGAATTGGGGGGAGAAAGCAAAGAGTTTACATTTTCCCAAAATTTTGGGGGGTTGGGCTAATTTGACTGAAATTTATTTTTATAAAAATCCCTTCGAGTTTTTTGCACCAAATCAGAAACCCTGTTCCTAATACAATGATAGTTATTAAGAAGTGAAACAGAATGATTCATTTTATAAGCTCCCCAGGCAAAATTATGCTAATCAGTGCATTAATAGTAGAATTAAACCAGGGATTAGGAACCCCTCTTAACCTCAAAGTACAAACTGGAAATAAAGTACCCTGAATGGGAAGAAGTTGGCTACAGAAAAAATCCACAGCAGAGGCTATATCTGGAATACATTCCAGATATGACCAGTCGATCTGAGATAAAAAAAATATATAAATGTCTAGATTTACATTTATAAATGAACAAACTTGGACCAAATGAAGAGGAACTTTCTTATGGGGGAAACTCAGTACTGCAAATATTGCCATATGGTCGCTTACTGCATCAAGTAAAACACCCGAGGCAGTTATACTACTCATTCTGTTGGTAATAATCCAATCCAAAATAGTGTGATTTAATGAATGTAAATTGAAATGAGTTGGTTCAACAATACATTGTGATAAATCATATGCAGCTAATAAAGTCTCCAATCACAGTTCCATTCTGAAAGACCAATTCAAATTTATATCAACAACCAGCACAAAGTCATGCTGCTGTATATGGAGAGCAGCAATTTCAAGATATTGCTTTAGCCAACCGGAGCCACAGTTAGGTGGATTATACAAGCATCCCACAATTAAATGTTTTGCTCCTCCCAACAATACCCAAAACAATAACCAATTAGTCTGAAATGACCCATCACTACTAGTTTTTATAGCACTTATCTGAAAAGTATTTTTGTAATAAACTGCCCTCCCCCTTCTTTTTACCCTTCCTGTCAGCTCTATGAAAATTGTACCCAGAGATGAAACAAGAACTATCACATACAAGAGGCTTTGACCATGTTTCAGATAGGGCCAGTAAATCAGGTTTACAGATTTCCACAATGGGTTCTATTTCTGCTAATTTAGGAACCAGACTTCTTACATTAAGATGTAATATCTTAAACCCATGAGCAGTGGAGCAAAACTTTCGATGAGCCATTTCCTGGGACACCTCCTACATTATAACAACTTGGTGGTTCTGGGTTTCTTTCAATATCACCAGCCTGTAGCAATAACAAGGCCAATTTAAATCCCTGCACTACTTTTTGAACTAACACATGAACATTGTAAGACAACCCATGATATCCCAGATAGCCACATATTCTGACTGAGTAGCCATGCCATTGTAATAACTGGCTAACTGGCTAGATGCTACTGGTATCCTGATGTGTGTTAACAGACTGGACATTATAAAATCATAAGGGCCATAATCACTGGTCTCCTGTGGTTTACTATACTCTAGTACTATTTAATCACAAACAAATAACCAACCCAATAATAGTGCAACCCATCCAACCAATATATAATCTTTACCCATGGTTGTTCGTTGTCTATTCTTTAACTTCAGCAATAACAGAACCACTAATGGGCCCCACGCTCCCAGTCTCCCATGGACTCTCACTGACTCCCTTAGAAACATAGAAACATAGGATTTGATGGCAGATAAGGACCGCATGGCCCACCTAGTCTGCCCATTTCCCTATCTGATGGATAAGCTGCAGATTCTAGTTAACCAACAGCTTACTTCCTCCTACCCCCCACTAGAATTGCTTTAAGTCTGTCCCATGCATTCTTGAATTATCCCACTGTTCTTGACTCCACAACCTCCTCAGGAAGGCTGTTCCATGCATCCACAACCCTCTCCATGAAAAAATACTTTCTAACATTACCTCAGAGCCGACCCCCTTCCATCTTCAAATTGTGCCCCCCTTGTTCTTGCACATCTCTCTTTCTGAAAGATGCTACCCTCTTGGACTTTGATAATTCCCTTGAGGTACTTGAAAGTTTCTATCATGTCCCACCTCTCCCTCCTTTTCTTGAGGGTATACATATTAATCTGCTTTAGTCTCTCTTCATATGTCTTCTGGTGCAGACCCTGCACCATTTTGGTTGCCCTCCTCTGAACAGCCTCCCTGCTAAGTCTCTTTTCATCCTTTCCTCCCCACCTTGTGTATCAACCCTGTTGCAGATCTTTGTGTCATCTGCAAAGAGACTTACTTTTCCTTCCAGGTGCTCTCCAATGTCACTTATAAAGACATTAAAGAGGACCGGTCCCAGTACTGAACCCTGCGGTACCATGCTAGTTACTCTCCTTTCTTCACTGTGAACTCTGTTTACTATTACTCTTTGTGTCCTGTTATCCAGCCAATTTCTTTATCCAGGCTACCACCTTGGAACCCACTCCAAGGCTGGCTAACTTATATAATAATCTTTTGTGTGGGACTGTGTTAAATGCCTTGCTAAAATCTAGGTAGGCCATATCCACAGCCCCTCCCTGGTCTACTACTTTGGTCACCCAGTCAAAGAAATCTATTAGATTCATCTGACATGACCTTCCCACTGCGAACCCATGCTGCCTTGGATCCTGTGCCCCACTGGCCTCTAGGTACTCAACAATGTTTTCCTTCAGAAGTGAGTCCATCATTTTCCCTGCCACTGAGGTCAAACTAGCAGGTCTGTAGTTTCCTGCCTCTGCCCTGCTCCCACTTTTATGAAGTGGAATCACATCTGCCCTCCTCAAGTCCTCAGGTACCACCCCATCCTCCCATGATTTGTTGAGAGTAGTCAGTGGTGTCACTAGTTCTACCCTTAGTTCTTTTAGGATTCTGGGGTGAATCCCATCAGGCCCCATTGCTTTGTTCACCCTCAGTTTCAAGAGCTCTTTCAAAACCCTTTCTTCTGTGAATGGACAGGTAATGACCCCCCTTACCCAGAGTGTTCCTCTTGTTTGGTTTAGGTACCTCCCCCTCCTCTTCTGTTGTGAATACTGAGCAGAAATATTTGTTCAGTATCCCTGCTTTTTCACTATCACCCTCTGTCCACATTCCCTTCCCTTTATTAAGTCTCCGTATTCCTCCCTTGGTCTTTCTTCGCTCCCTAATGTACCTATAAAAGGTTTTATCCCCCTTCATAACAGAATTGGCCATCTTTTCCTCGGTTTGGGCCTTTGCTATTCTGACTGCCTTCCTCCTTTCTGCTTTAACTGATAAAGTTCTCTGTCCTGTTCCTTCTGTGTTTCCTTATATTTCCTGAATGCAATCCTTTTCTTCTTAACCTTCCTGCCACCTCTTTTGAGAACCATAGTGTTTTTTTCCTTCATTTTGTTTTATTGATTTGCTTCACACAAAGGCTTGTTGACTCTGTGATGGCTGTTTTGATTATTCCCCATTGCTCCTCCACCCCTCTTCTTGCCCATTTGCTAGTGCTTTTCTGAGGCACTCTCTCATTTTCCCAAAGTCAGCCCTCCTAAAGTCCAGTACTCTTGCTTTTGTATGGCTTGACTCTATGGCTGTGTTTATTGTGAACCACACTAAACAGCTGGTGGTCACTTGTTTCCAAATGGCTACCTACTTCTAAATCCAAGATCCTTTCTCCATCCTCATTTGAGAGTACCAGGTCTAAGATTGGTCCCTCCCGAGTGGGTTCCAACACTAGCTGTCTGAGGCATGCACCTTGTAGGGCATCAGGAATGACCCTGCTCCTGGATGTGCCTGCAGCAAAGGTGCTCCAGTTAACATCTGGCATATTCAGGTTCCCCATTATCAATAGCTCCCCTTTTTCTGCCATTTTAAGGATGCCTTCTATCATTTTGCTGTCCACTCCCTCCCCCTGAGATGGGGGTCTGTACACAACTTCCATGCGGATTGTGGTGCCATGTCCTGTCTCCAGGGTGACCCATAGTGACTCATCTATGTCATTTCTACTCTTTAGTTTTGTTGCTTTAATCCTTTCCCTTACATAGAGAGCTACTTCTCCTCCCCTTTTACCCTCCCTGTCCCTCCTGTAGATTGTGTATCCTAGTATGTTGACATCCCAGTCATGGTTCTCTGTATACCATGTTTCAGTGATTGCCAGAATATCCAGGCATCCTTCTTCCATCAAGAGTACACTTTACCGCACTTCACCACCTCAAGCTTCCACTATAGACACTACCACATCTAAGCACATGTGGCTTTTGAATCCCACCACTCCACCAAACGGGGCTGCCATCACCAATCGGTGGGAGGGGGTGCAGCTTGAGCAGTTTCAGGAACTGTGGACAGGTGCTTTAAACTAAGCACCGGAGGGGCCAGTGTACTGTTTCCTGGCAACAGGAGCTGCAAGCAGTTAAGCAATCACTTCATCCTCAACACGCTATAACAGGGCAAGTTCAAGGCATCTAATCTATGTTGTGTTTCATCCTGAATACCTAGTGAGTTTGATTCTGTTTCAAACCTTTTAACAATAAGTTTTCCATTAGTTTGCATGGGACTGAGGTTAAGCTTATTGGTCTGTAATTTTGTGGTGCTGATTTACTTCCTTTCTTGTGAATAGGTGTGACAACTGTTTGTTTCCAGTCGATTGGAACTCTCCCAATTTTATTGATTTATTGAACAATGTTAAAAATGGTACACTTATACTGGTTGCTAGGATTTTTATTAAGCTTGGATGCAACCCATCGATTCTCGGAGTTGAATCGGGTTTTAATGCGTATATGACTTAAATTATTTCTTCCAGTGAGAAGTCCTCTATATTGGTGGCATTAGTGATCCCAGGGAGATAAATTTCTGTTTTTTCTTGGAATAAAGATGTAAAATATTTGTTAAATGTGTTCACAATTTTAGATGCATCTTTTATAAGTGAGCCATTCACCATAAGATACACAGGAGTGTTACAATTTTTGTTCATATTAACATAAGGAAAAAAAGGTTTTCTGATTCCTTTTAGATGTGGCAATTTTGAATTCAATATTTCTCCTTTCCTGCCTTATTAATTTCTTAGTTTTCTTAAGTTCAATTTTGTAAATATTTTTAGTTGATTCTGATTTATGAAATGTGGCTGCTTTGTATGCCCTTCCTTTTGTTTTAATTTGTTTACGAAGTTTACAAGTCCTCTAGTATAGGATTGTACCCTTCCAATTGTTTGTTAATTTATTTGGTACATACCAGTCTTCGATGGTTTTTAGCATGGTGCATATAGTTTTCCGGGTGTCCCCTACTGTTTTGTTGGTTAGTACTGTTTCTCAAACAATGCTATTAAAGAGCTCCTGACACTGTTGTGACAACTTTGATAAAACTGTGATATTTAGACATGTCTGCTTATGTTTAATATGTTTTTCTGTAATTCTCACCCTTACTTTTTTCCTACTAAGGACATTTGCATGAAACAGGATTGCTGCCCTATCTGCCTTGGCTGCTTGCCTACGCTTGACATCACAGTTCTGTTTATGACATCACAATCTGTTGTTGTGGTAAAATGATGATGTCTTAAACAGGCCATGATGATGCCTGATGCAGGCAAGCAGAAAGACCAGCTAAAGTCTAAGTGACAGTAATCCTCTTTCATACAACTTTCCTCAGTAATAGAGAAAGGGAAAGCATTGTGGAAAACACATGAAATATGAACTGAATTGTGTCTAAATCTCACATTTTTTTTCAAGTTCTTCTAATGGTGTCAGGGGCTCTTTAAGCATTAACTCAATGACCCTGCAGTCTGCCTTTCTATAGTTTTTTTTTTATATAGTTTTTTTTTTTTTATTATTAGTTTGTAACCTGCTGAATATTTAAATGTTAACATACAATGGTCACTGGCTCCTAGTGGATTTTTTTTATAGAGATCTCAGAAATTCTGTTTGTTATGTTGCTAATAACTAAATCTAGAATATTGTTTCCCCCTGAATGGTTGTTTGACTAGTTGCTCAAGACCAAATTCTGATAAGGTATTTGAGAAAAGTGCCTCCTGGGTTGTCGTACTTGTTAGGGTCTGGCAATCAATCTCTGGCAGGTTGAAATGACCCAGTATAAATACTGTATATCATACTTGTCTGCTGCTAGCTTGATTTCTTTGCTTAGTTCATCAATGTATTTGGTACTGCTGTGTGGTGGTCTGTAGTAGTTACCTATTCTTAATGATTTTTATTATCAAGTTGGATTTAGATCCAAAGTGATTCTATATTTATGGCTGGGTCTAGATTAATTGTAATCTCAGTTCCTGTATATTAGTTTTTGATGTATATACATACTCCCACACCCTTTTTCTTAAGTCTATTTCTATGAAATAGTTTGTAGCCATTGATGTTTCTTGACCACAAACTTGTTTCATTCCACCATGTTTCTGTTACAGTTGCAAAGTCTATGTTGTCCCTTATTAGAATAAGTTCTATCTTATATTTTTTAAGATGTTTAAACTTCTTGCATTGGTTAGTAAAAATTTGTAGTCACCAACTGTTGATGTCTTGAGGGTGTGGGAGGTTATAGTTTCCCCGTTGCTAGTTTAAATGGTGATTTATGTATTTATATTTACTGGTTGACATTGTTTACCACCCGCGTGCAGTGACTGGTAAACTCCACTATTCCCACTTGTGAGTAATGGACCGTGACTAACGAAGTTTGCCCAAGCACCTTCCACACCCCTACTGCCAACCCACAAGATGCCACCTAAGAGGCTCCTCAGCTGCCTTCACTCATGCTCTGACCTTCCGTCCAAGAAACTCTCAAGCCAGGCATCAAATTAATATCCTCTAAAACTATGTTGTTTTTTTTTAAACACAAGAAATCCTGCCTGAACCTATGTCTTGCCACCCGATCAGCTCCCCAACTCTTGTCTCACGCGCTCTCTCCTTGATGCAGTAACCAAATAAACAAACAAGCAGGCTAATTCTGAGGCACAAAAAGCTAAACAGGAAAAAATACTTAAAATAAAAACTGCAAAGCTTGTCCAAAGCTGCGACAGGTAAGCTGACAAGCTCCTCGGCTCCCTTCCTTCTCTCTCTCTCTCAACTCACATCTCACAAAACCGCCACATGGCAAACAGCTTCCTTGTCAGTGCCCAGCTTTCTCCTCGGTGCTGAAAACAAACCACAAAAGATACTGCAAATAAATTCCAAGCCTCTAAAAAAAAAATCTGAAAAAAACGCTTTTTTTGCAAAATCACTTCAAACTGTTTCTTGTTTCTGTTTAAATAAACTCGGAAAAAAAGTGCTATATCACTAATTACTCTATCTGAGACAGAAAACAGCAATTCCCAAACAAACAGTAAATATGAAAAATAAAACATAGAGAAGCATGGAAAATTCAGATTTTATGCACACTTCGGTGTGTGATGCCAAGATAAACCCCTTGGGCTTCACCCTAGCAGTTTATGGAGCATCACACACCTCGAGTGTGCATAAAATCTCCATTAACCACACTTCCCCATGCATTATTCTATACTTCTGTTCATCTTCCCAGTACTGTACTACCACGCTTGTTAAGGCGGAGGCCATCCCAGCAGAATAGTCTATAGTTTTTTTTACAGAATTTAGTACATCGGGCACAGTTACTACAGTTTCTTAAATTTATGGCAGCTTGCACCAAAGATTTGGTGAAAGCCCTGTAAAAAGGGTCCCCCAAATGGTGCAAGTTAGACCAGGTAAAAGCTGGTCTAATTTGTGCCATTTGGTGCTCAGGATTGAAAATCCTGATCACTGGCTGGGAGAAAGCTGCAAGTCCCGTGTACCAAACAATCAGCACACCAAGGCCTTACGGCATTCACGGGGCTTTGAAAACTGAGCCCAATGTATCATTTCACTGGCAGCTAGTGCAGCAGGGTATGATTTGGGGCAAGGTACTTGCTGATGTTAACAACCAGGATGATGCATTCTGCACCAACTGCAGACGGTGTATGAAGCCTTCTGGAAGCCCTAGGTTCTGTATACAGTATTGCAGTATTCGTGCAAATTTACCAAATTTGGCATGTTTGCAGTTCCATACCATGTATATACATATGGTGTGTTTTAGATCTCTAGCTCTAAAGGAAGCTGAATTATAATCAGACAAACATTTGGAAATACTAACATACTAAAATGCCAGGAGAATAGGCCTCATGATCTCTCTAGTCTGCTCAATTTTCAGCACCCGCACTGAGGGCCGATTTTGGTGTCCCCCCCCTCCCCCTTTGGTTATACTGTCCCCAGTCCCAGATGTTCCACCTGTATTGGGCCTGGTCAGATTTATCCTCCCTCTGTACCTGTCCCATCCCCTCTTGAACCTATCCACAGTCTTCGCCTCTACCAGCTCCCTGGGCAGTGCATTCCATGGCTCCACCACTCTTTCAGTGAAATAACACCTCCTCCTCTCCCCTCTGAGTCTGCCCCTTCCAGCTTGCACCCTACAACTCTTGTTTCCCCCCCCCTTCCTTTGGAGCACTCTGACTGGGCCTCCTTTATTGATCCCTTTCATGTATTGTACTTAAAGACCTCTATCATGTCCTCCCTGTCCCTCCTCTCCTCCAGGGTGTACATGTCAAGCTCCTTGAGCCTTTCCTCATAGGTCCTCTCCCCTGGGCCCCAGATCATTTTGATTGCCCTCCTTTGGACCCTCTCTAGGAGTGTAATGTCCCTCTTTAAATGTGGTCTCCTAACTGTACACAATACTCGAGGTGTGGCCTAACCAAGCAGTTGTACAGTGGAAGGATCAGGGGCTACGGGGAGGGAGGGGGGTACCACTAAACTACCAGGGATTGCTTTCAGATACATTTTACCATGATTGTGGCTATGAGGCGAGGGATGCCCCAGGATTCCCACAACACACATCATGCTGTGCAGGGCACCAGGTGCAAGTCGCCGGACTGCCCTGCTCAAGGCATGCAAATGGGGCCATAATGACATGCAAATGGCCCCATTTGTGCCTTGCATATAATATGGCCTCATTTGCATGCCCCCTGCTGAATATCGTGGGTGATGTGCTTGGTGCAACTGCACTTGCGCTGGTGCATCCCCGTGCTCCCTATCTGTGGCTTGTACCAGCGCGGTGCCACTGCACCATGCGCAGTGTGTGCGCTGCCCCTGCCATATTCAATGGTGCTGCTCCATGGTGCATCCCCATTGCATATCACCTGGACCTGGCCCCAGTGCATCCCAGTTGTGCTGTGCCCAGGCTTGCGCCAGTGCCTGGCACAGTCTGAATATCTAGGCCAGTGTCACCAAGTCTGGCAGATGCAAAGACTCTAAAAAGAAGGCTGTTTATGCCATCTGTTTAAATTCTTGCTTAAAGGATGTCCATGTTATGAGTAGCCAAAAATTGCAAAATAACACTTAAAGTTGAATTTCATAAATGAAAGGCTTGCCTGTAGTTCAATGGCCAAGCAGCCAGCCACTCCCACTTCCTGAGCTATATAAGCAGTTCCTCTAAGCCTCACTGTGAAGCATTTTTTCTTTGCAGCCGGAGGCTATGTTGGTTTGTCCTCTGAGCTGGCTGGGGCCTACCCCTCCACCTGCTGTTTCTGTGTGTCTCTGCTGGAGTTCGGTGTTTGTTTTCCTGCTTCTGGTTTGTATCTTTTCTCTGGCTGTGTGCTTCCCTGTGTTTTTTGTTTCTTTGGGGCCTTTTTTTGGAGGGTGGGGCTGTGTTTCTAAGCTCCTAGCATAGTGCTGTTCCAGAGCTCATACTGCTTGCTTTTACTTACTCACAACTCTCAAATTACTTGCACAGCAACTCCTAGCATTCTGCTACGCAGAGCTCATGCTACTGCTTTCAGTTACCTACAACTACAGCCACTGCTGCTGACTGTTTACTTTAATTACTATTGTACCCAGTGCCTGTGTTTTACACTGTGCTCACCACGCTCAACCTACTGCAATGCAACTGCTATTTATTATCTGAGTGTTTCAGCCCAACCATAGCTGCTCCATGTTGCATACTTAATTCTTTTCACCTGACACAGTTTACTCTGAACCTAGCTGTGCTGCTTATTCCTGCTCTCATTCTACCTGAGCTTCAGAATCATTGCACTGCCTGGCTACACCTGCTTCAAAGCATTTGACTCCATGTTTCATTGCAGTTACAACTCTGGGGTCAGCCAACTAAGCTCCTGCTGAGGCTGTTACTATAGCTTGTTATTAAATTCTTGGCTCGCCACCAAAAATCCTCAGAGTGTTTGTCACATTGATTTGGCTATTCATGTCTTGCTGGCTTGTCCCCAAATCAGTGCTGTTTAATTGCTATACAGTATGTTATGCAGGTCCACCTAACACTACTACTGCTTACTGACCTATGGGGTCCACACTTGCTTATGCAACCATTGCTTCATGCCTACTACCATCCCCTCGGCTTCAGCCTGGGATTCTGCTGCACTCTATCTGCATTTGACCTTGTAAGGTCTCAGCACTCAATGCTCATTACGATCTCAGCACGCTGTGCTCATTCAGCTCACCAGCTTTTCAGCTCTCAATCAATTTCTGGAGCATGCCATCCATTCTATTCTGGCACAGGGTTCCTGCAGCTGATGGTCTCGCTCTGCTTTAGTCCGCATCTCGAACGTGTCCAGCTTGGGGCAGGATCCTTCTCACCTGGCCCATAGCTGGGAATGTCCTCACCCTGGGCTTGGCTTTAGCTGCCTGCTATGCAACAGCAGCTCCTGGTGTAGAATTTAAGACTAGTGGTGAAGGGTAGTTACGATGATCTCCTTTGGCTCTAGTGTTCCACTATATAGTGTTTCCCTAGCGAGGCACCTTCACCGCATCCTCCTTACGACTGCCTCTGGTTCACCTGGTTTGATTTAGGGCAGGTAGGCCAGGTGAGTGCCTCAGCAGTTGTTGCTCTCCTCCTGCGCCTTGGATGCATGTATTGTTGCAGAGTTTTCTCGCAACCTTCCACGGCATTCCCGCTAGAGGGTTTGAGTGAGAGCCTACCTCCAAATTGGAATATTTTCCTCCTCCCTTTAATTGGGTTTTCTAAATTGCAGCTGCAGAGCTGTCACTAAATAAACTATCCCAAGCCTGAGATTTCCTCCTCATAGGGTTTTTTTCCTCTCCTCCATTGCCTCAGGTCATAACACTTAGTTAACTCAGTTGTTTCCCCTAGTTTCTTAGGTAGGTTCCGTTGTTGTATGGAGGTGGAGGATGTCCTGCTGTTCCCTCTCTCCTTAGGGGATACCCTACTCTCAAAGCAGACTGTCAGTATCATGCTATGCAGACCTGGGCAGTCAATCAACAACTGTGCATCTTATTGCATTATCAAACTGCCTATAGTTCTCTACTACTACGTTACAGTTACTACTCCTATGTCACGAGTTACTGCTTGCTCATATGCTTCATGTTACCTCCTTTTTAGAGATGATACTACATATTTGGTCGGATTCCTAAGGTACCTTTAGCCACGGGAACTGTCCCGTTGCACCTCTAGGGGTGGAACCCTCTCTGAGGGTTCCTTGCCTTCGTACTCCTACAGAGTGGTAATTCCTCTGGAATAGAAAGTGTGAATGGCCAAAACCTAACTAACACATTTGAACAAGCATAACACTATACTGGCTGTGTAGGCCAGTGAAATGAAAGGCTTGCCTGTAGTTCAGTGGACAAGCAGCCAGCCACTCCCACTTCCTGAGCTATGTAAGCAGTTCCTCTAAGCCTCACTGTGAAGCATTTTTTCTTTGCCCCACCATCCTCCCCTCCTCCTCCAGTGGCAGCACTATCTCCTTAGGGGGATTCCTAAAGTACCTTTAACCACGGGAACCATCCCATTGCACCTCTAGGGGTGGAACCCTCTCCGAGGGTTCCTTGCCTTCGTACCCCTACAGGGTGGTAATTCCTCTGGAATAGAGTGTGCAAACGGCCAAAACCTAACTAACACAGTTGCACAAGCATAACACTATACTGATTACGTGGGCCAATGAATTGTACTATAAAAACTGTGGAATTTTGTGATAAATTTGTTGAAGCTATATCCACAAATTCATCCCAGATATAGACCTGACCTAATATGGATGAGAAAGAAAAGTGCTGGACAGAGTAGTAATAAGTTTGGAATCACAGGAGACTCCATTGTAAAAGTAGCAGGAAAGTTGGAGGGGCATTGCAGGACCATGATGCTAGTGTAGATAAAGGGATTTGCCTGCCTACTGTGCAGGTCAAAAGAGTGTGATCCACAGCTCAGCAGTGCAGCTAGAGGGGGGAGGAGCAGACTGTTGTCTGCATTGTAATTTAGCAATAAGGCATGACAGGGTATGTATTGTGCAATAGCATCACACTCCAGGTGGGTTGAAGCACAAGGCCACAGGCCAAGTGTGTTCAGCACCAGAGAAGTGATGTTATTACAACAACACACCCCTGGAGTGCCTTACTGCTATTATACAATACCTTGTTTTTTAGAAAATAAAAATAAAATGAAAAAATACATTGTTTTTGACTGTGGAAGCATATTAAAAAAACAAATGTTATTTTTTTCTCCACTAGGTGGTGCTGTGCCTTATTGCATTGTTTCTGCATGTCTGTCTCGTCCACACTTCATTGTGCATGTCTCCCTTGCTCCCCCCATCAGCAGAAGCCATTGTTTTAGCCCCGAGTGAAACTGTTTAATTTTTTCATGAAAAAGAATTTGAAAAGTTCTGAGTGACTGAAGAAAAATAAAGACAGAGATTAGTAAGTAGCTCATGAAAACAGATACACTGGAAGCCAAAGTGAGCAGCACCAGAGTCGCTTTGGTTTCTGTTTCTCTTCTCTGCTTCAAAAGCACGTCAGGTGCTTCAGTGTATTTAACACAGCAGCGGTATTTCAATTAAATAAATCAGTGCTGCAAAAAAATAATGTGTTATCTGTTTATGGAGCAAGAGGGTCGTATAGGACATGGGGAGCCATGCACTGTGCTTCTCACTAACTGCTTGCTCATTCATGACTTCATTTTCTTTTTTAATTATGTTTAATTTGTGAATTGTGGGAGGGAAGACAGTATGCTAATGGGGCTATATGTGGCTGCAAGAGTGAAGGTTAAACAAGAGGAAGCAGATTAAAGAGCAAATAATTCACTTTTTTCCAAAACCTCCGCTCAAAAGCATGAAAAACCCATACCAGGCTCTGAGTCCAATGGTGAAAGAATTTCATTTTATATGTGCCCCCATTTAGGAAGGGAAGGAATTGTAATTTGGCTCTGAAATTTTACTTTAAAAAACAGCCCTCATTCCATGTGTCTAGAATTAAGCCACCACGCTATCCACATAGTGACATCACAAAACGTGATGGCGTGGGGGCAGATCATTGACAGAAGCAGTACCAGGAAGTGAAAGGGATCAGCGCTGCTCAGCTCCAGGGAGCCAAATTATGATCCCTTCCCTTCCTAAATGGAAGCACATATATAATAAAATTCTGTCACCATTGGACTCAGAGCCCGGTAAGGGTGTTTCATGCTTCTGGGGTCAGCACCTAAATAGTTGCTGTTTAAGTCTAGGGTGACAGCCTCCTGAGCGGTGATTTCAAACTTTTTTTATTTATGCGATGCAGTCATCTCTGTGCCTGCCCTAGATACAGTGATGTTATTGTCAGATAATATCACTACCTCTTGGGCAGTCTGACCAATCAGAGCACTAGGATTATTCATGCCATTGTACAACTGGCAGTAAAAGTTCTTAGGGCATGAAAAGGTCATTCACTGAATAAGGGATGTTCCTGGGGGAAAAAGGTCCAGAGGGATCTTCTCCAAGGTCCCTATGATCCTGGGAACTGCGAAGAATGACAATGACAGGAAACTAGACAATCCAGCTTTTAAGAGTCTGCTGAATGAGGTATGGCCTTCTTTTTCTGGCCAGTTAGAGGGCATTCACCTCTCCTCAGGTGAACTGATTGTCCTGGGTGACTTTAATTTGAACTGGCTCTTTCCCTCACTCCAAAATTCACCACAGTACCACATCTCTAAACCTCACTGAGCTGATCACTGACCCCGCCCGTCTTAAGCACAAATCACTCAACCACTCTCTGTTGGACTGGACTCTTACCACACACCCCAATCACATTATTGCCACTGTCACCCTTCCAGATGCCCTCAGTGACCACCACATGGTCTACTTCATTCGCAAAGTTAAATGCCCCAAAGCCCCACCCAAAATTCTTCTACTCCAGTCCTTTATGTCCCTAGACCTATCCAGCCTTCACAAGGACTTCTCTTCTGCCATCTCTGCCTCTAATTCCATCAACCCAGCCCTTGATTTCTTTCAAAAATTTCTGTCCATCTGGGACAAGCATGCCCCTCTAAGGAAAACCAGGGTTACAGGGTCCCACATCCCCTGCTTCTCAGCAGAACTCATAGCCTGTCTGCATGCCCAGTATTTAGCTTGGAAGGTGCACAACTCCTCAGGCTCTTCCCAAGACTTGCATTAGTACCAAACCCTGCACAATACATGCACCAGAGCCACTAGGCTAGTTAAAGCTGAATATGTTTCTGCTACCTTTCAGAACAACATTAACCACCCCTCTAAGTTCAGGAAGGTCATCCAAGCCTTATTCTCTCCCTTGGCCCAATCCACTCTCCCTGTCCTCAAGTCAAATGATGTCATCATGTTAGACCCCCTCTCAGTGGCCAATCAGTTTAACTCTTTCTTCACCTCTTGTGCCTTATTATCCCTCTCTCCAAAGGTGGTGACACCTCTAACCCAGGCAACTATCTCCCTATCACCTTCCTCCCCACCCTGGCCAAATTCTAGGAGCATTTGGTATTATCTCAGCTCTCCCCCTTCCTTGACTCCTCATTCTTCACTCCTTACCAGTCTGGATTTAGTAAATCTCACTCCACCTCCTCCCTCTTCCAGACTACCGATTCCATTCTCCAGGAATGGATCAGGGCCATATCACCTCTGCCATCTTTATTGACTTGGAAAAGCCCTAACACTGTAGCTCACCACCTCCTCCTCCTCAACAAGCTTGCAGCAGCAGATCTCTCCCTCTCTGCCATAAATTGTTTCCACTCTTATCTCAAGGGTAGAACCCAGTCAGTTAGAATTGGCAACTCTATTCCCTGCCCCCCCCCCGCAATCTGCACTGGTGACTCTCAAGGCTCTGTCCTCAGCCCAATTCTCTTCAGTTTTCCTAAATGACCTTCCTGCTGCCTGCACCTCAGCGTCCATTCACATGTACACTGATGATAGTCATATTTGCATCTGGCCCCTCCCCCACTGATGTGATGTCCAGAGTCCAGCTTGACTTTGATAACATTCAGCTCTGGTTCCACTCTAATCAGCTGGCTCTAAACATCAAGAAAGCAGTCTCCATGACCTTTGGCTCAAGGCAGTAACCCACTAGGATTGCTTGCCCCCCTCCCGCACCTTGGATAGCTGCACCATCAAAGATGTCCATCCGTTCAAATTGCTTGGGGTCTGGCTTGACAAGCACCTTGACTTTTCTGAACACGTGGATGCCATTCACAAAAAATTGCACCTCAAACTAGGAGCGCTGTACCGCAACCGCGACTGCATCCTTCTGCAAGCCCACTTAGTCATTGTTCAGAAAATGATCTTTCCTATATTTGACTATGGTGACATAGTTTACAGAGCTGCACCTAAATTCACACTATCCAGACTGGACTCCCTCTTCCATTCCTTCTGTTTTGCGCTAAACTATCCGCCCCACACTCACCACTGTGCTCTATATACCTCTCACTTCTTCCCCTCCCTTGAGGACAGGTGGCTAGTCCATTGCTCCTCCTTCTTGGCCAATTACTGGCTTGACTCTTTCCCTTCCTACCTCTCCTCTATCCTCTCCTGACCCCCATCCATTTCCTATGCCCTTTGCAGCTCTAACTTCTGCTCCTTTGCTCCCCCCCCCCCAGGACCTCCTCGGCAGGCCAGGCTGCCTTCTCTTATCGTTTTCCTAAACTCTGGAACTCATTCCCTCTGCATATCCAGTGTGCCAGTTCCCCCCCCACACTAACCTCACTTCTGTTTAACTTCACCCCACCCTCCTGTAATTGTAACTGACCCATCTTTCTTCTCCTCTGCATTCTCTTACCTTCCGTCTACCCTGGTGCCTCTCTCCCCTTCCAATCCCTTCTGCCTTCTCCTTTCACCTCTATGTCATCCCTGTTTCTCCCCTGTGATCCTATACAACGCCCCCCACATTTCCTCCCTCACTTTCCTGGCAACCCAAGACACAGACTGGGTGTGCATCAAGCCATGTCTGGCCCTTGCGGGGTATGCATCCCAGAGGGTTGAAAGGTCTGCCTCTCTATCACTACTTATCTCCCCTATCCCCCTACCCCCATTTCCTCCCACACTTTTTCTGACAACCCAAGACATGGACTGGGTGTGCACTAAGCCACATCTGGCCCTTGTGAGGTATGCATCCCAGAGGGTCAAATGTCTGCTTCACTATCTCTGCTTATCTCCCCTACCTCTGTATTCCCCCTCCACCTTTCTCCTACCTATTTCTTATCTTACTAACTCTCTCCCCACCATCCAATTTGCTCCCATCTTCTTCATACTATCTCTGCTCTATCTTCAGGTTCTGCTATATGCCTACTGTACTACCTGGTCCTACTCTACATCAACTCTATCCTCCAGGCTGCCTCTCTAAGCCTTCCACAGCTCCATATTTCCTGTTGCACACTGATGCTCCTCTGTACATTGTTGTTCATCCCTCAGGAATGACATAATGTAAATATGTAATTTTAGCATGTATGTTAAATTTAAGCATTGTTGTGTAAAATATACTGAAATCCCTAACCTCCCCCCTCCGCAGAACGCATCTGGAAAAGAGCGGTTTTCAGATCAGTATGCCTTTCCTGATGAAACATTTTTCAAACAAACAAATAAATAAATGCAGGGGAAAATAATTCCTGCATTCTCAGAATGGACTGCAGTAGTCCCAAGAGGGATGGGGTAATTGTCATGTCAAGGGACAGGGTAGTCAGGGCTATTTAAACTAAAGGATAGGGGTTGGGGAGTCGGGTTGTGCAGGGGGTTACCAATGGCAGGAGCTAGATGCATGGTTCACTAAGGGAAAGACAGCTGAACTGAGTAGTACAAGGAACAACAATTCTGACTTGAAAGGATGTTATATATGAATCACAACCTGCAAAACTGACTAGCTTGATAGCCTTATGTACTCAAAAGTCCAGGACTTGGTTGAATTTGGAGAGATATAATGGAGGAAGAAAAACAAGTGGAACACCAGGAAGGAGGGATTCTGACAATTCTAATGAGATAGACCTGATGGGAAAGGATTAGTTGACTCTTTTTAAGGTAATGTGTCACCTTGAAGAAAAAGAGAGGATCAGGGACAAGCAGTTCCACTGAATCCATCTGGTCAAGCTAAGAGAAACAATACTGGACAAAAATACTATAGTTGCCTAGGAAGAATCTACAGAACTGCAAACAGCACAGCTTATCCAATGCAGTGGTAAGTATGTTGTGAGGTTAAATTCTACAAGTGGAATTCTAGTAGCATGACCTACATCCCTACAATGCATTTTTGAGAAAATTTTGCTAAATAGTAATTTGTGATATTTCCACTGTAAATTTAAAACTGGCAAACCAAATTTAAGTAGTAGGGCCTTTTTGTATGGTTGCACTGCCTAGGTGGGTCTGAGGGGATTATTATCCTCATCTAGGTCTGCCTTTTAGTAGTGGTGCACCTTATAATTATTGGAGCCTAGTTATTAGCAGCTTCCTAATCAATATAGTAACCAGGGGGCATCCCCTTTGGATAAGGGGAAATAAATTTAGACACAGTCAGAGAAAATATTTTTTTTTTTTTTTTACATCTAGGATTGTGAATCCCTGGAGTGCCCTACCAGATAATGCAATCCAGAGTAAAAACAAAAAACAATTCAAAAGTAGTCTAGGTAGTTATATCACACCTGGAGTTTCTCTAAGCTACTTCTAGAAATTTTGTGAAACGCAGCAAATATGGGCCTTGGCCTACTAGCTCCAAATAGACCTCAGTACTCTGTTTTAGTCTACATGTACCCAAGAAAGGTTTGTATAATTATAACTGTACTACCTACTGATGGTTCTATGGCTGCCCACTAGTGCCCACCCTTTCCCCTTCTTTTGATGCCTTTTCTCTTTCTGTTATCCCTGCCTCCCTTTCTTGTACTTCCTGTGTCTGGCGCTGCCACTCCTCCTGCCTCTTCTCCCCTACCACAACCCTCCTTTTCCCTCCTCCAACACTCTAGCTTTAATATCTCTTCGTCCCTCCTCTTTACTACCTACTCTTACCTTGAAGCATTGTGGCATTCTCTCCCTTCCTCTCCTCCTGTTCACTGTCACTGTGCTCCTCCCCCCCCCCCCAAATCACTGCTCCGGCTTTTCATGTAACATTATTATTGCCATCCTGCTTCTCCTGTCAGATAACGTTGACTGTAACCCAGGTCCCCAACTGCCTCACCTGCCCCCACCCTGCCTAAGGATCTTAGGATTTTCCATCTTAATGTGAGGAGCCTCTTCCCCAAGCTTGATCAACTTAGGCTCTGGGTCCTGCAAACTAATTCAGATGTCCTGGTCATCACTGGATTCTGGCTTTCTGCCAGAATCAGAGATAGTGACATCTCCATCCTCGCCTATGTACCTATCAGGGTGTATTGGGGTAGAAGAGGTGGTGGGGTACTCATGTATGTACTGCATGGCCTCTCCTGTGGTGTTATTTCTCATGGCACTGTCACCTCTTTGCACAAACTCCTCCTATGTAAGATTCATTCTTTCACTCTCCTCCAGTCTTTATTAGTGGGATCTACCCCTCCCCTAAAGCCATTTCTCTACTCTACTCTCCTCCCTTCTTACTTTTGCCTCCTCTGGGAAACATATTGTACTCAGTGACATTAATGATGATTGGCTTTCTCCTACTCTTAAATCTCTTACTCAGAAAGTTAAGTCTGTGGATCCTTCTCAACTTATTTCTGATCCTACCCAACACAATACCCACTCCACTAACCACTCACTTCTTGACTGGATGTTATCATCTCACCCACACAGAGTTTGTGCTGCTGGTACTCCTTCAGTCTCCCTCAGAGACCGCTGCATACTCTACTGTGTCCAGAAAATTCATCACCCTAAATCCCACCCTGAAGTATGTCTGGACACAGTCATAGGTTCATAGGTGTTGGATACCAGTCCAGTAGCTGCAAGAGTGCCATATGTAGACTTGCCATTTATCAGTGGAAAATTCCCATTTTTTTAGGTACTTAAAGGATGTCATACTGTCAGCACTTACCACCATAGCAGGATGTTTATTCCATATATCCTCAGTTCTCTGGTTAAACCACCTTCTTCTTTTGGTAGTTTTATACTTTTCTCCCTGTAGCTGAAAAGGATGAGCCCCGGTTGCCCTACGGTACCTAGATTTATTTTTCTGTGCAATCCAGCTGATTCCCAGAGTATTGCATTTCTTAGTGCCTTATATACATAACAAAATTCTCTTGTTTTGCGATAAGCCATTGAGTACATCCCTAGTTCTTGTAACCTGACCTGGTATGCTTTGTCTTTTACTTTTTGTACTCTCGGTCAGCTTTCTGAACTTAGACAACCTCCTAGATGCCTTGAGGTCCTTTAACCGGGATCCTTTTGTCCACTTGTTTGGACAAAAATGCTGCCCTCCTCCACTTGTCTTTTATGTCTGTCTGGGATAAGCACACCTCTATTTCGAGGAGGCTCGTGGGTGTGGTGTCCACCTGCCATGGGTCTCTGCAGAATTCACTTCCTCCTTAATGTCCAAACAACCCCCTGTGGTAGTTTCTGAGCCTGCTGTGGTGGCTGCTGCTTTCAATATGCAATTCACTTCCTCTGTCGTCAGTACTCTTCCCACTTCTGCCACCTCCTTCACTGCTGCTCCTACATCCTCCTCATTGTTTTCACTCTGGTCTCTTCCTCTGATGTCCTATCTATGCTGCTTTCTCTAAAACCCCTTAGGGGCATAGTCATGATGACCATGACCCCCAGACACTTGTACCTTTCTGTTTCTGCCATTGCTGCCCCTCTCCTTATTTCTGAATCTCTCCTTTCAGCTGTCTTCATTCCCTGTATGCAGGAAACTTGCTCCACAGAGGGGGGTGATATCTGCACCCCAGAGAACTATTGATCTGTTTCACTCCTTCCCACTCTGGCTAAACTGCAGGAAAAGCTGGTTTTCATCCAACTTTGTCACATGGAGGAGACCACATGACCCGCTCACTAGTGCATATATTAAGTATTTATTTTTCAAAGATATTGGTCCAAAATACCATACAACCAGAGTTTTGTGGGGCACCCAACACTTCTTCAGGGTCTACCAAAATATATAGTCTAAATCAGTATTTTTTTTCATTATTGATATAATACATAGCTCAGTATCCTTTCTTCACAGAACTCAAAAGCTAAAGTAAATGCATACATACGTGAAATGTTTAACAGTCACTTTTTAAGCATGCTGCACTGTTTGGGTCTTGGTGAATGGGCTAGGAAAGAGTAATAGATTTACACGTATGTTACTTTAGCTTCTGAGTTTGGAGAAGAAAGGTTACTGAGTTGTTTATTATATTAATAATGAAAAAAAACATTAATTTAGAATAAATATTTTGCTAGATCCTGAAGAAGTGGGAGGTGCCACAAGGCTCTATTCTGGGCCCAATTCTCTTCTCAGTTTTCTTAAATGACCTCCCCTGAGCCAGAGTCTCAGCCAACTTGCGTATGTTGAGTCTCGCCTGGGAATGAGCTCAGTGTACCTTTCCCAGTTACCAATTTTCAAATAAATAAATGAACAGTCTATCAATACAAATAAATAATTGTATCATCACTATGTGTTTACTGTTTGTTGGTTGTATTGTAACAGACAAAACTGTTTCATATAGTATTGAGACATATAGAATAGTATAGATATAGCTAAATCTTAATGGCTGGACTCCCAGCTGTCACTTAAAAGAAAATTGTTTCTAGCCCTAAAGTTTCCAAAGTTAAACCTTTCAAAAGAGATTTCCTTTAAAATGGGATAACTTTGGCACCATTAGGGCTAGAAACTTGTGAGAGGCGGGACCATGCATGCAGGTGCAATGCTATATTCAAAGCTGTAGCATGGCGCAAGGTGCCCTTGCACCTCACATAGCACGGTACTAGTTAGCACCTATAAAAAGGTAGTCTAAACTCAGTGTAAAACATGGTGGGGGGGGCGTGGACACAGTAGGAGCAAAGATGGTGATTGCTACTGATGCAGTGCTGGTGTACCTGATGACAGCTGTTGTGGAGGAGGAATAGAGGGACCAGGCCCACCCTGATCCTCACCGTAAGCCAAGGAGGAGATACACTGCACACAGGAGGTACCGGTCCAGGGTATTATTTGAGACCCTGTCAGATGACCATCTTGTGGACTGGTATAGAATGAACAGGGTCATGCTGAGACAGCTGTGTGAGCTCCTGCATGAACAGCTGCAGCCTAACACCCACTGCAGCTATGTCATGTCAATCGAGCAGAAGGTGATGGCTGCGACATCCCTCCAAGGCACCTGTGAGGGAATTTGGACATTCATTGGTCAGGGCATGTCATGCACTGCGATTGAATGTGTGTTGTTATGTGAAGGCATGTGTTTGTGTGTGTCTGTGTGTGTGGCAGCCAGTACACTGCATACAACACAACAGCTTGTGGCACACGATGACCATGTGAGCCTAATCCCCCCCCCCCGGGACATGCAATGCAGCAGCCAAATGTGTGCACGTACAGAGCCACAGTCGCAGTGTATGCTTGTGTGCACATGCCTGATGCACCTGCGGTCACTGTGTATGCTGTGGCCTGCTGGCAGGCACACGGCAGGCCACAATGCTGTGTATACACACACACACACACACACACACACACACACACACACACGGTAGGTGGCACCGGTGTAGTGGTGCACACACCATGCAGCAATGCAGTACTTGGCTGCCATGTTAGCGTGAATCCTACCTTGCTCAGCAGTGTGTGCCTCCTATGACATTTTGGGCCTACTTCTGTGCTGCAGCAACTCCTGCTTCAACCTGCAGTACCTGTTCACCCTGCAGGTGGCTCTCAGGCAGCCCGTAAATAGCCTGGTCGGGCAATCCACACAGGAATTCAGGCAGATGAGGCTGTAATGATATGCTAATGAGGCAGATTGCACTCCAAATACCCAAGTAGGCTCATTTGCATGCATTTGTATGCAGCTTTTGAATATTGAAATTTTTTGTACCAGGCAAACACGTTAGCACCAGGTAAAATTACTGTCCCCCCATGCACTGCGCTAGTGGGGTTCTGCCGCGCTGCATATCATTGCGCAAGATAATTACGAATGCACGCAAACATCGGAACTCATGGGGTCACAACAGGGTTGTGCATGCTCAGTTCATGCATTTCCAGGTAGCACGGTTCTACTGCATTTGCTCAGCACTGGAACCGCATAGTGCCATGCTACATTTCGCGTGAGTCACATTTAGGCCTACAGAGCAGGGAGAGGCAGTGGTGCTAGGGTGTTGCCCAGTTTAAGGATAATTGTGCAAATGGCATCCAGCAGGCAGGTCATGGCTGTGGTACAGAGGGAACATAGGTGGGGAGAGCTGAGCTGACAAATCTGGTCCAGCTGGTCAGGCAGCATGAACACCAGCTCTTTGGGGAGGTCAGGGAGAGGACAGGCCTCGGAGGCAGGTGTGAGTGTCAATTGCATGCCACCTGTCCCAACGCACAGGCATATCCAGGAATAGGGAGCAATGTCATCACTGTTATGTGGACATGCAGCACCGGGAAGCCCACAGACTGGAGCGCTTCAAGTGCCTGGTGCATGATAGGGTGGTGCCTGCACCAGATAGGCATATATCGGTGCCACAGAGATGTATGTCACCTCTGAGTGTGTGTGTGTGTGTGTGTCCCCTTCCATGTGCATGCCACTACTGTGTGTATATTGCTCTTGGGTTGTGCACTGGCACACACTGTGCATGGTCATTACCATGCAGCCATGGGTGTGGTGCACATTGTGCACAATAATGGGCATGGTTGGCTCCACCATCCCTCTTTCCATGGAAGTGTGTGGTATGGACAGTGCTGCCCACACTATGTATGTTGCACTGTGTGCGTCCAGTGCTCCGGAGGCCCATGTGCATGGTGCACACAGGCATACTGTGTGCCATGTGACATGTGGCACTTGTGGTCATGGGGAGGTCCTGTGGTTTGCAGTACCACTGTGTGGCATGGGCATTGGTGGGGGTTCACATGCTATTCATGCAGGTACTAACAGTGGTGTTCCCTCTTCCTCCTGCAGACCACAGTAACAGGAGGCCTCAGGTGGATAACAGGAGGGTGCAAGACTATGCCCATCACGCAGAGGAGAGCAGTAATAGGTGGCAGGGTGCCTCGTGTGAGTATGATACTATGTTCACACACTGTCTTGCAGGTGCTGCAGGTTGGGTAGACATTGTTTACTGGTGTGACCTTGGGCAACATACATCTCTGTGCATCACACTCAGTCATGGGTGCAGTGACATGGCTGTGTCCTGCCACTGTGATGACGTGTTGTGCAGCTTGCTCATGTTCCAGCAGCTGTGTTAGGTTGGTGGTGTCTGATGCTAGCATGGCCACATAGACCATGGGGCAATTGTGGCAGCATATGTAACCACATGGCCTACACTGCTACATCATGTGTCCCATGCTGCGGGGGTGGGTTTGTCCACTGTGTGCATAGTCACCTACCCCTCATGGGGGTTGGGGCAGTTGTTTGGACTGTGTTTCTGCATTGCCCTGGGGTACTATGTCCACTGCATGAGCACATTGCATACTACCGTCCTGCTGTTGGGGGGGGCAGTCTTTTGGGCTGTGTTTCTGCATTGCCCTGGGGTACTATGTCCACTGCATGTGCACATTGCATACTGCTATCATGATCCTGCCAGTGCTCCCCTCTGCACTGTGTTGCTGTGGTTGTTTGCACTGCCTGACTGCTTGCTATTTTCAGAGCTGTCTTAGTTGCTATATTTAGTGCTGTCTTACTTCCTGGGCTAATTTGCACTGCACTTCCAGTCGAGTTTGCACTGCTTCCTTTGCATGCTATATTCAGCAGGTTTAGCACAGGGGCGATCCCTTTGAATATAGCGTTCTGTTGGTTCCGGGCTAATTTAGCACTCTGCACAGTGCTAATTTTGCCCCAGGGCTAAGTTCTGAACATCTGGCTGCAAGTTTTTATGTAAAAAAATTACACTTCCCCGGCCCTTCGGCACAGCAGTTGGTATTCCGTCTGCGACACCAGTGACCCGGGTTCAGAAATCAACCTAGGTCACTGGTGGGCCAGCCGGGGGGAGAAGGATGGTGCATCCAGTGACAGCTCACCTTCTCCAGAGGGAGGGTGGGGATGTGGCCCGGTGCCTGTTGGCCCCTGGCGGAGGCCAGGAGTACGGCAGGACGTCAGGACCCAGATGACTTGGGGAGTGGTAGACATCGGCATTAGCCTTGACATCTGTGGCATGCCACTCCCTGGAGAGAAGACAGGAAAAAAATGGCGCCCTGGCCAGTTGGGTGATGGCCTCCCTGGACCCTCACGGCGGAGCTCCCGGGCCCCTATCTGCCACTTCAGCAGCACTCAGAATCATTGGAATAGCCATCAAGGCTCCTCCCCTATGAAAGTAAGGGACCCTCCCGATGCAGGGATACATTGGGGATGCCTGGGTCATCTGCGATATGGGGTGGTGGGGTCGGGGGCTGCCGAGTGAGAGATTCCATGTGGGGCCTGAAGGAGAGACTGACCAGAATGTGGGGTGGGAGTATAAAGAAATAATTCAAAAGGAAAAAAATTACATTTCTATACCTAGCACTTTAAATGTCACAGCTCTAGAAACATAATTTCAGGCATTATGAAATATATCATAAAATATTATTTTGGAAATGATCAGAAGATACTAGTGGTTGTTCTGTTTAAGAATAAATTCACTTTTTACAAGTTATGAAGGAACCCAAGCTGGATAATCTCTAAACACTGTAAACTGCTAGAAAGCATCATTAACAGTGTGCAAGTGCCGATACAGCAATCTACTGCCACACACTTTGTCCTGCTTGCAACTCACTGATGTAGTACAACTATGGCTTCAGCCCAGAAAAGAAAGTTCAACAGTCAATGATGACAACTGTTTAGGTCATGGTGTATATGTTTATATGTGCATTATTGCATCTTGTGTGGTTATTATAGAACATGGGATTGCCCCCCACCAATCACAGCACTTCCTTCAGTTGCGCATGAGGTACTCCAATTACAATAAGAGTATCTCATGTGCTGAGCCACTATAATGGGCTTCTTGCTGACCACTCATGCTGTCAGTATTTAAATTAAAAAAGGTTGTTAATTTTAATGCAGTTAGTGATCTATAATAATTTTATGGGTCCATTTGGAGGGCCACTAATGCATCTAAGAGTGTTGCCTCTTGCATCCTTAGAACCACAGAACTGCTCACCTTTGGTTCACATTCCTCTGGTCCTAAGACTGCGTGATGTGACACTCATATCTATAAGAGGACTCCAAAAGGATCCATTAAGTTATGTAAGAATGCATTCTCGACTTCTTTGGGTTAGAGAACTGCAACACTAAACTGGCACACAAAAGACTTGAGAAAAAAATCATAACCATAAGAGACACATAAACTGTACATATAAACATATTATAAATCACGTTAATTGAAACTTAAAATTAAAATAAAACAGTCTGAATTTGTAGAAAATTAGAGAAACCTCAGTGTGATAAAATGGATTATGCTAACTGAACATAGAACTATAGAATTTTAGAACTGTTTTGTATGAGACAACCTCTTGTGGAAAAAAAGTGCTTGGAATGTTTAGAAATAAACAGTCCTGATTGGCCAAGAATGATGTCATGATTTACAAAACTCAAAACAGTAATCCACTAGAGCCAGCCCACCAGCACAGCGGTTGGTTTTCCACTTGGGATGCCGGCAACCTGAGTTCAGGAACGGTCCTGGGTTGTCAGAGGGCCGGCCGGGAGGAGAAGAATGGAGCGTCCCAAGGACTGCTCTTGTTCACCAGGGGGGAGGGTTGGGAGTATGTTCAGTGCTTGACAGACACCTGGCGGAGGCTGGGGGTACCACAGCAGCTGACATCCAAGTGTACTAGGAGGTGTGGCAGACTCTGGATGTCATTGTACGTCCCCGCCTCCAGAAAAACACACAAAATACTTATCTCTCCAGATGACATTGCCCCCTCACCTGGCCTCTACAGCTCTCCACCACTCCCCCGCATCAACTAATTATGGCTCCATTGGTGCAGCTGTGAGCCCCGAACCCCGCCCTGGGGGGGGAAGCCAGGGAGGCAATGTTGGCTAGCCGACACCTTCCCATCGCAGACTGACGAATAGTGGAACCATGCCCCCACCCTAGAGGGGGAGCCAGGGAGTATCGGTTTTGGTGGAAGGTGGTAACTGGAGAGTGAGGTAAGCAAGGAGTAGAGCTGATGGATGCGAGACTGGGGCAAAAAGCATACAAAACAAAAAATATTAATCCACTTTTGTTTCCCCATATCCTAAACATCTGCTTTTCTTGAAATATTATCAGTAGTAGTTTGTCAGTACATCATTCATGAGGTATTAAAATAGTTAATATGGATGGTGGTGAATACAAAAGGATAACAAACTTTGGGTTTACCATGATCTAAACATTCTAATAACTGAGTAGCACCCCTATAGTTAGGGTTGAGCTGGGGTTCCTATGTTAACCTCAAATTTTGCACTTTAATAACTTTGCAACCATTCAACACATTTGCATGAAATTTTGCATGTACAGTCTTGTGTGGTAGATCTCTTGACGTGCCAAGTTTCGTTTTGGTCAGATTTTCAGATTGCGAGCTGCACATAGTGCAAAAACGTTAAAATGCACCTTTTGTTTGCATTCTTTTTGTCATCGCAGTGTGTCCAGATGGTTTGGAATTTTGGTCTGAAATTTTCAGGGAACAAACTGACCCACAGAAGTGCCTTTTGCTGGTTTGGTGAAAAAATATTAATCCGTTCCAATATTATTTAATTTTAAAGTTTTGGGTCCTGAGCATGCTCTGTACAGTCTTTTGGATAGCTTCCTGGAATGACAAAGGAATTTGGTCTCACAAACAAGGATTCTTTTTCTTGGTTGTTCAATAATTTTTCATGAGAAAAAAACTTCCTTTTTTGTGAGCCACCATCTTGTTTTCACTTTTTCCACATAGCAAACTCTGCACAGTGATGTGTTCTGCAGACATCCAAACAAGTATCTTTCTCCTCGGGAGTTGATGAGCTTTATTCTGTAGTTTTTAATAGCTCCCATGGCCCCAGAACTTTTTTTTCACTATTTAAATCCTTTTTCATGACTCACTAAGTTCCTTTTTTGTGAATCCTTTTTTATGTTGCTTGCACGCATGTGCAAGAAACATAGTGCCATCATCGGAGTTTTCGGAGGTGTGTCACCTCCTCCTCCAATTCAGTCAGTGTGCTGGCAGGCACGGCCCCTGTAAGCCAATGCATTTTGGAGCTGTCTATGACACGCTCCAAGATGCAGTGGCTACACTGATCAAAAGGGCTACGCTTCAGTGAGCACCGATAAGATGCTCGGCTGGTCTGTAACTCCCACAGACCTACATGGTCACCCTTAGACGCACTGTATAGCCGACGGGTGCCCAATCCCCATCGGCTGAGCTGCGCCCCCAGTAGTAGGCGCCACGCTGGGAGCCCACCCAGCGTGGCAAGCAGTCCTGGCCGACGGGGTGCCTAATCCTCGCCGGGCTGAACGCCCCACTCAACATCTCTGTGCCATGCTGGGAGCCTACCCTACGTGGAAACATCCCATGTAGTCATTTTTTTTTTAAACCTGTAAAACGAAACCGGTCCCACGGCGCCTCCCAACCCTCCCACAACCCGCACTCCACCCACTGCGCACTCCAGCCTCCCACACCCTCACCCCATACTTACCTCGGACCTTGGCGCGACGATCTTCGTGGACCGGGAACACGCCTGCACTCTTCAAGGCCGACCACGAACTGAGAAATGCCGGTAAGCTGTATGATGGGCTAGATAGGGCGGTTTCAACTTTGTTGCATATCTCAGGCATTTTGGGAATTTTATAAATTTTCAACATAGGGTTTTGGGACCTTTCTCGTGAATGATGTCACTGTCATGGCATTATTAGACCCAAAGGTGATTTCACACAGTGACTGCGCAGTGACTGTGAAATCACCCTTTGGCCCAAACTACACATGACAGTGACATCATTCATGAAAAGTCCTAAACCCCATGTTGAAATTGGTACAAACTCCAAAAATGACTGTTTCTGGCGTGCATTGCGAGTTCCTATGCGCCGCCGTAAGTTTCAATTTTCAATATTTTCACTCCAGATTTTCAACATTGCCATTTTACCACACCTTCTTATGAGTAGTACAGCTGCCATTTTTCACATCTCACCCAAAACGTGTTTCTGCCCATGTAGCACACAATGGCGCAGTTGGTGTGCGAGATCAATGTACGGGACAAATTAAGAAAATCACAGTGACACTGTTCATGAGCTCAGGTGTTAAAATGGCTATGTTGAAAATTTGGTGAAAAAATTCCAAAAAATGACTGTTTTACGAGCGTGCGTTGTACAGTTCCTATGCACGCTCGTAAGTTCGCGAATTTTCAATATTTTCACTTCAGATTTCCAAAATTGCCATTTTGCCACACCTTCTTATAAACAGTACAGCTGTCATTTTTCACATCTCACCCAAAACATGTTTCCGCCCATGTAACGCACAATGGCGCAGTCGGTGTGCGAAATCAATGTACGGGGTAAATTAAGAAAATCACAGTGACACTGTTCATGAGCAAACATCTTAAAATGACTATGTTGAAAATTTGGTGAAAAAATTCCCTTCAGATGTTCTGCAATATTACTAATGGAGACATTGAACAGAACTGGCCCCAGGACCGATCCCTGCAGCACCCCACTAGTCGCCCCCTCTCCCTAGACTGCATACCATTTACCACCACTCTCTGCCTCCTGTCTGTTAGCCAGTTTCTAACCCAGTTTACCACCCTTTCCCCCATGTCCAGCCTACCCCAGCTAGTTTATCAGCCTCCTATATGGGATGGTGTCAAAGGCTTTGCTGAAATCAAGGTAAGCGTTGTCCGCTGCCCCACCCTGATTCACTTCCTTTGTCACCCAGTCAAATAAATCAACCAGATTTATCTGACATGATGTCCCCACTGTGAATCCATGTTGTCTATGGTCCTGGTTCGATGGCATCTAGATGCCCCACTATCCTTTCTTTAAGCAATGTCTCCATGATCTTCCCACTACTGAGGTGAGGCTGAATGGCCTATTGTTCCCTGCCTCCTCTCTGCTGCCGGACTTTTATAGAGGGACCACATGTGCCCTCCTCCAATTCACTCATGTTGAATGACTCAGTGAACATGGCTGCCAGAGGTACTGCTATCTCCCTTCGCAGTTCTGTTAATATCCTTGGGGCGTATGCCATCTGGTTCCATCGCTTTGTCTACCTTCAATTTAGTGAGCTCCTGCAGGACTCTTTTGTCCACCTCTTCACCCCCTTGGCAACTGCTGTACTGCTGTGGCCCTTGCCCCTCCCACTCTTCTGTGAATACTGAATGGAAAGACACAGTGGATGTCTTGGGAGGAAGGCATGAAACTGTCACTTCCAAATACCTAAACAGCACATACAAGCAAGCAACATTCGGCATTGAAAAATGCTTGTTGTTCTTGTGAAAAAGGAAATCGGCTCACGAAAAATTATTTTTAAAAAAACTAAGTCTGAGATCCTTTTTCGGAAGTCGATCCTTTTTCGACAAGAATGAAAAAGGATTTGTAAAAAAGGAATTGCCTCGCGAAAAAGGATTTGTAAAAAAACTAAGTCCAAAATCCTTTCTCATGAGATGGAATCCTTTTCTGCGACCATGGCAAAGGATTCCCTCTGGTGAAAAAGGATTTCTGTTCTTTTCCTGTGGCATTTCAGTGTTTTTATTGGTGTGACTGGCACCCCCCCACCCTCCAATTGTTATCCCTGGCAAAATGTAGCCCTGGTGTCTAGTGACATCTCTCACCCTGCCTTTTGTATACTTTTAAATATATATTTTTTGGCAGCCACATGCCCCCCAACTGTAGTAAATCAGTAGTACCCCTGAAATGTATATCCTTGGTGCCTAGAGTCACCTTCACCCTCCGATCTCCAAATTCATTGCAATAATATCCCACATTGGTGGCCATTTGCACCCCCACCCTTCCATGTAACTCACCTGCAAAGGAGGAAATGGTCCCTCGCTGACCTGACTTTTTTTTTTAATTCAACCTGAAAAAAACTGTCCACTGACGATCTTACCCACACCCCACCCAACCTCCCACTAAGAATCCACCAAACCACATCCCCCTTGACCCGCCCACACACCCTCACTCACCTAAACTGGCCCCACAGTGAAGAGTCACCCTCTGATCCAGAATGCATCTTGTTGCTGCAGTCAGCGACTGCTGTATGACAAATAAGGTAACTGAACACAGTTACCTTACTTGTCATACAGCAGTCATCAGTTTCAGTAGCAAGACATGCTCTCAATCAGACAGTGGTTCTTCAAAGCTGGGCCAGTTTAGATGAAACAATGTCGAATCAGAAAGAGGTCCAAGAGGTGTGGGTTTGGTGGAGTAGAGGTCAGGAGGTCAGAGTGTGTATGCGATCGTCGTTGGACTTTTTTTTTAGGTTGAAAAGGTTGGGGATGCCACTGACCACAATGTGGGATATTATTACAATGAACTCAGGGATCAGGGGGTGGGGGTGCCACTAGACACCAGGGGGAACCACTTGGCAGCAAAAAA
Source organism: Neoceratodus forsteri (assembly GCA_016271365.2). NCBI lineage: Eukaryota > Metazoa > Chordata > Ceratodontiformes > Ceratodontidae > Neoceratodus > Neoceratodus forsteri. Next base: position 1,548,289,565 of record CM057452.1, on the reverse strand, counting down.
TATATATATTTAAAATATATACAAATGGCAGGGTGAGGTGTGTCACTAGACACTAATGATATACATTTTGCCAGGGGTAAAAATTGGATGGTGAGGGGTACCACTGACACCAATGAAAACACTGGTATGCCATAGGAAAAATGGTAGGCAGGCAGGTGCCACTAGACACTAGGGCTATTCACTTAAAATGAATGGGGAACTGGGCACAGTTATTGAGTGGGGGCGCCACTGGACACCAGGGAAGAGACCAATGTATTTTTCTAAAAAACATATGACCAACTTATGTATGTGAAAGAGCTCTGGGTCCTTTGACCCTGTGCTCCCACAGTCAAATGAGGATACAATTATACTATCTCAAAAGCAAGGAAATAAATTGCAAACTAAATTCTTTTAATACTTTAGATAGGGTCAAAATGACAAAATCTGGGAAATGCAGCATTAGAGTTTCCAACCTTAACACCCCCCCCCCAAACCAAGCAGGAGAGCGGGTGTGGGGTGTGCCTTGGGCTTCTCTAGCCTAGTGCTCACCCCATTCTCATTAAGTCTACACATCTGACCTTATTTACAGATGGAATGTTGTGAGTGTTAGCTTGAGAAGCCCAAGGCACACCCCACACCTGCTCTTCTGCTTGGTTTGAGGGGGGTGGGGTGTTAGAGGTGGAAACCCTAATACTACATTCCCAACGTTTGCCATTTTTACCCTAACTGGAACATTAACAAAGTTTTTTTGCAAAATATATACATATATACACATTTATGTATTATTCTATTCATATAGCACAGGAGGCAGTATAGCGCTGTGGTTTAGAGCACTGAGCTGCAAACCTGAAGACCTGGGTTGAATCCCACTTGCATACTGTGTGACCCTGAGCTAGTCACTCTTCACCTGGAAACACGCTTTAGCTTAGTGTGCCTTTCCTGGTTAATCAATTCCACCCCCCATCTGAAATAGTCAATATGGACATTTAATGAAATAGCCAGTTAGTCAATTCAAATAATGTTTGAGGTGATGGTGAGCACAATGGTGTAAGCCCCCTTTGTTCATATTATCTAAACTGTTATTATTGCTTAGCTGACTATTGTATTAGCAATCAATATATGAATACCACTGCCAAGACCACTGTTATGGTTGTAAGAGTGGTCTCACACACATTCTCAGAGTATGATAATTGCAGACTGAAGGTAAGAGTGGTCTCAGTGGTGGTATTAATATATTATTGCTCTAATTTGATTGATATTATATTTAACTTTTAAGAAAACCTTACCCAAACATGCCCATTTCCAGGGCAGCTGCACATGAGACACTCTTCACAGAATGAGTGTCTCATGCCCAGAGGAAAGGAGTGCTCCAATTGGTCAGCAGTGCTCCCATGATCTATAATCAATATTAGCTCTTCTGTTTACTCTCATATCATCACCCTACCATAATTAGAGTCTTTAGACTAATGATAAAGAAATGTAGCCCCATGTGATCAGCTTTTGGCCACTGAGAAGGTAGAATTGGCCTAATCCCATTCTATAAAAGGGAATTATTCACTTGTCAGGTGGTTACAATATTCAACTAAAAACCACCAGAAGGTTGTATTATTCCTTTACAACTACACACATTGTCATGCATTATCCCTTACTTATAAAATGGTAAGGATGATGCAATTATTTGGATTGGCTCTGCAGATACCACAGGTGTGTATTATTTTTTTATGACTGTACAGTTCAGAGCTAAATGACAAATAAATGCCTTCATATCCATATGCCTGTTTATTTTTTATGGGGGCTGAGGTATCTTGAAATGCACCAGCAAGTCCAGTTTCTACAAGCTGACTTATAGGCCTTCTTGACGTCCAGCACCCAAGATTCCCTGAGAAGGGAAGTAGTCCCCCTGAATGTCCTAGGATAGCCTATACAATCCTGAAGTCTTCAAAACAGACAGAATCAAGAGCTGTTCTAGCACCAGCAGGTGAGGTTGGCCATCAGTATCAAGTAGATGGACATGTGCTAACCTATACGTAGGTTTATCTCTAGTCAGCTTAATCCATTCCTCCAAAAACAGATACAAAAACAACTTTTTTCTACTGTCACAGACTGGTTTTCTCCTTTAGCTAAACGGTGCCGCTACCATTATTCGTAATCCTTCAGATCCCTGAAAGGGTTACCATGGTAAGCTGACACCACTCAGCATGACTCTTGCTCACGGTATTTCCAGGTCCAAATCCCACTAGAGCCCTGTTCACCCTGTACAGTGCTCTTTCTCAAAGGACTCATCCCTTTTGTAATGGCTGAGAAAACTTTGCATTTTATATGGTAACTTTGTAGCCTGCCTCTTTGGAAATGAATCACAGATAATGCAGTTTACTCTGGCTGTATATACTTGAAATGATTCAGTCACAGAAAGTATGAAGTATTTAAAAATAACATTTAATACTCCACATGATTTACATATGTCACAGGACAATACACACAAAGTACTATGAGAAATTAAGTATGTCTACACAGATAAAAAATAAACATGTTTGTAAAAGATATAACTCACAGAGGAAAAACCTAACTAAAAGCCATCTGGATTCTAAGTAGAGTAAAATATGCTTACCCCCAACTGGGAACTGATGAGTTATGGCAGACTCGAAGCTGTGATATTGCTAGTTCAAAATAAATCCCAAACAAAACTGACTTCTCATTGTAAATGTACAACAGAAACACCTTCAGTTGACCAGCCCACTACACCCACATCATCATACACACCTCTGACATTACATCCCGGACCTTCCTTTGAGCTCTGAAGACCACATTTCTCCAAGACTGGTCCAAACTGGATTTGTTTATTAGAGCTTGATCCTTTTGTTATCCTGGCTGGATACCCAGCAGGAAACCATCTCACTTTCCCTCACCCCTGTTTACATTCAGAATATGTATTTTTATGAAACAGACCCAGCCCTTTGAAGTTTATCCAGAACAAAAGCCTTTTAGATGAAACGACTTCTGCTACCCACACCCAGTTGTTCTCACGGCAGCTTGAACCACAGACAAATGTAATTTTCCTTTTCCACCAGATCACCCACCTCAGCTGAAATACTTTTTAGAGGCATAGATGATAATAAATAGAGAATGATGCATGGGGTGGAATATACTGCAAGAATGTAATACACATCCAAGATGTGTGATGCTACATAAATGCTGAAGGGGTTTATCCAGCATCATACATGAGGGTATGTATTACATTTGAGTTTCACTTCACCCCCCACATTAGTTTTTATAATTTCTGATGAGCAACTTGTTTCCAACTATAAATTATAAGAACAATAGTAAGAAAGCATGGTTCTAGCAGGTTGCAACACTGGATATTTAAACATTAACAACAGAAAAAGAATATGTATTGTGAAATGAATTTATTGAATTACCTTTACAAGAAAACTTTACAGGTAGCACAGAACCATGGTGAATCAAGGAGAAATTATGAAAGCCACAAACTGAACAGACAGCAGTCCAAGAAACTACTGAAAAAGCCGATGTTTTAAAACTTGTATTGTAACTTAGAAATGTGCACTCCTTGTGCCTCAATGATGTAAACGTTTAGATTTTTAGGAAAAAAAATACAAGAAACAGTTCAAAATGAAGAAAATCGGCATCATTTTGTCTGTAGTCTCTGAATTTACACCTGTGTGGGATACAAGTGCATCCATTCTCACAGCCGCAGCAGAAAGTGAAAGTGACAGCAGCTATGTGGCTGTGAGAACAGAGCTTGTGCTTACAAAGTGTTTGGCAGCACGTGTCTGTCATAATAATCGGCCAGTTATTATGGCAAATAACTGGTTAAGCCCATAGAAAAAATTGCTCACCAGTTATTATATATAGGATAAAGTATGGGGTGCAGTGTGTTACAAGAATTTAACACACACCCAAGTTGTTGGATGGCACGTGAAGCCTGAGGGGTTTATGATAGCCATCCAACAACGAGGGTGTGTGTTAAATCCGAGTTAAATACACTGCACCCCCTATTTTGTTTTATATAATTGAAGAGCTCCGTTTTTTTATGTTGAGATTTGACTTTCAAAAAAGAACTGGAATCTTACCTTGGAGATGAACGTTTTTATTTGTCTGAGAAAAAGAGAACTGTGCTTGAACATTAACATTTAATTATTTAACTGGTAATCAGAATGAACAGAATAAACACTTAAGAGTCTATAACTGTGCAGATGCTTCCGGTAGAGTTTCATGTTGCAACGTCTGTTTTGCAGTGATGTCATCATTTGACCTGCAGGGGAAAGGTTAGGGTTGAAAGGGAGAGCAGTTGGGGATCGTGGCAAAAGTGTGAACTGTAGAAGTCAGGTTTAGGTGATGTGAGGCTGGTGGAGAATATATCAGATGGAGATAACGCCACTAAGTAAATGAATTTTTCTAGTCTGTGGTGTGTAAATTGAAACAGACAGTTGAAAGCTCACGCTGTGTTTCTTTAGTTTGTGTCTCGAGTGCTTTGGTAGAGGAAGGGAGCGCGTGAATGCTGTAACACCTACTCAGGTGTACGGTTTTTAATGCACCTTTTTTTTCTATGTAAAAAAACGGAGCCCATTAATTATATAGAGAATAATGGATAGACAAGTGTGCATTATGGATTTATTTTGCACACCCAAGGTGTTTCATGACCCATAAACCTCGAGAGCAAAGCTCGAGAGGTTTATGTGGTCATGAAACACTGAGGGTGTGCAAAAAAAATCCATAAATACACATTTGTCTATTCTTTTTTTTTTTTATAATTGCTGGTGCCTGGATTTATTTTTGAGTTGCCTGCACTTTCCCTACAGACTGTAGCGTGGTCGAGTAGTTCACTATTCTAAACAAAACTGTAGACATTTTCCACAAAACAGCAGTATCTGGCATAAGAAACAGGATAATCTTTTGGTTATACCTATATTTGTCTATTTTCTTGAGAAGAAGCCACCAAGTGAAGAGTGAAGAGAGCGAGCGACTCAGCAGCTTTAGAAAACTTGATGCAAGCCTTAGCCAGCATTGCTATAGTAATGCTTGTGTGGAGTCTTCTGAAGCCGCTGAGTCAGTCACTGTCCTCGCTCTACACTCGGCAGCTTGTTCTGAAGAAAATAAACAAATTTAGGTATAACAAAAAGATTATCATGTTTTTTATACCAAATATTGCTGTTTCATGGAAAATGTCTACAGTTTTGTTTAGAATAGTGAACCACTCGGTCATGCTACAGTCTGGGGGGAAAGTAAAGGTAGTTTGAAATGCCGTAATAACCAGATTTTGGGTTATTACGGCATTTGAAGAGCCGGTAATCCAGTTGATATTTGGTGTCACCAGTAATTATAATGCATTAAAAAAGCACAACACACAAAATAATGCATTGCAAGTTGTCACACCTTCAGTTTCTGCTGTTAGTCTATTTTGTCTTAACACAAGCCTGATCAACCTGTTCTCTCCTCACTTTTTCTCCTGCAGTCTTTATCACTGGAAGCCCATTCTTTCATCATAGCCTCTCTCTTTATATCTCATCACTTTAACTGCTAAGATGGCAGTCACTTGCTGAGACACTGTGGAGGAGCTCCTCAGTAAATGCTTTTATGCTATCCTATTTTTTACAAAAGGCATGCCATCGTTGCCTACATTTACTGATTCTTGATGCTTTTAACATTGTATGATCCTGGAAAACTCTACATTGAATTGAGCCTTTATGTTTTAGTAGTTTGTTAGGAGAGTGTTAGGAGAGCCGTTGGGTGCTGCTAAATGCTGCTGGATATGGCAGTTGGTAGTTCTTGGGGCAGGAATTCTTCAGAGCTGCAAGAGATCAGGAGGAGCCCAAAGAAGAAATTGGGGAATCACGTGGAGTACTTTAAAGGACTGGAGCTAACAGAAAGATTCATAGTATGGGGTCCTTAACTGTACATGGAGGGACAGATGGAAAATGGAAAACGGAGAAGAAGAATGGACAGAAAGACAAGGAAAGAGAATAGAGAGCTGGCTACAGACAAATTTGGTCTGCAGAGTGTTTGTCCAATATTGTGTTGGAAAGTAAAATAACCCAACATACAATTATTTATTTTTAATACTTTCCATATTTTATTTTATGTTATTTAAAACAATTATTTTTAAACATATTGTTTTGGTGCCTTTTTTTTCTCTCTGGCATCATTACATCATAGACGCCCAAGATAGTGCAGGGTATAAATATGTCCGTTAGAAACAGTTCACCATCTAGTAAGCAGCCTGAGCACTTTGATTGTCACTGTGGATGCTCAGCAGGATAGAGCAGGAGCAGTTTTTACTAAACAGCTGTATTTTTTTTTTTACCTGAGAATGGGTCGTTCTTTTAAATTTCATAGCCAGTGAGTATATATAATTGAAAGAGTCTATACTGTGTGATAGTAGTAATGTTTTATGGTTACACTGGCTAAAACTTGTAGCTTTTAAAAAGGGGCTCTTTGATCTCTAACATAGTCTGTATAGACATTTTATGAAAAATGATGTCATTCTGCTTAACTCATAACTCAAAGGGAGTGTGCTGCGGTGCCTGCAGCTGCTGCAGAACACTGCGGCACGGCTACTGATAGGTCTTCCGAGATCATATCATATTTCACTGGTACTGCGTGAACTGCACTGGCTGGAAGTGTGCTGGTGCATCTCCTTTAAAACTGGTCTGCTGACCTGTAAGGCCCTGCAAGGGCTGGGTCCAGGTTACATGAGGGAGCTTCTACATCCCTATATACCGAGACACTCTCTCTAGTTAGCGGGGGAGGGTCTCCTGGAGGTCCCCAGGGCAATATTGAAATCTTTGGGGGATTGGGCTTTTGAGGTGGCCACGCCGATCTTCTGGAACTCATTGCCTGGGCACCTGAGGGAGGCGCCCCCCACAGAAGTACTTAAAAGAAAATTTAAATCATTTTTATTCCAACAAGCCTCTGTGGATTAAAAAGAAAGATAAGCAACGTTATTGTTTTAGAATATAAGGTATATGATATGCATTAGATTTATTATATCTATAATTGTGAGAAATCAGCTGTTTGATTTATTACAGTATGTTTGTGATTTATATGCTGTAAGGGTCCCCTGAGCCTTCTGTGAAGGGCACCTCAAATAAATAAAATCTACTACTACTACTATAATATTTATGCTGAAAGTAAAATAAATGTGTGCTGTGTTCTCATAGTCCTTTTAAGAAGGTTTTATTATTCGACAGTTTATAATTTTGCTTTAATATGAATAGTGTTGGTGAAAGACTGGTGTGTGTTCCTGTCCCGGTGATTGATAGCCTGCATATGGCAAAGCTTGACTGGTATGTTTGCAAGTTTACAGGACAAGACAAGCAATGCCTATGAACCTACAAAAGAACTTGCTTTCCACTACTAAAACTTTTTAGTGTGAACTGCAACATCACAGAGAAAGGGACTTATGTACCTGAAAATCCCACACTGGGTGGTAGCGTTTGTGTAAGACTCAATTTTTTCTTCTAATAGCACACTTTCAGTGCTATAAAAAGAAGTGGTGATTCAGTTTAATTACTGAATTTTTGTGGCATCAGCTAATTGGTCAATTTTCTGCTCTGATAATCTATTGTGTTAGAGAGTGTAATGGTATTTACTCACCTAGTAAAGGCGATTATTTGAGTACCCTTTATAGTACTCCACAGTCAAAACCTGTGGGTATTCTCCATCCATCTTATAGGTTGATTCATGATCCAATCAAAATAGAGCTGGCTGCAGCCAGTCCCTCTGTTCTGTCCCATAGTCTCCAGTTGGATACTTCCCTAACTGTTAGAAATGAGACAGAGAAAAACAAATGTACAATACAAAATGGAGGGAACAGAGAGGTGGAAAAACACACCACTGGATGGTGATCCTCTGGCGGACCCTCTACCTGGTAGCCTAAAGCATGTTAGTGATCTTATACTAATGTCATAAGAAACGTACATCAGGCGGATGTCAAGGAGTAATAAAAGACAAATGTGTTTAATTACTCATCTAGGATACATTACAATACAATTCAGAGTCATTGACAAATACACTTTGGTTACGAGAACATATCTGTTACTAACCCTATTCCTCTTGAGAGGGAGGGGTAGTCAATGTAGAGATAAGACCTCCTGCCATCCCAGGTGGGCCTGCAGAGTACTATAAAGGGTATTCAAATAATCACCTTTACCAGGTGAGTAAATACCATTATATATCATACCCTTTATAGTACTTCGCAGTCAAAACCTGTGGGACCTGGAAAGTAGTGTAGTCACAGAGACTCAAGGAGGGGGGTAGACAGCAGAGAGGGTAGCATGTGCTGTGTATCCCTTGCAATACTGCCCTGCCAAATGAGGCTCTCTCTGCTGAATGGACGTCCAAGTGGTAGAACTTTGTAAATGTACGTATCGAAGACCATGTGGCCGCTGAACAGATGTTGGTAATGGACACTTGGGCCTCTCTCCACCCAGGAGGTGGCAACTGCACAGGTTAAGTGTGCCTTGATCGCTGTGGGTGGTTCTTGGCCTGCCATTTTGTAAGATTCCTAGATGGTGTGTTTTAGCCACCTGGCTATAGAAACATAGACTTTGACGGCAGATAAGGACCGCTTGGCCCATCTAGTCTGCCCATTTCCCTACCTACAAGATAGGCCGTAGATCCTAGTTAACCAACAGCCTATTTCTTCCTACCCCCCACAAGAATTGCCTTATGTCTGTCCCATGCATTCTTGAATTCTCCCACAGTTTTAGACCCACAACCTCCTCAGGAAGGCTGTTCCATGCATCCACTACCCTCTCTGTGAAATAATACTTCCTCACATTGCCCCTGAACCGCCCTCCTCTATCTTTAAATTGTGTCCACTTGTTCTTGCAAGTCTCTTTTCTGAAAGATGCTACCTCTTGGACTTTGTTGATTCCACTGAGGTACTTAAAAGTTTCTATCATGTCCCCTTCTCCCTTCTTTCCTCAAGGGTATACATATTAAGCTCCCTTAGTCTCTCCTCATACGGCTTCTCCTGCAGACCCTGCACCATTTTAGTTGCCCTCCTCTGGACTACCTCTATCCTGTCTATGTCCTTGCGGAGATGGGGTCTCCAGAACTGGACACAGTGCTCCAGATGGGGTCTCACCAACTGTCTGTACAGAGGGATAACAACTTCCTGTTTTCTGCTGCTGATGCCTCTCCCTATACATCCCAGTATACACCCAGCCCTCCCTACTGCCTTCTCACATTGCTTGCTAACTTTAAGGTCATCTGATATGATTACCCTCAGGTCCCTTTCCTTTTTTGTCATTGTTACTAACTCCCCACCCATTGTGTATTCTTCCCCTGGGTTCTTGTTTCCCAGGTGCATTATTTTGCACTTCTTTGCATTGAATCCTAGCTGCCATACTTCTGACCATTCCTCCAACCTTGCCAAGTCCCTTTTCATCCTTTCCACGCCTCCTTGTGTATCAACCCTGTGCAGATCTTTGTGTCATCTGCAAAAGGCATACGCTTTCCTTCCAGTCCCTCTGTAATGTCACTGATGAAGACATTAAAAGGACTGAACCAATACCGAACCCTCGGTACCCCACTAGTAACCTCTTTCTTCAGAGTGGACTCCATTTACAATTACCTTCTGTGTCCTGTTGTGCAGCCAATGTTTTACCCAGGCTACCACCCTGGGACCCACTCCCAGGCTGGTTAATTTGACTATTAATCTTTTGTGTGGGACTGTGTCAAATGCCTTGCTAAAGTCTAGGTAGGCCATGTCCACAGCCCCTCCCTGGTCTACTACTTTGGTCACCCAGTCAAAGAAATCTATTAGATTCGTCTGACATGACCTTCCCACTGTGAATCCATGCTGCCTTGGGTCCTGTGCTCCACTGGCCTCTAGGTACTCAACTATTCTTTCCTTCAGAAGTGACTCCATCACTTTCCCTACCACAGAGGTCAGACTGACAGGTCTTTAGTTTCCTGCCTCTGTCTTGGTCCCACTTTTGTGAAGGGGAATCACATCCGCCTTCCTCCAGTCCTCAGGTACCACACCATCCTCCCATGATTTATTAGAAAGAGTAGCCAGTGGTTTCACTAGTTCTTTCCTTAATTCTTTTAGAATTCTGGAGTGAATTCCATCAGGACCCATTGCTTTGTCCACCTTCAGTTTTAGGAGTTCTTGCAGAACCCTTTCTTCTGTGAAAGGACTGGGATCGACCCCCCTATCAAGAGTGCTTCTGTTAATTGGATTAGGCACTTCCCCCTCCTCTTTTGTGAATACTGAGCAGAAATATTCGTTCAGTATCCCTGCTTTCACTGTCCCCTCTGCCCACCCACCGTTCATTCTATTCAGCCTCACTATCCCTCCTTTGTCTTTCTACGCTCGCTGATGTACCTATAAAAGGTTTTATCCTCTTAACTGAGTTGGCTATCTTTTCCTCAGTTTGGGCCTTTGCTATTCTGGCTTCCCTCCCTGCTTCCTTCTGCCTTAACTGGTACAGGTCTCTGTCCTGCTCCTTCTGTGTTTCCTTATACTTCCGGAATGCTATCTTTTTCTTCCTGACTTTCACAGACACCTCTTTTGAGAACCATAGTGGCTTTTTCTTTTTTGATTTGTTTATTTGCTTCACACAAAGGCTTGTTGCCTCTGTGATGGCAGTTTTGATGATTCCCCATTGTTGCTCCACACCTCCTTCTAGCCTGTTTGCTAGTGCTTTCTGAGGCACTCTCCCATCTTGCCAAAGTCAGCTCTCAAAAGTCCAGACCCTCCTTTGTATGGCTTGACTCTCTGTAGCTGAGTTTAACGTGAACCACACTGTTTGATGGTCACTTGTCCCCAGATGGCAACCCACTTCTAGATCTGAGATCCTCTCACTGTCCCCATTTGAGAGTATGAGGTCTAAGATTGCTCCCTCACGAGTGGGTTCTGAAACTAGCTGTCTAATGCCTGCCACCTGTAGGGCATCAAGAATGGCCCTGCTCTTGGATGTGGCTGCAGCAAATGTGCTCCAGTTAACATCTGGCATATTCAGGTCTCCCATCAATAGTATCTCCCCTTTCTCTGCCATTCTAAGAATGCCTTCTATCGTATCCTCATCCATTCCCTCCCCCTGACATGGGGGTCTGTACACAACCCCTGTGCGGATTGTGGTGCCTTTTCCAGTCTCCAAGGTGACCCACAGTGCCTCCTCTCCTCCCTGTTTACTCTTTTGTTCAGTTGCTTTTATCCCTTCCTTTACATAGAGAGTTACTCCTCCCCCTCTTTTCCCCTGCCTGTCTCTCCTGTAGGTTATGTACCCTGGTATGTTAACATCCCAGTCATGGTTCTCTGTGTACCATGTTTCTGTGACTGCTACAATATCCAGGCATCCTCTTCCATCAAGGCCACCAGCTCAGGAGCTTGTTGCCCAGACTACGGGCATTGGTACTCATTACCTCCATTTCCTGATGGCCTTACTCCCTTTTGCCCCATCCCGTCCTTCTTGCCTTTGTCACTTTCTCCATTTACCCCTGCCCTTCTCCCTATCGACACCTCTATGTTGGTGTTTGCTGCACTTACTACCATGATTATTTGGGGGCTAGATTTCCCTGCTCCTTTCAGTGCCTCCCCTTGGCTGGTTTAAAAGCTTGCCAATGAAGCATTTAAACCTATCACCTAGGATCCTGGTTCCCTCCGGACAGATGCAGCCCATCATGCCAGTATAGGCTTGCATCACTCCAGGTGGACCCCCAGTCCCCAATGAAGCCAAATCCCTGAGCTCCACACCAGTTTTTCAACCACTGATTGAATCCTATGGTGCGGAACACCCTAGCCTCTCCTATGCCATAGATGGGCAGCACCTCCGAGAAGGTTACCGTACGTGCTACTTGACTAAGGCCCCTCCCCAATTCCACAAACTCTTCCTGCACTTCTCTAATCCCTTTCTTAGCCAGGTCATTTGTCCCAAGGTGGACAATGACATCCAGCTCCCTTCCCTGTGCAGCTTGTCTGGCAATCCTGAGGATTTGCTCCCTGTCCCTCCAAGCCATGGCGCTAGGCAGGCACCTTACCTCCCTCTCCCCTTCCTCCCCCAGTTCTACCTTCCTAACAATGGAGTCCCCCACCAGTTGTTGTTTTCTTCCCCTGCAGGGTCCCCTGCCACCCTCCTGTGGGTCTCCTTTGTGGAGGTTCCCAGCATCCTCCTTGGTCTCCACTGCAGGTGCCTCCATATGGTGTCTTTAGATGCTGCCTGGCCTATCTTCTTCCCTGACATCAGCACAAACAGTCTGTCTGTCTTCCTGGTTGCATCAGTCATGGTGAGGTATGCCCTCAGCTGCTGATCAATGACTAGCATATGTGGGATTATAGGCATGTCTCCCGGGGATGTGGGGATAACTGGCAGTTCTATTTCTTGCTCCATATGGTAGTGAGAGGTCACCTTAGGGATGAAAGATGGTACTGTTCTTAGAGCGATTCTGTCATTATGAATGTTAGGAAGGGTTCCTGACAGGAGAGGGCCTGTCATTCCCTGTCCTCCTGGCTGAACATATTGTCACCAGAAAGACAGTTTTAAGAGTACACCAGTACAGGGAATCCTGTTGGAATTGGTGGTCCAGTGGGGCATCTAACACAATGTTCAGTTGCCATGGGGCACATAATTGTCTTACCTTGGGATTTGAGAGCTCCACCTCCCACAGGAGTCTGATAATGTCAGGATGGGAGCCGATGGTGCCTATCCCTTGTAATTGTCCCCTGACAGAAGATATTGTGGAGGACTGAACTCTGAGAGAGGCTGGGTTCAGGCCCTTGTTCACCCCATCATTTAGAAAGTCCAAAATTTGTGGTAGTCCAGCTACAGATGGTGATGTTCCCCTCTCTAGGCACTATCTGGAGAAAATGTTCCAGTGTCTTTGGTACGTCATGTTGGTGAATTGTCTCCTGGATTGCATTAGTCTGTCTTATACCATAGGGAGGTAGCCCAGGTTCAACAGTCTATTCCTCTCAGTAGCCACGCTGTTAGTTTGTGTGTCAATGGGTTTGAGTGCAGTACTGGTCCTTGGCTCAGGAGTTCTGCTCACCTGGGGAGTGGCATCAGGGAGTCTATTGCCATCATCTGGAGGAGAGAGTACCAGGGTCTCCTTGGCTCCCATCACCATGGTTGCTCCTGTGCTGTGGATCTTGTGAAGCACTTTGTGGATTATTGACGTGGGTGGGAATATTTATGCCCTGCAGAAGTTCCACGGTGCAGATAGTGTGTCCACTGCTGAACCATGTGATCTTGGAACCTGGAGTCAAATATGGGGAGCTGAGTGTTGCGGCGTGAGGCCATTAGGTCCACCTGTTGGGGGCCCCCATCTGTGTTGGATTTCCCGAAAAGTTGTTTTGTGCAGCCTCCACTCTGAATGGTTCAGGGTCACCCTGCTCAGCCAATCCGCCTCTGTGTTTTCTTTTCTGGCTAGATATATTGCTGAAATTGATGCCATGTTTGCCTCAGCCCAATCTAGCACCTTCATGGACTCCACAATCATGGTCTTGCTGCGTGTTCCTCCCTGCTTGTTCAGGTAGGCCACTGTGACCTGGTTGTTGCACCTCACTAGTATGTCCTGTCTGGTAATAAGCAGCTTGAAGAATGTCAGTACCAAGAATAACCTCCTCATTTCCAGGACATGTATCAGTAGTCGTGATTCCCCCTTGGACCAAATCCCCTGCGTGATGTGGTTCTTGAGAGTTGCCCCCCAATCTGTTAAGCTGGCATCGGTAGTGATGATGGTTCTGCCTGGTTGTGATAAGGGGTGTCCTAGAGTCAGGTTCCAGTGGACTGTCCACCACTGTAGCCCTGCCAGTATTTAAGTAATTGGGGTTACTCTGAATTGAAAGTTTTGTGATGTCTGGTCCCATGTCTCAATGAGGAATCGCTGTAGAATTCTCATATGTAGTCTTGCTCGGGGAATCATGTCTGTGGTAGAAGCCATGAATCCCAGTATTTAATGGTAGTCCCATACTGGTCTGTGTGGGTGACTCAGGAGACTGTTTGCCTGTGATATTAAATTTCGGACCTTGTCCTCCGTCAGTGTGACTTTGTCCTGTGTGGCATCTATTCTCACTCCCAGGTGTGACAGCGCTTGAAGTGGGGTGAGATTGCTCTTTTCCCTGTTGATCACCCATCTGTGGTTCTGAAGGCAATGTACGGCAAGCGTCGTATTGCGTTGTGCTGTCTTTAGGGAGCGTGCCCTGAGGAGCCAGTCATCCAGGTAGGGTATTATGTGTATTCCCAGTTTCCTCAGGTGCACTGTCAGGACCACCAGGGTCTTCGTGAATACCCCTGGTGCTGATGCGAGGCCAAAAGGCAGGCAGGTGTATTGGAAGTGGTCTCTCTGTATGGCAAACTGGAGATATTTGTGATGCGCCTGGTGGATAGGGATATGCAGATATGCATCTTTGAGGCCTATTGAAGTCAGATAATCTCCTGGTTGGATGGCCAGGAGGGTGGAACATAGTGATTCCATCTTGAACTTTCTGTATGTGACATTTTTGTTCAGGTACTTCAGATCCAATACGGGTCACATGCCTCCAGACTTTTTTGGGACAACAAAGAACAAGGAGTAGACGCCCGTGCCCCTCTCTTCAGGTGGAACTACAAAACAAGCCCAATCCACCAATAAGTTCTGTATGGCGAGGTTTATCACCTGTCATTTCACTGGGCAAGATGGTGTCGGGATACCAGCTGTCTGTCTGGAATCTGCATTGTTGTGAGTTCTATAGTGTATCCTGATGTGATGACCTTTCTCACTCATTTGTCAGAGGTTGTACTGTGTTGCAAACTCCCTCAGTCTCCCTACTATCTGAGGGGGGTTTGCTGGGGCCCACGCACCTTCATTGTTTCTTACCCTGGTACTTGAAGTTGGGCTTGTAGCCACCATTTCCAAATGGCTTTTTGGTGGTCTGGTTCTTGTTGAGATAGCCTTTGTTCTGGAACTTGGGCCTCTGGTTCCATTGCTTAGGACTGTAGTTGGAGGTCCCCTGTGCCCTAGGTCTAAAGGGCTTGTTCTTTTGGTGAAAAGGCTGATCACAAAGAAGGTACGTATCTTTCACCCTGCACTTGTTTGTCTCCTGTTCTGCTCTTCAGGTAAGGGGAAAGACCCTCACTGAAGAGGTTTCCCTCCTTGAAGGGAAGCTTCATCAAGGTGGACTTAAACCCGTTGTCCGCCTGCCATAGTTTTAACCAAAGTGCTCTTCTGGCTCTGTTTGCCAGTACCATGGTTCTCGATGTGAACTTAAGAATGTCTGAGGATGCGTCCATAATGTACCTGATTGCCTGTAGCATGCATTCCGCTGCATCAGCCTGCAGTGAGTCCTTGAGATCAAGTCAGTGACCATCTCCATGCACCTCAATAGCACCCTGCTTGTAGACCAAATAGCAGTGTTGGCTGCCCGTGCCATGCCGGAGGACTCGTGAATTTTCCACAGGTGTTCCTCGATCTTTTTGTCCATGGGATCCCTGAGTGCAGCTGTGCTCTCAATAGGGATTGTGGTCCATTTAGAAAGTTCTGAGATAGGTTGGTCCACCCTTGGGGCTTTCCTCCATGAGTCAGAGATGGGGTACCAGTTGGATACCATGTTCTTCTCTGGGAGTCTGGTTGGCTCTGTGGACTCATTTTCCTTAGAGATCAGTGTCTCGATTGTTTTGCAGGTTGGGAAGTGTGCCTTCTCCTCTGGCTGACCCATGGACAGCAGAGGATCCTCGGATGTTGAGGGCTGCTCCGGGTCCTCAGCAATGCTAAGGGCTGACTTGATCATTCTAATCAGTTCCTCTATGTTCTCACCGTGGCACATTCTCTTAGATCTGTCCGGCACTTCCTTGTTGGGAACTGTAGGTGCTTCTATTGAAGTGCTCTTGATATCTTCCCTTGGTCTCCTGGAAGGGGACTCCTCCCCGCGTGTTGTCTGAACTGACCTCTGCGGGGTGGGTGGTGGGTTCAATTTGAGGGTCTTGAGGAGCTGGAAGAGCAGTTGAGCCTGGCTGGCGTCAAGGTCCAGTGGAGCTGTGGGGAAGGGGATGCACCATGAGAGGCTGTGTCTTCTGCACTTCTGGTTCTCCCATGTTCAGCTAGCATGCATACTGTGCAAGTGAAGTCCACTTCATCAATTTCCTGAAAGGGTGAGCCACATTCCTTGCATTTCCTCATGGCATACCTTGTTTCTGTCACTCTGTGAGAGGGGGGACAGAAAAAACTGCATGAGGTATTGGTTTCCAGTTGCCATGGTCAATAAATAAGCACTTGTGTAATTGCTGCTAATGGCCCTTTTAAGCCAGTGCCTTTAGTGGTTGCAAATGCCCTCTCATTGATCTGTGTTGGTGCTTCAGCTAACAGTAGGTCAAATCCCCTTTAAGAGAGGGAGATAGTCTGAGTGCTCCCATTTGCCTTTGGGGGTGTTCCAGTCTCGGGGAAACATGGCCAACAAAATCTCATGCTAAGTAGCATGATCTGGGACCCATGTATAGAGATAGTGGGTTCCAGGAAAGATGGCTGCCGAGGTCTCACGGGAGTGACCGCGCGCTCGGGAAGTCTGAGTGCTCTCGTGTTGGCTGGTCTCATGACAGCACATGGGAAGAGGACCTGTGGGGCACAGGACAATGCCCTGACCTGGCATGGGAGCAGCCGGGATCAAGATGGTCATGGTCCAGCACAGGAGGCAAAGCACTTGCATGGGGGTGGGCAGCAGAATGTCCGAGCGGCACCAGACTGGGAAGGAGTGCATTGGCCTGGTGTGGCTGCACAGGTACTGTTTAAAGTTGTGCGAGTTATTGGGGTGCTCAGGGAGGACCCTCTAATGCTAGCGCTTGTGGAGCCATCAATTTCGTGGGTCCACTGCAGGAGGAGGATCTGCGAGAGGAAGAGTTGTGAACTGGGCACCAGGCTCAGAACAGCAACTCAGGAGGTGCTGTTTGTGTGGCCAAGAATGTGGAGGGATGGGTGGTGCAAGGGTTAGGTCATGCTGTGGGACAGTGACTGAACCATGGGCAGGACTCCTAATGGTGTAGCACTACTGGAGGGCTACCCATGGAGAGAAGTCAGGAGTGAGGGGTAGAAGGGGAACTGCAGGAAGGCTCCTGATTGCTGTGAGAGTAGAGAGTGTTGGGTCTAGGGACTCCCAGTGGATCTCCCAGGGAGTAGGCAATAGGAGGGGAGCACTGCAGGAGGGTTCCCATGCCCTTACATTTTATACTGCTAAGAAAAAGCCACTTAAACAGTCTTGCTTTGCAACAGAACATACTGTAGATGCAGTGCCAACTGGAAACAGTATAATAAGTTATTTTAATTGGCTACCGGTATAAATAATAAAAGTGAAATACCTTAGTAGGTAGGAATTCTTGTCAGTTGTTGGGAGTGACTGGGATCGCGACCAACCTCTGCAGATGCATGAATTAAAACTGGAGACTATGGGACAGGACAGCGGGGCTGGCTGCAGCCAGCTTTATTTTGATTGTATCGTGCATCAATCTATAGGATGGATGGAGAATACCCATAGGTTTTGGCTGCGGAGTACTATAAAGGTTATGATATATAATAGAAAAGTTTATAATACACTCCAAAACCTAATCCTAGAAGTGTGTGCTGTGTTTTGATAAACTGTTTTAATTTTTTTTCCTTTGTTTTACTGATTTATATTTAAATATGCCAACTAAAACAAAAAAGTTGGCTGTGACTGTAAATGCATTAAAGACCAGAAAGGTGTACAATGGGGAAAAAATACTGAAACTAAAGTTAAGGAAGGGGGGAAAATCACAAATGATTTCCTTACTCCAGAAAGACGCATAGAAATAATGGATGGAGCCAAAATACTCATACTAAGGTAGGAATAGGAACATTAAGGCCAAGGCCCATTTGAGTTCCATCATCATCTGTAATACCTTAAATCAGCACCATCCCAAATATATTTATCTAACCTATTTTTTAATATACTGTTGGTTTCTGCTATTATAATATACAGTGCTAACGAGTTCCACAAATTTACCAGCCTAACAGTATAGGGATATTTCCTAGCATTTGTTCTGAACTTCTTTCCTTTAATTTGTAATGGATGCCCCTTATTTCCATGTTATTTTCTTTACAGCTTATTTCCAAATCACACATCAATTAAGGGTCCTGAAGAACATCAAACAGGAAAAAAATGTCCCCAAGAGCCCTTCATTCTTCCAAAGACATAAGTCCAAAAAGTGTAATCTTTCTGTATAGGTCATATCACTATGGCCATTAATTCTTTTTGTAAAATGACACTGTACTTGTTCCATCTTTTTTCTTTCAGATATTTTATAAGAGTTCCAAATCTGAGATGAATATTCAAGATGGGGACAGACATATGCCCTATACAAGGGAACGAGGACTTTACTAGATCTGGACACAATGTTTTTCCTTAAAGACCATATTGCCCTATTTGTCCTATTAGTGGCTTCTATAACTTGCCTCTGTGTATTAAAGTTGTCACACATATATATATATATATATATATATATATATATATATATATATATACCAGATTCTTTTCACTAACCGTTTGATTAAGTAAAACATTATCCAAGAAATAATTCAATTTATTATTTTGTCTTCCCAAATGAAGTACTTTACACTCTCCATATTCAATTTCATACCCCATTCTTGGGTCCAGACAAAGATGGTATTCAAATCTTGTTGAAGTATTACCCCTTCCACTGTGCTGGTACAAGGGCCACCTAACTTTAAATCATCTGCATATTTTACTACTGTACTATTTAGTTTTTGAGTGATGTCAGACATAAAAACATTGAAAAGTGTCGGAACCAGGACAGAGCCCTGGGGTACTCCACTCGTGACAGACCCTACTCCTGATAAATGATCATTTATTGTAACACACTGTGTTCTCGTAGACAGCCAATCTATTACCCACTTGACTGTTAAAGCTGAGATACCAATTTTTATCATTTTTTCAGCTATGGCCCAGTGTGGTACTCGATCAAATGCTTTAGAAAAATCCAAAAACATCACATCGCATGGTATATTATTATCCAAGTGTATGCTTATATGTTCATAAAAGACTAGCAAGTTCGATGAACACCCTCTACCCTTAACAAAGCCATGCTGATCATGGTCTATATTATTAGTTTGTTCTAATATTCTATCTTTAATTATACTCTCTATGATTTTTCCAATAACACTTGTTAGACTAATTGGACGATAATTTTGCACTAATTCTTATGCCCCCTTTTTAAAAATGGGTACCACATGAGCAACTTTTCAATCAGCAGGTACCTTGGATTGCATGTAGGAATTATTAAACAATATTTTTAATGGGGATGTGATGTATTTGGATATTATTTTAAGAATTCCAGCAGATTTTTTATCTGGTCCTGGAGAAAATTCTGTTTTCAATGCACTGATCGTTTTCTCAATTTTCTCTTCAGTAATTTCCTGGAAATCATTTTTTTCATTTTATATATACAGTTCGATGTATGTCTTAGCCCTTATCATATACATCACAGTAGAAATCATTAAAAGCCTCAGCCATTTGTTTGTTTTCAGAAATTATTCCTCTTTCTCCCAATATTGGACCAATCTTGTTCTGAGAGTGTTTTAAAGAATTAACATAGGAGTAAAACTGTTTTGTATTTGATTCATTTGCTTCAGTGGCAAGCTTTATTTCCATATTCCTTTTAGCTTGCTGAATTTTTATTTTACACTTTTTTTGTATGTGTTTAAAGGTTTCATATGTATTAACATTACCATTCTTCTGATAGTCTTTGTATAATCTTGACTTATTTTTGATTAAATTTTCTAATATTGTAATTTAACCAATACGGTCTTTTATACTTAACAGATTTCTTAATTTGTGGAATATTGTCTGATACTGCCTTCAAGATGTTTTTTTTATAAACCTCCACATATCTTCCACTGAGTTATCCTTTAAAACATTATTCCATGTTATTTTCTGTAAATCCCTCTCAATACCTTTCATATATGCTTTTTTCAGGAGAAATATTGATGTACAACTATTTCTAGGTATATATGTGTAATCCACAGTAAAGCAAATAGAGTTATGATCACTAGTTGCCAAAGGGGATCAATATAACAATCTTTTATAACAATATTAGGTGTTGCTAACACCAAGTCCAATATTTAATTTCCTCTCATCAGTTGCCGAAGATGTTGTGTTAAATTCAGCTCACTACAGACATTAGTAAGCTCATTCCCCAATTTTGATTTGGAAACAACATTTGTCCAATCTATTCCTGTAATATTAAAATCTCCCACTATAATTGTATCTCCCTTAGCTTCTGCTGTAACAATCTCGGACATTGTTTTGTTGTTTCCATTGTACTATTGGGGGGGCAATATATACATCCAATAACAAGTGATTTAGTAACATTTCCCTGAAGCCTCACCCAAACAGATTCGTATATAGTATTAGTTTTTATTTTAGCTGTAATATCCAGAGAGCACAAGCTTTCTTTACTAAAAAGGGCCACACCTCCACCCTTTCTATTATTTTGTATATTTTCAAAAGTGATATATCCAGGAACCCCATTTTCCCAACCGTCAGGATCATTCTTTCTTCATGTCTCAGTAACAACAATTATGTCAGGTGATTTCTGATTAACAATTACCAGGAGTTGGTCCATTTTGTTGTTAAGACTTTTTGCATTTAGATACAGAAAGGTTCATTCCTTTTTATAATTATTTCCAGATAATTTTCTAGAGGATGTGGAAATAAAGGGCTGCTGGTTACCAACCCCCTCCTGACTAACCATTTAAATTGCCAGTTCCCATGGCTTGATTTATGTTAGCCACCAATTTTCCGACCCCCTGAATGTTAAGATGCAATCCATCTGCTGAATATAAATCCCTCCTAATGCTGAAAATAGACTCATTATCAACCCATAACAGATGATTTCCTTTGCACATATTGCTTAATATTGCATTAATATGCTGAATTGTACAGTTTTTCTCCCTATGTGCTTTTGGAATCTGCAATATGTTGGGTATAGCGCCCATGTGCCCTTGATTTTTTTAAGGACATAACCAGTTCGATAATGTCATGACATATCTTTCTTGTGCATTTTTCCTACATCATTCATCCCTACATGTAAAGTAATAAAGGACTCTGGGGGTATGGCTACTGTAGGTATGATCCTGGCTATATCATGAACACGTGCCGCAGGATAGTATGACACCATGACCTGCTCCTTTTTTCCCCCACATATATAAGTATCACAGCGTCTAATAATTGAATCCCCAAAAACAAACTTAAAGGAATCCCTCGCTTGTACCCAACACTGAGTCAGGCTATGTGTATTAACATCTAACACCTCAGAATTGTTGATGGTGTCTGTGTAATTTTGACTTGGGGTTAGATTGTTTTCTTCAGATTCATCCACTTTGAGTTCCTGATATCTATTTGTCACTTCAAGTGCATATTTTACTTTTTGAGATACCTTTTCCTTACTGTAACCTGTGAATTTTGTTTTATTCCCCCTGCATTGGGTATTTCTTTTAATCTCTTAGATCTTGGTGCCTGATCCATTAAGTGTTCAGGACTATCATTCAGATTCTGTGTCCTTTTTCTATTCATTGTTATTAAATCAGTTTCCTTTTCTACATTTTATACAAACCCCTGTGTTTTAATAATGTCCTGTAGATCTTTTATTTTTTGCTTAAGTTTCTCATTTTCCAACTGGAACAATGAAAGTAACTCACATTTAGTACACTTATAATCTCTCTCACTAATCATAATAACCTGGTGTTTTGAAAACATACCACATAAGGTACATACCAGCAATGCTGATTTTTTAACAAAATAATCAATTGTGTGTTCAGGCATCTCAAAATGATCTTCTGCATTCATTTTATTGAGTCTTACAAAGCAGTATGGGCAGACTATAAGTGAAGGTACAAACACAACTATGTGTGTAACAATACTCAAAGGATATACTTCCTATGATGTGCTTACAACCATTACCTTCTTATGCAAATAAGTGCTAACCAGTACTGCCTGTATCGTTGAGGCGAAATACTTGGCTGACACGTACACTATTAATTCTTGTCCCTGTGGCCTTGCCATATTACGGCTCACCTAATTGATAGCATCTACTCTTCCTCAGGTCCTTTGCCCCATTTCCCTGCTGGACACGTGCACGCCCACTTGTGCTCCCCTGCTTGCTTGTAGAGGAGCATAATTTATATCCCATGACCCGGAACACCTGGGATCAGGTCAGCTTACTCACTCCTCAAGTCTCTAATTAAAAGTTGTATTGCATAAGCAAATATCCTTTCCTGAGCTCTCTTACTAGTGTGCTGCAGTTTAATTCCCAAGAAATATCAGCAGTATAACTTTATAGCTTAGAATAGCAACTGGTAGTTTCCCTGTATAGGCATGAAAACTACCAGTCACTACACTGCTTCCTGGCTCAAGGCACACCTGTGGCTGCAGCAATAAATGCTAGAAATAAAACAAATTTCTGTTTGAAAAGGCTGAGCACAGACTCATATGTCTGAACTGAGACTGTGTGGCTCCATGCTGCCTCAACACTTCTCATCAATTAAGCAGAAAAAAAGAGAAAAAGGAAGGAAAACATCCATTAAAATATAGGAGATGAGATGATTAGAAACACAGAAAAATACAAATATTTCATGCTATATGAAAACTAGTACTAGGAAAAGACTGATAGAGAAAAGCAATGTAAAACAGACAATAGAGGAGAATACTGTATATATCAACCAAGTGAGATGCCAAATCAGAAAAAAGGCAAGTTGAGAACCAACAAGCAAATGTTAGTAAAATTATAATACAAACATTCCAGTCTATACTAAATGAGGCCAGGAATATACGTGATTTAATAACAAATAAGGAAAAGGAAGCAAAGACAGAAAAACAATCTTCACAGCAAGGCTCTTATCTGCTTGGTTTTAACAATTTTAGTTTGCCTTAAATTAAATGATTTAGCCTGAACTCTCCCACAGTTTACCTCCCCCCCCCCCCCCCCAAGATATATCAAGCCTGGAGCAGGATAGAGAAGATAATGGGGAACACCTATTAGATATAAGATCTGGCAATGAAGCCAAACGTGGTCATCAAGCTGTGGTTCCTAATGAGAGGGGGTCAACCAATCATAACTGCCTTACAGAGTTTAGAAATGAATGAATTAAAAGCAACCTCTTGTTAAGAGAAATGGTAGAATTACTTCAAATAATAGTAGATGCAAGAAATCAGGAAGATGTAGAGGAGGATGACAAGGGGGGAGTTATATGATATACAGGAGGGCAGAATAAAAACTATAAAGGACATTACCACTGAAATAACAAACGGAGCTTAAAGAAGGAAATCAATTGTTGCTGGACATAAAAGAAAATAAGCAGGTAGGAAACATCATCTAGCTTTGGAAGGACAGGATAGTATTATCAAAGGCAAAGTTGAGAAGTACAAATAGTAAAAATGAGCAAATAAAGGCAAAAAAAAACTATTAAAAAGACAAAAAGGAAAGGTAAAAGGACTGAAGGAGTAAAGGAGAGAACAAACATAAGAAGGAAGAAGTGGACAGAAAATGTAGACAACAGGCAGTAAATGATAGGATTGAGAAGGGGTCCAGAAAGCAAAAAAATTAATAACTATTTGAGCAAACATACAAATAGCAAAACAAAAGGAAAACTACAGGAAGATATTACCTGGATGGAAAAAAGAATAAAATTATCTGGAAAGGCAAAAGCCTACCAACAGTCTATTTACATGGTCTGCCTAAAGTAAACACAGATGATAGGGACTCTCTCAAAATAATGGTATATAATATGTGTAAAGGAGACTTAAGTAACAAAATCAGTTGGACAGATATCAAATCAGTATATAGGTTTAAAGCTAAACCTCATAAAGGCTGGATTTACCTAACCCTGGCCTCAGCTCATTCTAGGAAAATGATTATTAAAGCAAAGCAGAATCTTGGCTTCATAGACATGATCTTGGATATCACATTTGAAAATTTAAAAATACATCCTAAGCAATTATTTGAGAATAAGGTGAAAGAGGTCCTAAAAATAAATAGAAATTCCTCAAAACTGAAAAGCAATGGAAATAAAGAAACACAACAAAGAATTATTAATTATATGAAACCTGTGGAGTTTATCCATGAGGTGGGCAGTGGTGAGGAGCTAACAGATGTATCAGTGATGGTGGGAGAGGAAAACTGGTGAGAGAATTAATACCACTACAATATGAAGGATGACAGTGATGGTTATGATGTAAGTTAAGAGAGCACAACATATCAGATTGATCTGGACTCCTGTACAATGCACTTAGAAAGTGATGACTGACAGGGTCTTTCAAGTGGAGATGGTATGAAATCTTCTGTCAGAACATTGTTGGTTTCATAGGAAAGAAAGAAGACAAAAGTGTGATTTAAAAATTCAGAAGTTATGACAGTATACTCCTACAGGAGAGGTGACTCCTGAATAAGGAGGATTTCAACCAGCCCGGTTATCAGCAGTGGGATATTTTGGCATCCAAAAACAGAACATTTGGCAGAGCAGCAGGAGGAATTTCCACATCTGCTTCATCAGATTTGTATTTTGCTGTTGAGATCTTGGATATTAGTCCGCCTTACTGTCTATGTTTGTTGATATCAAAGGGTATCTCCCCATACAAACATATATACATACAACCATATGAAGAAGCCAGCAGAAGAAGGGCATTGGTCTATCTAGTCTGCTCATATTGCAGGATCCACAGCTTGAGCTACTGTCCCTGCCCCCCCCACTCCTCCCATCCTTCCTATCCATGATCCTTACCTTCCCCCTATGCCTATCCCAGCCTCTCTTAAAGCTGCCCATGTCTTTTTCTGGTTAATATGTACCTCCCACCTGCCTCCTCTGTCCTGTGCAGTATCTACAAACCTCTACTTGAATTAAAACAAGTTATAATTATTCAATAATCTTTTTTCTGGTATTCCCTTATTAATTATTGAGGATTCTAATTTAAGACTGGATAATGAGCAAGAAGTTAATTCTCAAAACTGGTCACTGGATGATTCCTTAGGGGTTCCCCTTCACCAATCCAAAGATATAATTTTAAATGATTGGGGTACATTCCAATTGAATTTGCCAAAGGAATATAACCAAGGGGTATTAAATGTAAGGGCATTAGGAGAGTGGTGTGGGAAAATAACCATTCCTTCAGTAAAGGGTGGCTCTGAGATTGATGTCTGCTTGGTGGACATTTTTTTGTATGGCATAGTAAAAACATCTGAGGTACTGGATTGTTAGGGCAGCGACTGCCTACCCTGTCTCTCTCCCTAACAACAGGTAATACAATAAAATCTAGAAATGATATCCCTCACCCTCTTGTCATAGAAGATAATATCATGCCTCAGAGTCATATGAAAATTAAAAATGACCCAAATTCTCTAGTAATAAGTTGATAGAAATAATAAATGCAGGTAAAATGCAGTATATTAAGGAGTGCACAGTGACAGTATGTATGGGTATAGACAGAACTCAAGAATTATATGAGATAATAACAGAGAATATTAAAAGTCATTTAATTAAGCAATAAGGCATGATCAGGGGTTAGATTAACAGTCTGTTAATCACCCCCTGGGGTGTACTGTGGCATGAGGCACAACTGAGTGCCATATTGCCCCTAGGGGGTGATTAACTGACTGTTAATCTAACTCCTGGGAGTGCCTTATTGCTATTGTAAAAAATATTCCACAAGAAAAGTGCTAAAAGTATACTTTTTGTATGTTTTCCTCATTCAGAGGGAGATTTTTAATAAAATAGTTCTTCCCCCAACAGTTTAAGAATGCTGGTTCAAAATCAGAATGTATCATTACAGTCATTCAGCAGTGCTGGAGGATGGAATGCTGACAGGAAGAATCCATGTGCCATGGTGATCAGGCTGTATATGACAGTGTAACATGGATTAATAGTAAGGCTGTTAGAATCCTAACAGCCAATCAGATTGCAGCATTTCTGAGACCCTTTTTATAATGAATGAAAACTAACAAAACTAAGACATACAAATCTTTCTGGAGTTCCATGGTTTGACAAAGAATATGTTAAAGTTAAAAGTATAACATATAAGTTGGGAAGGTGGGCAAAATAATCATGCTATTTAAGGACCAAAAAGTCTGCATAGGAGTCCGGAATGAGTATAAGTGCTTATTAACAACAACAACAAAAATACATATACAGAAAACTCTGGAGTCCTTCCAAGCTGCCATTGAAGATAAAAACATTAAATTATTTTGGGACATAGTTGTTTCAGGAATGGAACATGATAGGAATGATGTTAAGCTCCTAATTGATGCATCTGTTTGGATGAAACATTTTGAATCCTTGTACAATGGAATATGTTTGAAATCCTACCTCTATGCAATCACTAGTAGTAGTCAAAATGTCTCTATTGAAGTAGTATTTGGTCTAAATGATGTAGTAATGGCAGTTAAAGCACAGAAAAATAATAAAGGTCCAGGCCTGGATAATCTTCCAGTAGTGTTATTTCAATCTAACATAGTATGGTGGGCAGAAGTTCAGCTAATGGTATTCAATAAAACTAACAAGTTTCTTATTATCCCAGATACATTGAAAACGGGGATTATTTTCCCTTTATTTAAACAAGCATTTGTCAATGCCACATTTGCTTGCATGTTGTATCAGGTTTTGGTTGCATTGTTCAGAATGATGAAGGCAGAGCAGTATTGTAATAAGAAAGAGTTTGCAATGGAGTCTATAAGTGGTAGTGTTTGTCTTATGCATTTTCATTTCTGAAGAAAGATACAGGATTTTCAAGGCTTTAAAAGTTCCCAGTCTCATGCCATGGGTGCTGTGTGAAAATGAAATATATTGGTACAGTGCTGTCGTATTTATCATTACAAATATGGGCTAACATCATCCTATTACATACAGAGTATGTATATTGAACAGGTAAGATCAAGAGAAGAGATTTTAAAGAATTGTAAATGGTGGGCATGTTTTATGACATGAATAATTAATTACAAAAGTAGGCCATGACTCACACAGCAACCCCTTGTGAGTGAAGGCTCCCCAACCCATCACAAGGTGTCAGCCATGCAACAGAACATTGCGCAGTATTTTCACAGGCTTGGAGCAGTGGCACGCAACAGTGTTGGGCCCCATCCAGATGGCTCCTCGAGCTTGTCCCTGAACTTGAGTCACCGGCATGGAAACCCAGCATGCTACCTAGAGGGCTAACAACAGGCCTTGCACACGATGTTTCTTCATAACTTTTTTCTACTCAAACTTTTTAACACAGTCTTTTTATGATCCCCCCTTCTGAACAAAGCAGATATCACTGAAAAGTCATTTTATGCAATCAGTGTGATAACACATTGTTGACAGGATTTGAAAAACAATGTGAAAAAATGGCTATGTTGAAAATGTGGGGTCAAAATATTAAGAATTACTACAGCTGTGAGTGAACGTTGAAATTTTTCAATGTACCTTCATAGTTCTGGTGTTTTTTTAGGATTTTGACCCCAAATTTTCAACCTAGTCTTTTTATGACCCTACTTCATGAACCTGGTAGGGGACATTTTTCAAATCCTGCCCAAAAGGTGATTTTGCAGAGCAACTACTGTATGAACTGCCTTTTGGGCCAGATTTGAAAAAAATCACCTACCTTGTTCATGAGGTTGGGTCCCAAAAAGGCCATGTTTAAAGTCTGGTGGAAAATACTGAAAATAGCAAAGTTATGAGTGAGCATTGAAATACATAGTAGCATAGTAGTTAATGGCAGATAAGGAACACTAGGACCACCTAGCCTGCCTGCATTCCCTGCCTGCATCAGTGGCAGCTGACCCTACTTGGTTATTTGGCTTTTGCCTCTTTTCCCCATATCTAGGGTTCCCTTATGTCTATCCCATGTATGTTTGAATCCCCCCACTGTGTTAGCACCCACTACTTCCTGAAGAAGGCTATTCCAAGCCTCTACCACCCTTTCAGTGAAGAAAAACATCCTCACATTCCCCCTTATCCTGCCCACCCTTTCAATCTCATATTGTGCTCCCTTGTCCTTATACAATTCCGTACTGGAAGATGTCACCCTCTTACACTTTGTTTAAGCCTTTAAGATACTTGAAGGTCTCTATCATATCCCCACGCTCCCTCCTCTCTTCAAGTATATACATATTAAGGTCTTTTAATCTGTCCTCATGTTTTCTGATGTAGGCCCTGCACCATCTTGGTCACCCTTCTCTGGACTGCCTCCACCCTGTCTATGTCCTTGTGAAGGTGCAGTCTCCAATACTGAACATCGTATTCTAGATGATGCCTGACCAGTGTTTGTACAATGGCATCAGCACCTCCCTTCTTCTACTAGTGATACCCCTTCCTATGCATCTCAACATCCCTCTGGCCCTCCCAAAAGCCTTGTTACACTGTTTGGCTACCTTTAGGTCATCTGAGATGATTATCTCTAAATCCCTATCTTCCCTGGTGACTGCCAGCAATCCCCAACCCCCCACACTGTAGTTCTCCGCCGGGTTTCTATGCCCCAGGTGCATGAATTTTGCACTTCTTTGCAGCAAATTTCAATTGCCACACCTATGACCATTTCTCCAGATTTCCCAGATCCCTCCACATTCTATCAACCCCCTCTGGAGTGTCTACTCCGTTACAGATCTTGGTATCATCTGCAAATAGGAAAACCTTCCCCTCCAGCCCATCAGCAATGTCACTAATGAAGACATTAAAAAGGACTGGCCTCAGGACTCGTCCCTGAGGCACCCCACTGTTCCCCCTTCTTTCCTCAGACTTGATCCCATTTACTACCACCCTCTGCTTTCTGTCCCTCAACCAGTTTCTAACTTAGTTTTCCACTTTTTGGCCCACCCCCAGGCTGCCTAGTTTGTTCACCAGTCTTCTGTGGAGTATGGTGTGGAAGGCCTTGCTGAAATCGAGGTAGGCAATATCCACCACTCAACCCTGATCCACCTCCTTCATTACCCAGTCAAAAAAGTCAGTCAGATTTGTCTTGACATGACCTTCCTGCTGTGAATCCATGCTGCCTCAGATCCTGTGCTCCCAAGGTTACCAAGTGTTCCACAATCCTTCCCTTTAGTAGCACCTCCATTATCTTACTCACTACTGAGGTGAGGCTGACTGGCCTGTAGTTTCCTGCCTCATCCTTGCTACCACTCTTGTGGAGAGGGACTACATTTCCCCCTTCCAGTCCTCTAGAACCACCCCTGTGTTGAGTGACTCACTAAACAGGGCTGCCAGCAGTGCCACTAGCACCATTCGTAATTCCTTTCATATCCTGGGGTGTATATCATCTGGTCCCATCGTTTTGTCCACCTTCAGTTTTACGAGTTCTTCCAAGACTCTGTCTTTTTTATTTATTTATTATTTATTAAAGAATCAGAATTACAACCCAAAAAAGACCATCCCAGAATGTGGTTACCTAGTAGACAGGATGGATGCTATAAGTGTGGAAATTGTAAATTTTGTTCTGTTGTAAGACACACAAAAACTTTGAAAATTCCCAAAAAAGAAGTGAAACCAAGGTTAGGGGGTTCATCACATGTGCCACTGAAGGGGTGGTATATATGGCCACCTGTTCTTGTGGAAGTTTTTATATTGGCAAAACAAATAGGAAATTTAAGGAGAAGATAGATGAGCACTTAAGGGCATTAAACACAAAGATCCTAAGAATATATTAGCAGCACATATGAACAAGATCACTAACTCAAAGGATCATGTGTGGACATTTGTGGGTACAGAAAAACCCATTAGGAGCCCGAGGGGTGACAATTACAATAATATTCTGTTAAAGAGAGAGCTGTATTGGATTTTTGCCCTGGGGGGTTCAGAGAGACCAGGACTAAATGAAAAAATTGAATTGAAACCATTTCTTAAAAAATAGGTCCAACCCCCCCCCACACACACACACACACACATACACACACACACACACACACACCACCACCACCACCACCACCACCACCACCTCAGGGTACCTGTAGGCTCAAAATTACCATCCAGGCTCAGTAGCTAATAAGAGCAGGATATTTTTCTTCTGGCTAACAAGTCAAGAATAACAAGATTATTGTACCCACTATAGGATGCTAAAGCTTCTGTATATTCATTGATATTAAATATGTATATTTTCTTTTTATAGGTTCTTTTCCCAGAATCTTGTCTCTTTAGTGGATCCTCATGGGAAAACATGGTAAAAAAAGATGAGGACACTAATAGGTAGACTTGCCAGAAGTGGTAACAAATAAACATTACTATTTTAAATGTACATTTACTGAAAAGTATAAATGAAAATCTTTGGAAGCTGCTTTTTTTGTAATGATTAACCAAAATGTATCTTATTAAGCATGTTTTAACAGTTTACTCAGTTAAGAGATAATATTATAGAAATTTCTTGGTGGAATGGTTATTTAACTCAAAAGTTTGTTTGTATAAATTTGCACTGTCACTTTAATGAACACTCTAGTGTGTATTGTGAGAACTAGCTGCTATCCTGTGTCAAAGCACCAGGGGGCACTAAAAATGTAAGGCGGCTGCGTTCTGATGTGAGGAGGGGGTTGCTTTGTTAGTTTGGAAGCTCCCTTTGCGCTCCCTTTCTGCACCTTAAATACAATAAAATTTAGCACCTTGGAATTACAAGTGGACTGGCTTTACTTCCAAACAACCAGAGCATATTTGCATTTGTACTGCAATTAACCTGTGAGTAGCCAATGCCGGCACCAGTGTTTTTCTTTTACATTTTCACTTGTACTACAAGCCAGACATGGTGTCCCTGGTGCAGGCCCAAAAACGTTTTAACTATAGACTAATTGTCATAAACATATTAGTAACACATTACATCTACTATAATACAAGAAATTGAGCATTAAAGACAGAGGCAAATTGTAAAGTGCAGTCTTAACACAGAGTACATAAGGAACAAAACACTGGTAGTATAAATAAGGTGCTAACAGTTTAGTTAGGTACTCACAAATAGCAGCTAAGAAGCCTTGTCGTAGACAAGAGGATGCCAAGGTAGAAACATTGCAGTGAGTGTGTAGCGGGCAATAGGTAAGAGAGTGGGGAGGCCGATTCAGCAGAGTATGCATGGATATAGTCTAGTATATAGTCTAGTAGGGTACACGGGTAATGCCCAGGGGGTTAGGTAGAGCAGTAGCAGTGTGTAGGTGGGGCAATGGAATTCCAAAATTTGGATTTGAAGTGATTAATGCGGGTGAGGCTTGTGATGACTTGAGGGAGCTCGTTTAGCCAGGTGGGTGTCCTGACTGCAAAGGCACGACTCCCTAGTTCCTCTGAATGGCACAGCAAGCACGTGTTTTGTAACACTTCTCATAAGATGTTTAGAAGGGGCAGGGTAGAATAAAGCCTGTAAAGAAGGTGGTGCAAGTCTAAGCAGGGCTTTCATCCCCAGGAGGCAGGAGTGGAGTCCGATCCAGTCCTTGAGAGGAAGCCATTTTGTTCTAATGTACAGATCGCAAGTGTGCGTAAGGTGATCAGCATCTAAAACAAATCTGCAGGCTCTGTTTAGGATGGTGTGGACTCTGTGTAGGTTGGTGTCAGAGGCTGCACAATAGACCACAATTCCATAGTCTAGGATTGGTAGGATTGTACCTCTGATGGCCTGATACCTGGCCTCTGGAGTGAGGCAGGACCGAAGCCTGTAGAGGGTCCCTAACTTCCTGTTAGCGGCAGTGGTAATAGTATAAATATGTTCGTCGAAGGCAAGGGACTCATCGATAGTGATCCTCAGGTACCTGAAGGAGGACACTTGCTCGTGGGTGGAGTGAGAGCTGTCATTTATGCTTAAGGGTGCAGTAGTTCTTCTCTTTTGACGCCCAGCAAGGAGCATTGTCTTTATTTGTTTTTTTGCAGTTAAGCACCAATAGGCTGTCCTTAAACCAGTCCTGCAGCATGTCAAAGTTGTGCTGCAGATGCCTGGTGAGAGTGTCTTGGCACGAATCCCTCAGAAAGACAACCATGTTGTCTGCATAGAGCAGGATCCTAGCTGAAGGGCATGCCTCTGGGAGATTGCTCACAAAGAGGCTGAACAACAGTATAGAGCCCTGGGGGACTCCTACAGTGACTTCAGAAGCCTGTGAGATCACTCCATTATTTTTTACCTTCTGGGAGCATCTAGTTAGGTAGCTAGTGAACCACTTGACTGTGCCCGAGGACAGCCCCAGGCAACCTAACCTATATAACAGCAGCTGATGATCCACAAAGTCGAAAGCCTTGGTAAGGTCTATATAGATAGCTCCAACTAGCTGGCCTTGGTCAACTGCTTCATGCACGTAGCCTGTGAAATCAACCAAGGCAGTATTCGTGCTATGCATCTTGCGAAAGCCATGTTGCTGTGGGCAGAGGAGGTTGTATTCAGTGGTGTAACCAGGTATACTTCCAATATGCATGAGTATACAGAAAATTTTCAGGGACCATCATAATTCATGAGTGATGTAACAAAACAAAAAAACACAGGAATCAATGTTAGTCTGCTCGGCTGGCTCGGGTGACTGGCTGGTGCTGTGGTGGTGCCGTCATGAAGTAAAGTGTGGGAGGGGGGTCTCCATCTCTATCACACTTCTCCTCATCCAGCGCCCAGTCAGCAGGCACCATACAGCTCAGTGCTGATTGTACAGTAACTTCCAGGCTCCACCAAGGTGCCAACCAGGTCCTGTTTTTCACGCGACCACTGCAGCGAATGGGACTGTTGAGGAGGAGAGTGGAGACCAGTGACTCGAAAGCTCATGGGATGAATCAGAGATGCCACAGCATGATGTGCCCTGCTGCCCTAGTTTGTAGTTTGCCCCTCCATTTGAGCCACCGCCCCAGCCCACTGAGCCACCAGAGAGTCGATTGCAGTCACCGCCAGGCCACCAGTGAGCAGAGGCCCATTGCAGAAAAGGAACGTATGGCTGCTCGAGTCAAGAGAGCAGAAGACACAGCAGAAGAAATCATCCTCGCTCTGAGTGAGGAGCTGCCTGCCTGGAGGTATCACATTTTTTTAGGGGTGGCATAGGATGGGTTGAGAGAGACTGAGAGGAGAGATGGACTCAATTTAATTTGAATTGTTTACTGTGTGATTGCAACTGCGCTGTTTGTTTCTCTGTTTTTAAGACAGTTTAAACAAAAGAAAAAAAATACTGTGTTAAAAATAGTGTTTGGGTAACGTAACGATATATGCTACCACCCACTCATAGTTGCCTAATATGCCCTCCATTTTCATTGCACTTGTTCAGATTGCCACCACTCTCCAAGGCCCTTGAGTGTATCGTTGCAGACCAGCTCACTGACTACTTGGACAAATACAACATGCTGTGCTTTCAGCAGCTTGGTTTTAGAAAAGGGCATAGTACCACCACTGCCCTACTTGAATTTACTGGCAAAGTGCACTGCTCCCTTGATAAAGGTCTTCTCACTGGGGCTGTCTTCATCGACCTATCAAAGGCATTCGACATGGTCCATCATCAGCTACTGTTTGACCAGCTACTCATTACCGGCCTTGCACCTGACTCAGCCCACTGGTTCAGAAGCTACCTTGAAAACCGCTCTCGAAGAGTAAAAATTGCTAATGCTCTGTCACATACCTTGCCTGTATGCTCTGGAGTCCCCCAGGGGTCCATACCAGGCCCACTCCTTTTCAACCTGTTTTTAAACTCCCTACCTCAGTCCAGCTCGGAACAAATCATCCTGTACACGGATGATGCTGTTGCCTTCTCCATGCATCAGGACCCTGCACCACTCCAACTCAGCCTGCAGCTTGGATTCAGTGCCATTGAAACTTAGTTCTCCAATCATAAACTGGTCCTAAATCACAGGAAAACCAAGTCCTTGCTATTCTGTAGTTCTCATAACCGTCACAGGCATCACCCCCTCATCATCTCCACCAAACAGGGATCTGTCCTCGAACAAGTATCCTCCTTCAAATATCTAGGTATTTTGCTCGACCCCAAGCTCTCCTACTCTGCTCACATCGACAGCGTGGCCAAAGCTTGGACTGCTCTACAAGCACAGGCAACATCTCACTCCAGAGGCCCTGAAGATTGCCGTCCAGAGCTCGGTGGTGTCAATCATTGATTATGGTCTCCTTTATCTATGGCTCTGCCTTGACATCCACCCTCTGTCGTATAACAATTGCCCTAAATAAAGCTTGCCGACTCACAACTGGTGCCCACCACCTCACCCACACCTGTTCCCTCTATGCACAAACTGGATGGCTCCAACTCTCCAACCGGATAAACTATGTCACCTGTGCCATGGCGAGAAAAATCAACCTTGGCCTAACTCCTCCTGGTGTTTCTGCCTTATTACATCAAAAACTAACTAGCAGAACACCAGGAGTTCAATAACCAGAATCTACAAGTCCCTCACTGTCCCGTACTACCTCAGGAATAGCAACTCCTTCGCCTACAGAGCTCCTCTATGGCTGAATGATCTCAGCAACACCATCGCCTCAGCCACTACTTTAGGTCTGTTTAAATTCAGTCTCTGGGCTCATCTCGCTGCCTCTAGCTCCTGTGACTGCCTCACCTAGCTCATGACCTACACAGCTCTAGCCTACTGCTAAGCCCCCTGGCCCCCTACCAGTCTCCTTCCCCCAGACTCCTGAGGCAACAACATAAAAACCCAGGTCTTCTTACCGCCTCTTTAGTCTCTCCATGCCCCTTTTGCCGCACTTATTCCTCCCCCTCACCCAACCCCCTCTTCTCCTCTATCTCTCCTTCCCACTTTTCTCGACAAATGCCTCTGGCTGCATCTACCCTTTCTCACTCTCTCCTCTCTTCAGACAGACAATAGCACTGCAGTACAAGAATTGCTTTACTGTTAATTCAATGTTGTTTCCTTGTTGTATGTTTGTCCCTGATGTGGAACCTTTGTAAAAGAGCCTTGGCTCAAAGGTACTTGTAATCCTAGATTAAATAAATAAAAAAAAAAAAAAGACTTGATCTCAGGTTTTATGCAATTACAACAGCTATGTGGCAGTACAATCTGGTATTGCACGGATGCTCAGCAACTGTTTTTATGTTTGCTTGCATGCATGTGCAAGAAACATAGTGCCATCATCCAAGTTCTTGTAGGTGTGGCACCCTGTCTTCCAGTTCAGTCAGTGTGTTTGCAGGCATGGCCACAGTTCACCAATGAATGCTGCAGCTGTCTATGACAGCTGTTGAAAATGCAGTGGCGTACAGTTGAAAGGAAGAGACCGCTTCAGTGAGCAGTGATAAGACAGTGTTGATTAGCATATTGCTTGTAATCCTGCTGTATACTTCTCTGCTTTCTCTTCCTGGAACATAAATTCAGTTTGAAGTGAACTTTTCCTAGGACTATCTTTCCAGGAGGAGGCAAGTGACTAAAATGACATCCTTGGAATGTTTCCAAAAAAAGATCTAATTGCCATCCTTGGAATGTTGAGTCAGAGTTCAGGGTAGGAGCGGCATTGACAAAAGCAGGAAAACAGAACCCCAAAGAGACTGAAAAAGTAGACGCAGTTTTCATCTGTTGGCACACCTGATCAGTATTGTAATAATATTCCCCAACCCTCTGAGTGTCTCTGAATAGCACCCCCCCCTGCCACCACTCACAGTATGGCTGACGGGGGTGCCCAATCCCCCATTGGCTCCACAATCTCCCCCCAGAGTTCTATGTGCCACGCTTGGAGCCCACCCCAGCGTGGCATAAGTGAGAATGGTGGCAGGGTGCCCAATCCCCCATCGGCTCAATTAACCCCCAAAGAAACAGACTTCCAGTTGCCACGCTGGGAGCCCACTCCAGCATGGCACACGTCTCTATGGCTGACGGGGGTGCCCAATCCCCTGTCAGCTCCACTGACCACCCCCCAAAAAAATCTTCCAGCTGCCACGCTGGGAGCCCGCCACAGCATGGCACAAGTCCTGCGTCATCTTCCTAAAAAGAAAATAAACACCTGAAAAGAAAAAAACAGTCCCTCGTTGATTGTCTTGCCCCCCCAACCCATGTCCACCCTCTGTGCATCCACCTCCCCACACCCCCACATCACCCCATACTTACCTCCGGAGGCCGGCTCGATGATCTTCGGTGGACCGGGAACACGTCTGCACTCTTCAAAGCCGACCGCGAACTGAAGAAATGCCAGTAAGCTATATGATGGAATAAATAGGGTTTTTTCAACTTTGATACATATCTCAGCCATTTTTTGGAATTTTGTCACCAAATTTTCAACATGGGGTTTTTGGGACCCCTCCTCATGAATTCTGGCACTGTCATGGCATTAATGGGCCCCAAAAGGCGATTTCAAGGTCACTGCACGGAACCACCTTTTGGGACTGATTTACGAAATAACGTGTCACAGTTCGTGAAGTGGGTCTAAAACCTATGTTGAAATTAGTGAGAGCCAAAATAAACTGATTCTGACGCATGTTGTGCAGTTCCTTCGCCATTCGTAGAGTTAGCGAATTTTAATATTTTTACTTCAGATTTTCAATATTGCCATTTTACCACACCTCCTTATGAGCAGTACAGCTGTCATTTTTCAC
Organism: Neoceratodus forsteri; assembly: GCA_016271365.2. NCBI lineage: Eukaryota > Metazoa > Chordata > Ceratodontiformes > Ceratodontidae > Neoceratodus > Neoceratodus forsteri. The sequence continues at coordinate 1,548,253,125 of CM057452.1, read as the reverse complement.
ATCTCACCCAAAATGTGTTTCCGTGCATGTAGCACACAATGGCGCAGTCAGTGTGCGAAATCAATGTTTGGGACAGATTAAGAAAATCACAGTGACACTGTTCATGAGCAGAGGTCTTAAAATGGCTATGTTAAAAAATTGGTGACAAAAGTCCATAAAATGACTGTGTTATGAGCGAGCATTGTGCAATAGTTTCCACGCACCGTCATAAGTTCATGAATTTGTAATATTTTCAGTCCAGATTTTCACCACTGGCATTTTTCCGCACTTCTTTATGAACAGTACAGCTGTAATTTTTCACACCATGGCCAAAATGTGTTTTTGCACTTCCAGCGCAGAAATGCATGGTCACTGTGGGAAATCACTGTTCGGGACAGATTAAGAAAATGACAGTGACACTGTTCATGAGCGGAGGTCCCAAAATGCCTGTGTTGACAATCTGCTGTAAAAAATCCCCAAACTAATTACATTATGGGTGTCGTTGCACAGTTTCTATACTGCAACTGACTTCACCAGTTTTTAATATTTTCCTGCAGATTTTCAACATTGCCATTTTACACCTCCCCATGAACAGTACAGCTGTCATTTTTCACATCCTGTTCAAAATGTGTTTCGCACCTGTGGTGCCAAATGGCGTAGTCGCTGTGCAAATCAGCTTTCAGCTAACGAACTGATATTGCCACTGTTCCTGAGGTGGGGGTCACAAAAAGCCATGTTGAAAATTTGGAGTGGAAAATACCAACGAATGCCTGAGGAGTTAGGGTTTCCGACCATAGCGCCACCCTGTAGAGACTGACAGGCATCAGGGGTGTGACTTGGGATTGTCACCCAATGTTTCATAAGTACTATTCCATTTGACAACCTGCAGCCAGTGAGAGGGCATCGAGGGTGTGCCTTGACTCTTCGTTTCAAAGTTCACCCTCCATTCTCCTATACAGCACCCATCTCACTGTACTTCCTGATGGAATGGGGTGAACATAAGGGCCAAAGACCACAAGGAACACCATGACGCTTGTCAGTGTCTGCAGGGTAGGATGTGGTGAAATGGCGTGGCCGTTATGCCTGACGCCCCAAAGGCACACCCCAATGCCTGTCAGTATCTGCAGGGTGGTGGTGGGGTTGGCTTCAGTTCAATACTTCACTGCCATTCCTATTATGTAGTTCTGTAACTCCTACACTACCAATGCCAATGCCAGCAAGCAAACATTCAGCATTGACAAATGCTTGTTTCTAACACTAGTGTGTCTTGTCTCAGCTGGGCGTTGCAAGTGGTAACATTCAGTTTGCAGTTTTGTTGGCCTAATTATGTGTCAGACTGGTATTGAGCGGATGTATTACTGTGTTTGTTGTATACGTTTGAAGTGGGGGGTGTTAAAAATGGATGTATGTCTACCTCTTAGTCTGAGTCCATGTCTGAATCTGTCAGTTGTAGACTTTGTGGCTTGCATGTGATGTTGTAGTAGCCAGGAGACTGTCCTTGGGTGGCACAGTGGGCTGCCACTAATGAGCCTTTTAGTATAACCTACTGAATGCTAATATTGTTTTATAATTTAAAACTTTAAAGAGCTGTATGTTTTGTGATTTATTTTATGTACTGATTGTACAGTGTCGTGAGCACCAGGGATAGGATGCTTGACAAATAAAATGTGCCTTGCCCTACCTGTTGTCAGCTCACACAAAATCAGCAGAAAACTGAACAAGTTGTTCTACTTTGGTAGCTATGATGCCTTTATTAGAATAACTTTTCATTAATTTATTTGCATAGTTAGTTTTTGTTGACTGGAAAAAGAGGGATAGGTGGCAATTCTGACTATTCTCAGCCTTGCCGAGGGGACAGATGTAAACCAACTGAAACTGAACCAGAATAAACTGTTGCTGGTATTTCTTTTAATGAATACTAATAAAGGTATCATATCTATCAAAGTAAAACACATTTTTTGCCTTTCTCTTGTACTTACTTTATGTGTACCAAAAGGAAAACGGGTGAAGAATATAAGCCTGGCGCTCTGCATTGTTTATTTCAATGGAAATACAGACAGTCATTTAAAAATAAATGGTTACCTCTCATCTCTTTCTGTGGGGATATATTTTGAGGAAACTTGTGAGTTACTACAGACAAAAAATAGAAAATTAAAATTAAATGATGCAATTATAGATCAACTTTGGGATGAATGCAGATTGGCCATAGTTCAAAATAATATTGTGCAAATCCAGCAGCACCAGGCTCGGGGAAATGTCCCTGTCTCCTGTTCGGGATGTGATGCACTGCTCTGTACTGTACGATATGTGCAAATTGATGCACACTATTGGGTAGAGCGCATATTGTATCCTCTCTCCCAACTTGCTAGAGCCTCTGACTGCACCATTGCCACATGCGGTCTTCCAGGCGGAAGTGGAGTAGCTACACCTCAGTCCTTCTACCCTGCTGGCCCTCAGATGGCTTGGGCTTGTTCCTAAACCCGGGTCCCCAGCATTGCAAGGGGCAACAGGAAGTGACTTTTCTAGTTCTGTTTGGGAAATTGGGAGAACTGAATGATTACTCCAAAACACTAGTTGTTGAAAGCCAGACTACTATCGAATTCTGTATACAATGGTTCAAATGCTGCAATTTTTCTGTGATTACATGGTCTAGCTCAACCATTAGCTGTTCAGTTGTGCCAAAACTTGTTTCTGCCATAGCATCCCATTTATAGCCATCATACTAACCAAGTAGATTTATCATAAATAATGAAAATTTATTAAATCATGAATGAGCTCACTATGGGGTTCCAGTAGGACAAATAAAATAAAATTAAATTAAAAAAAAGAGAAGAAAGCAAGTTAATCTATGACCCTGCCCTTCAGTAGCTGATTCATCAGTGCTTTGGTTTGTCCTGAGGTTACCTAGCGATAACTGCAGAGCACCTGTGCTGGGTTTTTATGGTGCAGCAAAACAGCATAGTGGCACTTGCAAAGGCAGCCTGCTGTGGTGACATTTCTGAATATTTTCTTACACTGGTGGGTTTCCAGCAATATCAAGGGACATTACGGTTAACAGATCACATATACAGACTGTACTGTATGTCTATTAACTAATATCTTGAACGTGCTAGGCTCCCTCACTCTTCTCTAGTCATTTATTGGTTTTGCTGGGGCCTGACAACACTCCACCTCCCCCTTCACATTTCTCTGATATTCCCTATTGAGCATGTTACAGTACTCAACCTCAGTTTTGAGTTGCATGAGGGGTGGTCTTTGATAAGACCCTGCTGATTGCTTGGTCGGGAGTGGGGAAGCTACAAAACAAATTATTGTACCAACCTGACTATTCATGAAACAGTTTCAAGGGAATTTGATTAATATCTTCTGCCAACTTTTATGTTCTTGCTTTACTTTTTTCTTGCATCTCAGTACATACGTTTGTTTAAAAGAAAATGACACTGTAGGTTTAATTTGTTTTGCATCCTAATTAGCTGGGGCTGCTAATAAGACCTGAACTGGTGTCAAACAAACTGCACAGTTTTATATGAAATGTCACCATTATGCTAGACTAGACTGAATTAAGTTGCATAAAAAGTGTGTTTGTTTCTATGGGGGAGGTATTCAGTTGAGGAATTTAGTACCTGTTTAGTTAATTGCATTTTGTGTGAGGTCTGGTTTAGGAGGCCATGATGGAACCTGCTGGATTGGTTTGGGCTTGGAGGTTGGCTGCAACTTGGTGGGTAGGCAAGGGGAAAAGACAACATGGTGGGCTGCAGTAGGGCCAGGGAACCTGGGAAGTTGGGCTAGGGGGCAGCTTGTCAGACTGGGAGAAAGGGCAACATGATGGTTGCAAGGAGGGAGGGGGGGAGACGCTTGATAGAAGGGTAGGATGCAACTTGCTCTGCTGTGAAAGGGTTAATGATTCTAGGGAAGGGAGTTGGGGGGGAAACTTGCTGGGTTTGGGGAGGGCTAGAGGCCATGAACTAGAAGAGGTGGCTGGGCTATGGGGAGGGAGGTTATTGGGCAACATACTGGACTGTGGGGGCTCTGAGGAGGGGACTAGAGTGCAACTTACTGGGCATGGGAAGGGGGTAAGAGGGTAGCAAATTATGTGTCAAATTTATTCATTTATTTATTTATTTATTTTATTTAAATTTTGGTGACCGGGTAGGCCCACTGGAACCTTGCGGTCCCTTTTTCATGGGCAACCCGGGATTAGTTACATGTACCTAGAGGGAGGGAAAAACCAATGCTTTTGATAAGTGAAGTACAGCAAGGCTTACATTGAGTGAGTGAACACACATAACAGTACAGAGACTGATACAAAATTGATACTTTTTGTTAGGAACAGACTATTGAACAGTTATACACCTACATAAGTGCAGAAATCAGTTCTACCATCAAGCTGTCGGACCTTTCCGTCCAGTTTCCTGTCTTTTTTTATTTCAGCAGAGATAACACCCTATGTTGGATCCCTTTGGGGGACCTTAGATGAAGCAGCAGCATGGAGGCCCCTTCCCAAGGTGTATTTTTAGCCCCTTCTTGAAACCCTCAGTACTGGAGCTGTCTTGTATCTCTCTCGGGAGATCGTTCCAGACTTTGGGGAGGGCAACCCTGAACAATCATTGACCTAAGGATGATCTAGCCCTGGGAATTTCAAGTAGTGTCTGATCGGTATATCTGAGATCGCATCTCATCGTCTTGGGGACAAGCAGACCCTGCAGCCAAGGAGGGGCCTTGGGTTGCAGTAGTTTAAAAGCCATGCACAGGGAGGGATAAACTAATCTGCCTTCCAGGGATGGCCACTCTAAACGGGTACTGGACACTTGTCTGACTTAGTTCCATTCCACCAAACCATTTGTGTCCTGCCACTGAGGCAGACTGTGAACTATTTCAGGGCTGTTGCATCCAGAACCAGACCCCTTAGTCATTCAAGGAGTAGCTGGTGGTCAACCAGATCAAAAGCCTTGGTTAGGTCAATAAAGACTGCGCCTAGCATTTTGTTCTGGTCTAAGGCTTCATACACTTCAGTGGTGAAGTTTATTAGAGCCATACGGTCCCATGTTTTTTTCTAAAGCCATGCTGTTGGTCAACCTGTAGGTTGTGCAGTTACAAGTAGTTGTTTAACTGTTGGTATACCACCTTCTCCAATAACTTGCTTAGGGTGCAGAGAATGAAGATAGGCCTAAAATCTTCCATGTCTTCACGTGGCCCACTTTTCGGGATTGTGGTCACCAGTCCAACCTTCCACAGTGCTGGTATTTTCCCTTCAGTCAGGGACCTGTTAAAGAGCTGGGCTATAGGTCCAGTGATCACAGGGGCTCCAATATTCAGCAGCTTGGGTTCCAGGTTATCATGCCCTACATCACATTCTGGTTTCAGGCCTCTGAGCAGTTTCACGACTTCCCCTGCTGATACCAGCTTAAGGTGAAATTCAGAGCCCTGATGCGGGTCTCCCGAGTTTGCTTGGTTGCCCTGGGGAGGGTTCCCTGGGTTTGCTTGGCTACCTGTGTCTTTGTTGGGATTGTCAGTTCTGAACCTCTGTAGGTCCAGGAGGAAATCGTTGAAGGCATTGGCCATGTCTTCAGGGGTGGAGAGTGGTGTCCCGTTTGCTTTTATTAACCCGGTCACCTTACTCTTATTCCCCTTGAGCAGTATGTTTATGTGCCCAAAGAACTTTTTTGGGTCTGACAAGTTCTTGGTTTGCAGCGCATGCAGGTAACTGTTTTTTGCATTTTTGAGTTCCCTTTTGCAGCCATTTCTGGCTTCATGATACCTCACCCAGTCCTGTTGTAGGTTTGAGTGTTTGTAATTCCCCCATAGTTTGTCTCTGTACTTCAACCTCCTCTTGATATCAGAGTTAAGCCACCTAGCATCCTGACATTTGACCCTGATCTTCTTTTGGGGTGCGTGTTTCTTGGCTACTGACAGAAAATGTCTGGTGAAGCCTTCAATGGCTTCATCAGCCATGGTGGTATCGAGGGCCTGGGCCCAGTCCACTTCAGACAGGGCTTGGAGGAAGGCACCTTCGTTAAGTGCTGAGTAATTTCTGGTTCAGAAGGTTCTGGGGGGTAGCTTGGGAAATTTGTTCCTCCACCCCAGAAAAGTAGGTTTGTGGTCGATGAGTGAGTCCACACACATCCCTACCATTTTGTCCCTTTCTGGATTAGACACTAGTATCCAGTCTAGTGTGATATAGTACCCTAAAATGCACCAGAATGCACCAAGAAAACAACATTTTCTGGGGGCCCAGAGGGCCCCAGGCCCCCACCCTATAGTTTTAATTTTTTGGTACGTACACTTTTTTTAAGGCTGGCTATTCCACTGGTTGTATTTGTAAAGATGGTCCATGAGTTGGTCAACTATAATTCTCTCTAGTGTTTTGGAGAGTGGGGACAGTATGGAGATCGGTCTGTAATTAGACACAGTTGCCTTATCACCTCCTTTTAGCACTGGGCTTACAAGAGCAGATTTCCAGGTAGAAGGGAAAGAGGACAAGCTGAGAGACAGATTAAATGGCTTTGTTATTGGTATGATGACCTCAGGTACAGCAATGGCTACCAGTTTCATATCGACACCATTACTGCCCATCCTGGTTTTGTGCAGCACTCTAGTTAGGTATTTTTTTTGTTTCCTGAGCAGTTACATGTTTGCAGTAGAAGTTAGGGCTTGTACTGGTGTCAGGTCTGGAATTAGGAAAGGAGGTAGCCGGTACTCCAGTGGGGTACATAGCTGGTCTGGGGGGGAGGGCTGAGCTGTAATCTGAGAATGGTTTCTTAAAGATATTGGCCATGGTATCGTCATCTAGTATTACCTTACCGTTATGCAGAAGCATGGAGGGGGGCCCTCTCACCTGACCCTAAGAGGTTCTTTATTGAAGTCCAGAACTTCTTCCCATCACCCCAGCATTGAGCCTGCTGGTTTTTGTGGTACGTAGCCTTGGTCTGCTGGATTTCCCACACTCTTCCATAAAAGAACTGGTGTTAACCTCTCTCTCCCCATTGTTCCTGCTGTTTAGTTGTCATCCCTGTCCCTCCCCTCCACTGTGAATACTGAACAGAAGCATTCATTCAGTATCAATGCTTTTTTCTAAGTCCCCCTCTACCAAGCCCCTTCCTCCCCTTAGAGTCTTACAATCCCTCCCCTGGCCTTCCTTCTATCACTAATGTATCTATAAATATTTAAATGTCTACCAATAACTTGGTCATTTTACCATATTTTTTCACCAAATTATCAACATATTTTTCTTATAACCTTACCTCATGAAACCAGTAGGTGAAAATGTTCAAAATTCACCTACAAGTGGATTTTGTGGAATGACTGCAAAATCACCTTTCAAGCTGGACTTGGAAACTTTCACCTACCTTGTTCATGAGGTGGGGTCCAGAAAAGTCTATGTTGAAAATGTAGTTATTATTGGTTAATATTAACATATTACTAAATGGCAGTTATTTGTAAAAGTTCAAAATGCATTGAAAATACATTGACTCTGCAGTACTTAACTTGTTTCTCCAGTTCCTGAATGCATTAAAGGAGAAGGATATGTTTTGCAGCAGAGCAGCGGTAGACCATTTCAAGGTGAGTGAGGGTGTGGGAAGTGTGAGGTGGTGTTTGCTGAGTGGGGGGTTGGGGCGGGGTAGGTGGCAAGTCAGGGGGGTCAGGGTCAGCTGCAAAAGACATTGATGGACAGCAAGGGTGACATTAGGTGCACTGTAGTGTCACAGATGTTTAGCAGCACTGGGGATAGGCACCCTGATGTTTGCACATAGTAAGGGGGTTGGGGGTGCACTACATTGGTGGAGAGTGTTACATAAAGGAAAGGGAGAAGAGAAGGAGAGGAGGAGCTTGTGCTGATGGACGGAGCTTGCATTCAGGCAACACATTCAGAGGTGAAGAAGAGGCGTAGGCTGAGCATGATGCCACTCAGCTGATTGCTGGGTGGCTTCATACAGTAGAAAGGACTGAGCCACTCTCTGACAGCAGTGGCTTGCTCTTTTCAACTACTAGAAGTTTCTGCCCCTCAAGCACAGAATAGTGACATGATCAGCCTCTCTGATTATTGGGCAGTCACTCTCAAGTGACTGCAGCCTGAGCTGCACTGGACCCAACAGTGACACACCTCTGAAACACCATTCTTATAACAAAATGTTTGCTGCACATGTGCAAGCAAACATAACAAAGTGATCACTCATCCCCCTTATGTTATAGGCTGATTACCCTTCTACGGACCCCCTTGAAGATCTATACTAGAATTATCTTGGATAAACTAGACATTTGGGTGGGAGAGTCACGTGATAAAGCCCACCTGAAAGGACATCTCCATAGCAGCTCTGCTCTTTTTTCATTAATTTACTGGTAAATTCATATACAAGTAGATTGAAACACTAGATGAACTTGACTGAAACTGATGTCTATGGAGCAAGACTCACCAGTTATGGAGTTTTCTGAGGTTTCCCCACTTCCGCATTGGCCACAGCCCTCTAAACATAAACCACCACCAGACTCACCAATGGAGCAGGAGGGAGTCAACAAAAAGCTGGATTATTTCTTTAATGAGTTAGCATCTATCGGAATTATGCTCCTAGAGGTGGCTGATAATATCAAGCTCTTAACCAGCTCTGGAGCATTTTAACCAGCATCTTGGTGATGCAGAGGCATGAGTAAGCTCCCTAGAGCACACCCAAGAATGGTAGGAAAAAGAGATTACAGAACTGAAGAAAAAGATTAGCAAATTAGAGGATCATATTGAAGATCAAGAAGGCAGGAGCAGGAGGAACAATTTAGTATTTGTTGGAATCTCAGAAAAGGCTGAGGGCAAGAATATGCTTAAGTTTATGCAAGATCTGCTCATGGATGTAGTGGGCCACCCCCCCCATGCTTCCAGCTGTTCTATTAAAATGGTGCACCACTTGTTAAAACAACCCCCCCCCTTCACCCACAGTCAAACCTACAGCCGTTATGATAAAGTGCTTGGACTTTCAGGAAAAAGTTTTCATTCAAACTAAAGCTTGTGAGAAATCCAGCCTCTCTTGGAATGGCCACAGATTTTATAAGATCGGGGATGTGACCCCTGCAGTAAGAGACAAGCAAATAGTTTATCAGGAGGTGAAGAAAGCTCTACATGCTGCTCAGATTAAGTTCAAATTGTTGCACCCAGACATGCTCACAGTCCAAACTCAGCAAGGGTCAGTGGAGTTCCAGAATGCTAAGGTAGCAAAGCATGAGCTAACTAACTTGATAAGGGATTCCCATCTGCCCATTGTCTGCCCTGTGGATCGACTTCCCAATACAGGCAAATGAGCTTGTTGGACTTAGACCTTTTGACCCCTAAAACTGCGCTACCTTTCAGGTACCCAGAGTCTATAGTTCTGCCTAGTATATACATAGGGCCAGAAATTTTTTTCCAGAAAGGGACCCCTGGACATGTGAGATACTCTAACTGGGACTATGACAGTTTCAAGACAGTGCCCAGTTATACAGACCCTTTACCTTTCTTTTTCCTTGAGATTTTCTTCTTCAGAGGATTCCTGCCACAGCCAAGTTGGAGATATGCACCAGAGCTCTGCACAATAATTTTGAGCAGCCCAAATCTTTGCAGAGTTCCATGCCAGCTTGATGACACGCATCATCAAGAAAGTTCCAGGCAGCAACCAATGAGGAGCAATGGTGGAGGACATCCTGATGACATCAGAAGTCTACAAGACATGGCGGTGTTAACAGCATCTTCAATGCAGGACACAAAAGTGACCCTAAGAGGTGCATGAAGGCTCCAGTCTTTTTCCTTTTTTTTTTTAAGTTCTCCTTGGCTGATGCAATGTCATCACACCTCCAGCACAGATGATGTACATTTAATAGGTTTAGTGCTCCCATAAAAGGTCTAGAAATACCTTGGGCAGTTCCATTCAAATTATGACTATAATTACAGTGGACCTCCATCTTTCGGCTTTCCCCAAAGACCGCTCTTAGTACTAGCTTGGATCTGATGACCATAATCAAATCTGGGGGAGTGATGTTACCACAAAAGGGCTGGGTCTGGTTGCATCTCAAGCCATGTGAGGTGCCAGTTCAACTTGTTACCTGATTCTCAAGGTGGATCTTGTAGGGTCAAGGTATGAAAGGCATGTGACTCAAGCATTTCTGCACCAGTTGAGGACTTATTGTTAATGCAAATGACTGTTGATGAGTTATAGTTTAATTCCCAGATAAGTGTCCCAGTAAAGCACTGCAATCTGTTCCTCCAGTCCCTCTCTCACTTTCTCCCCCCCTTCTTTCTTTCATTATGACTGTTAATAGCTTGATTATATACTAAGATCCTTTATATTTGTTACCACATCAGTTGATAGTTCTCACTCTAAGTTTTGAGCAAGAGGCCAGACTGAAACAACGCAGACATGTGCCTCACAGAGCGGCTGTCAACTTTCAGCAGGCAATTGCCAGCCTGAGCGAACTGCATGCTCTGACCTCTCCGGGCTGTGGGGTGCTGAGCTGGACATCAAAGATGAGGTTTCCCTTCACCAAGGGATACATATGCAAGACCTATCCTATTACCAAACAGGGCTGAACAAACATGCGCTCTGCATAGAGGCTTATGTCCTAAATAATTTAATTAAGAGATTTCACTAATAGTTAGATGTTACTATGATAGTTTTGTACTTGTCCTTCTGTTCCATGCTATCTGCAAAGGGGTGTTACATGGTACACTGAGAAACATTCTGGTAAATTGTGGTGCTTGTTTTGGGTGGAGTCAGTCTTCTGAGCCAGATATCAACTAATACATGGATGCAGATGTTATACAAAAGATAATAAGGCAGCACCCACAATGCTCAACATCGATGGTGAACCAAAACTGGATCCATATACCATAGCAAATACTTTTAACAAAGCCTTTTCAGACCTGAGCGGTGTTCTACCCCCGATTTCTTCCTCCACCCCAACCAAGGGCACAGCGCCAGGTCGGAAGACTGGCCACTCAATTACCCACCATTCCACTTTAGAGCCATCATAATGTGCGAAGCTAGGAAATACTTCCTGAAGGTTCTTGGGAAGTCCAGATATAGTGGCGACTTCCTTGACCTTAAATTTGTGGCGTTAACCTTGGATGAGATACTGGCACCTCTTGCTCACATCATCAATACCTCTCTGTGACTGTCACAATTCCCACATAAATGGAAATCCACATTAGTCACACCGATCTTTAAGAGTAGGGATCGTACCTCTCAGGGTAATTATAGACCTATCTCAATCCTCCCGCCGCTATCAAAAGCACTAGAAAAAATAGTTGCTGATCAACTGGCTGAGTACTTAAAAAAGTATCAGATTCAATGCCTGCAGCAACACGGCTTCCTCAAAGGTCATAGCACCACCACCACTGCATTACTAGAGTTTACTGGTTACATTTACAATGCACTGGACTAGGGTGCCCTTGTTGGTGCTGCTTTAATTGATTAAACAAAAGTGTTCAACATGGTTAATCACATCCTTCTTGTCAAACAACTCACATCCATTGGCCTCTCAAGTGATACTGTTGCCTGGTTCAAGAGTTATCTTTCTAACTGTTCACAGGAAGTGAAGATTGACAACATCCTATCTGAAAGCAGACCTGTGCGCTCTGGTGTTCTCCAAGACTCAGTCTTGGGTCTTTTATTATTTAGCATATTCCTCATCTGGCTCCCATACACCTGTCAGAGTCAAATTCTGCTTTATGCTGATGATGCAGTTCTGTTCATGAGTGACCCTGTCCCTAAGCACATGGAGTGGAAGTTACAAGAAAGTTTTTCGGATGCAGAATGATGGTTTGATGATCAAAAACTCATCTTGAACCACAAGGAAACAAAATGAATGTTGTTCTCCAGCACCCAGAACAGGCACCATACATATCCCTCAACATCACTAATGTGGCTGGTACCCTCCTGGAAGTAGCCCAACACTTTAAATATTTTGGGATTACGATGGACAGCACCGTGTCTTACAACACACTGATAATACTGTAAAGGCAGTCAGCAGGTGCATTGGTATGCTTCATAGACACAAGCATAGTCTCTCCCCGATGCTCTTAATCTGACTATCCACAGTTCAGTGATCTCGCTTATTGACTAGGGACTAGTAATCTATGGTTCAGCAATGACCATGGCCCTCCGCTGTATCATAGTAGCATTAAACAAAGCATGCTGCTTGTCTACCAGTTCATCAAGGCTAACACACACTTTCAATTTGTATGAACGGGCAAACTGGCTCCAGTTTGATGGCAGATGTAGGTACCAAACCTGTCTATTGGCCAGAAAGATTAGGCAAGACCTAGTTCCTGCTGGTGTTCAGAAGCTCCTCACCCCCTATGAACATAGCTGCTGTACCAGAAGTACTGATAGTAAGGTTTTCAAAGTTCCTCGCTGTCGCACCTCTCTAGGTCAGCAGGCTTTTGCTCACTGTGCTCCTTATTGGCTGAATTCTCTGCCTCAGGACATCTCCTCTGTAACTTCATTAGGCCCCTTTAAACAAAAGCTTAGGAAACATCTTGTCTAAAAGGCCTGCTGTGACTGCTCTCTCTAACTCCAAATGGTTCTCAACAGCTGTTTTCCTACCTACTCTACCCCCGGGGCATCCATCTTATGACCCACTACCTAGGAAAATTATGCCTGATTCCCTATAGATAAATAGAACTTGCCAGAAACTCCCTTGGAATCCTTCACCTCCTCCAACTTACCCCCCACCTGTTCCTCCACAATCATGCTATTTCTCCCCCACCCCCTCTCTCCTCACTAGTCCACCCCTTACCACACCCTCCTAACTTCCCTCCCTACTTGACAGTCACTGCGACAATTTCTCAGATAGTCTCACTCCCTTGACCCTCTATTGATGAGGCCCCTTGAGCTGAAGTATCTCTTCAACCTGCACACATACCTGTTCACTCCCCTGACCGTCTGTTGACGAGGCCCTGTGCTGAAGTATCTCTCACCTTGCACACATACCCCTTACTTTTCACCCTGTCCATTCCTTGAAATATTGGCATATATTGTACATTGCCTGCATTGTTGTTATTCTTTCTATTGTTCTGCAGTTCTATAATGTATAGCATTGTATATCTAGACTTTGAATTACCTGTTTGCTGTAAAATCAACTGTTTTCACTGTTATTGTTTTACCTGACATGGAACCTATTGTAATGATCTTGTTCTTAAAGGTGTTAATCCAAGATCACAATAAATAAATAAATAAAACAAATACAGTTTACATCTAGTAATGGGCTTCATTAAATGTCAGTGGGAAAGCAGGTTGTGTCACACTTGTCAGATGCAAAAAGCTGGGTTACTGCACTGTGTAAAATACCAATTAACTGATGGAGAATATTGGTAACTTATAGCTGGTCGCATAGAACATTAAGGGAACCCAAACTAAACAAAAAAGGCACATGGTTTTAAGACACAAAGTATCTAATGGCTCAAATTATTATGTTGCAAGTAACGCATACTAAACAATGTGACACTGGGAATGGGTAGGGCAGGCATTTGCAGCAGGCAATAGCCAAGCTGGGGTGGCTATTTTACTAGCCCATTCCATCCCCTTCAAATTGTCCTCAGAGATTAGAAATCCAGAGGGCCATTACATTATTCTCAGAAGGTTGCTTGTGATAGCAGATGTGACTTTAACCTGTACCTATGGCCCTAATACAGGTGACCCAGTCTTTTTTTCCAGCCTGATTAAGCTACTAGCTGACCAGGGTGATTCTGCACTGATTCCGGGAGGGGACTGGGATACTGTCCAGGATATGGACCTGGATAGAACCCCCATAAGAAGAAATGGCCTCTCCATTGCTCACATAGTGTGGAATGACCTGAAAGATACGGTGGGGGTCATTGACCCATGGGGGATGCTTTATCCCAACTAAAAGCACTATACCTTCCACTTCCCAGTCTATGGTTCAGATTCTAGGCTAGATTTTTTCTTGGTATTGTACCAACTAATAGAATGTATCCTGAGAGGTGACATTGGGATAACAGTTGTGTCAGACCATGCGGTGACATTGGCACTATCCACCCAAACTAGTCAGGAAAGGGATAAAATGTGGAAGGGGAACAATCACTTGTTGAAGGACCCAGCTTGTCTAAAATGCATAAAGGAATGTACTGAATCCTTTTGCTAACAGAATTTAGTGACTGTCTCTAATTTTAACACCATATGGGGGGCATATAAATGTATGATTTGGGGTGCGCTTATATAACTAGCTACTGCTAGAAAGTAAAAACAAATGCAGGCATGTGCCCAGTTGTTAGAAAACATTAGGCAGCAGAGAGACAAATAAAGGCTACCTCAGCAGATGGTGAATGGAGAACCTGAACAGTAGCTAGGGAGAAGTATACTGAACTACTCGAGAGGGGGCAGAATGTGCTATTTTTAGGGCCGAGCTCACCTACATCAACCAGGCAGCAAAGGCAGGCAGACTACTGGCTATGAGGTTAAGGCAGAACAAAGGAGCCAGGTGGTCCCAGCAATACGTGCTAATAATAACTCTTCTTTATTGTCATGTCCTAGGGATATACAGTAGTGAACTGCTTTGGGTCCTGGTACAAAAGCTTATATCCATCTGAACACCCTGCAGATAAAAATAATATTCAAGCTTTCTGACAGGCTACAACTCTCCCCATACTTCAGGAGGATCAGAAGGCAGCGTTAGGTAGGCAGATTTCCTCAGTGTAAGTTTCCCATACAATTAAAGCCATTTAGCTAACAAGGCCCATGGACTTGACGGATTCTCCCCCCCCCACCTTTTATAAGGCCCTCAAGGAAGAGTTGGCCCCTCAGCTGACCACGTTATGAGGCCTATGGAAATGGTTCATTAGTTCCAAGCTTCCAAGAGGCCTTGATCACCCTGCTTCCCAAACCAGGGAGAGACCAACAGCTTGTAATTAACTATAGGTACATCTTCCTATGTAATTTAGATATCAATATCTTGCCTAACAGTGTAGCTGAGAGAGAGCCACGAAGGTGTGGCAGGGTTTGGTGGGCACTGAGCAGGCAGGATTCGTGCAGGACGGACTCTCTAGAGACCATATGAAGAAGCTAGCTTACATCATGTCTGCATCGGGGGACTCCAGGATCCCTGCGGTCCTAGTGTCCCTCAGTGCAGAAAAAGTCTTTGATAGAGTCACATGGGATTATCTCTCTCACACTGGAGGCATTTGGGTTTCCAGTGGAGTTCATTAATTGAGTGTACAGTAGTTGCTTTACTCCCAACTCACAGCTAAGATATGTCATAATGGCCTAAACTCCACCACCTTCAAGTTAGGGAAGGGGATGAGGCAGGGTTGCCCCTTATCCCTGCTCCTTTTCAACCTATATCTCAAACCACTAACAAATACCATTGCTTGAGACCCGAGAATCCAGAGGGTTAAGGTGGGAGAGCATAGATACCCTATATCTACCCACACGGGTGATATTTTATTGCATTTAGAACAGCCGCACATATTGATCCCCACAATGTTTGAGGTGTTTGACCAGTTTGTGAAGCTTTCCAGATATAGGCTAAACCTAGACAAGATTGCCATCATGCCACAAAACATACACACCCATGGGGCAGAGGTAATTCAATGGAGAGGTACTTACATACTATGTTTCTATTTATTTTCATGTTTCACTGGGAAAGACATACTGAGCTAAAATAGCTCAATTTCCAGATCTGTGCTGGGGGGAGGGGGGAATAGGAAATAAAGGTACAGAATAGAATAATTGATTATACATTAAAACAAACCATCATATAGAGATATAAAATTAGACAGTGTAAGCTATGTACATAAGGGGCTAGATATTCAAACGTGCACCCTGAACCTGCTCAATGGGATGCGCAGAGCAATCCAGTTGCACCACAGGAAACAAAAGCAATATTCAGCGGATGCGCCACAGAAATGTGCCTGCACAAATCACACTGAATATAGCACAAATGTGCAACTGCACAAACAGACATGTGCCAGAGCAACCTGAACTGTGCAGGAGTAAGAGTGCATGCTGAATATAGCAAGTGGAGCAAGGTGCACCATGCGCAAGGGAACACAGGCAGGGCTGAGCAAAGCCACATGAGCATGGCAGTGGGTGCAGGGGAGAACCACAAGGGGACAATGGGCAGGAGGCACAGAATAGGCACACAGCCCAATGGCCATGGACAATGCACAGAGCCCCACACAGACCCTGGGAACCAATGTGACAGAGCACGGAACGGCCATGGAACAGATGGCTGCAGGGACTGATCACCCCAGGACCACAGTTCCAACTGCCAACACAGGATAGTCAGCCACCATAGCCACTGTGTAAAGGCACCATGCATGTACAGTGTGCCACAGTCACACTGCCACACAGGCACAAGGTGTTATGCTGAACACGCCACACAGACACACATGGACACACAACACAGCACCACCAAGCACAGCAGCATGGGGAAGGGCAACACAGCTGGGGGTGTACCATCATGCACATGTAGACATGGGCACATGGCACCATGGCATGCACAGAGGAAGGCAACAGCCTACACCCATGTAACAGTGACACATAGGGATGTGACACACAGACCACTGGGCACCTACCACACCCACGCTGCAAGGACACCACTGTCCAAGACAGGGACCTGCCAGACCACAACAATGTACAACACCAGCACAGAGCAGCAGCAAGCATGCGAGGAAGACACAGAAACACATGAGCAAATGTAGAAAACAGTTTAATACAACAGGTAAGAAAAGCAACACAACTATGTATGGAACAGCCAACATGGCGAAAACAGGTAAGGGTAATGACACAGAAAGCAGTGCAGAGTCCAGTGAGGTTATAAAATGGTACAGGGATGGGAGTGTGTAGGGAGTGCAAGGGGAAACAACAAAATAGTTCAAGTTGGATGGGGTGCATGGGAGGGAAACCTGGGGTAACAAAGGGCAGCGTCAAGAAACTATCGCCGCAGCCTGCGGATGGCCAATCTTATCCAGCACACCTCCACCACCAACTCCCATGTTGCTGCCAGCTGCCTCCAGGTCAGGCAGATGTGCAGTGCCATCTGGGAGATGATCTGCAATGTAAGCCACTGTAGCTGCAGCATGCCGCCTCCCAGGACGCCGACACCCCGATGTTCACTCCCTGGATGACCTATGCAAAGGAAACACAGAACAGCCACTAAGTGACAGATCCCACACAGCACATGGCCACCACCCCCCACCCACGTATGTGTGTGCGGGGGACAGTGGTGATGCCCTCCCAGGGATGATGCCACCAACAGCAAGTGCACAGTGGACAACCACAGCAGCCCAGATCACCGTCCCACAAGCAAACTGTCTGGCACGCCATAGAGTGACATACACCGTCTCCTGTGCACAGGCACCCCACAGTGAGGGACCGATACCCCCATGGGCATCACAAGAGCTGGCCAGTAGTAGCATGCACACACTGTGGGACACACATAGCCACCACCACCACTGACAGCAACAAGATACCACCACACAGATGCCACGTGCATGATGGGATTACCACAAGCTACCGACCAGCAGAGGCAGCAGTGACAGTGAGCCAACACACACCAAAGCACTGCATGGCGGCATAGCCCTGCTATGTGTACTCGCACCCCCCCAGCAACCAATGGTAAATGCAAACTGCACAAACTCACCTGCCGCCTGTCCTGCCAGCCCAGCTGCAGCACCATCGACAGGTCATCATCCCATACTATCAGCCTCTGCCCGGGCCCTCCTGTGCTCCTCTGGCCCTGTGAAGGAAACACGTACAGAAAGGACCATGAGAGGCATGCCATCAACAGACACCCACCACCCCACCCCACACAGGCCGGTCAGAGCACACCATGATGCAGCACCCCATGCAGTGACCCTGGCCCATGTGACAGGCACACTGTTGAGGCCACTGGCACTGTGCAACACAGTGAACAGCGCTGCTTCACCACAGTACCCACACACCCTAACAGGGCTGGCCTGCCCTGTGTACAGGTGCACATGCACCCCCTGCACACCCGAATGCTCAATGCACAGATAGAGGCAGCATGCACATTGCACAGACACATGTACCTGGTTGAGAGACCGAACAACAGCGAGCACGGTCCTGCAGTCTCTGCAGGTGATCCGGATCACGGCACCACAGGTCCCCATAATTGTGGCAGCTCTGTTCCCCTGTCCTGGGCACACCTGTGTGCCTCTCCAGACCCTCAACCACACAGGCTCACACCTGGAACCATGCCTCCTGCAAGTCTCCTGCCCCAAACAATTGGCCCTCCAATGGAGCCACCAATGCCACCAGGTTCACCATCTCTACCTCACTCTAGTTCCTGGCCCATCTCCCAAGTCCCCCAGCATGTGCCATGCTCACCGCACACTAGGCCATCAGTACTGTGCAATGTGGCACCTAATGGTAACCCAGGTTGCACTGCTGCACCTGTTGCATGACAGGAAAACACAGCACACCATCGCGCAGCACGTATTTGTACGATAGACAAGCACAATCATGGCCTTTCGTGCATTACCACACATGTGCGATGCCGGAAGAGTGGGTGGGAGTTTGGAGTCATGTCTGTGACTTGTGTACACACTGTTGTGCGTATGCACCATCTTGTGAAGGGCATGCATTGCCACACATGCCACACACCAATGGCGCAGTGACAGCACATGTGCAGACAATGGCATGGCGCAGCACGGCAAGGTGCACAATAGGACTGAATTGTGCATCCATGCTGCATGCACACCATGCACCCACAGACACATGCATGATTGGACTTGCAGGCGCAGCATGGTCAGCTGCGCGATACGTGGCAAAGGACAGTGCACAGCTGCTTGAGTGCATGCCAACTGCAGGAATGCGCATCGCACATGTGCCAGAAGTGCACCTGTGAATTGCTCTGGTGCAATCATGTTGTGCATGACACTGTCCATTGAGCATGGAGCAAATCTGCAATATTCAGCCAGTTCATGCAAATAACCTCTTGAGCCAATGCCAGGCACAAGTGCTCACATTAGCATCTCATTACTGGTTGCTCACAAGCTCATTTGCATGAGTTGAGCCATAAAAGCAAAACCAAACAGCGCTGTTCACTGACAGGTATTGCAGCCTTTCAGGTAAGACAGTTCACATTGTGAAATGTCATTGTTATTGCACTGCTGAAATCCAATGCTTCACTGTTACAGGAACTGCTACTTTGCTGATCATCGGTGCACCATTACTGTTCACAGGACACAGCATGTCGGATTTGGAGGGTGCTGAGGAGCAGGTGCCTGTCAGAAAGCATGAGAAGCAGGCCCTGTTTGAGGCCTACCTGGAGAGGGAGGACCTCCTGAGTGGGACCACAGGGACCACACAGAACAGGGCTAATGGGTGGGATGAGGTGGCAATGTATGTCAAAGCCCATGGCTGCCACAACTGCAGTGCACAGGAGTGCAAGAAAAAGATGGGCATGGACAGAAGGCACATAAAGGAGAAGATAGCTGCCATCAGGGCATCTCACAATAGGATGGTTGGTGGCCTATCAACAGCACCCATCCTGACAGCAGGCAGGGGGAGGTGTCCAGACAGGAGGCAGCCCATCACAGCACTGTGTGTACAATAGTGGGGGGAGGGGTGGGGGCAGCATGTGCATGCCACCGATGTGCCTGGTACAATGCAGGTGTGCGGCTACTCTGAACCCAATGCAGCATGTTGTGGTGCATGATGTGCACAGCCACACCATGCATGGATATGGTCCCCTGTGTGATGTGTGGCAGCAGCATGGGGCATGTAATGGTAGGGGCATGCAAGGTCCAGGGGGTGCATGTCACCCTAGATGCCCTATGGCTGTGTGGGCGTTACAGTGTGTGCTGGAGGCTGCACAGACACAGTGGTCACATTCATCGGCACAGAACACTGCACAAGATATGCCCATGTGTGGTGGGGGGGGAGGCTGTATGGGGAGGACATGCCTGCCATACGTGTGCAAGTGCATCACACTGCTGTGTGTCTGCATACATGCAGCCACATGTCCCGTGCCATGCATGTGACATGGCAGACATGTCATGCAGTGCCGCAACACCAGATGCAGGTGTGGCCTGGCACACCTGTGACACACATGCAGACATTGCACAGTACAACAGACTACATGCATTGCAACAACGTCACCATTAATACCACCCATTCTGTCTTCCAGCTCCATCATGACTCAGGGTGCAGTGCAGGATGGGACCGTCAACGTGGCACATGATGATGCTGTGTTATCCACTTCTACTGGCATTCTTGCCATGGACAGGGGGCACCATACCAGTATGGGACTAGTGGAATTCCTTGGACTGGGGGATGATGATCCACTGGCTGACCTCCTTCTCCTGGAAAACCTTGTGCCAGCAACACAGGATGACAATGAATTTGACAGTGATGATGACCTCACCCTGATCCTGGGAAGCACCAGTATCGACACACCACCCTGGGGGCAGGTGTTGACACAGGCAGCAGCAGGTATCCCAGCAAACACACAGCCCCCCCCCATTCCCGCTCAGTGACATGTGGCGCTGCTGCTGGTGCTCTCCAGGGATGGGGAGCTGTTGTGGTCACTGGTGCCACTGGGTTCAGTCTGCTGGCGTGCTGCAGTGGCCTGTGGGCAACACTGTGTGGCAATCCCCAGGGGCCACTGTTGGAGCGCCCAGTCGGTCCTCACCACATGCGCGGACCCCTGTGCGACATTCACAGTCGAGGGATGCTGCACGGCATGCTGCCACCCCACCTGCCTGTCCATGGCAGCACCATGATATGCCTGGCACTGACAGGCTGGAAGAGCATACCAGGCTGCTGCGGGGATTCTGTGGGCAACCAGGCAATGCTCAGGGCAGAGGTATGTGCACTGCAGGTTGAGGTGCATCAACTGGCTGACTGAAGGGACATTGGATATGCACAGCTGATTGATGAGATCCGGCAACTGCGGGAGGCCAAGATCGCATCACTGGATTGCATAGCCGAGACCATCACTGCCGGTTTGCATTGCTGGCATCCAGTGGTCACAGCAGGGCATGCAGGACTCCCCGTAGCACTATGTCTATACCACAGACTCATCATCTGGTGACCCCATCGAGGCTGATGCCACCCACTGCCATGCCTATCCCTGACACACCTGGCAATAGTCTGTTTGCCGGTCTGTACACACCCGTGTGGACCTAGTCATATTCTCAGGCCTCTACCCCCATGAATGTGTCAGTGTTACCACCTGTGGCTGTTGAGCATCCTGTGCCTGCCACACAGTCAGGGTGTGGCTACCCATATGGCCATGGTGGCCGTGGTTCTGCACGGTAGTCCTGATGCGTGCACTGCCCAGTCCTTTTTCCTGCTGCTGTTGCCAGTAGTGCACGTCTGGTCATGGCCTTGTTTGCATGCTGTTGCATATGGGTGGCCTGGGTCATGTCCAACATGAATGCGGGCAGTTCTGCTGGACTATGTGGCATGGGCGTGATGAGTGTAGCACTGTGCTGGCATTGCCTGTGTGCTGGCACATACCCTCTGATCCATGCCATGACCTGCTGTACTGCTGTGTGTGTATTCCTCTCCCTTGATGCACCTTTCCATGTATCCCACCTGGTGCCCTGTGCCCTGCTGTGCACACTGTAGCAGTACAGCTGCATGTGCCTGCCTGTGTTCATCCACATGTGTGTACAGCACACGGCACATAGGTGGTTGTGTCTATCTCTGTTGCTCCATGGGTGTATGGGTGTGGGTGTGGGTGTGCATGCATGGTCCACCACTGTGTGCAGTCTGCAAGCCTGTGTCCCTGCATGCATCTCTGTGTGTCTGTGCGTGTGTGTATGTGTGTGTATTGTGCCGTACGTGCACAGCTGCCCTGTGTGGTACTCACCTACGGTACCCAAAGTGCTCCTCAACTATGGTGTCTCTGTACCTCCTGGCATGGGCTGCCAGCCTGGGGTCCCTCCTCTCCATGGGCAGCTTCACAACCCCATCCGGCTGGTCCTTCTCATCATCACCAGTGCTGTTACCCTTATCCTCCTGGACAGCTATTACATGGTCATTGGCCATGTCGTGCAGCATACAACAGGCCAGGAATAGGCCACAGGCTTTCACAGGGCTGAACTGTAGGGCACCACTGGATCTATCTAGGCAACGGAATTGCATCTTGAGCATGCCAAAGACACGCTTCTATGATATTGCATGTCTCGATGTGTACCTTGTTGTATCGCTCCTCTGCACCATTGTTTGTTCACTGGATGGGAGTGAGCAGCCAGGGTCAGAGGGGGTATGCACTGTCACCTGTGGGGGGAACACATGTGATAGTTAATGCCTGTCATTGCCTGTTTCCAACACCCCCCCTCCAGTTCACACTGCCACCCCCTGCCACCCTGTGTGCCCTGCCATGGCCTCCCATGCACGGCTGCTGTGCCACCATTCACACCTCACCATCTGTGTTTTTCATGCCTGGGCACCTCTGTCCATGCTTCTCTGCACTGTTACCATTCTTCTTTCCTGTCCTATCCCCTCACCTATCACTGTCCTCGTTCCCCATCTCGCCAATCTGCAGCTGTGTGGTGCACTGCTTGGCTGCTGTTACACCACCACAGAGGCCCTACTCACCTACTAGGTGGCCCGTGGGGATCACCCCCACTCCCAAACTGCTGGCACAGGATGGATTGGTACCATATAAATCCATTGTGTGTACTCCCAGGGTGTGTGGCGCACACATTGATGATGTGCCCAGTGGCATTGCACACCACCTGGCAGTTGACTGAGTGGTAGCCCTTTCTGTTGATGTATACTGCGCCTTCCAGGCCAGGTGGTGTGCGTATGGCCACATGGATGCAGTCAATGGCCCCTGTCATGCCTGGTATGCATGCCACCCTGTGGAATTCCCACCTGTGTGCTTGGAAATGTTATGTACTCTGAAGCATGTGGTAGCAGAGCATTGAGGACCTGGGTGAGGAGGTGGGATGTGGCTCACTGTGAGGTACCAGTGGTTGTGCCCACTGGTTTCTGGAAGGTGCCCATGGCGAGCAGGAACATTACCGCTGCCACCTTGGTCTCCACTGTCATGGCATGACTCCTTCTGGTGGGTGCCTGCAGATCATTATGGAACAGCTCAAAGAGCTGCCTCAGTATTGCCGTTTAGATGGTACCAGCCCACTATCTCAGTGTCCCTGTGGTCCTCAAATGTGAGCCGTGCATGGTACTGTCTGTGTTGCGCATAACACTGATGGGCCCTTCCTTGGCCACGTTGTTGTTCCTCCCTCCTCCTCACCCCCCCTCATCACCTGCTTCAATATGAATGGTGCTGCATCCATAGCTATTGCTGTCCTAGATTATGCCTCTGCTGTGTGTGTGTGTGGTTGTGTGGTGCATTCTGTAAGTTGCTCCACAGTTGCGTTGTGTGTTTCTGCTGAATATGTCATTGCACAGCTTATTCATGGTCACGCCCCCCCTGTAATTGTGCAGCATACATTACTGTTGCGCAGTGGCGCAACAGGGATTGCACTGTGCATTCATGCTGTTTGAATATGGCTCCGGGGTGCATTTCTGTGTTTGCGCCAGCACAATTCTGTTGCGCAATGCACAACTCATTTGAATATCTAGCCCAAGGAGTGTGAGTGAACTAGGCACTCGCACAGAATAATACATATCAAAACCAAGTAACAAGGAGCTCTGAAGGGGTGGAGGAAGGGAAGTATATATAACTTTGTGGTCAGCAAGGACAAACATGTAATGATGGATAGTAACATCACTAAACTCATGATGCAAATCAAGGTGGATCTAGAGAGGTAGCAGGCAATGCCACTGACACTACGGGCATGTATCAATCTTATAAAGATGAATGTGTTGTCAAGAATACTTTATCCAATCAGCATGATGGGTTTGTTCCTGCCGAAGTAATGGTTTGCTGCCCTCAGATCCCCCTCACACACTTTTTATGAGGAGGGGAACACTCAGAAGGGCCTATTCCAAGTTAACTCCAGACAAACTCAAAAGGGGCTGAAGCATCCAGATTTCTACTTATACTATCTAGCTGAACATGCTTGCCATTTTCTCTGGTGAAGACTAGAGTTGCCAGCAGAGGAAGAAAGGTCAGTTTTGACTGCATATAAAATTATTGAGACTGATTTAGCAAAATACCATAAACGGCTCAGGGGTAATGTGAGGAAATTTTTTCTCACGGAGAGCGTGGTGGATACATGGAACAGCCTTCCTGAGGAGGTCGTTGGGTCTAAAACAGTGGGGGAATTCAAACATGCATGGGACAGACACAAGGCAATTATAGTGGGGGGTTGCAGGAAGTAGGCTGTTGGTTAACTAGAATCTGCAGCTTATCCAGTAGGTAGGGAAATGGGCAGACTGGGTGGGCCATGTGGTCCTTATCTGCCTTCAAAGTCAAAGTCTATGTGATCTCAAGGCCCTGACCAGCCACAAATTTACAAAGCTCCCCCTTTTGCTCAGAAGCACCCAAACGTACACTCATTGTGAGCAAGTGGACAATTGCACCAGTTTTTGGGCACCATTCCCCTATTTGATCCACATCAGCCCATTCATCACAATCCTAATTTTACCACTGAAGGCAAAATGGTGGGCAACTTCCTCCTACCAGAGGCTAACCTTACTTAGTTAACCCTGTTGCTGAATAACAACACCCCAGTTTCATTTATCACGTTTAAGGTATGCAATAACTTAGGAGCAGGCTTGGCTTTTCAATTTATGCATTTGCAACACCTGATATGTAACTCGTTGAGGCCATGACCATGGCCTATCAGCAAAACATAATCTGGAGATCCCTTAGCCTGAACTCAACCCAGAGACATGATATTACTGTCATTTGCAAAAAGCTCAAGGACTTTACTATAAACTCAGTAAACCTGAAGCTCAGCTAGTGCAGCAAAGAATCACAAGAGATGGAGAGGCAGATAATATACGTAAGGTCTCAGATTTGTTTGTTTAAGGTTGCTCAGTATAAGCTATTAAACAACATGTTCTTCGTTCTAGTAAAACTGTTCAACGTGCACCTGTTGTAAATGGATGAATGATGTATCAGGCTGGGAGCAGCATGCTGAAACATATTTTTGGTGCTCAGATAGTTCCACTTTGGAAGGAGATTACAGATAGACTATGCCCACTACTTGGCCGTAAAGATACTTTCAATCCTTTAACTTGTCTTACTGGCCTTGGCCTAGAGAAATAGGGGGGGCCAGCAGAGGTACCAGATGGCCCTTACCTCATGGTGAGTCATAGCTAGACATTGGTTGGATGAACAAGCCCCTTCCTATAAAGAATGGCTAGCCACTGCACTGGAGACTTTGAGCATGGAAAAAATGTTGGCTAGTATCAATCATAGAGATAAAGGCCCACATATTCAGAAGAGATGAGCGGCACATCCCTAGATGTGCTCACACATCACTGGACTTGCAAGGCCTCATGGGAGTGTGGCAATATTCAGAAGCCCCCGATGCACCCCACAAATCTGAGTGTGCTGCCACACAGATTATTGCAATGCATGAATACAAATGAGGGGTCCCTTATGCATATTCCCCTCATTGCAATATAATCCCCACAAGCGTAACTAAGGCCGGCTATTCCAGCGCATAGTTACGCTGTCCAGAACCTACTTTAACTATGTGTGGGGATGGTTGGTGCCCCGTGCATAGTCAAGGGCTGGGTACGCAGCCCCCCAAGCCTGGAACACAGTCCATAGTATACAATCCCCCCATCCACATGTTTCCATAGGGTAGGGACCCCCTCCACAGCTCTGATCTCTATTGAAATAATCAAAGGAGCTCTGATCCCTCTGTTTTCATAGTGTAGTGTCCCCCCACCCCAGCCCTGATCCTTCTGAAATACAAAAAGGAGCTCTGATCCCTCTCTTTCCCTAGTGTGGTGTCCCCCACCCCAGACCTGATCCTGTTGAAATAAAAAAGGAGCTCCAATTCCTCTCTTTCCATAATGCAGTGTCCCCCTCCCAAGCCCTGATCCCCTATGAAATATTTATTTATTAGCTTTTGATGACTGGGTAAGTGGATTAGGCAATATACCTGCCTATTTTCAAACACGACCTGGAAGAGTACAAGATACAGTATAGTAAAACATTCACTAGAACATACAGGCATTCAGAATAATTGCATCAGATATCCTCACAGGGATAGACATAAAATATTATGACAATAGGACCATCCACGCAGGGATGTTTTATGAGGTCAGCCACAATTAAAATACATACAAATGTAAGGCAAAACAGTAATCAAGTCAGCTTGGATGAGGCAGGATAGGGACAGACACAAGTATCAAGTGCTAGGAGGTGAGAGAGGAGTGCTGTTTTAAAGGAAGAGTGGGACAAGTTGTCCTTTAGGCAGTGGGAGAGAGTATTCCAGGTTTTGGGAGCAAAGTGAGCGAATGCTTGTTCTCCCATTTTTGTAGTGCAACGTGGGACAGCGAACAAAAGCAGATGGGAGGACCTTAGGGGACGGGAATGTCGTACTGGGTTAAACATGGCTGCTAAAGCTGAAGGGCAGGGAGTTCTAGTCATTGAATCAGTGAAGCAGTTCAGTGAAAAAAGGTGACGCGATTCAGCTGATAGCCAAGGCAGGGCTGAGTAGAGTAGACAATGGTGAGTGAGGCGAGGGGCAGATAGAGCAAATCTGCAAATATTGTTGTAGGTAGTGTCCCACTTATGGAGAATAGCAGTGGCAGCATAAGAAAGGATAGGAAGGGCGTAAAGAAGCCTTGGGAGAAGGACACCTCTAGCAACGGAAGCTCTAACTGCAGGGGTTAATGAGTGGCGCACATGGGATGCTGCCCCAATTTTTATGTTTACAGATTGACATACTTCGTTAATGTGAACAGCGAAGTCAAGGGCCGGATCCAGCGTCACCCCAAGGTACTTAAAAGAGTTTGTGGTCATGATGGCAGCTCCATCCTGGCATAGCACACGAAACTTAAAGGACAAGGCTGGTACTTTCTTGGAAGACCAGAAAAGCATAGCTTGGGTTTTGGGGAGGTTAAGGATGAGAGTTGAGGGAGAACCAGGACTGAAGGTGTTGAAACCCAGAGATGAGATGCTCATTGAGGTCAGTAATTGAGCGAGAAGCAGAAAAAAGTATGAGGTCGTCCGCATACATAATGGAGCTACAGTGGGGTATGGAAGTAGGGATATCATTTACAAAGATTGAGAATAGCAGTGGCCCAAGGTTAGATCCTTGAGGGACACCTGCCGAGATAGGGGCAGGAGATGAATGGGTTTTGCAAAAGGAGACAAATTGGGACCGGTCATTAAGGTAACTTGAGAACCAGGCTATAGTGGGTTCAGAGGCCCCGAGAGAATACAACTTATCTAGGAGAAGAGTATGGCTAAGTCAAAAGCCTTGGTTAGGTCAATGAACACTGAACCAGTGAGCATATAAAATGGATCCCCAATTCCGCTCTTTCCATAGTGTAGTGTCACCCTCCCCCAAGCACTATCACAATGAAATATATCCCAAGACCCTTTTTTCCATAGTGTAGTGACCCACCTCCCCTGCCCCAAACTCTGTCATATTGCAGAATATCCCTGAGACTCTATTTCCATAGTGTAGGGATCCCACAACATGGTAAGCAGTAATCCACCACCCCATCCCGTCCCATGCCAGAAACTTGCACAGCTCTCCTCAACCTGCCACAGCCAGCTGCCAACTGATCCTTACCCACTCGTGTAAATAGTACGTGCTCATTTGTTGTCATACATGGTGGCCGCTTGCTATGCACCATGCATCCAGGGTCCTATATTCAAATGGAATGTGCAATCTGTTCCACTCGCATATTCTGTTTGAATATCGCAACAGAGCCAGCCAGCACTTTTTTTTTTTTTGCATGCCACACTGTTATGCGCACGCATCTGGCCGGTTCTGAATACAGGGCCCAAAACCTTTAGTTCCAGATGGGGAAGCCTACAAATCCTGCTGCAACTGCCCCAGATGGTTGATAATGAGTGATGTGGCCGGCCCGCCGGCGCAGCGGTTGGATTTCCGCTTGCGACGCCAGCGACCGGGTTCGGGAACGAGCCCGGGAGCTGGAGGGTCAAGCCGGGAGGGGAGGACTTGAGCGCCCCAAGGACTGCTCTGCCCCTCTCCGGGGAGGGTACTTGAGCTCGGTGCTTGTCTGACCCCAGGTGGAGACCTGAGGTACAGCAAGCCCGATGCTCCAACAGAGGGGAGGCGACGCTCTGACGTCAAGCGCTCCGCGCCTTGACGTCATCGGACCTGCAACGTCGAGAAACACCAGGAAAACCTTTGCAGCCTCCTGGTAGACGGAGCACCAGGGCCCGACCTTCAATGCCCCTACCTGCCGGAGACAGCATGCCGACAAAGATTAGCGAACGTCGGGTGGAAGGGTGTCCCGCCTCGTACCCGCCTGGGGGGTATAGCCACGGCTCCATGGGGCATGGACTGCACCGGCTCCAGGTAGGTGAGCGAAGGCTGATAAGCCCATAGGTGTCTCCCGAAGAGGAGGGGGCTGCAAGTAGGGAGGAGGATAAAGAGAAAATTAAAAAAAAAAAAAAAAAAAAAAAAAAGATAATGAGTGATGTAGTTCTCAGGAAGCTGCACTTTCAAAGCATAGTTCATAAAATTTTGTTACCATGCACTACAGTTTCCATAGATATAGTTTATTACCACCTCTTGGAACAGAAACATGATGCTAGACATTATGGGAACTGATCTGGATGGCATGATTTACAAATCAGTTAAGAACTCAAAATTTCCACAGTCAATATATTTTTGCTATATTCGCTCTCCAGTAGAGACCCACACAGATATATTGTCCGCATTAATATTGTTACAGTTACAATTGTAAATTGTTCATTTACATTGACAACCCCAACCTTACGAATGAAGGTTACCAATCAAAAGCAATCTTTTTAAATGGTTATAACTTTATTAGCATGCTAAAACACAACTAGCATGTTCAATATTAAAAAAAGGAAGCCAGCAGTGTTTTAATGGAGTTTTACAGCTTACAGTACTTCTTTTCTCATTGTTGGTTTGGTATTGGCATCCTGATTAAGGCATTCAGTGTGCACTTTTGTGATTCCGACCAGACTAAATACCCGGATGCAGTCTTCAGTTCAAGTAGTGAGGTTGTTGAAGCTGGAAACAAGCCATTGTGCATGTTTATTTTTAAGGGTCTGCATCCTATGATCCACCATGTCTGTGCTACTGTTGGCCTGTCTGAACTGACCCATAATCTACTCAGCGTACCACGTGGTAAACTGTGACATCAAGTGGCTGAAGGAGTTCTGTACAGGACGCTGGTACAAATATTGGGATTATGCTGTGAGACTAATTTGGCAAGCACCTAAATGAATAAAAAAAAAAACTTTTACAGTACAGTAATTTAGCAAGAGGTTTCAGGTCCGACCCCATTCAGAAACCCTGGATCCCTGACTAGATGTCGTGTGTGTGTGATGGGGGTGTGATTACTAGGGTTGCTCAGAAAGCTTTTGCTACCTCCTTCCAGAACGTTTCCAAGCAGCAGCAACTCAAACAAATATGCTCATGGTGGACCTGGAGCCCAGAGTTGTGTCAGCATATGTCCGGGGAGGGGGGGGATAAAATGATTTGTAATGTTTGGGGTCTTAATAAACCTGTTGAGGACTTTCCACCTCTGCTCCTTCAATATGGTAGAAGCTGTTGTTTTTAGATTCCCACCTACTTCCGCCAGATTATGGCCTGCTTCAGCCTCCTAACGTTTCTTACTCTCTCACTAGACCCTGAGGTTCTACAGAGTTTGTGCAACTTTGAGTCCAGATGTTCAGCTTCTTTTTCATCCTTACTCCCCGCTACAAATCCCCAAAGTGGGCCCACCTCCCTCTTTAATGTTTACTGTGGTTTAGAGTTCATACAGTTTCCTTTTTGTAAATAGCAATAGAACTGTCTGTGAGGTAGCCAATATCAGTTTATACTGCTAGGAAATATTTTACCACCCCACCTTGAAAAAGCTGTCCCAATGTGCCGAGTCCCTGGTCCACTCATCTTTTATAAATGGGGTTTATTTTGCCTGGAGTAATCCACTCTGCTATTCTGGGGAGGGCCTCTGTATGCCTTGCCATTTAAGAGCTTGCAGCCAAGCCAACAGGAGGGTGTGTGACCATGAGCTCTGCACCTCCTTGATCTTGTGCCCAGCTTAATAACCACCCTGTCTGTGATCTCTTCCTCTCCCTCTCAGGTCACCCAACCTGAACCTCCCAGATCTGACATGCATTCTTGTGTTTATACTTAATGACTGCGTACACAATGCTTTTTTAATGTATTTTGTGATTGATAGACCTTTTTACACATTCTACTGTCAATTCATTTGTTGTGATGCCTCCAGTAAGACCTTGCACTCACAACAAAAGTACAATCCAGTGGATGCAGTGCATTTGTTCCTTAACTGGGTACTTTTTCAACAACTGATAAAGTGCCCAGTTAAGGCATTAAACAGAACTGGGTGGTCTAGCAGGGACTGCAGGAGGCATTTTGCATGCTATATGTCTTGTACCTGATAGTCACAAAAACTGTGAGTGAAAAATTTGCACTGCATGCACATGATCATACATTATAATGTATGGTAGAATGCTGTTAATGGCAGAAAATCATCTTTTGCTAGTGTTGTTATACCATCGATGTGACGTTGCTGTGTTGTTAACCCATCGATGTAACGTCACATCGATGGCATAACAAATTGGAACCTACAGGCATTGTCATCTCCAAGGCAGCACCGCAGCCCGCGCCCTGTCAAAAGCGTGTGACCGTTGTACAGTTCAAGTAATTAGAGTAACTCCGCGTGCCCCCGTAGGTGAGGCATCTCTCTCGGACTCTGTTTGTCCATTCTCTGAGCAACTGTCAGTTACCGAACTGTCGCACAGCTCACTACGTACGTCTCATCGTTAATCAAACCGATTTGAGGTTTACGTAAATCCCCATTTATTCACCGTACAAAAGGCAGACTACCAAAATGTGCCAAAATACCCGATGCCCATACACTATAAAAGACAATGTATGGGCATCGGTGGTCAACCACACTATGCTAGTGTCTCGTGGTTACCTTGGCAACTTTAGTTTGACCTCTCGATTTGCGCTCTCGAGGTTAACTAAAGTTGCCAAGGTAACCACTCGGCACTAGCATAGTGTGGTTAACCACTGATGCCCATACATTATCCTCTATGTTGTAACTGTACTTCCATAGTGTAGGGAGTGTGAGGTGTTTTATGTGGCTTCACGGATTTTGTTTGACCTGACACACCCCACTAGTCCTGTGGCAAACCTTTCTTGTATCCCTCATTTACACAGAAACACAGAAACAGAGAATCTGATGGCAGATAAAGACTGTTTGGTCTATAATCTACCCATTTTCCCTACATACTGTAACACCACAGACCCTACTTGATCTCCGACTTTTGCCCCCCTATCCTTATCATTAAGGTTCCCTTATGCCTATCCCATGCCTTCTTGAATCCCTCTACAGTTTTTGCCATCCCCCCCCACCTCTGCTGGGAGGCTGTTCCAGGCATCCACCACTCTTTCTGTGAAGAAGTACTTCCTTACATCTACTGTGAGCCTACCCCCTCCAGCTTCATAGCATGACCCCTTGTTCTTGAGCATCTCTTTCTCTGAAAAAGGCTTCCCTCTTGAGCCTAATTTATACCCATGAGGTATTTGAAAGTCTCCATCATATCCCCCCCTCCCTCCTTTCCTCCAGGGTGCACATATTGAGGTCCTTCAGTCTCTCCTCATAGGGCTTTTGATGCAGACCCTGCACCATTTTAGTTGCCCTCCTCTGGACTGCCTTCACTCTGCCTATGTTCTACCAGTGATGTGATTTCCAGAATTGGACATAGTGATCCAGGTGAGGTCTCATCAGTGATTTATACAGCAATATCATCACCTCCCTCTTTCTGCTGGTGATACCCCTTCCTATAAACCCCAGCATCCCACTGGCTCTCCCCACTGCCTTGTCACACTGTTTGGCCACTTTTAGGTCATCAGATATGATTACCCCCAGGGCTCTTTCTTGTTTGGTGGTTGCCAGTACCACTCCTTCATTTTTTACTCCACCCCTGAGTTTCTGCACCCCAAGGGCATGATTTTGCACTTCTTCACACTGAAACTCAGTCGCCACACTTTTGACCAGTCCTCAAGCTTTCCTAGATCACTATTCATTTTTTCCACCCCCCACCCCCACCTTGGAGTGTCAACCCTATTGCAGATGTTTGTGTCATCTGCAAAAAGGCATACCTTCCCTACAAGCCCTTCTGCAATGTCGCTAATAAAGACATTAAAAAGGACCGGTCCCAGTACTGACCCTTATGGCACCTGCTGTTCACCCTCACTTCCTTGGAGTGAACTCCATTTGCCACCACCCTCTGTCGCCTATCCCTCAACCAATTTCTTAACCAGTTTACCACCTTTGGACCCAATCCTAAGCTGGCCAGATTGTTTACAATTCTCCTATGTGGAATGGTGTTGAAGGCCTTACTGAAATCTAGGTAGGCCACATCCACCGCTCTACCCTGATCTAACCCTGGTCACCCAGTCAAGGAAATCTATCAGATTTGTTTGACATGACCTCCCCCCAGTGAATCCATGCTGCCTCAGATCTTGCAAGCCACTGGATTCAAGATATTCCACAATCCTTTCCTTCAGTAGTGATTCCATTAACTTGCCCACCACCGAAGTCAGGCTGACTGGCCTGTAATTGCCAGCCTCCTCCCTGCTACCACTTTTATGAAGCAGGACCACATCAGCCCTCCTCCGATTTTCCAGGACCACGCCTGTCTCCAGTGAGTAGCTGAACTGGACTGTCAGAGGTGCTGCTAGCACCTCTCTCAGTTCCCTCAATATCCTTGAATGTATCCCTTCCATCCACATTGACTTGTCCACTTTCAGATTTGCAAGTGTCTTCAGGACTCTCTTCTCTGTAAATAGACTAGTGTCCACCTCCCTTCCTTTGATGCTCCTGACACTTAACTGTGGTCCCTCTTCTTTCCTCTCCTCTGTGAACACTAAACAAAAGTATTTGTTCAGGATGTCTGCTTTTCCCTTGTCCCCTTCCACACACTCCCTCCTTCCTTCCTTAGCCTTACAATCCCTCCCCGGGTCTTTCTCCTTTCCCTTACATACCTAAAAAATGTCTTGTCCTCTTTCTTTACTGTCTGTGCTATTTTCTCCTCCATTTGTGACATTATGTTCCTGATTGCTTTTCCTGCCTCCCTCTACTTCTCCTGATACACCTCCTTATCCTCTTTCTGTGTCTCCTTGTACCTCCTAAATGCTAACTTTTTTTGCCCTTACCTTCCCAGCAACCACTTTTGAGAACCACGGCCGTCTCCTTTTCCTCTTGCTTTTGCTTACTTGCGTGATACAGAGGATTGTTTCCTTCACTATCCCCCCTTTAGTTTCACCCACAGTTCCTCTACTCCACCCAAGTCCTCTCCCCCTGCAAGGGCATCCCTGTGGCATTCCACTGTCTTTGTAAAAGCAGCCCTCCTGAAGTCCAGGACCCTGGCCTTTGTGTGGTTTGCTTCTGCCACTGTTCTTATATTGAACCACACTGTACAGGTGATCATTGGTCCCTAGGTGGCCACCCACTGTGATGTCTGCGACACTGTCCCCATTGGTGAGTATAAGGTCCAACATTGCTCCCTCAAGTGGGGGATCCTTTACTAGTTGCCTGAGGAATGCACCCTGCAGGGAGGCTAGAATGTTTCTGCTCCTAGCTGAAGCTGCAGCTAGGATGCTCCAGTCTACATCTGGCAGATTGAAGTCCCGCACCAGCAACACCTCCCTCTTATCTGCCATCTTTTGGATGGCTTCTACCAGAATTTTATTCCCCCCCCATGCTAGAGGTTTGTAGATCATGCCAGTGGGAATAGTGGCTCCATTTCCCATCTCTAGGGTAACCTACAGTACCTCCACCCCCACCATGTTCCCTGTACCACTGTTGCTTTTATGCTACCTCGCATAAAGAGCCACTCCTTCCCCTTTATTACCCACCCTGTCCTTCATTAACAAAGTATAGCCTGATATGGTTATGTCCCAGTCATGGTTCTCATTGCATCGTGACTCGGTAATGGTGACAATGTCCAGACCAGCCTCTGTCATAATGGCTACTAGGTCTGGGATTTTATTTCCCAGACATTGAGCACTTGCACACATGGCCTTCCAGATTCTACTACCACCCTGCTTGTCAACCCCCCACTTTTTATTTTTGCCTTCCTTCCTTACCCCTTCTGCCCTCATTCCCATCCCTCTTCATTTCTACCATTTTGTTATCCTTGTTATCAGGTACCCCTGGGCATTAGCCTCCCTTAGAGTTCTCCCTACTGACTACTTCAGCTTGCAGGGGGGGGCAGGTTATGTCTCCCTGCTTCCTTCCGCCACCACCCTTGGCTACTCAGCTGCTGCAACTATGTATTTATTTGGGGCTGACAGTATAACCTAGAGGTGAGAGTAACAAGCTGTGAACAGGCTTGGTACATCCAGCAGACCAGGCCTTGATTTGATTCTCACAACCTCCACTTGTATACTATGTGACTCTGAGCAAATCACTTAACCGCCCAGTGCTCCCAGGTCACCCCTGTTGTGCCTAGTGGGCCTTACCCTGTTACCAAAGACTACAAAAAAAAATTTCAGTTGGATGCCATTGAGCTAATGCTCAGGACAGAACTTGCCATCTGGCTAAGAAATAGTATTCCTGCAGAGCTCCTGCCCTAGAAACTAAATGTTTTCTATTTGCTTCAAACTGCAGAACAACATTATTTACTCAATGACACTGAATACTGGAGATCATATTTTGGAATATTTTCATATCAAACTTGTTGAACGTGCAGTGTAGGAAGCCCCTGAAAAGCACTGGCACAGAACCAGAGTGCCCAAAAATTGTTTTCAGCCATGAAGAGTACATTCTGACAATGCTAAAGGCTTGGGCTCAGGTGGAGGGGAGGACTGAATGGGGGCAGACTTAGAAGCCCTCGAAAAGACCATGGCTCAACCATGCTCATTCATCATCAAGATGTGGATAAAAAATTATCTCAAGTCGTTTAGCCACAGTGAGCAAAGCATGGGCTCTATTAAATGCCCAACAGCTGGTGTGAATAAAACAGCAGATTGCACCATGGCAGTTGCTGACAACTGAGAGATAAGAGCATAAGGATACCAGGTCTCCCAGAGGGGATAGAAGGAGAAAACATTCTTAACTTCATGGAGCAGTGGCACCAAAAACAACTGAACCTTAGCTATCCTGGTGATGTGGAGGGCTAAGACCCTTTGTGCCTTATCTCCCCTCATGCTGATGATCTGAGTTTAGGAATGAGTTCAGGTTGGCAGGGATCGACTGGGCCAAGAGAGAACTGAGCGTCCCATGGACAGCTTTCCTCTCCCAGGGAGGGATGGCTTGTCAACCCAGCATTAGGTTGTTGCTAAGTTGAGGCTTGGTGGCAATGCAGCTGTGAGCGGCATGTAGGGAGGGGCTGTCCTGACATGTGGGGTGTCTGCCTTCACATGAACGCATCATGTTGGACAACAGGGGCACAGGGGAGAAAATGGAAAAGGGAAGTCAGGTGGGCTTCATGAAGCCCAGCCCACTCTCTGTCTCTCAGCCTGCACCACCAGCTGGTTCCCCGGGTACATCTGGATTGGCTCTCCCCCCCTCTGGCCCTACCACAGGAGGCAATCCATCAGGGACACTTGCCCACAGGACCAGCATGGTGAGTGACAGCCAGGAGGAGCAGAGACAGAGCAGAAAGCTTACCTGCCTGACCCTCCTATGTTAAGAAGTTCTGATGCAGCTCCAGGGCTCAAGAGAGCATACAGAATTACCCATAGGCAGACGGTCGCTCATACAGAACATCCTAGAGCAGTGTTGATATCAGTCAATCAATCAAAATATTTATTTATCCAGGCGATCACCATTGAGCAAGCTCATTTTCAAGGTGGACCTGCAGTTTGCAAGGTCAAGGGTACAGAAAAGAGTACAAATAAAATATACATAAAACAAAAGTAGCAAGATGTATACAACAAAATATATACAGTGTAGAGATATAGGTAGTTAATATATATAAAGATGTCTTTATAATCCTGTCCATCAAGAACATGTTCATAGCCTATATATGAGTCCCTGAGATATGGAACAGCGCACGAGTAGAAGGCAGAGACACTGGCAGGAAGATGCTGGGATGCTATGCAGACAGTATCGGAGGCATAAGAGTAGGCGATGGGTGAGATGGGGAGTATGTAAGGGCAGTGCAGTGAGTGCATAGTACAGGTGGGACTAGGATGGACTGAGGAAGAGGGAAGTAATTGTGGTATGGGAATACTTAGTTTGAATGGAAGGGACTAAGATTGGTTATATTGAAAACGTTAGCCGGACTACTAGGAGCGATGGAAACAGTTACAGAGCTCCACAAACATTTTGGCATACAAGGCCTTGAACATAGCAAGACTAACAGGGGAGCTAAGTCTCAGCAATTTCAGTATCCTATTCCAAAGCGTGGGCAGGACAAAGCTTATGGCCGCTTTTCCAAAGCGGGTGCTGACCCTAGGTACTTTCAGGGAAACCAGCGAGTGACTTCTTGAGGCATAATTCCCAGTTGGACATAGTGGGAGATAGTCAGCAATGTAGTGTGGAAGTTTGTTGGTGATGGCTCGGAGCGTCCAAAGGGCTGCATTTCTATACCGCCTGTGCTGAAGGGAGGGCCACCCCACAGCTGCATATAACAAACAGTGGTGGGTGGAAAAGGGGAGGCTTGTTAAAAATCTCAGAGCTCTATGATACAATACGTCCAGTTTTGCAAGGTATATAGGGCACTGGCCATATATGAAGTCAGCATAGTCAATTAAGGAGAGGAACGTGGATTGGATGAGCTGTCTTTTGGCGTCTATGGTCAGTAGGCGATTTATTCTGAAGAAAAGGCCAAGCCTCTGCCTCAACTTTTTCAGCAGATCTTCTATATGTTCCACAAAGGAGAGCTTATTGCCTAGCCAGACACCCAAATACTTAAATTTTGGTACGAATTCAAGATTTTCACCTAGTAAGGTGGAGACAGAAGGTAAGATACCAGCAGCAGCAGAATATGCCCCCTGGCCAGTTGGTGAGAATAGCATTGTCTTGGTTTTCTTAGTGTTAAGTAGTAGTCTTTTGCTAAGGAGCTGGTGCTGCAGGATTTTAGTCAGTTTGCAGGTCACCACAGGCAGCTTCAGGAGATTCACGGCTTATGTAGAGCACCGTATCGTCAGCAAACAGGTGAATGCTTGCTTCCTCAATGCCTACATCCAGGCTAATGATATAGATAGCAAACAATAATGGCCCCAATATGGATCTCTTTTTATCAGTTTAAGTGGAGAAAGCTCCCCTTCAGCCTTGATTTGTTGCTGCCTACTAGTGAGGTAGTCATGGGACCAACACAAGGAGGTTGGATCCAGGCCTATTGTTTTTAAGGTGGAGAGGAGCAAACAGTGGTCGACGGTGTCGAAGGCCTTACTGAAGTCCAGGAAAATGGCACAAACTAATTTTGTGTTGTCTAAGTCCCGTTGCCAGTCATTAGTTACTTTTGCCAGAGCCGTAATTGTACTGTGCTTTGCTCTGAAGCCAGACTGCATAGGATTTAGTAGCTCGAGTTGTCTATGAAAGATCTCAGCTGGGTATCCACAATTCTTTCCCAGGAGCTTGGAGAGTATGGGGAGGAGGGAGATCGGCCTATAGTTATTTAGGTCACAGGAATCCCCTGACTTAAACAGGAGGATGACGTGAGCAACTTTCCATAACTGGGGGAGGGAACCTTGCAATAGGGACAGGTTGAATAAGTGTGAAATAGGTGTGGCAAGGATGTGATATGCAATTTTCAAGCAATATGGGTCGAAGGAGTCGGCCCCAGCACTTTTTCTAGTGTCCAATTGCAGAAGAAGATCTTCAACTTCTTTTATGGAGGTGGGTAAGAAGGAGAAGGTTACATTATTGTTACTCGGTTCTGGGAGTTGTGTGTTGATCTGTGGGTGGAGTCTGCTTACTGGTGCGTTATCGAATGCTAGGCCTGCAGTGGCAAACTGATTGTTCTCTGCATCACATCTCCAGCAGTTATCCTGGGGTATCAGGCCTAGTGCCTTAAGTTGAGCTGGCATACGGTGCCAATAATGCATTATCTGAGCCGTCCCCCCTCTATCTTCAAATTGTGCCCCCTTGTTCTTGCACATTTCTTTTTCTGAAAGATGCCACCCTCTTGGACTTTGTTGATTCCCTTGAGGTACTTTAAAGTTTCTATCATGTCCCCTCTCTCCCTTCTTTCTTCAAGTGTATACATATTAAGCTCTTTTAGTCTTTCTTCGTATGTCTTCTGGTGCAGACCATGCACCATTTTGGTTGCTCTCCTCTGGACAGCCTCCACTCTGTCTATGTCTTTGCGGAGATCGGGTCTCCAGAACTGCAAACAGTACTCCAGATGGGGTCTCACCAACTGTCTGTACAGAGGGATAACAACTTCCTGTTTTCTACTATTGATGCCTCTTCTTATGCATCCCAGTATCCCCCAGCCTTCCTTACTGCCTTCTCACATTTACACTACTTTTAGGTCATCTGATATAATCACCCCCAGGTCCCTTTCCTTTTTACTGTTGTCAGTATCTCACCCCCATTGTGTAAGCTTCCCTGGGTTTTTGTTTCCAGGTGCATTACCTTTACACTTCTTTGCATTGAATCTGAGCTGCCATACATTTGACCATTCTCAACCTTGCCAAATCCCTTTTCATCCTTTCCACTCCATCTTGTGTATCAACCCTGTTGCAGATCTTTGTGTCGTCTGCAAACAGACATGCTTTTCCTTCCAGTTCCTCTGCAATGTCACTTATAAAGACATTAAAAAGGACCCGTCCCAGTACTGAACACTGCGGTACCCCACTAGTAACCCTCCTTTGGAATTGGAATTGTCGTTAATCCACTGTTACAATGTAGTAAGTCGCAGCATTTTTTTTTTATAATGCAGCACTCTTGTTCCCAGGTACTGTAGGCCCATTCTTTTTTTTTTTTGTATATAACATTTTATTTGATTGTAAACACAAACAACCATAACAGTTAACATAAACATTCCTAGCTGGTGATGAAAATACAACCCTTAAGTAATATACCACAAGAGGGCATGGGTGATGCCAGGATTTACCCACGCCTGGTGTGGTTTACTCACTCGACCTGTGGCCTCGTGACCAAACAACACACCAGGCGTGGGTAAATCCTGGCATCACCCACACCCTCTCATGGCATATTGTGATTATACAGTGGCCCCCTTCAGTTTATGTAACATAGAATTCAATACAAATATAATTTTTGCCATTTTTTATATTTTTATGAATTTTATTTTTGCTCTACAAAAAAATAGTTCCCTTTTTTTTTTTTCATTTTCTCTTCCAGAGCTCCGGCTGCAAGCCTGCTATCTGTTGTTCCCCCAGCACCAGCCTCCGAAGATCAGACCCCCTCTCTTACATGCCCCGCAACTTACCCTTCATGGCAGGGTGGTGGGGAGCGACTGAACCCACCCCCAATGGATCCATGCCAGGGAGGTGCCTTCTCGAGGGTGGTGCTGTGGAGCACAACTTCATTCTGCCAGGTTCTTTTTCCACTTTTCTCCCTGTGGGCCATGGCATGCAATGACGCCAGTGACTGGGTGCATGCACTCTCCTGTGCACGCCCCAATGAAGCGTCTGCCATGTCCCGCCCCCATGGCTTGTGGCTACATGCCACTGACCCCCAGCCTCTGCTAGGGGTCAGGCAAGCACTGGCCACCAGAACCTCTCCTCCCCAGAGATGGAAAGCAGTTCTTTGGACCCTCAATCCATCGCCTTCCTGCCGACCCACGGCAACCCATGCCCATTCCCGAACACGGGTCGCCGGCGTGGCACAAGGTGTGGCGTCCAGTGCCTCAACCCTCAGCGCCACCTGGCCAGACAAATAGTTCCCTTTTGGAAGGTAGAACAATCCCCCACATGTTTAGCCAAAATGAGGACCCTGTGAGGTTTTAGTTGTTTTTTTTTGTTATCACCCAATCTCCCGCAAGTCAGTTACTGAGGGTGCTAGTTGCCACAGCATAAGGCAGATCCTGTGAGCATCAGTTTTTGTGTTTTTAAAAATGACAGACTTAACTGACAGTGCACCAGCTGCCAGGGCGTCGAAGCCCCGAATGGCTTGTGGTCACTTTCTACCATCCCCACTGAGCTAATCAGGTATTTGAAGATCTTTATGAATGCTGAAATGAGAAAAGTGTTTCTTTATTAAAAACGAGGGCTAAAACTTTGAGGGATCATTTTTGGAAAGCCGAGTCATTGTAATGGGCATGTGGTGTGCACCTATGCATTTGCACCGGCGCATGCCCAGTACAAAGAGCCAGCTTTTCGGCAGTGATTTCTCTAAGTTTTAACCCTCAGTTTTAATCAAGAAAGCTTTTGCTCTGCTCAACATGTGTGAAACTTCTGAAGACAGGTGTCAGAAGACATGTTTTTGTTTTTTCTCTTGCCGAGGAATTACTTGTTGATCGAAGCAGAGCGAGTGTTTCAGGGAGTGCAGCTGCCATGGTTTTAGGGTTATGGGAAGGGAGCCTGTCTCATGGTTTACAGGTGAGCCAGGTAACACAGCTCTTATATGGATTTGGGACCACTTCCTTAATTTGTACTTATTTTTGTTACTGTTGCACTGGCAGGTGTCCATTTACCAAACAAGGCAGTCTTCCTGTGTTTATTTTTGGCGGTCAAATTGAAGAAAGTGGTGAGTAATTTTTATGTGAGAGGGGTCGGAGTGATATTCAGTGGGCATTACATGAGGCTGGCTGGCACTCTCTCCTGTTGGGTGATCGCATGATTCACAATGTGTAAATCATGACAGTCAGCCAATCAGGAAACAGTATTTTTTGAGCCATTGTATAATAAATGTTTTTGCAGTTAATCTTTTATTGAAACCATCTGAGTTCAAACAAACATACGTAAACTTTGCAATTGCATATTAGACAGGTAATGATACATAGGCAAACAGTATGGCTATTCAGATACATTGAACAAATGTGTTCCTGATCCTTGACAAGGCAGCCTTTTCCCATGGCCTGTCAGCTTCCATATAGGAGTCATAGTATGTGACTATACCTGGGTACCTTTGACAGTGGGTAGTACTTTCTTTATGTCTTCCTGTACTATACAATTCATCCACTTGTGTCACTAGCAGAGGAGGTCTTCCTTCTTGTACCCCTAAAGGGAGGCTGTATGATGCAGGGGCCGGGGGGTATACAGTAGACTCCTCTAGTGGGGATGGGGGTCTGTTGGGGTTTGTATAGGTCATTGATGTTTTGCAGCCTATGAAGGGCTGCTTTCTGCTTTATGTAATCTAGGTAGGTGGCCCATCTCCTGAGGTAGTCCGTCTCCTTGCCTATTCCTTTAAAGTACAGACTGATGTTCATTGCCAGAAACTCCAGGGCCTTCTCCCATTCCTGCAGTTTGGGTACTCCTGGCAATCTCCATTTCATGAGACTAAGCCTTTTGGTCTCCACCGAGGCTGCTAGTAACCATTTCTTCACAGTGAGATTAAGATGGAGGTCCTGAGTGTGGCACCCCAGTAATATGGCATGGAAAATCAACAGGATCACCATGCCCAGAATGTTGGAGCACTCTAAAGTGACCTGTTTCCAAGAGGAATGAAGCAGAGGGCACCTCCACAGAATACAGAGTAGGTCTGCCTTCTCTGCATCACATCTCCAGCAGTTATCCTGGGGTATTAGGCCTAGTGCCTTAAGTTGAGCTGGCATACAGTGCCAATAATGCATTATCTTATTCTGAATCAGGTGTCTTTTCTGATCTACACAAGCCTGGTGTGCTATGTGCCAGCAGTTTAACCATTCCTCCTCTGTGATAGTTATGCCAAGAGAGGCTTGCCACTTGTCTCTCACTCTGCTTGTTGGAGCTGGAATAGCCTCTCTCATACTCTGGTAGATTTTCTCAGCTCTTCCCCTGTTTGTAGAGATCCACCCTTGGATTGGCAAGTGTTTCGTCTTTCCTTGGGGAGAGTGCCAGCAGGTAGAGCAGTTGCATTTTGCTCTAAGTTCAAGGTTAAACCAGTGTTTCATTTGGAGATACCTCCAGAAATCTGACCTTGGCAAGTTAAACTTGGTCTATAAATTCTAAAAAGATTCCATTGCTCTGCCATCTGGTGTCAGCAGGTCCACCACCATGAGAATTGACCTATGCTCCCATGCAGCCCATCTAACTGTAGCCACACCTATGTGCACCGAGACATTGTTCCACAGGGAAGTGTAACTGTCAGGGTTGTGGCACTTCCTGGTCTGCTTAGCTAGTTTGTGCCAGGCCATGTATGCCGCTTTAACAGTAAGACATTCTGCCTACCCTGTTGACAGGGAGTTACTGAAAAATGCTGAAGGATGTGTTCCCACTGTGACTTCTTTTTCTATACGTATCCATGCTGGCATATTGGGACCAGACTTCTGGATTACTAGCAATGTCCTAGCAGTTACAAATGCCTGCATGCAGTCTCTGAAGTTTGGTAGATTCCACCCCTCCATGTCTCCATTGTGTGTGCAGTTTTGTTCTGCTATACCTTGGAGGTGATGAGCCTCATAAAAACTGACCAATGAGCGCATCTATTATCTGGGAACACTTTTCTGGGACTGGTGCTGATAAATGGGCCAACAAGTAGAATATTCTAGGGGCAATCATCATTTTGATGGAGTCTGTTTTACCTGGCAATGTCAGGTGTAAGTGAGTACACCTATTGAGCTCTGACTGGATTGTAGTTGTCAAAGGGGTGAAGTTCATGGTAGTTAATTTATGAAAGTGGGGCAGCAGCATGACTCCCAAATATTTTATTCCTGAATGCTCCCAGGCCAGGTCTGAGTCATGGCCCATGTCCGGAGAGGTTTTCCTATTTAAGGGAAGAATTTTGGATTTGCCTTTATTTATGTTTTAGCCAGAAAGTTGTTCAAAGTGTTCTAGGGTTTCTAAGAGGGGAGATATGACCAGCTGGATGTCTCTGGTTAGTCTTAGGCAATCATCCACATTTAGCTTTGCCTTAAACTCCTCTTTCCCCACTAGCAGACCCCAGATTTGATTGTGGGACCTAATGGCCGAGGTCAGGGGCTCTATTGCCAAAACAAAAAGTAGGGGTTAGAAGGGGCAGCCTTGCCTAGTTCCCCTCTGGAGTACGAAGAGCTCAGATAAGGTGCCATTCGTAAGAACCCTGGCAGGTGGTGTGTTGCATAGAGTCTTAATCCATCCACAGAACTCAGGGCCTACTTCAAATTGTTTTAATACAGCCAGCAAGTACTTCCACTCCACCAAATCAAAAGCCTTTTCAAAGGCAATGGCTACTGCCACTGTTGAGGAGGGAAGTACCGCAGCTTTCTGAAACACTGTCTTTGTAAAGGTCACCCACCTTATTTGAAGTGCTGCATGGCTGGTTTTGGTCCGTTGGATTTCGCGGTAATTCTTTCTGGATTTTGAAACAGTGCAATCAGGGACAATAGATGGTCTGTACTGAATCACCCCTTGACAAACCTAGCATGCAATGGGTGGATCAGGGAAGGTAACACTTTTTATAAACAGGCAGCCAGCACCTTGGCCAAGATCTTGGCATCCACAATGATCAGCGAAATTG
Organism: Neoceratodus forsteri; assembly: GCA_016271365.2. NCBI lineage: Eukaryota > Metazoa > Chordata > Ceratodontiformes > Ceratodontidae > Neoceratodus > Neoceratodus forsteri. Next base: position 1,548,209,557 of record CM057452.1, on the reverse strand, counting down.
GTCTGTAACTGGACAGGAGCATTGGGTCCTTACCTTCTTTAGGCAGAACTACAATCACCACTTTTTAAGTGATTTCGGAAGACACCCTTTACCTTGCACCTTCCTCATCATGCTAAGCACAGGGGCAGATATTTGTTCCTTTATTGTCCGATAAAAGTCTACTAGGAAGCCATCACCTCCAGGTTACTTGTGATGCACCATACCATCAATAACCCTGTTAAGTTCCTCTTCTCCAGTCGGGGCTTCTAGTTCTTCCCTTTGACTGCTTGTGAGAATAGGGAGCTTCATTTGGGCCATAAATGCCTCAACTTTCTTGATATCAATATCTGCATGGGCTTTGCATAGGGTCTCAGAGAATTTAGTCATTACCTGGTTTATGGCCTTAGGATAGATACCTAATTTGCCTTGGGTGTCTCTCAATTTGTCAATATTTTATTTATTTATTGATAAATATCAGATAACACCTTTGAGTCAAAGACTCTTTTACAAAGGTTCCACGTCATACATATGAAGAGACAACACTGTACAGAGTAACAGTAACCTAGTAGTTAAACACAGTGGTTACAGAATGGTTGCAGATGATTACAGAAAATACAAAGAATACAAAAAATAGCAGCTGGGAATAAAGGTTGCAGGTATATGCACAGCATTTCAGGGCAATGGCACCAACCATGCCCACGTGTTATTCATTGGCCAAGGCTAGACAGAGATGTCCATTGCCATGGTATAGGCACGCTCAGGGGTGGCAGACCTGAGTTAGATCCGTAGACGGGGAGGGAGATGGGAGGTAGAAAATGGAGGGTCAGATTTAGGGCAATCATACTGATCCTTGGCTAATAAGGTCCCTTAGTTGGTACTTAAACCGACCAAGTTTGGGTTCAGTGAGAAGGGAGTTTGGGAGTGAGTTGAGCCAGGTTGGGGCCAAATATCGAAACGTTCTTTGGCCAGAGGTGGTTTTGCAGCAAGGTACCCTAAAGTGGGTTGTTGCTGACTGCCGTGTGAGGCGACTGGACAGTGTGGCCTGAAGTAGTGGAGTGAGGGCTGGAGGGAGTAATCCTGAGGTGATTTTCTTTGCAAAGAGGCAAGCCTGGTACTTTAGCCTCCCATCGAAGTTGAGCCAGTTTGCTGAGGCGTAGAAGGTGAATGTATGAGTGAGTCTAGGACAGCCTGTAGCAAGTCTACAGGCCTTATTGAGAGCCAGAGCAATCTTGTGTAGGCGGGTGGTGTCGACCGCACCATAGATGATGATACTATAGCAAATTAGGGATAGAATAGATGTAGAGATGGCTAGGCGGAGAGATTCAGGAGGCAGGCAGTGCTTATAGCGGTGAAGGAGACCAACACGCCTCTCAGCCTGCTGCTTACACAGCCTATATGAGAGCAGTTTCCCCTGCTTTCTTCCCCTGGGCCCAATACTTGCGTCTGAGTCTGTTGATCTGGAGCTCTGCTTTTCTAGTGGCCAGGGTATTAAGTTGAAATCTGAGAGAGGTTATCTCGTGTCTTTACAATACTAAATGTTAAGAACTGTCTACCAGCATTTATGTAATAGGTGTTGAGCCAAAATCCATTACACAAATCCATTTATCTCCACGTACAGTATGTGGGATAAATCTCCACCCAAAATGCATCCCATATATGTGGGATAAATGCAATCTGTCAATCAAAATCCCCCCTGCTGGAACTACTTCTCCACCTCAACCACACTGAATCGGACAGAATAACAACCCACACAAAAGTGCCCCGAGCTACCTTCTTTACCATTAACCATATCCAATGTATTCCACTATTTTTTTTTATTTTTGCAGCCTTGCTATTTGCCTCATCCTCATGAAGGTTTTCACAAACCCAAATTCACACCTCAACATAACACTTTCTTTCAAACAAAGAGTACATGTTGCCAGTCTTCTCCCCCGGCCTCACTTCAGCCCACTCTTCGCCACCCACTCTCAGCTAAAAAAAATGTTTCTATGCACCTCAGATACAACTGCATCTGCAGTAACTTCATAAAAAAAATTATATATTTAATTTCTTCATTTTTCAAATAGCTCCCATCACTGTTCTGGTCCCCCAGTCTGCCTGCCTCCTCATTTACTCTGCAGTTGTGCCAGAGTTGGACCACCACATAAAATTACCTCTCCAGTCTCAGATAATCCACAAGCAAAGAAAAAAAAAACATAAAAAAAAGAACAGTTCCACAAAACACACAACACCCATTACTCTGTTCTATCACTTGCCTCTCGACCCAATAAAAGGAACCCTAACAACAGCACCTTACTGGACATTATCATGGTGAGTAAACCTTATCTCTCTACCCATGCCGGCACCTTTTTTTCTGATGTCAGTGACCACTGCTTCATTGCTGGAGTAAGAGCTGCCAGCAAACCCCCTTCCACCTCACTGTGAAGAGATCAAGGCATAACTTTGACTTGTTTGCTTACCTTGACAAGCTTAAATATTCCTTGAGTTGGCAAGATTTCAACCCGGCAAAAATGGTCACCTCTTCGTATGACATCTTCCATGATATCTTGACAGGGACTCTCAACAAATATGCTCCACTGGCTAAAATCCGCATAAGGAATAAAGACTGTAGATGGTTCTCCCCTGAACTCAAAACCATGTTGCTCGAAAGGGATAAACTTTGGAAAAAAGCTTGTAGATTCAATATCCCTATGGACTGGAATCAGTTTAGGAGACTGCGACATGTCTGCACGAAAATGGTCAGAAAATCAAAGGCTGCCTTCTTTCGCTCGGAACTCGACTCTGCTGCCAAGAGCTCAGCTAAATTCTGAAAAACTATCAAGGACTTGTCCAGCCACACCTCTGGCAACCCCCTTCTAACTAAGATCAACTCTGGGAATTCAACTATCACTGATAGGTCGAAGATCTTAGATTCGTTCAATAATAATTTTGCCACCGCAGGCCTAGCATTTGATATTTCCCCAACATGCTCCCTATGCACCCAGGTTGGTACCCCTTACCCTGATCCCCCTGCCACAGACTCGGCATTCTCATTCCAACCTGCTTCACTAAAAGAGGTGGAGGAACCCCTTTTGCAGATAGACTCCAGAAAAACTGCTGGTGCAGACTCCTTAGACCCTTACTTTATAAAGATTGCCCACTATGTACTTGCCATGCCCATTACCCACCTATTTAATCTATCTCTGTCTCAGGGTATTCTGCCACCTATATGGAAGACTGCCCATGTCATTCCCCTGTTTAAATCAGGGGACCCCTGTGATCTTAATAACTACAGACCAATCTCCTTCCCGCCTGTATTGTCTAAATTACTGGAGGAAATAGTGAATGCTCAGCTGTGGTCCTATCTTGAAACCATGAATCTACTAAACCCAATGCAGTCTGGCTTCAGAGCTAACCATAACACTATCATGGCCCTTGCCAAAGTAACCAATGATTGGCAAAGGGAGTTAGACATCAAGAATTATGTCTGTGCTGTATTTCTGGATTTAAGTAAGGCCTTTGACATCATTGATCATAGCCTACTCCTCCTGTCCGTGCAAACTATAGGCATGGACTCTCCTTCGTTGCATTGGTTCGCTGACTATCTAACAGGACGCTTTCAGCAAGTCAAAGCCAAAGGCGAATTGTCACCTCTTAAACCTCTCCAGTGAGGTGTATCCCAGGGATCTATATTAGGTCCCTTACTGTTTGCGATATACATTAACAATATCAATAATTGCATCTACAAGGCCAATATTCATCTGCTTGCAGATGATACTGTCCTCTACTTAAGCCACCCAGTGCCAGAAGCTGCCTGTGAAGACCTTCAATCCGAATTCAATCTACTATAGAGCCAACTAATTCATAAAAAGCTCTTACTTAATGCCAAAAAAACAAAAGTGATGCTCCTCTCTCCATTTACCCTCTCAATTAATCCTGCAACTATTGGTTCAGTCCCTCAAGTTACCACCTCGTTAGGAGAAAAGTTGGAATATGTCACAATATTCAAGTAGCTGGGAGTGTGGCTAGATCACAGACTTTCCTTCACTGAACACACAGAGGATCTACTAAAAAGACTAAGGCAGAGGCTGGGAATTTTCTTTAGAATTAGTAAACTCCTAACCAGAGATGCTAAGACATGGCTGGTCCAATCCACGTTTCTATCGTTGGTAGACTACGCAGACTTCCTATACGGTCAGTGTCCTACCTCTTGCTTGACAAAATTGGACACACTGTATCACAGAGCTCTGAGGTTTATAACGGAACTTCCCTTCAGCACGTACCACTACTCTCTGTCCGTGGCTGTGGGATGGACCTCCCTTAAGTCCAGGAGAAATAGAAATGCCGCACTCTGGACCTTCAGAGCTATTTCAAAAAAATTGCCACATTATATTACCAACAGTCTTACTCTAGGCGCAATAGGTAACTACGAACTATGAAGTTACTCATATATCTCACTCAAGGTACCTATGGCTAAATCTCACTTCGGCAGAGCAGCCATAAGCTTCGTGCTGCCCTCATTATGGAACAAATTTCAAAAAACTCTTAAATTGTGCATCCCTGTCTGCCTCTCTGCCTTTAAGTCTTTATATTCCCACTCTTTCAAAGAAGTATGTAATTGCTTCTCCCTCTCAAGATCTGCATCAGTGCCCTCCATAGTGCCTCATCCCGCCCTGCACCATACTCAAAATCTCAAGACCTCCTAGTACTTTCCCCTGCCTTCCTAAGCCCTAGACATTCCATTATCTCCTTCCCACCCCCGACTTGCTTCCCCCTATCTTCAATCTAAGTCTCCCATCTTCAGGGTAGGAATTGCTTGTACCCTCTGGTTGAGACTATCTCTGCGCCCCCTCCCTTGTAACTCACTCACCTCCTTATGGTCTCCTCCACTACCCCTTGTTTATACCCTTCTCCTACCCATCTGTTCTCTCCACCTGCATCCCTATTTATCTCATCCTCCCCCCACTCCTCTCTACTCTGACTTCCTGCTGCCCACACTACTTTTCACTCTTCTTTCTTCTCCTCTTCTCCTTCTCTTTCCCTCTCCTCCATTACTGTGCCCAGGATGAATATATGTACTTGCTCCTTTTTTGCACTTCTGACTTAAATTGCTACAGGCCTGTATGTTCCATTGTTTCTTGTTGACCTGTTATCAATATATATCTGTACTCAATTGCACTACCTTGTATTGTTATGTACTCTGTGTTGCACCCAGGTCCATCTCGCAAGTGAGCATTGCTCAATGATGTCCACCTGGATAAATAAAGATTTTGACTGATTGAATGATTGATTGATAGCATCTCTGCTCCCCACTCTCCATCTACAAACTCCCGCTTTCCCCTTCAAATCTCAGCTCCATCTCTTCCTTATGGCTCACATTTCCTTGGTCCCACTCCTCCAACTTGATCACACTCACCACAACTTTAACAAAAATGCTGACTTTAAAAAGCAGGATCAACTAGATAATTACATATATTACATTTGAACTGACAAGGAAAAACTGTCTCCCACACTAAACGAGAGATTGACCCATGTTTTGAAATGCTCTGGCCCGCCCATATAAAAACAACAGCCAATCAAAACTACTCTGACAACATGGAAGTTTAACCCACTTGAAAAAATAAACCTCACAATTTAATCATAAAATAAAAAAACAAAACAATTAAAAAAAAGAAAAAAAGAAAGAAACACCACACAAAACACAGGCCTATTGCATAAATGTAATACATGATGGTCAGCTGTTAAATAACTGACTTATTTGAACTCTCCTCGAGTGACCTCAGGTAATTTCACTTCTGGTTCCACAATGCTATGCCACTCATGAGGTTACTGAGGTCACTTTTGGCTCATTCAAATAAATCAGGCAATCAGCAGCTGGCCATTATGTATCCCTTATTTATGCCTCGTGCATTTAACCATTAGCTCTCCAAGTGTCCAACATCATGTCTAATATTCTACAGTTACATTGTTCCATACAAGGCTTAACATGCTTTAACCTGTCTCTTACAAGGCAAACTATTCTAAAACAAAGTAGAACCAGAATTTTTCGTACCAGGCAATACCATGCACATACTGTAAGCCAGTGCGGTATTAACATGCAATGCTTGATATTACAGTGACAGAGGTAGAACAGCGATAGGGATTTACTGCTACCCCTGTTGCTGCAAAATGATGTAAGGCGAGGAGAAGGAGCCACAGGGCACCAGCACAGAGCTCAGCTGGGAGACCTGGGACCACGGTTCAAGGTTGCCCCCCCCAGGTCTCCCTGATGCAACTTTTGCCAGCATTTTTTTTTTAATCAACCGCCCCCCCCATGTTTCTCCCCATCCCCAAAGTCTGCCCCTCCGAAAGTTTGTTATTTAAATTAAGACTCATTGTTGTCAATGGACATGGTGTGCGGAACAGGTTGGTGTTTTGCCTGACTGTTTTTCTGTGGCACTGTTTCGCTGCAGCATTTTTAGCCATGCAGTTTTGACATATGGCGCTATGACCCAGTGCCAAATTTTTACATTATGACTATAGCTGTCTACTGTAACTAACTTTCTAAATTTATTCTACCCAGTTCCTGTATATACTGGCAGGCTTCCTTCATCTTCCAATCGGCAGAGTCATGGTGCCAGCTAGCCTGCATCTGGAAGCTATGCTTCTGCAAGAAACACTTGAGAGTTCATCTGAATACTGCACAGCTCCTTAACAGCGAGTTAGACCCTAGAACTGTCAAGAGATAGAAATAGAGATGAATTTATGAAACCTGGAGTCACTGTGTGGTAATATTTGTCAGATTTAAGGTGTGCAGGATACCCCTGTGGTGGATATCTTGGTAACTACCTTGAGGCTGTATAGAATTCCTAATAACCTACCCACTTAGTTGTTTTTATACTTTTATGTATCTTCTTTCTACTACCCCCAGTGAACCAAAGGGGATGCACCAGTGGTCCTCTGCCCCCCGTCTTCCCCTATTTTAGAGCCCATTCTGCACTCCATCCATGCTAGGGTTTACTCCTCACTGCCTGATTCCCTACCTTTTGAAACCACAGTCCTCACATGTCCTCATAAGAAGAGAGGTCCCTCCTTACTTTGTATTTCATCCATAAGATGGAGGCCAACCTTGGGACCATTTCTTCCCACCCTGTAATGGTTGGAGTTTGTGCTTGTCTCCATTTCAGTAGAGTTGTCTCTGCTTCCATGGTAATAGCACGAATTACGGAGCCCTGTAGCTGACCTGAGTCCCCCAGCAACCATAGCAGAGGTGATTGTGAGATACGTCCCCCTGTGACTTTTTTTGCCCTCCATCTCACCATATCCTAAAATCCTCTAATATTCTTACAGGACTACAAAATGTGAGCTGTGGTCCCTGGTACGCCCTGTACCTCCATTTAATTGGAATGCTAACCCCCATATGTACTCACCTATCCAGAGTTCAGCACCACCCACCCAGGACCTTCCTTTGTATTAACTACTATTTAGGGTCCTGAGTGCTTTGATAGGACATCTTCCAACATCTTTGCCAAGTTTCAAGTGATGTCTATTCCTATAACTCCCAGTTCCATTTGGATCTATGGGTCTACCAGTCAAGCAAGTGTAGCTCCTTGATGCATTTGTTTACCAATACCCCCCCTCCCCTTTGTTTTGTCATACAAAAATATAACATGTTTAATATCTCAGAAGGGGGCAGCTGACATTTGCCATGCAACCAGGCTCTCACGGCATGCCTGAGTTACAGGTATTTCCAGTGACTGCCTGTTGGAAGCCAAACTCCCCTCTTAGTTGCCAAAAGGATTTCAGTACTTTTGTGTTGGGGCAGAGAATGTGGTCTTGTGTCATTTTTTGTATACCACTCTTCCCATATGATCTCTCTCAACCCCCTTTTTTAACCCAAGGGTTTTGCCATAGCTGCTCCTGTCACCCCCAGCAAGTCCCTGTTCCATTAGTTGACCCACTTCATTGTCTGTCATGCTGTTTTAGTATACTTAAAAATTGGAAGCATGTCCTTCCTGTGCTCACTCAGCTGTCATGAGAGAGAGAGAAATACAGAGGTAACTGCCCTGTGAGGGCTTGTTCTACCTGTACCCACATTGGGGAGTCCTGCCGCACCTGCTTTATCTATTGCAGGGCTTGTTTTACCCTGATGGACACATGATAAGCCCAAGGCCATGGGGCATTTCAGTCCCCTCTGACCCAGGGGCTCTAGGTGCCTTCCTACTGAATCTAGGTCTTTTCTTTGCCTACAGAAATATGATGAAGATTCTGTCCATTTTCTGCCACCATTTGGGAGCTATCAGTACGAGTCAGTAGCTCAAACAGTATATAAGCTTGGGCAGTGCCATTATTTTATAAGCCACTATTTTTCCATGTATGAACAGGTGTAACTTCTGCCATCTCTCAGTGTCCAGAGTTATTGCCAACAGTAATTACAGGAGATTATGAGGAACCATGTCTACCCAGCAAGTACAAGGAGACAGTACCCAGCTTCTAGCTGTAAAATCAATGAAAAAAGTGGCACATTAAATTATGCTATGTAGAAAGCTACTCCAGTGGTGCTGAGGGTTGAGGTAGTGGACACCACACCTTGTGCCACATTGGCAACCTGGGCTTGGGAGCGAGCTTGGGTTGCAGGGGGTCGGCAGGGAAGGGAAGGGAGAAGACTGAGTGTCCAACAGACTGCTCTCCTCTCCCAAGGAGGGAGATGGCTGTCCCACTCCTTGGCTGCCTCCTGGTGGAGGTAGCATGACAGCACTAGGAGTTAGAAAGGCACAAGAACATGGGGCATGGTGTGCATGCACCTTCATGCATGCACTCTCACAGCCACGAGGGGGAGGGAAGAAAATGGAAAAAGATGGCATCCGCAGGCTCTGTGATCCTGCCTGCCAACTGGTGCCTCACTCTGTCACCGGACCACCAGAGACCCCAACTGGATTGGATGTACTGGGTGGGGGGAGGACGATCCTCCCCTTCCTGGCCCCACCACGGGGGAGAGGGAATCCGTGGGGGTACTGGGGTCCAGTGGTGCAGGGGGAGTGGTGGACAGTCACAGGTAGCAAGGCAGAGGAAATTAACTGCCTGCAGACACCAGGGTAGTTATATATAGAATCTGAAAAAAAATGCTATGCAGCATGGTTGCAAACACCCCAGTGTCCCCCATGTTAGGTCTGACATCGGGGAGCTGGCAGCCATACTACATAGCATATTTGAGTGTACCACTTTTTTGTATCACCTCTCAGTTTGCACACAATAAAGAGGCACCTCAGTATCTCGAGTGAGTGAGTACTTTTTTTCGTAGTTTCACAGTTAGAGGCCAACTGCAGTCTCCTTGCACTTGCTGATTACACTGTTGGAAACACGACACCTGGGATAGTGGAGCAGCTCTTTTGTTTGTTGTGAACCATGTCTACCACTGAAGGCATAATCTGCATGCCCAAGTAACAGATGCCCAGTGGGGATCATTTTAGGTCTTGACTCTCCACTTTTGTCATTTGCTGGTTACACCCCACAAGTGGGAGGAGTTCTGTTTTGGACCAGCTTACTTTCAGCCCTGGTAAAGCCCTAAAACATGATATTACTGCCAGAGCAGCCAGCAATGATGTCTGCACATCTGAGAGTGTCAACAACTTCAAGTGGTCATCTGCATATAGCAGTGCCTTGCATGGATAAGCACCTATTCTGAGCCCCGTGATTTCCCAGTGTTGCCATAATGCCGCCACTAGGGGTTCTGTTCTCACTAGAAACATCAAGGAGGAGGGCAGGCAGCCCTGTCTGGTAGCTGGGAAGAAAGGTGATAGAATATTGTTTATCAGGACCAAAGTGCACGGTGAGGCATATAGCACTTGTACCCACTTTATAACATTTGGACCTATTCCCAATGAACTCTGAGTTCTGAAAAAGTATTCCCACTCCACCAAGTCAAAGGCTTTTTCTACATCTCTTGTCATAAGGACAGCAGACCCCACATGGAATTTTGCTCTGTCCATGAGATTCACCATCATTCTCATACTGTCTGCCCCCTGCCTCCCTTTCATAAACCCTGACTATGAAGGGTGTATCATACAAGGTAATGCCCATTCCAACCTAGTGGCCATTACCTTGGCTAGAATATTTGGCATCAATATTAAGGAGGGATAAGGGTCGATAGCTGGCACATAGGGAGCTATCCTTGTTGGGCTTTAGAAGAACCATGATGGTGGCTTCCTGCATAGTCACCAACAGATGCCTATCTTCTCATGCTTGTTTTAGAACTCTCAGAAGTGAGGTGCTAGGACAGCGGTAAAAGCCTGGTAGAAGTCCACAGTCAGATCACCCGATCCTGGTGCCTTTCCCTTTGCCAAGAAAATGAAGGCCTGCTTTACCTCTTCCAGGGTAAATTCAGCCTCCTAAGATGCAGCAGTATGTGCTGGTACTGTCCTGATGGAAAGACCTAGCAGGAACTGGGTTAAGGCTGATGGTGTCACTTGTGTGTGGGAGGTGTACATTATAGCGTAGAAGTCCTTAAATGTATTGACTTTAGCTGGGTCAGATGACACTTTTCAAACAAGAAAAGCAGCTCCGGAGTTGATGTGCCAGTGTAAAACATTAGCAGCAACCATGGAAACACGGCACCATTCACCAATGTATATCAGCAAAAGATATTTATTTACTCACAGTTCTGGAGCATAGAAAGAGTGGCAGGTGCCATGCAGGTAGACAAACATTTCCCTCACATACAAAAGGCTCGACCAGTCTCGGGCATGAGCACTTCCTCAGGGATGGCCTTTACCATTCACATCAAAACCTGAAATAGTGAGTGCTTTTAAAGTGACAGTGTACCATAATATCAAAAATGGAAAAGAACACTGATTAAAAACAAGGTGAGATATACTTAGGTATACATAGTTGCATATTACTATAAGTATTTAATTGCAACATTTTTGTATGTCAGTACTTCATTACTTGTTTAACCTAAGTATGACACCTGGATCAAGTGCTTTGATTATATTAGAGGACAAAGGATACCAGTATTTTTAAGTATATTTATATGAAAATATACTTAAAAAAGTATTAAACACTTATTCTTGCTAGAGAATAAGTGTTAGTAGGCTATACTGGTTCTTGTGTGCTCTACTATGAGTGATGTCTTACTAATACTGGTATCCTTTGTCCTCTTTCCAGCTTGAAGACCTATGTGCTTTAAACTTGATGTCTTGACAAAGTTTGAGTACCATATGGTCCCCCATGCTGAAGAAAATGCTCCTTAACTTAATATAAGCAAAGCACTTGATCCAGGTGTCATACTTAGGTTTAACAAGTAATGAATTACTGACATAAATGCTGCAATTAAATACTTACAGTAATGTGCAACTATGTATACCTAAGTGTATATCGCCTTGTTTTTAATCAATGCTCTTTTCCATTTTCGATATTATGGTGCACTGTTACTTTAAATGCACTATTTCAGGTTTTGATGTGAATGGTAAAGGCCATCCCTGAGGAAGTGCTCATGCCCGAGACCAGTCAAGCCTTTTGTATGTGAGGGAAATGTTTGTCTACCTGCATGGCACCTGCCGCTCTTTATATGCTCCAAAACTGTGAGTAAATAAATATATTTTGCCGATATACATTGGTGGATGGTGCCGTGTTTCCTTGTTTGCTCTCAGATGAGATTTTCCCATTCCCCAGTTGAAATGTGGTATGAGAGCCTCACTACTCCTCTTCTCTGGCAGTATGCCAACAATTTGCTGGCTTTCTTACCATTTTCCCAGTTGTGCTGCCTGGTGAAAAGCTAGGCTATCGCTGCCTGTTGGTGAAGAATGGTATTTAGTTTGTATTTCAGCAAGGAAACCATGCAAAAGTCTTCCTCTGTACATGCAGGATTCTCATACAGCACGTTCTCACCTCCTTTAGCTTTTTTGTCAGATCAGCCACCTCCTGACTCTTCTGTTTGTTGACATAAGCTGAATGGCTTATAAAGTGGCCCCTAATGAATGCCTTGAAGGCATCCCATAGCACCTGTTTGTAATGTCTCAGCAAGTGTCTCTCTTGCAGTAAGGCCCAGTCACACTTTGAGATTTAAAATCTGAATGGATCTTTTTACTTTTTATCGGGTGAGTGATCCCCTGCACATTCCTTGATATACAGTATATTTAAGTTCAGCCATTTCCACTCTGTTTCTTACTAATTACACGTGAACCTTCAAATATGGCAGAACTCTCACCTTTCCCTTCAAGGTAAATGCCGTTCCATTCGAGATGTACAAGTGTGAGGGTGGTGCAGAGAGGTCAAGTGTAGGAGGAAGCAGACACAATTTAGGGAAAGGAGTGAGAGAAATATTGTGAAAAGGAAATTGTGCCATTAGTCTCTGTTAGGTTATTTGACATTTCAAGCAATAGCATTTTATGACCAAGCAAAACAGATTGATTTGCACCTTCCCCTCATAAGTGAGATACCACTGAACCTAATATCTCTTGTAGGTTAGTTACTTTCCATCAGCCATTGCCTTCTTGTCAGAAAAGCGGGCATGCATTCAGAAGGGTGTTCAACATAGAACCTACGCACCAGGTCCAAATACCCAGTCCATTCTTTACTATACTTCCTAGTCGCAGTCATAGATTCTTGGCCAAAAGTCAGCCCTCTCACCTCAGCCCTGATAAATTAAACGCTTTTGTCTTTGTTATACATATTAAGTTTCCCATAGTCCCACAACTCCCTGAAGGTCACAAATTATTCTGTTTCTGTGGGGGAAGGCAGTGTGAGTAAAGCCTTGCTGCCAATCCTCCGGGTGCCAGCTGCCCCATCCCTACCGACTGTCTTCCCAATGTCTTCCACAGCAATATTGCCAGTATTCAGTAGAGAAAAGAAGAAAAGAGGGAAGGGCTACAAGAGGGAAGCACTCTAGAAGAAAGACAGGGAGAGCTCCTCCATGTGACAACATACCCTTCATGTGCACATAGCAATGTTAGCTATGCAGTTCTAGTACCATGGCTGCTCATAAGGCAAGACATGCCAGCTCTCCAGGTAACTCTAGGTCTCCTTTGCATTTTGTGCTGCCAAGTCTCAGATCCTCAGGCTGAGCATGCTCCTGACCCCCCCAACCCCCACTATCATAGCATATGAATATGCCAAAGCTGGCAGAGATTATAGAAATGCATATCATGGGGGCAGCGAGAGCACCTGCCCCCTATGAAAACCCTACTCTTGACAGTTACAACTCCTTGACATCATGTCACACCATTTGCTTCTATCCTCTTATTGAGGCCCTCACTACCTGCACCCATATCAATTAATTTGATGTGGTATCAGTGGTGGGGGAACCAGAATGAAGCAACAGAAATACCAGAGTGATGGTTGCACTCCCACTCTGATTAGTTTCTCTACTGGAAAGCATCCTTTGACAGTTAGCAAGCATTGAAATATTCCCTAGTCCTCCCCCACCCCTGTTAGTTATTCCACCATCCCCTCACCTCCCTTTTGGAGTGTCTAACTCCTCCTTAAGCTGTCATTGCATAAGGCCCTTATTTACCTCCATGCCCTACAATCTCCTTATTCCACACACACTACCTAGCTATCCTACATTCACCTCTCTCCTTGACTGGTGGTATTAACTCCCACCTACTCCCTTTCCTATGCCTCTTCCCCCCACCTCACCTCTCCCTAACCTTGTCTCTCTCTGAATTTTACCATTTGTTGTCCCTTACCCCTCCTCCCATACCCCACACCTATCCCCCTCTGTCCTCCTCCCCTTTATACCCTTTCTGACATTCTTTCATCTAAACTATCCTCCCCCTTTAAAAGTTAATCTGGCAAAACCACTTGCTGACCGCTCTATTGCCTGTTTGTGTAGCCTTTCTCCCTGTTTACACTACACCGGAAAATGCTGTAATGGTTCTGAACCATTACAGACCGAAAATGGTACAGTGTGTCCACACTATATGTGAAAACAGTAGCAAACCGTTACAGCCCATCCACACTGCTAGTGGATCAGAAATGGCTTCCAACCCATGTAGAGCTGGGAACATCCCATGATGCAGCAGTGTGCAGAGCACCAGTCCCAGTATATCCACCCCAGCACAATGGCACTACCGAGCCCCAAGCAAGTGCATGCTACAGTGCCATGCTGAGATGTTGGGTGTAGCTGCTGCAGTAGAACGCCTTGACAGCAGAAAATCCAGCACGGCAGGTCAGTGGGCTGCCACGGTCATTGCCCCCTGTGCCAGGCCCACTAAATGCTGCCGCGGGACATCCTGCAGATAAGGTAGTGTCTGTAGGTGCAGGCGATGAGCAGTCTGGTGCCCATATGCGGTGCAGGGCAAATCCGCACGTTTGTGCTGTGGTCCCTCTGCCACAAGCCCAGGATACAGTAGTGATCCACACTACTCCACACCTCCACGAGCATGTGGCAGAGGAGCAGCGGCAAAGATGTGCAGAATTTCCCCACACCACAGAAGAGCACTGGACCGTGTAGTGCCTGCACGTACAAGTGCAGACATATCTGCAAGACGTCCTGTGGCAGCATTGGGTCCGTGACACAGTGGCCACATCTGTGTGCTCCCCAACAGCCAACTCCCTACATCTAGCTCCAGCACCAGCTCACACCAGTACTGTACATGCTGGTCAATACTCTCCTGCAGCAGTCGTGGAGCAGGGAGATACAGAATGTCGTGTGCTGGGTGTCCAGGTGGCCACAGTGTGGGCCATATGTCCAGTTCCCATTCCTCCCCCGCTGGTCCCTGCCTATTCTTACCCAGCCCCCAACCCACCCTGTCCATGGTCACGGCTGGTGCACACTCTGCCTGCCATCATCCCTCCAATTGTGGCATCCTTCCCAGGCTGAGGTTGCTGGACATGGGCATGTATGCTCTATATGGCTCTCAGTGTGCAACCGAGTACAGTTGCCTACCCGAGTGAGGGATGTGCCACAGGGATGGGGAATATGGGTGTGTAGTTTGTTTGCTACAGTCCCCGACATATCCCCTGTGGGACCGGTCACCCACACTCGGCGGCTGTGTCACAGTATTGAACCGGGGCTGTATGGGACATGTTCACAGAGGCAGGTTGTCAGGGAGCGGGTTGTCTGAGGGGTGTACCGACATGGGAGTGCATTGTCAGGTGTGGAGTGCTGTGCCCCCTTCCATATTTGCCTCCCATAATGGGAACTGGATGCTGGCGTCATGGAGCCGCTGCACAGCATGATGGTAAGCTGGCAGACTGGGGGGGGACCGGTGACTACACGGTTGTGTGTTTACATGGTGCTCTGTAATGTTACAGACCTAGCAAACCTTACAGTAACCATTGTTGAAACCACCTGCTAACAGGTTTCGACAACGGTTATGGCAACGCCTTCTGTAACATTGCCAGTGTAAACGCTATCATTATGGAAAGGTAACGGGCACTCTGTAATGTTACAGAGGGTGTTTTCGGGTGTAGTGTGGACAGGGCCTTTGAGTTGTGCCTTACATGATACCCTACTCCCCCCACCCTACACCTATCCCCCTCTGTCCTCCTCCCCTTATCACCCTTTCTGACATTCTTCCTATTCTCCCATTATTCTTTTCTAACTTTTTTCTTTACTACTCTCCCCTTTTACAAGTTAATTTGACAAAGTTACTGACTGCTATATTACCTGTTTGTGACCTCATTAGGTGTGCCTTACATGATACCATACTTGTTATGATATTGTAATGTTAAATTTATTCTTCTCATTTTGTCAACTGTTTGTACTTTCTTGACGTGGAACCTTTGTAAAAGAACTACTGCTTCAAAGGTGTTTGTAATCCAAGATATCAATAAATAAAATAAATAAATAAAAATAAGCACCTTTTTAACAACTGAACTGTAATCCTGACTAAATGTTTCTTTGCTAATTAAAAGGATTACGCATGTCCCTCATACTGGCTATCAAAGCAGCCATGCCTCCTGTCATTCCACAGAGCAGTTGGTTTAAAAATCTGCTCGGCCCACACATCATATTGACCTATCCCCCCCAATGTCTCACCATTAGGCTTTCCCACATTTAGAGCATAATTGTTTCACCCCTGGAGTACAGCCGACATACCTGCTTCCCCAAGTCAATTACCAAGAGACCCGTGAGTAGAGTGCACCAGGACTAAAACAGTCTAATTGCTATGTAGGCCTCTGCCAGGATGACAGCTCACACATCAAAGTCCCATCAGTTGAAGCACACTGTCAGTGTTCATTTCAGTATTTAGCTTTCAGTTCTCGATCTAGAGGCTGCCTTCCACTTAACCAAGGCCATGGGCCTTGCGACTACCCCAGAGTTCTCCATAATAGAAGCTTAGCTCAGCTTCAAGTTAAAATCACCCTTTAGTGGTGTAAAAAAGGTAATATCCATGCCCAGCTGGTTTTCTATGTCTCGTTCAACCACTGCTGTCACCTGTTGCTCATCCTGTCCTAGATGCTGAGGCGCCTTGCATACAGTTCCAGTTCAGAGGAGGGGGTGATGGATTCAGGGGGGGATGTTGGGACCCTCTTCTTCTGTTTCTCCTGCCCCCTTGTTGTGAGATCTCATCATGGAGTTTGGTCCCTACATCAAACATGCTGCCTTTTAGGTTTTGAGGTCTGCCAGCTGACCTTTGGGGGGGTGTCCCATGGTCCTGGTCCCCACTGTAGTGTCTTGAGCCGGTAGGGTAAAGTGTGTCATTCCCCTGGCCCCCTCAGCAGCCTCCTTATGTTGCCAGTCTGAATCCCTCTGAGTGTCTCTTGGCTCGGTTCCCTCCATGCCACTAGTAGACATAAACTGGTGGTCCTTTCCATAGTGTGAAATGTGTGCAGCTCACATTGAACCTGAAGGGTCGCTAGATACCTTAGACTGAAGGGAAAATGGAGTCATGCCAAGTCCTTTTTTACAAGTATAAATTCCTTGCGTCTGTCTGCCAAGTCATTGGAGTAGTCCTGGAACATGTAGATGCATTGCCTGTTCCATGTCAATGGGCCCTGCTCCCCACAAACTGTAGAATTTGCTCATTTACACTATATAACCGAGAAAAGAGGGGCAATAATGAAATGGGGGGGTTAGCCTCTACCCAGTCATGGTCTGAGTGACCTATGGGTTCAATCTATTTTGAGGGAGTAATCTTAATAGTAGTTCAGAAGCTATGGAAGGGACAACTGTAGAAACAGACACAGATGTGTTTGGGACAGAGTTTAGTGTGGTCCAGCTACTCGGGGGGGATGATCTCCAGAGCCTTCATCCCTTCAAGCTTCTGGCACTTCCAACAGAAACTTATAGGATGTGCAGGACTTTGGGGATAGCTCAGAGTGGGAGGGCTGGGGGGGTTGTACCTAAGTGGCTGCCGGGGTGTCTGGGACTCGGGGGATGAAAACAAGAAGATGCCCTGGGGTGAAATGGGAACTTGAGAGGGGGTTGCCTTGCTTGGTTCCCACACCCAAGGGCTCCACCCTAGAGTGTGGGCAGAGGACGGGGACGGTTGCCTCACCTCATCTGACCCAGACTGTGTTATGCAATGCAAGGTCGATGAGGAACAAGACTACCATTATGGCGGACTTGATATCCTCGGTCAACCTGGCTTGCATCACGGAGACCTGGCTGGATGAAAATGCTGCTCCTATTTTGGAAGCAGCAGTTCTAGCCAGGTACTCCATAATACACACCCCAAGGGAGGATCACAGGGGCAGGGGGGTGGTCATTTGTTTTAAATCCAGCCTAAACTTCACAGTCCTAACAGTAGGTCCTACTCAGTCCTTTGAGTGTGTGGCCACCCGAGGTAGTGGTAGTGCGGGTTTCAGGGTCCTCCTGCTCTATCGTCCCCAAGGGGTAGCTGGAGATTTTTTGAGGGAGATTGAAGAGCTCATCACCAGCCTGGTGTTGGAGTCCCCCAGGTGGTTAATTCTGGGGGACTTCAATGCTTGGGTCGATGGCGAGTTCTCAAAAGTTGGGAACTATCTCCTTAGGAGCATGGTAGGCCCTGGACCTGATGCAAAATGTAACATTCACAATGCACTCAAGTGGTCACACCCTGGACTTGTTTTTTTTCTATTGGTTTAAATATTACTGATCTCTGTGTTGATCAAGTAGTTTGGTTGGATCACAGCACTGTGGGGTTTACGTTCAGGCACCCCTGATGGTTCTGCCCCTGTGGAGATGGTCCTATACCACCCATTAAGAGGAGTTTCCTCTATGGGACTGTCAGCTGGACCTATCGGGTGTTGTGGCAGCATGTGTGACTGGGCCAGAGGAAGCAGTAGCAGCCTATAATGGGCTGTTGTTGTGGCCTTTGGCTCAGTCGCACCCTTTTGTGTCTGCACCCTGTCTACTCACTGGAGATCTCCTTGGTTTGATGAGGAACTCCAGAGTTTAAAGATTAGGGGCCAGAGGTTAGAGAGGTGCTGGAGGAGGTGTGGTCTGATGGAAGACAGGTTGGCCCTGAGGTCGCATTATGTTGACTACCGGGGGCAATATCCTGAAAAAAGGTGGAATTTCTGTCTAGGGAGATTGCTGTAGTGGGGAACAGACCTGCTCAGCTCTTCCACATGGTAGACAGACTTTTACATCCTGCCTGTCTTTGTGTTGGGGGAGCAGTTTTGAGCACTAGATGAGAGGAGCTGGCTCTGTTCTTCACCGACAAGGTGTCCTCTATCAGAGCTGAGAGCTCCTCGAGTATCCCTCAAAAGGGTTGCAGTTCCCAGCCTGAGTTATGCCGGAACACTCCTCCTGTCTGGGATGAATTTGAGTTGATCAGGGTGGAGGAGGTGATGGGGATAATCTCTAAGCTATGGCCAGCACAATGTGATCTAGACCCAGGTCCAACTCACCTGTTGGTTGGTTGTTTGGACCTGATTGGACCTGTGGTTGCTAAAGTGATCTGGAGTTCCTTGAGGAGTGGGGTCTTCCACTGTCCTTGAAAGAGGCCTTGGTTAGACCCCTTTTGAAGAAGCTCTCTCTAGCCCTGGACTGCCTTGGCAACTACAGGCCGGTCTCGAACCTCACATTTTTAGGGAAGATCACAGAAAGGGTGGTGACCATACAGCTTGAGAGACACCTTGCCTCTTCCTCTACCTATAAGCCTTTCCAGTCTGGGTTCCTGGTGGGGCATAGCATGGAGACTGCCCTGTTAAGGGTGCTAAATGATCTTCTGATGGTGGGGGACAGGAGAGCTCGTACCATTTTGGTTCTCCTGGATCTCTCTGCGGCATTTGATACAGTAGACCATGAGGTGTTGCTCGACCGCCTGTGGTTCTGGTGTGACCTATCCGGTAATGTCATCAAATGGTTCGGGTCATACCTGACATATAGAGTGCAAAGGATAGTAATGGGACTTGTCTCATCTACCCCAAAGCCTCTGTGCTGTGGGGTTCCGTAGGGTTCAGTCTTGTCACCCTTATTGTTCATGGTGTACATGCTGTTATTGGGGGACATTATCCGGTGGTACGGGCTGGGTTTTCACTATTATGCAGATGATCCCCAGCTGTACCTGTCCTATGCACCCAATTCCCAGGTGTCAGACTTTAGGAGGGATGACTTTGTCAAAATGGGTGAGTGCCTAAGGAATGCACTAGCAAATGGGCAGGAAGAAGGGGTGGAAGAACAATGGAGAATAATCAAAACTGCCATCACTGAAACAACAAGCCTTTGTGTGAAGCAAATAAGCAAAACAAAATGATGTAAAAAAACACTATGGTTCTCAAAGGAGGTGGCAGGGAAGGTTAGGGAGAAAAAGATAGCATTCAGGAAGTACAAGGAATCACAGAAGGAGCAAAACAGAGAACTGTATCAGTTAAAGCAGAAGAAAGCGGGGAAGGTAGTCAGAACAGCAAAGGCCAAAACTGAGGAAAAGATAGCCAACTCAGTTAAGAAGGGGGATAAAACCTTTTATAGGTACATCAGGGAGCAAATGAAGACCAAGGGAAGGATAGTGAGGCTTAATAAAGGGGAGGGTGGGTGGCCAGAGGGTGACGGTGAAAAGGCAGAGATACTAAACAAATGTTTTTGCTCAGTATTCACAAAGGAAGAGGGGGAGGTACCTAAACCAAACAATAGAAACACTCTGGATAGGGGGGTTGATACCAGCCCATTCACAGAAGAAAGAGTTCTGAAAGAACTCTTAAAACTGAAGGTGGACAAAGCAATGGGGCCTGATGGGATTCATTCCAGAATTCTAAAAGAACTAAGAGTAGAACTAGTGACACCACTGACTACCGTCTTTAACAAATCATGGGAGGATGGGGTGGTACCTGAGGACTGGAGAAGGGCAGATGTTGTTCCACTTCACAAAAGTGTTAGCAGGGCAGAGACAGGAAACTACAGACCTGTTAGTTTGACCTCAGTGATAGGGAAAATGATGGAATCACTTCTGAAGGAAAGAATTGTTGAGTACCTAGAGGCCAGAGGGGCACAGGACCCAAGGCAGCATGGATTCATGGCAGGAAGGTCATGTCAGATGAATCTAATAGATTTCTTTGACTGGGTGACCAAAGTAGTAGATCAGGGAGGGGCTGTGGACATGACCTACCTAGACTTTAGCAAGGCATTTGACACAGTCCCACATAAAAGATTAATATACAAGTTAGACAGTCTTGGAGTGGGTCCCAAGATGGTAGCCTGGGTAGAAAACTGGCTGGAGAACAGAACACAGAGGGTAATAGTAAATAGAGTCCACTCTGAAGAAAGGGTGGTTACTAGTGGGGTGCTGCAGGGTTCAGTACTAGGACCGGTCCTCTTCAATGTCTTTATAAGTGACATTGCAGAGGGACTGGAAGGAAAAGTATGTCTCTTTGCAGATGACACAAAGTTCTGCGACAGGGTTGATACACAGGGTGGGGTGGAAAGGATGAGAAGGGACTTGGCAAGGTTGGAGGAATGGTCAAATGTATGGCAGCTTAGATTCAACGCCAAGAAGTGTAAAGTAATGCATCTGGGAAATAAAAACCCAGGGGAAGAGTACACAATGGGGAGTGAGATACTAACAACAACAAAAATGGAAAAGGACCTGAGGGTAGTCATATCAGATGACCTAAAGGTGGGCAAGCAATGTGAGAGGGCATAAGGAGGGCTGGGGAATATAGGGATGCATAGGGAGAGGCATCACCTGTAGAAAACAGGAAGTTGTCATCCCTCTGTACAGACAGCTGGTGAGACCCCATCTGGAGTACTGTGTGCAGTTCTAGAGACCCAATCTCCGCAAGGACATAGACAGAATGGAGACAGTCCAGAGGAGGGCAACTAAAATGGTGCAGGGTCTGCACCAGAAGACATATGAAGAGAGACTTAAGAAGCTTAATATGTATACCCTTGAGGAAAGGAGGGAGAGGGGGGGACATGATAGAAACTTTCAAGTACCTCAAGGAATCAACAAAGTCCAAGAGGGTAGCATATTTCAGAAAAAGAGATGTGCAAGAACAAGGGGGCACAATTTGAAGATAGAGTGGGGACGGCTCAGAGGTAATGTGAGAAAGTATTTTTTCACAGAGAGGGTTGTGGATGCATGAAACAGCCTCCCTGAGGAGGTCGTGGAGTCAAGAACAGTGGAGGAATTCAAGAATGTATGGGACAGACATAAGGCAGTCCTAGTGGGGGGGGGTAGGAGGAAGTAAGCTGTTGGTTATCCAGGATCTGCAGCTTATCTGTTAGGTAGGAAAATGGGCAGACTAGGTGGGCCAATCGGTCCTTATCTGCCGTCAAATTCTATGTTTCTATGTTTCTAGTGCAGAATGAGGTAGTGAGACTTCTGATTGGAGTAAGGAGATGTGAACATATAACCCCGGTCCTCTGCAGACTGCACTGGTTGCCGGTCAGGTGGCGGATTGTCTTCAAGACAGGGTTCCTTACCTATAAGACCCTGCATGAAGGGGGTCCCACCTATCTGCAAGAGCTCTTTGTACCCTACCATCCAGCCTGGGCACTCCGTTCTGCCAAGGGAGGCCTTCTTGGGGTTACCAGGGTTAGGTTGTGGCACTTTGAGGATAGCGCATTTGCTGTGGCCACGCTTGCCTTGTGGAACTCCTTGCCTGATGATCTGAGGAGAGCTTCTTTGGTAGAAGCCTTTAAAAGAGGATTAAAAACCTATCTGTTCCAACAGGCTTTTATTGATTGATTCAGAAATGCAATTGAATGTTTTTATTATGATTTTACTATATGAGCTGTATGATCTGATTAACTGTATGGTTGTATTGTTGTTTTACTGTACAGCGCTCAGAGTCTTATGAATTGAGCACTTTATAAATAAAATATCTAGCTATCTATCTATTTAGTGCCCTCAGGAAACCCCAACAGAGGAGGTTGCTAGGAAAACCTTGATTCTCAAGGTTGTCCAGTTTTGTCCACAAATTCTTTACCTGCTGCTCCAGATATTCTGTCCTGCTATTTTGAAAGGAAACCATGGTGTTCATTTGTGTGGTGAGCAGTTAGTTCTCAACCACCCTAGTTTCCACAATGTCAACTCTTTGTTCAGTCTCTTTCACTGTTGTGGTATATCTTGAATTATGGCCTGGAACATAGCCATAGTCTTTATCTCAGAAAAATCAGCTAGACTGACTGTCATTTGAACTGCCACTGCCATTCCCACTCCTCTTGTTGCCGCCTGATAGTACCGTACACTTGAAGCTAATTCAGTCTGTGTAAGTCAGAAACCAAAAATAAAAGCAGTGCTCACTTGGTCTCGCTCAGGGCTATGTGGGAATATTGGTTTTCCATGTTCTGCTGGCCTACTGGGCGATGGAATATTCCAGATTTCAGAATGGGCTAAGGAGTTCCTTGCTGAAGCAGCCATCTTGCTGGTGGCTCACACATGTGCCTCATCTGTAGACCTGTTCTTCATTGCTGGAATTTTATGAATGTGAACTCATTGCTAGCATTTTTATTTGTGTTTCTGCCTTCCTATGAGCAGTTATACTTCATCAAGAGAGATATGAGAAAATAAATATACCTACCTGGGAAAAGAAAAAAGCTGTAGTTGGGAGGATAAGAGATGCAGGAAGAAACGAGTAGAAGATGACTATTTTTTGTACTGAAAATGACTGGGAATTTTTTGAAATGTTTCTCAACATTTTTAACAAACGTGCGCCAATCCAAACATAACATGGACAAAAGACACAATTACCCCTTGATCCATATGGATAATGTTGAATAGTTTTGCAAAAAGGATTCTGTATGGGTCAGATTCAGAAAGAACAGATCCCTCTATTATTAACATTAAATTGGAAGTAGCTAAAGCAAAAGTGGACTACTGCAGCAACTACTGGGCCAAAAATATTAATTCCAGCAAATTCTAATCAAGGGTTAAAAACCTATTTTAATTGGATCTTTTTTTCCCCCATACAGATTTTTGCCCACCTGTCACCACCTATGCCTGTCTTCAGGCCCTGACTCAAGACCCCCACTCCGATCTGCCACTTCCCCCATTGTCAGGCCATTTGGTGTGTGGGATCCAAGAGTCTAAAGGGCATTCACATATGGCGACAGGGGACATGTTTTTTTATCCTGGTTTTCTCCCATCCCTAACTCCCTGAGACCTCAGCAACATGGTCAAACATGCGCATGGATGCGTACACATGCGCTGGAACCGGCGACCCAAATCAACGACCCAATTCCACCCACCCAGCCTAGCTCCAGCTCCCCATTTGCCCAACACTACCACCAAGCCTCCACTCAGTGGCAGCCAAGAGCCAGGAAGGCTTGCCTCCCCGATCCAGGATCCAGGAGAGAAGAGCTGCCAAGCAGCCGCTTGATCTTTCTCCTAGCCCTACCTGCCCCAGCCGACCTCCAGTGGCTCAAACTTGTTCCCAAACCTGCGTTGCCAGTGTGGGAGAGGTAAGGCGCTCAAGATGCCACAACCCTTTGCACCACTGAGCCAGCATTTAACTTGATCTTCATGAGCCTCTCAGGGACCCTGTCATCTCTCTTCCAGACAATGTGAATTCCTTTAACTCCCACTTCACTAACCTCAGTATCATCCAACACAAAGCACCAGAACTCTGTGGTGCCAGCCATGGTTGGTATGTCATCAAGCAACCCAGAGACTGACTCTAATGATCTGCCATACTTTATCTTCCAATAAATCACCATAGTAGAGTTTCTCAAAACACTGAAGGGCCTCCACCCGAACCAGAATACTGGTGCTGACTCATTCGAACCTAGGCTTCTCCACTTTGTGATATTGTACATCACATTGTATCTACACCCCTTGCACCATGCTGTTAAACTTCTCCCTCATCTCTGGTGAGATGCCCACTGTCAGAAAATGTGCCAGTGTTGGCAGATCACATGATGCTGAGGTCCGAGTAGCTGCTTCCCGGTTCCTCTCCCGTCTTCTAATGCCTTTTCTGCACTTTTTCTGCAATTTTTTCTCCAGACTGTGCTACAGGAGAATATGTGAGGATCTAGTGAGCTACCTGATACCAGAATTGTTGGAAATGGAGGCCGAAATGCGGCTAGCCATGCCGAAACATACCCCTCCAGTCACACCAGAGAAAGGCAGTAAAACATCCCGGGCCCAATCGGGGGTCGGTGCGAAGTCAACTATGGGAGTGGCCTCTGCTAGTCCTAATTCTGAGGAGACACCTCTCACCCTTGAAATATTTCTACAAGAATTGAAACCATTTTGGGAAGATATTAAATCTGTGGTTAATGAGGTAAAACAGATCACCATAGCATTGGAAGACCTTTCCACCAGAATGACGGACAGTGAATCTCGTCTCGTTTCCCTGGAGACAAAAACAGAGTGCACCAATTGTGAAGTTGTGGATAATCGCCAAAGAATCAAGAGATTAGAACACAAAATCGGGGATTTAGAAGGGAGGAGCCGCAGAAATAATGTGGTCATAATTGGGCTGCCAGAGAAGGAGGAAGGGGCAAATGCTATCTTGTTCATGCAGAAGTTGGTAGAGAAACTGGCTGGCCCTTCTCCATTTAGCCCAGCATATACCATTGAGCGAGCTCACAGAGCCCTTAGGTCGATGTCTGCACCGGGAGCTAATCCCCATCCCATGATAGCAAGGTTTCTGAATTTTCAGGAAAAGCAGTTTATACTGGGTAAGATTAAAGAGATGCAAGAGGTACTATGGGGGAAACAAATTCGGATCACCCAAGATCTTCCTGCCACGGTTAGGCAGCACAGAGCCTCATTTCATCCCCTAGTTTCAAAGCTTATAGCGGCAACAGTGAAGTTTCACATGGGGTATCCTGCACGATTGCAGGTGCTCATTTCAGGAGTCTGGTCGTCTTTTGAGGACTGTGAGAGTGCCAAAACAGCCCTGCAAAAAGCCTTCCCAGATCTGTTCCCAGGGTGCTGATGTGAGGGAGGAAACCCGTGGTGAAGCGATTGATTTCATGAGCTCGTCTTTAGCAGGATGGACATGATTCACAGCCACTAGAGTACTGGTTCTCGGGGGACTTTTACTTATTTGCACTTGCAAAGTGACTGTGCAGGGATCTGATGGACTCACTGCTCCTGCCAATCGGCATTTTTGAGGTGGGAGCAAGTAGTGTTTCTTTCATGTCTTGCCTGGTGGTGCATTGTAAACCGGGTACAAGAAAGGTTGAGTTATTTGTACTTGTATGTTCCTGATCTGTTCTGAGTCTCACTGTTGTTGTCATTTCTAATGTTTCTACATATAGCCTGTGTTGTTTTATGACTCTCGATGCAGGGCAGTGGTAGTAGCGGGATGGCAGGCCCAGCAACAAGTCAGTGCATGCATTTAAAGGTCACACCAGGGCACTATAATCCCGTTGTTGAGATCTCTGGTTCTCCACACAGCGTTCAGATCAGTATACACCGAATGTTTTTTTTGTGCTGGCGGCAGAGCAATAGTTTACTTCTCTGGGGTTCAAGAGCTCAAGAGTTTTCTGGGTTTTTTTCCATCTCTCTCCTGTTACGCGGGTTTCACGATTACAATTGTGCTTTAACATTCCCACCTCTCTCCCGGGAGCATTCTCTGGTCAATTGTACCTGGTTAATGTTTTTTTTTTTTTTTTTTTCCTCCACATTTCCCTTTTTCTTTTCCCCTTTCTGGAAAGCCTGAGGTTTGGGCTGACACTTCATGCCTCAACACCACAGGGGGGCATTTAATAAATATTTGACACTTATTTTTTGGGTGCTCCCGCTAACACTGCTAATGCAACCGGGATTGTTGGCATGGTGGAGTCTGTGTCTACTTAAGGGCCGGGAGATGGGGAGGTGACTGGGATTGGAAAGCTTTGGATTGCATGCATTGCGGAATCCAAGCAGTTAGTGGGGCTATAAGGAGTAATGGCAAGGGTGGGTGGGTAAGTCTTAAGTATTTTCTTTCTAAGTTGGGATGGTGGTTTGGGGAGGGAGGGTTTATAGTATTGAGCACAACTACCCAAATAAGCTGGGCATATAATCGGGGGCTAGGACTCGACGTAGCATTCAGTCTAGGTCTGGCTGACCTACCAGATAATTATGGCTAACTGAATTACAATAGCTACCTGGAATGTAAAAGGGATCCGGAGAAAAATTAAGCAGTACCAAGTCTTAAAGCACTTAAAGCTTTTGGGAATTGACATTGTGTGTATCCAAGAGTCACATTTGTTAGAATCAGAATCTCCACAGTTATGAAGGCAGCAATTCAGCCAGTATTTTTGTGCAGGGGGGCTCTACTCAAAGTGCTGGGGTGGTGATTCTCATACACAGGAGAATACCTTTCAAGCTGATCAGGGAGGTGAAAGATCCTTCAGGTAGATACTTATTGGTTCATGGATTGCTTTTTAACAAAGAGATCCTGTTGGGTACTATTTATGGCCCGAATCAGGATACACCCATTTTTTTTACCAAATTGATACAGGACTTAATGCCCTCTATTTCGTTACCCATGATCATAAGGGGAGATTTCAATTTAGTTTATGACTCCTCAGTCGATAAAATGTGCCAACAGAGAAAGGGCCTTTCACCTGCCCAGCGGGCACTAAGGGAATTAATGGACCACATAGGTCTTTATGACATCTGGAGGGTGCTAC
Source organism: Neoceratodus forsteri (assembly GCA_016271365.2). Taxonomy (NCBI): domain Eukaryota; kingdom Metazoa; phylum Chordata; order Ceratodontiformes; family Ceratodontidae; genus Neoceratodus; species Neoceratodus forsteri. Next base: position 1,548,182,682 of record CM057452.1, on the reverse strand, counting down.
ACCCTCAGGAGAGGATGTATACCTACACTTCCCCTGTCCATCACTCTTCCTCCAGAATAGATTACATCCTTCAATCTCAGGTATTGTTACCGGGGGTGCTCGAAGCTGAAATATTGCCAGGTCCTCTATCTGACCACTCAATTGTTGCATGCCAGTTCTCATTAGTCTTATTACCCAGCAGAGGGTTGAGGTAGAGATTAAATGACCAACTGCTTTCAGAATTGGACTCCATTACACTTTTTCAAAAGCATATCCAAAGATATTACGAACATAACTTTGACCTCTCGGGGAGACCTGACATCCTATGGCTCGCTTTCAAAGCTTATATGAGGAGCATTTTAATTAGTGTGGCCTCTCACAGGAAGAAGATGGCTACTTCAAAACTATCTCAACTGTTATTAAAGATGAGGGAGTTAGAGAGGAATCTTTCCCCCACAATCCCCTGAGTCAGTAAGACAGGAATTAATCAAAGTAAGATCCGCATATAATGATATTCTGAGGGATACAGCAATATTCGCCATGTTAAAGACCCAAGCAGCCTATACCGACCAAGGGGAGAAGGCTGGGTGTCTTCTAGCACTTAGGGTCAAACAAATGGAAGCATCCCGATACATAGCCTCGATAACTTCTACCATAGATGGCACCTCTAAAACGCATCCTGAAGATATTTTAAAAGAATTCACCAGTTATTACAAAGAGTTATACAGCCCCATGCCATCTCCCCCTCAGGACCTGGTCATACGTCAGTACTTGGAAAGTACTAATTTGCCCCAGCTGTCTGAGAAACAAGAGGGACCGTTTACTAGTTCCCATTTACGCAGAGGCAATTTCCAGGGTGATGGATAAGTTACCCATGAATAAATCCCCTGGGGCTGACAGTTTCTCCACTAACTTTTACAAAAAGTTTAAAACCCAGTTAATCCCAATGCTTCTCCCCCATTCCAACAGATTGTAACTGGGCATCCAGTCAGTTCATCACTATTTGAAGCCCTTTTTGTTTTAATACCGAAACCAGACAAAACTCCCAATAAGGTTTCTAATTACAAACCTATTTCCCTTATGAACATTGACATAAAAATTTTATCCAAAGTGTTGGCAGATTGCCTTAACACGGTAATCAAAACATTGGTAGGTCCCGAGCAGGTCGGTTTTATGCCGGGAAGGTTATCCTCAGATCATATGCATACCCTGTCGCACGTCTTCTCGGTGGCTAGAGATGCACCTTATCCGGCTGTGTTGCTATCCTTGGAGAAGGCGTTCAACAGGGTAGATGGGCGTTATTTGTTTTTTGCCCTAGAGGCTTTTGGTTTCCCTGCAGAATTCATTGAGTGGATTAAGGCTTTATATCACTCTCCTTCTGCTCAAGTGACCTGTAATGGGGTGCTCTCAGAGGTATTCGAGTTACGGTCGGGAACTAGACAGGGGTGCCCCCTGTCACTGCTGTTGTTCAATATTTATCTGGAGCCATTAATTCACAAGTTGTTAGCATGTCAGGCAATACAGGGGATCCCAATTCACCTGTGCGAAGTGAAGGTTCTAGCGTACGCAGATGATCTGCTCGTCCAGATTGCTAATCCCAGGACGTCCATACCCTCTATGTTGAACATTATCGAAGAATTCAGTAGTATTTTGAATTACAAATTGAATATTAATAAAACTGTTGTTTTTCCCCTAAATCATAAAGTGTTTAAAGAAGATATACTGTCCATGGGGTTAAGCTGGAAATACGAATCACTGAGATATTTGGGTACTGAACTGGCCAGGAGTATGGGTCTCATTATCAGGTTAAATCTTGACTCTATAGTTCTTACAATTTCCCAGGACCTCAATAGGTGGTCATCCCTCCCTTTATCCCTGTGGGGCAGAATAAATCTATCAAAATGAATGTTTTCCCCCAGATTTATTATCCTCTCTCAATGGTTAATATCTACCTTCCAATGTCATGGTTTAACAAAGTCCAATCTCTTATCACCAAATTTATCTGGCACAATAAATCCCCATGGATAGCTTGTCATAAATTGACTGCTCCCAGGCAAAAGGGGGACTTCGCCTCCCTCATATTCCTGCATATTTTTGGGCTAGTCATATCAATAAGTACTTAAAATGGCTCACATCCGATAATGTTCTCGAAGCTCCCTCCTGGCTTAAGATAGAACTTGCTTTAATCTGTACAAGTGGCTTAGATCCTTCAGGTCTATTATTTGCCAAACAGAGATCCCTCCCGTTAAGCGTCAGGAATCCCACCATCATATCTTCATTGAAGACTCATGCCCAGGTATGTAGGTACCTCAGATATGACCCAGGCAGAGATCTTAACCAATCTGTAATGGGGAATCCCCAATTTCAAATAGATGGCAAACTAATTCCCTTCAATTGGATACCTGGCCAACAGGATATACAAATCTCTAGCCTTATTATGAGCAATGGCGAGTGGCTCCCAATCAATGACTTAATCAGCAGATTGGAAATTCCTAATAAACATAGATTCCGCATTCTGCAATTACGACATTCTGTAATGAAAGTTTTAGGTAAAGCACCAGAAGTATCCCTTTTTGCCAAGAACTCTTAAAGTTTTGTGGCCACCCTGGAGCAGTCTCAGCAATTTATAATACCATTCATAATTGGAAATTTTCTGATTGCTCGGGGCCTACGGAACTATGGGCCTCTATGTTCCCGGAGTACAATATAGTGTTGCAGGAATTGTGGCATAACTGCCATAAGTTTGTGACCCAAGATAGGCTTAGATTAATGCAATTGTTTATCCTGCTTTATGCATATTATTCTCCCTCTCATTTATTTAAACTGGGCCTTAAACCTGCTCCAACCTGTTCCAGATGTACATTGGAAGAAGGGACAATTCTTCATGTGTTCTGGTCCTGCCCCAAAGTGTCACCCCTGTGGTCATCTATTAAGCAGTCAATTGATCCTCTTCTGGGGCTCGGTGACCTGTTTAGCCCTGCAGTGTGCATTATGGGTGATCTTTCGGAGGTCAAAATTTGGGCTTGTAAATATCACATAACTCTTATAGCTATGTCAGTGAAAAAAGTAATTTTAAAACACTGGACTGACCAACAGGAGATCACTTATAATAATTGGCTGTCCAAACTTTTGGTGAATCTCAGTACGGAAAGGGCCATTGCTAGCCTTCAAAATAGACTGGAGCAATTTAAGAAAATCTGGGATCCCTTATATACCCTTTATTCCTTACACAAGGGGTGATCCTGCTCTACGACTATGTTGTGCATTGTTTGCTTAGCTGATTGTAATAAGAACATCAAGGAGATTCTACGAAGCATTTGTTGTGCTCAATAAGGGTAGGGTGGGGGCAGGAAGTAGGAGGGTGAGGGGAGTGGTTGGGGGGCTGACTTATGTCCTCATTTTTCTAATGTATCAAGTTCATTCTCATGTATGTCTGCCATGGTATGTAATAATAACATTTTCTTAATAAACTTTAAATTAAAAAAAAAAGAAAATGTGCCAGTGGTGTGCCCCTCCACAAAATAGGGACCAAACAGGATCTGAATCAATAAAGACCATTTTGGTCCTTTTTTGCACTCTCCAAGGTTCTTAAAAAGTGTGTACACTCACAGCTGACTGGGCATCACAGCCTGATTAATCTGCTGTCTCCCATGCAATTTGGCTTCAAGATAGGGCTTTCCACCATATCCACATTTCAAAGCCACTAGTGATCTCCAAATAACCATGGATCATGCTCTCCTCAATGGGGCTATCTTCATGGACCTCTCCAAGACCTTCAGCTTGGTGGATCATGCAATACTCTTGCTCACGCTCAAGAGTCTTGGTCTCAGTCAACCAGCTATCACAAACTCTGTGAGAATCTGAACCCAGCTAATGTCCATACAAGGCATTAGGTCAGACCTTGCACTCTTAAATCTTGGGGTTTCTCAAGGCTCAGTCCTTGGCCCTCTGTTGTTCTCCAATTTTGTTAATGACCACCCAAACCATATGCAGACAGCACTATACTCTATGACAGTGCAATGACATTGTCCAAGGTTAATTCAGTACTCCAATCTGATTTGAACATAGTCTCTTAAAAGTTTCTCAAAAACTGCCTGGTCCTTAATACATCCAAAAGTAAGCCGATGGCGTTTGGATCCTAGAACTTGCTAACTTAATTAGCTAATCCACTTGTAATTATTACAAAGATGGCAATGCTAGTGAACAAGTCAGGTTATTCAAACATCTAGGACCCTAGCTTGATGTATCACATACAATAGGCACATTGATCACATATCAACAACCATATAGCCCAAGCTCAACTTTCTCTATTGTTCTAAACAGTGACTCAGCGTTCATGTGAGGAAGTAGATGTTCTCTCACTTTTTGCTGCCTTCCATTGACTATGGAGCCATCATATACTACTGTGCAAACAAAACCACACTGCTGCCCATTAACCATTTGTACATGTAAGCCAAAAGCTTTGGGATCTGTACTATTATTTTCATACAACTGCATATTGCTAATATCATCATCGGTGATCCCTCGATTCGAGGATGATCTCTACCATGGTTCACAGAAAAGTCCTGAGGTGGCTCAGTAATCCAATCCTAGCACCACAGATTCATCTGCAGAAATTGCAGATGTTTCCATGTGGGAGAGCTGCCCACTGGCTGGGGTTCCTTTCCCTTTCCTTCCTACACTCTCTCTTTTTGGCTTCGAGAGCAAGGCGTTTCTCTTCGAAGCAGGCCCCCGCTTGATGGAGGTTCTGATGTCATTGAGAACAGTTGGTGGCCAGCTCCTCCCACCTCGTGTTGTCCATATCTGTTTTCTTGAGGTATACCTTTAATGTGTCTTTGTAGCATTTCCTTTGACCACCACGGGATCTCTGGCCATGACTGAGCTGGGAGTATAAAATTTGTTTGGGGAGTCGAGAGTCAAGCATCCGTACACTGTGTCCAGTCCAGCAGAACTGATGTCTGAGGATCATTGCCTCAATGCTAATGACATTGGCCTCAGCGAGAACACTGACGTTAGTGCGGTAGTCTTCCCACTTGATGCGGAGGATTTTCCGGAGACATCATTGGTGGTACCTCTCCAGGCTCGTTAGATGATGTCGGTAAGTCACCCAAGTTTCACATCCATAAAGAAGGGCAGGGATGACAACTGAACTGTATACCTGGATCTTGGTGTCCTTTCATATGTCACGGTCAGTGAAGATGCGCTGAAGCAGTTTGTCAAACAAGGTACTAGCGCAATGGATCCAGTGCTGAATCTCATTGTTGATGTTCGCTGTTAGAGAAAGGTGGCTACCGAGGAAAGGGAGGTGCTCAATTGTCTCCAGGGTCTGTCCCTTGATGGTGAATTGTGGAGGGTCATTTACAAGGCCTTGATCAGGCTGATAGAGCACCTTGGTCTTCTTGATGTTGAATGAGAGTCCCAGACTTCAGTAAGCTTCCACAAAGAGATCTAGCACAGACTGGAGGTCGCTCCTGGTGTGTGCAAGGATGGCACAGTCATCAGCGTACTCAAGGTCAATGACGGATGCCTTGCAAACTTTGGTCTTTGAACAGAGACGTCCAAGACTAAAGAGCCCTCCATCCACTGTATTCAATGTCAATTCCAGTGGGAAGGCGGTCTTTGAGGAGGACTAGGATGACTGCTAGGAAGGTAGAGAACAAGGTTGGAGTGATGACACACCCTTGCTTGACCCCAGCTTGGATGATGAACAGGTCTGTCTTTGAACCATTGTGGAGAACACTAGCAGTCATTTGGTCATGCAGAAGCCTCAGGACCTTGAGGAATTTAGTAGGACAGCCAAATCTGGCCAGCACCTTCCACAAGGCTTCACAATTGATGGAGTTGAAGGTCTTTGTCAGAGCGATGAAAGCCATGTACAGGTCCTGTTGTTGTTCCTGACACTTTTCTTGGATCTGCCTGGCAACAAAGATCATGTAGGTTGTCCCACAGGATGGTCTGAATCCACACTGAGATTCCAGGAGGACTTCTTTGGCAAAAGGAAGGAGACAGTTCAGAAGAATACAGGCGAGGATTTTCCCTGCGGTGGAGAGTAAGGCAATGCCTCAATAATTTCCACACACCGACTTGTCTCCCTTCTTGAAGATGGTAACAGTGTTGGCATTCCTCAAGTTCTCTGGAATCTCCTCATTGTTCCAAATTCAGAGAATGAGTTTGTGGAGCTTTAGTACCAGTTTCTTGCCCCCAGCCTTGTAGACTTCAGCCGGTATGCCATTTGATCCTGCAGCTTTGTTGTTTTTGGCCAGCTTGATGGCATGTCTTACTTCTTCGATGGTAGGAGGGTTGGCGAGAGATTCTCTTTCAGGGTGTTGAGGGGCAGAATTGATAGTGACATCTGTCACAGATGACTCGCGGTTCAGGAGTGTCTCAAAATGCTCCTTCCATTTAGCTTGAATGTCTTCATTTCCTTTTAGGAACGTTAAGCCATCTTGAGATTGGAGGGGAGTGGGACCATGGGAGCTTGGACCATAAATGGCCCTTGTAGCCTGGAAGAAGCTCAGCATATCATGTTTGTCAATATAGAGCTAGATCTCCTTGGCCTTGTCTTGCCACCATTTATTTGATGTCTTGGATCTTCCTTTGAACTTCGCCTTGAGCTGCTGGAATGACTCTTTCTTTTGCTGGCATGAGATGTCATCTTGCCCTGTGCAGTGAGCTTTTCTTTTCTGGTTGAGCAGGTCTTGAATCTCGGTATCATTTTCATCAAACCAGTCCTGGTGATGCTGGGTGACATAGCCAATAGATTCAGCACATGCCAAGTGGATGGCAGTCTTGAACTCCTTCCAGTATCTCTCAATGTTATCATCAGCTATGGGCATGGCAGAGAGCCTTGTTTGGAGACGTTGCTGGAAGTCTTCTTGAACCACTGGGTCTTGGAGGGACTTCGTGTTGAATTTGCTTTGCATTAATTTTGGCAGCTCTATGTTTCTGAGTGAGCCAGATGTTCATGACAGATCTGACAAGACGATGCTCTGTCCAGCAGTCATCGGCTCCTCGCATGGCCCTTGTGATGTAGACATCCTTTCAATCACAGGTTCTGACAATGACATAGTCAAGGAGGTGCCAGTGCTTGGATCGAGGGTGTCTCCAAGTAGTCTTATACTTGTCGCTCTGTTTAAAGATGGTGTTCGTGATGACTAGGCCATGCTCCGCACATTTGTTCAGAAGTAGGATGCCATTGGAATTTGTCTTTCCTATCCCCTCCTTCCCGATGATACCATTCCAGAGATTTAAATCATGCCCAACTCTGGCGTTGAAGTCACCAAGGGGAATGATCTTGTCTTCCTTAGGTGTGTTGGTCAGGACTCTGTCAAGGTTGGAATAAAACTGTTCCTTGACATCCTCATCAGCATTAAGTGTCAGGGCGTATACACTGATGACAGTGACATGCTGATTGTTACTGAGCTTAAGACGAAGGGTCATGAGGCATTCGTTGATGCCAATGGAGAGCTCTGTAAGCTAGTTGATGAGCTTGTTCTTGATGGCAAAGCCAATGCTGTGAATGCATCTGTCTTCAGCAGGCTTCCCTTTCCAAGAAAAGGTGAAACCTCCACCCTCTTCTCTCAACTGGTCTTCATCTGGTCGTCTTGTCTTTCTTAGGGCAGCAATATCGATATTACATCTTGCAAGTTCCCTGGCGATGATAGCAGCTCTTCTTTCTGGTCATTCGCTATACTGGTTGTCCATCAGAGTATGAACATTCCATGTTGTAAAAATCATTGTCTGTTTCTTGTTTTGACCACAGAGAGAGTGATCCCACTGGACACAGCTATCCAGCCAGGAGGAGGTGAGACAGTCTAGGTTTAGAGCACCTTTTCTAACCCCTTCCCCGTACAGGGTGAGCAGAGGGGATCCTAAAGACGACTGCTCAGTCACAGTAGCAGCTGCTGAATTGCACCCCGTCCCAGTCCAGGTGCCAGATGACCATCAAACTACCACCACCTATGTGCAGATTCATGGCTAGAGACTGCCGGATTCACTAGTCCTGTCCCCGTCACCACTAGTCTGTCACCACAGGGCTTGGAAGGTTGGTTGCGGGGATGTTGTTTCCCATGGTAGAAGCCTGCGTGTGACTTCTTTTAGTGTGAAAAAACTGGTGCACCTGCAGCAACCACACAAACTTGACAAGCAGGAGATCTAGCGCCAAGTGGCAAGGAGAGTCCAAGACGACTGGAGATCCCCATCTTGTTGCAGCCTTCATCCACCTTCACAGCCATTGAGATCCTAACATCTTCTTCCGCCTGATCCACCATTGAGGACTTTGGAGGTTGCACCGCACTTAGTCTGGGATCATGCCTCAGGCCTGTTCGCCATGGGTGACACTGCCAGGAGTAAGAGACACTGGATGACATAGCCCTGAGGGTCACTGGAACACACAAGCCTCTCCACCACAACAAGGTCTCGGTCCGAGGAGAGGATTACTAATATAAGTGCATAGGATACTGCAGCTTAGCTTAGGAAACCTTTCTGATAGGAACAGATGTGCTGCCATGTATTTATTAGTAATGCTTTACTGTTTACTAGTGGAAATTCACTGATCAGTGCTTTTTAGCCATCCTTGCAATATACACTTGCTGAGTTATGGAAATAATACAAACTACTAACTATGGGAAATAATATGTTTGTTTGTTTTTGTGTAAAGAAGAGAGAAGAGACAGGGGAAAATATGTACTTTTCTAATAATATGTACAAGGTTAAGAAGCTGATAAGAGCCAACTGCACTTGAACAGACTGATGGGAGCCTAGTAGCTACAGAATAACAGGATAAATTGTTGCAGTTCTGCTAACACATCACAGACTACACCATGTATGGTCATGTGCCTGCCTTTACAAATAAATAAGGGAAAACTGGAACAACAGCACTCAGTATGAGAAAAACTGTATAAGTACAAGATCAGTTTTGGGTCGCAGTTTCTCAGAGCCCCTGGTAAGATTGGGGAGCTGCCCTCGGTCATCCCGAGGGATTGGTATGTATTCCTGTAACTTGACGTAGCTGTTAATAAATGCTTTTTGCTTTATGTTTTATGCACTGGTGTGTGTGTGTGTGTGTGTGTGTGTGTGTGTGTGTCTCCATGATGTCAGAACTCAACAAACTCTTAACAATGATCAAGAGTTTTGTACAAATTTACATACAACAAGCTGTGCAGCTTCCTTCTCTGATGTGGATAGTCTACCCATCATTGTCTGCTGTATGACCAGTTTAACTAGCCATGTCTCTTGAGCAGGCATGATTACTACTAGCGGTGTGTGAAGTCTAGAACCATCTATTCCCAAAATTCTTCCTGACATTTCCCAACTTCTCATAGTGCAAAGTATGGCAAGTAACACTTCACCAGCAAAAGTGCTGGCAAAGTGCCACTATATGTAGTTTTCAAAAATGATACGTTTGTTTTAAATTAAAACTTTGCTCACGTGTGCCACCCCTACATACTGTGCACCCATGCCCCCCCAACACCCAGACCTTTACAAATAATTTCCCCAAACCTTGCCACACTCTAGCACCCACCACCCTCCCCACAAGTCCCAGTGAAGTTTCAGACTAGTCTGCACAGATAAAATAGTATAGTAAATCCCTTCCCCCCCACCTGCACTAAATCCCATAACCACTCACCTCTCCCCACCCTGTCAGACACTATGACCCCCAAAACCAAGTATCAGTCCCCCACCTTTTCCACCTTCTAGCACCCAACCCCCCCAGCACCAAAAATGTAAGGATATGTGTACCTTGAGAGCTAGAAATACAGAAAGCTATCCCATGGAGGAGTCATCGTGCTCCCTTCAGAATCCACAATACATGAGTGAACGATGATGTCTCTTACAGTAACACCTGATTAGCTGACAAGTGGAGGGAGGTGGGTGGTTTTTGGGACCTGGTGTGTGTGGCGGAAGGGGATTTACTATACAGTTGCATTTGGATGACTAGTTTGAAATGAAACTTCACAAGGACTTGGGGGAGGAGAGATGGGTGTACTACAAAGTGGCAATGTGGGGGTGAAATTATTTTTAAAGGTCTGGGTGGCAGAAGGGAGGAGAGTTATGGGACTACAGTGTGTGGGGTGGCATACTTGTTAAACAGTTATTTTTTTTAAACTCCACCACACGAAGTCAGTGGTGAAGTTGGAAAGTTTGCCACACTATGTGTAGCTTGAAGTTCCCAAGTTCACACCAACTTGGCTGGCAAATTCACAGCTTCTCTAATCACCACTGGCTTTTCTTTGTGTACAGCTGTGCACAAGGAAAAGCCCACGATTATTTCCTAGTTCTCCTCACACAGTCAAATAATACCTACTCACAGCATTCAGCAGCAGAACTTAACTTCTCAATTTCCAGAATGAAGCATTGATTCTGTAGAAAGTCTTTCACACTTTCAGGACCAGATGCCTGGAACAAAGTCCCTCTCCCGCTGAGGAAGACTTCTAGCTTGCTAGTGTTCAGGTCCAGTCTTTCATGACATCCCAAGAACCCTCTAGTCCAGTAGTATAACCCTCTTCCTGTCCATGATCATGTGACATACTAACATACTAAAATGCCATCAGAATAGGCCTAACGGTCTTTCGTGTCTGCTCGTTTGATCAGCCCCCACCCTGGAAGCTGACCTTGCTGCCCCCCCTCTGGTTTCTCCCTTCCCAGTCCTGAATAATCTCACTGCACTGGATGTTGCTTCAAGAACCCTTCCCGTGTACCTGTCCCACCCCCTCTTGAACCCCTCCACCAGCCCCCTGGGCAGTGCATTCCATGGCTCACCCACCCTCTCAGTGAAGTAGCACCTTCTCCTTTCTCCCCTGAATCTCCCCCCCTCCAGCTTCCACCTATGCCCTCTAGTTGTCCCCCCCTCCTTCCTTTTGGAGCACCCTGACTGCTCCTCCCCTATTTATCCTTTTCATGTACCTGAAGACCTCTATCATGTCCCCCCGGTCCCTTCTCTCTTCCAATGTGTACATATTTAGCTTTTCGAGCCTCTCCCCATAGGTCCTATTCTCCAAGCCCCAAATCATTTTGGTTGCCCTCCTCTGGACCCTCTCCAGGAGTTCAATGTCCCTCTTTAAATGTGGCCTCCAAAACTGCACGCAGTACTCGAGGTGCAGCCTCACCAAGCAGTTATACAGTGCCTTCTGGAGGTGATCCCCTAGCAATGCATTCAAGCATCCTGTTGGCCTTTGCTGCTGCCCTCTTGCAAGTCATTGAGTTGTTCATCTTGACATCCACCACCACCCCCCCCAGGTCCCTCTCAGCCATTGGGCCTTGTAGCATTTCCCCTCCCCAGGGTATATACTTGGCCCAGGTTTCTGGCTCCCAGGTTCAGTACCTTGCATTTCCATGCATTGAACCTCAGCTTCTACTTTCTAGACCACCTTTCCAGAGCCTCCAGGTCCCCTTGTAGGGCCACCCTCCCCTCCTCCCCTTCCACCACCGCCCTAGTTTTGTGTCATCCGCAAACAGACTCATCTCACTCCTGATACCCTTCCTTATGTCAGAGACATAGGCGTTGAACAGGAGGAGCCCAAGGACAGATCCATGAGGGACTCCATTAATGACACTCCTTGAGGATGAGACTATCCTGCCAACCACAACCCTCTGAGTCCAGTCCTGGAGCCAATTGCCTATCCATCTGATCATCTGGTTCCTCACCCACATTTCTCCCAGTTTATCCAACAGAAAAGAGTCAAACACCTTGTTGAAGTCCAGAAAGAGGACATACACTGGTCTACCCAGGTCCAAGGCACTCATCACCCAGTCATAGAACTCCACAAGGTTTGTCTGACACGATTTCCCCAGGACAAATCCATGTTGTCGATCATCCAGGCACCCCAACTTTTTTCAGGTCCCCCCTAGTCTCTCCTTGACAATGCTCTCCATCACTTTGCCCACCTCTGATGTCAGGCTGATGGGCCTGTAGTTCCCTGCCACCTCCCTTGATCCCCCTTTGTGGATAGACACTATATGCACCACCTTCCAGTCCTGGGGCACCCACCCTGTCCTCAGAGAGATGCTGAAGAGCTCCGCCAGGGTTTTCGCCAGGACATCCGCCAGTTCCTTCAGCATTCTGGGATGTAATTTATCCGGCCCCAGTGCTTTCTCTATCTTAAGGGAACTGAGAGCTTCCCTCCCTCTCTCTGCCATGATTTCCATCTCCGCTACCTCGTCCCCCTGCTTTGCCTTCCTTCCACCTGCCAGTGATGCTCCCCCCCCTCCCCAGACCCGCCAAACGGTAAGGGTCCCCCCTCCTCAGTTTCAACATCTCCTCCCATGTATGAAGCAGCACCCCCATTTTCCTTGGTAAAAACTGAGGTGAAGTACTCATTTAGTACCTCAGCCTGCTCCCCCAGGTCTTGTGCCCATCCCTCCCATTTTAATTCTACTAATCTGCCCCTTCACCCTTTGTTTTTCCCCGATGTATCTAAAGAACCTCTTGTTCCCTCCTCTCCTAATTTCCTTGGCCAGGTTCTGCTCCTTCCTTGCCTTAGCCATCCTCACCACCCTAGTGGCCCTTCTGGCCATCAGCTCGTACTCCCCTCGACCCCTTTCACTCCTTGAGCACTTGAATTGCCTATAGGCCACCTTCTTTCCCCTCACCACCTCCTGAACCTCCCTGGTCCACCAGTAGAGTTTTCGGGCCCTACTGCATTTTCGTCTTACTCTTGCGCAGGTGCTGGTAGCATCCTGCATCCCCCTCCTGATGATTTCCCACCTAATGTCAGCGTCCATGTCTGGCCCAATCCCATCCAAGTGCTCCTTAAGGATCTTTCCCATTTCCTCGAAATCTGCCCCCCTAAAGTCAGTTACCTCCATCTTTGTGCAGCCTTCTACCCCTCCTAGGTTCAGGCAGAACCAGACCGTGGCATGGTCGCTCCCCGCCAATGGGTCCCTTACCTCCAGGCCCCCAATCTGGTCACTGTCTGCCAGAACCACATCCAGTATCCGAACCTCCCTGGTCGGTTCCCCCGCTTGCTGAGTTAGGAACGCATCCTGAAAGACATCCAACAACCTCTGTTCCCTGGCCACCGAGGATGTCATAGTCTCCCAATCTGTTACTGGCATGTTTAAGTCCCCCAACACCACCACCCTTCCCCTGCCCAATCTGCAGTGTCTCCCAACATCTGCCACCAGACTCTCCGCCAGCTCCTCCGCCAGCGCAGGGGGTCTATACACCACTCTTATTTTTACTCTCTTGCCCCCCCTTGTTATCAAGGTGACCCAAATCACCTCCACAGTTCCCTCCGTCTCCTCCACTCCTCCTGTGACACTGCAGTTTTTGACTATTATTGCTACCCTCATCCCCTTCCCTCCCCTCGGCCTTTCTGAACATGGTGTAACCCTCCAGGTTTAGGTTCCAGCCATGCCCTGCTGTGGCCCAGGTCTCAGTGACTGCTGCCACATCCACCTCTCCCTCAGTTATCATCACCTGGAGCTCAGGCATTTTATTGCCCAAGCTCCTGGCATTTAGCAGGACTACCTTCAACCCTTTCCCTATACTTCCATTTCCCCTGCTCGCGTTCCCATGGGGATTCTGTCATACCAATGACATACCAATACTCTCACTCCTTGTTTGCTGTGATCCCACTTTGTTTGCTTCGATTACTTTTTGGATGTACCTAAATTTACAGTTTGTTTTTGTCTTGTTTATATTAGCCTGTATATAACTATTCCTGCCAGACTATGTTAACTTGTTGACTGCTGCTGTCCCACCTGGGACCACCACCAAAATGAGATGTTGCATCTTATGGTTTTGTCCCAGTTGAAGTAATCTCAAATAAATAAACATTTGTTTTCATTTCCATACTTTAAAGGTTATTTTTGAGGATGATCACGTGATGAGCTAAGTCGGGGAAGACGTCTTCTGTGCTGCTCCGAGGTCCTAAGCTAATTAAAAGGCTCTAAATCTCTCGGGATCAATTTGAACCACATCTGAGCATATCTATTTAGTGGGTGAGGTGCTGTGGACCCGATCTGTGGTGAGGTGGTTTAAAAACTAGTGATATTAAAGGGTGATGACACCGCAAGCTGCAAGCACTTGGTGGTAGTACCAGGCCGCAGCAACACACCGAGATGGAAACGGAGATTGTGGAGCCCCTCGTGGGGAGATCCCCTGCTTCTAAAAGACCAAAACCTCAATCCCCCACCCGTAATGAACAGGAGGAGGTGGCAGGAAAGGAAGAGGGAGCCAACTTGAACAGTGAAGACATCCAAGAGATTAAGCATCTGTTACAGGGGCTTGTAGTGGACTTTGCAACAGTTAAACCAGCATTGCAATCACTGGCACAGAGAATGGGGGACGCCGAGGTTCGGATTACCTCCCAGGAAAGGAAAGTTTCTACGATTGAACAGGAGCTTGTGGTGGTTAGAAAGTATGTCAAAAAACTCGAAGAGAGAATAGAGGATCAAGAGTCGAGGAGCCAAAGGAATAATCTGATTCTGGCAGGGCTGCCGGAGAGGGCTGAAGGGTCGGACTGTGTTTCTTACATACAAGATATGTTACTTAAGCTATATTGTCCCATGCCATACGGGGATGCTTACAATCTGGAGAGAGCACATAGGGCCGTGAGAGAATTACCACCACCAGGGGCAAGACCCCGGGTAATTATTATGCGCTATAAAGAGAAAACTCATGTGTTGTCCGCCGCAAGGCTCAAGAAATCATTGCAATGGAATGGCGCCACCTTGTGGTTATTTCAAGACCAAACACCTGCAGTGAGAGAAAAGCAGAAGGAACATGTGGAAATTAAGAAGAAGTTATACCTTGCAGGAATCAAGTTTCGGCTGCAATATCCCGCAACACTAGTGGTGTGTCTCCAAACAGGGGAGAAGCGATTCCTTACAGCAAAGGAGGCGCTTGAAGGGCTATGAGTGGAGCTCCCTGAGCTATTTAGATCGCCAAGCTGAGCCGCTCCAGAAGAAATGGGGAGCTACTTTGACTGACTGGACTGGGGCTGTTGAGCCTTAAAAGCCTGTTAACTTTAATTTTTTAGCCAGACTGTTTGGTTTATGGACATTTGGGCCGGGGAAACTGAAACATATGGGGCCAGATGGAGTTAACTTTGGGGGAGGGAAGTTCAAACGGTTTTACTATAGAAAGACAGGGTGGAGAAGATTGGGAAGGATACATACAAGTAACAGGGGTGGATGATTAGGTGTTGGAGCCTGTGGGGTGGCTGGGGGAACAGTTTAAGTTTGGGAATTGGGTAAGGGCTCCTTACAAAGTGGATGTTGAGAGGAAATTAATCGGGCAAGAAGTGAGAGTTTCAATATTATGTATTTGGAGAGGGGCAACACAGCGAAGGGATATTAGGAGAGTAAAGATGGTGAGGGGGTAATTTGTGGGGGCCTAGCAAATCCCTGGCCATTCATAAGAAGGGGGTTTGGATTCCGCATATGAAGGGAGCCTAAAGTAGTGGTGGCCACTATCTATTTTTGGACTATTAGGAGGATGAGAACACTGGGAGCTTTTCTTACCCTGGTCTACTCCCAATGCTCCCTGAGGCAACTCTAGCTCCTCCCCTCTGCCTCGACTGCTTAGTGGAAGAGGAAAGGGGAGGTGGACAGGGTGTTGATAGATTTATGGGCAATAGATTTTGGCCAATAGTACCTCCGAGGGACGCTCAAACCTTTGGATGGGGATGGACATTAGGCTATCACATGGCCCAAAGTTAGCACTATTGTCCTAAAAGGCTGTATGGTGGTGTTAGGGGCAGCCTGGGTGAGGGGGGGCAAGGCTTAGGGGCCTCTGGGCAGGGAATAGGAGAAGCCACATAAACGGTGGGATCACCGATAGGGGCAACATATAGCTAATTCTGTCTCCCAATATGCAGGAGTAGAGGCAATGTTGATCAATATCCCCTTATATGACGAGGAGACTACTCCTAAAGGGCACATACGAGGTCTAGAGGTAGGGAGAGACTAGAAGGTTGGATGGATAGATGGGTGAAGAGGGGGGATTTAGAAGGGCAAGATAGCACTATAATAGAAGTCTTTCTTGTTTCTAGATTTGATCCCGGATTGCTGAGGATATGGAGGGGCTGGGGAAGCACAAGAAGGAGCTCATCTATGATCCAAGAAATGGAAGGCGGGCGACCCAAGGATCGGGGCAGGGGGGAGGGGGAGGGACTGTGGAAATGGAAAGAGAGAGAGTTCATCATGGTAAAAGCAAAAAGAGGCCGACCCTGATAGAGTTTGGAGGGTTAGCTTTTCCATAATAAGTTTTTGGCACTGTTTATGTCGGGTGTCAGTCTAATCTCTTGGAATGTTAAAGGACTCAGGGGTAGACGTAAAAGAATGGTAATCCTGAGACATATAGAACAAGTAGGGACCCATATTGCTGCTCTACAAGAGACACATTTATTGACAGAGGAGCTGAATACCCTCAAGAGACTTTGGGTGGGGCAAGTTTATGGGGTAGGTAAGGAAAGGGCCTTAGGGGGAGTAGTGATCCTAATAAAGAAAACCTGTCCATATATTGTGGAGCAGGTGGTGGCAAGGGAAGATGGCAGAGGGATTTATGTCTTGGGCTCTTTATATGGTAAGGCGATCTTGGTCACTTCCATCTATGGACCGACACCCCCCAACCCGGAATTTTTTGCCTCAATAGAGAGGGATATAGCTGTTTTTTTCTGGGCACTCCCTTATTCTAGTGGGGGATTGGAATACATACTCTAATAACCAGAGAGATAGGATCCCACCTGCGAGAGGGCCTTTAATGAAGGCTTAAATTGCTTTAAATAGGTTGTTCGAGGTAGCGGCTTTGGTGATCCGATACAGACCCACTCTACTGGGGGCAATATTATGACATTCTATTCAGCTGCACATAAGACCCAATCTCGTATTGATTTTTTTCTGGTTAACAGGGAAGCACTTACGGAGATCAGGGGAATGACAACGGAGGGTAAAATTTTTTCAGATCATTCTCCGATTAAATTGATTTGGGAACCTAAACCAGGCCCCCCTAGACCATTTTGATGGAGAATGAATGACTCCCTAGTGACGGAGACTCTAACCAAGGGTAAGCTCGAGGAGGCTCTGCTAGAGATTATACAGCAACAGTTACCCACTTTGCAGAATAAAAAGTTGGCGTAGCCAACCTGTAAAGTGTTATATGCAGGAGTGGCCCAGGAGCTGGCAGCACAAAAAAGTAGGCAGAGGAGGGCAAGAGAGGAATTTATTCTAGGGGCAATTAACTCGTTGACACCGCTGGAGGGGTCTATGGGGGAAATTGATAGGGAACTTAAAAGTTTAAGAAGGGAACTGTCGGATATTGTTTATGGCAAAGTAGACTTCTGGCTGGAAAAAAATTAAGGCTAAATATCTATTGTCGGGAGACGTCCCTGGATGCTTGCTGGCAGCCAGAGTTAAGGAGTGGGAAGCGAGTAGAACGGTGACATCTATTTAGTATGAAGGGAAGCTTATAACGGATTCCCAGTAAATGGCAGATGCCTTTGCGTCTTACTTTAAGTATATATATCAGATTAGGAACACCGTGGAGGAAAAGGAAATTAAAGCTTTCCTGGAGGGAGTGCCCTTACCAGTGATAGACCCTGTTCAGGCTAACTGGAGGCTTCCATAGGAGCAGCGGAGATTATAGAAGTAGTCAGGTCTCTGCCCACTGGCAAAACACCGGGGCCGGATGGCCTCACGGCAAAGTTTTATCAGGCTCATATTCATGTCATACTGCCTATTCTTCAAGAATTTTTCAATACCATAATGCAGGATGGAGTATTTCACTCCCCTTTATATCAGGCATACATTATGTTAATCCCCAAACCAGATAAGCCTAGGGATCTACCTAGTAATTATAGGCCTATAGGGTTGATGAATCAGTACATTAAGATTCTTACCAAAATCTTGGCCAACAGAATATGACGGGTTGCTCCTAGCCTAATCAGCCAGGAGCAAATGGGATTTATGCAAGGAAGGGGGGTGCATGATGCTTTGAGGAAGCTGCATCATATCCTGAATTTGCATCTGATTCCCAATTACCCCTAGCTCTGATATCTTTAGACGCTGAAAAGGCCTTCGATAGGGTCTCCCATCCTTTCCTTTTCGCCACAATGGAGAGGAGGATGGGCTTCCCCAAAGGCCTGCTTAGAGGCATTAAGAATTTATATGCTGCACCAATGGCTAGAGTTCTATGTAATGGTTATATCTCGCAGGAAATCCAATTAGAGAACGGGACCCATCAGGGATGTCCTCTTTCTCCGATTCTATTTAACATCTATCTTTAGCCCTTGTTGAGAGCAATTAACAATGACAGAGGTATAAAGGGGGATTGAGATAGTGAGATGAGAGTTAAAATTCTCAGTTTTTGCAGATGACGTACTCCTGCACTTACAAGACCCAGCGGCTGGGTTTGAGAATACTAGAGAATTAATAGGGCGATTTGCTGAAGTTTCAAATTACAAACTAAGCTCAGACAAAACCCAAATTCTCCCTTTGACGCCATATCTTTATAGGGCAGATTTTGCTCAGCTGCGAGTGCAGTGGGTGACAGACAAAATCAAATACTTGGGCATCTGGATTACAACGAATATTGAGATGGGGGCCGAAATAAACATGGAAGGAACTATATCAGCTATCAGGGGTGATTTAGTAAGATGGAATAAGCTTCCTTTTGAATTTTATGGCTAGACTTGGGCTTTTCAAGATGAATCTGTTACCACGGTTGCTATACCTGGTGTACCTAGCCCCATATACTATACCCAAATTATGGTTTAAAATGATTAGGAAACTACTTTCAGACTTTCTATGGAACCTTAAACCCCCCCCCCAGGAAAAAGTACAATGATCTGCGGTTACCATATACACAGGGAGGGATTAAGCTGCCAGATCTCCATTTATATTATGTTGCAGGACAGCTGGGACTAATGACTCGATGGGGTAGAAGCACTGAGGGAGAGTCCTATATTCCAGACTGGTTACATCTAGAGATTCAAATAATGAAAGATGCTGGCCTCTCTCCGGAGGCACCATTATATGCCAATATGGCACATGTTTTAAAGTGGGATTGGGAAACCCAATTTTGAAGCCGGCGGAAGATTGGTGGTCACTTCTGACCCTGATCCAGAAAAAGGGTCAGATGAGGGCCCAAGAGCAACCACTGGTGGGCAATCCCAACTTAGTTATAGGGGGCCAGGTAATTAGGGGGAGGTGGTCTAGGCAGGTTCTGGGCTTGAAATTAAAGGATGTTATCCAGGATAACAGGGTGGTCCTCCCGATTCAGTGTGAGGGGATGCCCTTTTTTCAGAGGCTGCAGCTTACACGAATGTTGGAGGGGGTGCTAAAGAGATCAGGGGGTCTTACAGATTGTTCATTTCAGTGGGACATGCTGAAGGAGATAGATCCGAAAGCTTGAGCCCTATCGCAGATATACAAAGTACTTTTGGATTTCTCTAGTCTGAACTCTTCCATAGC
This sequence comes from Neoceratodus forsteri, assembly GCA_016271365.2. Lineage (NCBI taxonomy): Eukaryota > Metazoa > Chordata > Ceratodontiformes > Ceratodontidae > Neoceratodus > Neoceratodus forsteri. The sequence continues at coordinate 1,548,163,287 of CM057452.1, read as the reverse complement.
AGTGCCATATTGGGATCAGGTGTTGGCTCCTCGAAGTCTCGAATGGGCCAATATATGGAAGAACAGTAAATATATAGTTATACCTAAATACAGGAGTATACATTTCTTTATTGCTTCCAATTTATACTTTACCCCCGTGAAGCTACTGTATGTGCTAGAGGCCTTAGGCAGACAGACCTGTGCTTTCAGTGTGAGTTAGAGAGAGGAGATCTATTACATGTGCTGTGGTATTGCAATAAAATATCGCCCCTCTGGGACAAAATAAAGAGACAGATGGACCCAGTGCTAGACTATTCAGAATTTATAACACCAGAGATATGTATTCTAGGTGATTTATCGCAAATTGTGGGTGTTATACCTAAATATCATCTATCCTTGATGGCTGCAGTAACCAAATCATTTGTGGTGCAGCATTGGAAGGATAACCAAGTCTATTTGTATAAGCATTGGGCAGGAGATCTTATGGGGGCCTTGGGTAGAATAAAGAAATACCTATATTCAGAGGGGAGGAAAGGGTTATATACTAAAAGATGGGCGGCACTAGAGGCGATATACTCCCATCAAGGGACATATGCTCTGACACAGGTCTGCCTGTCGGACTGCGATTAGCGGGAGAAATTCTGGCTGGAATGAATAATAGACAGTTAAGACGCTAGAGGAATTTAAGTGTTTATGAGATGATTGTATGTGACTTGGTAGGAGTTTGGGTCATGGCTAATAGCAAGAGGTTAGGGTCTGCCGGGTTAATATGGGGGGATGGGGACTCTCTCTCTTTCCAGGGGGCGCAGAGGGGCACCACCCCTTAAACTGATTGCACCTAAGGAGGAACCTGGGTCAGAGGGCATCTGTTGGGCTGCAGGTGGTTATATCTGGGGTTAATGGGAGGGGGCTTAATTTGTATGCAGTCCTGCTATTTTTTTTCTAGAGTATGGATGGAACAGGTTAAAGTTTGGTTAGGGGTGGTGGTGCCGCCTCTGGGCATGTATATAGTTGGACTGTACATAGTTTACACAGTCAGTTTTGGATTGTGTGCCCTGGGGTTCCCAGGTTTTTTGTTTGTCCTGTCTCGTGTTTGGAAAATGAATAAAGATGTGTTTAAAAATAAAGGTTATTTTTATATGTCTACTCTATTGGTCATCATTTTATAAGCACACTAACATGCTCCGGGGGGAGGGGGCATGATCCTAATGTAATGCATACTGTTTTATGGTGACTGAAGGCATGAGGCAAAGCGTGTAGTCACTGAAAAATAAATGTGGTAGGTTAGTAGGCAGGGATACAACCTCATAGAAAAATAAAAGTAAGGCATGTCTATGTTATGTACATAATATATATCCCTACGCAGAGCAATAATATTAACTTATACTGTACATATCTCATACATATATAACAGTATATATTTAAATATTTATCCTGGATATCCCAGTTGAGATGCAACAATTATTTTCAGTGGGGGGTCTGCTTGTACCCATTTTCACAGTTGGGTGGACTAAAGCACCATGAGGTTAAGTGACTTGCTCAATGTCACACACTGAGTATTTTTCTGTGGTGGCATTTGAACCTGAGACATTCCAGTTCCCATGACCTGTGGGCAGAAGTATATTTGTAAGGTTGTTCTGTCTGTGTGCTGCAATACATGGAAGACTCTAGAGTATGGACCAAAGATACAGCTCACTTAAGATTTCAGTGCACGTGGGTCGCTTTCTATTAACTTGCCATTTTGATTTGTTCAGCAACCACTGGGGCAGGAAGACAGCATCTGAAACAACCATCAGTTCATACAAGTTTCAGAACCTTGCTTCAGGGTTCAAAGTATCAAATCTCTCTGACCCAACTGGCTGCCCCTTCAGATTCAGATTCATCAACTGCAGCAGCTAAAGGTCACATTAGTTTGGTTATTCATTTCTACTTGTGATGCAAATAAAAAGGTCTGCTCAATGTTTGAGTATGTCTTCATCTGTGAAGTACGGTTCCCACCAACGAGTGCCCAGAAGCAGTAATAATGTCACAAGCCTTTTGAAATGCCTTACTTGGCTGCACTTTTCATATTTTTCACTTCAATACTCTGTATGGCATATAAAGTTGTGGTTTTTTTTTTTTTTTGCTGCCAGACCTTAAACTCTGTCACCTTGAGGAAGATGGAGGCATTCTCATTTTTTTCTCTTTAGACAAGAGCACTTAAAACCAGAACAGATGGCTGCAGGATAAATAAACTGCCTGCCAGAGGAGGAACCGAAGCCATTTTCTTCCTTCAATCAAAGGCCCCATCAGCCTCAGAGTGGCGTGTACAGTTAAGTGTTGTGGATTAAAGAACACGGGCCTAATAGCAGTGCGGAGTAATTACCTGCATTCCCCAATTGTTCAGCTGATGTAAATTGTCTGTTCCTCTGCTTTGGGTGATAGTGTCTTGTCCAATCCAAGCTTGCCTGTTCTTCAGAAGGCTTTTAAGACACAATTTGCTGATGTTAGACTCACAAGGAAACAAGGTATCATTCTCCCTTAGGAGCTTTGAAAGGAAAAAAAAAATCTGAAATGAACTAAAATGACTCTTCTGTGGTTTGACATCTCTTTACACAGAACTGTGTTTTTCTTCACCAGCCCTGAGGCACACTGTGATATTTTTATACACTATGACAAAATGAATAACATTTTAAAGTATGCTTGGACTTCTGAAACTTTCCTTAACTCAGAGGAGTATTTTCCAGAAATACCACTCTCCCTTGGAAGGGAATTGGTTGCATTTACCTCAGCTCCTTTTAAGAAAATAACCTATTGTTAATAAATGTATTTGAAATGAGAACACTGAACAGGTCCCATTAGAATGGGAGCCCCTCTGCCCCCAAAGGAATGTTAACATAGCTTGCTGCATTCCCTAGTCTCTTTCGATTAGGGAGTGTCACCCCAAATATGTCAGTTTCTCTATGAAATTAATCATGAACAGAGACTGTAGTCACATGCTTGCCATTTTGAATCATAGTCAAGTCATGATTCAGCTGTGTATCAGAACCATTTTCTTATAAATTAATATATTTAGAGATGAGTAATCCTGGAAAGCTCACTGAGTCAAGGCTAATTTTTAGATGTGACCCATGAGGAAATGCATTTGTATGAGATTTTATTTATGTATGTGTGTATGTATGTATGTCTGTATGTACGTGTGTATGTATGTGTGTATGTATGTATGTGTGTATGTATGTGTGTATGTAAGTGTGTATGTGAGTATGTGTGCATGTATGTATGTGTGTATGTATGTAAGTGTGTATGTATGTATGTGTGTATGTGTATGT